>CM053788.1:441177266-443592266 GCA_028749045.1 Cupressus sempervirens
CATATCCAATTTTTTAATCTAACCCTTTTAGCATGTTTATCAAAATCAAAAGTAGATTTCAAAGCTTTCCAAATCTCACTAGATAATGCTAAAGATTTTACCTTACTGTGCTCATTTTCAGGAAGAGCTGGCAAAAGTGCTTCTCTAGCAAACATGTTACACATGAAAAAATATATTTTAGCTTCACTACACTCTTTAAGTTTTCTTTCTTCAACTATGGCCTTTCCATTCATTGTGATCAACCAATATCCCAGATCCATGCATAAAAAATGTTTCTTTATTTTTTCTTTCTAGCTGTCATAGATCACACTATCAAACTTAGGACTTTATTTTTCTATAATGACCCACCATTGATCTCCTTAAGTTGTTAAGCTTTTCCTTCAAGGACCTAATGCTCTGATACCAATTGTTAGAAAGTAAAGTCCACTAAGATAACTAAGAGTGGGGGGATTAGTTATCTGATGGATACAACTTTTCTTAACCTTATTAAATCTCAAACATGTGATCAATGTAAACAAAAATCATAAGAAGACAAACATACACAATTGCACTAGATATGTTAACTAGGAAAATCCTTGATTAGAGGAAAAACCTCGGTGGGGATGGTACTCACAAAATGGTGTACTAATATATAAGTTCCATGTAAGAGGATGGACTTTGTTAGGAGACATATTAAATTCATTCAACACATATTAGTCCTTGTTAGGATACTTTGAATCCCTATGAGGAGATTCCAACCTTGTTAGGAGTTGTGGAAGCTAGAAGGACCCAATGTCCAAACAACTTTAGGGGAAAGACCATCAAAATCAATGTCCAACTGGCGCTTGTATTACTCCTTTTAGAATAATAGAGATTGGTCAATTTTCCACTAGCACTCTCTTCCAAATATAGTTTCTTCGCTCATTCACTATGCCTCTACTGTACCAAATAATCCTCAGAATTCAATACCAAGCCTATAAAATCACATCACTCTAATCCCTTCATTTGCTTACTCACATGTACCTCACACTTAAAATTCACTTTCTATTTCAAAATCATCTCATACACACTTTCTCTTTTCATCACAAGGAAAATAACTTTGATTTATACCACGTCCTCAAAATAATTCATTGAGTCATCCTTGAGGCTTTCCCAATGACAATTATAATAGGACCTCATTAAGATACCACACTACATTACATCTTTTCATAATTACATAATACTGTTAGCTCACAGTCTTTACAAGAATTTCACATGTGCAACTTTGGACTTTGTGCACTCATTTTCATCATCATCATCATCATCATCATCATGTCTTTTACCTATATCTAACTATGATCATCCATATTCTATCCATGTTAGGAGATATAACCCTATCACAAGAAACTACTCCTTAAGGATTCTATTTGTAAATTGTCTTTTGTATATCTCAAATAGATGCTACCATTCTTCAAATCTCTACACGCACTCTTATCCACATCATTAGGACACTCTATAGAACATGTCCTCAACTTTTCTTGACTTCATCTTCAATACTCGATCCATATGGCCTCAATCATTGTTTGGTACTCTACCAATCTTCTCGGTATGTTGACATCAATGTCAAACGTAGTCATGAATGAAATCACATAATCATGTTATCAATCTCTCCAATGCTCTAGCAATGCTAGGATACTCCCCCATAGTCAATTCATCACTATTCATCTTAACACAAAGAATATCATATCGATTTTGGATTGGTGTACTTGCATAATTGAAAAAGAATTGACAATGAAAATGTCCCAACTACCTTCTACAATGAAGAAGACTTTTTTTTGTTCTTTTATATACTTTAATAATACCTTTTTCACATTGTTTCTTGCAAGAAATTACCTACTAATATGACTCATGTAGATGGCCTTAAGCTTGTTTTTCCCTTGTTATAAAAGACAATTCCGAACTATTCTATAAGGGTTCAAACTTCAAGTTTAAGAAGTTGAAGATAGTCTTGTATAGGTTTGTATCTTGGTGCAATTTTAACTCTAATTGTTATTAGATCCATTTTCTATAAAACTAATAGTATTTTTGATAATTTATTTAGTTTGGATATATTATCTTTTTTTTAGAGATTATGTTCAAAGTATATGAAGACAGACCAAACTTGAAAGGGTTATAGAAGATATATAGGGGAAGTTACATAGATGATTATTTAACACTTTAACTACACTAGATCTAAATCAAGAAAAGGAATCATCACATTATTTTAAAAATAGATCCAACTAAATATTATAAAAATGTGATAATTTTGAGTAAGTTGATATCATATATCCTCAACATATACAAATCTCAGAAATAAAACTTCTTAATAAAAGATTTAGTTGAGTAAAGATTTACTAATTTTTTCTAGAGCCTCTTGTAGTAGATTCTTCATTACCATTAAACAAAATTGAGCTCATGAAAATAATATTGATCAATCATTTCACCATTTTAAAAATCTTATTAACTTTGTTCTTTATCTTTCAACAATAAAAACTTTGTTATGCATATTGTGTCCTATAGATGTTGGTTAATAAGTAGTGTTCAAAATATCCATTGCAAAGATGCACCATAAGTTTGGCATAGAACACAAAATAATGATGCATCAACCTTTCTCTTGTCTTTAAAATACATTTATCTTCATGTCTATTACTTCTTGTAGAAGGGCCAATTGTTTTGTTAGCTTGTTTACAACCTCCTATATGGTTGTCTTATGATTTGAAGTTTCTTCCTTGAGCTTGTGAGCATCCAATGCTAGACTTCCCAGGTTTTCAACTAGTGAGGGACCTTGAGCCTTGATTTGATCTACCCATGCTTGTCCAACCTACTTGAATTTCCTTTCTTGTTGCAACTTTAGGAGTAGATTTTTATTTTCCTCCTCATTTGGGTCAAATTGACTTGATGAAATGCTCCCAAGTGCACACCTTATGTATTCCACTAATTCTTTGTTCGAGGCTTTCAATATTTCCTTCTCTTCTCCAAGATCTTCTAGCTTATCTTAAAATTTCTCATTGGTTCTACTTCCACTTGTTCACCATGGAGTCATGAACTAGGATACCAAAGTCTACCATTTTGATCTAGAAATCATCCTTTGGGAGCTCATAAAATCTTCCTTCTTTTTATGGCTCAGTAATCTCAACTAGCATATGGCCAGTCATTGAATCCATAGTTAGTGTAGCAATTGTCTTTTGCTTCTCCATATTCTTGGATGGCTAAGATTTGCTGACTTGTTTGATTAAGTCCTTCGATGGAGCCGCTTCCTCATATCTCCTCTTATTCCTATCAATGGTCTCTTTGAGCCATGACTCTGTAGAGAGCACATTGATAGTGGATTATAAGGTAGTGGGATCAAATAGCTTCCTCGAAGTCAAGGGAGTTGGCTTTTTCTGAGAAACAATAGGGAAGGAAATGACCTTAGTTACCGAAAGGGATAAGCTATCCCCTTGCTGAGATGCATCATGTTCCTGGCCATCCATGGGGTTAGTGTCACCATCCAAATTGATGACTTGGATAGGGGAAGATGGCTTGGCCACTATTTTTTCTTGTTCTCCCCCTTATCCTTGTCATTCTAATTCTCCCCAACCTTCCCTATGTTCAAAAGAGGGCTAGCTCCATAGGTAGGAGTGAGTGGCACATTCTTTTATGGAGGTTGGTCTCCACCTTGGCCAATGGACTATAACGGCCCTGTAGATGTTGATGTAGTAATTATGGTGGTTGTTGTTGTGGTTGACTGGATGGCTCCAGTTGATACTACACCTGTAGAACCAGTGCTTCCGATCCTCTTCTTCCTCGCTCGGGTCCACTCCACCCATTTGTCTATTCTCTTGATTATCCCCTGCATAAAAACCTCCATAGTGTCAATGATTGGATCTACAGGTGGGGTAGACAAAATTGGGTGCCTTTGATCTTCTTGTAAGATGTGGGGTACATGTAGGCTCCATCATCTGCAAGGTTATAAAAATCAACAAAATCGTTATATAATTTAATCTTGTTAATGGTTAGTTGTGACCAAAATCTCTCCTGAGTTTGGCACGCATTGAGACACCTAGACTAGAAGTCCTCAATATCTAGCACATGTTTGTAGGAATATCCCAATTTCAAGTGATCCCTTACAAAGTTAACTAGTCATATTGAGGCCTGAGTACCTCATAATATAACAATTTAATTTTTCTCTCAAAGCTCTTCACCAAATTTTGAGCATCTAATTTGGAGGCACATAAATACGGACCAACTACTGTAGGGAAGGGAATCTCGGCTATCTTCTTCATATTGGAACATAGGATGTTCACTTCAAGGATCTGTCGACATAATTCAACTAAGACCGCTTTGTCTTCTAGATACCTTGGCAACCTCTTAGGAAATTTTTTGTAAGCTCCTATTCGCAAATAGGAGAAACTCATAAACTGGATGACTGAGCATCTGAATTGGCTTATGGCCAAAATTGCCTCTGGTGAAAATCTCCTTTCAAGGCATCCTTGCAATTCTTGGCATAGCCTCATTGTGAAAGCATCATTGACAACCACATACTCCTCATAGGTTCTTTACAACTGTGGATGTAGGTAAAATTGGTATACTTTGGTGCACTGATCATAGTTTGGGATGCTAGGAAGGTTGTGCCACAAGTGGTGAGTTTCCAATGTATGGATCATATATGAGGACATGTAAAACTACTTGAATCCTTTAGCTGAATTCAATCACGAGGTAAGCTCATCACATATAATCTGTGCCTAGTTGATCTACATATCCTTACCACATATCTCTTGTACTAGGAAGAAATGGTGCTTGATGAACTCCAAAATCTCCTCTTTTCCTTTGAGTCTAAGGAGGAGCACGAGGATATCCACAATCTCTCTTTTCAAATTTGTATTGAACAAGGTCTTCGACAGTTTTCTCTTTTTTGAGTAGGCATTCTAGAACCATGTCCTTTGCATGTCTTCCTATCTAAGGGTCTTCTTCTCATTGAACAAGGATGCAAAAGATCTGAAATCAACATCACAATACTACTCCTTCATGGGAATGCCAAATGAAGACTGCATCAATGCCTTGTTGATTGAGACAAGAATAAATTGATTAGGAAACATAATCTGCATTATTTCTAGGTTGTATCTCTCGATACATTCCTTCACTAACTCAAGTGCATGAACTACCGTTGGAAAACTAAATGCTTCAACCAATCTACTCTCTTTAAGTTTTTGAGTGATTGGGTGAATGGGTTGAGAACTAAGTCTTCTATGAAGATCACCCAAATCAAAGAATTTGAAAGATGTGTCTATAAGCTCTTTTACCTCACTCTCCAGGCCAATTAACTTATCATAATCAATAACTCTGATTGACATTCACTATGATTGCACATGATATAGTTCTTGATAAATAGTTGTTTAAATATACTTGAAAAAACCAATTACATGCAATTTTGATGAAATAGCTTCAGGAATTAGAACGTTGGCACCAAAGAATGAAATTTAGTCAATGATTATAATGATGGGATTTGCATTTAATTCCATGAGTAAACACTATTTAAACTTTTTGTTCATTTGCATGTAGAATATAAAACTATTGAAAGCTCTATTTCTTAACTTAAAGTAAAGTGATATGACTAAGAATCACTTAAAAACACAGATGCTTTAGCTTTTTGGGAAGTTCCTTACTTTGCTTCAGAATCTGGAATGCAGGTATACCTAATAATATTAACAAATGTGGGAGAGAGAGAAACACTTATCTTTTCAACAAACCCATTTTTCTTCTATTCAAGATCACAACATGGGGAGTAATCCTTAGATGGCTTGCGCACCTGATCCTTTCACCTTTCTCTTAAAGCCTTTATTACTACTTTTCCTTTATCTCAGGGTCACATTTCCATTACTAACTTTTCTAGAAGTATCTTTTGAGCATCTTTGAGGAATATTTGTACTTTAGAGAAACTTGCCTTTCTATTTTCAAAGCCTTTGAAGAAGTGGCCTTTTTCATTGCCTTGGGACAGAAAACCCCCTTTTTCAACAACATTTCCCAGACTGAAGCACATCAAACAACACTTTATTCTTTCACCTCAATCGAATGGCCTCAAAGCTAGATCTCGAACATGCCTTACTAGTTATGAGCCTTAAATGATTCATTCAACATCATATTCACACTATTTGATCGTTGGGATTGAGATTTGGTTCAAATTTATACAACTTCGGAAGTAGACCTAAATAACTTCGCTTCCATGAGTACACAACAGAAAACCCATATGTTTGTGTTCTTCATAGCACTTGATCTTATCTCCACAAATTTGAATGAGATTCATTCTGACTTTGATCGATAGCTTAGTAGGCCTTTCTAACATGACATAATCATAATCTCAACTTGTTATTCACTGTTACGGCTTCATCCTTTAGATTCACACTTGATGTAGTTCACTCAAGGGGAAAATCGGCTTGAAAGCTCAGAATCTATGGGACATGGAATGTTAGGGAAAGATAATAGATTATGAAATGTCAATAACTCACTTCTCATAAGGAGGACGCCATAAAAAATCCCAACCATACCTACTTCTCCTAGACCTTGTGCACACCAAAAAATAGGAAACCCATTTAGATGGTGGGTAAAGGTAATGCAAGGGGAAAAAGAAAACCAAGAAAGTATAGTACTTCAGGAAAGATGAGAAAAAAGTGACCTAAAGAAAACGTAGACATCACACTTGGACACACACTCACTTTCATACCAATGACCTCAAGCTTTAAAGGGGTAAGACTAAAACTTGGCAACAATATGCTATCCTGTTTAAAGTCACTCACAGTAAAGAAGATCCAAGCCAAATCAAATTGAAAATGCTATTGAAAGTTTGTTCAAGGAGAAGAAGAGTGTTTATTTTCCCTTCTTGTATACAACTCCTCAAAGAACTATATTTTTAGAATTTTCAAAGTCTCTCATATTCCACGAGAGATTCGTCATTTGTTTCCTTGTTATATTCTCTGGTGGTCAATACATATTTAGCGGTTTATCCCCTTTCCATTCCTTTGTGTTTTTAAAATATGACCAAGTTAGTGGGATTCTTTAACCTTTGACACAATCTTTGCCTATATCTTGTGGCTCATTATAACATTTTCCTTAGTATTTTTGGGTAATACAGGCCCTCTAGGATCCTTGGGTGGTAGTTCATAGGACCAAAATTTCCATTGGAGTGTATCCCTTATTGTATATTCTCATAACTATTGTCGATACTTGATTGATTGATAATCCTAGGATCCCTTACCCATGGATAGCCCTCTAATCATTGATGAGATTATTCATCAAAGATAACCCAACCAACATATGAAGGGTTTTCATGTATAGCCTTGTTGTAAAACAAAATAGAGGAAAAACAAGTTTTCAAGACAAGCAAGGTGGATAGGGGGTCACTTTTTTGTGTTTTCCACACCTAGCCCTATTTAGCACACCTTTCCCTAACCTCAAAATCACAATCATGACACTATTTTGTATGTATACTAACTAGACCAACTTGCCAAGGGCTCTTAACCACAACCTACATTTTCTCATCCAATATTGCATGTATTTTTGAGTCTAAGGATGACTTGATTCCCACATTAGTTTTAAGAGGTTTTCTCTTATCTGTAGGATTTTATCATTCAAACAATGCATGTCCCTTCTTAGCATACCTTTGATAGTATATTGTCACATTCTCATAGACTAGATTCTGAGTCACTTTACTCAATTTTGAATATAGCATGATAAAACTTGGAAGAATCTTATTGATCTCAACTAAAACACAAAACTGAGAAAAAATGAACTTGGACATTGTCCTTGAGACAACATCCATACTCACATACTAATCGAAAGTGTTTCCAATCTACCTAAAGATCTTCTCTTCCCACAACTCCAAAGGAAAGCAACAATACAAGCCCATACATTTGCTATCTTATTTAGACATGCCTTTAAATCAAATCCCAACAGAAAGAAAATGCTTCCCATAAGTCCAAGATCCAATCAACATCTCCTTGAGATCTTCCTCTGGACTGAACAAGAATAAGAAGAGGGCATCAAACATGACACTAATAGTTAAAAAATCTTGCAATTTTTCATCTCAAGATAATCTATCTCTTAACCATCATTATAGCTAGTTTGAAGAAGAGAAACCTTCCTACAAGAGCTCTAGTCCAGGCTTTAGTGGCTTTGTCAATGAATACATCAAGGAGAGACAACTCTATCATATCACACTTTATTATGGAGCCAGAGTCTAGCTTAGATCACATAGGAGCCCTTGGTCACCCATCATTTGGGCCAATGTGAAAGGTCGAAGGCATGCAATCATGTGAACTCCATTGGTGGGGGAGTTGCCTCCACTATTGCCATTCACCATAGATGTAAAATTGTTGCCTAGTTCTAGAAATTAACGAGTTCATTAAATTGAAGGTTAAAACGTAGCATAATCTAAGACTGATTACTACTTGCAACATTATTAATCACATATATACTATCAAAATATCAAAGTTGCTAATCAATTTTGTTGCATCAAATATGTACATTATTTATCACACATAGATACATGGATGCATGCATGCATAGATAAAATTATATGATTCTCACTTTCTTTTTCACTTATATACAACCTATTTAGAAAACATAACATTTTACAGAATCATTATTAACTTGAGTTTTTTCATTATTACTTGTATACAGAATATAACTATCATTTATATATCATCTCAATAAAATGTATGTTTTATGGTGTAAGCACTGAATATAATGATTCATAATGTTGAATATATTAAATAATTAGTAAACTATAATCACAATTGTTAACCTCTAGTCATGAGAGACTTACCATTGTAGTATAGATTCTTGCCTAATTAATTTTTTTAACATTATTAACATAAAAAAATTATGAATTTAGATTAATCTAAATTTTTATATACAATCTTTGAATTTAAAGACATATTTCCCTCTAATTTATAATTAAAATACAACGAATCTAACTTTAGATTGCTTTTATCTTTCTATATATAAAAACACACTAATTTTTGGAAAAAGATATACTCTTTCTCTGTGCATGAATATTTAGTTCTTTCTAGTTTTTTAATTTTTTATTTTTAAAGAAGGGTAAACACTTTGACCTGGAGCTATGAACTAGTGAGGCCACAAACAGGGGACCTCATCCCCATGAGATTTGAACCTTGAACAATATAACAACTTAACCATCACAACATGCCACTATTGGCAGTTCTTTCTAGTTGTTAAAGACACAGTTCTTTTTAATATTATCTGTGAAGATATGCTTTTAGTTGTTTTTAAAGATTCACGACATGCATACAATTTCCAGAGTCTGCATGGCCATATGTAAGCAGTTGTGAGCCTTTTATTTTTTGACTGGTTTTCTTGAGTATGCAGGGCATATCTAATATGGTAAGGAGGCAAAGCAAAAATGTACAGGTTTCCATCACCAACTCTATGAACGGAGAAGGCGATTCAGGTATTAAATTCTATGCAATTTTGTTTCTATCATTAAATCTATGCACTCCATTCTTTTTATTATTTTTAATGATGGATCATGATCTGAAATATTGGTTAGAAAAACAAGTTACACAATCGAATCTAGAAATTTCTTAGATGGAATGCTAATCAATGGTCACTTGATTTTCTCTGATTTGTGATGCCCCACAGAATTTTTTCCTGGACTTCCTGATGAGATAACATTGGGTCCAATCATGGCCAGATTGCCATGGTACACCAGATCCAAACTCATCATCCTCAGTTCAGCATGGAGAAAAGCTCTCACAAAAGGACGAAATCGTTTTCCCCATCATTCAAAAGAAGATGCAATGAGAAACTCTGTTATCATATACAGTCATGCTCCATTTGGAGGAAAGCGTTTGGTTCTGAAGGTTCTTCAAGAGGGCACTGTGAGACATCTCTCCCTTTTAAGAAACATTCCTTGCTCTTCCCTCTTCAAGATTTTAGTCACTGATGAGCGTATATACTATCTAATGCTTGATGGTGAAGAAAATAATGTTTGTCATGTGAAAATGATTGATTTCACAAATGGGTTCGTGAAATGGCAGAATCTCCCTCCATTGGCATTAGCCGAGAGAAAACTAATTGATTCTCTGTATGCCACCACTGGTCCAGATGGAATCTCCACATGCATTTGCACGCACTCCTTCCTTCCTTCTCCCTACAATTACTTATCTGTTTTCTCGATGCCTTCACTGAATACAACAGTTTCCTCTTTTTCAGTAGAGGAAAAAAATTGCTCTGTTTGGCAGCTCTTTCATGAAGAACAAGAAGAAGAAGTACTCCAATGGCATAATATTTCCTCTGATTCTCTTCTGAGCGCTCTGCAAAAGATGCCAGATGATGAATCGAAGCCTCCAAAGTACCTTGTGATATATGTGTTGGGTGATGCGACGCGCTCCCCTGTCTACAGGTGATTAATTATGTGGTGTTCCATGTTCACTAACAGTCATGGCTTTTGGTGCAACGGCAAATGGGCTCTACAATTGGTATCAGAGCTTGGTTTTGGCCTAGTCATGAGTTCAAATCTCCCCGGTGCCTTTCTGACCTGCGTAAGCACCTGATATGCGCGTCGAGGGGGAGATTGTTGGGTGATGCGACGTGCTCCCCTGCCCACAGGTGGTTAATTATGTGGTGTTCCATGTTCACTAACAGTCATGGCTTTTGGTGCAACGGAAAATGAGCCCTACAATATGATGAACACTCCTGCTGGAATTATCTGTACAAGCGGTTTACTGCATGTGATTATTCATTGGCGAAATTCGATGAGTCTGGTTCGTCAGGTCTGAAATACTTGTTGGTATTCAGAGATGATTACGATGGGGAATCCTTGAAAGGATTACATTGTTTCCTCCAATGTGGTGATGAACTGAAGCTGTTCAGGTTAAGTGTCGAAGAAGGTATGGCAGAGGAGAGGAAGGAGAATGGTGTTACTGCGGTAGAATTTTCAACAGATTTGTCACAGGAATTGAAGGGGTGGGAATGTTTGTTCAGTTTGCCATACACAGGTGGAGATCGTGAGAGGGGTTTGCATTTCAACATTTCACAGCAAGGATATATGCATATTTATGTAAGAACTCGCTTGTACTGGATGAGATATGATCGAGGGATATATATTTATTGAATTACCTTGACTTTATTGATTAACAATGTATACTAAGGCCCCGTTTGGTTGCTGGAAGATGAGGGCCAAAACCGGGTTATCAGAGGCAAAACCAGGTTTTGCAAAAAAACTTTGGTGTTTGGTTGGTTAAAATTATAACCTGGTTTTCAATTTCATCTTCCAACTTTGGTCAAAAATTGGAAGAAGTTTCTTCCAACAAAAAGGTGGAATTCGAAATTAAAACCAGGTTTTGAATTTTATGACAGTTTTTTAAATAATATTGTGGGGTTTACAGTATATTCATCTTCCGTGTCAACCAAACGGACCATTGGCTTTCCAAACCGCAAAACCAGGTTTTCGAAAACCTGGTTATAAGATAACCTGGTTATGTCAAAAAATCATCTTCCCCAACCAAACGGGGCCTAATTTATTTATTTATTTAATTTTAAGTGTTTTCAGTATTTGTAACATATTAGTTATGGAGCTCAATTAAACGATTTAATGTTACGAAGTTTTACTCTTTGTTTATTATTTAGTATTAAAGATTTTTAAGAATGTCTTTGATAATTTCTTTCAATGATAGTTTTTGGTAAATGATAGAGTTCTTTAAAAAAAACATAAACTTCTATTTTTTTCAAGTTTATTTTCTTTATGTCATTTAAGTTTGTTGAGTTATATATATATTTATATATATAATTTATTAATTAAAATTTGTGTTATTAATATTTGTGAATTGAATAAATCAATCAAAATCTTATATATGGACTTGTGGGTTTGTGAGATATGACTCCATTCTTATCACTTTGTAAAATTATTTATATAATTGATGTAGAAAAAAGGTAAAAATGGTATACAAATCATCTTCTTCAAGAATGAAACTATGCAAGATGATAGACATTTTAAAATTTTAAAAATTAAATTAAATTTTATTTGTTAATTGATTTAGTTTTTAAAATTGATTTTGTTTATTTTTAAATTAGTTTAATTTTTAGTTTTTAAAATTGATATAGTTTTTAGTTTGTTATAAATTTTTGCTTTATTTATACAATTTAAATATTATTTATAATTAATTTAGTTTGTTATTTTTCTATTAATTTTTAATAATAGATTTTTTAGGGAGAGTTTTTCTAGATGATCATTTTATTCATATATGATAAATTAAATATAATCAACTAATATTTTTAAGTCTATTTCAATTATTTTTTAAAGTCTTAGTTTGCTTAAATAAATTGAATATTAATTATAATTTATTTTATTCTCGTTGAATTATATTTAAAAATAATTTCATTAGTGATTGGCGTTTAATGTGGGATTTACCAAATTTTTTTGCAACAATCGAAAAATATGTTCACATTAAGTTAACAACGTTCAACATTATATATTTTTAATTTTATTTGAAACAACTCTTATTTGCTATTTTTATTTAAAAAAATAATCCTTACTAATTTTTATATTAATCAATTTAAAAATTAAAATAAATAATAATATTGCATAAAATAATAACATAATAAATAAATAAATTGTATGAAACCTAAAACCTATATTTTTCTCCATAAAATAAACAATAATATTGTATAAAATAATAACATAATGAATAAAATTAATTGTATAAAACTCAAAAGTTACATTTTTGTTGGGTAAAAAACATATCTTATAATTGAAACAAGTATTAAAACTATAAGTAAAATGATAGTATAGAAAAGTTTGTATGTTTTCTCGATAATGATAGTATAACAAGTTTTTTTTCCTTAATTTAATTGTTCTTTTATCAATAAAAGAAAAAATATTTTTTTTTCTATTTTTTAATTAATAAAAATAATTGTTACATAAATTTTATTAATTAAAAAATAATAATATCCTTCAATAAAATAGAAAAGCTATGAATGTAATGATGACTGTGTGACTTGGAGGGGGTGAACCACAAACCACTTATAACTTTTTTCTCTTAATCCCACTTTATTAGATTATCTAATTACTTGCATGCATGGAACATAAAGCAATAAAATAAACAACACCATAACATTTTGGCACAATATTTGGTAACCTAGAAACCCTCCAAGGAGAAGGTAAAATTGGGGTGAAAATGACACCCACAATGCTTCACTACTACAATAATAAAGTTGACTTGTTAGGTCTTACAATTGATCACTTCTAGTGATCTACTCAATTAAGAGTAAGTAGGACTTATAGGTCCACCTTGTGAAAGGATTTATACAATACAATGAAGTATGCACTCAATTAAGAGATTTTGCAAGAAATATTGGTCCACCTAGTTAGAGGATTTGAGAGACTAATACACCTATTAGGATGAATCAACATGTTGATCTTTGCTTTACAACTTTTTCTGCTGATGAAGATCCTTTGAATAATATAATGATCACCTGAGTGTGATAAATGAGTCTCTACTTTTCCTTTGTACTACTCAGTAGCCTCCTAATCAATCTACTCTTTCGTTATCCATATTCGCTTATGATAATGAATGATATATTTCCATGATTATTTGGATGAAACATGATATCTACCATATATATCGATCCAAATAGTAACTCTACATAAGGTTAGCTCCAATAGTTTCAAAAATAATTACCAAGTCCGCTCAATGTTGATACTCAGGTCCAATAGATTACTCGGGTGATATGTTGATACTCTGGAAACTCCAGGGCTACTCGGTTGACACTGGATGCTTGGTTCACATTGATCACTTAGCAAACATTTATGGCTCAATTCAAACTACTTTTTCTTTCTTTTTTCTCATTCTCAAACTATAAGTGCTTGGCTACTTGGTTTACACTAGAGCTCGATTGACACTACTAACTCAGTTCATACTGGAGCTTGGTTAACATTCGTCTACTTGGTGCCTACTTCCTAGGGGAAAGCTCAGTTGTAGCACTAACCAACTTCCCATGATGAATACATGTTTTGGCACTAATTGACAATATCTCTTGCCATAGGGTCAACAATCTCCCCATTTGGCATCAATGACAAAAATAATTGTCATGCACAAAATCTTTCAGTCAATCTCCCCCTTTGCATGTGTTATATTTTGCAACTCGATTTCGATTGAAAATTCTGCAACTCAGTTACAATTATCTATTTTTTATTTTTCAAAAATTACTTTTGTTTATCTCCTTTTTACATATTATTTAAACAATTCTTATTCTATACATTTTCCCCCCTTTGTTCATATAAGCATATTTCCTTCTCTATATACATTTCCCGCTTTTTTTGTTACAAATGCCAAAATTTACAAGGTAAGGCCAAAATGAGAGATGAAATCATTATGCACCTTCAAAATCAAAGACATAGTCTCATCCCAATTATCTTTCAATACCTTTAAGATGTGTAGTTCTACTTGAAGCTCAACTGGTAACTCCATCATATGCTCTACCACTAAAAGGTTTGTGTCTTTGATTAGTGTCTTTGCATGTTCAATTCTCTTATGCATAATATCCATATGGGGAAGCATTATACTTTGAATGCATGTCACGGTTGCCCTTAATTTGGCCTCTTCCCTTAAGAGTTCTACCTGTAGATTTGTAAAAAAATTGACTTTATAAAAATGAGTTGAGTTGGAACTCAGGTTAAGTGCCAACTGACTAGCACTAGCCTTCAAGTCCATATCAATCTTAGCCAGTTTATCCTTGATTTCCTTGGTAAATTTTGTTATCTCACTCAATTTTACAAATAAGGATACAACATTATTTACAACATTCTCCAATGTAGCAATAAGAGTGGATAACTCTACTTGGTCAATGGCAATTTTCTATGCTACATTTTCTAGAACTTTACTTTCAAACTTCCTTTCTACCTTTACAAGAAGTTTTTCCTAACCATCAATGTTTTCATTGAACTTATGTACACTTTAAACTAATTATTCAATGATGGGGACTTTTTCATTTACCTCTATAGACAATGTATCCAAAAATACGTCTTTAATATCCTCAAGGACTTTGCTTATGTCCCTTTTTGCTCTTAGCTTTTGCTGCTTGGCTCTTTTCTTCCAAGGTTCATCCATTATATCCATTTGTCCAGCAAAAATATTAGATTGGTCCCAATTTGGAATCAAAATCTCTTCATCTAGGTTAATATCATCAATATTATTTTCTTTTCCTTTGACCTTGACACTTGATGAAGGTATTATTTATTTCCCTTTTCCTTCATCACTCTTTTCTTCATTGCTCGGTAGAAGCTTGTCTTCTTTATCTTCCTTTTCAGGAGTGTCCTCATCTTTGATAGGTTGTTTCTTGATTAGGCTTTCCATGGGAGTAGTTAGAGCCTATTGCTAGGTGGATGAAGGATTTCCTTTCTCCTCTTTTGCCTTACCTACACTCAGTGAAGGTGTAATTTCTTTTTCTTTTTCTTCCTTCTCTTCACCGCTTTGTTGAACTATGTTAAACTCAATAGACTGTAGATCAAGTGTTACCTTGATTAACTTAGAGCTTGATGGGACAAGTTCTTTGCTTAAAGAGAGATTGGAAGAGATGTCATGACTTTTGCAATTGTCTTAGGATCAGATTCTTAAATGTCCTAAACCTCTGGTAAAACTTCCTCTTCCTTCTTATCATTCAAATAAAAAATATTTTTCCACATATTGGATGTGGTCTGTACAACATCTTCAACTTTATTTGATAGAATATGAAATTATTTGAATCTAGGAATTTGTTTGTATTCATACTTTGACAATGCCTCCTTTATTTCCTTCTCAGAGAGATTTAGCATTAGCTTCCTCGGAGCTTTTTCTCTGATGTCCTTCTTTGTTTTGACTACATTATTCCAGTGGTGAGAAACAACCTTTATTAGGGTATTAGGAGCATGCCTTTTTAGTTCTGTGGGGTCATACTTCCATTTGGCCATTTTCTCTACTAATGTGCATCTTCTATCTATTTCTGCTCCTTATTTCTGGATTCATATTTGAAGAATTTGAATCCTACCATTCCACTTCCTTCCCTTATTGATTTCAGTTATTTCTCAAAGGATTGGAGGGCTTCCTTAGTGATATTATTAGTGTGTTATCTTTATCATCATCATCGTCATCATCAAGCCTCAATTTCCCTCTTGACTTCCTAGGCTTGGTGGTAGTAATCATATATGTAGAAGACCTTGTAGATTTTATTGATGGTGTCTTTGCTTTCTTCTTTGGAGGTTCCTTTTCCTCTTCTTCTTTATGTTCACTTTCCTCTTCTTCTTCTTCTTTTATATCATCACCTTTAACCTCGATAAGCATGAGAGAGACATCTGTCTTCCCAAATTTATTCTTAAGGTTTTCTATCCTTTTCTTTCCTCTCTTCAAAATTTAAGGAATTTGTATCTCAAGTGATAATTTGGTTTTGGCTTCTTTATAGGTTCCAAAATAAGTAGCCTTAGGATCCACTAGTTCATTGATAAGAGCTTCAATGATATCTCTCAAGTGTCATCAATGTTGACTTCATATGCTAATGGTTTTATCCATGCAATCCTAGGCTTGACTGCTTGAATGTGGACTTTGTCACAGTCAAATAGGAAATGGATGTCTTGCTCATAATCATCAACCAATTTCTTGGGGATTCTAAACTTATTTTGCATCTTCTCCTTGAGGTTCTCAAAATATGCAACATGATGCCATCAAAAATTTCACCCATTTCACTAATGAAATCATTGATCTGGTATAACACAAGTTTTTCCTTCCTCCATACAACATTTCCCATGGATGGAGAGAATTTTTGCACATAGAAAAATAAACATATCAGAAGTGAGCCAAACTTACATGGATTATTCTTGGATGCTCATATGCTCTCCATGTTCTTGTTGATTTGGCTGAGTTGTATCTCAGCAATGTCAAATGACAAGTTGTTCTTTACATCTTTATATGCTAGGTCAACCACCTCATATGGAATGCTATTAGGTCTTCTTGAACTGTAGATCTTGTGGGCAATGACATGAATTCCAATTTTGATTTCCATATTAGTAACATTATTCAGCTTCATACCTTGTTCATCCCATTCAACCAGGATTTTCATAGTCAATTCTCCTCGAGCTAGGGTTTTTGTTGTCTTAGACTTTTCTAGCATGGGATAACCTGTTACTGGGTGGATCATCTTCTTGGTAATCTTGACCGATTACTCAAGCTAGATGGTCATGTCATGGACTCTGCTCAATATATACCTAATCCACTTAATTTGAAAGTTCATTGGCATATGAAGGATGTGGGTCAAACCCTTCACTTCCAAATGCTTGTGTTCGGGTTTCAAAGCTTCATTCCCACACAATGCATTGTATGCCTGATCTAGCTCGAAATTACCTATTTCTTGAATAGAATAGTGATAAAAAGTCCTTATATCATGAATTAGAAGTACCTTTAGAGGGATGACTGAGTGTGATCCTTTGGGATCCTTCTTTTAAACAATTGTAGGGTACAATTTGACTTTAGGTGCTTCACAAATTACATTCTTAACCAAAATTTCAGAACCCTTCCTTATCTTTGTGTTTAATGAGGCTTCTATAATGCCTAGTTAATGAAGAACTCTTGATAATCAATAGAATTGCCTACAACTTAGCTCAACAACAAATTCTCTCTTGGATCACTTAGAGGTTCAAAATTACTCTCCACAGTTTGCTCTCTAAATTCACGGTAAAAGAATAAGCCATCGATTTTACCTTTTGTAAAAATTTCAACTTTTAGAGCCTCATAAATGCTCCATACTATGGTAGGTGAAATAAACTCGGTTCAATCTTCAAACTTGAACACGACATGAACTATACATTGTGAAGCTTGGTTAGAACTAGCTGCCAAACTGACTTTGCTTTGTTATGTCATATAACTTAGTTGAGTTATAGGTATGTGTAGGATCATGGTGTACCAAACTATGGCCTTAAGTGGCAGTGAAAAATCAGCAAATCAGGGTTATGTCAACTTGACACATAATTTGAAAGTGGTTATGGACTTTATATCAAAAAGTTGTAAGAAAATAATCTATAGGAAATTGAATGTAGTTTCTAAAATACTAGGTTTTATCAAGAGAAAAAAATAATTGATTGGTCAAAAGTTTGGATTTTAATGCAATACTACAAAAATTTTAGGGCGAAAATAAAAAGTAGGTGTATGTCTGACCACCTTGATCAAAACCAAATGATAATTTTTTTAAATATAATTATAGATATAAAAAGTAGACTCATGCCAGGATGTGACGCATAACTTTTGGTATTTTTATTCCAAATAAATAATTAAATATGAATTTTCTACCACAACATTTTCAGAAAAAAATCCCCTGTTTGACCACCTTAACTAATAGAAAATTTTACCAATTTTTTTAAAAAAAAAATTCTTATACTAGGCGAAGCATAGAATGTGACGCAGCTTTTAGAGTTAAAAAATGTTATACCGTTTGAAAGTTATAGCTATTTTTCAATCAGTATGTCAATCAGAAATTTACAATAATCTTCATTGATAATTAACTAATAAATACTTATCGAACTCAGAATTTGACATAAATAATATCAATGGAATCTCGAGAGTGATATTAAAAAACCCTTTTCATTTCATTCAATTTCGATCAAAATAACATTGCGAGATGGCTACCCAAAGTCTAAGTGTCACTAAAACCCTCCTCAAACACGGTTTTTGGGTTGACCCGGCAAGGTTGGTAAACACCAAGCCTAATCAGATATCCAATTAGGCTCAATGACTTCCAATGCCTATTTGGTGAGAAATTTCAAAAGGCAATTTTTTTCAATTTTAAATATGGAGGGAAACAAATTTAAACAGAAATGAACATAAAACAATAACTTTAGACAATTTTAGAAGAAATTATATATTTCGTGACAATGTGAACATTAATATTTTAATTACTATTAAATTATACTAATATATACGATTATTATTATTAAATATAATATAGTTTTAAATATAATATAGTGATATATATAATCTATATTATTATTATTAAATATATATAATAGTATTTTATGGCAAAATTATTCTATATAATAATATATATTGTTATTATTATTATTATTAAATCTATAATCTATTAACATATATGATTATTATTGTTATATAATCTAATAACATAGTATTATTATATTAAAATATACAATATAATATAATTATTAAATATAATATTGACATGTAATGGGTCGAAGGGGGTCCTAGGTCACCCTACGACCCCCTTTGACCCATAAGAACAATTCTAACAAGTCCCTAGCGATCCTAGGACACCTAGGGACATATGTCGTCATGTAACAGGTCGAAGGGGGTCATAGGTCAACCTATGACCCCCTTTGACCCATATGAAGAATTCTAATATGTCCCTAAGGGTCCTAGGAACCCTAAGAACATATGTCATCATGTAATGGACCTATGACCCTCTTTAACCCATTAGAATGATTCTGATATGTCCCTAGGGGTCCTAGGACCCCTAGCGACATATGCCATCATTTAATGGGTTAAAGGGGGTCATAAGTCAACGTATGACCCCCTTTGACCCACAAGAATGATTCTAATATGTACCTAGGGGTCCTAGAACCCCTAAGGACGTATACCATCATGTAATGGGTCGAAGAGGGTCATAGGTCAACCTATGACCCCCTTTGACCCATAAGAACGATTCTAATATGTCCATAGGGGTCCTACGACCCCTATGAACATATGTCATAATGTAATGCATCAAAGGGGGTCATAGGTCAACCTATGCCCTCCTTTGACCCATAAGAACAATTATAATATGTCCCTAGGGGTCCTACGATCCCTAGGGGCATATGTCATCATGTAATGGGTCAAAAGAACCTATGACCTCCTTTGACCCATAAGAATGATTCTAATATATCCCTAGGGGTCCTAGGACACCTAGGGACATATGTCATCATGTAATGGGTCGAAGGGGGTCATAGGTCACCCTACGACCCACTTTGACCTAGTAGAATGATTCTAATATGTCCCTAGGGGTCCTAAGACCCCTAGGGACATATATAATCATTTAATGGGTCGAAGGGGGTCATAGGTCAACCTATGACCCCCTTTAACCCACAAGAACGATTCTAATATCTCCATAGGCGTCCTAGGACCACTATGGACATACGTCATCATTTAGTGGGTTGAAGACCCAGAAGAACGTTTCTAATATGTCCCTAGGGGTCCTAAGACCCCTAGGGACATATGTCATCATTTAATGGGTCGAAGGCGGTCATAAGTAACCCTATGACCCCCTTTGACCCACAAGAACAATTGTAATATGTCCCTAGGGGTCCTAAGAACCTTAGGGACATATGTTGTCATTTAAAAGGTCGAATCGGGTCATAGGTCAACCTATGACCACCTTTGACCCACAAGAACGATTCTAATATGTCCCTAGGGGTCCTAGAACCCCTAGGGACTTATGTCATCATGTAATGGGTCAAAGGGTGACATAGGTCAACCTACGACCCTCTTTGACTCATAAGAATAATTCTAATATGTCCCTAGGGGTCTTAGGACCCCTACGGACATATGTCATCATGTAATGGGTTGAAGGGGTTCATAGGTCAACCTATGACCCCCTTTGACCCATAAGAATGATTATAATATGTCTTTGGGGGTCCTAGGACACCTAAGGACATATGTCATCATGTAATGGGTCGAAAGGGGTCATAGGTCACTCTATGACCCCCTTTGACCCACAAGAATGATTCTAATATGTCCCTATGGGTCCTTGGACCCCTAGAGATATATGTTGTCATTTAATGGGTCGAATGGGGTCATAGGTCAACCTATGACCCCCTTCGACCCATTTGAACATATGTCATCATGTAATCTGTCAAAGGGAGTCATAGGACAACTTATGACCCCCTTTGACCCATAACAACGATTCTAATATGTCTCTAGGGGTGCTAGGACCCCTAGGGACATATGTCATCATATAGTGGGTTGAAAGGGGTCATAGGTCAACCTATGACACTCTTTGACCCACAAGAATGATTCTAATATGTCCCTAGGGGTCCTAGGACCCCTAGGGACATATGACATGATGTAATGGATCGAAGGGGGTCATAGGTCATCCAATGACCCCCTTTGACTCAATAAAATGATTCTAATATGTCCCTAGGGGTCTTAGGACATATGTCATCATTTAATGGGTTCAAGAGTGTCATAGGTCAACTTATGACCTGCTTTAACCCATAAGAATGATTATAATATGTCCTTAGGGGTCCTAGGACCCCTAGGGACATATGTCGTCATATAATGGGTCGAAGGGGGTCATAGGTTTGACCTTTAAGAACGATTCTTATATGTCCCTAGGGGTCCTAGGACTCTTAGGGATATATGTCATCATTTAATGGGTCAAAGGGGATCATAGGTCAACCTATGACCCCCTATGACCAATATAAAGCATTCTAATATGTTGTTAGGGGTCCTAGGACCCCTAGAGACATATGTCATCATGCAATGGGACGAAGGGGGTTATAGGTCAACCTATGACACCCTTTGACCTATATGAGGCATTCTAAATATATGTCATCACGTAATGGGTTGAAGGGGGTCATAGGTCAACCTATGACCCCCTTTGACCCATAAGAATGATTCTAATATGTCCCTAGGGGTCTTGGGGAGATATGTTGTCATGTAATGGATCGAAAGGAGTCATAGGTCACCCTATGACCCCCTTTGACCCATTAAAATGATTATAATATGTTCCTGGGGGTCCTAGGACCCCCAGGGACATATGTCATCATTTAATGGGTCAAAAGGGGTCATAGGTCAACCTATGACCCCCTTTGACTAACAAGAATGATTCTAATATGTCCATAAGGGTCTTAGGACCCCTAGGGACATATGTCATCATTTAATGGGACGAAGGGGGTCATAGTTCAACTTATGACCCCCTTTGACCCAAAATTATAATTCTAATATGTCCCTAGGGGTCGTACGACCCCTAGGGACATATATCATCATTTAATAGGTCGAAGGGGGTCATAAGTCAACCTATGACCCCCTTTGACCAATAAGAACGATTCTAATATGTCCCTATGGATCTTAGGACCCCCAAGGACATATGTAATCATTTAATGGGTCGAAAGGGGTCATAGGTCAACCTATGACCCCCTTTGACCAACAAGAATTATTCTAATATGTACCTAGGGGTCCTATAACCCCTAGGGACATATGTCGTCATGTAATGGGTTGAAGGGACCTATGACCCCCTTGACCCATAAGAACGATTCTGATATGTCCCTAGGACCCCTAGGGACATATGTCATTATAAAATGGGTCGAAGGGGGTCATACGTCACCCTATGACCTCCATTGACCCACAAAAATGATTCTAGTATGTCCCTAGGGGTCTTAGAACCCCTATGGACATATGTCATCATGTAATGGGTCAAAGGGGGTCATCGGTCAACCTATGACACCCTTTGACCCATAAGAACGATTCAAATATGTCCCTTGGGGTCTTAGGACCCCTATGGACATATGTCATTATGTAATGGGTCGAAGGACCCATAAGAATGATTATAATATGTCCCTAAGTCTCCTAGGTCCCCTAGCGACATATGTCATCATGTAATGGGTCGAAAGGGGTCATAGGTCACCCTATGACACCTTTTGACCCATAAGAATGATTCTAATATGTCCCTAGAGGTCTTAAGACCTCTAGAGACATATGTCATCATTTAATTGGTCAAAAGGGGCATAGCTCAACCTATGACCCCCTTTGACCCACATGAAGCATTCTAATATGTCCCTAGGGGTCCTAGGACCTATAAGGACATATGTCATCACGTAATAGGTCGAAGGAGGTCATAGGTCAACCTATGACCCCCTTTGACTCATAATAATGATTCTAATATGTCCCTAGGGGTCCTAAGACCCCTAGGGACATATGTCATCATTTAATAGGACGAAGGAGGTCATAGGTCAACCTATGATCCCCTTTGACCCACAAGAATGAATCTAATATGTCCCTAAGGGTCCTAGGACCTCTAAAGATATATGTCATCATGTAATGGGTCGAAGGGGGTGATAGGTCAACCTATGACCCCCTTTGACCCATAAGAATGATTGTAATATGTCTCTAGGGGTTCTAGGACCCCTAGGGCCATATGTCATCATTTAATGGATCGAAGGGGGTCATTGGTCAACCTATGACTCCCTTTAAGCAATATGAATGATTCTAATATGACCCTAGGGGTCCTAGAACCCCTAGGGACATATGTCATCATGTAATGGGATGAAGGGGGTCATAAGTCAACCTATGACCCTCTTTGACCCATAAGAATGATTCTAATATGTTATGTAATCATGTAATGGGACGAAGGGTCTTATAGGTCACCCTATGACCCCCTTTGACACATTAGAATGATTCTAATATGTCCCTAGGGGTCTTAGGATCACTAGGGACATATGTCATTATTTAATAGGCCGAAGGGGGTCATAGGTCAACCTATGACCCTCTTTGACCCACAACACTGATTCTAATATGTCCCTAGGGGTCGTAGGACCCCTACAAACATATGTCCTCATGTAATGGGTTGAAGGGGGTCATACGTCAACCTATGACCCCATTTGACTCATAAGAACAATTCTAATATGTCCCAAGGGGTCCTACGACCCTAGGGACATATGTCATCATGTAATGGGTCAAAGGGGGTCAAAGGTCAACCTATGACCCCCTTTGACCAATAAGAATTATTCTAATATGATGCTAGGGGTCCTAAGACCCCTAGGGACATATGTATCATGTAATGGGTCGAACGGGTCAAAAACTTATGACCCCTTCTGACCCATAAGAACGATTCTAATATGTACCTAGGGGTCCTAGGACCCCTAGGAACATATGTCATCATTTAATGGTTCAAAGCAGTTCATAGGTCACCTTATGACCCACTTTGACCCATTAGAATGATTCTAATATGTCTCTACATGTCCTAGGACCCCTAGGGACATATGTCATCATTTAATGAGTCGAAGGGGGTCAATGGTCAACCTATGACACCCTTTGACCCACGAGAATGATTCTAATATGTCTTTTGGGGTCTTAGAACCTCTAGAGACATATGTCACCATGTAATGGGTCGAAGGGTGTCATAGGTCAACCTACGCCCCTCTTTGACCCATAAGAACAATTCTAATACGTCCTTAGGGGTCTTAGGACACCTACGGACATATGTCATAATGTAATGGGTTGAAGGGGGTCATAGGTCAACCTATGACCCACTTTGACCCATAAGAACGATTATAATATGTCCCTAGGGGTCCTAGGACCCCTCGGGACATATGTCGTCATGTAATGCGTCGAAAGAATTTATGACCCCCTTTGACCCATATGAAGCATACTAATATGTCGCTAAGGGTCCTAAGACCCCTAGGGACATATGTCGTCATGTAATAGGTTGAAGGGGGTCATAGGTCATAAGTCAACCTATGACCCCATTTGACCCATATGAAGCATTCTAATATGTCCTTAGGAGTCCTAGGATCCCTAGTGGTCGAAGGGGGTCATAAGTCATCTTATGACCCCCTTTGACCCATAAGAACAATTCTAATATGTCTCAAGGGGTCTTAGAACCCCTAGGGACATATGTCATCATGTAATGGGTCGAAAGGACCCATTACAATGATTGTAATATGTCCCTAGTGGTCCTATGACCCCTAGGGACATATGTCATCGTTTAATGGGTCGAAGAGAGTCATAGGTCAACCTATGACTCTATTTGACTTACAAGAATGATTCTAATATGTCATTAGGGGTCCTAGAACTCGTAGGGACATATGTCATCATTTAATCGGTTGAAAGGGGTCATAGGTCAACCTAGGACCTCCTTTGACCCACAAGAAAACATATGTCATCATTTAATGTGTCGAAGGGACCTATGACCCCCTTTGACCAATAAGAATGATTCTAATATGTCCCTAGGGGTCCTAGGACCCCTAGGGATAAATGTCGTCATGTAATGGGTCAAGGGGGGTCATAGTGACCTATGACCCCCTTTGACCCATTAGAATGATTCTAATATGTTCTTAGGGGTCATAGGTGTAATCACCTAAAAATGGTCATCTAGACTATTAGCCCCCTTCTCAGCATTTTGGCTAAATTAATTTAATCATTTATTTAGACCAGATTGCTAATAATCAATTTATTTGATTATAACCTATAGTTTGACTATGCTATCCTAAGTTCATTATTTGATTAAAAGAACATGTCCCCTTTTAATTAAATAAAACACCCCATTCTTCTAACCCACTTAAAGTGCACACATAAAGTCCTTTTTTTATTTTGCAATTAAAAGGAAAGGCTTTGTGACTTTTGTCTTATATGACAAGTCAACTTATATTCTATTGGTTGACTTGTGTGTGCACATGGATCACTCCTCTTTTTGAATTCCACCGTTGATCATCCACCATCTTCATCTTGATCTCTACCATCCATACATCTTTAAAAGGGAGAGAGCTTTCCCCCTCAATGAATCCTCATTTTGAATATTGTTATGCTGCAGGTTTTCTAATAGGTTTCTTTGGAGCTTTGTGGAGAACTTCTATTTCTTGTCTACATTCTCTCATCTATGGCATCATGGCATTCTAGCTTAGCTTAGCTTTTATTTTTACATATAGCTTAATCTCACATAGCTTAATAATGGTATTGTAACACTCTCATACATGTTTTAGCATAGCTCCAATTTGCATCTCATTCTAGCTTAATTTTCATTTGCATTGCATTCTTGAGGAACTCCTTGGGACATTTGCATTCTTGCATCTTGTCTTTGGAACCTCCCATTGCATGGTTTACTAGCAAGAAGAGTATCTCTAAGGCTCATCTAAGAGCCTTTTTATTCTTGAAATATACTCTCTTGCACTCCATGGATAGGGAGCTCTAAGCCAGCATTCAAGCATTTCGAACTCATGGAATCGTTTGGATAGAACAATTGTAATATGTCTCTAGGGGTCCTAGGACCCCTAGGGACATATGCCATCATTTAATCGATCGAAGGGGGTCATAGGTCAACTTATGACCCCCTTTGACCCATATGAAATATTCTAATATGTCCTTAGGGGGCCTAGCACCCATAGGAACATATGTCATCATGTAATGGGTCGAAGGGGGTCATAGTTCAACCTATGACCCCCTTTGACCCATAACCATGATTCTAATATGTCTATAGGGGTCCTAGGACCTGTAGGGATATATGTTATCATTTAATGGGTCGAAAGGGGTCATATGTAAACCTATGACCCCCTTTGACCCACACGAATGATTCTAATATGTCCCGAGGGGTCCTAGGATCCCTGGGGACATATGTCATCATGTAATGGGTTGAAAGGGGTCATATGTCTACCTATGACTCTCTTTGACCCACAAGAACGTTTCAAATATGTTCCTAGGGGCATATGTCATCATTTAATGGGTCGAAGGAAGTCGTAGGTCAACCTATGACCCCCTTTTTCTAATAAGAATGATTCTAATATTTCCCTAGGGGTCCTAGGACCCCTTGGGACCCCTAGCAACATATGTCATCATGTAATGGGTTGAAGGTGGTCATAAGTCAACCTATCACCCCCTTTGACCCATAAGAACGATTCTAATATGTCCCTAGGGATCCTAGGACCCCTAGGGACATATGTCATTACCCATTAGAATGATTCTAGTATGTCCCTAGTGGTCTTAGGACCCCTAGGGACATACGACATCAATTAATTGGCCGAAGAGGGTCATAGGTCAACCTATGAGCCCATTTAACCCACAAGAATGATTCTAATATGTCCCTAGGGGTCTTAGGACCCTTACGGACTTATGTCATCATGTAATGGGTTGAAAGGAGTCATAGGTCAACCTATGACCCCCTTTGACCCTTAAGAACAATTCTAATATGTCCCGAGGGGTCCTAGGACCCCTGGGGACATATGTCATCATGTAATGGGTCGAAGAGGTTCATAGGTCAACTTATGACCCCCTTTGACCAATAAGAATGATTCTAATATAGTTCTAGTGGTCCTAGGACCCCTAGGGACATATGTCATAATGAAATGGGTCGAAGGGAGTCATAGGTCAACTTATGACCCCTTTTGACCCATAAGAATGATTCTACTATGTCCCTAGGGGTCCTAGGACCCCTAGGGACATATTTTATCATGTAATAGTTCGAAGGGGGTCATAGGTAACCCTATGACCCCCTTTGACCAATTAGAATGATTCTAATATGTCCCTAGGGGTCCTAGGACCCCTAATGACATATGTCATCATTTAATGGGTCGAAGGGGGTCATAGGTCAACCTATGACCCCCTTTGACCCACAAGAATGATTCTAATATGTCCCTAGGGGTCCTAGAACCCCTATGGACATATGTTGTCATGTAATGGGTCGAAGGGGGTCATAGGTCAACCTATGACCCCCTTTGACCCATAAGAATGATTCTAATATGTCCCTAGGGGTCTTAGGACCCCTACGAACATATGTCATCATCTAATGGGTGGAAGACCTATCACCCCCTTTGACCCATAAGAACGATTATAATATGTCCCTAGGGGTCCTAGGACCCCTAAGGACATATGTCATCATGTAATGGGTCAAAAGGGTTCATAGGTCACTCTATGACCTCCTTTGACCCAAGAGAACGATTATAATATGTCTTTATGGGTCCTTGGACCCCTAGGGACATATGTTGTCATTTAAGGGGTCAAAGGGGGTCATAGGTCAACCTATGACCCCCTTCGACCCATATGAACATATGTCGTCATGTAATCTGTCGAAGGGGGTCATAGGTCAACCTATGACCCCCTTTGACCCATAACAATGATTCTAATATGTCCTTAGGGGTGCTAGGACCCCTAGGGACATATGTCATCATTTAGTGGATCAAAGGGGGTGATAGGTCAACCTATGACCCCTTTTGATCCACAAGAATGATTTTAATATGTCCCTAGGGGTCCTAAGACCCCTAGGGACATATGTCATGATGTAATGGGTCAAATGGGGTCATAGGTCACCCTATGACCCCCTTTGACTCATTAGAATGATTCTAATACGTCCCTAGGGGATCTAGGACATATGTCATCATTTAATGGATCGAATGGGGTCATAGGTCAACCTAAGACCTGCTTTGACCACAAGAATGATTTTAATATGTCCCTAGGGGTCCTAGGACCCCTATGGACATATGTCGTAATGTAATGGGTCGAAGGAGGTCATAGGTCAACCTGTGAACCCCTTTGACCCATAAGAACGATTGTAATATGTCCCGAGGGGTCCTAAGACCCCCGGGGACATATGTCGTCATGTAATGGGTTGAAGGTGGTCATATGTCAACCTGTGACCCCCTTTGACCCATAAGAATGATTCTAATATGTCCTTAGGGGTCCTAGGACCCATAGAGACATATGTCGTCATGTAATTTCTCGAAAGGGGTCATCGGTCACCCTATGACCCCCTTTGACCCATAAGAATGATTCTAATATGTCCTTAGGGGACCTAGGACCCCTAGGAACACATGTCATCATTTAATATGTCGAAGGGGGTCATAGGTCAACCTATGACCCCCTCTGACCCACAGGAATGATTCAAATATGTCCCTTGGGGTCCTAGGACCCCTAGGGACATATGTCATCATTTAATTGGTTGAAAGGGGTCATAGGCCAACTTATGACCCTCTTTGACCAATAAGAACAATTCTAATATGTCCCTAGGATTCCTAGAACCCCTAGAAAAATATTTTGTGATGTAATGGGTCGAATGGGGCCTTGGACCCATAAGAACGCTTCTAATATGTCCCTAAGGGTCCTAGGGTCCCTTGGGACACACACACACACACACACACACACACACACACACACACACATAATATTTATGGATTATAATACTAATAAGATGATATATTATTATATATTAATAACATAGCTCATAATAATTATATATATATATATATATTGCGTTATTATATTTAATAAAAATATAGGAAAAATAATAGTAATATAATTTAATAATATATATTATATTTTTAGATTATAATAAGAATAACATAAGATATTAATAGATTATATGTTGTATCTTTACGTTACGTTATTATATATATATAATATATTATAATATATTTTTACATAGTAATATAAGTGAAATAATTGATAAATTATAAACTTTTAGCTCACAAACTCGATTTTCCCTCCAAGATGTCCCTTGGGGCTTATCGGATATTTGATTTGAAATCAGATATCCAATATTACTAGCATCAATTTCCAACATATTCCCTATCCTTTCAGACCCAACAACATCATTTTTTTAGTTTTTTTTATGGGTTTTACAAAAAGTTGCATTTTGGGGCCCAACCAATCGAAAAAAGTTTGAAAATATAACCCTAGGTGTTCGATATTGTCATTTGAATGGGGAGCAGTAGTCGTCGAAAGGCTAAATGCAAAAGGAAGATATCCAATGAAAACATTGCAACATATAGGGAAAGGGGCAAAATGGAACACCAAAGAAAAAAATAAAGTATGCTAAATATCAGTCAAGTTGACGATGAAGTAGTCAAAGGTGAAATCACAGAGTTAGATAATGAATATGTATTATTCTATATAATAATATACATTGTTATTATTATTGTTAAATCTATAATCTAGTAACATATATGATTATTACTGTTATATAATCTAATGACATAGTATTATTATATTAAAATATACAATATAATATAATTATTAAATATAATATTTACATGTAATGGGTCGAAGGGGGTCATAGGTCACCCTACAACCCCCTTTGACCCATAAGAACAATTCTAACATGTCCCTAGCGGTCCTAAGACTCCTAGGGACATATGTCATCATGTAATAGGACGAAGGGAGTCATATGTCAACCTATGACCCCCTTTGAACCATATCAAGAATTCTAATATCTCCCTAGGGGTCCTAGGACCCCTAGGGACATATGTCATCATGTAATGGACCTGTGACCCCCTTTAACCCATTAGAATGATTGTAATATGTTCCTAGGGGTCCTAGGACCCCTAGGGACATATGCCATCATTTAATGGGTCGAAGGGGGTCATAGGTCAATGTATGACCCCCTTTGACTGACAAGAATGATTCTAATATGTCCCTAGGGGTCTTAGAACCCCTAGGGACATATGTTGTCATGTAATGGTTCGAAGGGGGTCATAGGTCAACCTATGACCCCCTTTGACCCATAAGAACGACTCTAATATGTCCATAGAAGTCCTAGGACCCCTTTGGACATATGTCATAATGTAATGGGTCGAAGGGGGCCATAGGTCAACCTATGACCCCCTTTGACCAATAAGAATGATTCTAATATGATGTTAGGGGTCCTAAGACCCCTAGGGACATATGTCATCATGTAATGGGTCGAACGGGTCGAAAGGGGTCATAAGTCAACCTATGACCCCTTCTGACCCATAAGAATGATTCTAATATGTACTTAGGGGTCTTAGGACCCCTAGGGACATATGTCATCATGTAATGGTTCAAAGAGGGTCATAGGTCACCCTATGACCCACTTTGACCCATTAGAATGATTCTAATATGTCCCTAGGTGTCCTAGGACTCCTAAGGACATATGTCATCATTTAATGGGTCAAAGGGGGTCATAGGTCAACCTACAAAACTCTTTACCCCACAAGAATGATTCTAATATGTCCCTAGGGGTCCTAGAACCACTAGGAACATATGCCATCATGCAATGGGTCGAAGGTGTCATAGGTCAACCTATGCCCCTCTTCGACCCATAAGAATGATTCTAATACGTCCCTAGGGGTCCTAGGACCCCTACAGACATATGTCGTAATGTAATGGGTTGAAGGGGGTCACAGGTCAACCTATGACCTCCTTTGACCCATAAGAACAATTATAATATGTCCCTAGGGGTCCTAGGACCCCTAGGGACATATGTCGTCATGTAATGCGTTGAAAGAACCTATGACCCCCTTTGACCCATAAGAATGATTCTAATATGTCCCTAGGGGTCATATGTCATCATGTAATGGGTCGAAGGGGGTCATAGGTCACCCTATGACCCCCTTTGACCTATTATAATTATTCTAATATGTCCCTAGGGGTCCTAGGACCCCTAGAGACATAGCTCGTCATTTAACGGATCGAAGCGGGTCAGAGGTCAACCTATGACCCCCTTTGACCCACAAGAACGATTCTAATATCTCCCTAGGGGTCCTAGGACCCATAGGGACATATGCCATCATTTAATGGGTTGAAGGGGTCATAGGTCAACCTATGACCCCCTTTGACCCACAAGAATGATTTTAATATGTCGGACCCCTAGGGACATATGTCATCATTTAATGGGTTGAATGCGGTCATAGGTAACCCTATGACCCCCTTTGACCCACAAGAATGATTCTAATATGTCCCTAAGGGTCCTAGCACCACTAGGAACATATGTCATCATTTAGTGGGTCGAATGGACCTATGACCCCCTTTGACCCACAAGAACGATTCTAATATGTCCTTAGGTGTCCTAGGACTCTTACAGAAATATTTCATCATTAAATGGGTCGACCCCCTTAGACCCATAAGAACGTTTATAATATGTCCCTATGGGCCGTAGGAACCCTAGGGACATATGTCATCATGTAATGGGTCGAAGGGGGTCATAGGGTGACCTATGACCCCCTTTGACCCATAAGAATGATTCTAATATGTTTCTAGGGTCCTAGGACCTGTAGGAAAATATGTCATCATTTAATGAGTCGAAGGGGGTCATAGGTCAACCTATGAACCCCTTTGACCCATATGAAGCATTCTAATATGTCTCTAGGGGTCTTGGGACCTAGGGACATATGTCGTCATGTAATAGGTTGAAAGGGGTCATAGGTCATAGGTCAACCTATGACCCCCTTTGACCCATATGAAGCATTCTAATATGTCCTTAGGGGTCCTAGGATGCTTAGGGACATATGTCATCATGTAATGGATCGAAGTTGGTCATAGGTCATCCTATGACCCTCTTTGACCCATAAGAACAATTCTAATATGTCTCGAGGGGTCCTAAAACCCCTTGGGACATATGTCATCATGTAATGGGTCGAAGGGACCCATTACAATGATTCTAATATGTCTGTAGTGGTCCTATGACCTCTAGGGACATATGTCATCATTTAATGGGTTGAAGGGGGTCATAGGTCAACTTATGACCTCGTTTGACCCACAAAAAAAATTCTAATATGTCTTTAGGGGTCGTAGAACCCCTAGGGACATATGTCATCATTTAATGGGTCGAAGGGGGTCGTAGGTCAACCTAAGACCACTTTTGACCCACAAAAATGATTCTAATATGTCCCTAGGGGTCCTAGAACCCCTAAGGACATATGTCATCATTTAATGGGTCGAAGGGGGTCATAGGTCAACCTATGACTGCCTTTGACCAATAAGAATGACTCTAATATGTCCCTAGGGGTCCTAAGACTCCTAGGGACATATGTCGTCATGTAATGGATTGAAGGGGGTCATAGGTCAACTTATGACTCCCTTTGACCCATAAAAATAATTCTAATATGTCCCTAAGGGTCCACTATATGTCGTCATGTAATGGGTCGAAGGGGGTCATAGGGCCCTTTGACCTATTAGAAAGATTCTAATATGTTTTAAGGCGTCCTAGGACCCCTAGGGACATATGTCATCATTTAATGGATCGGAGGGGGTCATAGGTCAACCTACGATGCCCTTTGACTCATAAGAACGATTCTAATATGTCTCTAGGGGTCTAAGAACCCCTATGGACATATTTTATCATGTAATGGGTTGAAGGACCTATGATCACCTTTAACCCATAAGAATGATTCTAAGATGTCCCTCGGGGTCCTAGGAACCCTACGGACATATGTCATCATGTAATGGGTCGAAGGGGGTCATAGGTCAACCTATGACCCCCTTTGACTCATAAGAACAATTATAATATTTTTCTAGGGGTCCTAGGACGCCTAGGGACATATGTCATCATTTAATGGGTTGAATGAGGTCATAGGTCACCCTATGACCCCTGTTTACTCATAAGAACGATTCTAATATGTCTCTAGGGGTGCTAGGATCCCTAAAGACATATGTCATCATTTAATGGGTCGAAGGGAGTCATAGGTCAACCTATGACCCCCTTTGACTCATATGAAGTATTCTAATATATCCCTAGGGGTCCTAGCACCCCTAGGGACATATGTCATCATGTAATGGGTCGAAGGGGGCCATAGGTCCTTTGACCCATAATAATGATTCTAATATGTCCCTAGGGGTCTTAAGACCCATAGGGATATATGTCATCATTTAATGGGCCGAAGGGGGTCATATGTCAAGCTATGACCCCCTTTGACCCACAAGAATGATTCTAATATGTCTCAAGGGGTCCTACAACCCATGGGGACATATGTCAACCTATGACCCCCTTTGACCCACAAGAACGATTCCATTATGTCCTAAGACCCCTAGGGGCATATGTCATCATTTAATGGGTTGAAGGTCATCATAGGTCAACCTATGACCCCCTTTGACCCATAAGAACGATTATAATATGTCTCTAGGGGTCCTAGGACCCCTAGGGACATATGTCATCATGTAATGGGATGAAGGGGGTCATAGGTCACCCTATGACCCCCTTTGACCCATTAGAATGATTCTAATATGTCCCTAGGGGTTGTAGGACCCCTAGGGACATATGTCATCAGTTAATGGGCCGAAGGGGGTCATAGGTCAACCTGTGACCCCATTTGACCCACAAGAACAATTCTAATATGTCCCTAGGGGTCCTAGGACCCTTACAAACTTATGCATCATGTAATGGGTCGAAAGGGGTCATAGGTTGACCTATGACCCCCTTTGACCCTTAAGAACAATTCTAATATGTCTCAAGGGGTCCTAGGACCCTTGGGGACATATGTCATCATTTAATGGGTCGAAGGGGTTCATAGGTCAACCTATGACCCCCTTTGACCAATAAGAACAATTGTAATATGGTTCTAATTGTCCTAGGACCCCTAGGGACATATGTCATCATGTAATAGGTCGAAGGAGGTCATAGGTCAACCTATGACCCCTTTTGATCCATAAGAACGATTTTAATATGTCCCTAGGGGTCCTAGGACCCCTAGGGACATATTTCATCATGTAATAGTTCGAAGGGGGTCATAGGTCACCTTATGACCCCCTTTGACCCATTAGAATGATTCTAATATGTCCCTAGGGGTCCTAGGACCCCTAGTGACATATGCCATCATTTAATGGGTCGAAGGGGGTCATAGGTCAACCTATGACCCCCTTTGACCCATAGGAATAATTCTAATATGTCCCTAGGTGTCTTAGAACCCCTATGGACATATGTCATCATGTAATGGGTCGAAGACCTATGACCCCCTTTGACCCATAAGAACGATTCTAATATGTCCCTATGGGCCTTAGAACCCCTATAAACATATGTCATCATGTAATGGGTGGAAGACCTATGACCCCCTTTGACCCATAAGAATGATTATAATATGTCCCTAGGGGTCCTAGGACCCCTAAGGACATATGCAATCATGTAATGGGTCGAAAGGCATCATAGGTCACTCTATGACCCCCTTTGACCTAGAAGAACAATTCTAATATGTCCCTATGGGTCCTTGGACCCCTAGGGACATATGTTGTCATTTATTGGGTCAAAGGGGGTCATAGTCAACTTATGACCTCCTTCGACCCATATGAACATATGTCGTCATGTAATCTGTTGAAGGGGGTCATAGGTCAACCTATGACCCCCGTTGACCCATAACAACGATTCTAATATGTCCCTAGGGGTGCTAGGACCCCTAGGGACATATGTCATCATTTAGTGGGTCGAAGGGGGTCATAGGTCAACCTATGACCTCCTTTGATCCACAAGAATGATTCTAATATGTCCCTAGGGGTCTTAAGACCCCTAGGGACATATGTCATGATGTAATGGATCAAATGGGGTCATAGGTCACCTTATGACCCCCTTTGACCCATTAGAATGATTCTAATATGTCCCTAGGGGTTCGAGGACATATGCCCTCATTTAATGGGTCGAATGGGGTCATAGGTCAACCTATAACCCACTTTGACCCACAAGAATAATTTTAATATGTCCCTAGGGGTCCTAGGACCCCTATGAACATATGTCGTAATGTAATGGGTCGAAGGGGGTCATAGGTCAACCTATGACCCCCTTTTACCCATAAGAACGATTGTAATATGTCCCGAGGGGTCCTAGGACCCCCGAGAACATATGTCATCATATAATATTTCGAAGGGGGTCATATGTCAACCTATGACCCCCTTTGACCCATAAGAATGATTTTAAGATGTCCCTAGGGGTCCTAGGACCCGTAGGGACATATGTCATCATGTAATTGGTCGAAAGGGGTCATCGGTCACCCTATGACCCCCTTTGACCCATAAGAACGATTCTAATATGTCCCTTGGGGTCTTAGGACTCATAGGGACATATGTCATCATTTAAGGGGCCTCTTTGACCAATAAGAACAATTCTAATATGTCCCTAGGGGTATGTCATCATTTAATGGGTCGAAGGGGGTCATAGGTCAACCTATGACCCCCTTTGACCCACATTGGGGTCTTAGGAATCATAGGGACATATGTCATCATTTAAGGGGCCTCTTTGACCAATAAGAACAATTCTAATATGTCCCTAGGGGTCTTAGAACCCCTAGGGACATATGTCATCATGTAATGGGTCGAATGGGGCCTTGGACCCATAAGAACGATTCTAATATGTCCCTAGGGGTCCTAGGACCCCTTGGGACACACACACACATACACACACACACACACACACACACACATAATATTTATAGATTGTAATCCTAATAAGATAATATATTATTATATATTAATAACATAGCTCATAATAATTATATATATATATATATATTATGTTATTATATTTAATAAAAATATAGGAAAAATAATAGTAATATAATTTAATAATATATATTATATTTTTAGATTATAATATGAATAACATAAGATAATAATAGATTATATGTTGTATCTTTACGTTACGTTATTATATATATAATATATTATAATATATTTTACATAGTAATATAAGTGAAATAATTGATAAATTATAAACTATTAGCTCACAAACTTGATTTTTCCTCCAAGATGTCCCTTGGGGCATATCGGATATCCAATATTACTGGCATTAATTTCCAACATATTCCTTGTCCTTGCAGACCCAACAACATCATTTTTTCAATTTTTTTTAATGGATTTTACAAAAAGTTGCGTTTTGGGGCCCAACCAATCGAAAAAAGTTCGAAAATATGACCCTAGGTGTCCAATATTTTCATCTGAATGGGGAGCAATAGTCGTCGAAAGGGTAAATGCAAAAGGAAGATATCCAATGAAGACATTGCGACATATAGGGAAAGGGGCAAAATGGAACACCGAAGAAAAAGATAAGGTATGCTAAGTATCAATCAAGTTGATGATGAAGTAGTCGAAGGTGAAATCATAGAGTCAGATAATGAATATGTACAGTTGGGGAATGAAAATGTACCTATTGAAAAAAATAATACCAAAATTGAAAAAGTAGAAAATACAATTTTTTAAGATGAAATTCTACCAAGTCATAATCCAAATTGCATAATTGACCATGTCGAACATGACAATGCACAGGAACCTAATGCACAAGAACCTTATATATCTCCTAATTATAATCAACATGAAGGTTCTAAAACACCAAAAATGGATAATTGAAATTGATGAAATGATTATTACTAGTTTGGAAGGGAAAAAATCAGAAAGAACTTGTCATTCAATTATGGGCTTCAAGACTATATAAGATTTTTTTCGACAACAAGATAGTGGTATAGCAATGTCAGCTTTTTATGCACTTATTAAAGATGCAAAATATGAGACCTATGCTTTCCAAATTGAATATTTGTGTTAATAAAAAGTTGGAAAGAAATACCATTATTGTGAAGAATCTTTTTAGTGCTCTCAATAGCATTGGAAAAAATAGCAGGGAGAAGGATAACAGAGTTGCTCGAAGGATTATTACAACTTCTTTGGTAAGTCATCATTTGAGAAAGGGTAGATATATGAGACAAATTTGTATTGATTTGTCTTTAAATAATACTACTTTTAGAAGAGCACTTAGTCAACGCGAGAACATTGATGATCCTCTTCAAAATGAGACATGGGCATTTGGTAGGAGACTTCCACATTTTGATAAGAAGCTATCCGATGATGTGATGGAAGAAATTACACAATTTTGACACTCTAACTCATGAGTATCACCCAATGCTAAAGACATGTTAAAGTTGAGAATTGGCATCAGAGACTGCATGCCACATCCTAAACACTATTCGGAGGTAAGTCAAACTATGTTGTTCAAACAATTTAGAGAGAGTCATCCAAGTCTTCATATATCACAAAGGGGTTTTGAATCTTTGAAGCCATTTTATTATGTGCCACTCAAAATTCGAAATACATGTTGTTGCAAATATCATGTTGAGTTTTCTATGCACTATGAACTATTACGCTCCATCCGTTCTACTTTGCATAGTAAAGAAATGTTGGAGGATTGTGGTGCTAGTGAGCTTCCAAAATCATCAAGAAACTTGCTAGATCAACTTTTATGTCGTAGAGTTGATGGTTGTTTCTTTTATAGAAATACTTGCTTAAATGAGAAGTGTTCAAAAAGTGGTGGCTTATCCAGGTTTGGCACATGTTTCCATGAGGGTTGCGAACAAGATCTTGGAAAGACAATAGTGAAAAAAAAGGTATATGAAACGCTGAAATACACATTGAAGAGTGGAGGTGAGAGCTCTAGATGTGAATTGGTTGGAAAAGATATCAATGTGGCTAGTTTTATTTCAGATTTCAAGGCAAATATTTTTTACAAGTATGCAAGACATAGTCACAGGTTTCAGTGGTTGGATGAACAATTTAGAATGTGCAAGGAGACTTTTCCCATTGGCACTATTATATCAGTTGTTGATTTTGCTGAGAACTATACATTGCAACCCCAAAATGAGACACAATCTTAGTATTACAACTCTATTCAGATTGCTATTTTTGTTCACATAACATATAGATATGCCCCTAATAGTGCAGAAGATAATCGAAAGATTATTAGAGAGTATCATTTTTATATGAGTGATGATAGATCTCACTCTCACGAGTTTGTGCAACATTGTTTCAAGAATTATTTTGATTTCTTACATGAGCATACAATTGCTATGGATAGACATATCATTTGGTCAAATAACTGTACAGGTCAATTCAAGAATGCTTGCATGTTTTATTGGTTGTGTACGATGCACATAGAGAGAGGGGTGCCTCATATTTGAAGTTTTTTTGAGTTTGACCATGGAAAAGGGGAACATGATGGAGCAGGGGCATGTGTGAAGAGAGCTCTAGTTAAGGAGAAAATGAAGATTTCAGCAGAAGAGCTTCTTGATGCTCGTAGCATTGTTGATTGGTGCAGTTTAGCATTATCACAGGGGGGGACTCTTGATTCAGTGGTACGCAGGTTCTTTTGGTTGGTTGAGGAAGGGTCCGTAGCTGATAGATCAGATTGTGCTACAGCGAGAGACTCATCAAAATTGCATTCATTCTGGAGCTCTGATTCGAGTACATGGACCATTTGGACACAACAACTAGCTTGCTTTTGTCCTAGTTGTTTTCAGTGTGATTGGGATCACTTTGAGTCAAGTGAGTGGGTGGACACATGGGCTCCACATTATCTTACTCCATTGTCTATCATACCCTCTATCATAAATGATGACATGAAAAGCTCACTTGAGCATAACCATCTATCAGATCTACTTCAGCCAGGACATGTCTTTGCATTGGTTGCACCACAGGGGAATGATGAGAAATCTGATTATTGGTTAGCATGTTGTTTAAGAGGTAAACAAAAACTTGCACAACTGATCACAGATGATGATGGATTCACATATCCTATTGGTTCAGTGGTTGTCGCTGGAACATGCCTGTGGACATACATGCTTAGAAGGAACGAAATTCCTGCATTCGAAGACTATCAGAAGCAAAAAATAATTCTCATATATTCGCATCTTATTATAGCAACAAATGTAAAGTTGTTGAAGCATCAAGGAAGACCGAAACTAAAATAACTTTTTACTATTGCTAATGCTGATCATGAAGCCCTGTTGGAGACCCTAAAATAGAGAGAGGACCCTATTGGAACACTCGACTACATCTATTTACTTTTTATTTTATTTTCTTCATAATGATTCAATGAACTGATGATTATCTTGTTTAATACAATAAGTTACTAATTTTTTTATGATATTGGAATGTAGGTACGTCATGAAGAGTTGGGGGGGGGGGTGGTATTGGGGAGAATTCCTAAGATTTATGATGTAAAATGTGAACTTTTTTGTATATGGTTTTTATAATAATGAAAAAGATAGGTTAAATTAGTTGCACATTCTAATTTGTATTTTGGTAGGTTCTTTGTAAGGAATTATAAGAGGAAGATATTGAACAAGTTCTTGCAAATCATATTTTCATGCGATACAAGGCTATAAGGAAAATTTTAAGAGCATTTATAACTATATGAAAGAAAATTGCTTGCGGATATCTTATTACAAGTTTGGCTTTTTCCTTATTTGACATAAAGCTGACATTATGATTATTAAAACTATTTTTATCAAACTAATCAAATAAGAAAAATCTAGAAAGTACGGATGAACAATTAGAATACTTGATTTTTTCCATTTTGCAACCAATCATGGCATTTGAAAGGATAAAGAGTCATAATATTGTATAATGTTTTGAAAGACTTTCATATTGAAAAGTTGTAAAGGACCATGAGATTTAAATTTTTGTAATGTCTAGGTTTCCATAGGGTAAGTGAGTCATTAGATAGGTCCTAATAAGGTCTCATAATAATCTAAAGTCATTTCATGAGTTGAAACATTCAATAAGTCACTTAAAATTTAGCTTATTGCTTTAGAAAATTCAAATCTTGAATGTAACGGCTACATGAGCATTTTGGAGGGAAACTCCATAGTTTAAATTTTATGAAGGAATAGGAAGTGAAACCGGTTGGAGGTGGTTGAGGGGGTTATTAACCATCCCCTAAAACTTATTAATAGTGTTTGTACGGACTATAAGGGTAGTATGTACATACTGATTCAGAATTTTGAATAAAAAAGCTTGGATTTTAATAGCAATTTGAAGGATTTTTGGAGATTTTGAGTTCTTTATGATATTCTAATGCATTGAGGCATCTTCTAAGATCTGTAAAGAAGTTTAGGACCAAGTTTTGATTTCATTTTTGAAGGGTTATTCATCTAACTTGCTGATTGTTGGCTGTAGCAGTACTTTTCATTAGCATTTTGACAAATTTTTCATCTAATCATGGTCATTCCATGAAATACTTACCTAATTCTTCATGGAATTCCATTGTCCTAACATGTATAATGTCCTCTAACCCTAAAATGATCAACTAGCTAGAATAATTGGTGGCCACCAAACATAAAAGGGTGAAAACAAGAGTTGAAAGTGAGGGGACAGTCCTATAGGAAGAGATTTTCTTTAAGAGGGCAGTGTTTGTGAGTTGATTCATGTTTATGGTGATAAAACATAGATGTCTGAATTTTGAATTAGTCCAAGAAGGCTTGGCATGTGTGAGATTGGTGATGCCTTAGGAACAAGGGTTTTGAGAAGGTGAATTGGGGCTTTTGGGGTTAGGGAACCACTGAAATTGAGAGTGGATTTGTCTAATTGAAGTCATTTTAGGAGCCTATGCAAAGTTTGGAGTCTAGATCTTAATTCCTTCTAGTGGTTGCTTTGTAAATGCATCTTTTCTACATGGTTAAAAAATAGAAAAAGTGCGAAAGTTCATTGATATTTTCCAAAGGAAGGGTATCTAAGTCTTATATATGTTTTGTGAAAGGATGAAGGGTATCCAAAAAATCCATTTATTCAAGGAGTATTTTGAAAAAAATAAAATTTATCCACCTATTTGTCTTGCTGCTATCACAAAATTGTAAAGTTGCATAGACAACATTTTGGCATGTTGTGCATTTTGGCTTGAAAAATATTGAAACTCAAGGGTAAGTGTTGGAACATGGTGAATATGTCAAAACAAACTCATTGAAGCCTTAAAACCTCCTGGAGTTGACCATTTGTGGGATTTGACCATCAGGACCTAGAAGGGTCACTTGGCAAATTGTTACAAATTTACTCATTTTAGGTTGTTACTTGGGTCCATCACCCTATCCTCTGCATCACTTGTATATTGTCAATATTTGGGACTAAAGCAACATGTTGCATTTGATCCTCTCCATAATCATCTTTATGTTCAAGTGCGTCATGGTTCATAGTGTTTCTTCTTTTTGTTGGTTCATCATGGTTACCATGCATTATTACAACCATGCCAACTCTTCCTCCATTGGTTACCATGCTTAGAATCATTGGGAAAATTGCATATACTCTAAATTTTTAGTAGCAAGGTTCTCACAAAAAACTTTTACAATACTATAAAAATAATCTTCTAAGCTTTGGTTAGCTACCATCCCCAAATGAGCTATTTATTAATATGGTGATTTAACATCATTCTAATATGTTGAGCTCTTAGGCCCACCCCTTGAAACAAGAGTAAAATAGATAAGAATTTCTTTGCATGCAGTCTCAAACCTCCCCAAATGAACTAGTCATTACCAAGGTGGTTTAACATCACCCATTAGTGTTGAACCCTTAGGCCCACCCTTCCAACTGAGAGGAAAATTGATTCTTAGTCCAATAACATTAATGAAATAAAGGGAACACTAGTGCAAAGCACCTGATCATTTTTATTTTCTTGATGTAATAAGGTCTAGGGATAGATCTAATGATCTCCCTGTGACCATCCACATTTGTAATGGACACAAGACCCCATGGTGCAACTATAAGCCTTGGCCATCAATTGGTCCAATAAAGTGGATTTTTGATAAATTCCATATTTTTAAGGTAAGTCTAGATGTTTAGAACATTATTAGGGTCCCTATGAGTTTGTAGAATCCATTTGCAATCAAATTTGCAATAAAACTTGTCTTAGCGAAAAAATTACAAAAAGTTGCTTAGCAACTTTTGCAATTTTCTTGACAAATTTTCAAAATCTAACTCCTAATAGCTAGAACTATTTCAATCATCAGTTCCATTAGCTCTGGGTGGGTGGGTGAACCCTAGTGACACCCTTGTTCTGGCCGTGAAGACCATCCATCATCCGCGGCCACCCCGTACCGAGGAGTCCCCAAGGTTCTCTAAGTACGTTTTGAGGTTGATCTTCCGAGGGTCATAACTCGGAGCTCGTGAGGGCTATCGATGAATTGTCAAATGCTACAAGACGGTGATGTTGAGGCCTAAAATAAACTATCTCATTTTTGAGAGATCACATTCCATTTGGATTCAGCACAGCAATCTCGCTCGATGCCAAAACTTGCAATGTGCCTCAGTTCATAGGTGCACCACAACGTAACTTTGAAACCGCTGATCTTGGCATCAAATCGTCAGCACCATTAGCTTCGGATGGCAGGTGAACCCTAGTCACACCCTTGTTTTGGCCATGAAGACCATCTGTCATTTGTGGCCACCCCGTACTGAGGAGTCTCCAAGGTGCTCTAAGTGTATTTTGAGGTCGATCTTTCGAGGGTCATAACTCGAAGCTCGTGAGGGCTATTGATGAACTGTCAAATGCTACAGGACAATGATGCTGAGGCCTAAAATAAACTATCTCATTTTTGAGAGATCACATTTTTTTTGGATTTGGCACATCGATCTCGCTCGATGCCAAAACTCGCAGTGTGCCTCAGTTCATAGGTGCACCACAACATTACTTTGAAACTGCTAATCTTGGCATCAAATCGTCAGCGCCATTAGCTCCAGATGGGCGGGTGAACCCTAGTCACACCCTTGTTTTGACCACAGAGACCATCCATCATTTGCAGCCACCTCGTACCGAGGAGTCTCCAAGGTGCTCTAAGTGCATTTTGAGGTCGATCTTTCAATGGTCATAACTCGGACCTCGTGGGGGCTATCAATGAACTTTTGAATAATACAAGATGGTGATGCTGAGACCTAAACTAATCGATCTCATTTTTGAGATATCACATTCCATTTTGATTCGGCACAGTGATCTCGCTCAATGCCAAAACTCGCAGTGTGCCTCAGTTCATAGGTGCACCACAACATAACTTTGAAACCACTGATCTTGGCATCAAATTGTTAATGCCATTAGCTATGTGTGGGCAGGTGAACCCTAGTCACACCCTTGTTCTGGCCACAGAGACCATCCATCATCTGCGGCCACCCCATACTGAGGAGTCTCCAAGGTTCTCTAAGTGCCTTTCGAGGTCGATATTTCAAGGGTCATAACTCAGAGCTCGTGATGGCTATTGATGAACTATCGAATGCTATAGGACGGTGATGTTGAGGCCTAAAATAAACTATCTCATTTTTGAGAGATCACATTCTAATTGCATTCGGCACAACGATCTCGCTCGATGCCAAAACTCGCAGTGTGCCTTAGTTCATAGGTGTACCACAGCGTAACTTTGAAACCGTTGATCTTGGCATCAAATCGTTAGCGCTATTAGCTCTGAATGGGTGGGTGAACCCTAATGACACCCTTGTTCTGGCCACAAAAATTATCCATCATTTGCGGCCACCCCATACTGAGGAGTCTCCAAGGTGCTCTAAGTGAATTTTGAGGTCGATCTTTCAAGGGTCATAACTCTGAGCTCGTGAGGGCTATCGATGAATTGTCAAATGCTACAGGAAAGTGATGCTGAGGCCTCAAATAAACTATCTCATTTTTGAGAGATCATATTCTGTTTGGATTTGGTACAACGATCTCACTCGATGCCAAAACTCAGTGTGCCTTAGTTCATAGGTGCACCACATCATAACTTTGAAATCGTTGATCTTGGCATCAAATCGTCAATGCCATTAGCTCCGGATGGGTAGGTGAACCCTAGTCACACCCTTGTTCCAGCCACGAGGACTAGCCATCATTTGCGGCCACCCCATACCGAGGAGTCTCCAAGGTGCTTTAGTGCATTTTGAGGTCGATCTTTCGATAGTCATAACTTGGACCTCGTGAGGGCTATCGATGAATTGTCAAATGTTACAAGATGGTGATGCTGAGGCCTAAAATAAACTATCTCATTTTTGAGAGATCACATTCCATTTGCATTCGACACAGTGATCTTGGTCAATGCCAAAACTCACAGTGTGCCTCAATTCATAGGTGAACCACAACGTAACTTTGAAACCACTAATCTTGGCATCAAATCATCAGCTCCATTAGCTCTGAGTGGGTGGGTGAACCCTAGTCACACCCTTGTTCCAGCCATGAAGACCATCCATCATCTGCAGCCACCCTGTACTGAGAAGTCTCCAAGGTGCTCTAAGTGCCTTTCGAGGTCAATCTTTCAAGGGTCATAACTCGAAGCTCATGAGGGCTATTGATGAACTGTCAAATGCTATAGGACAGTTATGTTGAGGCCTAAAATAACCTATCTCATTTTTAAGAGATCACATTCCATTTGCATTTGGCACATCGATCTCGCTTGATGCCAAAACTCGCAGTGTGCCTCAGTTCATAGGTGCACTACATCGTAACTTTAAAACCGCTGATCTTGGCATCAAATTGTCAATGCCATTAGCTCCAGGTGGGTAGGTGAACCTTAGTGACACCCTTATTCTGGCCACAGAGACCATCCATCATCTGTGGCCACCCCATACCGAGGAGTCTCCAAGGTGCTCTAAGTGCATTTTGAGGTCGATATTTCGAGGGTCATAACTCAGAGCTCATGAGGGCTATCAATGAATCATTGAATGCTACAAGACGGTGATGCCAAGGCCTAAAATAAATCAAAGATCGTGAAGGTAACCGATGAACTGTCCAATCAAGTCTCTTAAGTTGAGATATTTTGAAGTTATGTTGAAAGTGAAAAGTTGCAGTATGAGGATAGTAACAAAGTGAAGTGCTAGTTATCAAAGATTATGAATCTATGAATGACTTGGTGGTTGGGAATAGAATCCATGGTTGAGGAGTGGAGTCCTTAACTGTGTTTAGATTAGATTTGAAGCCAAGAGTTAGTTTCAAGGTTGAAGGTGGAGTTTAAAATCAAATTTGGGGTTATCTGAACCTTGTGTAGGAGATTAACAAGTGTGTTTATGTCATGATAGCACTTCAAAATATACATTGCATCCAAATTTGATAATAAAGGTTGTTAAAATGTTATTAAAAAATTATTGCATTTGAATTGAATATAACAAACATAAGATCAAAATTAATGATATTCCATAAACATGAACAATACACATGATCCACAATAAATTGAACAATACTAGATACTAAATTAATATGTATATCATTGTGCACATAAATGACAAAAATATATATCAAAATGAATGTATCCATAGAAAATTTTTTACACAAATATATATCAAAGATCATGTATCCATAGACAAAGTACTCAAATGTATATCAAAATGCATAGATCCATATACAAAATGTGGTTGATCATGCCATCAGAATGTGTATAATATCAATGTTTGTGTATACAATGTGGCATATGCCATCTCAAAATGTCTCACGATGCATCCTACGACAACTATACTATCCTAGGGTGCTGGTGGATGATCAAAATGCAACCTCTTCGCTACACTAGGTGGATCAGATGTCTCCTACATAAACAGAAAAGGAAAACCCAAAGTTAGACTACTAAATTTATATAATTCTACGTATATAACATTGAATTACTCAAATGCATAATGATATTTTTTGTAATGGAGATTTATACTATCAAAATTTCATAATAAATACCTCTCATTGACCTCCTATGCCGATCAGGAGTCCTCTCGTATGCCCTCAACAATGCTGGTACCTCTATGATTGTGGGCTATATATGTTCAAATACCTTTGTCAGATGAATCTACAATTTAAAATATAACATTATAATTCATAGCATGATAAATTTATAACATATTTAATCATGAATTCAAAATAAAACTTACTATTGTAGGCTCCTCCTTAGGAGTGAGTGGCCGCGTCATCAAATCTACATAACTCTCCCATTGGACCTCATGTGCACTAGGAGTCTCTTATGAGATACAAACTAGTAGTTGTTAATATCACAGAAATCAGTTTTGAATTTATTTATGAAGATAAGGATAATAAAAAATAAATGATACTTCTACATACAATGGGGCTCTTAGTGCAAATGGAAATCCCTGATGGTCTACGACGCGAAATCTGTACAGGCTCATTACCAGTGGCCACACCCTATATACAATAAAGAATGTAATTAAATGGGATTACCACAAACATTTTACAAGAATGCATCGATATTTAATCAAATAGAAAGTTCCTAATTACCTTTCCTTTGTCAATGCGTGCTGGCTCACCCCTCGCACTCTGTCCCCCGTGATAGGTGCTACCTGCAAGATAAAAGAAAGATTAGCAACCATACATGCTACAATATCAAATAGAAAAAAAATGCAAACACAACATAATGTACCATAGATGTCTCAAGGCCAAATGAAATGGCCAAGAGCGTGGCATCATGAATCTGTCTGAGCTCCTCGCCGGTCATCAACTAAACATGAATGAAGATCACATACATATAAAAGTCAATATGGCTTAAAAATTAAAATTACTCTATTATAAAAATTAACTTTAAATCAGATATGTCATAACAAAAAAATGTATACACATACCAACACCGAAGGAGTCCATGCCTATGCATTCCCTTCCTCTCTCGTATCAGGGTCTGTAGCCTCTGCGCGTGTGTCTGGTGTATCCTCCTCTAATACAAAATGATACTCAAGAAGATCACCTATGGGACCCAAGCAAATATTATTGCATGTAATGCAAGTGTGAGGCACTCAAATGTCTGATGAGCTAGCTGATGATGAACTGGCACCAACATCATCAACACGAGGAGGCAAGACTGACCTAGCATGAGATATCATTAGGCTACTCAGCTTATGAATGGCTCTGATGGTCTGAGAGCTAGCCTTTGTCATAATATCTAGATGCTACACTCGAGGAGGAGGGGAGATATCAGTGGGGGGAACAAAAGTGCTAGCTTTCTTCCACTAGGAAGAGGGTCTATCCTGAGGAGCTCCTAGTCCTAAGCCCATGTTGGGCTTCATGCTCCAATAGTTCACTTTAAGTTTCAACACAAATTCTGCATATAATTTTTTAAGGAATTAAAATGGTATGACTAAAATTTCCATGTGGAGGGATATCAAAGATCATCCACCAACGATCCCAAAAGTTTGCACATATGGCATCATTTGTGCACCATTTAATCGATAATTTGGATATTTTTTGGGTCAACTAGTAAACCTATTTTCTAGTTTGCAAAAAGGCTAGCCAAATTGTCTTTGGTTATGTTGAGGGCTGCAACCTCATCATAGTCCAAACCATCATCAAACATCTCGTGCATTTCATCATGCCAATGAAGAGCAGCATTTTGTTGGTTCGTAAGAGTTTCAATGTTATCCACTATGGTGTTTAACATGGATAACATAGGAGCCAATGCAGGTATTTTATTATATGTTCTTCGCAAACCTCTCAACTTGGTGAGATTTTCATTTATCAAATCCTCGATTCAAGGAGGGTTTTGAGGGGGTAGAGGATCATTTGGTGGACGATTTTGTGGGGGTACTAGATCGTTTGGTGGGGGGTTACGAGGAATATTATTCCTTGCCTCAATGTCATCATTTTGATCAGCCATTCCTATTGAATTGCAAAATGTAATATATATTTAAAAAAACCTTAATTTTAACCTTTTTTTTTCAAAAAACCCTAGATTCAACTTTTTTAAAAAAAATCATGCTAAAATCTATTGAATTTAGATTAAAAATGAGTTAAAAAAACAAAAAAAATATACTTTAATATCCGATATCCGATCGCGGTGCAAATATTGGCCCACAAATATGCGAAATAAGGGCCCGCAAGTCTGATTTTTTTTATATGTAATGTCACAGATATCGGATATCCAATACGGAATATTATATTTTATATAAGATATAACATATATCTTATATTTTATATGATATTTTATATATAATATATTACATTATATTATATTTTATATTATATTATATTATTATAATATAATATATTATTATATTATATTATATATATATTATATTACATTACTATATATTAGAATATTAAATATTATATTATATTATTATTATAGTATAATATTATATTATATTATTATAATATAATATTATTATATTATAGTATAATAATAATTATAATTATAATATAATATTATATACTAGTATAATATAATATTTTTATATTATTATAATATAATAATAATAATGTTATAAGCTGTTGATTATTGAATATCTGATATGTGATCGGATATCCGATAAGGCTCAGCCTTTCCTTCCAAGTTTGGTACCTGGATAGGTGGAAAAAAGTCAGAGTAGATTTTGAAGTGCTTTTAGACGTCTTCAAACTCTATTTTTTTCACTTCGCCACTTTTTGGCACACCATGATCCTGCACATACCCTTATAGAACTTTACCTTACATGGTTATGCCTAAAGAATAACTCAGTAATGTCTGATAGCTCAATATACTTGAGATTTGACTCGGTTAAAACATGATTCTTCCATTTGTCCTAGTCCATCTCATATGCTGATTTTGACTTGCTTGCTTACTTATCTTGAACTTGTGTAGGATCTTATATTTTATTCACAACTCCAGTGGTCTCCTTGTCAGCTTACTCGGAGGTGGTTAAATCACCCAACTCATTGACTTGGGTGTCAACAACTTCAGAGTTTTAACTTGAGCTTTCTAGAAATTTCCTTACCCATTGTTGATTTCTTTGAGTCTTGATCTCATCAATCTTAGTCTTGCCTTTATTTTCTTCATTAGTATTTATAGTAGCTTGGTTCATGGAGTTTCATACCAAATGACCAAGTTCTTTGTATACATAGCATCTTTTGGTATGATTCCTTTTCAAAGTGAGTCCTCACGTAGTTTTCTCCAATGTGTCCATATTCTTCACATAGATAACATCGGTACCATGTGTTGCAATCCCTACTAATGAATGCTCTTGGTCTTGGTCCAATGTTCCATTGCTTTGTTCTACACTCAGAGGATTTATGACCTTTCTTGTTGCATGTAAAACACTTTCCTTCAAACTTTGGTTTTATATTTACATTCACTTTCTCTATGTCCAGGCTTATTGCCACTATAGTAATTTCTATTGAATTTTGACTTTCCATTACTCTAGCATTTGTTTGATGAGCGCCTTATCTTTCTACAATTGTTTCATGTAGACCTTTTATTCTTTTGAGCTCCTTGTTGTGATGATTATCCCTATTCAGTGTAACCCAATCCTCTCTTACCTTTGTGTCTTTTCTAAGATAGTTCAATCAACTAATTCACGCTTTCTTATGATCTCATCATTCTTTCATTGGTTTCCTTTTCTGGTCTATGATCATTCTTGAGTCTATCATTTTCTATCCTTAGATTGATGACTTCTTTATTTGCTTCATTAAGCTAATTTATCATTTATGCCTAATGTAGTGATAGCTGGTGGATCTCATTGTCCTTTTCTTCTAGTCTTGCATTGGGTAATCTTTTATCTTCATTTTCCATCTCTTTATCATTTCTAGCTTTGTGCTTTTGTTCCATGACTTTACATATCCTGATTGAATGAATCTATTATTCTCTTTTCAATTTATTGACTTCTTCTTGTAAAATGAGGTTCCTTCCAAGTAGATCTTCTATAGTTACATCTGCTTCTTCTGAACTTCTTTCTTTGCAAATGTCTTCGATTCTTTCTTCTGTGTATAGATTATCATTCATATCTATTGTTAACTCTTTTCTTCTTTTTAGGGATTGAGAGAGTTGATCCTTTAGTTTCATTATTTGTTCTATGGCCACATGTAGATCCATCTTTTCATTCTCAATGACTTTCTCTAGTTTGTACACTTCCATTACCTCTCATCTTTTCTCTCAACCTGCTAAACATATGACAAGAGAATATTTCTTTGGTACCAATTGTTGGAAATATAATGATGACTGAGTGATTGAGGGGGGGTGGGGGGTGGGTGGGGTTGAATTAGGAACCACTTAAAACTTTTTTCTCTTAATCCTACTTTATTAGATTATCTAATCTAATTACATGCATGTAACATAAAGAAATAAAAGAAACAACACCATAACACTTTGACGTGTAATATTTGGTTAGGTAAAACTAGGGTGGGAATGACACCCACAATGCTTCACTGTTGCAGTAATAAATTTGGCCCATTAGGGCTTACAATTGGTCACTTCTGGTGATCTACTTGGATAAGAGTAAGTAGGATTGCTATGTCCACCTTGTGAAAGGATTTATATAATACAATGAAGTATGCACTTAGTTAAGAGATTTTGTAGGGACTATTGGGTCCACCTGGTTAGAGAATTTGAGATTAATACACCTATTAGAATTAAGTAGTAGGCTAATCTCTATTTTGCAACTTTGTTTGTTGATGAAGATCCTTTGAATAAAATAATGATCACCTAATTATGATAGATGAGTCTCTTCTTTTCCTTTTCACTACTTAATAGCCTCCTAATCAATCTGCTCTTTCATTATCCATATTTGCTTATGATAATGAATGATATATTTCCATGATTATTTGAAAAAAACAAGATATCTTCCATATATACTAATCCAAATAGTAACTTTGCATATTGGCTCCAATAGTTTCACAAATAATTCCCAAGTCAGCTCAGTCCTGATACTCAGGTCCAATAGCTTACTCGGGTGATATGCTAATACTCAGGCAACTCCGTCTACTTGGTTGACACTAGATGCTCGGTTCATATGGATCACTCAACAAACATTGATGGCTCGATTCACATTGATTTTGCCTAATCAGTTTGCATTCTAAAATGGGGAGTGCTTGGCTACTCAGTTTACACTAGAGCTCGGTTGACACTGCTAACTGGATTCATATTGAAGCTCAATTAACATTCATCTTCTTGGTGCTTGCTACCTAAGGGAAAGCTCAGTTGCAGTACTAACCAACTTCGTGTGATGACTAAGTGTTTTGGCACTAATTGACAATATGTCTTGCCATAGGGTCAAAAAATATCTTCATTTTAAAAAGCATCAATTATAATAATATCTTCAAACTTAATATACAAAATTTAAGATTTATTTTTATATTAAAAATTAAATAAATATTGTGTTAATATTTTTATCACTATAAATAAACAAATATTATCTATTTGATTAACTGAAAAAAACTTTGTATACCAAATTTACAATTACCTTTTATATTAAAATTTAAATAAATATTTTATCAATATTTTTATTTTCATAAAAAGAGTATGATGCATTTAATTAATTAAAAAACCTACTTAAAATTTAAGAAAAATAATAATCATAGATCTCTATGGTAATAAGTAAAATATATTTTTATTAAATGAAAAAAAATATAATTTAATTTTTTTATGACATGAAAATCTAAAAAATTTATGTTAACTTTTATTTATTAATTAAAATAATCAATAAAATTAATTTTTTATTTAATAAAAATACCAAAATTGAGATGAACCATAATAAGCTTCGTATTTCTCAATATTTTTATTTTCATAAATAAGATTGTCAATAAGAATAATAATTCTTTAGTTGACATAGTTGGAACTGTCATATGTGTTGATAAAACAAAGATGAGATAACACTGGGGTCATTAGGAGGAGCATCAAATTGGTAGATATGTCAATTGCTACTGCTAATGTGACTCTTTAAAGATAAACAACTAACAAAGAAGGATTGGAGCTCTAGGAAATGTGCCATCAATAAAAGGAAATAATTCTTATAATAAAAAATGGGTGTAATAATATATAATAGAAAGGTAATAAGTACACTAGAGACTACTCAATTGTTCATTAACCTTAGTGTAGTAGAGGAAAAATAACTATAGTCTTGGATTTCAGAGAATGACAATGATATGCTCATGGAAACAACACAACTTATAAATGTCCCTCAACTATTGAGAAGAAAATTCTTTAGCACTATTTAAGAGGATTGTTCAAAAACTCCAAATATCATTCAATGCAAGGTCAAAGCAACAATACTATACATCAAGTCATATTCATTTTGTTATCTAGCTTGCCCTAATTAATCACAATGAAAAGAATACAAGAAAAGAGTAACACAGACTGAAAAAATGAGTGGTATTATTCGAAGTATGAAACAACCTTCAAAGAGTACAACTATAGATATTTTCTTCAAGAAAAACTAGAAGATCACATAGGTGCTATATGAGCAACTGCATTTGAAGAAGTTGCAACCAAGATGATGGGCATGTCTGAAAAACATCTATGTATGTTTTAATACAAAGAAGAAGAAGAGGAAAGTATTGAAGAGGTGATTTTAAAAGTACAACATAACTAATTCCTCTTCACAATATCAAGCAAAAATGAAACAGACAATGATTCAACACAACTAAAATCAACAATAACCAAAGTCAATAAAGTTGATTTCTTTGATGAAAGAAACTACTTCCTAAGTGAGATTCACACTATGTGCATAGCTTCCATGACTTAATATAATCTCAATTATTCAACTATCTTTAAAGTTTTTTAGCTTAGAATATAAGTTGTACTTTTTTTCATGTTGTATCAAACAATGATTTTCTCTACAACAAGGTTCCAAGATCCCTTCAAAATTTATCATCTACTTTTTAAAATAATATTGTTTACATTATTATTGCAATGTGATTTGATAATATATACTATTTCATATATGAAATGTCAATTTATGATTTGTATGTTTTATGCACCAAATTCTGATTGTGTGATTGCTCTTTTCTCTAACCTATCAATGTATGGAATAGACTTACAATATGATAGACTTGATTCATCATTATTGTAATATAAAGAATGAAAAATACTATTCCAGCCATCAAAAATCTATTTATGATGTATGTGTGTTGTGTAAATAATTATGAATACTATTTTAAGTACTCAATCAATGTACTAAATATACTTTGAATATAATATAGTATGTTTATATTTTACTTTATTTTCACACATCTCAAATGAATACTATTAGTAAAAAGTTTAAACATATAAGATAATTAGAGAGAGAATAATAACAATATTTCATAATAAAAAATTCTTTCTTTTCCAAATCCTAAACATAGATGCAGAAAATTCCAAGACACAACCCTCCAAAGCACAAAAAATACAAGCACAATCTTGTAATATAAGTTTCTTATATTATGCTTGACATTAAGAGGAAATAAGTGCACATTGCACCATACAATGAATAGAATTCTAACAAGAATATCCAAGCCCACTATACCTATCCATTCTCAAACACTAACAAACATCATAAACCAACAAACTAATAGTCCTAAAGGAATAAGTGCACAAACACACACAATTGAAAATGGCAACACAGTTCACAACATGACAATCAACAAGTCAAACAACCTATTAAAGATAACATTTTCTTTATATAAAAAAGAACTAATGCACTACCAATGTAGAAACATGTAGCATATGTAATGAACGCTACCCTGGTATGCATGCTTGTTAAACAAATAATGCTACTACTTGTAAAATATGCATTTCTAAAAAAGGAATACATCGATTCTCCATAGCTAACAATATGAACCCATCTAAACAACCATTAGTCTTAAGAAACCTCACTCAAGTAGAAGAGGTACTTATTTCTCATGTTAATCTAATATTGCAAGCTACCCATAATTACAAAGGTCAATACAAATATAATGGTCACACAATTAGTTTCCCCTAAGATATCAAGATAATAGCAAAAACTCTTCCATGAAGAATTGAATATCTCAATGTAGTAATAGTGCAAAGGATAAATACAAATGGAAAATATTATGATTTTAACTTTTGTAGAAGTAGTGTTGAAAATGCACTAGAATACAAAATAAGAAATGACCCCTACTACAAGGATGTGAAACTTAGTGTTGATGCTCTATTAGTTTTTCCTAACTCTAATACAAACATTGTAGAAATGTTTCATATAGTTAAAAGTGATATTGAAGAAACTATGACAACAAATTGTGACATTGAGAAAGGAAAGGTGAAGAGGATGTTGAAATAGAGTACTCAACATCATTTATGACAAGACTACTAAACAAACAACATGAACTACAAATTTATTAAAAAATCTTTACAAATTGAAATGAGACTGACCTCATCGTTGATTAGTCACAAATAAGATCCACCCCATTAATGAATATGCTATTGAGGCTATATTTGACATGACATTTCCCACTCTCTTTCCAAATCGAAAAGGACTACCACCACGAGCTAGACTGGGGAAGTATAACTTCTGGAATATGCATTACACCTTATGCACTTCCATGGCAATAGATTTGGTCAACATCCACATTTTTTATACTTTATTCTTAATCTTATGATGTGTTACCATAGCCAATCTCTAACAACAGTCTTCATAAAAAAAAAGTTAGATAAAAATATACCAACAACTATTGAAGACCTACGAGCACACTTGAAAATATTACTAGACACTTGATTAGGAGAGGAACTAATGCACTTTGGGAGTACACTACAAGGAACCAAATCATATTATAAAAAATATCACTCTAATTTGACAACTATGATCAATCAAATTGGTTGCCAACCATTGTTCTTCACCTTAAGCGCAATAGATACAAAATGGTCTGACTTGCATAGGCTTTTTCAAACAAACAATACACCAATAATGTTCAATAAAAAAAAAAGCACTAATCACATAATTAAAAACCCACACACCATAGCTCTCTACCTACATCAACATTTTTCAATATTCCATAAAGAGGTAATTAAGAAACACTTACATGCAATACACACACACACACACACACACACACACAAGGAAACCTAATGCACATGACATAAATGCACTCGATTAGTGAAATAGAGCTGAAGTTACAAAAGTAAATGATTTATTTGACAAGTAAGGTACTACCTAAGATCCTTGTTCAAAAATATCAAGAGAAAATATGATACAAAGATCTCTTATAGACAACCCATGCCTACTCAACAAATGTTAAATCTTCACAACAAACCCTAATGATGATTATGAGGAGTTAGTAAATCACATCCAAAGATACACAAAATGCACAGAACAAACTCACCTCCATAAAAAAAGGGAGTCAAGTAGAATGGAGATATAAAGATCCATGGAAATAACGCAAGGAATCTACCTTAATATGTGATGAATCAAGCCAAAAATCATACAAACCATCAAGAAATGGTGATAGGCTCAACACACATAATCATGGCATGCTCTTAATGATGAGAGATAACAAAGATTGTAAAACATTAATCTCATTTCATGTTGTTCTCAAATGCATTCCTAAGTACACATTAAAGGCAGATATAAAATAAGAGACATGTGTTAATATGCTCGCAAGGATTTGCTCAAATGAAACATTAAAACACCTATCCCTCAAAGCATTCCAAAAGTTCATGTTAGAGATTTTTGTAGAGAGATATATAGGAGCACAAGAAATGTGTCCTATGCTACAAAAATTACCAATATTGTGATCAAGGTAGTTTTTAATGGCTAATATTAGTCAATTGGATAATTTTAGAAAAAAAAAGAAGAAATTTTTGGCTAATAATTTATGATTTAATGCAACCTAAATTGCCACATGTTTATAAAATCTAGTTCTAGAAATATTTAAAATCACCCAATAAAGTATTTTATTAAAAAAAATTAAATGCAAATATTTGCCACAATATTCAATATATATATTATATTTGATTCACTTAAATATTATATATTATTGGAGAAATTAAAATTAATTCACCAATTAGTATCATAATTATTAGTCACTTTAGGGATATATCATGAATATTTAGTTTTCAATATTGATTTAAAATATAATGTAACCATCATAATTTTTGGTGAGTTAAAAAATGTTCAAGTTTGATTTGTAATGCTTATGGGGGCTAAGATTTCCTTTGAATTGTGGATCACAATAGAAATCAATGGCTTTGAAGAAGTTGTACTTCATATTAAAATAAAAAATATCATTACATTTATCTTACACAATACAATGAAGATTATTAGATTACATTTTAAAAATAAAACTGACTAAATATAATGTGTTGTCCTTTAAGCCCATCTCTACATATAGTCCAATAATTTTCAATAAGCATTTTATTTTAAAATGGAAGCATTTTCCATGGTGATTAATGAAATACTTATTATTAATGATATCCACTAATATTTTCTACACAAAAATTATGATTCTAAAATAATCACCAATATAAATTTTATTTTAAACTTAAAAAAATGAGAGATTCGTCAATAGAATTTTTTTTAAAATAATAAAATATTTTCCTATATTCGATATAATTTTTGTCGAAGGGGTTTTTCTAAAGTTTACCCTAGTTGTGATATGCAATCGACAATTTATATCATTGAATGTAGGTAAAAAGATTCTCTATCATATAAAGAAAACAAATGATGGAAATGGGATAAAAGAAAACTATATCCAATCCTACATGCAATGACCTAATCAACTAGAAAGGGTGCCACTAATTGAATCAGCAAGATGTTACACATATATTCCTTCTCACAAAGAATGCAAATTTAAGAAAAGAAAAGAACATGTGGTAATACAAGTTTTTTGGTAATTTTATACCACTCCAAAATAAGACTCAGAACATTTTGAGACATTTTGTTGGAGTGAGTTACTATTGTATAAATATTTTTAAAATTATGATAAAGAAATCAAGAAAACAAAAGAAGATATCCTCCATAATTGGAAGAAAATAAAAGTGAAAAAATATAGTGCATGTCATGTTCATAGAACATATGAAATTGAAGCTGATATAGATGATAATACCTCATCTAATGAAGAAATGAACAGTCAAGATGATGTACAAATGAATGAATGGGAGCTACTATCTCATATGGGACTTGCTAGTGGTATCAACTTAAATGATCTTGCAATGCTAGGTCAACGTGATTTTGACAACAATAACAATTGGGAAAACCACAATGTCCCACTACCTTTGAATAAAACTACACCTGACTTTGTAAGCATAAAAAAGACATGCAAACAACATACACAAATAACCATAGATGTGCACATTCATAACAACACTTTATCTTTATAACAAGAACATGCACTTACTATAACTAGAAATCATTTGTTGACTATAACTTCTAACCATCCATTATATATGAGCATACAAGGAACGATGGAAACTGGGAAATCCTATCTCACCAACTGCATAAGAAACACACCACAAAGACAAGGATAACAAGAAGTAAACCCACTCCTTGTTCTCTCTCCAACTAAAATAGTTACATTTAATATACAAGCCTCAATAATAAATGCAACCCTAAATATTCCAATCATAGACATGCAACCTCTCCAAGAACAACCATTAACATCTCTCCAAGAAGAGATGAAAAAATAAGATACATTCTCATTGATGAGATAAGATTCATTATGCCAAAGATGCTTCTACAAATTGATAGCATGCCTCGTGAAGTAATACCACATAATTAACATATTTTCTTTGGGGGCATTTGTATCATACTCATAGGTGACTTTGGACAAATACAGCTTGTGATGGACAAACCTATCTATGCATCTCATACAACTGCAAAAATTATATGTTGTAAATTTAGTATAGTTGTAACATTGCAAAAAATATACACACAATAAGGTTACAATCAAATACACGTATACTTTTGAGAAACCTTACAAAATATTGCAATGCATAACCAAAACAACTAGATTGGGAATTTTTAATGACATGCACAAATAAAAACCTAACAGAAATTGTACAAAAATATTTTTATCTATCCATACACTTATTCCCAAGAAATGAACTTGTAACAATACACAATAGAAAAATGTTGCAACAACTAAATGTTCATATTGCACCAAGCCTTGTAGTAAACACACAATGTAAATGAGATGATAGTGACAATGGTGAGTAACCTTATTAGAGCCTTGGGTTGCTACACTAAAATCTCTAGGGCCTATTATACTTAGAAATGACAAGAGAAAGGAAAAAAATGAAATGTTATAGACCATGTTTCCTAGTAATCTTTAGGATGCCTCTTAAGGCATAAAAGGTAGTAGGGGGTAAAGATCTTCAAAAAATTTCAACAAGAAATTTATAATGCTATAATATAATTAGGTAACCTAAGACAACTAACTCAAGGAAATAAACATGGTTATGAATGCACACTTGAAAACTTATTATAAGAAATTTGATTTCTAAGAGTGAACTATGCTTATTTTTAGGTAGCTATAATATTTGATAACAAGATCTTGATGACTTCTAGGAGTAAGTTAAATCTTAGGGGAGGAGGATGTAATACCCCTTTAACCCTGAAACTATAAGTAGAGTTTGGAGATAGAAGAAGTACATTTGGACTATGTTAGGAGATAAGGTTACTTTTGGTACTCCTTAATTTCACAACATGAAAAAATACATACATGGGTAAAAAGTTCTATAAGATAATATCCAACGTTCTCAACACAAACGAATGGTGCTTATCTACTTAGAAATTAGTAACTAATTAGGTGCTTATGTTATAACATGTTTAGAAATATTTCTATACTTATCATATACATCCTTCTTGCCTATGATGTTAGATTTTTCTTGGCATTAGACATTTGATCATGTTCTCTATAATCTCTTAAGGAGATTAGGTATATAGTTGATTTATATCAATGCTTTATATGTTATTCTAAATTCATTATTATGCTTTCAATACCTTGTTTATAATGTTTTGATTATTATTTGGTTTTAAGCTAACCCAGATAACCCATTGTAGCTTGTGTGTGTGTGTGTGTGTGTGTGTGTGTGTGTGTGTGTGTGTGTTTTCTTTGTTTGGTGTGTCTTTTGGATGAGGGGAGGAAGTCATAGTCACTTCTTTGGGAGATCTACATGATATCACACTCCTCCTTTCTTTCCTATTACTATGTGTATATATATGCATATGTATTATATCTTATCGGTTGGTGATGCAGGTGTATGAAGGTATAAGGCATCAAATCCACTGGGCCACATAGGTCTGAGTGTGCCTCAAAATCCTCGAAGAAGTTGTTGTTAAAAGGGAGATAGAATGTAATGGGCACCCTTAAATGCCTAAAAACTAAGACAACTATTGATAGGAATTTTGTCAAACAGTTTGTATCTAACTCCTTATTCCTCTGTTTACTAATTTAACCCCTATTGACTTCAGAAATAGGATGTTTATATTGTTTTCTTGCATGGAATTAAAAATCAAAAAACATTAACAAAAAGAAAGTACAATGATATGTAGATTGGAAATTGTATTACTGCTGATAAGATGTTACTATCAAAATTTAATAAAATCAAATACATAGCAGATTATCAAGTCACTAATTTCTCCAATATTATTAGCATAATTATCTAGCAAATATTATTTAAACTTGCGACTACAGTGACATGAATAGTCTCACATGAATAGTGCCACATGAATAGTACTCATGTGAACAATGTTGCTATAGTATTTTTGTCTTCAAATAGTCCAATAGATCTTCATAAAATCATTCCCTCAAAGTAGCATAAGCGTTAGATGAGTAATGAAGAAGATATGAGAAAAACCATCAAATCTACCTGTAGTTAGAAACACACCCAATTTGCCTAATAATGAAGTTGATGACAATGGATTCCAAAAGCCAAACCCCAAGGGAATGACATCTAGAATATCATGAGAGAGGATAGATGTCCTCTAATACCAAGAATGGATCTGCAACTCACACATCAATTTTCTTCTCATATTCAACCTACCAAATGAAGCCACCAACACTCCCTTTTATTCTTTCTCCAAGGGTTGACTCAAATCTCATGAGCAATGTGGGATAAAATATGTGTAATATAAAAAAATATTAAAATATTCACTTATGTCTCCCTTAGGTGCCCCTTTGATTTACACACATTCCCATAAAATTTAATTTTAAAGTAACACTTTAATATTTTACAACTAAATTAAATGTTACTTTAATAATACTTCAAGCATAAAAATATAGTAGCTATCAGACACTGAATAGAATGAGTAATAGCGTGTTTAAAAGCTCTTACCAAGGAGTATCACATCTAATCACCAAAACTAGCCTCCCCTATATCCTGATGACTTACATAAAATAGTAAGTATGCTTGAGATTGAGTAAATCAACTTTTTTTTGGTCCAAATTGGAGATGACTAGGCCAAAACACTCTAGGATCCCTTTAAACCCTTTTTTAGCCCTTGAGACCATGTAGAATTAGGCTAACACACACACACACACACACACACACACACACACACACACACACACTTGGTCAACTACTAAAGTGGGGACATTACAGTTCGCCCCCTTTGAAATTGCTTATCCTCAAGCAATCTCAATCTAGCTTGCTCAATAACCTTCTCACTCTCCTGTGTAGCATCATCTTCCAGTAGATCTTTCCATCTAACCAAATACTCCTTCACTATCCCATTTTTGAGTTTCCTCTCTTGGGTGTTTAGAATAGCCTCAGGTACTAACACAAGCTTCCCCTCCTCATCCAAAGGGGGTAAAACTATAGAAGGCACTACACTCTATCTAATGGCTTTCTTAAGCCTCGACACATGAAATACATTATGCACTTGACTGCCCTCTAGAAGCTCAAGCTCATAGGCAACTCCACCCACTCTGTGAATCACCCTATAGGGACCATAAAATCTAGACATTAACTTCTCTGATCCACTCCTCTTGAGTGATGAATACCTACATGGATGTAGCCTCAAATACACCATATCCCCTACCTCAAAATTGTGCTCTACCCTATGCTGGTCAACATTCAAATTCTGTTGATTTTAAACCTATTTTATGTTCTCCTTGAGTGCTCTCAAGATATCCTAACTATCCTGCAACAAGTCTTTGGGTTTGGGCACTTTGCTACTCCCCAAAACCAAATCCATGAAGCTTGGTGCTTCATACCCATACAACGCCATAAATGGAGTCATCATGATGGTCATGTGATATGTGGTATTGTAACAATAATCCCCCATGTGTAACCACTTGACCCACACTCTCTGTTGTGCAGTCACATGGTTCCACAAATAACCTTCCACCCATTTATTTACTATCTCTGTCGGCCCATCTGTCTAAGGGTGGTAACTCGTACTAGGTGAAAGAATTGTACCACACAGCCTGAGCAACTCCTGCCACTCATGAACTTATTATCCCTGTCACTAACAATAAATCTCGGTATCTCATGCAACCTAAAAGTCTCTCTAAAGAAAAAATCTGCCACTTGAGCTTCTATATAAGTAGAAGGGATAGAAAAGAAATGAGCAAACTTTTTCAATCCATCTACCACCACATAAATAAAATCTCTTCCCTGCACTAGTGGTAAACCAATGATGAAGTTTAGAGAAATGTTTTCCCATTTCCTATTCGAAATGGGCAAGGGTTGCAGTAAACTTATAGGAAACATGTGCTCTCCCTCATTCTATTGACAAACTACACACTCTCTGATGACCTATGAACATCATCCTTCAACCCCCTTCCTATGAACCACTCTCAGATCTGCCTATAGGTCTTGAAGACCCATGGATGCCCAATTGTAGGTGCATCATGAAGTTCCCTCAAAATCTCCTCTCTAAACTCTGATGTAGGGATCAAATAACCCTACCCTAAAATTTGATCAACCCATCTAACACCACATACTTGTCATCTTGAATGGTGCCTGTAACTACCCTAGAAGCCCAATCATCTCCTACATACTCAATTGCAATTTGATCTCTCCAATCTCTTGAAACCTCTGCCAAAGAACATAAGTGAGGTCTCTAAGATAAAGCATCAGCCACCACATTTTTCTTACCTTTGACAAACTCTATATCAAAGTCATAAGCTTGTAATTTACTAACCCATTTCTACTGTTGGTCATTAAGATCATGTTGGCTCATGAAGTATTTAATGCTATCGTGGTCAATCTTGATCAATAAATGCCCACCTACCAAATATGATCAAAATTTGGCCCATGCATGCATTATGGCCAATATTTCCCTGTCACATAGATTTGTTCCTCTCAACTCCTTCAAGCTTCCTACTCTCAAATACAATGGGGTGTCTCTCTTGTATCAGCACTATTCCTATCCTATCTCCTGAAGCATCACATTGAAGCTCAAATGGCTTTGTGAAGTGAGGTAGAGATAGAATTGGACAAGATGACATCACCTGTTTGAAGTGGTCAAAACATCTATACGCTGCCTTTTTCCATGCGAAGGCTCCTTTCTTGGTGAGATTTTTCAAAGGTGCAACAATTTGTGAAAATCCTCTAAAAAACCTCCTGTAAAAACCACATAAACTAAATAACACCTTAAGTTGTGTGAGGTTTGTGGGAGTAGGCCAATCCACAACAACTCTAATCTTTTTGGGATCAACCTGAACACTATTTGCACTAATGATATGCCCAAGGTAAAGGATCTTAGTCATGCCAAACTCACATTTTGATTCCTTGCCATACAATGACTCTCTATCTAGAATAGATAACACATCCAGATGTTGCAAGTGCTCCTCCTACGTCTTACATGAGACCAAGATGTCATCAAAGAAGATCAAGATGAATCTCCTCAATTGCCCCCTGAACACCTAGTTCAGACAACTATAAAATGCAACAGGTGCATTGGTTAGCCCAAATGGCATAACCATAAAATAAAAGTGGCCATAGTGACATTAGAAGGTTGTCTTCTTGATGTCCTCTACTCTCATCTTAATCTAGTGGTATCTAGATTATAAATCAATTTTGGAGAAGAAGTGTGCACCATGCAACTCATCAATCAACTCATCAATCCTAGGAATAGGATACTTGTTTTTAATTGTTTTCTTATTTAGTACCCTGTAATTGATGCACATGCACATCATCCCATCCTTCTTCTTCACTAGAACTACTATTGAAGCAAAAGGGATTTTTATAGACCTAATGTGCCCCATCTCCAATAGCTCCTTGATTGCCTTCTCTATCTCATCCATCTGTTTCTTAGGATGATGATAGGGAGTAATCATGACTAGTTTGGCTCCCTCCTTGAGCTCAATAGCATGCTATATTCCCCTATTAGGAGGAGCCCCATGTGGAATATTGCCAAATACTTTGGTGTACCTGTCAAGTATATCCTGGATATCTGGTGGATGACTCTTTAATTGTGCCTCCTATGAAGTTTGCATAATGAAACATTATGTTTCCCACTCTATGTTATTATGCCAAAAAAATTCTCTACATTCTCCTCAGGGAGACTACTTTGCAACTCCCATTCGAAAGTCCTCTAAGTATGAAAACTCTACCCTTATGCTAGAATCTCATCTCCAATTTTGATAGGTTGAATGTGAACTCAACTAGCAAGATCATCCATGTCATGTTGAGGATGACATCATAGTTTCTCATGCCTACTACATAGAACTCATCCTCCAACTCATAGCCATCTCCAAACCTAATATGAAGATTAGATAGCTTTTGAGTGCATAATAATTTGTCATATGCAACTACCATGACTCTAAACCTAGCATGCTTCTCAGTTTGTAAACCTATGGCTACCAACTGTGTATCTATGAATTTATGTGTATCCCCAGTGGCAATGAGAGAGATCACTTCCTGCCCTAGGATAGTACCCTTGACCCTAAATGTGATCACCTTTTGAGCCCCCTTTAATCACACCAATGACCTATCATCCTTAGGAATGATGTTCTCCTCTGGAGTGCTACTCTCAACCAAATCAGAGTGCTAATCCTCCCCCTCTAACTATGACTCCTCCACTGAAAAATACTCTATTTCATTTGCCTTAGCCTTGAGAGGGAATTTATCAAATAAGTCATAGGGCTCTCTACAATGAAAACACAACTTCTTCCTCCTCAACTCATTCAGGGTGTCATTATCCAACTTCCTATTATCCCTTTTTGGTTGTGCATCCTAGTAAAAAGGTTTTTTGTCCTTATCCTTATCCTTCTCCATATGTAAACCCCTAGGTTAAAATATTCTCTTGAAAGAAGGTGCTAATCAAAAGCCTTCTTAGTGGCCTCCTATAATGTAGTTGGGTCATGCCCCTTGACCCAATCCCTCAAGGGATCTAAGAGTTTGTCCATAAAAAACACTACTAATATCCTCTCTAAAATATCTATGACTAACACAACTAACCTGTAAAATTCACTGATATACGTCTCAACTGATCCCCACTACCTAAGTTGTTTCAACTTCCTAAACTATAACTCAGAATCTTTGATATCAAATCTCTCTATGAGCCTCTTAATGAACTCTGATAAGATGTGATCTAATTATGCCCCAAGGTTACCATGCCATAGTGCCACCACTCATGCATTGGGCCATCCTAATGAATAGTTGCATAGTTAACAGCCTCCTCCTCAAGCATAGGATTTAGCTACAAGTATGTATCTACCTTCTACACCCAAGCTTGTGTAGTCACCATCCCTAAAGTATCATAATAAGGTAAAGAAAGTTTTCCAACTTTCTTTCATAGCATAAAGTTTTGATTCCTCCCTCCTACTCTAGGCATGTGTCTCATCCTCAAGTCCATATAATCTTTGAGGGAAATATCTTCTTGAAACTTTGGTCCACTAGCCTCCCAATTCCTCCTAAACTAATCTTGTAACTTGTTAATATGTTTTTTGTTTACTGGTTGAACCAAATCTTTGGGTGGGAAGGTGGGCAGAAGAGGTCTCGAGCTCGATGTTCAAGTTGGGCATGCAATGTGTCTAAAGTTATTAGCCTCATTCCCATTGTTGTCATCTCCATTATTATTACCATTAATGTTATTCCAAGGACCATTTTTGTTGGCTTGGCCTTCATTATTATCATTTCCCTTGTTGTTATTGTTTTCATTGTTAGCATCACATGGATTAACATTGAGGCCCATCTATCTAGCCATAAATTGGAGCATCATGTCCATTCACCTATTCTTCTTGTGTTGCATACACTACCCCTACTCTAAAGTATCCAGTAACTATCTGAACATTACCTCCCCCTAATCTAAATCGATATTCCTACCTCCACCTAGTCTTGTATTCCTGTCATCTTGGTCACTCATATTGTTATCCTAATCAAATAATATCTCCTTTGTGTCTGTATGACTAAATTTTATGTCCACCTGCACAGATGAACTAGATTGTTCGCTTTGCATGTTCAAAATCCTATTTTGACTTACTCTACTGTTGTAGAAGTTATAAGGCCCCTATCACATGCTCAAACATACTTTCTTAACCTATTTTACTCCTAATTTTAGTGTTTTGACATTTCTTCAAACACTTTTCCCTCTCCCTTGTTGTTCTAAATTTCCTATAATGCCTCCACACGATGGTAGGAAAACTAGGCTCTGATACCACTATAATGGGCACCCTTAAATGCCCAAAAATAAGACAACTATTGGTAGGAATTTTGTTAAAAAATTTGCATCAAACTCCTTATTCCTTTTTTTACTAATTTAACCCCTTATGACTTCGGAAATGGGACATTTATATTATTTTCTTTCATGGAATTGAAAATCACAAAACATGAACAAAAAGAAAGTACAATGATATGCAAATTGGAAATTGTATTAATACTGATAAGATGTTATTTTCAAAATTTAATAAAATCAAATACATGGTAGATTATCAACTCACTAATTTCTCCAATATTATTGACATAATGCTCCAGCAAATGTTATTCAAACATGCTGCTATAGTGACATGAATAGTGTTGCATGAATAGTAACCATGTGAATAATGTCACACGAATAGTGTCGCATGATTAGTACTCACATGAAAAATGCTACTATAGTATTTGTGTCTTCAAATAGTCCAATATCTTCATAAAATAATTCCCTTGAAGTAACATAAGTGTCAGATGAGTAATGAAGAAGATATGAGCAAAAACATCAAATCTGCTTGTAGCTAGTAACACGCCCAATCTACCTGATAATGAAGCTGATGATAATGGATTCAAGAGGCCAAACCCTAAGGGAATGACATCTAGAATGTCATAAGAGAGGATAGCCATCCTCTAATTCCAAGAACAGATCTGCAACTCACACATAAATTTTCTTCTCATATTCAACCTACTGAATGAAGCTACCAACATTCCCTTTTATTCTTTCTCCAAGGGTCGACTCAACTCTCATGAGAAATGTAGGATAAATGATGTGCAATATAAAATATATTAAAATATTCACTTATGTCTCCCTTAGGCACCCCTTTATTTTGCACACATTCCCATAAAATTTAATATTAAAGTAACACTAATCTTTTACAACTAAATTAAATATTATTTAATAATACTTCAAGCATAAAAATATATTAGCTATTGGAATTAGATCAACATGAATAATAGCTCATCAAAAATCTCTTTCCGGGGAGTATCACATCCAATCATCAAAACTAGCCTCCCCTATGTCTTGCTGACTTAGTAAAAATAGTAAGTATGCCTAAGACTAAGTACATCAACTATGTTTTGGCTAAAATTGGAAATGACTAGGCCAAAACACTCTAGGATCCCTTTGAACCCTTCATTAGCCCTTTGGACCATGTAGAACTAGGCTAATGCACACACACTTGGTCAACTGCTAAAGTGGGGACATTACATAGAACCATGATCCATTTAGACATCCTTATATCCTTAGAAATCTAATAGGAAGTTAGTCACCTAGAACATGAAATATATTTTTATCATTTCTTTTTATGGTTGGATTGGTGGATTCCAATATTTAGAATTATGTGTTCATGAATTAGATATTTCTATTTTTTATATAAACTGTCAATGATATTTTTTTGGTATATTTATATAAGCATATATGGGTGCACACATATATACCTATATAAATATACATCGTTATATAGTTCATGTATTTAAGTATTTGTGTATGTTATAAATTGTTTGAGTGATTTATTTATACACTTAGATATCAAGAGAATTTTATTAGAATATAAAAATAAAGAAATTGAAAGAGATAATATAAAAAGCATAAGTATTTAGAAGAGGAGTACTAACATGCATTCAAGAGCAAAAGGTAATAGGTGTTATCTATGTAGAAGAATATGCGACCAAAACATAAATACAATGTTTTGCATTAAAAAAATGGCTTATAAAACATGAGAGAGGGTATTTCATTTTTGGGTCATTCATTCATTATATACCCCTAAAATAGCCTTAATTTACCCCTAATGTGCCCAAATAACTTGTAAAACCATAGTTAATTACATAAACTAAGGCAATTTTGGATTTGAAATTACTTTTATTTGAAAGGGTGCTATTTTTTTTCCCTAAAGGGGTATGAAAGTTATTCAATAACATATATGTGGTGTAAAATGTAAATATGAAGTGGGGGATGTTTGAAAGGTAAATGAGAGATTGGTTGTACCTTTTATCTACATTTGTATAGAAAAAAATAATGATATGTGAGGGAGGGTTTATGAGTATAACTCTTTTAAGGTAAGTTTATTTTCCTTTTCAGAGGGAGTTATATGTGACAGTTTAAAGGGATGAGAGAGGAACTTATTTTTATGGAATTTATTCTTCTTCTACCATGGAGGTTTGTGGAATTGGAGCTGGTTTGAATGATGCATCTCAAATTGGATTTATTTTCTCTCTTTTCTCTTTCTTAAAAATGCATAAAATACCTTATGGTCATTAGGTTACCTTCAAATGTGGTTAAAATTGGACGTAGTTTAATATTCTCTTGTATTTATATTGTGTTATTTATAAATATTGTGGTTTACCAAATTTTGTAGCTTATTTGGGGAATATGTGATGTTATTAAGTACAATAGGGTATGTGTTGTTTCTTATGCTATTTTTCATGTTTCAATATGGCTTATTACTACATCAATTGGTTACTTATGTCACTAGTACACATAAGAGATCTATTTTTGCTCTAAAGCACAAATCTATTTTTCATATGATATGACAATACTGACACATAACATGTTTGTCAATATACACAACCTATACATTATGATGATAAAAAAAATTGTGAATATAATGGGAAACCTGCGATGTCCAAAGATGATGTCTTCTATATCAAGCTACAACAAAAAAAGTCCTACATATTTATGCTACAAACCCTATTTCTTCAAGACAAATATAATAAAAATTTAATAATGTGAATGATGATGAGAAACAAAATGATATTTTTAGGTTTAACCCTACAAGATAAAGGAGAAACTTTTTATATATTCAAATTACCTGCATACTTGTAGATCTATACTTTATGTTTACAACTATGCTATAAAACAAAATACAAAAAATTATAACAGAATCCATCATTCATATTATCTAAACTAATAATATTCTAACCCTACAGGTTTCATTGCCAAAATACACGACAACAATTTTAAAATATAAATATGTTCTCTACCAAATGTTACCCAAATGGTTGTAAAATAACATGTAGATCATGTTTGCCTTCTTTATCCAAATGATTTTTTCTACAACTTTGCACCATTACTAACACAAAATAACAATAATAATAAAATTTGTCACTAATTATCATACCAGATATGTTAGCCCAAATGTTAAAATTTCAAAAATTACACGTGGTCTAGTTAATTAACCAAGGTTTAATTGGTTGTGGGATTAAACATTACACAGTTACCGTGTGCACGGTTACTAGTCTGCAATTGGAGGTAATGATGGTTACAATACTATAGTTGGAGGTTAGTTTGGTCAGGATTTTCTAGTGGATGACAATGTGGGATGTATCTACTAATGATTGGAAGATTTTGGGGCCCACTCGCGTACTGACGGATTAACAAACTATTGAAGGTACTTAAGGTACTAGTTTTATGTATGGGTATGTGACATGGACAATTTGTTTAGAGCTTATCTTGTCTCAATTTGAATGCCTTGTTTCTTATTTGCATTCGGTAATAGTGGTCCTGGGTCACTTATTTAAGTGTATTCCTAATTTAGATGCATTCATTTAAGTGTATCATGGGTGGATGTGTTTGATATTTTTTTTGTCCGCCCTTTACAAATTCTATTACTATTAATATATATATATATATATATATATATATATATATATATATATATATATATATATATATATATATATATATATATATATATATATAGGGGTGGTTTTAGCACATCCCAACCCTTACAAGGGTCCTCATATTTGTTCCTTGCCGATCTATACTAGTTAATTAAATTTCATATTTTTAGGCCCTACGTATATAATAGGCAGGGAACTAATATTTTCATTTGACCCTTTCTAATTAGTGATCATAATTAAAAATAAAGAAGTTCTAAAATTTAAGAACAAATTTTGTACTGTTGTATTTTAAAATTATTTTCTAACCTCTAATTTCTTTTTTTTAATTGGCTACTTTTATTTTTACCATGGTTTATATTATTTTTTCAACTCAAAAATAACTATAATGGTATTTAAAGTTTCTAACTCCTATTCTAGAAAACTCTAGGGAGTCCATGAAACTTCCATTATTTCACAGATTGCTCAGCATAAAAGAATCTCAATCTTTGTTATTAACCACAGTTCCAAACTTGTAAAATATCTCATAGTGGCTTGAACTTGTTATTGATTGTATAGAGAAATTGGTCTTTGAGAAATGCACTGCAAGGGAGGAGGTTGTTAGAGGGGTTATGAAAAGTACAGAGGAGGAAATCTGATTAAATTCTTTCTCCACTTCTTATGACAGTCCTTTTATATTAAAGAAGAGTGAATTTGTACAGCCACTATGAAGACTAGCCAAATTATTATGGTTTTATCTATTTCCTTCATCTATGGAATAGCCCTCCAATTCATCAGTCCATTCCTCATCAGAAGGCCACTCATCATTAATGCAATCTTTGTGGAAGATTGTAGATTTAACCACCTCTGCAGCTCTGATGAATATTTCTTTGAGTGCCCTCTATAGGAAATGTACAATCTTCTAGGCCTACATCATTCAGCCTTAGAGGAATGATTCTTTCAGAGTTCATGCGGTTTAGATTTCAGGAAATCTATCTTTTTTCAAGTGCTTTTTACCTAATGGACATGGTGGATTGGGTTTTGTCTATGTTGTCCTCAAGTGGGCTCTTACTAGTTTTGTGAAAATATAGTTGCAAAGCCTACAATAATGAGTATGGTGCAGTATTTTATTAGAAGTCTCTTGATCGGATGACAATTAAGTATTATCAGTTATCATTTGAGATATTGAGAGGTGTAACTCTAATTGCAGGATGAAGTTTATCACGCATGTTTAGGATCTGGTTTATGGATTTTGAGAGTAGATAATTATTGGATGCTACAAGAAACACACCCAAATTCCAAGAATGGGATAGGTGACCCTTGACTTTCATGTAAGTCTGACAATATATGTTCTGTGAAAATTTCTTAAGACTCCATTTGGGCTTACATTAATGATTAAATTGATTGACTCCTTACTAAAATCTCTAGTCTTCAACTCTATAATGGTTTCATCTTTTAAAAATTAGAGATACTAGCACTAGGTTATAAACATATATGAAAAAACAATTGTTCAATTGAATGAGGTTGCAATTGTATATGGTCTTTTATTTCAAAAGTAAATAGAAAAATTTCTTCTTTAGTTTTGTTTTATTTAAACAGCATAAAAGATTTACTAAATTTATTTATTTTTTTAAAGATTTTTATTTTATAATATGATTTAGTTTAATTAAAACATAAGTAGAGTGAGGAAATAAATTCATTCCAATTGATTTTAGAAATATATATTTCTATATTATAATATTCCACTAGTAAACACTAAATAAATAAATATTTAATTATATGAAATAGTCATGAATTTGATATAAAAATATTTTAATTTTAGAAGCTATTTAAGTACAACTTATGTAATACAATTCAATAATTCTTTATAGAGTTAAACAAGAGGATCTTTATTGTATTTTATAATAGATACAAGATTTAAAACAAGAAAAAATATCATTCTCATATTATAATATATTTTCTCTTTTATTATATTGTGCTATATTATAGCTTTTTAATCAAATATTAAATGTAGAATATCAAGCTTAATATAATCTATTATTAAAGAACAAAGTGGAAAAGATCACAAATAAATAAATATATTTCATTTATAAAGTTAAATTATTTTCAATGTTAATACTCTTGAAAAAATGAGTAGGGGAATATATTCCAATACATGAATAGATTGATTGAATTTTTTAATTATTATTTTATGATTTTTGGCTATTCATAAAAAATATATTCAATTTTCTAATTTAAATATTTTTTATATATTTAAAAAAATATAAAATGGTTATTTTATTCCATTAAAAATTTATTCAATTTACCCTTTAACAAATGTTTTATTTTATTTTTACTAGATAACTCTTTATATATGCTTATTGATACTATTACTTTAAACATCATGAAATGAGGTCTTCTCTTCCTTTGTACTATATGGTAATATTAATTTAGCTTAATTTGATAATTATAGATTTAAATATTAAATCTAATACATTTCATTTATATTATTATTACGACATTTTATAATTAGTTAATTGACATAGTTTCCATTCTATTTTATAAGTCATTATTGATTATAGTTATAATCATTCATATAAATTAATTAGTCAATAACAATATGGTTTATTTGATTAAATCTACAACTATATGTATTACATTTCTATCTTAATTGTGGTTCATTACAAATGTTAAAATAATTTTGTTTATTTATTTATAAATTAAAAATAAACCCATTGTAATTTAGTAAAAAGATCTTATTTTAAAAAAAATGCTCGCTCAAAGGAGATTGAAAAATATTGGATCGTGATGAAGGGACAAACAACACAAGGACATTTAGATATTGAATCTTTTAGAGCCATCAAAAATTCTGAAAATTGGACTTTTAGTAAATCGGATAACACCCCTAAAGCTTAAAAAACAATTACAATGATTGAAGTTATATATTTCTAGTTTCTTGAAAACTACTCAATGCTAATGTCAAGCAGGTGCAAGACCAATGAAGGAAAAAAATAACTATAATAGGTTTTAAAAATATTTTTAAAATGCCACAACATGTATGTTTTGATTGAAGCTATCCTTGTTGGTTACTAATTGAAGGTCAAGGCACCCAAAACCACCCCAAACCTCCTGCAAACAAGCATATGAAAGTTTGAAACATTAGATAGCACAAGCTATGAGTATGTTATTCACAACTTGTGTGATAAGGCAATTATGGAATATTTCAAGGACCATTCCCTATTGTTCATATGTCATCAAATTGTTGTATAAAGATGCAATATAATTTCCAACTTCACTCCACACCACCTAGGTCATTGAATGAATGAATGACCACTCACAAAATGTCATCCAAACAACAATAATAAGATTTGTGGGTGGTGACCTATTAAGTGTATAGCTCCTCCAAACATCATTGAAACCCTTGTGTACACTAAAAACCCCACTAGGAAACACCTATAAAGCCCTCAAAAACTGAGGCAACTCATAACAAGTCTAAATAATGCTAAAATACTAGGGCATTTGGTCCTTTAAAATTCCAATGCCCTTCTCCAAGAATGTATAGCTTGTTCATGAAGGAGTATGATTAGGCCCCGATTTATTTTTTAAACCACTTTTAACAACATTAAAAAAGAAACCAAAAGTCAATGACAACATTCATCCAAAAAATAATAATCAATTTATCTTATAAATCTTTATTATATAATCAACTTGCATGATGTAAAAGTTTGGCCATAAATATTCAAATCTTCTAGTCTTGAATAAATATATGAAACATAGCAAAGAAAATAACAATAAAATTTTAAAATAAAATAAATTAATTTGTTTAAACCACTTATAACAAGAGCTCTATTCGAGCTTTAGTCCCTACCTTTTCTAACTACTAAGGAGGAAATTTTGATAGAAAAAAAAAAGATTATTCAACATATAGCTAGAATTCGTAACAAATCATAACAATGTTTGATTAGTTTGAAATGAATCTCACATATAATCTAATACATCATCAAGGCTCTCACATATTGGAAATCACATTGATCATGGGATCATAATCTATGGTTGCACAAAAAATCGATTTTCCAAGTCAATTAACTAAAACCCTTCTCAAAATTTGTAGCAAAAACTCTAATGTGAAATAAAAAATTAGGCCACCCAAGGGTTATCATATACTGTAAACTTAGTATATATCAAGTAGAATAATTGCTCAACCAACATTAAACATACAGAAAATATATTCATGTGTAAGAAGATAGAGCATAGATAATACTTAAATAGAGAATTATATATAATGTTTATCATTGGAAAATGTATATTATCATTAAGCACAAGTAAAAATCTGAATGCACAAATATAATGAATCAAAATCTAAGATCATACATATAACTTAGAACAATTAACTTCTTTACTAATGAGTTAAAATCAATCTACCATTGGGATAACTAGAAAGCTAGAATGTGTTCTAAAACCTGAGTATAGTCTGCCATTGAAAACTTTATAACTCTATAGCTAGATTTCATGTGTGCTATGCTTGAGCCATCTTCTAGAGCACTGTGTGTGATTAGTAATCAATGTGTTAAAGGTAAGCTCTTTCTTAAGAAAGCTTTCCTAGAATTGACAGTTAGTGAAATTTTTAAGAATCATGTTTTTGCATCATACTTGTTATATAGATCAACATACAAAATATTGAAGCTACGAATTGTAGAGAACATAAATGTAAAACATACAAGTACTTAGTAGTTCTTGATTGGTTGATTTGTAAATTTTATATCTTGGATAATAGTTTGATCCTATTCAAAATAAGTTATAGTTTGGATTTCATATGCCAATTCAAAGAAATTTTGTTGAGGTCCATTCTACAATAACTACTTCAATAATCTTTGCAATTACATTGACATAACATAGACTTCATAAACCAAAATTGGCAAATATCACAAAATATGTTTGAACAACTTGATGTTGGGTGATCCCACAATACTGAGTGACACTTTTGTAGTACAAACAAAATTAGAAATGGATGGAAATTCCCAATTTCCAATTTTCAATTGTTCATGTGATTATTAAGGAAATGTTTGCACAAACATTCCCTACATTTATGTTCTTGCAAACATCAATAAATATAAATAGGCATGTTTGTGTGAACATAAGTGATATAAATGTTCACGCAAACATATGAACGTTACTATTTTCATTGTAAAATTTCCATTTGTAAAAAATATATGTTTGCACAAACATATATATATTTTAAAACTTTGCTATTTTCTTTTTAAAAAAGAAAAAAATGGTGTTTTGACTCTCAAAATTTGAATCAAATGATCTCCTATTGTAAATCAATAAAGTTCAAATTGTGCTTCTTGGAGCAAGATTTCCAATGACTATAATTTTAATTGGTATTATATTCATTAAGAATTTCAAAAATGAGTTTAACTCATTATAGGTTTATTAATGATTGAACATCAACTGACTTTGACACTTTGAGAAAATTGTGAATTAGGTCAATTTTTTTTTGAAAAATATCTAGGAAATAGGTTACCAAGATAGCTTTCTATTAAAAAAAGAAAATTTGATTTATGATATATTGAGTTCAAGTTATCCTAGTCAAAATGGACCTATGTTTGAATTACAATTGATGTCACTTCAAACCTTCATAAACTATACAAAATTCAACCAAATTGAATCAAACCAAATGCATCCTCTAGATATTGATGTTACAAATCCAACATCGAAAGAATTACCTCATTATCATTTCTAGAAAAAAAGTTATGCTTGTCAAAAAGAGTGTCACTCTTTAAAAATTTTGATTTTTTATATGTACCACTTTTTGAAGGAGAAGAAAAATTGACTTAAATAATTTATTTTTTAAAAATTAAAAAATATGATTGCAAAGTAGGAACAGAGTACTAAAAATTAGTAGTTTATGTCATCTTCAAATTATTCATATTTTTAGAGATATAGTCACTCGAATGTGAGGTTTGTTTCAATATTTCAGTGTCAAAATTGGTCAAAAAGTGGAACCCATTATTGTGGGATCACCCTGTTATAACTTGTATTTGGTTGGCTAGTACATGTTTCCCTAGGGACTAAATGTTGTTTTGCATCTGTTGGGACTGATTAGTGTCAAAAATTATTCATCATACTTTGGGAAGCCCAGAGTCTTCTATAACTTGTATCAAGTCAGGGAAAAGATTAATTTTATATTTATTGACAGTAGTAATTGAACTCTATGAGGAAAAAAAGATTCACTGAATGGAGAGAAGCAAAATAGTTGTGAGAAAAAGAACTGGAAAAGAAACATGCATATATCTCTAACTTGGAGAGATGTCCTTCATCAAATAATCACATTAAATAGTGTCTTCATATAAGGGAAAGTTGAATTCATGGTTTGTCATAAGCTGGAATTATGATCTTGGCAAGTTGTTGACTAAGGAAGTTGGTAATCTACTTGTTAATGAAATAACAAACAATTAGAGTGTGTAATTTGTGAAAATACTAGTAAAATTTTGCATGGCAATGAATGTAATTGACATAAGCCAGTGCTCTCAGTCCAATGTGTTTGTAATATGTATCACCTAGTGTATTACCAGGCCAGTGACATCAAAAAATTGAATGTTGATGGGGTCAGGACGAATAAATTAGACAGGAAAAGAGAATGAAATCTATGAATTTTTGAAATGGGGCAAAACCATGCTAATATTCCCATTTTTTGTTACCAAATGAGTAAATAGAAACAAAAAGATTTTATTTTTTAATGAGCATCTTTGAACGCATAGCTGAGAGATTATCTTGCTTTTAGCTTCTCATCATGTAAATCAAATTTTCTTTTCTTTTTTCTTTTTGGGGTAGTTCTTTAAACCTAAAGATGATGTTGCAGAGACTACTAACCTGACCCCTATTCTTTAGAGGTGACAACTGTAAGGGGCTAATTCTAACACAACCCCCAAACCAATCATAAGAAATGCAAGCATGTGGAAACCTAGGTTTAAAACTCTCAAGAGACTTATAAAATTCAACATTTTTGACATTTTCACTAGCATCACAAATCCCATTAGGCCCACAAAGCCCATAAACCATAGAATTCCCTCTGGGTGCTTGCCAAAACATGTTCGAAGAATTTGCCTCATTAGTCCAACTATACTGCTTAATTTCAAAATTATCCACTATAAACTTAGACTGTACATTTGACTGGGGCAAAATTGTGTGATTGGAAGACCCCTCATATGAGTTGGGGTTCATAAAGATGAAATTGTACATATATTTGACGCTCATTTTTGGTATGAAGTTGTTGCCCATTCATTTGCCACTGTCATGAAAACCCAAACCAAGTAAAGCCTGAAACAACGATGGTTCATGCATACAAACACAAACATCATTCTGTGCAAATCAAGGAAAACCCTTTTGCAAAAGAAAAAACCCTGAACATTACATTTTATGGGCACCATAAATCATAATAATGTAGGGAAAAAAAGAACCATAGGATAAAAATTGCAGCAAAAATACCAAACTCAGACTCAAATTTACCTTAGATTACAACACCCTCTTCCTTACAGGATTAGAGGATTACGTAGAATTTAGGTCTTCAAATCTGCAAAAAAGGGGTTTATCAGAATGAAAAAGTAGATTCAGAGAGTTAGAGAAAATTTGTTAAGAAATTATTTTTATATTTCTACTCACGAAGATTGCAAATTTTTAAGAGAACATGATGAGAATATAAATAACCAAAAGTGACTTCTTCAATTTCAAGAAAATGCATTATAATTTATGCACCATATTTCCCAATTTTCTACCACATCAATACATGCAAATAAATATATTAGAACATTCATTTTCTCTTCACCCATTATGTAGTGCCTGCCCCTAGATCGCATTTCTGTTATCATTGTCAAATTCTTTTAGGTCGATTATATGCATTGATTAGTTTAGAGATATTGGATTTACAATATTATGATATTACTCCATGTGTTGGATTACAAATATATCAGTTATAATTGCTTAGTTGATTTCATTTTAGGTGTTGTTAATGATGTCTTGATGATTCCTAAGTAGTAAATGTGGGTTCTTTCATAACAATGTTAACATGATGTCTTTAATGATGATTATGTTTGTATTGATAGAGGTGCATTATTATATGTATGCATTTGATATTAGACTGGTGATTTTTATGATACTTACCCCATACTTGCATGTGTATGGTGCACGTGTTTATTTTATCTTTCTGTCTGACGTGTTTGATGTGGTTAAGGGAGGGAGTCATAGTCACCTGCTAGTCGGGATCTACATGATGCACCACTCCCTGCCATTGCCTATTTAGTTTAGATATATATTATATACATGTACATGCTCGTCTTTTATGCAAGATGTAGGTATCGGGCATCGACTTTCCTAAATTGCTAGGATGAGCGTGCCCAATTACAAATACTCAAATGGTGAGAATGGGGAGATAACGATTAGGTCCAATCCCAACCATAGCTAAAATACTTGTCCTACAAGGAGGACTCGTAACAGACTATCTACCCTTTTAAAAACTTGTGAGTCTTTTATGCGTATGTTGTTTTATGAGTCTTTGATGAATTTTCTATTAATTAAGTCTAATTAAAAGATTAAATTAATGATTTAATTTAATGGAAAATTATTATGACATTTTGAATATTTAATTAATTGAGAAATTAATTAAATAAAAAGAATGGAATTCAAAGATAAAAGTTATGAGAATAAATTTAGAACGTGATAATATTTATTTAATTTAATAATAATATATTTAGAGTTCATTTTAAAATAAATGCTAAATATTATTGTTATTTAAGTTAATAAATATTTATCAAATTAAACGTTCAAAAATAAATTAAGAAGTGAAAAGATATTAAATTATGAAAAAGTTTTAAGTTCGCATGATGCATGCATGAGATTTAAAATATAAGAAAATTAATTAAAAAGATAAAATATGTGAACTTAATAAAGATATTTTAATAAAGTGCGCATGAGATTTAAAAGTAAATAAGATTTTAATTAAAAAGCAAGCTAATTGTGCATTAAAGAAATAATAATTATAATTTTAGAGTTGTGGAGATAGAAACCCTAAAAGGTACTTGGAGTTTATATTAGAGGGTTATCGGGTCATTATTACACACGCAAGTTTCAGGGAACACACAGGTTTTGGAGAGCAACTCGGAGGGTCTGGAAAAGAAGGGAATTTTTCGTGGCTTGAAGGATTTTGCTTACAGTAGGAATTTTCATCTAGTTGTCAGAGTTTAGCATCAGATCCAGGGTAGGTTCTTGAGTTTTCATTCACCCAGTTAGAATTATCTTATTTAGATGATCTTGTCTTCTTCATGATTGTTGAAATCAATTTATATGGATTTTGTTGCATGAATCTATCGCTTCTTGTTCTAAATCTATGATAATTGTATTGTATCTCATCTATACGCTAAGATTGAAAGTAAAACTATTCAACTTGGAGCCTCGTCCATAGGTTAAAGAAAATTAGAATTATATTCAAGAAGGGTTTGAGATTTAAAAATAAATTTAATTTAGAAATTTGAATGTTAGACAAACCCTTTTATTAGATGGTTTGGGAAAGATTTGAAAATTGAAAATAGGCATTGTAAATTATATATATATATATATATATATATATATATATATATATATATATATATATATATATATATATATATATATATATATATATATATGTGGTTAAAAGAAATTCTTCTACCAGACCATATTTGCAAAATATGTTAATATATATATATATTAAAAATAAATAAATATATATTATTAAAATTTAATTTTGTAATGGGGGGGAATGGTTTTTATTTTTTTTATAAAAAAATTAATTAAAAAAATATATAATATATATCACAAAGTGGGGCGGGGCCACCACTTCCTACACCCCACCACCAATCTGGCACGACAGGTGGTACTGCTGCACAACAGTAGTAGGTAGTACTGCGGTTTGCGGTAGTAGTAACACTTGCGGCCGCAGAGCAGCGCAGGCCGGCGGGCGTTAAAACATGCTTTCCTATGGTTTTTTTTTTATTATTATTAAATTTTATTAATATTTATTAATAATTTTACATAAACTTTTTTATTATTTATAATTTTATTAATATTTAATAATATTTTATTAACAAGTTTTTTTTTTATAATATAAATTATATTATGATTTAGTAATTTGATTAATGAATGTTATAATTTAAATAAATTTATTAATATTTATTATTTTCATAAATAATAAAAGAGTAAAATTATTTTATTTTTACATTATTAATTAGTTAAATTAAATGAAATATATACGAAAATATTTAGTGGAATTTGGACTTACCTTAATAATAATGATATTAACTTTAATAAAAGAAAAATTATTTTTTCATTGAAAGGACAATCATTATTATTTTAATAATTGATTTACATAAAATAAACGGAGGTAATTTTTATATTTATCCAAATTAATGAAAGAGTTGAGTTGTGGAATAAACTGAGAATTCATTTACTTAAAATGTACATTGAACACAAAACTAAAACTTCACTTTTTGCTCTATTGTGTATTTTCAAATCAAACCCAAACTATGAATTGTACTGTTTTGCTTGTATTATCTATGTTTTTGGATTTTGGGGTTGTTTAGATCTTGACCAGTCTAGGATGTACACCAGAGGCTTTGTCGGATTTCTTTTATACCATTTATGTGGCTAGATGTCACGATGTGTTTTGTGATTCAAATTGAAATTATATTTATGAGATTTACTTTGTGGAGCAATTTTGTGTACTTGGGTTTGGAGAACTAACTTGTTTTAGGTTGCATGTTAAGGAACCGAGTTTGATCATTAGGGGTGTTGTGGTATGGGACACAACTATGTTTTTATGTGCTTAGAAGAGGTTGTCTAGGTACGTGACTTGGGAGTGGCTTGCAATAGGGGTCCGAGACCCAAAGTGGTTAGTGCTAGGGTAACCTAATGCAAGTTATGTAATAAGTGATAATCTAGTAATTAAAAATTGTTTGGGGGGAAACACACTAAAAAGATAAATTAGAGATATTTGATCCACCCATGTCTTGAGTGCTTGTATAGACTAAGGATGGGGATGGGATGATTGCCTCGTCTTCTTGAGAGGGCTTTCTAGTTTCCACATGTGTCATGTTGAGGGTCCGGGGTTCAGAGTAACCAATCCAGGGTAACTCAACGCTTGAGGGTCCGAGGTCTATTGAGAGACCAGTCCAAGGTAACTCAAGTAACCATGTGATGACACTCCCTAGTATGTAGCCTGTGTCTCCTCTGTAGATTTTGTGTACCTCTGGTGGTGTACTTATTGTTGGATGTGGTGTACTTATTGTTGGATGTGTTTATTGTGGTTATTACTTTCATTAATGATGATTGGTGATTCATGGATGGTGTACTTTTGACATGTGTATCTTGACTTGAGGTGGATATCTTTCGTTGACTTTACCTTATGATCTTGGTATTCGATTTATACTTGGTTCGAGTATGATGTTTGGTTATGTGGTGTTGATATTGGATTGAGTGTTCTTTCTTTTTGGATTATCTTATCTTCTTGAGTAGCATGTGTTACCTTTGAGGTAGTTTTCGCTATTATAAGGGATTCCTTGCCTAGGAATGTTTTATGTTTGATTAGCCGTATGTGGATTGTTCATTATCTTCCCTGCATGGTGGGAGTGGAAGCCTAATTAGGTAACCACGCGGTCGGGAGGTAGTGTCTTCTTACCATTTGGGTCCCCCTCATATTGCTAGCTGATGGATGTTCATTGCAGAAGATGTACCTTTATCACTCTTATTTCTTATCTCAGAGACTTCTTTTCAGTGGATGTAATAATGCTATCATGTATTTTGATGTATTGTATCTATTCTCACATACCCTGCGACATGTGTAGTGGATGTTATTAATTGGATGTACTTTTATTGTATTAGTTTTACTTATGCTTGCTTATGCGATTATGTATCTGTTATTTCTTTATGATCATGAGGCATTATACTTGAAACTTAAACTAATTAATTTAAAATTATTAATGTGACTCAACGTAAAGGAACCCTTGAGGAATTGAAACTATATCTGTAATTGATAATGTGTATTTGATGTGTATGTTCATGTTACTTCCGCATTAATGTTATCTTGATGTTGTTTAAACTTTTTTTTAAAAATAGTACAGTAAACATTGTAACATGTTAGGTTTATTTCTCTTGGGTTCCCGAGTGGGGCGTTACGCATTATATGGATTAGAACCAGAAGTAGATGGGTGGCTAAATTGGAAACTTTTATGCTATATATAATAGACACATAATTCATTAGGATATGCCAAATCTTCTTAGAATAATTTTTCTAAAATTCTTATTAACTAAAATGAAAAGACTCCTGCAAAAATAACTTCACCCAATGAGAAAAATACTATTTGAGTGAAAATACTAGAGTAATCAAGAACTTTGATTTAGCCATGAATAATTATTATGCAGCATTGCTTCCAAGAATCTAACTAATGTGAAAGAGTACAGTGAAAGCTATAGTCTCCTGCCTTAATGGCAAGGACTAACAACATTAAAAAAGAAACCAAAAGTTAATGACAACATTTATGTAAAAAATAATACTCAATTTATCTTATAAATCTTTATTATACAATCAACTTGCATGATGTAAAAGTTTGACCATAAATCTTCAAATCTTCTAATCTTCAATAAAAATATGAAACATAGCAAAGAAAACAACAATAAATTTTTAAAATAAAATATATTTATTTGTTTAAATTACTTATAATAACATTAAAAAAGAAACTAAAAGTTAATGACAACATTCATCTAAAAAATAATAATCAATTTATCTTAAAAATCTTTATTATACAATCAACTTGCATGATGTAAAAGTTTGGCCATAAATCTTCAAATCTTAAAAATCTTTATTATATACAATCAACGAGGAAACCGACAAATAACAGCAGAATAAATGAAAGAGCTACACGTCGCAATTTGTCAAATCAGCTTAATGTCCCCAACTTCAATTTTATGCTCCTACTCTGCATTTTCTTCATGTTTTCAGCCCCCAAGACAACTCATAACATAACCTCGTTGGTAACGTGGAACGAGTTGCACTTAAAAAGCTATAACTGATTAGATTTCTGTCGCATTAGGATTCGATAGGAGCGGATCTTGTTTACCTTGATTCGATGAGAGATAAATAAAACAAAGAGGCCGGCGAAGCTAAAGACTAGTCATCTATAAATATGGCCGATAAACGGGGAACTCGATAAGGTCAAACGGGGCCATGATGTTTACGGAAATATTAACCATCGCGACCTTCTTCGCTGCAGCCGTAATCTGCGTCTTGATTTCATTGAGCGGGAAGAGAGACGGAGACAAGGCTCGACCAGTACCCAGTTACCCAATCATTCGATCAGCGCTCTTCTTCTGGAAGATCCGAGGTCGGTTTTCCGAATGTTTTACAGAGCTGCTGAGAGAGGCCCCCTCCAATACCATCAAGTTTCAGAGACCCAATGGAAAAATGGCCATTGTCACTGCCAGTCCAGCCAACGTGGAGCACATACTGAAAACCCGATTTGAGATATATCCCAAGGGCGAGTACAACACGGTGGCGATGAAGGATCTGCTGGGCGACGGGATCTTCAACGTCGACGGAGAGGCCTGGAAATTCCAGAGGAAGGTGGGCAGCTACGAGTTCAACACCACCTCGTTGCGCGACTTCATCGCCTACACCGTCAACGGAGAGGTCGTCGGCCGTCTGCTCCCGCTCCTTCGCAAAGCGGGGGAGAGTGAAAGTAAGAGCCCGTCGTTGGACATGCAGGACGTGCTCAAGAGATTTGCCTTCGATAACATCTGCAAAGTGGCCTTCGGCACGGATCCCGCTTGCCTCCACATCTCTCATCCGCGGTCAGAGTTCATGGAGGCCTTCGACACCGCAACGTCTCTGACCGCGCAGCGCTTTCTCACTCCCGTTCCGCTCGCGTGGAAGCTCAAGCGCCTCTTCAACGTCGGCTCCGAGAGGAAGTTGAGGCAGGCAATACGGTGCGTTCACTCGTTTGCTCAACATCTTATCAAGAAAAGAAACGAAGAGCTTTCCCTGTACTGCCCGGCAGAGCCCGAGGACTTATTGTCCAGATTTCTCATGTGCCTTCATCGGAGTAGCGAAGGGGGGGCTAAGAATTATGAAGTGTTCGTGAGAGATATTGTCATCAGTTTTATCTTGGCTGGAAGAGACACAACGTCCGCTGCTCTCACCTGGTTTTTCTGGCTCTTGTCTTCCCATCCCCATGTCGAAAAGGGCATCGAGCTCGAAGTTCACAGAATCATCGCCGCCAGAAAACAAGGCGAAAAGGAGGGGGCGGATCTCGTATTCAGGTACGAGGAATTGAAAGAGATGAATTATCTGCAGGCGGCTCTGTGTGAATCGATGCGGTTGTACCCGCCCGTTCCATCGGACTCAAAAGAGGCGTTGAAAGACGATGTGCTCCCCGACGGCACGAGTGTGAGCAAAGGGACGCGGGTGACTTACCACCCGTACGCCATGGGAAGGATGGAGAGCATCTGGGGCGCCGATTGCTTGGAATTCAAGCCGGAGAGATGGCTCAAGAAAGGGGATAATGGATCGATGGTCTGCGTGGCAGAGAATGCGTTCAAATATCCGGTGTTCCAGGCGGGACCAAGAGTTTGCTTGGGGAAAGAAATGGCTTTTACTCAGATGAAATGTATCGTTGCGAGTGTCATCACGGAATTCCGTCTGGATGTTGATCACGACTTCAAGCCCAGGTTCGTGGCGACCTTGACCGCGGGAATGAGCGGTGGGCTTCCTGTAAAAGTCGTCTCGAAAGCTAAAAAGGATTGATGGTTAGATGGTTAGATTCATTTGTTTCTTCTGTTTTTATGTTACCAAGTGTAATCTGAAATACACTTTCACAATCAAAATTCAAATATAATAATCCTTGTTTGCACACATGTGATCAGATAGAGCACCGGAAATGTCCATCTAAGCTAAACGGAAGCGTATAAACAGATCTTGAAATTGGTTGTTTCCTTCGTGTACAAAAGCTATTTGGAGATTGAAAGTTATTTGGCTCTAAAATGTAAACTATCACATGTTTTATAACTAGCGCTTGCACCTAAGCAGGGTGCAAGTTAGAGAGTAGCTTTTAGAACACAGTTGATTGTGTAAGTTTTGCAACTTTTTATTAGATCTGTCAAATGATTTCAATTTTTAAAGGTTTAAATCACTCCTCAAAGTGAGTTTGAACCCCAGCAAAAACCTTAAACAGAATGGAAGATTTGAAAATGTAAATCGTATTCTAATGTAAACTACTACTGTAAAAGACATATGCTAATAACGCGGGTGTCTCTTACATTCTTTAAAATACTAAGAAACTAATTTTTTAATATTTGATGTCAAGAGATATTCTGGTTATTGTACTATATTAGTAAACGATGAGTGTAGTGATAGACCTTGCTAACAAAGACTTTATTTCTATTATTTTATAGACTTGATAATCATTTTCATAGAAAATTATTGATATTGAATAATAAAGAAATATAATATTAAGAAAACAACTTTCAACTGATAATTCATCGTGTTTTTAAAAATAGATATTATTATTTTATATTGTAGATCATGTAGAAATATTCTGTTTATATAAATACTAGCATAGGATTGATAGGAGCTTGTAACTAGTTCTTGTGAGAAGATGAATGAAATTAATAACAGGTTTGTTCGAGAAAAAATATTAGAAATTAAAAATCAAACTTAGAAATTCAAAATATTATAGAAATCAGAAATCAGCTTCATATTAGAAGCTAACTATCTCCTCAAATGGGCATCAACGCGCATCGACATGAAACTAATCCATACTCTTCAGAACACAACATTTAATAGAAATCATTTATTTAAATCAAAATCATCTATAAAAGGCCAGAATGACAACTTAAAAATTCACTAATTTAAAAATCATCTCCATATAGAAACTAACTATAATCAACTCTGAATTATATATTAAATATCCCTCTGAATCTCAGTATGTCGAAAAACTCACAACATTGTAATCCAATAAGCTCCGAAAAAAAACATTGAAAAATAACTCACGGCATGGTAGTCTTGATCATCTTCACACTTGTGGCAGTGGGTATCATCAATATAAATAGAACCTCGGCCAAACCACCAAGACAGAACTTGCTAGAAATCTAGCTTGAGAGAAAGAGCAGGAAAAGGTTCATCCTTGGATAACCAGTCCAAAGAAAGCTACTTATAATCCTTACCCACCTTCAACCTACCATGCCTAAGCCTTACATGCTTATCAACGTTACGTCTGAGGCCTCGAATGGCAGAATCATAAGCTTTGTTCTCCACATGAGCATGGCCTCATTCTGGCGAATGAATTTCAACACAAGAATCCCTAGGCCTACCCAGAATAGTGTTCGTCCCGTCCTTAAAATCGCTCACCTCAAGAAATGATTTCTTGGTCTCAGGGTCAAATCTCAGCGAGTCGCCGACAGTGAAAAGGGAAAGTGAGAGAGAAGGCAAGGGCAAATTGACTTTTTTGAAGTTGGAAAGAATGAGGGGAAACTCTTCCTTTGTGTCACAACCAACTTCTTCTCGTCGAATTATTTGCATCATATTTCCACGTGGATGGAAAATGAACCAATTTTATAATTATAATTAATGATTGGAATTGGTTATCATTAATTCTAGATATAGTTACCATTTAGTTGGGGAGAGGTCATCTTGGGTGTTGCATGTAAATATAGTGGCACTAACAAAGGATAGGGAGGGTGCACACTCAGCGACACAATGGTGGCTATTATAGCCATCAAATTGCAACCTCCTCTTTCCGCCAGTGAACAAAAACCAACTGTTCAGGTTTCCTTCGATGTCGTTCTCTCTCTCTTATTCTCGCCACTCAAATTTACTTGTGAATAGTGTATCGTTCTCCTTTATTTTGAACACTTCTCTGGCTCTACTGCTTTGGATATCCGTTCAACGTGTGCCCTTATAGTCATATATCATTGGCATCTTTTAGATTTTTAGAATCTAGTTGTATCCAGGTTTCTTATTGACGTGACTTTCTTGCACTCTGCAACTAAGAAAGTTGCTCCACATTGAAACATCAACTTAAACTGGCATACTATTAATAAGTCATGTCCCTCCTGAAGGCAAACACCATGACCAATGAGGTCAATAAGGTAGGAATAATGTTCTTTTCTTGGGCAGCCGATAGGGTGATATGGGGGCATTAGTAGCGGTTGGAAGGAGGAAGAAAGATTTGGGAGACGACACAGAAAGGGGGTTAATGGAAACAACAAATTTTTCTAGTTTTTTTATTCTTTTTCATTGCTTGACCCTTAGTATAAACTTGTATGATTCATCTAACACCTTGAATGATATATTTTGCTTTCCATGGGAGAACATAGAAGGATATATTTACATAACTGTTGATTTAGGACTACTATACCAAAGTTGCTCCATCTTCTTTATTGTTATAAACCTTAACTCATTCATCAGTCTTCCAGTAAAGTAATTTCCAAGATTGATTCAAACATCTAAAAATAGCATCGAAGAATTGAAATGGAATTATACTTACCTATTTAAATCTTGCTTAGTGAGCAACAGGCATCCTCCTTAGCTGTAAAATTTACCAATAACCATTTCTAGCTATTCCTCTATCCTTGTGGAGGCCATTGAAAGATGCATAAGCCGTATATTGAGGTAAACTTCCAAAGCAAAACTCTTCCTGTTAGGATAAACCACAGACAGAAATAAAAACTACATGCAAATATAACCAATAACAAAAATAATAGAACACATAGAAATGAACACAAGGCACCAAGATTTAACGTGGTTCACCTAATCCCTGGGCCACGTCCACCAAACAGCAAGTCCGATCTTATTACAATCCAGTGATTACAACCTGATTACAATCCGTAATCCCTTACAGCTCAATACCGCCGCAAGAACCAATTTCGTATCACCACCCATAAAAAATACCCAACCCTAAGCCCTTTTTATACAAGTATTAAATCGCTTTAGGGTTATAACATGTCGGCCATATGTCGGCCATAATATGTCGGCTACCATGTCTGCTACTTCCAAAAAAAAAATTTTTCGGGGCAATGCCCCGAACCCCACTATTTATGAAGTATGTACAGTACTTTCCTGATCAGTCACCACAATCTAACAATCTCCCACTTGGGGACTGATCAGGCTCCACACTAAACAACAATCTCCCACTTGGAGACTGATCTTGTAGCAATACAACTACCGCATGGGGCTCCCACTGGATCAAACCACCCTGGACTCTGCTGTTCTTTTATTCACATTTAGTCTAAAAGACCAACTGAAGCTGAAGAGGAGTTCAGCTTCTCCCTTGTGACAACCTTTGTCAACATATCTGTTGGATTTTCATTGGTATGTATCTTCTCCAACTTTAACTGTCCATCCTCCAAAACGGATCGTATGAAATGGTACCGCAATTGTATGTGTTTGGTCTTAGAATGCAGAGCTGAATTCTTAGCAAGATGAATGGCACTCTGACTATCTGTGAACAAATAATTATCCTTCTGAGGATGTCCCAATTCTTCCAAGAAGAACTGAAGCCATATCATCTCTTTGGCTGCCTCTGTAGCAGCAACATACTCTGCCTCTGTAGTGGAGAGAGCATTAATCTTCTGTAGCCTAGAAACCCAGCTCACGGCTGCCCCACCAACAGTAAAGACATAACCTGTAGTACTCCGCCTGGTATCAATATCCCCAGCCAAATCTGAGTCAACATAGCCCTGTAAATCAGTAGTACAGCCCCCAAAATGTAAACACTTATTGGATGTTCCTCTCAAATATCTGAGAATCCACTTGACAGCATTCCAATGCTCAAAACCTGGATGACTCATATACCTGCTAACGACTCCCACTGCATGTGCAATATCTGGCCTAGTGCATACCATAGCATACATCAAACTTCCTACAGCTAAAGCATAGGGTACCTTGGACATCTTATCCTCCTCTTCCTGTGTCTTGGGACACATCTCCTTAGTCAATTTCAAATGACCAGGTAAAGGTGTGCTGACAGCTTTAGCATTCTCCATAGAGAAACGTTGCAACACCTTCTCAACATAATCAGCTTGAGATAGCGTCAATGTTTTGTTCTTCCTATCTCTGCAAATCTTCATACCAAGGATTTGTTTTGCTGCCCCCAAATCCTTCATAGCAAATGCATGTGCTAACTGGCATTTTAGCCCCTTAATATGATGCATGTTAGACCCAGCTATAAGAATATCATCAACATATAGACATAAAATAATGTAGCTATCATCATCCAACCTCTTAAAATAAACACAGTAATCTGAATGACACCTGTTATATCCATGCTCATGCATAAAACTGTCAAATTTCAGATACCATTGCCGAGGTGCTTGCTTCAGGCCATATAAACTTTTCTTCAATTTGCACACTAAGTTCTCCTTACCTTTGACCTCAAAACCCTGTGGCTGAGCCATATATATTTCTTCATCCAAATCACCATGAAGAAAGGCTGTTTTAACATCCATCTGCTCTAAATGCAAATCTTCAGTAGCCACAAGACTTAAAACAGTACGAATAGAAGTCATTTTAACAACAGGAGAAAATATCTCATCAAAATCAATTCCCTTTTTCTGTGCAAATCCTTTTACAACTAACCTGGCCTTAAATCTTTTCTTACCTCCTTCCTCTTCTTTCAACCTGTAAACCCATTTATTCTGTAAAGCCTTTTTACCTGCAGGCAACTTGCACAAATCCCATGTCCTATTTTTCAGCAAAGAGTCCATTTCATCTTTCATTGCAGACTCCCACTGAATCTTAGTATCCACCTGCACAGCTTCATCATAACTTTCAGGTTCACCAGCATCAGTAAGTAAAATAGAATACAAAGAGGGAGAAAACCTTTGTGGAGGTCTAATTGGCCTTGTTGACCGTCTAACATTCACTGGTGTGTGTGGTATTTGTTGTTGCAGTTGTTGCACATCATGAGGAATGGCTGGAACATCATCTTTTGGAGTATCATCCAGCACTACATAATCATCTTCTTTCTTCTCATGTTGCTGCAACAGATCTTTGTACAACACTTTTTCATTGAATATGACATCCCGACTTCTTATAATTTTATGATTTTCAAAATCCCAAAGCCTATAGCCAAATTCATTAATGCCATATCCAACAAAGACACATTTCTTTGATTTCGCTTCTAGCTTGGTTCTATTTTCAGAGTCTATATGAGCAAAAGCTTCACAACCGAAGGTCTTGAGAAAAGAATAACTCACCTTCTTACCAGTCCATGCTTCCTCTGGAATACCACAGCCCAAAGGAGTAGAGGGACCTCTATTAATCAAATATACTGCAGTATTGACAGCCTCCGCCCACATGTGTAAGGGCAACCCAGCATGCAACCTCATGCTCCTTGCGCGCTCCATTATAGTCCTATTCATGCGTTCAGCCACTCCATTTTCCTGTGGAGTCCTTGGAATAGTTTTTTGTCTACGAATACCATTAGTGGAGCAATAATCTTCAAATTCATGACTGCAATACTCACCACCATTATCAGATCTGAGACATTTTAATTTCTTACCAGTCTCATTTTCAACCAAGCATTTCCATTTCTTAAAAGTTTGAAATACATCAGATTTCTGTCTAAGGAAATAAACCCATACTTTTCTAGTTGCGTCATCAATAAATGTAACATAATAATGAGAGCCACCAAGGGAAGATACCTGAGCTGGTCCCCATACATCTGTATGCACAAGCTCTAATTTCTCCTTTTTGTTTTCCTTCCCTATCTTTACAAAACTCACTCTCTTTTGTTTTCCATACACACAACTTTCACAGAAATCCATATTCACACATTTTAGACCTGGTAAAACTTTCTTTGAATGAAGTACTTTCATACCTTTCTCACTCATGTGCCCAAGTCTATTGTGCCACAGCGCTGTATCAGAATCTACAGCAGCTATTTGTTCTCCCTGCTCAACTGCAGTAATTGTTCCTGAATATTCATTTTTCTTTGAAACAATCAAAGTAGAAGGAACAATATGACCTGTACAAAGATATAAGGTGCCTACTTGCACACCTTTTGCTACTACAAGGGAACCTTTTGAAACCTTCCAATTTTTATCATTAAAAGTAATTACACAACCCTCATCACCGAGTTGCCCTGCTGAAATTAAATTCCTACTTAGCTTTGGAACATGTCTTACCTCATGTAGTAGCCAATGATTCCCATTCTGCAACTTAATCTTAATTTTTCCCTTTCCAACAATCTGACAGGGTTCATTATCCCCCAAATAAACAAGCCCAAAATCCCCTTGGACATAATCAATGAAATAACCTCTATGAGGTGTAGCATGAAAAGAAGCACCAGAATCTAAAACCCATGAATCATCAACACTCTCTAAAGACAGAAGCAAAGCATCCTCTTCGGATTTATTACTTACCACATTTGCCTCTTTGTCTCCATCTGATTTATCTCCTTCATTTTTCTTTTGAGTCCAACAATCTTTCTTTTTGTGCCCTGGTTTCCCACAGTACCAGCAATCATTTTGGTCCTCTCGATTGAGACCTCCTCCCCTTTGACTTTCCTCTTGATTTCCCACGATTTCCAGAGTTACTTCCTCTTTCAGTCGTTCTGCCCCTGCTTTGTGCATTTAAAGCACTTCCTGATGTAGATCCACCTGAGGATTTTCTACGAGTTTCCTCACTTAAAATAACACCGATCACATCATCATATTTTAGGGTACTTGATCCAGGAATAGAATTACTCACCGCCATTACCAAGCCATTCCAGCTTTCAGGCAAAGAACACAAAATCAAGAGAGCCCTAATTTCTTCATCAAAATTGATACCCACAGAAGATAATTGACTAGTAATAGTATTAAACTCATTTAAATGATCTGCAACAGATCCACCTTCTGCCATTTTCATATTAAATAAACGCTTCATGAGAAATACCTTATTTGAAGCGGAGGGCTTTTCATACAGTGTCGCTAGGGTTTTCATCAAATCTTCTGTCGTCTTTGCTTTTGTAATATTAAATGCCACCGATGGTGCCAAGCATAACCGAATGCTTCCGAGTGCCTTTCTGTCCAAAAGATCCCATTCAGCCTCTGACATAGTTCCCTGATTCTTGGCTTTTCCTTCCAACGGCTTCCATAAATCCTTCTGATATAAATAGTCTTCCATTTGCATCTTCCATAACTGGAAGTTCTGCCCATTAAACCTATCAACCCTCAGCTTACCATCATCTGCCATTGCTCCCACTCAACCGTGAGACTCCCACTTAACTGTGAGACTTTCCTGCAGAGGATAACTGAGAAACAACTAGGCTCTGATACCACTTGTTAGGATAAACCACGGACAGAAATAAAAACTACATGCAAATATAACCAATAACAAAAATAATAGAACACATAGAAATGAACACAAGGCACCAAGATTTAACGTGGTTCACCCAATCCCTGGGCTACGTCCACCAAACAGCAAGTCCGATCTTATTACAATCCAGTGATTACAACCTGATTACAATCCGTAATCCCTTACAGCTCAATACCGCCGCAAGAACCAATTTCGTATCACCACCCATAAAAAATACCCAACTCTAAGCCCTTTTTATACAAGTATTAAACCGCTTTAGGGTTATAACATGTCGGCCATAATATGTCGGCTACCATGTCGGCTACTTCCAAAAAAAAAATTTTTTGGGGCGATGCCCCGAACCCCACTATTTATGAAGTATGTACAGTACTTTCCTGATCAATCACCACAATCTAACACTTCCATAAATGTGCAAAGGAATGTGTGCACTAGTACACTTCTTTTTGGCTTTTTCCTCAGTTCTAACTATCTATACTAAGATTGCACATGGTCTTCAATTCAGTACACCTTAGTTTTATGTCTGGTTAATGAGGGTTCAACAATAATTGAATCATTATTATTATTTCTGAACACAACAAAATGATTCACTGATAGTTATTAAACTAAAACTTAGTCATGATAGTTCACATGCTAAGGCATTAGTTCGTTCCTAAGTGATTGGTTATCTCTAATAGTTAGCTCTGAAATGTAAACATCTACTTGAAGACTCCATGAAGTCGGATATATTTATTTGATTGTTGGAGTTAATGTATAACTTAATAATATTATTAGGAATGGTGTAAAAGCTCCTTAAAGTTGTTTATTGCAAATAGAAATTGATGTCATTGAATGGAAGTATTAGCTTTATGTTTAACATTGAAGGGTAGTATTTGGATCATGTACATTGAAGTATGTGCAGGTCTACATCATTGGATAAAAGTCATGTTTACACACTCATTTATGGATTAATTACCTTCAACCTTTGATTATAGTATTTAATTCCATGATGGTTGAATTGTCAACTAGGGTTTCCATGTATCATTTTTGGACTCCATACTCTTAACATGAGGTGGAAATACCTATTAGGATTGAGACATTGCATATTATGTTTTATTATGATTTGCATTTTATTGTTTAATTATGGTGAGGTTTCTTTTGGTCCTTACATAAAAGGCGTATCAAACTATATGAATAAATAAAGGAAGTGTTATTTGGTCGACATGTTGGATAGTTAAGAGGGTGATTGCATTCTTTAATATGTGTAGTTTGCATATGAGAATCTTGATGTGTTATGTGTTAATGAGAGTCTTAGCATAATGGTTTCATATGAATGGAATAGAATCCAACTTTACAAGGTGTGAATTTGAAAAATAATAGTCTGATAAGGACATAAAGTATTTTCATGATGGTCTAAATGGCACGTTGAGGATGCCACATTATGAATTGTTTATGATGCTGATTTTTACATGTTTCACATGCATATATGATGGTTATGATGTGAATTGGAAATAAGGATAAATTATTTTAACTATGATAAAATGGATACTAACCTACTTTTGTGGTTTTTATAAATGTCTGTGTAGTATATAAATTTTAGAATATGACTTTTGTTGCTACACAATTCCATTATCTCTCTAAGTTTTACTTGTTTAGACTATCTCGTTGCCAGGCTGGGTATCTTTCATTTCAAGAAAGATTTCGGGGAAGCTTAACAGCTTCATGGTAGGGTGGTAAAGCACTCCCACAATATTTTCACCCTTGTGTTCTTAGACAGGTTTTGGAGCTCATTTCAACTAGGTCGTCATGGTTAGACAATTTGGTATCTAGTATCTAGAATTGGTAATCTGGTAATGAAATTAAGATTCTTTTAAATTTGAGCATATATGTATATGTACCATTTATGTTAAGGTTAATGATAGTTAATCAACTAATGTTGACTAGTCAATATTCAAAAGACTTTGACTCTCGTTGAGTTTTTCGCATTTTATGAAAATTGCTGATGTGGCATTTGTCTTGCAGGGGCAGTCATTACATATGGTATCAGAGCTCTTGGTTCCACACTTGGGCCTTGAGTTCACTATGCTAGACATACAATTGTAAGTCAACTTGTTTACTTTATGTTGTATGAGTTGATGAGATGGGTTGCATGTTGTGTCTCTCAGTTATTATTATTTTTGACATAGAAGGATATGAAGTTCCTTATGCATGTCATGATTTTGAGTGAAAAAAATTGCATTCCTTAAAAGATTGTCAAACGGAAAGTTTATGAAATTTATTTCTATTTTATGCCAGATTCATGAAGTTCATTGATTAACCTAATATAATAAGTAGGAAGAACATGGAATTCAATTGAAAAAGTATTGCATGTTGCATTATGCATTTAGAAATGTATGATTATCAAGATAAATTGCATGTGATGCATGAGAAGTTTGGTTATGTTCTTAGTGATCCTTGGACGCAAGGTGTTGTTAAACATCTACTCCCTCATGGTGACTAGTGCGAGTCATTGTGCTTTAAGTGAATTGGGTTTCATTTTATTATGTTTGGTTTCATGAACTTGAATGTGATGAAGGACTAGCTTGAGATTTTATGTTCTTTGTGACCACCAAGCCACCAATTTCTTATGTGAGCTATTTACTTGACTCTTGTTCACTTTTATTTTGGTTTGTATCTCCTTTTTGGACTTTTACTAAAGAATTATGAATCTTGTTTTTAAGATTTCTTTGATCTCGAGGAGGCTAGGGTGTGTGTGCGTATTTTTGATGTTGCTATTCTTGTGATTTGGAAGTGACTTCATCTATGATGTTCATTTTGGAGCATTGATAGGGTTTATAAGGGAGTAGATTGTGAAGAACATACCATTCTTCCTTTTGCATTTATCTTATGCTATTTTTATTATTTTAGAAAGCTTACCTTCCAATGTGGGTGCCGAATGTGGACAAACAAGGAAGGTTAGATGCTGTGTATTTTCCTTCATGGAAGGGTGTAATGTAGCAATTATGGGATAGACAGATAGATATCTTCATGTTTTAGTTTCTCTATCTGCTAGTTCTGTAGAATGGATACATGTCTGTTCTTGTTTCTTCTACAGGTAATTCTGGATTTTAAAAGTGCTTGGCCAAGCCATTTTGTCTTCAGATATTGCAGTTGTACATGGTTATGCATATTTGGTTTTACTACTAGGCACATGGTTGCAATGTAGTTTATTTTATTTCCTAGCTACATTCCGTGTTTAGACTACTAGGCACATGGTTGCAATGTAGAAATGTTACATGGTCGCACCGGATCCATCTGATCCATCTTGTTCTAGGAAGCTAGGCTTCTCATGCCAAGGTTGGGGAATTCTTCGTGTTAGGAAGAATTTTGGCGAAAGTTTCACTCTGTGGTTGGCGAGGTTAAAGCGCTTGGGCCACACTTCTATCTTAGGAAGTAGGTGGGAGACGTCCTACAACTTTGGAGACTGGATTCACTGAAGAACGCAATGAAAATATCATCTCAGTTTGATTTTTTTTCTCATCATTTGAGATGTACTTAATTACGTCATTATGTGATGATTTAATGGCATAAAGGCCATACATCACAACACATGCTTATATGTTGATTAAGCACACTATGGTGACAAGATGGGCTTGAGGGCCTAAGGTCACTAAATTGATAAAAATTGGATTTCATTGATCCTTGCAGGTGATTGGAGAGCATACCTAGATGATGTACTTAATGGTGTTGATCATATGATAGATGATATTGCACTTGTATGAAGTGCTTGTTGTTCCATGCCTGATGTGGAGGTCGACATTTTCTATGATGCCCATTGAGGTATGATGCTTTACTTTATACTTTGTATATTTATTAAATCATGTATTTGATGAATGGATTCCTTGGATAATGTCATGTGCTACATTTGTAAATGGATAATTATTGTTAATCCTTGGTTATGGTAGTGAAATAGATGTTAACTAATCAAGCTATGGGGTTTCTTATTTATGTGATTCTTGCAAATGATAATGTGGCAATTACTTAATAGGACATGGTTTTACATACGATAGAATAAAGTTGGACATGTAGGTCAACTTCTTCTGATATTTTCATTTATGGTATAGTCATGTGATGATATGTTGTGTTTGACAATTTGGTTGATAATTGGTTATGAAACGTAACTTTATTTGCACCTATCATTTCGACATGTATGTTGGAAAGTAGAATGAAGTTGCAAACTTAATTGGAAGATATTGTATCTACTTGTTGACTCAACTAAGTGTAGACGACTTTTGACTAACTTGATTTGACTTTTTGGCCTATGTGGCAAGTGTACGAAAAATATGGTCTTTCTAGGAGGATGCAGACAGGTATGTATCTATTTGATAATATTTTTGCATTGGTGTTATGTATATGTGATGATCCACCATGCATGCGACTTTTACTTTATAGAAAGTTGTTAACACTTTTTATTTAGTCAACTTGGTCAATGAACAACAATCAATGATTTGGTCATCTCGAGCTGTATATTTTGGACTCTTAGTCGATATGTTGTTAGATATAGACTTGGTACTTATGAATTCGATTTACACCTTTGGTCGATATATCTAATTGGGATTTGGTTGAATTATCTATTAATGTAGAACTTGGGCTAATTTTATTTGACAAATTTGATTCTGTGACCTTCTATCCTTGATCTATCTATGATATTGGTTAAATGTATGTTGTTAATTTGGAGCTATATGATGCATTAAGATGTAAATACATATGGATGTCAACTATGCAAGCATTTAGATGCATAATGATGATTAAATGTTAATGATTACATTAATGATATTATATGTGCATGTCATTATATTTCATGATGATCGAATGAGGATGACTTAGATGTAATGAGATTGCATTACTTGATTATGTTTCATGGACATTGGTCTATTGATATGGACAATTACTCACTTAGCGAGCACATGTTAGATGGTATGTATGGTACATATGGATTGTGATTAAAAGATGAGTTAAGAAGTCATAAAGTTGAACAAAATTTTTGACTACTAATGGGTAAGTGCACCAAGTTGTGGTGCCAAAAGGGGGGTATAAGTGGACACCTTTTTCCTGAAATTAGAAATTTTTGGACTTCAACAAGAATTTGAAGATGGTTACGCTCAAAATTTTAAGATATGTCAAAAATAAAAGTCATAGTCCTCTGAATCTAGTTTCTAAACTACTAGTTTTTTTTCAAAATGGTTTAGTTTTAGGTCCTCCAAAAAGCGGGCCACAAAAAGTGGTACTCTTTATTCCAGAAAAATATAACATAGTACAAAGTGTGGCCCCCCTAAAATTTTAACTTTTTTTTTGAAAATCTTTAATCGCTCTAGTCAAAAGTTACCTAACACTACTTAGTTTATCCCAGATTTTTTGGGTAATTTTATAATCTGTATATTTTTTTTAATGAATTTTTTAATCAAACATATCCCAAAAATGTGAAATATCTGTGTGCTCCCCCTAGAAATGATTGAAAACTAATCTAAAATCAAAACTTCTTTTTTTCAAAGATTGTAGAATGGAGTCTAGTTTCTAAAAAACTAAGTTGTTGCAAAATTCGATGAACGAGCTAAAATCTATAGCCCAATTAGTACATGTTGGTTTTTGACAAAAAAATGGACATACATTCAAAAGAAATTATAGATGAAAGGCTTGAAATAGTTCAAATAAAAAATAAATTATATGGTTGTGTAGCTAACACAGAGACCTACAATGTCATGTAATCTGATTTTATCGATGCTCAACCACAAGAAAATTGGAAGGAGAGCACACAAGAAAAATCAATCATTTTTTGTATGTTTGCAAAAAAACACGTCTTAGACCAGTTTATAGACTCCAAAGCTTTGGGTTGGATCCCCAAGGCAAAGCCAAACATTAGGCTTGGTAGAATGTAAAGCTTTAAATAGCGCGTGCACCCTATAGTGCGCGCGCACTATAGCACGCACACACTATTTAAAGCCTTTTAAATTTACTTTTAAATAGCATGTACACGCTTTGTAAAAAAAAAATTTTTGAAAAGTGCGCACGCGCTTTAATGCATACACACTATAGCACGTACGCAATATGGCTTGGCACACCCAAGCCATAGTGCGTACCCACTATAACATGTGCGCGCTTTGCAAAACTAGAATGAGAAAAAGAGGTGTCATCTTTTTGGCACCACAACTTGGTGCACTTACCCTAATATTTGAGTTGATCTCCTTGAGATACTGATTAGTATGGCAAGAAGTGGATAAAAAGTACCTACTAGCGAGGCAAAATCCACAGGTGATGCAAGGGTATGGTAAGTGCATAGGTATGTGTGTGATATCATGTGATTTTAAGTCAATATGTTACAAATTTTGAGACTTCTTGAGATAAGGAAGTATATGATTTTATATTTCATTGGAAAGTCAATTTGATTTGTAATATATGATGGACTGACATTGGATGTTGTTCCTATAATGTAACAGAGGGAATGACACATCATTAGAAATGGGGAATATTGTCGGAGAGAGGTAGCCTAACCTTGTAAAACTATAGAATGGTAATGGAATTCACACACTCACATGTAGAAAATGATCTTGAAATGATTGCAAATACATGTGCTTATACAGATGTGTGTTATTTTCTCTTTACTTATTACTTCAACTATGTGATAATATTGTCTTTGAAGAGATAGATTCATGAAATTTAATGTGTTAATGAAATGTAGAATGCATATAAGGAAAAGAAAAGTTGATTTTAATTAGAGTAGCTGAAAATCAATATTTTTTTCTATAGAATTGAATCCAGATGCATGTGTTCTTGTGTAAATGGAAGTTAGATCTTGATCTTGTAGATTTATTACATTGTATATATAATTGAGTATGATCTTGAATTTTTTTTTACATATCTGCATCGGGACAATGCATTCTCTAAGTGAGGAAGGATGTCACAACCAACTTCTTCTTGCCGAATTATTTGCATCACATTTCCACGTGGATGGAAAATGAACCAATTTTATAATTATAATTAATGATTGGAAATGGTTATCATTAATTCTGGATATAGTGGATTAAGTCAATTACCATTCAGTTGGGGAGAGGTCATCTTGGGTGTCACATGCAAATACAGTCGCACTAACAAAGGATAGGGAGGGTGCACACTTAGCAGCACAATGGCGGCTATTATAGCCATCAAATTGCAGACATATTTTTATCTTTTGTTCATCTCCTCTTTCTGCCAGTGAACAAAAACCAACTGTTTAGGTTTCCTTCGATGTCATTCTCTCTCTCTTATTCTCGCCACTCAAATTTACTTGTGAATAGTCTATTGTTCTCCTTTATTCTGAAAACTTCTCTGGCTCTGCTGCTTTGGATATCCATTCAACGTGTGCCCTCATAGTCATATATCATTGGCATCTTTTAGATTTTGAGAATTTGACTGTATCCAGGTTTCTTATTGATTTGACTTTCTTGCACTCTGCAACTAAGAAAGTTGCTCCGCATTGAAACATCAACTTAAACCGACATACTATTAATAAGTGATGTCCCTCCTAAAGGCAAACACCATGACCAATGAGGTCAATAAGGTAGGAATAATGTTCTTTTCTTGGGTAGCCGATAGGGTGATATGGGGGCATTAGCGGTGGCTGGAAGGAGGAAGAAAGATTTGGAAGACGACATAGAAAGGGGGTTAATGGAAACAAAAAATTTATCTAGGTTTTTCATTCTTTTTCATTGCTTGACCCTTAGTATAAACTTGTATGAGTCATCTAGCGCCTTGAATGATATATTGTGCTTTTCATGGGAGAACATAGAAGGATATATTTACATAACTGTTGATTTAGGACTACTATACCGAAGTTGCTCCATCTTCTTTATTGTTATAAACCTTAACTCATTCATCAGTCTTCCAGTAAAGTAATGTCCAGGATTGATTCAAACATCTAAAAACAACATCGAAGAATTGAAATGGAATTATAATTACGTATTTAAATCTTGCTCAGTGAGCAACAGGTGTCCTCCTTAGCTGTAAAATTTACCAATAACCATTTCTAGTTGTTCCTCTATCCCTGTGGAGGCCATTGAAAGATGCAGAAGCCGTATATTGAGGTAAACTTCCAAAGCAAAAATCTTCCTTAAATGTGCAAAGGAATGTGTGCACTAGTACACTTCTTTTTGGCTTTTTCCTTAGTTCTGACTATCTATACTAAGATTGCACATGGTCTTCAATTCAGTACACCTTAGTTTTATGTCTAGTTAATGAGGGTTCAACAATAATTGAATCATTATTATTATTTCTAAAAACAACAAAATGATTCACTGATAGTTATTAAACTAAAACTTAGTTATGATATTTCACATGCTAAGGCATTAGTTCGTTCCTGAGTGATTGATTATCTCTAATAGCTAGCTCTGAAATGTAAACATCTACTTGAAGACTCCATGAAGCCGGATATATTTATTTGATTGTTGGAGTTAATGTATAACTTAATAATATTATTAGGAATGATGTAAAAGCTCCTTAAAGTTGTTTATTGGAAATAGAAATTGATGTCATTGAATGGAAGTGTCAGCTTTATGTTTAACATTGAAGGGTAGTATTTGGATCATGTACATTGAAGTATGTGTAGGTCTACATCATTAGATAAAAGTCATGTTTACACACTCATTTATGGATTAACTACCTTCAACCTTTGATTATAGTATTTAATTCCATGATGGTTGAATTGTCAACTAGGGTTTCCATGTATCATTTTTGCACCCCATACTCTAACATGAGGTGGAAATACCTATAAGGATTGAGACATTGCATATTATGTTTTATTATGATTTGCGTTTTATTGTTTAATTATGGTGAGGTTTCTTTTGGTCATTACATAAAAGGCATATCAAACTATATGAATTAATAAAGGAAGTGTTATTTGGTCGACATGTTGGATAGTTAAGAGGGTGATTGCATTCTTTAATATGTGTAGTTTGCGTATGAGAATCTTGATGTGTTATGTGTTAATGAGAGTCTTAGCATAATGGTTTCATATGAATGGAATAGAATCAAACTTTACAAGGTGTGAATTTGAAAAATAATAGGCTGATAAGGACATAAAGTGTCTTCATGATGGTCTAAATGGCACGTTGAGGATGCCACATTATGAATTGTTTATGATGCTGATTTTTACATGTTTCACATGCATATATGATAGTTATGATGTGAATTGGAAATAAGGATAAATTATTTTAACTATGATAAAATGGATACTAACCTAATGTTGTGGTTTATGTGAATGTCTGTGTAGTATATAAATGTTAGAATATGAATTTTGTTGCTACACAATTCCATTCTCTCTAAGTTTTACTTGTTTAGACTATCTCATTGCCGGGCTGGGTATCTTTCATTTTAGGAAAGATTTCGGGGAAGCTTAACAGCTTCGTGGTAGGGTGGTAAAGCACTCCTACAATATTCTCGCCCTTGTGTTCTTAGATAGGTTTTGGAGCTCATTTCAACTAGGTCATCATGGTTAGACAATCTGGTATTTGGTATATAGAATTGGTAATCTGGTAACGAAATTAAGATTCTTTTAAATTTGAGCATATATGTATATGTACCATTTATGTTAAGGTTAATGATAGTTAATCAACTAATGTTGACTAGTCAATATTCAAAAGACTTTGACTCTAGTTGAGTTTTCTGCATTTTATGAAAATTGTTGATGTGGCATTTGTCTTGCAGGGGCAGTCATTACACTCTGCTTCTCAACTGAGCTGGAAGCTCCTGTGAAAGCTATATTTTTTCAGCTGGGCTTTTGGGCGCGATCTTCACAAGTGGGCAAACATTGCCCTTCAATTGGAAACAATCTTAGATAAATTGTATAGAAAGATGCAATGGCTTTGTTCTCTAGATTGTGTGATCGGCCTATTCGAAATAGAATAATTTAAAACTAAATAAATCTGTATCTTACAAAAATGATAATCAATGTTATCAGAATATATATTTGGCATTCAAATAATTTGATATAAATTTATGGTTGAAATTAGAGTTTTGGTTTATGGTGCCATATATATAAGCTTGATTGCTAAGGTTAAAATAAAACATAAGGCATAGGTCATAGAGGGGATTATGATAATTGTAATATTTAATATATCTTTACAACATATTGGAATATTAAATACTTTAGGTATTTTTTTAAAAATAAGTATAGAAAAACAAATTTTTTTTTGAAAATATAAAGATTTGTGTCATCACATAAATGACAATTAATACAATCAAATTATACATTTTTTCATCCAAATTATCCAGGAACTATCCCAACACTTTACAAATTGTAGCAATATTCTAAAATAGATTTTTCAAAATTGTCAATATGTGTTTCAAAAAAACCACTTGAGTTAACACAAACATTTGGGCTTGCAGTTGTGATTGGTGATTCATTCTCTAAAATATCCATATATAAAATAATTTGTTGAACAAGGAAAATTTAAGGTTGATATGTATAAAATAAAGTAAAGTAAATCAAACTAAACTTGGAAAAATATTACATTAAGTAATTAAAATAATGCATAAAAGAAAACATTTAGTAGTCATTTTGAAAGGAAATGTTAAAACCATATAGACAATTATTTCTTGTTATAGTAATTAAAGAAATATTATACATGTTCTATTGCCAAATAATTAAGACACACTTAAAGTAATAATGAAGAAAATTTGCAAACATCATCTAATAATTTAATACGTAATAATTATTCAATAAATTTGGATATAATGCATCACAAAAATTAATAGTATAATCATTATAGTTATTCGTTATTTCAAAATTGGGTACAATAGAAATACTATTGTCCAAAATTTTGACAATACATTGTCAAGTAATATGTAGAATACTTTTTTCAATCATGGATGGACTGGTAAACTCTACATTTCCAGGAAGAACTTTTTGAGCTTTAATTGAGAGAGTAGACTTCACTAGGGATAACTTTAAGAAACCCCCCTTTGAAAAAAGGTATAAAATTTTGGTGAATCAAACATTAGTTCAGGGGAAAACAATTAATTTCTATTGATGAATTGATTTTTTTAAGTAGGAAAAAATTTAATTTTGTTGGCGATTTTTTTTCAACTATATGAAATTTCTATAAAATCTTGGCAAATCTTTCATTATTAATAAAATCATGGACATAAGTACACATACCTAGACACCATGATTTTTTTATTATTATATAGATCATAATTGATTATCAAAATTCAAATTTAAACTTATACCACTTATATCATTATAGTTTCCCTTCAAATTATTGAATGGTGATATGGAGGCAACATCCCTATTGTTTATGATCATTGGAGAATCCTAAATCAATGGCCTAAATCCTATTTTGGGCCAAAATTTTAAAAGGATGTCAATTTTTAAAGAAAGTATCAAAAGTAAAGAAACGTGTTCCACATCAAATCTATTTTGGGCCAAAGTGAGAAAGGATAAGAAGTTTCATGGAAAGTCTATGGACTAGAGACACATGTCAAATCTACATACTTAACTTGTAACCTAACTTAAATTTTCACCAAATATTGACTAATATGACATTGATTAAGATAAGAATTGGAAATTGTAGGCGAATATATACAATTTACTGCATGGAAAAAATAGATTGCACTAGTGAAGTCATCACTAAAATACAAATACTTATGTATTATTATTAGTGATTGGCCTAAGCATGGGACCCAATTATTTTATAGTGCAAGCGACATGGCCACCCCAAAAGTTCAAAAAAATAAGCCAAATTTGGGGTCCCTGATGAGTGAGATTAGCCATTTGGTGAATATTAGCCACTAAAGTTATCCTTGCAAATAATATAGGCACCCTGTAATTTGTGTACAACAACCTGAAAGATGAAATGACTTGCTGTAAATATGAGAGTCTAATCAAACTTAAGAGTAGCAATCGACCATTCCTTGAGTGGGCCCTTGTGATAGCTAATATTACATTCTCCTTTGAGAAATTTCATAAACCTCAAGATGAGCTCATCAGAGAAAGTGTGCTTCCTGACATTTATGGTTAGCCTGATGATAATCTTAAAAATACATTCTGTGAGGTACAAATCATGAATATGTAAACCAATGTAAAGATTTTGGAATATGTGCAAAAAGACAAAACAAATGGTGGGAGCCATGAATCATGAAGTTTTGTAAAATGGGAGGTTGAGGAGGTCTACATAGGGAAGACATTTTTGTATTTAGCTATAATATCAAGTACTACAATTGTTGACTTTGACATGCAACCCATAGGGAATTCTTCACAGATATATAAACTCCAAAAATTTGGATTACTACTTTGCTATGTTAAAAAGAGTTACCTGAATTTAATCATGTTTATTATTTTCATATCTGATATGTGATAAATTTAGAGAAGTATTTATGTTGCATCATCATAATTAATAGTCTTTCTCTCTCTATATAGTTCCCAATGTAGGACAAAAACAATTGGCATCCTCTATATAGGCTAAAGGAAAGGGAAAATAGTGAGCATCCATATATGCCAAAGGAAAGGAAAATATACCTATTGTAACTTAATCTATTGAAACTGTGAGAACTAAAATATCCAAATAGTTGACTTATTGGTAGTTCACTTGAAGCGGATAGAATATGAACATTTGATATAGATCAAGTTAAGGTCTTAAAGTGTATTTATCATCCTTGATTAACATAAAGTTGTATATCACTCCAATCTTTGTTTGTAAATCTATGAATCTATTCTATGGAAACTCATCATACTGAGTCCCTCCAGTTTGTTTGAAATTCTTTACGCAACAAAAGTTGTAGATACAGTCCACGTTTGACTGTCCTTGCCATGGATCGATATTTAATAATAAAGGCCCTATCAATGAAGACTGGTCTCCTTTTGAATAAAGACTTGGCTTATATATGGTTTGCAACATTATTGTGAGACGTTGGAAATATACTTACATGGAAAAACTACTTCGTTGGTGGTATTTATATAGGTATTTATATAAGAGGTCGCTAATCATAGTCTGCAAGTATCGTTAGGGACTAGTGCAACAATGAAGTAAGCCACTAGGGGTAAAGTGTTATGAACATAATATGGTACATGGAAAAATATCAGACATAGGATCATGCCCATAGAAAAAAATACTGATGCAGGAGTGCTATTTTTTTTGTGACATCTGTGATATTTGAGCGAAGAAGCTCTTGAACAAAACTAAAAATGTGTGAAACTCTTCACTTAGTCTTCAACGCTTCTTTTTTACCTGAAAAAAAAAGGTGGATTACAATTTTTTGCCATGGCAGTTTCCTAGGTCTAGTTACTAGCCCTTTTTTTGCCTGCCTACATGGACTGAACGCATGGCATTTATGTTGGTCTGCTTTGCAGTCTTAGGGATCCTACGTGTGATACAAATCAAGGTAAAGAAAAATATCGATGAAAACTATTGGTATCTATAACCATTGTTGTCTATTAGTGTCAACCACTTAGTCAACCACTTAGTCAGTTACAAGACAGAGTTAGACAATCCTCACTGTGACCAAGCAAATCTACATTGGCTAAGTCATGTACATTAGATAGCATGTATCGAGCAATTCTATAGAAGTCGAGTAAGTATATAGTGATAGAGTAATTTTCTATATGTACCGAGCTCATCAGTGACTGAGTAAATTCCAAGAATATAAGTATTGAGTGATGTAGTCTATGTCGAGCACAATATATGTCAAGCACAATGAAACAAAAATGTCTAGCAATAGAAATAGTAAAGATTGAGCAATGCAAAGTCTACATAAAAGTCAGGAATCGAACAGACTTTTAGGCAAAATGATTATCAGGCCAACTTGGAAGGTTTATTTAATATTTGAAGAGGTTGTTACAGAACATTTACATGATGTGGATCACACATCCCTATGTGTATGTTTAACGATCAGGATGAAGAGTCCAAAAACCTAGAACCATCTAGAAAACTCTTTATGGAAATCTTTAAATAGCGATGATCTTAACCTAGATCATATACATGACGAGAAGGTCAAAGAAGAAAAGAGTATAGGTGAGAAAATGAAGCATTATACAATGAAGGATTGAGAAGATCACAAGTCATTCAAGGGTTATGTTATCATCTAATACTACAACATTTGTGGTCAAATTGCAATGGAAATTTGTAGCAACAATGTAATGTGTGGATGTTTTTCATGTTTTTTTTGCAACTGTCCCCGACACCATCACAATACCGATGTTGGCATCATAATTGTGATGTCAGTGTGATTATAAAATAACATAAATAAGAAACATGACATTAATCATTCTCATTTGATTGATTGTGGAGAGCTATGCACAAAGAGCTCTGAACGAGGGTATCGAGTGAAAGAGTGTGGAGATCTACGATTGTGTTATCATTTTATTGTCCTATATTTTCTCTGCATTTTGTTGTAGTGTCGTGCCCTTGCTCTACATTCTCCCTATATAACATAAGATTATCAATGAGTATTACTATAGTCTTGTTCTACATAATCATTATCAATTACTTATGAAACTCTCAAAATCTATTAGAACTCAATTTGTAAACATAAAATAATACTTCATACGTAAGAAATGCAATTTCTTGAAATTATTTAAAGCACACTTAACAAGTTCTATTTATGGACACCTTACAATCTTCGATTCGTTAGCTAAAATCTATTTGAGACATTCCACCAAGAATTTTTTTTTTTTTTTGGGATCTTTATGTTTCAATGTGTGAAATTGAACTCTATGAGGATTGATCAAGTGGAAGACTAGCCATTTAGCATAATACTAGTGCTTCCATGCATACAATAACCTACTACAACCATGTGTTTGCTTGATAACTAAACATCCAAAGATCTCCATATTAGAAACCATGAGATTTTAAGCTCCCCCAAATTTGGGCAATCTGAAGAAAATGAAAGAGGGATGAGATGGGCGAATTGTGCCTTTTCTCTAGAGGAGTGAGAGTTGCATGTTTTTTTCTATCCTCAAGTTACGTTGTTTATATGGAGAGAATTCATAAGTTTGAGAGATAATTCTTTCCCCATTCTAGGAAAATGAGGGACATGGAGTTATTACTAAGGTTTCTTAGAGAGATGAGAGGGAGTTGGTGGATATGGCAATTACTTATGAGGGCGATGGTATTCACTTTTATTAGGATGAGTATGATTAGTGTGACTAGATTTTTATAATTCCTTACCTTGTGCCTATGTAAATTATTATTCTTCTATGATCAATTGTTGTTAGGTGGAAGTTCTTTATTGATTGGTATTAAGACATAATGTTTTAAAATTAAATTCAATGAATGTCTTTTATGTATAAATATAAACAATATAATATGATTCTTATGTATAATCAATCAAAACATAAATAAAAATATATTTGATACACAAAAGATTACTTTTAATGTTCAAATTTATATCTAAAATTACAATCATTTACTGCCTCTCAACTTTAAGATGTATGATTGGAAAGATCTTTCTTTTCTATAGAGGAGGCATTACCTTGTACTACAAAGTGTTTTATAACTAGAAATTATCATATACCTTGACTATATCATGTGTATCTTGTACTTTAAATAATATTGATAAACTTAAGACCTACTTATTAGTTATGCTAAGAAATCATCCAATAATTATCCTGAAAATATGCTTTCATTTAAACTCTATGATACACTTGATAATTTATAGCTATGCATGATCTCTCCATAGATAAATTTTGACATGTTTGTAATAGATTCATCAATTTCATTCTTTGGATTGAAAACTTTCATCAACTAGAGAATCCATGTTTCCAATACTTTTAATCTTGACTTTTCTCAGCATAGAAATTTGTTCCAAAGGTGATACTTGCAAGAGAAAAGAAAGATTAGAAACCATATATGTTCCAATATCAAATAGAAAAATAATGAGAACACAACATAATGTACCATAGATGTCTCAAGGCCAAATGAAATAGCCAAGTGCATGACATCATCAACTTGTTTGAGCTCCTCCTCAGTCATCAACTAAACATGAATGAAGATCACATACATGTATAAGTTAGTATTCGTTAAAATTACTCTATTATAAAGATTAACTTTAAATCACATGTCATAACAAAAAAATGTATACACATACCAACACAAAAGGATCCCATACTTCTACATGCCTCTCGTCTCTAATGTCAGGGTGTGTCGTCTTTGTAGGTGTGTTTGGTGTATCATCCCCCTCGAATACAAACTGATACTTAGAAAGATCACCTATGGGACCTAGACAAACATTCTTGCATGTTATGCAAGTATGGGGCACAAAAACATGTGATGAGCTCGCCGATGATGAACTCACACTAGCATCATCAACATGAGGAGGCAACACGAACCTAGCCTGGGATATCAATAGGCTACTCAATTTATGGATGGCTCTAATGGTTTGAAACATCAGTACGGGGGACAAAAGTGCCATCTTTCTTCCACTAGAAAAAGGGTCTATCTTGAGGAGTTCCTCCTCCTACACCCATGTTGGGCCTCATGCTCCAGTAGTTCACCTTGAGGCCCAACACAAATTTGGCATATAGTTTTCTAATGAAATAGAATGACACGGGTTCTAAATTGTTGTGTGGAGGTTTGTCAAAAACCATCCACCAATGATCCTAAAAGTTCGCACACATAGCCTCATTTGAGCACCATTTACTTGATAATTTGGGTTTTTTGCGGTCAGCTATTTTACCAATTTTTGGGTCCACAAAAAGGTTGACTATATCATCTTTATTTACATATGTGTAGGGCCGCAACCTAATCATAGTCCAACCCATCATCAAACATGACATGCATTTTCTCGCTCTAGTGAAGAGAAGCATTTTGTTCATCAGTAAGTCTTTGAATATTATCCACTATGGTGTTTAACATGGATAACATGGGAGCCAATGAAGGTATAGTGTTAGATGTGGTTTGTAAACCCCTCAGTTTGGTGATATTTTGTTGTATCAAATCTTCAATTCGAGGAGGGTTTTGAGGGGGTAGGGGATCATTTGGTGGACAGTTTTGAGGGGGTACTGGAACATTTGGTAGAGGGTTTCGAGGAACATTATTTTGTGGCTCAGTGTCATCATTCAAGTCATCCATACCTATTAAATTGTAAAACAATATCTCTATTTTAAAAAAACCTAATTTTCAACAATTTCTATTAAAAATAACCTTATTTTCAACAATTTATATTTTAAAATACCTAATTTTAAATAAAATTCATTCGAAATCATATAAAAAAATACAAAAACAATTATTACTTATTTAGTATACTCGTTCCTAGAGCCGATACACAAAATAGAGGCAAAACAAAATATTACACATGCAAATGCCTAATTTGCTCTCATTTTAAAAAAAATTGCTAGTTGCAAGTCTCGGGTATCCGATATTATATCAGATACCCAATATGGTATTAGGTACCCTATAACGGATCAGATACCCGATAATGGATTGAATACCTAATAAGTTTTGGCCCAACCTTTTTGCATTTTTATCAAGATGGGTGGAAAAAAGTCAGAGAAAATTTTGAAATGCTTTTAGATGTTTTAAAACCCCACTTTTTTCACATCTCCACTTTTTGGCACACCATGATCTTGCACATACCCAATCTTGTCCTTCTATTTTTTCTACTCTTTAGTTTTTACATAACCCCACCATATGTTACATGACCCTTTAATCTAGTACATCCTACTCTTTTGTTGATTCATAGTCAAAAAATCTTTCGATCTCTGTAATCTTGTTTGAGTTCCTCACCATTCAAGATCCCATTATAATATGGTATACCCAACTTGAGTGCTTTCCCAATCTTTGTCATGACTTAGAAAGAAGTTTGGCTTCAACAACATCTTCCACTTTTATGTTTCCTTGAGCTTTTTGAGTCACTTCTCCCTCTTCATAACCTACATATTCTAGATTAATTCACTATCTTTGGAAAATCTCCATAGTATTCTAGAACTTTTCTAGGTGTTTCATGTCTTCCATGTTGTCTATCAGTACCCACCTAAGAGCCATTTGTATCTAATGTTCTTTGAATACTTAGTAGGGGTTCTAACTCCAATAAAATAACCTTAGGCCTTAATACCACTATTGATCTAGTCGAGAGTCAAGGACCCAATGAAGGACCACAAATTGAGATATCATTCAAAACCCACAAAATATTAATCAACAAAGGTCACTAGCATATGAAAAATAAAACTCACAAAAAGATAACAATATAATTTGACAGAACCACAATTATATTGATCGCAATATAAGACTCTTTCAAAAATTGAGAATGCATGATTGGTATTAGAGAGTTGTTTCATGATTAATACATAGATGTACAAGTTTTCAGGAAGACATTATTGGTATTAGTGATTTGTTTCATGATTAATATTATACACTAAAACATTGATGACAATATCACTTTGTATTTGGACTATATGAGAGTACAAGATGAAACATGTGATGGTGTTTGATTGAAATGTGTAAACATATTAAGAGAACATGTTCTTAACTAATAATCATCTACAATTGGAGCCCACATGAGCCACCTCATCATGTCTTACAACATAAATTTAAAGCCATCTACTAAACTAAATAAATATGAGAATCATTTTTTTAAATCTTCATACTTGTACTTATTAACTCAAAAAGTTCGTTGCACCATTATGAGATGCTCTTCCTTTATACAAAATTTAATATGTATATATAAAATCATAAAGTGTACCATGAGGGAAATGAGATAATTTCATAAGAGAAATGGAACGATTTTAAGATTCATTTAGAGTTTACCAAAAACAATATTCAAAACTAAAAGTAAATAAAACTATAAAATAAAGGAGATATATTTGCAAGAAAATTTGTACAATCTATAAGATTTTGTATTTGCTTCTGGTGTGCATTATGTGATTGTGGGATACATTATTATAGAGCACATAAAGTATCAATAGTAACTATATCCAGATGCTCTAAAAAAAATGAGTGCAATCAACACAACTTACAAAGTTTTTGAAGTATTTTGTTTGACTTTATGAGAGATAGCGTTTTCCCAATTGTAAGGGTTGGACAATTTAGCCACATTAGAAACTTTGTTCTTCATATTTTTAGACACTATTTGGGCCCCAGATAAAGATGGGATATAAATTTGTAACAATTTTTTTAGGCTAATGGAATGAAGAAGATCCCAAAATTGTACCAATAACACCTATATCCTTAGGCAACGAGAGATAAATACCAATGACAATGGTATGAGTGATAGCCATACATAAATACTAAGGATTGACCCTACAAAAAGCAATGATTGACATCAAGAAATTTGAAAGGAAGGGATTGACATTCATAACTCTATATAGGGTGAAGTCCTTAGATGGTTTCCACCTCATTCTCCTTCAAAACTTTCACAAAAATGGGAAGCCACTCATACATGGTCCTACATAAAAAGGAGGAAATAAGATTGCAAAATTTCCCTTAGAAGTTTTTAGTAAATAGATTTTCCCTCTTGAAAACAACTTCACAATCAACTCTTGAATGCCCAAATGAGAAGACAAACATAACTAACAATTGAGTCACTTGCAGTTGTATGTGCAAGTGCTCTTTGAATTTTATTATGAAGGCTCAACTCCCTTCTTTAGATTTACAATAAATGAAAGCACTTGGTATGTCTTTAACCAAAAGACATGAAGGCATACTAGCATTCATCCACTAATGAGGAATGAATGTGATTATCAGGTTTATGATGAGATAATGAGAGAAAGATCAACAGACGACCATATGACTACTTATTGAGTCTTTCACATTACAAAAAGGGAATAGGAAGAATAAAACATATTATTTCACAAAAGACAACAATACAGGACTGTATTTGAAACAAGTTAGAAAAGACCATAAGATCTGGCTCAATCAGAAAAATAAATATTCAAACCTTAGGATATGGGATACAAATATTCCTTTCTATTTTAAAAACATAACAAAATAACTATAAAATTATTTTGTCCTTGCCATTACATTTAGATGCAGAAAATAAAAGAAAGCAACTCTTCACATTCCCTGCCACATTTAGAAAGTATTATTCTTCCCCTCCTCCTACAGCTACAGAATTCTAGAACAAAAAAAGAAGAACCTTTCATCTTTAAGTCTCTCTCAATAAATAGATTTTCAGCAACATAATTCGATTTTCATAAATAAATCTTGAAATAAGAGCTTTAGAGATATTTCCCAGTCATACTTAACCTCCTTGGGTTTTAGGTTTAATGTTATTGAGTCCTTTAAAAGTTTGCATACCCACTATGAACAAGTGCCATATAATTTTAACTCTCCTAAACTTATCCGACATGAGTTCAGTGTGGATCCTAAATATGATTACAAACAATATAATTATGTTTTAATGTGGCATTTGTAGAAACTTCTAACTGGTAGGCCCTATTAGGTGTTGGACATGACTATCCTCCCTACAAATTGCACCATTGACTAAATTTCAAAAAAATGAAAGCACAATGAATTTTTTTGAAATTTTCAGCATTTGATCTTCATTTTTGTATATTTTATGATAAAAAAACAACAATTTTTTTAACAAAATTTTAGTGTGTTTTTTTTTAATCTTAAAAAGAATCATGTTTGAGTTTTTTTTTTGTCTTTGGCACATTTTGTCTAGAGATTAGCTAGCGCCTTAGGCATTGGCCTCTATCGCTTCCAACCTCATTAGATCTCTTTCATTATTGTCGTTGCTATTTGGATTTATGGGACATCCTTTCAATGGTTCAATTTAATTGAGACCACCACCACTTTATTTTGAAATGAGTTGTTTGAAAAACATTCGGTCAAACAATTTGTGTACATAGTTTTTGTTAATTCACGTTCTCCCATTGATGTTGGTAGGAGACTTGGAGAGTGTGACACACTTTATGTGATTACTAATCTTGTAGAACTTAATTGCACCACCATGCAATCTCAAATGAGCTCCTTCGCTTTGAGAATACAAAGGAGTATTCTGGACAAGTAGTTGAGAATATTTCAGGACCATGGATGGATATTTGATTGGATTTCCTTGTCAATGATGCTTCAACCCAAGGCTTATACTCTTTCCATTCAAACTCAAACAAGGGACTCCAACACTTTGTCAAGGCTCAAAGCTCACAAATCACCAAACATTGTGACTCGAGGACTATCCAAAATTTATAACCCACTTAATTCCACTTTTTGACGTCCACACATCAGTTCAATCTCGACTTCCATAACTTGGTCATGCCATGTTAAAGAGGGGTGGTTGGTGACATCCACATTCTGTCATGTGAAAATTCCTATTGCAGCCACTAATTGTTAATCTCCTATCGTAAATGATTATTAAATTGCTAAAAAAATAATTCACAGCTGATATTAAAAAATAACACAACTACAACTTCACCAATAAAATACAGAAAGAAATTCACAACACAAAGAACACAATATTTTTGGACAAATCGTCCTTGGAAAAACCTCTAAGGGAAAACCAGTTTTGCAGATGGAAAATATATTAACTTCAGCAAATCAAGAGATACAAATTTCCTTGCCTCTCACTAGCAGAATTCAGACAACCTCCCAATTTCTCCTACTGATATTCCCCACTGCTATCCCCAACGCTATCACTATGCCCTTGCTAACGCTGCAAGATTATTTGCTATCACTACAAACTCACTTGCTAACACTGCAAATGCTTCTACAACTTCTCATTCTCAAAATGCCTCCCTCGACCCCCTTTTATACTACCTAACCAAGAGGTTTCTAGTTACTTCTTGATGAAAGACAACCTAACCAAGAAGTTTCTAGTTGCTTCTCGATTAAAACAACCTAGTGAATAGGTTACTAGTTGCTTCTAGGAGTCAATTAATTAACAAATATTTGTCCTAACTCTAACAATTATTTGCTAATTAATCACATATGGATGAACAGTTGTCCAAGCTACCTAAACTAACACTCCCTCTTAGCAAGGAAGTTTTTTTACATGATACCCAACTTATCTCTAAAGAAGATGAATTTTGCCTTCCCTAATGCCTTAGTCAAAATATATGCTACCTACTCCTTTGTAGGTATGTACTATAGTTGAATAACCCCCCATTGTACACAATCTCTGATGAAGTGATATTTGATGTCTATATATTTAGACCGATCATGAAATATTGTATTCTCAGACAACTTTCAATGCAACTTTGATTGTCACAGTGTATCACAATAGTCTCAACCTTCTAACCAAACAAGGCTACTAACAATTTTTGAAGCCATATAGCTTCACATGTCACCATGCTAGTTGATATGTATTCTATTTTTGCTAACTCAGAGACACAAACTTTTGCTTCCTGCTAAACCAAGATACAACTCCTGATCCCAAACTGAAACAACACCGTGAAGTGCTTCTTTTGTCCATTGTACTTCCTACCCAATCTGTGTTAGCATAGCCTATCAATATGATACCTTCACCTCAAACATATCTGATCCCATACTCAACTATACCACACAAGTAACACAATACATGCTTGGCCACTATCCAATGCACTATCTTTGGTTCAACCATGAATTGACTAAGTGAGTTCACTGCAAATGCAATAATTGGCATGTTGTTGACCAAGAACATAAGTGAAGCAATCAACTACCTATATAAAGTGGGATCTACATCCTTCTCCTTAGATGTATCTACTTTCCTCGAATTCGTGATCATGGGTGTAGACATGGCTTTGCAATACTCCATCCTGAATCTCTTCAAGATTTCAATGCAATATTTCCCTTAACCAAGGAAAATCTCTCCATTTGTCTACCACACCTCTATGCATAGAAAGTAGTGCATGAGTCCCAAATCCTTCATCTCAAAATCTTCTGCAAGATCCTTCTTGCAGTCTTCTATGAGCCCTAGTGCACCTATAAGAATTAGGTCATCCACATTTAAAGAACAAGAATAAAAACCTCACCCCCAACCACAAAGTAGTAGAGGTTAGCATCTTCTTCACTCTTCACAAAGCCCATTTCCTACAAGTATGTATCAATGCACCCATACCATGTGTTGGGAGCCTACTCAAGTTTGTATAATGCTCTCTTCAATCTACACACATGGGTCTCTTTCTTGTGTGCTACAAAGCCTTCTAGTTTCTATATATACCTCCTTCAATTCACCATTAAAGAATGTAGTCTTGACATCCATTGGATGGATCTACCATCTCATCTATGTTGCAAATGAGATCATAGCTCATATAGAAGTATACCTAGCCACTAGAGAAAATGTCTCCTTGTAGTCTATTCCCTCCTTCTGAGAGAACCCCTTGGCCACAAACCTTGCCTTGTATTTCTTGATGTTACCATCTGCACCATGCTTTATTTTATAGATCCAGTGTGATCCAACTATTGCTCTATTTTTTGGTCTAGGCACTACCTCCTACACATCATTCTGCATAATTGAGTAATATTCCTCAACCATAGTATCTCGCCATACCTGATGCTTTGTAGCCTCTTGATAGCTAGAAGGCTCACTATCTATCAACTAACTAATTAATACCACATAGTCATTAAACTTGTTTAGTTGTCTTCACTCTCTAGTACTCTTCCTAGGAGCTCCCAAAATCTCCGAGTATCCCTTAGTGTCTCTTGAACCTTGTGGTTGCTACTACCAACTATAGAGGATGAAATATCAACCTCTAAGTCTTCTAGATGCATTTCCTATTGCACATGTTGCTCTATGCTCTGTGAAACTTCATCACTTGAGCCTACACTTGTACTAGTAACTGTACTTGTACTTTGCTGCCCCTAACTAGGCCTTGGAGTTTCTACTGACTGCTCACTTTGATCATCTACTAGAAAATCTCTGGACCTTCTAAATGCCTTGTCCTCCATGAACTTGACATCACATCTGACAATAATTCTTCTAGTCCTAGGGATAAAAATCCTATATACCTTTGAGGTTTCACTATACCTAACAAAGTACCCTCTCTCTACAATCTAATCTTGGTACATGTATCACTTGAAAAATGGAAATATTCCAAACTCCCAAATATTTTGAAGTGACCAACATCTGGCTTCTTTCTTGTGAAAGCTTCCACTAGTGTCATCTTCACTAGTGCCTTGTGTGGAACCCTGTTCTAAATGTAGATTGTTGTACTGCATGCCTCTACCCACAAGTAGTGGGGCGTATCATGGTCATGTAGTATAGCTCTTGTCACCTCCAATATAGAACGGTTCTTCCTCCCAGCAACTGCATTTTTTTTTGGATTGTACAAAAAAATCCACTCTCTCTTGATTCCTTCTCTGGCATATAACTCCTGGAAGTTATTCCCTTTGTACTTGCTTTCATTGTCTGACCAAAGAACCTATATCTTCCTTCCTGTCGAGTTCTCCATAAGAGCCTTGAACTCTTGGAACCAACTAAAAACCTTATCCTTGGTCTTCAAGAAGTATATCCAAGTTATTGAAGAAATCATCGATAAAAGTAACATAGTACTCATATCCTCTGAGAGAGTTTGTCGACATCGGTTCACAAACATGTGAATGTCTAGACCAAGAACACCTTTAGATCTAGTGTCACTCCTTGGAAAAGATGCTTTCATAAACTTCCCCAATATGCATCCCTTACATACATCATCAATATCTGTGCTCACGTTTAGAACACCTATCACTATCTCACAAAGCAGTTTAAGTGCTCCATGATGAATATGGCCCATCCTCCTATGCCATAGCTCTCCAAGATCTCTAGGGTTAAATTTCTACTCATGAGTGCCTTAGGAGTATCAAATTGTAACCTATAAAGGTGATCACTCCTAACTCCAATAGTTATGGGTGATTTCCAATCCTTATACTTAATCAATACATGTGTCCCTCTAAAGAGTACATTATACCCCTTATCCTAAAGAATAGATATGGAAGTCAAATTCATACCTAATCCTAGCACATGCAATAGATCATGAATTGGAATCATCTTTCCATTCTCCCTCTAAAATTGAGTAGTCCCTTTCCCAACTAAGTTGAGTGTGGACAAGTTTCCCATATAAATTTAGATATTGATGTTCTCCTCTTTATAGCTAAAGAAATACTCTCTAACTCATGTCATATGAAATGATGTCTCACTATCTATATACTAAATATCTATGAGGTTGAGCTCACCATACAAGCTATAAGTGCAAACTCATCTTCCATTCTATTGGAGAGTTCTTATGCACTTGTTGAAGCTGTCACCTATGTATGCCTAAAATGTGGACACACTTATATGAGTCATTATATCGAAGATTTCTCAAGAATGAGGTCTCGAATGGTGGCTCGTAGCTCTCTATTGGAATGCAAGGGTTTTTAATGGAGGCCCTCAGTTTGACCTAGTTTGTGCCCATGAAAGTACACCATGAAATAAGAGATTCAAGGATCCAAAATGCATGCAAATGGAGATGAAAACTAATCTATATGATAATAATGCAAGAAAGGAAATGTAATAACAATGCAATACTAATCTATGAAAACAAATATGGATCTAAGATAATATGCAAATGCAAGAATAAAACCTCATGATGGAAGCCATGGATGTATGAGAGAAGAAGACAAGATAGAAGTTCACCATAAAAATTTTTAGTATTCAAACTCCTTCAAAAATCGATCTCCAAACCTACAGCATAACAATAACATAATAATGGATGTCAAAAATGAGGAGAGGGCTCTCCCTTATAAAGGAAAATGTGGTGGTGGGAGGCTTCTCACAACCAATATGGGATAATAGAGTTTGATCCATGTGAGACGAAATTCCACCAATGAGAAAAGAGGAGTGAAATTAAATGAGGGAAGGAAAAAGGAATTTATTTATTTTTTATTTATTTCATTTCTTTTTTCACGTGGGATTTATTTAATTAAAAGGGAGAAAGTTCTTTTAATTAAATAGAAAATATTTAATTAAATCAAAAGAGGGGTTTTTCTCTTAATTAATTAAATGTGGATGAATTTAATTAAAAGAGAGGTTTTCTTTTAATTAAATGAGGACTTATTTTATTTAATTAAAAAGGAGATTTTATTTTAATTAAATAAGACTTATGATAAAATGATCAACCATAGAAATGAAATAATTGAATTTGATCAAAGAAATTGATTTAATAAAATATTGCAAACCATTGATTTAGGAAATTTGATAAATTGATAAATTGAATAATGGAGGTCCATAGTCTAGGTGACCATTTTAGGATGCATACATTTTCTCCTCTTTGACTAATGTGTGATCATTTTGGGAACACATGTAGTCAAAGAAAGAAATCGAAGTGTGTGATCAATTTGGGATCACAAAACAACCCTAATGTGTGGTCAATTCGGGAACACATCAAGACAAAGAATACAAATAATATTTGACTTGAAAAAGTTGAGGATAAAATTGATAAAACTAAATCAAGGATTGAAGTTGATAGGTACTGCCCCCTCATGATCGAAATCAAAATGAGATACAAGAGAAACAACAAATTGATAAATTTGATCTAATTGAACAAAATATAAAGTTCTTGATGTAAGATGAAAGATATAAGAATCATAGAACCAAGTTAGATCATCAAGATGAAATATGATGCCCCAAAGTTGAATTAGAAGAAAATAAGTGGGGTAAAAGAAAATGGAAGATAGAAGTTTGGAAGAGATGAAAAGAAATAGAAAGAAAAAGAGAAAATTTTTCATAAGAAATAGAATGCTCCAAAATCAATCAACTATTTAAGATAAAAATTTCAATTGAGATCACGAAAGAAGATAAGGAAATGAAGATCAAAACATGACCATAGTTGATTAAAAGTCCACAAGAAAGATGAAGGGAGAACCCTCTCAAACTCATAATGTAGCCTAAAAAAGCAAACTAACATGAATTCTAATAATGTAAGCTACATGAAGATGCAAAGGTGTACTTGCAAAAGAGCAACTATAACATAGGATTTTGTGTTCATCATTCATTAGAGAATGTAAAAGAACTTATTTTCATCATTGGGCCATTATTAATGGACATCAAAAAATCACACAATCATCACTAGTCACAAGCACAACTATGAAAATATGAATGTGATTTATATCGGATCAAAATGTGGAAAGATTCTAACATAAGCATCAAAGACATAAAGGTCAAGATGACTTTGATGTTAGCTTACCCAATTTAATATAGTAAAACCATGCTTGCATCAAGGCATAGATGCTAGGATGACCAGAAGAATGGTTGTGCAAAATAGACAAGGATGATGCTTCAAATCTCCTTAGTCAAGGATGATGCCTCAAATCTCCTAAGTGTTTCAAGGGGACAACAAGAGACACTCTAGAGTTTCAAGACCACACCCACAAGAAGAAAATAAATAAAAACATGCCCCATGCCCCAAGTCCTCTAGCTATGCATCTTACAGATACTTATTAGACAAGGACACTCAACAAAAATCAATAATAGTTAGCACACAAACAAAAGGTCATGACATAAGTCAAGCATTAAGTGTTTGTGTTAAAAAATGTAAGTGTGTTAACTGATACTGAGTTATGAGGATAAGGATCAAATGTTTGTAAGTAGGTAAGATCGCATGACGAAACTGGATAAGACCAAGCTGATAAGTGTTGAAAAACACTTGATGTCAAGGGTTGTATTGAAAAAATACAATTGGGGTGGTGTTGAAAAACACCAGTTGCGAGGTGTCCTAAAGACTAACGCAGCCAAGAGACCAAAGCTAACACAATTATATCCCCTAGATAAAGACAAATTTCAAACCAAGGCAACAAGGACAAGGCATGATGGAGAAAGGCTAAGTGTCGAGGATGCACGCTAAGAAATAGAGGTGCAAAGGCCTCAAGTAGCACCCATTTCCAGGTTTTCACCACTTAGATTTAAAAATAAAATAAAATTCAGGACTTTTTATTTAAAAAATTGGAGATACATCAAAGCACCTATTGCTAGGTTTTCACTAAGATGATCATTTTTTTAGGACATTTTTCAATTTTTAGATTTTTGACAGTATATCTTTTTTTTTTGGATTTTTGAAATATATCATTTTTTTGTATTTTTTCAGGATCAATAAATATATACAAATAATATACAATGCCCCCAGACAAAAACAAGGACCAAACTTCAAGCAAGATCACATCGTGCAGTCCCAATGTCTAGCAAGGTGGAGGACAAGAGTGATTAGCAAGCTGGTGGAAGAAATGAAAGATGAGAATGAATGAGAATAAAGGGAAGAAATCCTCAAGGGAAAACTCCTCAGAAAACTCCTCAATAGCACCCAAGGCAGGGAAAAAAATTATCATGTAAAGCATATTTAGACAAGAAATGAAAGGCCAGCATAAGATAATTCATGAAAGCATAATGTAAAAGTGGGAAAGATGCAATCCAAAGGAGTAGACATGTCAAGAGGCTTCATAGCATTGTATTTTACTCTTTTTTATTAGATCAAGACCAAAGGGGTAAATGGGAAAAGGATAGCGAAAGACTAGAATGAATGGAGTAAAATAGATATGAAGGCTAAACATGAAAAGAATGAAAACAAGAGCATCATAAGATAGCTCACAAGATAGCCAAATGTTTGTGTATAGGTCAACATTGTCAAGATCAATGAGGAAATATGGGATAGATGGATTATTGAATGCCTACACATGACACCTATTTGTCAGGTTTTCATCATGGTACTTATCCAAGACGCCACAAGGGAGTGATTTTCACCATAGGACAAATTTATTTTTCTTTACTTTTGCTACCAAGGTGCTTGATTACTAGTTTTCACCAAGGCATATTTACATTTTTTTTCTTTCTTTTGTTTTCAATTTTTTTTTTCAATTTTTTTGAATTTTTTGAAAGAAGTCAAGCTTTTAAGATAATGCTCCTTGAAAATTTAAACCATGACATGCAAAGGAGTTGAAATAATATGCTCAAAGATGTTTATAGGGAAAGGAAGATAGAAGACAAAAATGGAGGATATGGCTTTATGCAAAGCGAGTGAGATTAGAAGATGAAAATGAAGGCAAGATCAACATCAACACACACCTTGAAGGGTGGCAAGAGGATGGAGAAAATGTGAGTGAAGGAATACGTGAAGGAATATGGTGAGTGGATTGAAGAGGTCGTGGTTTATGCACATGGAATGAAAGAATTCTTTTGGAAGAAGATGAAGTGGAATCCTTTGGAAGTTTGAATGTCAACTTCAATTGTTGTTCAACATTAGACTCTCTCAAGAGAGACTTTGGAATCCATATAGATGTAGGCCTCTTTTCATTTCTTTTTGATGATTTAGAGATAATATGTTTAATGATGGATTTTGGAACCCATACTTGTCTTATAAAATTTTTCTTAGATATCTCTTTTGACTTTATACCATCATGTCAATTAGAGGAGACATGGTGGTCTTCTTTTTTATCTGGATTCTTGAATTGCTTCTTTTTCTTGTATTGAACATTTAGGTTACTTCCAAAAGACTTGGGACTTGTGGAAGAAGGATGATATGACTGGTTTAGGTGAGTGGGTGGATGAAAAGGATTCAAGGATATGCCTCTACGTTGATCTTGAGAAAAGATAGGAGAGGGAGGGATGTAAGGACCCAAGATGGATGATCAATTAGGAGAGTTGGGAGGGGAAAGTGAAGGGACATTAAGACTCAAGATGGAAGGAAGACGTGAAGCATTTAGTATTGGTGGGGGAGATCCAAGGATGGATGTGGAAGATGCAAAAGGGTAATCAATAAGTTCATCAATATCTATATGACAATCAAGGACATCAACATCTTTAGAGTGAGCATTAAGATATTCAATAGGATCATGAACATCTTGAATAGGAGCAACTTCTTTGATAAGAGTACTTGAAGCTTAAGAAGACTTAAGAAAAGTAGAAAGTGGAAAGGAACATGGAGTGGTAGAACAAGAAGATGGAAGACTTTGATTTTAACAAGGATCTTTGGATAGCATGTGTAGAGTTTTTCTCTTGATTTTCAATAGGCTCAACATTGGAAGTAACAACACTATTTTTAATAACCTTAATGGAAGTATCATCTTTGGAAGGCACAACTTTATTAAGGTCATTTTGATTATCAATAAGCTCAACAGTGTAAGTTGTAAGTTGATCTTGCTTAGGAGAAGACTTAAGACATGGTGGAATGAATGAGGAAGGGCATAAAGGATCAAAAGAACCATGAAATGGATCAGAGACATCTTGAAAATAATTGGATGACATGGAGGGTTCTTGATCTTGATCTTTTATATTCTTTTCTTTATCATTTTTAGAGTCCTCTCGACATGAAGTCACTCCTAAGGAGAAGGAAGCATGCTGGAATTGTATGGAAGACTTTGGAATAGATAATGACAGACTAGCTGAAGTAGGCATTATAGCGCATGAAGGCTTAGGCTATTTTGGTTTATCATTATCAAAAGTATTTGTAGCCAAGTGAAGGTTAGCTTGAGTTTCTTTAAGAGGTAGCCTTTGAGGATAACTATAGGGAACCACATGAAAAGCATTAGGATCTTTGTTGGATGAAGGATTGGTAAAATATTTGAGAGACTCAAAATCTTTAGAGGATGTATGGATAGTGGAGGAAGTAGAAGATGGAAGGGGAGCATCAGAAGAAAAAGGTTCAAAATTAACATAATCTTGCTCAAGAGTGTAATCTTTATTTTCAACATGAGGATTCTTAGAAGAGGAACTCTTATGCCATTGATGTTTTATTTCAGCGCAAAAAAATGCTTTCTCTTCCTCAAAAAATGTAGATTTATCATTTAGGTATTGTTTACAAAATTTATCAATGTTGTTTCCAAAATTTGAGTCATATGGTTTATCATCAATATCTATTAATGACTCATCCCCTTTATTACAAGCATAGGACTAGGAGGACTTTTAGAACACGTAGGAATATAATAGTCATCATCATCATAATCATTGTCACTATAGACATTATAGATAGGCATATCATAAGACTTTTCATGTTGTTCATTATGGTATGTCTCAATAAGAGGAATACGACTCTTGGTAGAAGTAGAAGAAGAATGATATCGTGAAGAAGAGTTAGGAGAAGACCTACATGAATGATATTTAGAAGAATCATGGTAAGACTTGGAAAGAGAAGAATCATGATAAGACTTAGAAGATGGAGAATGTGAATGATATTTAGAAGAATCATGATATGACTCAGAAGATGAAGAATGTGAACAATATTTAGAAGAATCATGATAAGACTTAGAAGACGAAGAATCTGAATGATATTTAGAAGAATCATGATAAGACTTAGAAGATAAAGAATCTAAATGATATCTAGAAGAATCATGATAAGACTTAGAAGATAAGGAATATGAATGATATTTAGAAGAATATGACAATACTTGGAAGATGAAAAATCTAAACAATATTTAGAAGAATCATGACAAGACTTGGAAGATAAGGAATATTTGGAAGAGGGATATTGTGATATGATATTACGTATGATCCTAACAAGAATGTATGATTTCTTTCCTTTTTCCATAATTTTTGTCACAAAGTTGGCATCCATATATCTATTAGAGTAACAACACTTTTCAAATTCAATAAGGAGGTCAAGTTCATCTATGCTCAAACGGTGGTCCCTAACAAGATATTCAAGATCCATGATTCTAAAAGAAGAAGAATCAAGCATGGAAGAAGAGAAAGGGAAAATAGAAGAAGGTGGACTATATGATAATAGCAAAAAAATAATCAAGAAGACATGAAGAAGAGGAAGAATGGAAATGGGAGACTAGAAAGATATGGAAGATGAAGAAGAAAGAAGACTAAGAGTTATTTTGTAAAATTTGATACCATTTAAGTTCATTTGAATATTGAGCAACATATAATAGCACTTGTAATCAACATAAAAGAAAAGGTACTAGTTGATAAGATAACCCTAAGAAATGTTGGTACTAGACTAAGATAGGAAAAGCACTCACTTGTTCAAAAGAGAAATGATAAGATAAAATATTGCAATAGGCATAAACCAACACTACCATAGAGATGCCCACAACTTTGGGTGAATACCCAATCACATATGGACCAGGAGAATGATTTACCCAAATTTTAATTAATTAAAATTAAATTTTGGTGAAAGTGGATGGACAAGAGATTACTAAGACTCTCCAAGCATAATATAAAAGAATCTAAGGTATATCTTTCTCTACAAGGATTGTCTCTAACTCACCAAATCCAAACAAGGTCACTTGTGAAATCAAGGATTACTAATTCAAGAGGTCAAAATACAATAACTCAAGGTGTAACCAAGCTTTTAATAATGAGATAAGTAGCCTAATTTGAACTGGATCAATCCAGGGAGATTGGAAATAATTGAACAACAAAGCAGTTTGATCGTAAAGTCTTGACTCAAGAACTCAGATTTTTTTTGTTTTAAATGTCCAACTAGGTGTATCAATAAATTTTTAATCATGAACCAGACATGCAAGACAACAATTAGCGATTTCAAGAAAATGTCTTCAAACAATGAGCAAGGGACAAAGCAACCTTGCACATGAACAAGAATAGTGTCGTAGTATCAATCTAATCCCTAGAACCACTACTGTGTATGTTCTCAAAATATTTTTCAATCATGCACATAGTCCTAGAAAAGAAAATTTGGCAGCACTATGGTTCTTAGTAATGTTCAACTCTGTAGCTTTTGTAATCTAGAGTGGGTGAAATCCAATCCCAGCGCACAAGGGTTTTGAAATATTCCTGGAATTTAATCAATCGGAGATACTAAAGACATTTGACAGCCCAATAAAAGACTACACTTATGAGGATTTCCCCCACAAAGACATTTATATAGCGGTTGCTACTACCATGTCAAAAATGGCTATTATCGTTTGAGGTTCCATCCACGTGGTTGACCTAATAAAGGAAATGTTCACTATAGTTTAACCCTCTCTAATTAAAGAAGACTCACAAAGTTGTACCACATGAGGACTTGGTTTGGATTCAAGGGTTCCAAATTTTTGATGTGCCCAAAAGGGAACAGAGCATACTCGTCTAGCCTCTTCACCTTACCCAAACATAGCAAACATGATTCTTTGACATGCTAATTTGAAATCACCTCATCAATTTTTTTAAAAATCTAACAACAAACACCACCAATCTCAAAAGAGAAAGTACTAATGGATGTTGAAAACAAATCCAAGTGCAATAGTGAGATAATAACAAATATGCTTCCCTATCTACAAGGGGATCTGTCATCAAGAGGAGCTTCACATGTAAAACAAACGAATGAAACTCAGTCTTTCAAGATCTCCCAAATAGTGTTCATAGGGCCTAATTACTATGTGAAACACAAATGCGTGAAAGAAAATCTAAATCCAATCTTAGAGCACCAAATGAAGTATGAATTTATGAAAGCATGTAAAAGCACTCAAGCCAAACACAAGAGAGGGTTCATTTTACTTCCAAATCCAAATGTTATAGAGATCCAAAAAAATACTTGGTAATCCTTGCAACACATCTTTTCTCTATTATACCTTTCATTTATGCTTGAACGCTCACTCGCAATGAACAAAGTAACAAGCAAAACAAGCAAATACAAGATATGCAATATATATCCAACTTATGCAAAACTAGGGTTAGATCTGAAAATCTAATTTTTAAAAGTGATAATAATCAACAAATAATCCAAATGAAATGTCACATCATGCATTGATCCATTGTAAAAATTAAATGCAACCTATTCATTAAATGCCCTTTTTAAATTTATTTTTTTGACCTAGTCATCAAGATTGAACCTATATGATATGAATTCGGATCCAAAACCTTGAATGTAGAAAAGTAACCCTTATAAAAAATTAGAAATCTTTACAAAAATGTTAGAATTTTGAAAATATCTTTTCATTTGTGCCCTAGGGAGCCATTTTGTAAAAATAGATCAGTTTTTGCAAATTGAATTATTGAGGTCTAATATGATCTCTAAAATCAAAACACAAAGAACCAACTCTGTTTAGAATTTAGAGAGCTTTCCAAAAATGTGAACTTTTGCAAAACATTTTTTAATTTGCTCCTTAAAATGATTTTTCATTAGAAATAAAGAAAAATATAAAAAAAATAAAAAATACCTTAGAAAAATCTAAAAATTAGACTAAATCTTTTCTGATATATCGCCACCTTTTAAAAAAAAATTCAAATCAAAATATCTAGTCATTTGGGTGATATGATCAAATCTTTCAGATCTAGAGTTTTTTTGTCTCCAAAGAAATCTGCACAAGGCGATTAACTCCAAAAATATCCAAAACCAACAAGTAAAGGTGGGTAGCCCCACGATGAGCACAAAAAATGTATGCTTAAAATGTGGGCACACTTCTATGAGTCATTATATCCAAGATTGCTCAAGAATGAGGTCTCGAATGGTAGTTCATAGCTCTCTATTCATTTAGTGCACGGGTTTGTAATGGAGGCCCTCAGTTTGACTTAGTTTGTGCCCATGAAAGTACACTATGAAACAAGAGATTCAAGGATCCAAAATTCATGCAAATGGAGATGAAAACTAATCTATATGATAATAATGAAAAACAATGCAAGAAAGGAAATGTAATAACAATGCAATACTAATCTATGAAAACAAATATGGATCTAAGATAATATGCAAATGCAAGAATGAAACCTCATGATGGAAGCCATGGATGCATGAGAGAAAAAGACAAGAAGATAAAAGTTCTCCACAAAAAGCTTTAGTATTCAAACTCATTCTTAAAAAATCACTCTCCAAACTTGCAACATAACAATAGCATAATAATGGATGTCAAAAATGAGGAGAGGGCTCTCTCTTATAAAGGAAAATGCGGTGGTGGGAGGCTTCTCACAACCAATATGGGATAATCGAGTTTTATCCATGTGAGACAAAATTCCACCAATGAGAAAAGAAGAGTGGAATTAAATGAGGGAAGGAGAAAGGCATTTATGTATTTCATTTCCTTTTTCACATGGGATTTATTTAAGTAAAAGGGAGCAAGTTCTTTTAATTAAATAGGAAATATTTAATTTAATTAAAAGAGGGGTATTTCTCTTAATTAATTAAATGTGGATGAATTTAATTGAAAGAGAGGTTTTCTTTTAATTAAATGGAGACTTATTTTATTTAATTAAAAGAGAGATTTTTTTTTAATTAAATAAGACTCAGGATAAAATGATCAACAATAGAAATGAAATAATAGAATTTGATCAAGGAAATTGATTTAATAAAATATTGCAAACAATTGATTCAGAAAATTTGATAAATTGAATAATGGGGGCCCATAGTCTAGGTGACCATTTTAGGGTGCATACAACCTGCTTCTTTGTGTTCTTCCTTTTTGGAAAATCACTGACATAGTAACCATACTCATGACATCCAAAGCACTTGACCTTAGAAAGGCCCTTCTTCTTCTTCTCACTTTGTGAATTTGATCCTTTGCTAGACCCCTTCTTTGCTTTCCCTTTCCCCACTAGGGAAACATTTTCCTGTTCCACCTCACTTTTCTGACTCTTGTTGGCCCCATTGACAAGGCTTAGTTTAAACTCCTACGTGAAATCAGTCCATAGTCGATCCTAACTCGGTAAGGTATCTCGTCCACTCACAACTTGAACAAAGACACTCCATTGTTTAGAAAACCCATTTAGGGCTATTCTCAGTAGCTCATCATCACTAGGGCTATCTCCAATAGCTACTAACTTGTTCTTGACAAGTCTAAGCCTGGTGAGGTAACTTGTAACGTCTTCTCCCCAGTTCATTCGAGTATTCTTTAGCTTCTCTCTGAGAATCATCTTCTTATTGGTGGTAGCATTCTAGTACAGATTCAAAATGGCATCCCACATCTTCTTCATCATATCTAGCTCTGAGATATGTGGAACAATATGATCCTTAACACCATCAAGGATAATCCTCCTCGCCTTGGCATTGTCCTTCTTATATGTTGCAAGTTGTGTCACATTCGTTGGTACAACTACAACACTGGTAACATAACCATTGATACCATTATCTTCCAACAATAAAGAAATTTTGGCCTTCTAGACACCAAAATTCGAGGCACCATCCAATTTGTCTTGATCTCTCAAACTAGCTGAGCTATCTCAAGGGATTAAAGAAATAATAATTCTAAAGAGATCACACTAGGTTATAAACCCTTAATTTCTTTCCTAGGGAAAAACTCTTCTACCCTCAATAATGCTATGATACCATGTGAAAATTCCTATTACAACCACTAATTATTAATCTCCTATAATAAATGATTATTAAACTATCAAAAAAATAATTCACAGCTAATATCAAAAAATAACACAACTGTAACTTCACCAATAAAATAGAAAAAAATCACAGTGCAAAGAACACAATATTTTTGGACAAATCGTCCCTAGAAAAACCCCTAAGGGAAAACTAGTTTTGTAGATAAAGAATATATTAACTTCAGCAAATCAAGAGATACAAAATTCCTTGCCTCTCACTAACAAAATTCAAAACAACCTCCTAATTTCTCCTGTTGAAATTCCCCACTACTATCCCCAATGCTATCACCGTGCCCTTGCTAACACTGCAAGACTGTTTTCTATCACTACAAACTCATTTTCTAACACTGCAAATGCTTCTACAACTTCTTGTTCTCCAAATGCCTCCCTTGACCCCCTTTTATACTACTTAACCAAGAGGTTTCTAGTTGCTTCTTGATGAAATCCAACCTAACCAAGAAGTTTCCCTAAGTGAATATGACCCTAAGCCGTAATGAGAACGAGTGTGTCTCATTATGAGTGTAATTGCCTAGCCTCGTTAAAAAGTATATTTGACGAGGAGATCACATTTATCATAGGTGATTCCTTTCTCTAGAATAACTTAGTTTCCCTTCTAGTAATATGGAGTTGCCAACTATACTTTCATTAGCCAAGCCCATTGTTCAAGCTTATGCCTCGGGTCTTGAATGTGTCCACACAGCCACAATCTGACACAATACTTTTCGGTTATAGCCTGGGATGAGTAAGTCCACACCGAAAATGGGAGCCGACTGAAATGTTCATCCTTCAATGGTGTCTTAATCATACTCTTTCATCTTCAATGCGAGTTCTAGGCATTTGAAATTCATAAACTATCACCAAAGTTCTTCATCTATCTTGTGAGCTAAAAAGAATCCCTATCTCAATCATACTTATATTTATGTGATATCCTTGGTCTCACAATGATTGTGTTTTCTCTTTTGTCTTGCCTCAATAAGAATTTCATTGTCTACAGATTTATAGTTCAGACTGCGAACATGGTGAAATGTATTTCTACCAAACCGACCGTCCTCCTTTGCTATGGGAATCTAGCTAACAATGCTTTCTCCTCTAATATAAAAGTGTTCCTTTAACAAAGATAACCAAATTCAAATGGGATTTCAAAATGGCAAGTCATCTTTGTGGTGAAAGAGGTGTAACCTTTCTCAAAGTCTTATTCATGCTTACATACTAAGGTCTCAATGATGTGGTACATTAATTATTTGTTTTTATCATATCAAGATTGCTATTATGCATTCACATCACTAGGACCACATCAAACTTGTGAGAGAAAAAAACCTTAGGGCTTTAACATATACTTTGAACCTATACTTCAATCTTGAATGTGGAATCTGAACTATAAAACCGTGTTGAACTGAACATGGAATATGAACTTTTGAACTTGAATTCAAACTTTGGACTGAACTTTGAATTTGAACTCAAGCTTGAATCACTACTTCTGCATTTGAAGCATTCAATCTTTGAAATTGAATTGCAAACCAACCTGGAATTGAACTCTCGAAATCTAAACCCTAAACCATGTGATCCTTCAATCTCAAACTTGAAAGCTATGGTTCAAGTTTGAGTTCAACACAATATCAGGATGTGGCCTCTATGCATAAAAAACCTTACAAAGACATTGTTAGCAACAAAAACCAACAATAAACTAAGGCAATTTCTCCATAGGATGAATTTGCAAAGTTTAGAAACTCGAGTGTGAAAGCATGTTAACACAAATGATTGAGGAAAGACGCAGTAGAGCATTGTTGAAAAGCATCATCAAAACACAAAAGTATCATAGATGATTATTTTTCCAATTGAGTAAACTCTCTTTCCATGAAGCCAACAATAATAGATTGTTGCCCAAGGACTACATGCATCCGTATGTATTGTCTAATAGAAAAGAAATTTATGTGTACCCTAAGGATGACATTGTGGCATCTCTTCACTACATCATTGTTGTTGATGGATTCCTAATACATGTAAAAAAATGACTGTAGAACAAGTGTATATTTATATCTTTGATTAGTTGAAAGAATTCAAAATCTTAAAGTCTAATTTTAAATACCACAACATACTTGGAACCAAAACCAATGTTTTTAGCTTTTGAGAAATCTACAATAGTAATGGTTGTTCTATCATTAGTGTTAAGTCATTACATGGTAATTCTCCATTGCAAATATATGGCAATCGACCACACTTGTTCAATATAACAATATATATCATCAATTAGATAATGTTTGGTTGAAATTTTGTAATGAGCAACTGAAAATTCCAAAAATATCAACATTAACTATTTATATGATGTTTAATTGTTAATATTATGGTTACGATTGTTTGGCAATGATTATTAAAATAATGTAACTATTTGTTGTCTTTATTCTAGAAATGCACAATATGTATCTTTCAAATCACAACTATTGATGCTATAATTATTTTTTATCAACAATGTGCAAAGCATGTAAATTGAGTGCTAAGAATTGTATACTAGTGTAGTGCTTCCAATAAATAAAAGATAAACAAAATTCAAATAGTTTTCAAAGAAAACACGTAATAATTTAAATTGACTAAACCATTTTACCAAATAGTACTAGTTTAATCTTCAGAGACATGCAACCTCTCCAAGCAAAACCAATAACATCTCTCCAAGAAGAGATGAAAAAAATAAGTTACGTTCTCATCGATGAGAAAAGCTTAATTAGGCCAAAGATGCCTCTATAAATTTATAGCATGCCTCGTGAAGTAATACCCCAAAATTAACATAATTTCTTTAGGGGCATTGGTATCATACCCATAGGTGACTTTGCACAAATACAACTTGTGATCGACAAACCTATCTATGCATCTCATACAAGTGCAGAAAAACTATGGTGTAAATTTAATACAACTGTAATATTGCAAAAAATCTACACACAAGAGGGTGACATTCAAATACAAGTACAAATTTGAGAAACCTTATAAAATATGTGCAATGCATAACCAAAACAACTGGAATAGGAATTGTTAATGATATGCACAAACATGAACCTAACAAAAATAGTACAAAAATATTTTGACCTATCCATACACTTATTCCCAAGAAATAAACTTGTAATAATACACAATAGAAAAATGTTACAACAACTAAATGTAAATATTGCACTAAGCCTTGCAGCAAACACACAATGTAAATGAGATAATATTGATAATGATGAGCAACCATATCAAAAACCTGGATTGCTACACTAGGAGCTCTAGAGCCTATTATGCTTAAAAAATATAAGAGAAAGGAAAAACATCAAATGTTATAGACCATGTTTCCTAGTAATCTTTAGGATGCCTCTTAAGGCATAAAAGACAATAGGGAGTAAAGATCTTCCCAAATTTTCAACAAGAAAGTTATAATGCAAGAATAATTAGGTAACCTAAGACAACTAACTCATGGAAATAAACATGGTTATGAATGCACACTTGAAAACTTATTATAAGAAATTTGATTTCTAAGAGTGAACTATGTTTATTTGTAGGTAGGCATAATATTTAATAACAAGATCTTGATGACTTCCAAGAGTAATTCAAATCTTAGGGGAGGAGGATGTAATACCCAAGTCTAAACCTAAAAACTATAAGTAGAGTTTGGAGATAGTAGAAGTACACATGGACTATGTTGGGAGATAAAGTTACTTTTGGGATTCCTTAAATTCACAACATGAAAAAATACATAAATAGGTAAAAATTCCTATAAGATAATATCCAACATTCTTAACACAAAATAATGGCACCTATCTATGTAGAAATTGGTAACCAACTAGGTGCTTATGTTATAATATGTTTAGAAATATTTCTATACTTATCATATACATCCTTCTTTCTTATGATGTTAGATATTTCTTGGCATTAGACATTTGATCATGTTCTATATAATGTCTTAAGGATATTAGGTATATAGTTGATTTGTATCAATTATTTATATACGTTATTCTAAATTAATTATTATGCTTTCAATACCTTGTTTATAATGTTTTGACTATTATTTGGTTTTAAGCCAACCCAGCTAACCCATTCTAATTTGTGTGTGTGTGTGTGTGTGTGTGTGTGTGTGTGCGCGTGTGTGCGTGCATGCGTGTTTACTCTACTTGGTGTGTCTTTTAGATGATGGAAGGAAGTGTTGGCAACATGGCTAAGTAGGATGAGTAAGAGTTGTCATTGATGACAACATATAATTCTTGAATGAACAATTGAAGATTCTATGGTCAAAGACAGAAAAGTGCCTAATTGTTGGACAATTTTAATATCAATACAAAGACATTTTTTGATATCACAAAGTATGCAATAATATTTGGCACAACATACTTGGAACCAAAACCAGTGTTTTTAGCTTTTGAGAAATCTACACGGATAATGGTTGTTCTATCATTGGTGTTAAATCAATAAATGGTAATTCTCCATTGCAAATATATGGCAATTGACCACACTTGTTCAATATAACAATATATATCATCAATTAGATAATGTTTGGTTGAAATTTTGTAATGAGCAACTGAAAATTCCAAAAATATCAACTTTAACTATTTATATGATGTTTAATTGTTAATATTATGATTACGATTGTGTGGCAATGATTATTAAAATAATGTAACTATTTGTTGTCTTTATTCTAGAAATGTACAATATGTATCTTTCAGATCACAACCGTTGATGCTATAATTGTTTTTTATCAACAACATGCAAAGCATGTAGATTGAGCACTAAGAATTGTATACTAGTGTAATGCTTCCAATAAATAAAAGATAAACAAAATTCAAATAGTTCTCAAAGAAAACACGTAATAATTTAAATCGACTAAACCCTTTTACCAAATAGTACTAGTTTAATCTTCATAAAATACAAGTTCTCATTAACACTACAAGTTCGATGCACCATTATGAGATGCTCTTCCTTGTATACAAAATTTAAAATGTGCATAAAGTCATAAAGTGGACCATGGGTGAAAATGAGATAATTTAATAAGAGAAACAAAATGCTTTTAAATATTCACAAATTTAGAATTGACTATAATAGTTTTCTAAATTAAAAATAAACAAAATTGTAAAAACAATACAATTATAAGAGAGCTCTTTGCTAGGTAATAGGACTCTCATTAAGGTAGCACAAAGTCAACCAAAATAGGATATTAATACTAAGTAATATAACTTAATGAAAGAAACACATGCTTTTAAATATTCACAAAATTAGAATTGACTATAATAGTTTTCTAAATTAAAAATAAACAAAATTGTAAAAACAATACAATTATAAGAGAGCTCTTTGCTAGGTAATAGGACTCTCATTAAGGTAGCACAAAGTCAACCAAAATAGGATATTAATACTAAGTAATATAACTTAATGAAAGAAACACATGCTTTTAATATTCACGAATTTGGTGTAGACTAAAATGGTTTTCTAAAATAAAAAATAAATAAAATTGTAAAAACAGTATACGTTATTATAGAGCTCTTTACTAAGTACTAGGACTCTCATTAAGGATGATCAGACACATCATCAAACCCTTATCGAAACCTTCCGCCGAACGCTTTTACCTTCTGGCCTGTGCAATTCGCTATATGTGCCTGGCCAACGTACCCTACAATATTTCTCACACAAATTTGCAACATGAGCGATTCTCGCTCCTTAATTCTACTCAGATTCAGAAACACACAAAATCAAGCTTCTTGAGGTAATTTTCACTGGTTATAATTCTACCGAGATCGAGGAGCACAAGAACAAGCTACAGCATGGAGGGATTTTGGGACATTGTGAGTAGCTTTACCTTTCCTCTGCTTGGATTGGTTCTGGCTTTCATTATATACTTTCAATTGTCTAGAGGGAGGAACGCCAAGGTTACCACGGTGCCCTCGTACCCAATAGTGGGCTCCTTCTTTGCTTTCTGGAAGAACAGAAGACGGCTGCCGGATTGGACTACAGAGCTTCTGAGCAAGGCTCCCTCCCACACTCTCACAATTGAGCGTCCCGGAACTAGAAAGTATTGTCACGGCATATCCGGCCAACGTAGAGCATTTGCTCAAAACCCGATTTGAGAACTACCCCAAAGGCGATTTCTTCTCAAGCCTCCTGCGCGATTTACTTGGCACAGGGATCTTCAACGTGGACGGTGAGCAATGGAAATTGCAGAGAAAGGTCGCCTCCTTCGAGTTCAACACGAAGTCGTTGCGAGATTTCATAACAGAGGTCGTGCAGGGGGAGATCACCCATCGACTCCTGCCGCTTCTCAGGAAAGCCGCTGGAGAAGAGGGAACTCGGCTGGATATTCAGGATGTGTTTAAGAGATTTGCCTTTGATAATATCTGTAAAGTGGCCTTCGGCACGGATCCCGCTTGTCTAGATATTTCCCTTCCGGTTTCCCCCTTTGCAGATGCCTTTGATCTCGCTACGCATCTGAGCTGTTTACGCTTTGCCGCTCCCCTGCAGCTCCTCTGGAGGGTCAAGCGTGTGTTAAATGTGGGTAACGAGAAGCGCTTAAAGCAAGCGATCCGGACCATGAGGGAATTTGCAGATGAGGTTATCCAGACACGGAAGGCTGAAATCTCTCTATCCCGAGGGCCATCGCATCAGGATCTCTTGTCCAGGTTTCTGTCACTTGACCAGAATGCCGCCGGGGTCGAAGACCAGGGTTCATATGATGGGTTTTTGAGAGACATTGTGATAAGCTTTATCTTGGCGGGCAGAGATACATCATCTGCTGCGCTCACTTGGTTTTTCTGGCTTTTGTCATGTCATCCTGAGGTCGAACAGCGTATAAATCTGGAGATTGCAAGTGTTATAGCTGCAAGAGGAGCCGGGAAACAGGGATCTGAAACAGTTTTCTCTTTTGAGGAATTGAAAAATATGAAGTATTTACACGCCTCTATCTGTGAAACCATGCGTTTGTATCCGCCTGTTCCGTCTGACGCAAAAGAGGCCTTGGAAGATGATGTTCTACCTGACGGAACTGTGGTGGGGAAGGGGGTGCGAGTGGCTTATCACCCTTACGCCATGGGAAGGATGGAGAGCATTTGGGGCACCGACTGTTTGGAATTTAAGCCGGAGAGATGGCTCAAGCAGGATGAAAATGGGTCACTCCAAGTTGTGGCGGAGAATGTTTTCAAATACCCAGTGTTCCAGGCCGGGCCGCGAATATGCTTGGGGAAGGAAATGGCGTTTATTCAGATGAAATCAATCGCTGCGAGTGTGCTGAGCGAGTTCAGATTCAAGGTTGATCCCGATTTCAAACCCAGGTTCGTTGCCTTACTCACTGCGAAAATGGAGACAGGCCTTCCCGTACGTGTTGAGAAACGGGAGCATCTCAAAGGGGTTTGAATACCTAGCTCTGGCTTTCATTTGGCAAGTGCTTTTGGCAAGATCATTGCATTGTACATAAGTAGTATTTTGATACCACTTTTCAAAGTCAATGAATTTGTATGTTCAATAATCCCTTCGACATCAGTTCATGATTGCTTAAAACCAGTTAATGGCTGCATAGCTTTCAAAACATTCACTTTAAAATTAGTTCAGGTCTGCTGAACCATCAGCTAATGGCTGCATGGCACTCAATTTAAGATCGCCGAATGAACGAAAACATGTATACTTTCAATATAAAGAAAAGCAGGAATCGAAGTCAGTATAGCGAGTCCGTTCGGCGGCTATAGCGAGAGAACTGTAAGAAACTACAGGAATGCAGATGCAGAGTACAAACTCTGTTCCTGAGGCACTAAAGGAACCTGGCAGGCAACACTCATAACACTAACAATGGAAAGCATGCTATGTTCTAGTGGGTTTCCGACCAGCTGCCTGAAATTTTTCTAGGCGCTGAGCTAAACATTTAGGTTGTACATGTGCTAGTTTAGGGGTGAGTGCAAAAGTTAAGCTGAACAATTCTAACGTCTAATCCATGATTTCTACTATTAAATTTAAAATTGCAACGACCCTGAAATATCAGGGATCGGTTCGCTATCACAGGTTGATTTGTCTCGAACACAAAAGGAGAGATCACAAATCCCCACTAATAATTTGCTCGAGAATTTTTTTCAGTAGTTTCTGGAGCGTATAAATGATCAAACCATAAACTAAAAATCAAAGACATGCATGATGTGCTAACAAATCATAAAATAAAGTATTTACCAGTCAGTTATGCATTAAAAGAAAATGGATCATGGAAGAAGAAAAGGAACAAATTTGAATGAAATTCTAAAGTAACTTTACCATCATATACTTGTTTTGTTCGGTGCAAGTAAGATGGAATGAGCTTGAAAAGCATGGTATCGAAACTCCAGAGGGGTAAAATGTAGAAAAGTCTTCTGACACGGGAACCTTGAGCAAGGAATAGATGAGTTTTGAGGTCTTAGACCATGTGCTCCTCCTGTACCAAAAAAGGAATCACGTCTGCTGAATATGAAGATTTCCAACAGGAGGAAAAGAATTGCTAAATTAGTAAAGGTGAGATAGTTGCTGAAGTTTTATCCCTTTTCTACTGAATGTATCTTTGGGTGGTACTAGTTATTATTACTTATTATAACAAACGGTGGTATTCATTAGTCAAGGTTTTATTTGCGTGAGTGAAGGTTGCTAATGCTTGAAACAACATTATTAGCACTGAATTGACAGAATTGACTGGAAGCTATGCAGTATATAAAAAACATAAAACATATATTTAGAGAATGTAAAAAGGAAAAGTCTTATTATAGTCTACCATAGGAATCATTTGCTTTTAGGTCTATATGTGATGATAATGATATGAGACTACTTAGTATTGCTTGTGAGAGCCACCTAAGAGGCACCTAACTGCAGTACAAACAAATGTACATAGCCTACTCCTTGTCAGATTTTAACTTACAACCTCTTTCTCCATAGTACAAGCCCCAGAATTGACAGAATTGATTGGAAGATATGCACAGCATACAAAAAAACATATATTTAGAGAATAAAAATGTAAAAAAGAAAAGTCTTATTATAGTCTACTATAGAAATCATTTTTTTTTAGGTCTATATATGATAATAATGATATGGAACTGCTTAGTACTCCTTATGAGAGCCACCTAAGAGCCACCTAACTACGGCTCTCAGAGCCACCTAACTACAGTACAAAGAAATGCACATAGCCTACTCCTTGTAAGATTTGAATACAAGGATCTGAACTTACCACCTCTTTCTCCACAGTACCAGCTGTACAAGCCCCACTCAGGATAGAACAGAACAAAGTGAATAAACCAGAAATGGCAATGACAGCACAAATGTATACTTCATTAATTGCATCAAGTTGTGTTAAGGATACCTGCTGCAAATGACAGAGCACCAAACAAGTTACTTATTCACCAAACAAGTTACTTATTTACAAATCTGAACACAGATTCGCCATGAAAGCTTTCTTATTTTATTAAACCTGTAGGATGTTTGACTCAAAATTTTGCAAAAGCAGTTACTAGACTGTTTATTTTGCTGGAAATATATGTGCTGCAAGATATGAAATAGAATGGTGTATCAACAGCAATTTGTTTTTGCTTTCCTAGACTACCGTCCAGCAAAAACAGCATACCATCAAAGGATATGACTCCTAACAAAAATCACTGTCTCAGACCAGGAAAAGTTAAGAAACTAAAACGATCTTACACAAACTTGCTTTGGTTTATTGAGCGACGGAACCCTTATTAAATAGAGCTAATATTGAAGATGGCCTTTAGGTCAATATCAAGATTGTTTGCTAGGTTCAGCAACATTAATACATGCATCTATAACTGTATATCTCAAGTATTTTGATATGTTCAAGCAACTGGACCACTGTTTATGATATAAGCATTCCAACATCTAGCCCGTGTCCACATATAGAAAAACCCTCCAGGCTCATCATTGGTAAAGAGTAGCCAATAGCAAAAGCTTTCATTCAGACATACATATTTCCTTTATCCCGTCTTCGGAAAAAAAATTTAGTTGCTATTCCACTTTTATAAAAAATTAAAAAAGAAAACTTGTTACAATTTTCCTCGGAACCTAGCATAATAGTGCTTAGAAAATACACAATAATGTCACTTTACGTACAAATTTTCTTAATTTGAATCTATTTTCTTTTAATGGTATAAACTAGTAAAGGACAACTATACCCTACAGATCTAACTTGCCCATTACTAATATAACAAGTTGGCTCACCAACAGTTATAACTATAAAGTTTAAATCACATATAATATTAGCATTGGTAAGCACACAGCAGCTGATTCGTAATCACGCTTCGGCTTCTTCCCACTTTCAAAAGTAATAATCCCATCTTCGTATGTCTTGTTTGAAGGAGCTTGATCTCCATTTAACTGTTCGTGCTATTTCTGCCAAAGATGCCATAGAACTGAGTATGAAGCGGCTCTATTACAAGTAATACCTATGCAAAACCATCGGAATATCAGAGATATTTCCAGTTTCTGATATGCATTTAAAAATCATGTAAACAGTAAGACAAATCTCCCACAATCAATTGGGCGAAAAACAAACTTAATAGCAAAATCCACCTGAATTAAGGAGATATATCTAGTTTCGTTAAATTGTAAATGACCAGTAAGACATTCATAACCTCCTAAGTGAAACAAGAAGGTTCCGCATAATAAGCTCAAATTCACATTTGGTATTGCAACATCGTTTGCATTAAGAATGTGTGTCAGTTGTAGCAGCAGGATGATTCACCAAGAGGGACCTAGCCAACAATGCCATGCACGGTATATTTTCCTCTAGACGCGCCCTCGTCGTTATTTCCTACGGTGTATTCCTGTCACCCATCTGTGGCAACCCGCCGTTTTTAAAATTTTTTAAAATATTTAAGATTAGCTTTACTTTAATTTTCAGTTGAGAATGATTTACAATGATATGAAATAACATTAGGAAAACTGTTTTATTGTACTAGCTTAAAGAAAAATAAATAAAATCGTGTGCCAATAGTGCCTGGTGAACTAGACAAACGGAGTACCCAGTGTGACTACCTGCCAGTTTAGGCGTAGAAACTAGCATTCTAGTATATATTGGACAATATTCAAGATATATAAAATAAGAATTCGTATTCATATTTTTGTTTGGTTCAATTAGAATTTTATGGAGAATTTATGGCCCAAAAATTGATGTTTTCTAAAATAAATAAAACTGGAATATGAATATGTATTCCAATTCTATCTATTTAGGTCAAATTACAAATGTTCATTTTTGGGCTAAAATTAGAATACTATTCCTATTCACAATTCCAGTTTGGTGCACCCAAATGGAAAATTTGAAATTTTAAGAATTTATATATGCCTATTCCACTCGTATTCCCCCTGCCAAACAGACCCTAAAACCCCAATACTATGCTTTATATGCAAATTTAAACATGTCAATTCAAATGTTCATAGGTGACAGTTTAGTCTTGAATTTCTATTAACATCCTTATTTGTTTCTTACTAGATTTTCACGGTAAAATAAAATACAAACATATAGAAACAACTAGGAGAGGACACACTCCCTGACCAGGTTCCAATGGTTAAAAATGATCTTTCAAAACTTTCAACACGCATAAATAGTATCAGGCAAGCTAGTCACACGAAAGGCCAAGCTGACATCCAGCCAGTACAATTCCCTTGTCTTTGCTGTTACAATTTGGAATTAAAAAATATACAAAAGCATGTTTGGATTCATTTTATAATTATAACTTGCGTTGCACTAAATTAGCATGTAATATGAAGAACTGGACGCTTTTTCTCTGTATTTGTTCCAACTTCTTGGCCAATCGGAAGCGTCTCCAAAGGTTTCTCAAACACAAACCTACTGAAAATGTTTAAGGCTTCGTGTCGATAGTTCAGTTCAATTAAAAACACAACAAATCGTTCACTCACTGAAGGGTGATATAAATAGGTTTTGTTGGGGTTTTATGCGATAATCGAAAACTCTGTTTTCTTTTCTCCGTATGATTTGCATATCCTTAAAATGAAGATTAAAGACCTTTTTGCCCACAGAAACATTTTTAAACTAGCGCTTGTACCCCGACAGGGTCCAAGAGTATAGTCGATAGGCGTTGCTGTTGCAATGTGCAATGTGCAGTGGATACAGGTTGTTTCCAATTTATATGCAAGATTTTGCTTCAACAACCACTTCAACGGTTCCATTCAACCATTGATACGCATCAGGTTTACAAGCTTATCTTTATGGCATTCATAGTATTCTCTACTCTTTTTTTTGCATTGTTGTTGCCTTAGCTTAATGTTGTCCTCCATATCCATCCTGTCAATTACATACAAAATCGTGGATGAAACATTAGGAAACGAAGATTCACAGTATAATCAGTGCTTTAGCTCATCCTGTCAATTACATACAAAATCATGGATGAAACATTAGGAAACGAAGATTCACAGTATAATCTGTAATGACCCTCTCTATAAAGGCCATAGAAACCCTCAAACTGAACTTAGGAATTTTGTCAAACACTTGGCGTGTAACAGTAACAATATTCAGAATATGGTAATTTCAGATTTGATACTTTCAAAATATAATCACAAAATTACAATATATATAAAGCCATTGAACTATATTTAAATTACAGTGCAATAAATTCTGAAATTATTTTATTATCAATTCTGGACTGATTATTACAATGACTGTATGACAGCAAATTTACCCAAAAATTGACATATATTTCAGAATGCAAGAACCTGGTTTGAAGAACTATGGGAGAACACCACGTTTTGCTGCAGATCGTTGATGAAGACCTCCAACCGCACCCCCAAACTGTCCTTAATTTGCTGCTGCTGCCCAAACTAGCAGGGCCGTACCAGGCCGTACCTGTACGGCTGTTGAAATAAAATAATATTAGGGTTTTGGGACCCCCAAATGCAAGGAAAATGGGCGCCTAGGGTTAGGTAGTAACCCTGTAAAACCATAAAAAATAACTCCAAGGGGTTGAGGAGATATGAGCAATTATGTGGTTCCGAACCCTGCTTTGCCAATTCTGAAAATGCACTTATTCTATCTTCAAACTCTTGTCAAATGCTTCTCCAATGATAGGGCAAATCTGAAATCCTTATTCCAACCAAAAACAAACCCTAACAACGAATTCTCAATAAGCTCCAATGAGATGGCTGAATACCAACTCCAATTATGCAACAATTTAGGTGATATTTCACACCCTCAAAGTCGCCAATCCAAGGGAGTGATTCGTTCCCAAAGATCGAATAATTTGCAGATCCAAAGTCCACAAATGTCTTCACAATGAAGAAGTAGAAGAGTTCTCCAATCCAAGCATGTCCAAATGAGAGGCCCAGCCCTCTATTTATTCACTTTTCTAAGAAGTTGCTAGAACTTCTAGAAACATCCTTTATAATTTCTCATTATAATGCACTTTTTTATAATAAAGTAATTTTATAAAATAAAAAGTGCAACTCAAATTAAAATTATAACATGTGGGCCCCAATATCACATAATGATAAAATATAACCTCTTAACACTTCTTCAAGAGCAAGATATGACTATCTGATCCGCAGAATTGACTCTCTTTCCACACCATTTGCCTACGAGAGTCTGGAATAGGCAAATCCATGATCAATGCCATGTCGAACTAAAGAGGGGACATTACAGTCCGCTCCTCCTGAAATTGCTTGGCCTCAAGCAATCTCAACGCCGGGTGCTGCAAAATAGCCTCCCCCTCCCAAGTAGCATCCTCAACAGGTAAATCTTTCCACTTAACCAAGTATTCTCTGATCACCCTTCTACGAAGCTGCTTTTCTCTGCTCTCCAGGATGGATTCTGGTACTAAAATCAATTTTCCCTCATCGTCTAAAGGAGGTAATACTGCAGAAGGCACCACATTCTGACCCAACGCCTTCTTGAGGCGTGACACATGAAACACATTGTGCACTCTGCTGTCTGCGGGAAGCTCCAACTCATAAGCCACTTCACCAACTCGCCTGATAATCCTGAATGGTCCATAATAGTGTGGCTTAAGTTTCTCTGGCCCACTCTTCTTAAGAGTAGATTGCCTGTATGGCTGCAACATGAGGTAAACCATATCATCTACCTCAAAACTACGCTTAGTTCTCTTCTGGTCTGCATACTGCTTTTGCTGGTTCTGAGCTCTTGCAATATTGTCTTTGAGGGTAGCAACTATATCCTTACTCTCCTATAATAATTCACCTGCACTAGGTACCCGGCTGTCGCTCAACAACAAATCCAAGAAACTAGGTGCTTCATAACCGTAAAGTGCCATGAAGGGTGTCATCTGTATAGTCATATGATATGTAGTATTGTAACAATACTCGCAGAGATATATCCATCTGACCCAAGCTCGCTGCTGAGCTGCCACATAATTCCTTAAATACCCTTCCACCCATTTGTTCACAATTTCTGTCTGACCACAATAGCGCGAATCTTTTCAGGATCCATCCGCACTCCCTCTGCACTAATGATGTGTCCTAAATATAACAGCTCGGTCATCCCTAAGTCACATTTGGACTCCTTTGCATACAAGGACTCCTTCTGTAGAATGCTCAACAACGTCTCCAAATGCTCTAGATGCTCCTGCCATGATCGGCTATAGATCAAAATGTCATCAAAAAACACCAGCACGAATTTCCTCAACTGATGGTGGAAAACTCTGTTCATAGTGGACTGGAAAGTGGTAGGTGCATTGGTCAGGCCGAAAGGCATGACTACAAACTCAAAGTGCCCACAATGACATCTGAAAGCAGTTTTCTCAATATCTTGTTCACGGACTCTGATCTGGTGATATCCTGATCTCAAATCAATTTTTGTGAAATAACAGGCCCCATGCAATTCATCTATCAACTCATCAATGTGAGGAATAGGATACCTGTTCTTAATGGTTCTCTTATTTAATGCCTTGTAATCAATACACATCCGAAGTGTTCCATCCTTCTTTTTTACCAAAACAACAGAAGATGCAAAAGGTGACTTACTAGGTCGGATGTGCCCCATCGCTAGCAACTCCTCAATGGTCCTTTCGATCTCATCCTTGAGTCGCTTTGGATGTCGATATGGTGTGATCATGATAGGTTTAGCACCTTCCTCCAGTTCAATAATATGCTCAATACCTCTGTCCGATGGCCTGCCTGGTGGAATCTCACTAAATACCTTTTCGTACTTAATCCTCAACTTCTGAATATCAGGATGATATTCCACCTTATGTTGCTCCTCCTGTGTAGGTATCAAAGTACAAACTGCTGCCCACTCTATATCATTATGCCTAGTTAATCTCTCCAGCCGCCTAAATGAGATAGTCCTGATGTCTCCATTACAGATAGCCTTTAGCACATGAATCCTACCATTTATTTCGAATTGTATCTCCATATCCTCTAATCTCAGGGTAACCACCTTCAATGAATGTAGCCACTGCATCCCAAGTACTATGTCCATGTCACCCATGTTGACCACATGATAATCCGCCTTAAACTCATAGTTGTTCAAACGCAAAGGTAAGTCTCGTACCATCCTGTCACAACAAAGAGTGTATCCATCAGCTACCTTGACTCTTAGTCCTTCGAACTCCTCAATAATGAGTCCACGCTTCTCTACAAATCGTGCATCAATGAAATTATGCGTGGCACCTGTGTCCAACAATGTAATAACCTTCTGTCCAGCCAAGACTCCCCGAAGTCTGAAAGATCCCTCTCTCTGGATACTAGACAGTCGTGCTTCTTGTAAATGTAGCTCTGTTTCCTGCCTTTGCCCTGCACTGTCTATCTCCTGCTCTCCCTTTGCTTCATCAGAATCTTCATCATGATGTTCTGAACCATCTGAATCTGAGCCTTCGTAATAAGCCCACATTGCCCGGTTGGCCTTCCCTTTTGGCCTCATATAATAGTCATGGCCGTACTCATATGGGCCTTTGCAATAGAAGCATAGCTTCTTCCTATGCAAGTCATTAAGTGTCTCCTTGTCCAGCCTCTTACTTTCTTCCTTAGGTAGCTGTGCCTCTCTATGAAAGGGTTTCCTGTCCTTATCTTTTCCTGAAGGGAAACTCTTTGCCTGAAATTTATTTTTAGAAGCTGAAGAGGAATCCATGTCACGAGCTTTCTTAATGGCTTCCTGCAAAGTGGGAGGGTTGAGAGCTTTAATCCACCCTCTCAACGGATCAACTAACCCATCCATAAATAAAACCAATAGCCTTCGTTCAGATACATCTGTTACTAACACTGCAAGTTTCTGAAACTCTGAAATGTATGTTTCCAATGAGCCCCACTGTTTAAGCTGGGCTAATTCCTTGAAATGGAGTTCTGGATCTTTCTTATCAAAACGTTCAATCAGTCTCTCCATAAACTCCACATATGAGGTAATGTGTGCATGACCCATAGTGATCATACCATGATGCCACCATTCGTGTGCTAACCCATCTAGGTGAATTGCTGCATACTTAATAGCTTCTTCCTCAGACATAGGATTCAATTGAAAGTATGTGTCAAGCTTTTGAACCCAAGCTCTTGCTGTAGACTTCCCCGAGCCATCATAATATGGTAACTGTAGTTTTCCTACTTTCTTTCGTAGCTCATAGTTCTGAGTCCTGTCTTGTCCAAGGGGCATATGCTTCATCTGCACATCCATATACTCTCTAAAGGTGATTGCAGCTGTAAAATCTGGTCCTCCTGCTTCCCAATCTCTCCTCAGCTGATCCTGTATGTCAGTGATCTGGGGTTCTGGTACCGGCTGCTCTGGAGCTCTAGGAAGGAACGTAGGAATCATAGGCCTCGAACTTACTGTCCGAGCTTGCTGGGGGGCATGACCGAAATTGTTCCCAATTTGTTCGCCTCCATTATGTCTCTCATCCTGATTATTCCCATTCTGATTGTGACCATTCTGATTATTTCCTCCACCTATGGTAGCGTTCAACCCCATTTGTCGAGCCATCATCTGCATCATAAGCTCCATTCTCTGATTCTGTTCTTGTGCTCTTTGTTCGGCTAATCGCTGTCCCTGTGCCAGGGTGTCTAATAACTGTAAAAATCTTTCCTCTTGCGGATCTGGACCGGCATTCCCGCCTCTATCCATATTGTAGTCGTAGTCTTGATCAAAAAATACCTCCCCTGTGTCTGTATGACTGGATTCTATGTCCACCTGGATAGATGAGCTAGACTGTTCGCTCTGCAGGTCAGAAATCCTATCTTGTCTTGCTTTGGTATTGCGAAAATTATAAGGCCTTTGTCGCATGCTCTGATTTTAGTGTTTTGACATTTTGTCAAACACTTTCCCTCCTATCCAGCTGTTCCAAATTCCCTATAAGACCTCCACAGGATGGCAGGACTTATAGCTCTGATACCACTGTAATGACCCTCTCTATAAAGGCCACAGAAACCCTCAAACTGAACTTAAGAATTTTGTCAAACACTTGGCGTGTAACAGTAACAATATTCAGAATATGGTAATTTCAGATTTGATACTTTCAGAATATAATCACAAAATTACAATATATATAAAGCCATTGAACTATATTTCAATTACAGTGCAATAAATTCTGAAATTATTTTATTACCAATTTTGGACTGATTATTACAATGACTGTATGACAGCAAATTTACCCAAAAATTGACATATATTTCAGAATGCAAGAACCTGGTTTGAAGAACTATGGGAGAACACCACGTTTTGCTGGAGATCGTTGATGAAGACCTCCAACCGCACCCCCAAACTGTCCTTAATTTGCTGCTGCTGCCCAAACTAGCAGGGCCGTACCAGGCCGTACCTGTATGGCTGCTGAAATAAAATAATATTAGGGTTTTGGGACCCCCAAATGCAAGGAAAATGGGTGCCTAGGGTTAGGTAGTAACCCTGTAAAACCATAAAAAATAACTCCAAGGGGTTGAAGAGATATGAGCAATTATGTGGTTCCGAACCCTGCTTTGCCAATTCTGAAAACGCACTTATTCTGTCTTCAAACTCTTGTCAAATGCTTCTCCAATGATAGGGCAAATCTGAAATCCTTATTCCAACCAAAAACAAACCCTAACAACGAATTCTCAATAAGCTCCAATGAGATGGCTGAATACCAACTCCAATTATGCAACAATTCAGGTGATATTTCACACCCTCAAAGTCGCCAATCCAAGGGAGTGATTCGTTCCCAAAGATCGAATAATTTGCAGATCCAAAGTCCACAAATGTCTTCACAATGAAGAAGTAGAAGAGTTCTCCAATCCAAGCATGTCCAAATGAGAGGCCTAGCCCTCTATTTATTCACTTTTCTAATAAGTTGCTAGAACTTCTAGAAACATCCTTTATAATTTCTCATTATAATGCACTTTTTTATAATAAAGTAATTTTATAAAATAAAAAGTGCAACTCAAATTAAAATTATAACATGTGGGCCCCAATATCACATAATGATAAAATATAACCTCTTAACACTTCTTCAAGAGCAAGATATGACTATCTGATCCGCAGAATTGACTCTCTTTCCACACCATTTGCCTACGAGAGTCTGGAATAGGCAAATCCATGATCAATGCCATGTCGAACTAAAGAGGGGACATTACATAATCAGTGCTTTAGCTGGTGGTTTGTTGTGTTACGTAGGCTAAAATATGTTCTACCTCATACAAACAAATTACATGTGCCATGCAAAACAATATACTAGAGACATCATGCTACTTTTTTAATCTTAAAAGAGCATAAATGAAACATATGCGACAATGGAAAGTGATGGTCTCGTAATTGTATATGGACCATGTAGGTTGATGAGAGCTAATAAAGTGAATTTCAATACACAAAAGAGATGATGTAAACTTGGGGATTTGTGAGTAGACTGTATCAGGCTTCCTTGAGTTGAATGATTTTAAAGAATACCAAGTAAGAGACTTGAACTGTTTCACATCACGGCTCAAAGGATTATCTGATAGAGTATTGGAAGGATTATCTGATAGAGTGTTGGATATTCCCAAAGCTTACGCATTTCCCCCAAATAATTTATCAACGTGATTTAGAACATACACAATGTTATATTTTTCTAATAGACGTGTTAGACATGTTTATGAAATGGACAAGCAATTACCCTCTAAGATATGCTTCCAAAATGTGGAAGCATGGGTAATGCATATGAACTGTTTGAAAGAAATACGTATTCATTGATCATCCTGATTACAGGCTATTTTGGAAGCATGGATAATGCGTATGAACTCTTTGAAAGAAATACGTATTCATTGATCATCCTGATTACAGGCTATGCATGTCTTCTTTGATTCCTAGAATGTCATAACAATATTGAAAACATCAAATATTTCCTTTCCCAATTCCTTCTTTGATTCCTAGAATGCCATAATAATATTGAAAACATCAAATATTTCATTTTCCAATTCAATATAATAAATCACATTTTAGTGGCGCAAATAATATCAAACTAACCAAATTTATACTATTCAATTCCTTTTACAAGAAGAATACCAAAACTACAGTTTTTTTTAGCAATCGCTCACCATGCTATCATACTTTTATGTCATATGGAACATTGTCCCGTGGAATTATTAAGCCACTTGTTAATGAAAAGGTATATTATACAAACATGGAAAACATGTGAATGTTGACGTCATGTTAAAAATGTCATTTGATGAGATTTGTGCCAAGCATTTCTAAAGTGACAGCTGAAATAAGTTGTATTTCTTTGGAAGAGGCACATCAATCATTCAATCAATAAAGATCATTGGGTCAATCTAAAACCCTAACTCGAAGAACACAGTTGTAGATGCATATCAAACATGAAGTCGAAGGATAAGATGCAATTCGTAGAATGTGATTCTACTGGTCAAGACAAAATGCCGCAGTAAAACTAAAGCCAAATCTCAACAATATAAGCGAGTCAAATTCACTTATGTCTACAGATATTTCAATTTTTTATAATTATCAGTCGTGGATCCTATATCAAGTTGATTATTTATTTAATTGATTTGTTGACTTTATTGGTCTAGATTGTTTCCGTGAGGGAACATTTTCCCTTCGTAGTCATATTGACTTTTCTAATTTTGATACATGACACTGATGAAAAGTTCCCCACGTCTTAGCAATAAATTATCCAGCTATTACATTCCTAACTTCACTTTCCCTTGATATTTTGAAATGCCTTAGAAAATATGCCCATTTTTAACAGCTTTATATTCACGTTTTATGACATTTTATGAAGTTCTGTTTACAACACAAGATCAACAGTCTCACGCTGAGAAGAAATAAAGGGTAGGGAAAATCTAGAACTATGTAAAGTAGTAACTCTAATAATTAGAATAAATGGTCATCGGAGAACAATATATAATATCGGCACCCAAAGACATATAATGAAACAAAGTAATGAAACAACTGCAATGCCTAAAAGCCTAAAACTATGTCAGTTGGCCACTCACCTAACAATTGGAGTCCACAAGAAATTAGTAGAGGACATCACGTTGACATAGACTTGTAGGTCTTAGAACTAATTTGAAGCACATCACAATATTTTGGAGGTTCTCTGTAGGTCAAACCATGCCACATATCAGGATATAGCTTGATAGTCTTATTAAAGCTTGCTGCGGATTTATGCAACTCCACATTGACGCAAGGATCTGTAAGAAAACATATTAGAGAGGCTGATAGCTATCAACCTCATTTGATAGCCCCTAAATAAGGATACTGACATCTAATTGACACTTCCTTGCGCACAATTACAGGTCCTGCTGAGGCTACTGTTGATGCGGTATGATTTAAAGTTACAAATATAATAGCACATTTTTATCACTATTGATCTTAAAATGATTACCCTGCATTTTAATAACTTAGAGCATTTTACTTTATATATCATCATTTTGTAAAATGTAAATTGAAATTCTTTGTTGTATATTGATGTTTTAGAAGGGTTGAAGGTTATTTCCTCACTCTTTAAGCTCTAGATTAACATAGTGACCCTGTTTTATGTCTGCCTTTTTCCAAGTTAGTAGCTAGCTTTTTTGAATCACACTAAGCTCATAAGTTTATCTTGGTTTCTGATTTGTAGTTTAGAGTGTTAAAAGATTCATAGAATACAAAACAGAAGGGTTTTTTTCAATAGTCTTAACTAGGCAACCAAACCTCAAATGATAGTAACCAGGCATATTGACCCTTGATACCAATAATATCAATGTACAATAATCTTCAGGAATTTTTAAATGCCACTCAGATATTCTCAAAAGATAGTTATGAGCAATAGCTTCAACATAAAAGCACAAACTTACATGATAGAAAGTCTGATCCAAGGAAAAATCCGTCTATACGCAGAAGTTTGGAGCACATGAAACTGAAAACCACAAGCCCTAAATCAGCCAAATGATAACAATAGTATGCAAACAATATTCAAGGAACTTTCAGCAATAATTATCAACATGATTTGATATTACTTAGTCAGTTTAACCACCACAAAATGGCGGTAACCCTTACCTCGTATTCATTGGTTCTTCACCTTTTCCTATCGGATACCCTACCCCTGCTATTAAGGTGATAGCAAATTTATAGGGGGCTCTGGTGGTTCGTTAGAGGTAATTGCAGAGGCGGTGGCGGTTCAGATAAATCCGGGTAACACATTATTTACCCTAATGAAGGACTTGTGGCTCCTCCATCCATCTGGGAAGCAACTGTCTGTCCACATGCAATGCTCATTTAAAGGGAACAGTTGTAACCAAGTGTATGGAGTGGACGTGTCGGCGACTGGAAGAAAAGTTCGGCACAGGCGAGAAGCAGTAGCGTTAGGAATTCATGGTGGGCTATCACCTAGGTGAAAGCCTATCGGCTAATAAAATTATTAGGGAACGACCTTTTTCTAAAGCGCCTCATGGTTTAATTTGTAATTTTCTTTACCTTCTATTATCAAGCATTGTGAAGCATACAATTGATCTTAGAAGTATCTTCTGCTTGCCATTATTATAAATGTCCGTAACCCAAATAGTATGTCTTCACTAATCTGTAAAATTTCACAGTAACGTGAAAAAAAATGGGCTAAGTTATTTCAGATTTAAAATATCAATGGCTCTGAAAAAGTGTACACATCTGAAAACAAAAAACTATTGAAAAAAAAAATGAAGCCGCACAAATTTTGAAACAAAAAATGACATGCACAGCCTAAAGATTCCAATATTTTTGGTTAAATGTCGATTTGAAGGATGAAAATGTGCATATGCGTACCCTTTTGAGAAGTTCTTGGATAACAACATTTGGGGCTACGTTGTCAATTTAAACGTGAATCTCGTTTAGGGTCCGTTTGGTTGCAAGCGTAGGAATTGAGAATTAGAATAGAAAATTTGAATGAGAATGGAGAATGAAGAATAGGAATGGAAAAATGCAATCCAATCTTGTTTGTCCCTTGTTTGGTTATGCAAGCTTAAATTGGAATAGGGTTAACTTGCAATCGGCGCCCTTTGAAAATATTTTTGAAGATGCAATCGGCACCATTGGAAAATCGCTGAAATATTTGAAAATATTGAAAACAAAGTTCCAGCGCACACTCTAGGTCAAAGCAGATTTGAAAATTTAATCAAATTTGAGAAAGTTAAAATGAATGCAAGAATAGCAATTTCAATTACAAGTATTTTTTGGAATGGACAAAAGCTCATTTTGAGGCTAAAATGAGAATACGTATTCCTATTCCCTATTCCTATTCCACGCACCAAACAAAGAATACAAATCATATTCTAATTTCCTATTCCTATTCCGGTTGTATTCCAGCAACGAAATAGGCCCTTAGGGTCTTCGTAGTCTCCTTTAAACATAACTGATTTCAAGGCGAAATATGAAGTCACCATCCATGAATAAAAAACCATTATAATCCTCAAGGGACACTATTTTTTAAGATGGTGTCTCCCAATTGTAAGAAAGGTTAAATTTCTGGGAAGTAATCTAATGGATAAAAGAGGTGTTAGTAATACTGAAAAATTTGGAATGAGTGGAAGGGAGAAATTTAAATTGAAAGTTACAAGTAAAATATATTTAAGTTGTGATATCATTATCAAGATTAAACATATGCATAATTTTTTTTGAGTCAAATTCATTGATCCGTGTTTTAGGAGTAGTGGTTCACAAGAACCCATCTCTCATGAAAATGAGTTGGAACTTTTATCACTATTGCATTTGGGTGATGCTCACAGAGGTGAAGCACCAAGAGATGCAATCATTGATAGGTGTTTCATTCATTCTTAAGATCAATAGTGGTTTACAAGAATATCTATGATGTGAAAATCCTTAGAATACCTTAGAATCTTACACCATTTTTATGGTGTTGTTGAATTTGGTGAAATAAAGACACATTACATATTCCTTTTTTCCATAGTCTAGTCTCAAGATTTCAGAGCATTAGTTCATAGAATTACTTTAAAATTAGAAGTATGATTTCGAACCTTCTTCTTTTGTTCTTTGTTATAAAAATCTTCCTAAGTGTTAGCACATAACATCCAAAAATAAATAGAAAAAATAAATTCAAAAGTAAAAAGTAAAATCTTGAATAACCACATAATTCCCCTTGGAGGTTTTTAACAAATCATCCCACCAAAAGACTATCCTAAACAAAAAAAACTACACACATATGGAGCCTTGGAGTCGTCTTTGTGATCACATAATGTTTGATTAGCACATTAGAAAATTTTGTTCAAGAGAGGATAGAGCGCCCCTAGTGTTTTATTATGTTTTGTGTGTCATAAAACACATATCAATAAGAAATTCATTCTCTTAGTCAGTTTTGTGTGTGAAATATTGGCTTTATAAAGCCAATTTATTGAATACTGACACATAATATTTATATATCATTTTTAGTTTACCCTTTTCGTTGCGATGGTACCATTTTGAGCATGTAAATCTTTTTAAAAGGGTTACATTGCCAAACTTGACTTTGATCATAATATAGAATGACAAATTGATCTACAACTTCTTGTTTCTTCAAGTTTGTACAAATCTTTTAGAAGAAAAAGATGATATATTGCATGTAAATGAGCCACCAACTTAGAACTTATCATATTGCAAAATATATGTAGCAGTTGTTGTGAATGAAGAATATACTATGATATTAGAAGCGATGTCATTCATTAAAAAGGTTGTATTGTAGTATCAAAGTTGAGTGAATGTGCAAAGTTGGGCTTGAGGATGTTTTGATGAGTATAGATTTATATCATTATACTTTATTTATTTCTCAAAATTGTTTTATAATAAAGTTTGAAAAAAGGATGTATGAAAGCTTAATAAATTTAAGGGGAGAACAAATTTAGACTTGATGCCATCAAAGGAAATACTGGCACATTCTTTATTGATATTGACATGTATTTTTTTTATATGGCTACAAATTATGTTTGTGCTCTATGTTACCCCTAAGAGGATCTTCAAAGGTTTCAATGCTACATTTGGTAGTTTGACTATAACAAGATCATATTGGAGGTTGGAGGAAATGAGGGTAGGAGAATAATTTCCATCTTGAGCAAGCTTCTCACTCAGAGGTGGTTTATAGAATGAGAACAACTTTTTATTTGTTTCCCTAAGGAAAAGAGGGAGGCTTCCATTTATCGAACTCCTCTTCATGGAGAAAACAAGGTTCATGTAGATAATTGTTATCTTCTCAATTCTGCAAAGTTTTTTATTTTTATTTTCAAATAGTTGAGTGTGTCATGATCTACATTAGAGTTGTTTTAGTTTGCAAATGATAGAGTTTGTCTCAGCCTATAGACATGGAGGGGTGGTAGAGTCACCTAAAATTCTAACATGGTATCAAATGTTGGCATTATGGTGGAGTTTGGGGAAGTGGTCAGATGCAATGGTGTTTTTGTTGGCATTTGTGAATGAAGAATATGTGCAGTAGTTGTTGGCATTACTTCTCATAGTACAAAATATATGTAGTAGTTTTTGTAAATGAAGAATATACTATGATATTATAAGAGATGTCATTCATAAATAAGGTTGAATTTTAGTCTCAAAGTTGAGTGAATGTGCAAAGTTGGGCTTGAGGATGTTTTGATGAGTATAGATTTATATCATTATACTTCATTTATTTCTCAAAATTGTTTTAAAAGAAAGTTTGGAAAAAGGATGTATGAAAGCTTAATAGATTTAAGGGGAGTACAAATTTAGACTTGACGCCATCAAAGGAAATATTGGCACATTCTTTATTGATATTGACATCTTATTTTTTAATATGACTACAAATTATGTTTGTGTTTTATGTTACACCTAAGAGGACCTTCAAAGGTTTTAGTGCTACATTAGGTAGTTTGACTATAACAAGATCATATTGGAGGTTGGAGGAAATTAGGGTAGGAGAATATTTTTCATCTTGAGCTAGCTTCCCACTCAGAGGTGGTTTATAGCATGAGATCAACTTTTAACTTTTTTCCCTAAAGAAAAGAGGAAGCCTTCCATTTATCGAACCCCTCTTCATGGAGAAAACAAGGTTCATGCAGATAATTGTTATCTTCTTGATTTTATAGAGTAATTATTATTATTTTTAGATACTTGAGTGTGTCTTGATCTACATTACAGTTGTTTTAGTTTGTAAATGATAGAGTTTGTCTTAGCCTATAGACATGGAGGGGTGGTAGAGTCACCTAAAACTCTAACATGGTATCAAATGTTGGTATTACAATGGAGTCTGGGGAAGTGGTCAGATGCAGTAGTGTTTTTGTTGGCATTTACATTTAGATCATTGGCATTTGCATTTGATGGGTGTGATGATGAAGGTATGACATATAGTTTTGTCATTCATGTCAAATATCAGAGGACTATTCATTGAACCAACAAGTAAAATTACTATTGGTATTTTCATCTTAAGACACTATCGGAGTATAAGTGCAGTTATTAGACATTTAACTATTGGAGTAGAGAATGGAACACGTTATCAAAATACTATCACTATATTAAAGAAGTTTTGTTTGGCAGCCGACAACTGAAAGAAGAAAGTGGTTAACTGTAAGATCTATGATCAAGATTGTGTGTAGGCTTAGTAAAGGAAAAAGACTTTAAAAGATTGAGATGAAAAGAGAGAGAGAAGAGAAGTGAAGAGAAGCTAGCGAACAACATAAACAACGAAAGACCATTATAGAGAAAGAAGACTAGAACAGAGAATAAGAAGGGATATGACAAGCTTAAGGTAGAAGTAAGAATTAGGTCAAGTTATCTTGTACAAACACTTGACTAATTTTATACAAGATTTGTACAAATCCTCAAAACTACAAGTTTGTGTATGAACTTTTGTAAATCCTCTGACAAGGTGAATGCCAGGAAAGGTGGGATAAAATCTCATTATTGAGTAGTTTTAACACAATATCAATCACTTTTTATCAAGTTAGTTTCTCAGAAGGAAACATTATTGTAAGCCTAATCAACAACCTTTTAGACTACGGTAAAAAAGTTGTGGGTATCATCCCCACCACAGTTTTTCCCTTTGACCAAGGGTTTTCTGCGATACCAATATATGTGTGTTATGCATGTGTGAATTTCTTATGTGCTAGTATTATTTACTTGCATGCATATAATCTTTAAGTTACAACTCACACTATCAATTACATGGAAGGTTTATTGGGCTAGAGATGTTACAAATCATCTGTTAATGAGGAGAACACAATTTAATGGTTAAAATTGATAAGTATGATTCACCCACCTTGCCCCCACCCTCTCAGTACTTAATCTTTCCAACTAATAATTAAAAATTAGTATCAGAGCTTTGTTGTCTTAAAGGAAGTTTGACAACTTGAGAGTATATCTGGGAACATGGAAAGGTATAAGAAGGAAAAACAACTTGAAGAAGCATTAGATAAAACCATATCTCAAAATGAAGAATTAAAGAGAAATTTTAAAGTCTCATTTGCAAAAAGAAGGAACTATCAAAAAATTACATACAAGCCTTGAAGATCTTGAAGAAATTTTCCAAAACAATACAAATTTAGAGGCAGCTGATGTAGTAGTAGACAATTTATTGGACACAAACACTGTGTTTGAGAAAAACCTAAAACAAGTTAAAAGGGAACTTGAAGTTCAAGCTTTAAGAATGATTGAACTATTGGAAAGAATGAAGAATGTTGAAGATGAAAAAGGAAAACTTGAAACCAATAAGAGACATCTAGAAAAAGGGATTAGAGATAAGGATAATGTCATTCTAGAACTACAACATGAAAACAATACATTGAATGGATATATGAGTTATACAAATGAACAAAATAGACATATCCTTGTTGAGAATGAAAGATTAAGAAAATAAGTCGAACTTACAAGTGAATTGAAGATAGAACAAGAAGTAAATGAAAAGCTTAACAAGTTTGATCTAAGCATGAAAAATATTGATGAACAATTAAAAGGGCAAAGAGATTTGACCAGACAATTATATCTGGCTAAATCGATAACAACAAGCTCAAAATTAGTGAATCATCCAAAACTATCGCAAAAAAGACACCACAACCAACCAAACCAATCTATAACCAACTCAATAAACCTACTTGCTATAACTGTGAAAAATCAAGACACACAACAAATGTGTGTAGGAGTAGACCATCTAATATCTCATTGGAAACATATTTCAATGGTTATTTGCTATAACTATAATAAATACAAACACAAAATAAGAGATTTTAGAGTAAAAAATTAAACATTTCTAAGTAAGGAAACTTCATGGGTTATTGTTACACATGCAACATATTTGGTCACAAAGTTGAATATTATAGAAACAGAATGTCACTGACAAGGAAACCAAGAAACATGGAATGTAACAATAGTGATTATCTTGGACACGTAGCAAAATATTACAGGTTCATAAATCCTAGAGATGGTGCAAGATCAACACGTCTATCATGCTACATCTGTCACAAGTACGACCATATAACACAAAATTGCAGATATTGACAAGCTATGAATACAAACACTATGAATACAAACAATGAAGGGATGATATGATAACTAAAGCAATAAAGAATCACAACGAATAAGTTTGGATAAAAAAGGTAGACAAGAGTGTATTCGACAACAATTCACCCAATCTAAGTCAAGAAGGAACACCCTTGAATTGAGTCAGCACGTATTGCTTAGGGAATCGTAACAATGGTAAAATCCTATTCCATCTCCTATAAGACAAGAGTATTAAACAAGAAAAGTACAAATGGATGCTTATTGTAACACCATTGGTGAGGAATGGTAATCTCTATCGACTAGAGTAATACCTATCAAAGAAAAGTTATTGTTGTAAATGCGTTAATTGCTTAGTTAACCATATGCTTACTTTTTGAGCTATAAGTACGTGTAAAGGCAACTCATTCGATACCTTACTCTCTAAAGTTACCAAGTGTAAAAAGAATTCTGAAGCAATTTATTGTGAGTGTTAAAAGAAAGAATTTTCCAAAAGCAATTTGTGCCCTCATTTGTAGAAACCAAAAACAACTCTGTTTGGTGTATATGTTGAGTTAGCAAAAAATTTCTAGAGAAAATGACAACTATTGTAAAGACACCCTTAGTTATGAGCATCAATAAGGGCCCAAAACCAAAATGTGAAGTTTTTGCTATGGATTCAAGTGTAATAGATAATGTGGGAGCTCTATTGTCACTATCGTCGAGAGTAGTTTTGATTGAGGACACCAAGACTTTTATTCATAACAAAATTGTAGTGGTGGGTAATGCAGGAATCAAAGAGATGTACAACAAAGAACTATGTGTAGAGGGTATGTGCAGGATCATGGTGTGCCAAAAAGTGGCGATGTGAAAAACATGTAGTTTTGAAATGCCTAAAAGCGTTTCAAAATGTGCTTTGACTTTTTTCCCACCCATCCTAGTACCAAACCAAAAATGTAATACCTTGCTTAATCAAGTATCCGATTTGAGAACGGGTATCCGATTTGGGAACGGGTATCCAATTTATGTTCCCAAATGGTGGTGCCAAATTCAAATGTAAAGGGAGTGGGGACCAATTTTTAAGTTGCATCAAGTCCTAGTATAACATAGTTATAATATAGTTATAGCATAATTGGGGGGGACCAATTATTATATATATTTACTAAAATTTATTATATAGTATTAAATAATAATAATTATTTATTATATAATTATTTATGTATAGTTATTACTTATTATATATTATTATATAATTATATATCATATATATTATTATTATATATTATATATATTATTAACCTAAGTTAATAAACTATATGATGATGTATGTTCCTAGGGGTCCCCCTAGGGACATACATGTCTTCCAATGAGTCCAAATGGGTCATGGGATACCCTAATTATATATCATATATTATATATATTAGTAACCTAAGTTAATAAACTATATGATGATATATGTTCCTACAAGTCTCACTAGGGACATACATGTGTTCCAATGAGTCCAAATGGGTCACGGGATACCCTATGACCCATTTTGACCCATTATATGACAACCTATCTTCCTAAGGGTCAAATGATGCCTAGGGACATATATCTCATGTTTTAATGGGTAGAAAGGGGTTATGGAGTATCCTATGACCTGTTTCGACTTAACACATGATAACATATGTTCCTAGGGGTCCTACAACCCTTATAGAGATATATGTTGTGTTCTAATGGGTCAAAAGGGTTCGTAGAGTATCCTATGACCCTTTCAAGCCATTACATGACAACATACATTCCTAGGAACATATGTTGTCATGTAATGGGCCAAAAGGGGTCATAGGTTATCTGATGACCCCTTTTGACCCATTGGAACACAACATGTATGGCCCTAGGGTATTAGGACCCCTAGGAATATATGTTATCATGTAATGGGTCAGAATTTGACCCACTGGAGCACAACATACATGATGATAAGGGTCTTAGGACACCTAGCAACATATGTTCTCGTGTAATGTGTCAAAAGGGGTCTTAGAATACCCTATGACCCATTTCTACCCATTGGAATATAAGAGTTATGTCCCTAGGGGTCATAGGATACCCTATTACCCCTTTCTATCCATTGGAACACAACATATATGTCCCTAGGGGCCCTAGGATCCCTAGGGACATAAGTTGTCATATATTTGATTGAAATGGGTCATAGGTTATCCTATGACCCCTTTCAACCCATTTGAACACAACATATTTGTCCCTACAGGTCTTAGGACCCACAAGAACATATTTTGTCATGTAAAGGGTTGAAATTGGTCATAGGATATCATTTAACCCAATTCAACCCATTGGAAACCAACATGTATGTCCTTAGGGGTCCTGCAAACCCTATGAACGTATTTTGTTATGTAATTTCAACCCATTTCAACACAACATGTTTGTCCCTACAGGTCTTAGGACCCACAAGAACATATTTTGCCATATAAAGGGTCGAAATGGGTCATAGGATATCATTTAACCCATTTCAACCCATTGGAAACCAACATGTATGTCCCTAGGGGTCCTACAAACCCTATGAACGTATTTTGTCATGAAATAGGTCAAAATGTGTCATGGCATGCCCTATGACCCATTTTTACCCATTATAATACATCATGTATGTCCCTAAGGGTCTTAGGTCCCCTAGGAATGTACATCATGTGTTTGAATGGGCCGAAAGGGGTCATAGGATTTTGTATGACCCCTTTTGACCCATTAAATGATAACATATGTTGATAGGGGTCTTATAACCCTTAGGAAAATATATCATGTGTTCAAATGAATTGAAAGGGGTCATAGAGTACGCCATGACCCCTTTTTATACATTATATGACAATATATCTTTTTAGGGGTCCTATAAACCCTAGGGACATAAATCGTGTGTTTAAATGGGTTGAAAGGGGTCATAGGGTAACCTACGACCTATTTTGACACATTAAATGACAACACGTCTCTAGGGGTCCTAGGACCCCTAGAGAAATATTATAATCATATATATGGGTCAGAAAGGGTCATAGGTTAGGATAACCTATGACCCTTTTTGACACATTTCATTACAACTTATGCCTCTAGGGGTCCTAGGACCCTTAGGGACATATTGTAATCATTTATATGGGTCACAAGGGGATATAGGATAACCTATGACCCATTTCATCATATTTCATTACAACATATGTCTTTAGGAGTCATAGGACCCCTAGGGACATATTACAATCATTTCTATCATTTAAAGGGGGTCATTGTATAACTTATGACCCCTTTTGATACATTTTATTACAACATATGCCTTTAGGAGTCCCAAGACCCCTAGTGATATATTATAATCGTTTATATGGGTCGAAAGAGGTCATAGGATAACTTGTGACCCCTTTCGACACATTTTATTATAACATATGTATCTAGGGCTCCTAAGACCCCTAAGAACATATTATAATCATTTATATGGGTCAAAAGGGGTCATAAGATAACCTATGACCCCTTTCGACACAATTCATAACAACATATGTCTGTAGGGGTCCGAGGAACCTAGGAACATATTATAATCATTTATATGGGTCAAAAGGGGTCATAAGATAACCTATGACCCCTTTTGACACATCTCATGACAACATGTCTCTAGAGCTCCTAGGACCCCTAGGGACATATTATAATCGTTTATATGGGTCAAAGGGGGACATAGGCTTTCGACACATTTCATTACAACATATGTCTCTAGGGGTTTTAGGACCCCTAGGGACATATTATAATTGTTTATATGGGTCGAAAGGAGTCATTGGATAACCTTATGACCCCTTTTGACATGTTTCATAACAACATATGTCCCTAGGTGTCCTAAGACTCCTAGGAACATATTATAATCATTTATATGGGTAAAAAAGGGGTCATGGGATAATCTATGACCCCTTTCGACACATTTCATTATAACATATGTTTTCAAGGGAACATGACCCCTAGGGACATATTATAATCATTTATATAGGTCGAAAGGGGTCATTGGAAAACTTATGACCCCTTTTGACACATTTCATTACAACATATGTCTCCAGGGGTCCTAAGACCCCTAGGGACATATTATAATCATTTATATGGGTCAAAAGGGATCATAGGTTTAACACATTTCATGACAACATGTCTCTAGGGGTCCCTATGAACATATTATAATCATTTATATGGGCCGAAAGGGGTCATAGGATAACCTATGACCCCATTCGACACATCTCATGACAACATATGTTTTTAGCAGTCTTAGGATCCCTAGAGATATATTAGAATTGTTTATATGGGTCCAAAGAGGCCATAGGATAACCTATGACCCCTTTCGACACATTTCATGACAACATATTATAATCATTTGTATGAGTTGAAAGGGGTCATAGGATAACTTATGACCCCTTTCAACACATTTTGTTACAACACACGTCTCTAGGGGTCGTAGTACACCTAGGGGCACACTATAATCATTTATATGAGTCAAAATGGGCCATAGAATGCCCTATGACCCCTTTTGACATATTTCATGACAACATATGTCTCTAGGGGTCCTAGGACCCCTAAGGATATATTATAATTATTTATATGGGTCAAAACGGGTCATAGGATAATTATGATCCCTTTCGACACATTTTATTACAACATATGTCTCTAGGGGTCTTAGGAGCCCTTGAGACATTATAATTGTTTATATGGGTCGATATTATGACCTCTTTCAACACATTTCATTACAACATGTCTCTACGGGTCCCAAGACCCCTAGGGACATATTAGAATCGTTTATATGGGTCGAAAGGGATAACTTAGTTCATTACAATATATGTCTCTAGGGGATGTAGGACCCCTAGGGACATATTATAATCATTATTATGGTTTGAAAGGGTTCATAGTATAACCTGTGACCCCTTTCGGTACATTTTATGACAACACATTTATCTAGGGGTCCTAGGACCCCTAGAGGCATATTAGAATCATTTATATGGGTTGAAAGGGGTTATAGGATAATCTATGAACCTTTTTAACACATTTCATTACAACATATGTCTCTAGGGGTCCCAAGATCCCTAGGGACATATTATAGTCATTTATATGGGTTGAAAGGGGTCATAGGATAACTTATGATCACTTTTGACACATTTTATTGCAACACATCTCTAGGGGTCGTAGGACCCCTAGGGACATTTTATAATCATTTATATGGGTCGAAATGGGTCATAGAATGTCCTATGACATGGGTCATAGAATGTCCTATGACCGCTTTCGACACATTTTGTTACAACATGTCTCTAGGGGTCCTAGGACCCCTAGGGACATATTTTAATTGTTTATATGGGTCAAAAGGCCTTTTGACACACTTCATTACAACATATGTCTCTAGGGGTCCTAGGACCCCTAGGGAAATATTATAATCGTTTATATGGGTCAAAAGGGTCATAGGATAACCTATGACCCCTTTCAACACATTTCATGACACCATATATCTCTATGGTTCTCAAGACTCCTAGGGATATATTAGAATAATTTATATGGGTCGAAAGGGGTAATAGGATAATCTATGACCCCTTTCAACATATTTCATTACAACACATGTCTCTAGGAGTTATAGGATGCCTAGACACATATTATAATCATTTCTATGGTTTGAAAGGGGTCATAGTATAACCTATGACCACTTTCAACACATTTCATTACAACATATGTCTTTAGGTGTCTTAGAACCCCAAGGGACATATTATAATCGTTTATATGGGTCAAAAGGAGTCATATGCTAACCTTATGACCCCTTTCGACATCTTTCATAATAACATATATCCCTAAGGGTCCTAGGACTCCTAAGAACATATTATAACCAATTATCTGGGTTGAAAGGGGTCATGGAATAACCTATGAACTGTTTCAACACATTTCATTACAACATATGTTTCTAGGGGTCCCAGGACCCCTAGTGACATTATAATCATTTATATGGGTCAACAGGGGTCATAGGAAAACCTATGACCCCTTTCGACACATTTCATTACAACATATGTCTCTAGGGGTCCTAGGACCTTTAGGGACATATTATAATCATTTACATAGGTCAAAAGGGGTCATAGGTCGACACATTCATGACAACATATGTCTCTAGGGGTCCCAGGACCCTAGGAACATATAATAATCATTTATATGAGTCAAAAGGTGTCATAGGATAACCTATGACCCATTTCAACACATCTCATGACAATATGTCTCTAGGGGTTCCAAGGCCCCTGAACCCCTAGGGACATATTAAAATCATTTATATGGGTTAAAGGGGTCATGAAATAACCTATAACCCATTTTAACACATTTCATTACAACATATGTCTCTAGGGGTCCCGAGACCCCTAAGAACATATTATAATCGTTTATATGGGTTGAAAGGGGTCATATGATAACCTATGACTCCTTTCAACACATTTTATTACAATGTATGTCTCTAGGAGTCGTAGGACCCCTAAGGACATATTATAATCATTTATATGGGTCGAAATGGGTCATAGGATGTCCTATGACCCCTTTCGACACATTTCATTACAACATATGTCTCTAGGGGTCCTAGGACCCCTAGGGACATATTATAATTGTTTATATGGGTCGAAAGGGGTCATAGGATAACTTATGACCCCTTTCAACACATTTCATTACAACATATGTCTTTAGGGGTCCTAAGACCCCTAGGGACATTATAATCATTTATATGGGTTGAAAGGAGTCATAAGATAATCTTATGACCCCTTTTGACATGTTTCATTACAACATATGTCTCGAGGGGTCCTAGGTCTCCTAATAATATATTATAATCATTTATGACCCCTTTCAACACATTTCATTACAACATATGTTTTTAGGCATCCCAGGGCTCCTAGGGACATATTATAATCATTTATATGGCTCGAAATGGGTCATAGGAAAACCTATGACCTCTTTTGACATATTTCATTACAACATATGTCTCTAGGGGTCTGAGGACCATAAGAACATATTATAATCATTTATATGGGTCGAAAGGGGTCATAGGATAACATATGACCCCCTTCGCCACATCTCACAACAACATATGTCTCTAGGGATCCTGAACCCCTAGGGACATATTATAATCATTTATTTAGGTCGAAAGGGGACATATTATAATCATTTATATAGGGACATATTATAATCATTTATATGGGTCGAAAGGGGTCATAGGATAACATATGACCGCCTTCGCCACATCTCATGACAACATATGTCTTTAGGGATCTTAGGACCCCTAGGAACATATTATAATCATTTATATAGGTTGAAAGGGGTCATAGGATAACCTATGGCCTCTTTTTACAAATTTCATTATAACATATGTCTCTGCGGGTCCAAGGACCCCTAGGGACATATTATAATCATTTATATGGATTGAAAGGGGTCATAGGATAACCTATGAACTCTTTTGACACATTTCATTATAACATGTCTCTAAGGGTCCCAAGACCCCTAGGGACATATTATAATTGTTTATATGGGACGAAAGGGGTCATAGGATAACCTATGACCCCTTTCAACACATTTCATTATAACATATGTCTCTAGGGGTCCTAGGACCCCTAGGGACATATTCTAATAATTTATATGGGTCGAAAGGGGTCATAGGATAACCTATGATCTCTTTCGACATATTTCATTATAACATATGTCTCTAAGGGTCCTAGGACTCTTAAGGATATCTTATAATCATTTATATGGGTTCGACACATTTCATGACAACATATGTCTCTAGGTGTCTTATGACTCCTAGGGACATATTATAATCATTTATATGGGTCCAAATGGGTAGGACCACATATGTTTCTAGGGGTCCTAAGACCCCTAGGGACATACATTATGTGTTTGAATGGGTTGAATGAGATTATAAAGTTCCCTGTGGCCCCTTCTAACTCATTAAATAATAAAATACATTCCTAGGAGTCCTAGGAATATATATTATGTGTACAAATGAGTCGAAAGGGGTAATAGAGTATCTTATAACCCCTAAGCACATTTAATGTCATCGAATGGATCAAAAAAGGTCAAAGGATATTCTAAGGCCATTTTGAGTCATTAGATCACATCATTTATGTGGTTAGGGGTCTTAGGAACCATAAGCACACATATTGTGATTGAATGGGTTAAAGAGTGTCAAAAGGTACCCTATGATCCCTTTTGATCCTTTGAAACCATTATATGTATGGTTAAGGGACCTAAAGCCTTTAAAAAAGAAAATTGAAAAAAAAAAAAAGGTATCCGATTTGAGAATAGGTATCCAATTTGGGAACGAATACCTAGTTTGGGAACGAGTCCCTGATTAGGCTTGGTTTTACTTTGGATGCCAACCCTCCATGGTCAATGCAAAAAAGTCCCAAAAATGTGTTTTTGGTGTGTTTTTGTGTATTTCTAACTTCGATGATGTAGCTGACGACTTTTTTTCATCCAAATTTGATGAAATGAAAAGGGTTTCTTGAGAATGTTCTCAAATTTCTATGGATATAATCTCTATCAAATTATGAGGTAAGTAAGTAATTATTACTTATTTTCTAAGGAAGTTAGCTACAAAGTGTTGATTGACATACTGATTGAAAAATAGCTATAACTTTCAAAATGTAAAAGATTTATGAAATCCAAAAGATGCGTCACATTCTATGCTTCGACTAGGATAAGAAAAAAATAAAAATTGAATTTTGAATTTTTTTGAACAAGTTAATGTCGTCAAACACAAGAGTTTTTTAATTTTGAAAATAGTATAGTAGAAAATTCATAATTAATTATTTATTTGGAATAAAAATTTCTAAAAATATGTGTCACATCCGAGCATGAGTCTACTTTTTAAATCTATAATTATATTAAAAAATATTATCATTTGATTTTGATTAAGGTGGTTAGACATACACCTACTTTTTATTTTCGCCTTAAAATTTTTGTAGTACTACATTAAAATCCAAACTTTTGACCAATCAAATAATTTTTTCTCTAGATAAGGCCTAGTATTTTAGAAACTAGATTCAATTTCCTATAGATTATTTTCTTACAACTTTTTGATATAAAGTCTAGAGCCACTTTAAAATTATGTGTCAAGTTGACATAACCCTGATTTGCTGGTTTTTCATTGTCACTTAAGGCCATAGTTTGGTTGACCATGATCTTGCACATACCTTAGATGGAATACTGAAAGACAATTATAGACATGTTGAAGCTCAAGGTCTCACACATATGGTGCATATGCCTAAAGTATTTGTTGATGAAGAAATTGGATACATGTTGAGCCAAGTACATGATGGGTCACTCTCTCTTGATGAAGAGAAGCCAACAAATATCACTAAGGAGATTGTTCACAAAGTCATGAGATTATCAACACAAGGAGAAGAATATCCTTTGTGAGTTAGCAACATGGATGAGCTTAGGAAAATAACTGAGAAAACATTCAATAAGAGAGCTATGATGGTGGATAAAGTCAAGCATGAAGGCACAAGGTTTGCAAAAATGATAATTGGGTACAAGATATATCAGTCCAACCATCCCAACAGTGTGCCTGAGACAACTATATGGACAACACATGAGATTTCTACTTAGGGTAAAGCATATAACTTATTAGGTTTAGTTGTAAATTTGTCAAAAATAAATATAGAACATTTGAAGAAGGACCATTAACAAGACATTATGTATGGATCTTTACTTATGTGTATTTATTTGTACATTAAGAAACATTTCCCTGGTGTATGAGAAGTTAAATGGAATGAAAATAGACCCATTATTTATCAAATTAACGAGTATGTTGAAAAATTAGGAGGATAATTTTGGAGATTATGTGGAGCTATTTCAAGGAGTTTCAACTCAAAATTCATGAGTGTTGTTGGATTCCAACATCCATAGTGGAAAGGTATAGAGACACTTTATGTTTTATTTTTGATATTGATAATTATAGGATTCAGCTAGTGGAACCAAGAACTTACTGGGTTCCATTCATGGATTATGAGGTAGCATAAGAAGAGTTGGTTACTATGATAACTACATATTGAGTTTGTTGAAGGACACCTCTTCTTCTCACTTCAGTATTTATGGAGAATTTTTCAGCCGCAACACCTTAGAGACCCCACTTCCAAAGGAAGAGAGGATAAATAAGACCTCAAAAACACCATATGAAGTATCCAACAACCTATAGGTATAGGAGCTTACTCAAGTGACATCGTCATTACAAGTGTTCACACCGACAAAGAAGAAGAAAGATAAAGGATTCAACCACCAGAGGAGAGTGTGGTCACCATTTTTGAACATAAAGAGGAAAAGGAAGAAGATAGTGATGATGAAATTGAAATGAGCACACTAGGAGAGGAAGTATAAGAAATTTATAAAAAATGATAAGGGTAAAGTATTCAAAAGGATAAAAACTCAACCTATTGCAAAACCAAGGAGAATCACTCAAAGTCAAGTCAAGACTCCATTGACAATGAAGAAGTTACAAGTAGAATTGGAAAGAGAAGTGATTTCATGGGAAAGAAATTAGGGAAGAAGTAATCAAAAGATTCTATTGAACCCCAACGAACTAAAACAATACATTATTGACACATGTTTAGTTGGGAAAATGGATCCCAATGCTTTTGCAAAATTAATAGAAATCAACAAGAAGATGGTGAAGATTAATTGATTAAATACTTTAGAGAATCTAGTATCTTAGAGATTTGAAGGATAAAGTACCAAAGGAATTGTACAGTACATTATTAGTTAGATGGCACTCAATGCATCAAAGAGTAGAAAAACTGAGAAAATAGGTATTGAGGGAATTGTGTCATGACTTATCGCTGAATGATATTGAAGTATGGATGGATACGTTCTAAAAAGCATTTATAACTAAGGTACTAACAACTATCGTGTTAGTTGATGAAGAAACCATTCTAATTTAGAACATTAGAGAAGTATGGATTAAGGAGCTATAAAGAGAGCACAATCAAGCCTTTGGGGTAAAAGCACAAACCTGTGTCACCCTTTTGTAAAGGAAAAGGCTAACAATAGTATAATTGTTCACCTTCAATGATATAAAATTGGTATTACTACTTTGAATCTGAAAATGCAATAAACTAATGAAATGTGTAGAAATGGATGAAGTTTAGGATTATAATTTTTAATAATTATTTGGACTAAGAATTCATATATTTTCTTAAATTTTATAGATAATTTTTTACCTACTAAAAACTGCTAAAAATTAGGGGTTTAGTTCCCACCACAAAGCTATATGGAAATATACTTATATCCCTTTGATCTCAGACTATGTTATAGATAACATATATCGATAAGAAAATAAAAAATAAATATCAATTTTAGACCTATATTTTCTCTTTTATAGTGATTCAAACTTTAACTTGCCTGAAATCAATAGTTTTCATCTCCCACCACATTTTTCAAAACAAAACTATTCTAACCAGAAGAAAAATTATACATTCTAGAAGAGGACTCTCTCCTCTAGAATATCATATAGATTTAAGTTTTTTTGATATGATTTACTATTTTTTTCTTTCTCAAAATTGAGATATTTTCAAGTGTTAAAATAGGTGCCTATAGAATTTTTTAATTACAATATACTATATCTAATGAAAAAACTATAAACTCTATATGAGAATATTCTTGACTTTGAGCTCGATAAAACGGTGTTTATATGTTATTAAAAAATATCATAAAAAATAGTAAGAGCTATTGAAACACCACTTTTCTGAAATAAATTTACTTCTTTAGTAATTTCATATAAACTAGTGTAAAACATGCATTTAATAGACATTTCCAATTGGAAAAGTGTGACATCATACATAACTTAGCTAGAATGAATTTATCTAGACCATATTTAAAAAAAAATCTAATTTTTAGATAAAAATATTCAAATTGAGTCATTTTGATAAGTCAGCCTGAAAGGTGACATAGGTTTGTACTTTTACCCTTTGAAGAGGTGGAATTATCAAATACTAATGATGTGCTTGTTTTTAGTGAGTCAATTGGTTCTACCCCTATTGCATCTGATAAGACATATCAGAAGGAACATATCACTATTGAAGACATCATTGATACATAGGAAGAGTCTGATGATGAAAACAATATTTGAGTTACTCTGGCATAGTTACAAGTTAGTGCACAAGAAACAGGAAAGGATATAATGGCTAGTAATGAGAAAAGTAGAGTGGAGATAGTTGATAAAGCTACATAAATCCAATATGGACTAGTAACTGTGAGCATGATTACTATGCCATTACTCGAATTACCAAGCTAAACATTTTTATTGATAGAAGAAGTATTGAATCCTATAAGAAAGCAAGATGAATAAAATCCTATATCCATTGAACAACAATGCACACCATTGAAAATAAATATACCAACAACAAGTGAAGGTAACATTGAAAATGAGAGGGATACTAGTGATCCAGGGAGTCAACCCAAGGATTCAAGAACACAACAAGAACACAAGAAGAGTGATAGCACTCAACCCCAAAATCATAAAGAATCTAGCCTAGTCACTATCGGCACAAAGAAGAAAGCAGATAAAGAAAAGGATTGTGATGACATGGATAAGGAAAACAATGGAAAGAAAGGTCACGAGGAAGGTTAGAAGCAACTTGGTGTTCAAGGAAAGATGGAGAGAGGATGAAGAAGAGAAGGAGGAAGATAATGATCTGCCTAGTGATGATCCTCAATTTGATATATTAGAGTGAAGTGTTGAAGTTAAAGATGAACGAACAAGAATAATTTCAAAGAGTATTAGGAATTAAGACAATAATTGATAGAAGGAGGTCCAAGAGAATCAAGAGACATGTATTAAAAAAGACATTGCACATGTTTGAACATCTTATGTTGGATGTTAGAGTCAACATGGATAAGTCAATACCGAGAGAAATAAAGGTATATTTGGATAGTATGGAGGCATCATGAATAGATCTTGAAGAACAATTGACCAAGGAGGCTGAATATAAAGTGGAAGAGCAGACAGAGAAAATTTTGTCAAATAAAATTATAGATTTGAAAGGGAAGTTACGTGTCAATCTTTGTTGAAATATTGAACAAAGCCACTACAATGTATATTGCTCTACCCAACTTTGATACATTCACTACAAAGATTGACACCAACATTGTCAGTGTAAAAGACGAGTGAACAAGTTATATCGAAAGATTAGACTTAGCGATAAATATTGTACAAAACTCAATAATACTAAAGGAATGTATTGCAAAGGAATGAGAACTTATAGCTGAGAAGGAGAAAATAATAGCTAAAATTCTAGAGTTATAAGGAATGTTAAGTTTGCATATAGCTGTTATGAAGTGGAGTCCGGCGAAAGAAAAATGTATTGTTCAGACACCAAAAGTTTGTATAGTAGAAGGTATGGAGAACATTGAATTAGAGTTGCAAAAGAATATTTTCACCTTGCAAGCTTTGAAGAAAACATGAGACATGTTGGTGTCACTCACTGAATCAAGGTATACAACTATAGTGAGAAAATTTGAAATACTTATAATTTTGACTACATATTCTATTTTGCAATGTTTACTAGCATTGATTAGCATAAACAAAAAGGGGAAAAGATTCAAATTGGGAGAATATTAGAATGACCAAGACAAGATAGGAAAATAAAAGGAGAAGATTAGAACAAAGGAGAAGATTCAAACTCGAAGAAAAAAGGATATTGGAGTATTAGAGATAGATATAGGGAAGTCATATGAATGAGGGAGTACAATTTAGAGGACACAAACAAGCATGTAGTTTTTTTGTTTTTACCGTCAATGCCAAATGGGGAGATTTTTGGCATTTGCATTTGATGAGTATGATGATGAAGGTGTGACATATATTTTTTTTATTGATGTCAAATACCTAAGGAATATTCATTGAACCAAAAAGTAAACTTACTATCAATGTCTTAGTCTTAAGGCACTATTAGAGCATAAGTGCATTTATCAAAGGTTTAACTATTGGAGTAGAGTATGGAAGATGTTATTGAAATACTATCAATGTATCAAGGAAGTTTTGTTTGGTAGCTGACAACACAAATAAGAAAGTGGTTAACGCTAAGATCTGCAATCAAGATTGTGTGTAAGGTTAGAGAAGGAAAAAGAGAAAAATATTGAGATGCAAAAAAGAAGAGAGGAAAAGTGAAGATAAGACATTGAACACCGTGAAAAATGAAAGGAAATTATAGAGAAAGAAGGCCATAACATAGCACAAGAAAGGATTTGACAAGATTAAGGTAGAAGTAAGAATCAGGTAATCTTATACTAACACTTGACCAATTTTCTACAAGATTTGTAAAAATCCTTAAAACTAAGGTACTCTGTTATAGGACTAACAAGTCTGCATATGAAAATTTGTAAATCCTTTGACAAGGTGATTTCCATGAAAGGTGGGATAAAATCTTATTATTGGGTAGTCTTAGTAAGATTGGTTATACAATTTGTTCTAGGGGAAAATGGAACCAATGATAAATGATGCAAAAAAGACTAAGAAATTTGAACAATTTCTCCCTAAGCCATTGAATACAAGAGAAAGAAGGGCTTCCAAGCATAACTCTCGATAAGCCCTAAATTTGATTAGTGAAAAGAGAATAAAGGGATGTCAATAAAAAATCTAGGAGCTGGTCAAGGAAGTATGATAGCAAGTTCTCTTTCATGCAATGTAAGCAAAAGATATGAAAAATATAGATCTGAAATACACACAAAGTCCAATAGAGATCTAAAAGTAAATGTATGCTAAGAGGAAAAATAAAGAATAAGGTAATCACCTCAAAATGCGAAGAGGAAGATGTAATTTTGCTTCAAAACTCATAGATCTGAACTATTTCTGAACTTCCAACCATGAATCTCAGAATAAAATGATGAAAGGAACAAAACCCAAAAGTCTCCTTAGAATTTGAGACTAAAGGACTATGTCGACTTGGGAAGATGTCTTACGACCAGGTTGATGTAGCTTGATGATCTAAAATTGAAAAATCCAGAAAGCTTGCAAATAATAGGTTCCAAATCTGTAATGTGTTTCGCTCCCACCTACAAATCTGTAACAAATTTTATGTGTGTGTGTGTGTGTGGATATAAAGGGATTTTCCTTAGTCAACTCCCTATTTTTGTGATTTCCACCTCCATGAATAGTCTTTAGGAGAAATCTCATTTTTATGTGTGTATGCGTGTAACACTAGATTCATATATTGTCATGTATATGTGTGTATGTGTGTAACACTAGGGTCTTCTTGTCTAGGATAGAGACTAGTAAGGGTCAAGCATGGAATTGATGTGTCAAATTGTCATATGGAGATCCAATCTAGGATTTTAAGGTCCTTGAAAGAGAGCATACCCATAGATTAGGTCCTATTCTAGTGAATATGTGAAGAAAGAGTGAAAATGAGGATGATTTTCTAGGTCCTACCTTAGTTTCACCTAGAAGATGAAGGAGAAACAAAGAGAAGTGTTTGCGTAAGATGTAAATATGAAATGCAAAGATGCTAAAGAGGAGCGAAAAGGTGTTAAATTGAAGTGTGTCCAATTTAAGATGATACACAACTAACATTGTATTTATCACTTTTCACCGAGTGAGTTTCTTAGAAGGAAACATTATTGTAGGCCTAATCATAAACCTTTTGGATTGCAACGAAAAAGTTGTGGGTATCATCTCCACTAGAATTTTTCCCTTTGACCAAGGGTTTTCTATGATATGAAAATCTATGTGTTATTCATGTGTAAATTTCTTATGTGTTAGTATTATTTACTTTCATGCATATGAATCCTTAAGTTACAAGTCACACTATTAGTTACATGGAGGATTTATTGGGTTAGAGATATTACAATTTATCAATGAATGAGGAAAAAGTAATTAAAGGTTAAAATTGACACTTGTACTAGTTCACCCCCTCATTTCTTAACCTTTCCAATTAATAATTAATAGTTTGGGTTGTGTATTCAAAATTTGAATTCTCACCCCTACTACTAGCTCAACTTCTTGTTGCGGTAGTGCACTTCTCTTATTAGATGTAGCATGTTTATATAGGAGTCACATGTTTTCTATGTCCTCAATGACTCTCTCTCATTGGAAATAATTTAATTTTGTGTTTTTTCAATTATTCCTTATTATGTTAAACCATCACCATTAAGTGCAACAATGAATGCATCCCTACCCTTCTTCATGATGTGGTAGTCATGGGTATCTTTCTCCATGCTTTCCTTCCTAACTTGGGCAAACCATCTTGCATGGCCACCTATCGATCTTCTTTCCTTTCCACTTGTCATCCTTCTACTCATACAAACTTCACTTATCATACTTCATCTAAGTGGATCACCTTTGTCATTGTCTCTACTGGACTCACACTTATTCTCTTCTTTAATCACCCTTGTGAACTAGAGATGCACATCAATGTGATTTTCTAGTTGTTTCTCCCTACTGGTCTTGGTTCCTTCACGTGCCTTGACATCAATGACAACACCTCTGGCAACTAAGTCTACTAGAATTTAGTCTTCAGGGTTTAAGACAATTATGCCAACACTAAGTTCATTTCATTTTTGTTTCATTTAATTTTCAATAGTCTGGCCTTTGGAAAAAAAAAAAACTTTTTAGCAGACACAATTAGGAGGCATAGAACCTTGCACTTGAAAAATCATGCATTAATTGAAAAACCTATCTAATAAAGTTAGAAATCATTTCAATCAAACTTTTCATCATCAATCAATAATCATTGTCTAGTGTTTTGTTATTCATCCTATCAAAAAAAATTCTTATATGAGATTTATCCTTCCCAAAAGTAGACATTTTCATTATTCATAATGTACCTTATGTTAGAAAGTAAAGTACACCAAGATAACTAAGAGGAGGGGGGATGAATTAGTTATACAATTAAAACAATTCTCGATATCCTTATTAATTTCAAAACATGTAAACAATAGATGCAATAACTATAGAAAGATCATCATACACAATAACACCATATCTATTAACTAGGGAAACCCTTGATCAAAGGGAAAACCCCAGTGGGGATGGTACCCAAAAAATGATGTACTAATATAAAAGTTCCTTATGAAAATATGGACCTTATTAGGAGTCAATTAAATACAATCAATACATATCAATCCTTGTTAGAAGATTCCAACCCTGAACTAGGAGTTGATTAGGAAGACAGATGGACCCATTGTCCAAATAACTTTAGTAATATCCTCACTGAATAATACAATGGTACATCAACACTGTCTAACGACAACTTCTTTGCTAGATACAACTCCTTGTCCACTCACTATGCCTCAACTGTACCAAACACTTTTTTGATAAAAAGATATTTGTTATTAGGTTCACAAGATCTCACATACAAGTTCACATACTCACATTACACAATATCTACACTAGATGATTAAACCCAACAAAATCATCCTTCCTCTAGACCAAGTCCTAAAATAAATTATTTAGTCAGCCTTGAGGCTTTCCCAATTTACAATAATAATAATATAGGACCATCTTAATATATTACAATTATACATTACATTATATCTTTACACTTTTGTACAATTACAAACAAATTAACTACTCACAATCTTCATTACTCTTCACTTGATGCTCATTTGGATGTGCACATTTGATCACATCATCTTCATCAATTCATCTACCTCTATCCAAGTCCACTTAACCAGATTCCATCTCCATTTAGAGATATAATCTAAACAACAATAACCGCATCCTAGAAAACTTTGTCTAAATGTTGCCTTTACTAAATCTTCAATAACTCTATATTGTCTTCATATTTTCACACATGCTCTTAACTGTAGCATCTAGGAACTTTTTAGAACATCTCTTCAACTACACATAAGATCATATTCATTTCTTGAACCTTGTTAAACCAAACTCTATATGCTTCTCTTCCAGTCTTCACAAAATAACTAGTATGTTGACATCAATTACAAACTCTATCATGAATGCATCACACAACCTATGAATCATGTCTCCAAAAATGCTAGGATACTCCCTCATAGGAGTACCATCAACATTCATGCTTAACAATCTCCCCCTTTGGAATTGATAGAAATATAGATGAAAAACATCTAAGTTCCATGAAGACCAAACATCTTTTCTACATTTGCTCCCCCATTCATGTTGTCCATGAATGTTATATATTCTGTAACCAACATACATGAGGAAGGTGTTAATCTCCCCCATACATCAACATATTTTCAAATCTTCTTCATCAATCCAATCTTCTTCATCAATATTTTCAAATCCTCTTCATTAATCAAATCTCTCTCCCCCATTGACACCAATATGCAAGGATTTTACATGTGTCTCTCCCATTTATATTATACAATGATATTTTTCATGTATTACTCTCCCCCATCGACATCAATAAAAAAGGTATCATTATGTTAATTCACTTCATAAGATATGCAATAAGCTCAAGTGTTCAAAAACATTGTTAAATAATAGTACCAAAAGTCCTTGATGACTAAGCTCAAACATAGATACTCCCCCATAGAAGAAGCATCAAGAATCCAATCCAAATAAAAGTAGGGCTCTGTTACCATTGGATTGATGCAATTTTTGCATCAATTACTCAAAAGTAGGTTGGGGCATAACCCTACGCATACCTCTCAAGTACTCAAATGTATCTTTTGGTAAAGGTTTTGTAAATATATCTACTACATGCTCCTTTGTGCTAATATACTCTAGTTTGATATTTTTCTCTACAACTTTATCTCTCAAAAAGTGATACTCAATAGATATATGCTTTGTCTTTGAATGTAAAACTAGATTCTTTGACATACTTATTCTACTTGTGTTATCACAATGTATAATAATAGGCTTTGCAAACTCAATCCCAATGTCTTTCAACATTTGTTTCATTCATATGACCTGGTTACAATTGTTTGCTGCTACTACATACTCTGCATTTATTATACTCTGTGAAATACTGTCTTATTTCTTGCTTAGCGAAGAAACTAATCTTCCTCCCAAGAAGAATGTTCCACCACTAGTGTTTTTTTTCTCATCTATACTTCCTGCCCAATCCACATCAATGTATACACATAAAGTAAAATCACTTGATCTGCCATACCATAATCCAAAATCAGGTTTACCCTTCCAATATCTAAAAATTCTCTTTACTTTTGCATAACCTAACTCTTTAAGATCTGCTTGAAACCTTGCCACAATACCAATTGCATTAGATATATCAAGTCTAGCGCGTGCCAAGTATTGCAATCCACCAACTATAGATTTGTACTTTCTTTTCTCAATAGTAGGGGTTGCCTATTTTCTAGATAACTTGTGACCAATTATCATAGGTGTTCCAATAAGTTTACAACTCTCCAAACCAAATCTTTACAACAAGTCTTTAAGATCCTTATCTTGTGATATGAAGATGCCATCTTTGTTCTAAACAATCTACAATCCCAAGAAATACTTCATCCCATCAATTATACTCATCTCAAACTCTTTTTTCCTTTCTTTAGAAAATGCTTCACTTTCTTCATTATCACCTCCAAAGATTATGTCATCCACAAATGCCTCAACAATTAATAAGCCATTGTCAATCTATTTCAAATACAAATTACTAAATTAGCATTACCTTTTCCAAATCTCAAACTTATCAAATACTTGTCCAATCTTGTATACTAGGCTTTAGGTGTTGGTTTCATTCCATATTATACTATTTTAAATTTGTAAACCATGTATCCTTTATCTATCAAAAGAAAACCACCAAGTTTCTCAATGTATACCTCTTCTCTAAGTTTACTATTTAGAATGGATGACTTGGCATTCATCTTATACACATTGAAATTCTTGTGAGTTGCATATGCCAAAAACATTCTTACTACTTCTATTCTAACAAAAAGTGTAAATGTTTCCCCAAAATCAATTCCTTCTTGTTGTGAATAACGTTTACATATGAGTCTTTCTTTGTTTCTCACAAGTTCACTTTCATCTTGTTTGTAAATATTCACTTAGTTCCAATAACATTCTTACCCCAGTATAACGAGACTCGACGAGTCTGACTAGGACTTTGCAAGTTCAAGCTAGAGTCACCATTTTCGAGGCAATCTACCTCTAGACTCAAACTTGACCAAGTCCTGGCAGAGTCCACTCGGACTCATCAGACTCGTCGAGTCCCGAGCCTAGGACTCTCGTAGGTGGCCAACACATAAAAAGTGAAATTTTTAAAAAAATCATTATTTTAAGTTTCCTTTTTTGGTTGTTATAACATCTAATTGACCTAAAAAGGTCATTCCACCATTTTCTTATGCTCACAAGAGAGAGGAAAGAGTTAGAGAAGAATATTAGGGTTTTGAGAGAGAAATCAGCAAACCAGTTGGCTCTCCCGTATCGGTTGCTGATGATTTGTGCAACTTTATAGCTTGCACTCAAGCATTGAGAGGAGCTTAAGGGAGAATTTGGAGGAGGTTTCTACAAACTTGCATTTTCATTGTTTGACTTTGTGCAAATTTGAAGAGGTAAGCTACAAGTTGCATTTCTTTGTGTTGTTTTATAATATGTTTTAAAATTTTACATTCATATTTTTTACTTCTCATTTTGTTTACATTTTTTGGGTCTCTACTACTACTATCTACTATTTAGAATCTAAATTTATTCTAATTTATGTTGATGACAAAGTAAGAAGGCCCTAAAGTTTAAAAAATTGATTTGGTGCTAACTTTTTTCTATTTATAATATATTCATATTGCAGCAGGCTAGCAACAAACACATTGAAATTTGACATAATGCCTCAGGGTGAGGGAAGTGGAACTAGGCCTGCATTTAACCCTAATGCAAACCCAAGTGCAATAGCAAGGGATAAGGCTTGGAAACATGCCATCCTGGGGCACAAAAAGGGAGTTGTTACATGTTGGCATTGCAGTGTAGTATATAATGGGGGAGGAATAAATAGATTGAAGTATCACTTAGAAAATATACCTAGACATGATGCTAAAAAATGAAAAGATGTACCCTAAGATGTTATGCGAGACATGCAAACTCTTCTAAAAGAAAACATAGAGAAAAAAAAATTGAAAAAGAACACCAAGAAGAAATGGCACAACTAGCCCAATAGGGATCTTCTAGTTTTCGCTCTCCATTATCTCCTACTCCACCTATGGATGCCATTGCATCTACAAGTGTGACCATTGGGCCTCACATTTGGAAGCAAAGATCGACACTTGATTCCATGTTTGCTCCATGCATGGCTCCAGGTGTACAACCATCGCTTGAGAGCATGGGTTGGAACAAGGAGAAACCTGAGTATGCAAAATTGGCACTTGGAGACTTCTTTATCTACAACAACATTTCATTCAATGCAGTAAGGTACTTATTTATTTAAATTTAAATTTATGTCTTCTCTTGCTTTCAGAGTTTCAACTTTAAATTTTAAACTTTCAAGAGACAATAATATTCTTATTTTGTTTATTTTAATTTGTATTTTGTTTTCAAATTTATTTATAATATAATAATTTGTTTAAATTTAAATTTTATTTAATTTTTTTTTTAGGTCCCCTTATTGGCAAATTGGAATTTATGCTGTTACTACTTGTGGTTTAGGCTTCAAAGCCCCTAGTGTTGACAAGTTGGGAGACCCTATTTTGAACCAAAGGGTGGCTGATGTAGAAGATGCAATCAAGGAGCATCGTGAGTTGTGGAAGACAAAGGGTTACACCATCATGACTAATGGTTGGACTAATAGGAGTAGAACACTCCTCGACTTTCTTGTCTCCTCATTAGGTGAACCATAATTGTACTTAGAGTCTTAGACATTAAAAATTTAGAAGTAGAACTTGTACTTAAGTGATTAAGTTTATAAATTATGAATTTATAAATTATAATTTATCATTAATCATTATACTAATTTGATTCTTTTTCTTCAAATGTCATGGTTTTTTTGAAATCAATTGATGCCTTAGGAAAAACACAGAGTGTTGAATATCTTTGTGAGGTAATGGATGAAGTGATAAAGGATGTAGGTGAGGATAATGTGATGCAAATAATTATAAATAATATAGAAAATTATGTTGTTGCAAGAAAGCTTCTTATGGAGAGACACCCTCACATATTTTGGACCCCTTGTGCTACTCACTACATTGACCTCATGTTAGAGGATCTTGGTAAACTCCCTTAGATAAAAACAATTATAGAACAAGGAAGGAGTGTATGCAAATTCATATATAATCATACATGGGTCCTCAACCTCACGAGGAAACACAATGAGCAAAAGGAGTTGTTTTGTCCAGGGGTCACTAGATTTGCAACCAATTTTCTTACATTGAAATATTTTCTTGATTCAAAGAGAGGTTTGAGATGCATGTTTGTTAGCGAGAAGTGGATTACACCATCATATGCAAAGACCACTATAGGGATTGATGCAGCTGATCATGTTTTTGGTAGGGCTTCTTTTGGGACACCTGTTGGTCTAATTTTTCACACTTGCAATTTTTTTTTGAAAATTATGGTGAGAAATCATTTGAGTTTTTTAGGATTGCCCTAGTCTTTCCCTGTTTCATGTGTTATCAGAGTCTATTGATTTCTCCAGATTGATCTTTTAAAACAGCCATGAAATTGTCCCAGGTCTGAAATTGATGGCATCCCTTTTGAATTTTTCAAAAGGAGTTGTAAAATGTTTTAAGTTAGTCCTTTAAGTTCTTACGGTGTGAGGTTTCACGTAACAACAGAATGCCTTTTTATTTTGGTTTCCGTGGCCACGCTTTCTGATACATCGAAGAGGCGTAAAGGATTTATCGCACCTTGAAAAGCTCTTTCTACGGGCTTACGACTAAATACCTTGAGCGAAGGAGCGGGGAAGCCTGCAATGTGATCTACGTGTATACGCCTCAATGGGTAGCATAAAGGCGTAAAGAGTGATCTAAAGGGAACGTGAGGGTATTACAGTGTTACGAGTAAAGGTTTTTCCGTAAGCACGGAGGCTAGGTTTCATGGTGTTTACGTGTCTACGATTCTTGGGTTTGTGGACAACCGTAAAGATTTGTTCTTAGCAGTAAAGGAATCATGTGGGACCTGTTGAAGTGTCAGAAGGGCCTAGTTGCAGCAAATCAGATGGAGACACGACATTTATGTCAGATGTGCCCATCCCTCGTGGCATATGACTTAAGCTTTTGATATTACGCCCTTAAGCTTGTAGGTTAAGCATATGAACGAAGAGCTATTTTTTCTTTTTTTCATGGTTACGGATCTAGTCTCAGCGTGTAAGCATAAAGAGGTGAGAAGGAAGATCAGTAAAAGGGGTTTACGCTCATACGATAAAAGGAAGACGTGAGACCGCAATAGCAGTTGAGAGGGCTCTCTGATGATACGAATAAAGCTAAGTCGTAAGAGCGGGAGATAAGTTTTGAAGCCTTACGCTGCCCCGGGAAATGAAATAAGTGGAACAACATAGAGGGAATTTCTAAGGTCTCCGCAGATACGTGCACGTAGGAGCGTAAAGGCTACAAGGACGGCTTGAATAAGGGTTTTACGCTCACACGAGGAATGTTGAATCGTAAGAACGGAGATGTTAGTAAAAAGGTTTTCGATGTTCCGGTGTAAAGGGTTATGTATAAGCGTAAAAGGTAATAAGACAAAGTTAAGGATCTTTACGCTTATATAGAAGAAGCTTAAATCATAAAGGCGGAAACACACAGTAGAAGGGCTTGAGATCCTACGGGGTAAAAGGTTTCGTAGGAACGTAAAAGGGATTTGCAAAACAATGTAAGAGCATCATTACGTTCTTACGATTAGGGCATTTTGAAGCTTCTCTGAGTGAGCATAGAGATCCATCGAGAGCATTTTCGGCATCACGAAGATTGAAGGTTTGACTTAGCGTAAAAATGAAAGATAGGCATATAAGAAAGAACCTTTGATGTGTCACGACAGATAAGCAAAAAGGACAAAATTACTGTAGCCAAGCAAAGTAAGATTTTGGAAAGTACAATCAAAATCCAATTTTGTGGCTGATATACCCTGATGGCGACCTGCGATCATAAGTTTTAAAACTCATGCATGCTAAATTTATTAAAAAGGTTGGCAGATATATAATTAAAACATCAAGGATTTAATTGAATTACCAGCCTCAAGAAGCTTGTTCTTGTGTTGTTTTGAAGTTTTGAAAGCTACAGAGCTCTGTGTATCCTCTGAAATTGCAGAAGAATTAAAAGTAAAAAAAAACATGGCCGACCAAGAAGTTGAAGAGGTGCATGCAGAAGAATTCGAAGTCGAAGACAAGGGTGATGATGTGGTAGAAGTCACACCAAAAGGAAAAAGGAAGAAATCTGCTGTCAAAACATAAAAGAAGACAAGGGTCAGAAAACCGAACAAGCATGCAGAAGACTGGTTAAAACTCCTTCCAGGGTCGTCAAATGCAATTTATGCAAATGATCATATATTCAGACACCCTTATGCTTTTGTTCGAGATGCTGAATGCCCTAGAATTACTGGCTATGATCTTTTTATGTACTTTTATCAAAACAGAATAGAGAATGTGCCAGTATGTAACCCTTGGAATAGAAATATGGCAAAGTTAATTTTTTTAGAAGTGTTTGTTGATGTTGACCTATTGAAGGCCCTAATAAATTCATACAATCTAGTAACCAGGACTTTTCACAGGCATAATGGGAGCATATTATGTACATTGGACAGAACTTCTTTTATTGAGGCTTTTGGATTGATGGGACAAATGGATGTACCTATTGAAATTGCAGACTTACAAGGAAAATTCGCTAGGAATAAAACCTACTTTGTAAACAATGTCATGCTGCCACACATTCCTTACAAAGTTAAGAAGGCAGGGTTAATCCCAAAAAAGGTGGGAGACTTTTTACCTTTGAGTAGGTTCAAAAATTATTTCAAAAACACAGTGTATGGGTTGCACAAAGTATTGGGAAGTGATGGTGCAGAGGATTGTGTATATGGTTCTCTTTTTCTGATGGCATGCGACATACATGATCCTTTTCATCATAAGGAGTATGATTATGTGGCCTTTATCATTGACAGTATGCACATGCAGATTTGTGATGCTAAGAAAGGAGAACTGAAAGACTTCAAGTTCCACCATTATTCATTATTGATGCACCTTATCCTGTATAGCAACATTGGGTACATTAGTGGACACTTCATTGATCAAACTTCTGATGAATTTGGTGAGTTACCTGTGCAACTCTGGACTCATATTTGGCATAAAGATTTCTTCTATTCAAATGCTCTAGTTTTTTTCAATTTGTTCAGTTATGTTATTATGAGGCAGCTAGATCATACTTTCTTTAGGGCACCCAATGTTTTGAAGACTCTGCTTAGGCCCTCTTTCTTAGATGAAAAAATAAAATTAGATCATAATTGGGGAAGCATATTTTTGTTTAAAGAATGTACTTTAATAAGAGTTTTTGCATGCCCACAGCCTCCTCATCTATTGCCTAAATATCTACCCCCTAGATTGGCCATTATTGAATTCTTTTGGCAATTCTTATTGATGAATAAAGAAATGATCCCTCCCTCTCTACATAAGCCTACTTTTGTATGTAGAACCTTTAAGGTAGGAGACTTTGAAATAGGCAAGAATGCTTTTGAGGAATTGAGTGATTATTTAGGTCAGTATAAATTTGCTACTGGGCCATATAGGATGTATGATCTTGACAGTTATATTGCAAACGAGGTTAAGACCATTAGGGGTTTTGTTCTGCCTCCAAGTAAGCCTATCCCTGTAGAGGACCTAATTGCCAACATAGTAGCAACAGGGGAGGCAGATGAGTTATTGAGGAAGTATGAAGAAATAAAGAAAGTGAAACATGCTTTGAAGAGGACCAACCCTGATTTAAGGGTTTTTATACAGAAGTTCCATATCCAAATAATCTGAGGAAAATGATTGAGAATTTTGATCATATTATGTTACAAATGCCTCATGAGCCAGAGGGAGAAGAAGCCATTGTAAATAGAGAATCCCCTAAACCAGATACACAATTAGAAATTGATTTGGAAGAAGAGCAGCCATCAACATCAGCCTGGATGCCACAAGGAAATAAAAGACAAAAGACAATGCACATCCCTGAAAAGGTGGTAAGCAGAGCTATACAAGTCATGTCTGGAAGTAGTGAGTATTTTGTTGATATTAGGAAAAATTATTTTCATCAAAGGGCTACTGAAGCAGGAAAAGCTTCTACTGACATGCAAATTGCAACATCAAGGTTGGATGACAGGCTCATTCAATCTGAGAAATTCATGGAAGATGATGATTTTATTAAATCATTAGAATTTAAAAGTTTTCTCTATAAAATCAAACAAAATGAACTCACATTGAGTCTCATGCTAGGAGAAGATCCAGAGAAAAATAAAGAGTTAGTTGAAAAAATATTGGCTTATGACCCTGAAAGTGAAACAATGACTGTCATAGAAGCTAGGGAATTAGTACATAGGAGTGGAATGATTCTAATACCACATTGGGACATTGAGAAAGCTTTTGTATTGGACCAAATGAGAAGACAAGATAAGGCCATCAGTTATGAAGCCACTAGCAGTGAAGGTTTTAAAAGAGGGCCAGGTTTTAATGTGGACACTAAAACCCTAGCAGTATGGAGTGTGGCCCCTGACACCAAGAAGCCTAAGACGATGGATATAGAAGAAACTGCTTAGGGCAATATGATTGTGTGGACATTGGAGAGCACTACTGGGAAGGAAATATCCAGTTTGGTAAAACATTTTGCTCTTATGAATGAGGAAAAGGTTGATGAAATTGAGGATAAGTTAGCTGCAATGTTTAATGAATGCCTTGATATGAGGAGAACATATGAAGAAGAGCTCAAAATGAGCCATGTACAGAAACAAAGAATAGAGGAGTTGGAGGAAAAAATTAAGATTCTAGAAATAGAAATAAAATCCCTCAAAGAACAGTTCAAGAGAGCAACAAAGGCAGAGCATGCACCAAGGCAAGAGGAAGAAAGAAGGCACAAAGTAGAAGCAGAGGCCCAAACAGAAGAAATGCTTATGGGAACAACAGTGTCAGTGCCTGTGATTAGTGTGGAAATAGAAGTTTCCCAGGTTGACAATAATACCAAGAAAAATGTTTTGATGAATGTATTAAATCATAGAATCAACATTCTGAAAAGAATATCTCAGGATACTTATAATACATTCATCAGTCTACAATCTGCAGAACAAGTATGCATGGGTGCAGTTAGATGGCTTGAGCCTATTTTTCAACAGTGGGGACCCTATATGCAATTTTTTGACAGGTTGATACCCTTGTTAGCCGAGAAGCCAGATCTCTCAGATAAAGTTATTACTGTGAAGGAAGGTATGGACAAAGTGAAAGAATTATTGCAAATCTTCATAGGGAAGCTGGCAATAATTCAAAGTAAATTAAAAATGCTAACAAATGGTTTCTATTCTTTGATTCCTTCTGTTATCGATTCTAATGATAAGTTAAAAGATTTTGATGAGTGGTCTAATTCTTTTGATCACATTATAGACTTGCCACAAGTGGTGTCCGTCCTCCAAGATGGTATTGATGAATGTCTTTTCAATGAACTAATTGATACCCTTTTCAAGATTGAAATTGAAGTGAATAGGTTTATCATAGAAGGAAGGGTGATTACTGATGCCAGGTGGCAGAAAATAGTGGATGAATTAACAACAGTTAAAGAATGTGATTGGCCCACTAAAAGAGAAATATTTATCTAGGAAGCAATCACAGAAATCAAAGCACTACCAACTGAGAGTAGTTAGAGAAAAGGACAAAATTGAAGATTTTATGCTCCAGTTGTCATTTGCCTTCTGTTTTCTTCTGAAAAGGGGTAATTTACCCAATTTTTGTAAAAGGACACGTGTCACTTTCTTTAGCCCGAAGCTTGTTGCATCTCACACTATTTAAGTGAGATCCCAAGGCTAAAGAAGGGTCCGAATTCTATTTCTTCTAAGTATTGTGCTTAGTCTGGTTTTTGGTCCAAATTTTGAAAGCAAGTTTGTAATGTATTTTGCTGTCAAATTCTCTGAGAATACATGAATATAGAATGACCTGTGTTTCTTTCTGAAGGCCATTCCGAGTCTACTGTAAAGGATATATCATTTTCAAAGGAAATGAATACAAATTATGAACTGTCCCCATATCAGTTCTTTCTGAATTTTGTCTCCTTTTAACTACTTAGCTACCTTGATGTTGTATGAGTAAAAGCTTGTGCAATTGAATGCAATCAAATTAGGTTGTATATCCATTTATCATTGCTGTTAATTCAATGGATTAAATAAAGGCTTTGATGAATGTGATAAGATTTCTTAAGTATTGAAAAGGATTTTTGAATGATAAGTTCTAATAAGAATTGCTGATAGAATTTGTTGTAAGGCAACACATTAGATCTAAGAATTTGTTATAGACTCTGAACCCCAATGGATTAGGCATTGATCAAGTTATTTTAGCTGAAGGAGAAATATCTTACAAATGGTTTTTCAAATGCATCATTAAATCAAATTTTACTTTTATTTCCTGTAGATCTTCAAAGTTGGCCAGCAGTTGCCTACATAGAATGTTTTAGCTTCAGTTAGCCATTGTTGTTGAAAACATCTGCAGATCTATAGAAGAATTCTTGGCCATATCTGTTTATGGGATGTGTTTTATCAAGTTAGTAAGAATTATGTATATGTTTAAGGATCTTGAAATGAGAATCAAAATGAAACTAAGAACAATCCTCATACATTTGTTTCAATTTTGAACCATCCCTGGGTACACCCACCCTGGTTTTGCAGAGCCAAAAGAGTAGAAAACCATTTGTGGTTTTGTTGAAGTTGGGTCCAAATACCTTACATATGAAATTGTTAATAAGAATAGGCCATTCTTTAGATTGTGTATGTACTGTCATTTTGGTATTAAGCATTTTGTCGCTTAGTAGTTTTAGCACTTCTTAAAACACCAACAACACCAATTGTTGATATTGTGATGGTAATCTCCTTTTTGTCCTCATTTCAACATTTTTTTATTACAAAATTATGTTATAAATTATTGTTCATTTTTTAAAGAAAAAACTTAAAGTTGATTATTTCTTTTCCAACTTTTATAATGATTGTAGTTTGTAAAGCTACTTGTTGTTTTCCTATGAATTGCTGATGGAGAGAAGCCCTCAATGGGGTACATTTATGAGGGCATGGATAGGGTGAAGGAGGCCATTCACTCTTTTTTTGTAGGGAATCGAGATAGGTATGGGCCTATATGGGATATCATTGATATACATTGGCACAATCTACTTCACAGGTCTATACATGTAGTGGCCTACTTCCTTAATCCAACATACCAATTCAGCCCACATTTCAAGGGTGATGATGAGGTGTGGAGTGGCCTCTACAATGTTATAGAGAGAATGTCACCTGATTCAATAGTTGGAACAATTGTAGTCTGTGAGATTGAGTTGTTTAAGAAAGATCAAGGGGACTTATTTGCATGAGAGTTGTGTAAGAAAAATAGGACAGAATTGATGCTTGGTAAAAATATTTGATTCTACATCCTAATTTCTAATTCTATTACCATTTTAATTTGATAAATTCAAAGTTATTGATATGATTCAAAGTTTTCTTGTTTCAGATGCATAGTGGGAGATGTTTGGCACAAAGGTGCCAAATTTACAAAGGATTGTGATTTGCATCTTGAGCCAGACATCTAGTGCATCAGGATGTGAACATAATTGGAGTATATTTGAGCACATACACTTGAAGAAGCACAATAGGTTGGCAGTGAAAAAATTGAATGATCTTGTCTTTGTTCACTACAACCTTTGCCTTCACCATAGACAGATCCTTGGCACCGATACATCACCGATTGTATTAGAGAATGTTGATCCTCATGCAGAGTGGAACACAAAGATGGCTGATCCTATATTTAGTGATGAAGATGTGGATTGGGTAGATTAGGTGGATCAAGAGGCTGAGGTAGTAACGATGGTAGTTGAGGAGGCTAGAGCGTGAGGAGACAAAGTGCAGGACCTTGAGGCTAGGAGTGATGGATCCTAGTTTGATGATGAGGATTATGTGGGTGAGGATGAGGATGATGATGAAGATGAGAATGAGGTTCAAGCTCAGCCTCAGACATAGGGAGAGAGGATGACTCTACAGTCTTCCATTACTTATCTTAGGCACACTCGTAGGAGGACATAGACTACCATGAACCTTAGTCTTCTAATTGTTATTTTGATATATGTTTTGAACTTTTGATACCATGGATTCCATAATCCATGAATATTATAGACATTTGAGTCTTTGACACTGGAGTGTTACTATGTTCATTACTTTAAGTTTATACTTTATAGTTTATAACTTTATATTGTGTTATTCAAATTTTTCCTTCAGAAATTTACTTTTATACTTATGTGATCTATGCAAAAATTGTGTATGTGCATTAAGTAGCTTCTATTTATCTCAATTATTGTGTATTTGATATTAATTGATTAAAAGATGCATGAAACAATCTTAAAATCTTTAAAAATATTTGAATTTTATGGGTTTTTCAATTTTCCTAGTCCTTGTCGAGTCCTTGTCGAGTCTAATCACCGAGTCTGAGCCTAAGTCAAATTTTGACTTTCTAAGTCAGAGGCAAGTCTGAGTCCCATAACTATGTCTTACCCATAGGCCTAGGAACCAATTCCCATGTATTGTTCTTTTCTGTAACCCCCTACTTGAGAACCCAAAAGAAATAAACCTAATATGTTACAAAGTTTATTTAACTATATTTTTTAAAAATTTAAACATAAAAGAAACAATGCAGAAGCAATATAAACAAACACAATATTTACATAAGTGTAATTATAATACTGATTTCATTCTTGAAGCATTCCTTCATGTTGAGTCATGTTTTAGAAAGTGTTATTAATAAGTTTAAGTCTCAATTACAATATCCCTAATCATAAAGAAATAATAGATACACCATCTCATTGGAAAAAGCATGAATACATCTAATGAATAATATCTGCTACACATGTCACACAGTATGCAAGAATAGATACAAGTACATCAAGATACAAGATACATGATAACTTATATACCAAAACTAAAGTAGAAGTTTCTAATATAAGAACAAGAATAATAACGTTGCAACTACATCAACAAACATCCAACATTAGCCAATCTGAGGGGGACCCAAATGGTAAAAAGTCACTACCTCTTGATCGTGTGGTCACCTTACCAGGCTCCCACTCCCACTATGCAAAAGAGATAATGAATGATTTACATACGAATAATCAAACCATAAAACTATCCTAGGAAAGGAATCCTGATAGCCAAATTTACCTCAAGGTTACATAAACTACTAATAAAGAAAAAGATAACCAAACTTGAAAAGACACTCATCCAAACTAACATAACATACCAAAATCAACAACAGATACAAAGTACAAATCAAATATCAAAACCATAATGATACAACCACCTCCAAATCAATGTCAAGTCTCATAAGAACAATAATCAATAGATAACAACTATTGTCAATAAAAACAAATAACCAATCACTAACTTCAACAATAAAAGCACCACCAATGAATAACTGACACTCATCAATAAAAGTCAGTTGTTAATGATAATTGACATCCAATCAATAAATAATAACTCACAATAAATACACTACTAAAAGTAACATCCAACAAGTACACCACCAATGGTAAATATAAAAGAACCATGCAGGAGAATCAAGCTACATAGTATGGCATGTCATCACACAAGCCAACTCTAAAGTTACCCTGGTAGTCTCTTAGAACCTTGCTCTCAAAGTGACTCTATGCAAAACCAAAATAGCCTCTTGTGAAGACAAGGAAACTAGTCAAACCCCTCAATGTATCATCCCATTCCCATTCTTAGCTTATACAAGTACTCAAGGCATGGACGAGGTAAAATCTCTAACCTATCTTTTAAATTTATCTCAAGGCATGAGAGAAAAAAGTGTTTTAATTACTATGTTATCACTTGCTACACAACTTACAATGAGTTACATTGTCAGCCATTTTGGGCTCCGACCCCAGTACAAGCCACTCCCATAGACATGCACTTAGACTACATTCCCAAAATTAATAAACCACAATTATGTCTCATACCACAAAAGTAATATTGATCAAATTTGGTTTCTTAACACACAACTCAAAAATAACATTGGTTTGCAAAATCCAAGTTCTCATAAATGCTCATCAAAATAAATATCAATTTGAATCATAAAATATATCATGACGTCTAGTCAAATAATCATAAACAAAACCTCAAAATGCCTCTGGTGCACATCCTATCTTAGCCAACTAAAAAATCCACAAAGAAAAACCATCACAAAAATAAAGATCACAAGACTATGAATAGAATATAAGAAAACACATAATTTTTAATCATATGGTTTAATTCCATGATTTTCTATTTTTAGATTGACTTGTAAAGATGTGTTTAGAAATAAAGTAAGAATATACATGTTAACGTAAATTGTTATGTTAATATACTTATTTAAATCAATATGTATTTAAATGTCAAATCTCTTTGTGCATATAAAATATCATGCAACATTATCATGTTATTAATTTAAATAATCTTAAATCATAAATGATTTAATTAATAGCATAAAGATATTTTATTAGCTTTAAATATTGATACCAATTCCATTTCTAAAATATTACTATGACTTCTATCTAAGTCTAATATTAATATTTACTTTTACTTTAATTCAATATGACTCTACAAATAACTCAAACTTGAAATTATAATTATAATTAAGTTATTTACAATTTCTCTTATAATATTCAAATATTCATAACTAGATGATTATATGGTAAACTCCACTACAACTTCTCTTAAAATATAACTAAATAAAAAATTTATAGTTCTTTGCTATATTTGTTGCGTGGATTGCGTTAAATTGTTTTTGCATCAATGCTTTGAATCACACTCTATTCCTATAGCTCTTTCACCCTGGTGATGGATTGTGGAAACAAAATTTTATATTTATTAACTTATAACTCCACTTGCATTAATAAATATATAACAAGTTATAACTCAGTAAAAGTTTTAAAAATAATTAATATTAAAAACTCACTCATAAGAAAGTAAGTAGTATTTATTTATTTTATTTTTCAAATAAATATATATTTTAATTTAATTTTTAAAAATAATTTTAATTTTTTTAAAAATTAAAAATTAGTCATAATTTTTTTAAATAAATCCAAAAATTCTATTATATTTTTATAAAATAAAAATAAACATATAATTAGTATTTTTTTGCATGTCTTTGATCTCTCAAAATCATGCAACCATAGTATACTTAGTTTTATATCTTTAGTATATTTGTTTTCACATGGATGTAGAAGTTTAGTTACAACATGCTTTCCTCTCAATTAATTTTTTGCTTTTCGAATCAATTTTGCAACCAAATTATTTTAGATATAAGAGAAATATTTACCTTTATTTAGAAAATTCAAGATAATCACATGGTTAGACTAAAAAAAAATTTAAAGTTGAAACCCTAACTATTCAATTTGTTATTTTTTCCAATTTTCTATAATCAAATTTTTCCTATATTAGAAAGCCTCTTAAAATAATATAGTAATAATAATTTTCTAAATTTTTCTATAGTTTTCCTCATTCAACTTTGCTTGATTAATAAGTTTTTCCTTCTCAAAATCTATAACATAATTCTTTATCCAAAAATGAATACAATAAATTAATAAACATTATGCAAGCACCCGGTAAGATATGAAGTAGACAAATCTTTGAACAAAATTTTAAAATGAGTTTTCAAACCCTACTTCAAAATCATAGCTAAAATCTAAGACAATCTGTGAATGCATGCAAATCCAAATCCTCTGAAACTTTCAACAATTCTTTTGCTCTAATTCCAAATTTTGCTCCCCAAAACATGTGTATCTCTCAAATGAACTACAAACTCTCTAATAAAGAACCATAATCCTAACTAGAGTTTCTATTCTCCAATATTTCAAACGCCACTAACTTTATTAAAATATTAATATTCTAATTGTTTAATCCTTTCATGCACATTTAAAGGATTATTTAATTATAAAATGATTTTCTTTTCTTTTCCTCCACTTTACTAATTAGTGCAAGCACTATTTAAAGTGTAGTTTATTATTTAAATTAATAATAATTATTAAGGCTCATTATTTAAATGTAAATCTAATTTAATTATTATTAATTAAATAATTATAATAAAATAATATTTAATATTTAATCTTTTAATATTACAATTCTCTTAAAAAATTTCTAAATTAGATTTTCAAATTATATCTTTAAACTAAAACATAATTAATTAATTAATTAATAATTAAATGTCATGATATTTTAATTTCTCTTTAATCAATTTTCCAAATTAGACTTCCAAATTAAGTCTTTTATATTAAAGCACATGTTTAATTAATTTTTTATTAATTAAATATACTCTTATTTTAATATTTTCTTTTTAATCAAATAATATTTGATAATTCTCAATATTCTACGATTAACCCAAACAATACAATTCAATCATTTACTAAATAAATCACATAGCCAAATCCACATAAAAGCAACATTATCAAAACTCAAGATTAAATAACATAGGCAAAGATAAACTCACTGGTTTAAAAGGGTGGAAAGTCAGATACATGTCCTCCTTCTCAAGATAAGTAATTAGACTATGGATGGGATTAGACTTGAAAATTATCTCCTAATTCTTTCCATTGAGTTATTGCGATAGAACACACTCATCTTGGCAATTCAAGGAAGTCAATGCCTGATACTTCCAAATCTGTATAAAAGATGAGCATGTACATGTGCATATATATCTAAGCTAAATAGGAAATGATAGGGAGAGGTACATCATGTAGATCCTAACTAGCATGTGACTATGACTCCCTACCTCAACCATATCGGGCACACCAAATATCAATGTAAAATAGACATACACACCATACACATGCAAGTATGAGGTAAGTATAATAGTAAATCCTAAATATAAATAACATCATATTCTAACATGAACATCTCATCATCATGATGACATAATAAACATCTTTCTAAGATAGTACACCATATGAGAAAATCATAAAAGTAATTTCATTAACTAACTAAGAGCAATTAAAGCATCATCACTGCAAGTAGGAAATTATTACAACATATCATAATCAATTGCTCAACATATCAAAGTATTGCATTTCAGATATGAAATAAAAGCTAACACATCTATAGAAGAATCATATAGAGATTTTAACAACTAAGTCTACAATGATAAAAAAGGAGGGGTATTACATCCTCCTCCCCTTAAAATAGGCTTACTCTTGGAAGCCAACTATTAAAACTAAGGCAACAAAAATGAAATATATAGCCACAAAATAGCATTTAAAATACCAAGTGTTATGAATCAAAGTTTTATTTTCATAGTTCTATTGTTTTCAATTTTGTTCTTTATATTTTCTTTTGATAAGTCTTGTTGTTTGATCTTGTTCAAAGTTTAAAAACTTGTTAACTAATGACACACAATATTCCTAGAGCTCCCAATGTTGAAACTTGGACTCTGATACTAGATGTAATATCCCGCTCATGAACCCAATAGAAATAAACTTAATATGTTTTTGGTTAAGTAAAATAGGGTTTTTACAAGGGTTCATGAAATCCACCAGTTAACTACAGAATACTACTAAAAATTTAGGTCTAGCAACCAAGAAACATAATAAATAATAGGCCATACCCAATCATCAAATGTAAACAAAAAACATATGGCCAAAAGCTAGGGAATAGACAAAAAACTAGGAGCATCTATTGGGGCACCAATTCTTTGGCCAGCTCCAATTTCTTGAGCTCTAGCTCTCTCATGGCCTCAACCTCATCGGTCTTTGATTGGCTATCATCTGGAGAAACCTCCTCTTCCTCTTTTCCACTCTCCTTCTTTTGCTCAGGCTCTCACCCTACAAAGAATCATCCTCATTAACCACCCTGGTTTCCTCTCAATCCTTTTCTTCCTTCCCCTTTTTTCTTTCCCCAATCATCAAGTGTAGCTGAATGATGTTATGATTAAGACCTTTTATTATGTTGAGGCTCTGGTTAGCCAAGCTATGGAGAGAGCTCTCCATCCTTTCCACTCTTTATTCAATCTCAAAAACCCTTGCATCCAGCTTTCTTATTCTAACATTCTCGTCCCCCGACCTTTCTTGCCCCTGCATCTTGAACTTAATCTCTTCAATTTCATGGAAGATCCATTTAATGGACCGAAAATTGTCCTTCAAGCTGTTGTGGGTATTGTTTAGGAGGTTCATCCCCATTTCCCTTGGATTGTCACTAAGAATCACCAAAGCCAAGTCAATGGGCTCCTCCAATTGAATTTTTCCATCCATTCCCTCCAAAACCTTTGAGTGGATATGCTCTCTTACTAGACCCATTTTTGCAGTGCTGGCATGAAAGTTCCTCCATGCAGTTTTCCTTCCCTTTACATCAAGAGTAATAGTGGTTTAAGTTGAGCCCTCTTCCTCTTTTTTCTCTTCTAGAGCTTTGATAGTGCTCTTCTTACCCTTACCAAGTGCCTTCTTAGCATCCCTCTCACCACCTCTTTTACTTTTGATCGAGATGTCATCCTTCTTGCTTACTTGAGCCTTACTAGTGCCCTCCTCTCTCACATTTCCCTCCTTATCCATGTCCATCCCCTCTTCCTCATCATTGAAATCCTCCAAGTTTTCCTCCTACTTTATCCTTCTCTCCATTCCTTTTCCTGGATTCTTTTTCTTCTTCCTACCTATATCCTTCATGATTTTAGCCACCTCCACCTCATCATCCAAGTGCAGACCAGCACTATCCTTCATATTCGAAGGGAAGTAAGAGCTCTTCATCTCCTTAGAAGAATCTACCTTCTAGGCAATAGCCCTTCCACGAGTTTGAGCTTTAAAATGCTCATATATGAGTAATAACAAACCCTCATGGAAGGTAGGATTAGTGTATGCTTTCTTCTTAAAATCCATAATACTCTTATTTGCAAAGAAAAACAAGTAGAAGGGGATGAAAATCTTTGTTCCATATCTAAAATGGTTTAGGATAACAAAATTTTGGGTTCAAATATTGTCAAACCTTGTGTTGAATGTTGTGTAGGATATAGTCGCCCTTAAGAAAACCCTCCATAGTTTCTTAATAGATGCGGGCTCATAGTAGGCACTAGTCTTCACTAGTTTCTTCATCTACTTTGCATCCTTTGCAAAGTCTTTCACCGCATTCAGAGATATTTTCTTATCCCTATAGAATTTTGTGCCCTAATTGGGAGAGTTAATGACCTTGACAATGATCCCTTCATTGACCTAGAATTCGATCCCATCAATCTTCACCTTCCCATCTCTCCATGACTTAACCATCAAGTTAGTTATCTTCAGATCTTAGCCATGAAGTTTTCAATGAAGGACGAGATGCCACCTTCCTTCAACTTCTACCACACCTTTGATCACCTCTTCCACTTCTCTACTTTTCCCTCTGGCTCTCTATGATGCCTCTCCCCTACGATTATTTTGCAAAAAGAAGAACAAAAACTCTATGTTCTCTAAGCATCGTGAGCCAAACATTAGTTTTTCTCACAAAATTTGTACTTGCCTTCAACCTTGGTAAAGAAATAGTAATAGTAATTACCAATTTCCCATAAAATCATCCATAAAATGTGCCATAAAGCCCCCCAATTATGATGCCTTTGAATCGGCCTGTGCCAAGCTTTCATCACTTTACAAGTTTGATTGATAGCATTAACTACCATTAATACACTTTATGTTGCCCATCCTCCACTGGATTCTCTCCATCTCAATTAAACTTTTAGTAGTCCTCAAAAATCCCTCACCACTAGGCCATCTATGTGACATGTCCCTCCTTATTGCCTCATTAGCCATCCAATCAACAACCACATTTCTCTCACGATAGACATGTGACACAAAGACCCTTTCGAAAGAAAGTAAGATAATATGTTACAAAGGTTACTAAACTATATATTTTTAAAATTTAAACAACATTAAAGTAAAAACGTGGAAACAATATACATAAACACAACCTTTAGAAAAATGCAATTACAATACAAATTTTATTCTTGAAGGGTTCCTTTGTGTTGACTCATGTTTAAGATTGTTTCATTAATAAGTTTAAGTCTCAATACGATATTCCCAATCTTAAAGAAATAACAGATACATCATCTGTAAGGAAACTTGGCAACAAAGAATATAACCATTTCCACATAACCCATAATAGATCTGAAATAAACATGGAATTAAAATCCACATGCAAAAGAATAGACAACATACCCACAAAATGTGACACAAGATATACCCTGGGAAACCCTCATTGAGGAAAAAACCCAGCCTCCAAAAGCATCCATCACCATGTATTATTCAGCAAAAAAATACCATTGCCATACAACCATGGAAGCCTTCATGGCCATAGCCACAACCGAGCAAACTATGTGAACAAGCATGAATCCACACATCCCATGCCATGCTTCCAACCTTCACAAATGCTCCCTTGGCTAACCTGTCAAGCCTTGTCCCACTCGACTCTTGCCTTTCGTCTTCTCCTTGTCACTCTCTCTCTATACAACAACTACCCTTGTGGCTGCTTATACAGTAGCAAGTCCCACAAAACTACTAAGTGGTATTACATAAACCATGTGCTAAAACCATGTGCTACCTAACCCACTGACCCCACATTTAATATTGGGCATTTAATTCTTTTCCCCAATATTAAATAATTACATAAAATATTTTTACAATGTTACAATACAACTCATCAAGAATATTTCATGGGAATCTTTACATGTTGCACGTCCATCTAGGTACAACATTACATAATAAAAATAAAATAATAAAATAACAATATTATGCAATGTGTGCAACACCAATTATCTCAACAATCTCCCACTTGTTGTACACATTGCATAGGGTTAATCCGTAGCCACATAAATGAACAAGGGAACAATCCCTCCCAGCACATCCACCATCATGGATCAAAATACACCAAGTGCTCCATCTTGGTACCCGCGACAAAATCAAAGTATCCAGCATCTCAAACATGAATGATCTCACCTCCTATTATGCCACTCCCACTGGACATACATAGAAGCCATCCAAAGAGAAAGCCACCCAACCTATCGCATTAGAAGATCATAAAATCCTGTACCAACTAAAATTCCAAGCACAAAAAACCTAATCCAAAGGTAATCACATGTATCTGTAGTTGTCAAAATATCCATAGCTGAAATAGCACCCACAACAAAGTGCCAAACCCATCCAACTATCCATACCTCAAAGGTATAACAAGTGAATCTCATATCACCGACATATCCAATCTATAAACTGCAATCACAAGCCTCAAGAACAATACCTGCCACATATATACCAAGAAGCTCCCATTGCAAAAGATAATGTCAAAGCTATAACCAATCCACTCACAACATCTCAAAGAAGTGAATCCATGTAGTATCAAGGACATCCACAATACATAAATTGATATCTTGCAAGAAAAATTCTCATAACAAGTCTCCAATAGTCTCCAAGTTCTCCACAACCAACAGAGGAAAGAGATAAAGTAATAACCATGTCATCTCTCACATGACATACATGAGCACAAACCAGTGATCACAATCTCTAACCAATCTCAAATCCAATGTAGGAAAAATTGAACATCCAGGAAGATAACCAAGACCAGAGAAACCATGCAAATCATAACCTGTATCATGTCCTTCTACACACACCTCTAGATGTAAACCGTGCAAGTATGATCTCCTCCATAAAACCCCAACAAGAAGCCTCAACAACACCCAAAGCATACCATATAACTAATCATGGATGTAAGCCTCTCATAAGAAGATCAAACTCATAAACCATTCCTAATACAAGGAATAAACATTCCTAATCCAAGGAAAATGCCCAATATAAAACCATCTCCCAAACTCAACCAGCATAATAACATATGCACATGGAGATAACCAATGCTAAACCATCTCTCAAATGAACCCTCCAGAACTAACTCATGTACCATAGCTCAAGATCCATATCCATGAAAGATAAGCATAAATATAATGCAACTGAGAGAAACAATGGGCTATACCTCTCAAGTAGAAAATCACCGAGTAGACCAAGAGTGGGGAATGAGAATGCTCATCAAGATACCCAAGTCTCTAACCAAGACTCATCTAAGAACAATCTCCTCTCAAGTCCATATCAAGTGACTGCCCCTCGGACTTCCTGCTGAAACCATTAACCATCCCAACAAATACTTCTCTAATCCAAGAGAAATCAGCGTCACCACCGTCTCTAAGTATCCATGAGCACCTGTAACCAATCAATCCATGCCAACTCCAAATGCAACATAGCAATATCATGAAGTATCCAGCTTATGATCAGTGTACTCAATACCAAGAAACTAAACCAAGATTAGTGTCAAAGTTCCAACCATGGCCTCAGGAACATAAACATGACAACATGATCTAACCATCTCAACCAAAGAGATAACATGCTTCATATGAACATACCATAACATGTCACAACTCTAAACGCGTATCAAGAGTATACCATGACATAATAATGAAACCATCCTTATACCAAGGATAGCATGCCAAATAAAAGCATAAACCACACCTTTACCAAGAACCCTGTGAGTCCTCAAGATGCAACCATCTCCATACACCACGAAGAAAACCATCTCCACACACCATGAAGAACCATCTCCACACACCATGAAGATAACCAAGAACTCCATGAGTCCTCAAGATCTAACCATCTTCACACACCATGAAGATAACAAGTGCACCATGTAAATGTCAAAGACGCTTCTGCAGCAACAGGATCTAAGACAAACCTCCAACATCTACAAATACTCAATAAATATATCAATGCCAACAAATCCCACTCAACCGTGGTACCAAGTCACCTATGGAATCATAAAATCCATCTCCTACTTGAAGATCCAAACCAAACTAGGAACTAATCCTGCACTGTCACCTCATCACTCTCACAAGCTCCCACTAAACTGTGTATCCAAGATATCCATGACATAATGATGAAAAACCATCTTCTAACCATGAGAATCAACCAAGGCATCAAACCATCAAAGAACTCAAAAATGCACATCATAAGCTCTTCAAAAGAAACTAAATAACCATGATCCTCAACCAAGAAGATATACCACCATAACCAAATCAGAAAATCCAAGCTAATGAACATCAAGGATGTACCTATATAACCAATCATGTCATGCCAAAATCCATGACACCATGATCACATCCATGAACTGAGCATCTGGCTCTCAATATGTCCAACCTATCAGCATAGTCAACCACAATCCTCTGCCATGACTGTACCTGGTAACAACATCTCATCCCTTCTACATGAAGATAAAATCATGTGACTTAGGGCATAGACAACCCAAATTCAAGCCACCAATTTGAATATGCATCAATAATGAAAGATCAATGGGCAAAGACAACCCATAACCAATCCATAAATGCAACTTGTAAGTATAGACCGCTTACAACACTACACAACTTGTAGACCCAACAAGTCATCATGCATATCCAAACTAAACACTGATAACCATATCATCATGAGACCAATCTGAAATATGAACTGAGTATACAATGACATCAAATCTTAAATCTCCAATGCCATAAACTCACAAGTTACCATAGTCAAAATATATACCATAAACTGTTCAGATAAATATATCAACAAATAAATCATGCCAAACCTGCACCAAATCTGAACCAATGTGTAGAGCTCTCCAAGAGCTTTCTGTTGACTACTCGAAGTCCAAAATTCGACTCCGTATGCCCAAGTTATGCCCTAATCTGTGCTCAAAATAAACAACATCTAACTTTAGGTCTCTTAAAACCTAAAAAAGTCTCAAAATTATATAACCAAACCTACACCATCTTGTAGTTCTCTGAATTATCTTTCCAACGCCTATAAGAACTCTGAAATCCGATATTCTGAGAGAAAGTTATGGCCATTTTACTAAAATTGTCTTTTTACCATTTTCAGTACAATTTTTTATTTTTTTATTTTTTCAGTGACAAAAATTCCGACGGGATTAAATTTGATAGCCATCATGGGCTGAAACCAAAAAACTTTTTCATTTCCTTTGAACATGGCCAAACTAGGGCATATTATATATCAAAATTTATGGAAATGTTGACCCGGATCCAATGGCGAGGTTTGTTTTTACCCAAGAGTTCATTTCTGCATGCTACGCCCCAAAACCCTCATTTTAAATGAAACATCCGAAAAAATCTTTTTGTCCAACAATTTCACATGCCCAAATCTTTTAACATCCCATCATAACAGCAAATCCAAAACCCTTAGATCTGCAATAAATCATTCATATATCTTGCCCTTTCTTTTATCCTCTCATGCATTCCCATGGATTCAATTTAGGGTTACAATAATAAAACCATAGCTCTAATACCACTTGTAAGGAAACTTGGCAACAAAGAATATAACCATTTCCACATAACCCAAATAGATCTGAAATAAACATGGAATTAAAATCCACATGCAAGAGAATAGACAACATACCCACAAAATGTGACACAAGATATACCCTGGGAAACCCTCATTGAGGGAAAAACCCAGCCTCCAAAAGCATCCATCACCATGTATTATTCAGCAAAAAAATACCATTGCCATACAACCATGGAAGCCTTCATGGCCATAGCCACAACCGAGCAAACTATATGAATAAGCATGAATCCACACATCCCATGCCATGCTTCCAACCTTCACAAATGCTCCCTTGGCTAACCTGTCAAGCCTTGTCCCACTTGACTCTTGCCTTTCGTCTTCTCCTTGTCACTCTCTCTCTATATACAACAACTACCCTTGTGGTTGCTTATATAGTAGCAAGTCTCACAAAACCACTAAGTGGTATTACATAAACCATGTGCTACCTAACCCACTGACCCCACATTTAATATTGGGCATTTAATTCTTTTTCCCAATATTAAATAATTACATAAAATATTTTTACAATGTTACAATACAACTCATCAAGAATATTTCATGGGAATCTTTACATGTTGCACGTCCATCTAGGTACAACATTACATAATAAAAATAAAATAATAAAATAACAATATTATGCAATGTGTGCAACACCCATTATCTCAACATCATCTCATAAGAACAAGCATGAATAAAAATGATACAATGAAATATATCTAATGAATAACATCTACTACACATGTCATAGGGTATGCAAGAATAGATTCAAGTACACCAAGATATAATATACATGATAGCTTATATACCACAACTAAAGTAGAAGTCTCCAAGACGAGAATATGAATGATAATAGTGTAACTACATCAACAAACATCCAACATTGGCCAATCTGAGGGGGACCCAAATGGTAAGAAGTCACTACCTCCTAATCTTGTGGTCATGTAGTCAGGATCCCACTTCCACTACACAAGAGAGATAATGAATGATTCACATACAAATAATCAAATCAGAAAACAATCCAAGGCAAGGAATCTTGATAGCCAAATCTACCTCAAGGGTAAATAAACTACTAATAAAGGAAAGATGACCAAAGTTGAAAAGACACTCATCTAAACCAACATCACTACCAAAATTAAACCAAGTACAAATCAAATATCAAAACCAAAAAGATACTACAACCTCCAAATAAATGTCAAGTGTCACAAGCACAATAAGAAATAGATAAAAACTATCATCAATAAAAGTAAACCACTAATCACTAACTCCAACAATAAAAGAACCACCAATGAATAGCTGACACTCATCAATACACTACAACATTTAGAGTCAAATTGCAATGGCGATGTACTTTGTGTTGATTTTCATGTTTTCTTTTGCAATTGTCCCTAACATCATCGCAATACTGACATTGGCATCATAATTGTGACACCTTGTGACTATAAACAAAAAGAAAAAGAAAAAATGACATAAATCATTCGCCATTTATTTTGATTGTCGAGAGTTATGTGAGAAAGAGGGTTGAGTGCTACGAATGAGGGTGGAGAGCTGTGAATGTTGTTGTCCCCTTCGTTGCTATGATATTTGCATTTCGTTGTTGTGATCTCTACATTTCATTGTCATGCCCTTGGTCTATGATTTTGTTGCTGTGATCTTTGCAGTTTGTTTTTGTGCCCTTGCTATGCAATTTGGTTGTTGTACCCTTGTGATCTCTACATTTTGTAGTCATGGCCTTGCTCTACAATTTGGTTGCCATGCACTTATGATCTTTGCATTTTGTTGTTGTGCCCTTTCTCTGTGATTTCATTTTCATACCCTTGCTTTGTGATTTTGTTGCCATGTTGTGCCCTTGTGATCTATTTACCCTTGCTCTATAATTTTGTTGACATGCCCTAGCTCTGCCATTTTCTTCAAGGGCTATGTAAATTTTTGTTTCTTTTCCTTCTAAATAGGTTTCTCTTTATATTTCCTTCTAAACATGTATATTTAAAGATCTATTTTAAGGTGCTTATTACATCTAGCACAAATTTTTTTTTGATCTGGTTGCATACATATTCCAAAATCCAAATAATAAAACAATAAAACTCACTCAACCCATGCTAAGTGACTTACCTCAAGATCCTCCATAAAAATAGTGCAGACCAAGAAAAAAGGACAGAGTTCACAAGAAATCTTACAAAAACACATCATAGTAGATATTTTTAGAAAGAAACTAGCCATAACCTAGTAAACAAGGATTTTTTTAGTGGCTATTATTCGCCAATTGGCTAATATGTCTCGATTGGGCTATAGAAATTGGCTAAAAAAAACATCGTATACTAGTTGACTGGTTTGCCCAAATTTTATAAAATACTCATATATAGTGGTCGGAACGTTCGCCACTATTATTACATAATTTCAGTTTGGTAGTCAGGTTCTTCACCCATATTTCTCTTTAATGTTTACTCTTATTTGCCACAGAATTAATTGAGTGTCTCTTTCAACGATCATCATTCGCCAAATTCCCATTTTCCTATGTGAATTTTTTTTTTTATGAGTGACACTATACTCCACAGACAACTTACCTTGATACATGTCAACATTCCGGTGACTACCTCAACAATTCTTCTTCCTTCAAGAAATGTTGGCCAAAATTAAACCTCAACCATTGATCTTGGATCATCAAATGATCTGAGTTCTCAAATAATACATTTAACATAATTACATTTCAAAACATAATTTGCCATCAATATTAATAATTTTATTAAAAATAAAAATTATAATCACCATTATTTTATAAAAATTGTCTAAACTCTTAAAAAATTTGCCACCAAATATCCATCGATTGACGCATAATTCGCCAACACTATTAATTTTTTTTCACCCAAATGACATGTGATTTGCCATAATTTTATAAATTTTGGGAGGGTGGGTTTTGTTAAAGTTATCCTTGCTAGTAAATTGGGTCTAGTTATTGATTAGCTAGGTTGATTACAAATTTGTGTAGAACTGTCATCATATTAGGTACAATAGAATGGACAATCAGTTGTTCCCATCTATTATGATCAAATACAGTTTTCCATGGTATTTCTACAAGCCACATTATAGTATGGTATTTCTACAAGCCACATTTCGTATGAATATTACTCATAAAACCAATCAATTCCAAAAATTCTAGTCTCTTGAGGCCTCTTGCCCAATTGTTAACGTGCTTGTCTATGTTTCCATATTGTGCATATTCTGTGATTATTGTATTCTATGTAATTATCACTCTACTTTTTATCCATCTCATGGCATCACGTCTCTATTGACACATTATAACAAATGATTTATGCCTCCCTTCACTATGGTGCCTCTGTAAGCTTTCTCCATTCTACATGAGCATGGTGTCCTCTAGTTCCAATGTGATGCTTGCCAATGATTAAATTTTGAATGAAAGTATAGACAATCTTTTTAACAAATATCATGGTAGCATTCTATCAAATGGTTTACGTGCCTTGTCTATACTACCCGATTGATGAGTTCTCACTAAGAAGTGTTGTTAGAAAAGAAGCTTCACATTTATTTTCATTCCTCACATATCATTTTGTCGATACTGGCTTCTTATCCAGTTTCTACAGTCGCCCTTGCATATGGATTATTTTGAAGCTGATTTGTATTTTTTTACTGCTCAATATTTCATGGCTTGATGTGAATCTTTAGTTTAGAAACCCAATTTGTGAGGTGGTGATTTAGACACTCCAAATCTCCTCCACTAAATTTTTTGTTAATATTCTATATGGGTTGTCATTGAAGAGAATGAGTCACAAAAGGTTTGAAAGCTATCCAATAATTGTATAGGAACGATCTTTGACCGTGGGCTAGAAATTGAATTATTTTTTCAAACAGTTCATATGCATTTTGATTATTGTTACATTCTTGTCTAGAGAAACCTTTATAGATTTGAAACAACAAGTTTACATCAAGCATGAAACACCAATCTCTAAAAAATCATGTAGTGTCCTCTTGGGTTGGGAATATGATTTTTTGTTCTCCTAAACATCACCACAATGGATATCAAAAAATCATCATCTTCAAAACAACATGGAATAAGGTGACACCAAGTAGTATGTAATAAAATCAATGTTGACTTAGAGTATCTTGAAGTAAATTGTGATGAATCTCCACTGAATACATTTGATCAAACACTTGGCATCCCTATTTATCGAATTGTAACTTATCAAGAATTTGGTATATCTATGATTTATCTCATATGGAAAATAAGGCATGTGGAGCAAGCTCGGGTGATGTGAGTTGGAAATGGGGTATAGATCATGGCATAATTCTTAAGGCTTTGAATCTCCAATACCAAATGGTCATACATTTGCACATATGGAAACAAGAGACACCATATGCCTTCCCATGTGGTGGCTTTGAGTCATTTAGAGGTGATATACGATAGGCCAAAAAATGAAGCCTGGATTAGAATATCACTTATATTCCTCAAAACTTCAAACTCACCGAATAATAAGATTCAACTTCATTTGTGTATGATCACTGAATAAGATAAACCATGCACATTATCCCTTATTATCTAGAAAATTCAAATCATTAAGAGGTACATGCTATTGGATGGGGCACCAAAATCAAGGTCAAAATGGTTTCAGATGGTTCATCTTTGAATGCTTCCAGGAATTTGTAGCAGTTATTCTCATTACTGAAAGAATAAATTTAATGAAGAGTTGAGTGTAAGGAGTTAAAGAAGAAAGTTTTGCTTTTGTGTAAATGCAATAATCACAAGGCTCCCATAATATCCTCAATATTGTCTAGATGTTGTTTCTATCATGCAATCTCTTTCTAAACCCGTTCCTTCTCTTTCACTCTCATGCCTTAAATTTTGATTATCAAACTTTTGAATATCTGCCTCTACCTTATCTAAAATCAACTTCACATTGTGTTGCAACTTTGGCATAGGTGTTTGATCATCAATAGATTTCATTTCAACATTCAAATTTTCAAGATTTCTCAACACCTTCACCCATGGACCTCTCATGTCAAGAAATTTATGTACTATTTCAACAACATTTTCTTGCTTATGAGCTAACTATTCTTCAGGCCCATGTTCTTGTAAAACATTAATATTGTTGAACAATTGTAAACTCTTAGAAAGTGCATTGTGGTTATCATGTATGTATGTATATATAATAATGAATAATAATAATAATGTTTTCATGTATGCCAACATAATAACTAACATTTCCATTGGATCGTATAATAATGAAATAATCAACCTAGTTAATTAGCAACTAGACCAATTTAACTGGTATTTCCAATGTCATAGTAACTACTGCAACACTTTCTTGGATTCTATCTAGTAGCTCCCATAATATTCTCTATGTTTTCTAGTTGTTGTTTCTATTGTGTAGTCTCTTTCTAAAGTTTCTCCTTCTCCTTCTCCTTTTGAAGTTGTTCCTTCTCCTTCACTCTTGTGCCTTAAATTTTGATTATCAAACTTCTAAATATTGTTGCAAATACAATAGGGAAATTAAACTTTGAGGGGGGGGGGGTTTGTGGTGGTGAATCAGGCCTTCAAAACTTTGACTATTAAAGCATTCACCACACATCCATCTCACAATTTGCATGTAAACTGAAATAGCTTGCTAAACATATTAATTCATAGCATGAAAGTAATAAACATTCAACACATATATGACATGACATATTTGGTTACCAAGAAACCCTCCATTGAGAAGGTAAAACTAGGATGGGGATGACATCCACAAATCTTCACTACTGCAATTGTAAAGTGTATCTAATGAAGGTTACAATGTTTGATCATAAACTATGATCTACCCTATGAAAGGTCTACCTCGTTAAAGGCTTGTAAGATTGTTAGATCTTACCTTTTTAAAGGATTTCAAAACATTATTAGAAGTGTGTCTGATTAAAGGACTTAAACTTAGAATGAAGTAACTGCCATGTTAAAAGATTGACAAAAACATGTTAGGACTACTCTATTAAGAGATTTAATTGATTCACCTAGTGATCCTTTGGTAAGCACTCTGTTGCTAGATTAAAAAAACCTCTTTGCACATGTATCCTTGACCCTCTCTGATTAGATATCTCACTTTTTTCCTCTAACTTCCTTCCTTTGTTCTCCTCTAACTAATTCTACAATTCATATCTCGATTAGCAACTCCTTAGCTAGCACGAATGCTCTATTTTTACATGCAAACTTCTCTCTTTGAACATACAATGTTTTAGGGTTTGCCTTCCTTAAGAAGACCTAGGTGACTTAGGGTTAGGTATGAATCAACAACTATGATTCACCTTTTTGCTACTTAATCCATCTCTTTAACTAATAGTTTGCATGTACTGTATAGGGATCCTCAATATAGATTCATTCTTATCATTTATAATCGCAAAAAATCCTTAAGTTGGCTAAAAAATGGTTTACATAGAATTTTGTGCCATTACAAACAATTATGTCCAAAACTATTTTATTTGGCACTTGAAGTCTCTAATGCTTGGCATCCACTATATCTTCAATGGTGTAACTTGATCTTTGAATGACTCAACATCCATTGATCACTTGGAATCAACTACTTACTTGGCACTTGAGTGACTTGACACTTACTACTTACTTGACACATACTAATGCTTGACATGTACTATATATTTTTCTTGACATGCACTATTTGTCAACTTAGACTCAACATACATTACTTGTTTGACATGAACTAAGTTTTTTCTAGTAAATGACTTAAGTGTATTGTCACTCATATGTCAAACACAATCCGAGATTAACAATCTCCCCCTTTGACATGAGTGGAAAAAAAACTTGGTCATGCATGAATAACCATAACTTATGAGCATAATTTAGATAATATCTATTCAATACTTGGCTTACATAGAAAATTACAAAACTTCAAAATTTTGCAAAACTTGTGACTTATCAGTCATACATTCAAAATTTTATAAATCCCCATGAGCTTATTGTCCTGTGCTAAATTTGAATACTCTTGCTAAGTAAATTTGGTTCAACTTTTGTGCTCTATTTCTGTACTAACTCCTGCTTAGTTTGGCTTGGTCAACATATCATCTCGATTTGTATAGGAGCCCAGTTCACTCAGCCATTATAGACACTACTATTGATACTCAGCACCAATTATTTATATGAACTCTTTGCTCAGTTCTTGCCTCAAATCTTTCCTAATGAATCTTGATTTATGCAGATATGGACTTTTAACACATATTATGCCAAGAACTAGTGAATAATGTAGCACTCAAATGTACAGCTCCTTACATACCTTCTTTGCTTAGTTAGAAGTAGTGTGATCACTTGATCCATTGGATTGGGTGACATCGACTTCACTAGCTCCACTACTACCCACTTCTTCCTTCTTTCTCTAGGTTTGATTCATTTGGTTCTTTGTCATCTCAACAATCTTTCGCCTTTTCTTTGTTTATTGCTAGGTGTTGGTGCTCTAGTTATGCAATTTCAGCTTACATGTCCAATGTTGTGACAACTACAACAAACCAAAATTCCATTCATCAAAATCTTGGATATTCCTCTAAAGTATGTCCTTATGCAATTTTTTGTAAGATGACCATGTTCTCCACAATAATGAAAATTGTACCTTGTGTTATAATCCTAATTCTGGAAGTTACCTTACTTGGATGCATTTTCTTGATTCTTGATTGTAAAACTAGGTTTTGCCTTAGAATTGCATTCTTGAGCTCTATGTCTATACTTCTAATAGTTGTAGCAATATCATTCAAATCTAGGTGTAACATGTGTATTGTTGGCTTTGGATCTACACTCATGTCCTTGTTGTCCTTGCTTCTTGTAATTAAAATAGTATCCATTGAATTTTGGTTTAGGATTTTGCTTACTAGTCTTACTTCTGTAGATATTTGTTGTATGCCTTGGTTTCCCACAATGATGACATGTTGGTTTGTTGTGCTTTGGCTTTGCATTCCCTTGTTCTCCACTCTTTGATGATTCTTCTTCTTCAGTAGATGATAGGTGCTTGGTATATCCTAGTCCAAAGGTGTCATTAGGTATTCTTGGTGATCTCATTAGCTCCTCAAAGTATCTCACAACTTCATTAGGTTTGTTCATCCTCTCTATGATCTGCTTCTCAAATCTTTTAATTCATTCCTTAGATTTTCGATTTCCATGTCCTTTCTATTCAATTCTTGATTTGCAAGTAATAATAGATTCATCATATCTAGTTGATTGTTTATGAGTTTCTACACATTAAATGTCCTTTCATCAAGCCTAGTAGCCATTTGTCTCTTGTCTTCTTCTAAAATTATTTTTTCTTCCTCAGTTTTCCTTTTTAGTTTAGAAAATTCACATAGTCTTACTCATTGGATTTCACGCTCTCTTTTAAATCCTTTAACCTCTTCATTTAGTATATTATTTCTCTCCAATAGGCATGTTATTGCTGCATCACTTTCATTAGAATTGTCATTTTCAAGTAGTCCTTTGGTATCTTCTTCTTGATATAGAGTGTCATTATGTTGGATAGCCCATTATTTTCTTCTCTTTAAGGATTTCTTCAACTCCTCTCTTGCTGCATCAAGCTACTATAGTATGATTTGTATGTCAAGCTTATGATTCTCAATGATCTTTCCCAACTTATAAGCCTCATCTCCAAGATCTTAACTCTTAAGTGGTTAGAATTCTTCTAAGAGAACAAATCACTGATACCAATTTTTGGAAGTCTATGGGAAAGTAAGATACTGGGGGGGGGGGGGGGGGGGCGTGAATCATGATCTATAAAATCTTTTACCTTCTTGAAACAAATCAAATGCATGCACCTTTAACTCATCTCACATCACCATCATGAATTATATAATCATAAATTGAAAAATATTTAACTATTCACCACATCCATAAACACGAAAGTAAATATAAACACATAGCACAAAAGATTTGGTTACCCGTAAACCCTCCAAGGTGAAGGTAAAACTGGGGTGGGGATGACACCCAAAAATCTTCACTACTGCAATAATAAAGCATGTGCATTAAGGCTGCATTGTTTGATTACTTGGTGATCTACCCCATGAGGGGTCTACCCTGCTAAGATCTTACAAGACTTATTTAGTGTACCTTGAATAAAGGATTTAAACTTACAACTAAGTAAGCACTCTATTAGGAGATTTGTATAGGCCTATTAGGACCACTCTATTAAGAGATTTACCCTGATTCACCTACTAGAATGTATTGGTACCTAATCCTTCGATTAACACTCTAGTGCTTGGTTATGAATCTCCTCTCTTCAATTTTTATATGATTGCCTATATGATAAATTCTATTATGTCCTTCACTACTAGGTTTCTTCTCCTAGTCTTTGCTTCTAACCATCAAACATAGCCTCTTTTGTACATACACTCCTCTCTTCACTCTGTAGCTTTTTATCTCTTGATTTAGGGTTTGGATCCTTCTTAAATAACCATATGGAGAAGGTCGTAGATCATGATCAATGATTCATATTTCTCCCTTTTTTCACTTAATTTTTCCATTTTTCTAATTGGTTACACTTGTAGACACCTAAATTCAAGGCATACTTAGCGTAGTCACTGCCTCATCAGAAGATCATCCAAGCTCCCTTAGTTCTTTGCTTTAGAACAATCCCAAATCCAAAGTGCATCCAAATCATCCCCCCCAGCCAGCTAGCAACCCAATCCAAAATCACACCCAAACCTTTAAAGAGTTGTTGTCACTCTACTAGAATTTCGTATCCAATCAATCCTACCAATCAACCAATCTCACCAAGGTTATCCCTCTGACAGAGCATTATCTAGGGTAACCCAACTTTGTCACTTGTATCCCTCATCACCTTGAGCTAAAGGTTGGGATCCACAAGTGGTCAATCTCGTGTCATGCCCATAGGATCATTAGTCTATCCTTAAGTTGACACAATCTCCACCAATCGCGCACATAGGAAAGCAAAACTCTCACCTTTTGATAGCATACCCTTGAAAGTCTTCCATCCACAGGAAAGCCAAAAATCTCTAGCCAATCCTCCTTAGGTTTGTCATACAGCTTTGAATCTCCCTAGGAAGTCTTTCATCAGCCAATCCAAAATCTGAGCTTAATCCAAATCTGACCATGAGCTTCCGTGTTCATCCATATGCAAGACCCCATCCCCATCAAACTCATCGTCAAAGCATGAAGTACCATTCCTATCATGATGTGTTCAGTCGTATTTTCCTTGCTCCTGCCACCTGCTATTCCAATGATGATGAAAATCTTATTGACTATGAAGGGTATCTTGAGAGCCTTAGAAACATTCCACCAACCATCCCCCAAAATCCAAGAGTTATTCCAATCTATCTAGTCATGCCATCTGATATCCCAGCTTCTCCTCCATCACCCAATCAACCAAGCTTCCAATCTTCCACCCCCATCACACTAGCTATTCCTGTCAATTCACCTCCACCTCCAACACACAAGTCTCCAAGGAATCTACCAGAGGAAATACAAGAAAAGCAACCACTAGCAGTCGATAAGCCATGTCATCTAATCCAACCATGTGAAGTAGTCAGTGATGAAGCTTCCCCATCTATAATATCACCTCCATCTCCCATTTCTATCATCCCCATACCATCCATCAAATTGCTTAAAATCCTTCCACTTCCCGCAAGCACCAAAATCCCACCACCTGTCAAATCCCTCCAAATCCTATCCACATCACCTCCAAGCATTTCCCAAATCTCCCGTAATGACCCTTATGCATCCATCTTCTACTCACCCATCTCCACTACTAAATCTCCCATCTATCCATCCACTACCTTTGAAGAATCCATCCCTTCACCTCCTATAGCACCATCCATCCCACTCCAATCCTATCAAGATCCTACCCAAAAGCATGTTGACATCCCCCAAAGCATAAACGAAGATATCCTTGCACCATGTCTTCCATCCATAGCGCAGTCACCATCCTCTCCATCTCCAAAACCTCAAGCCATACCTCATCTACTACAGGATATCTTTTCATCCCATTAGCTAAATCAAGATCCTATCCTACCATCTCCTCCGCTCCATGCTTCCATCTTACCACCTATCCAAGCTATTCCACCATCTATAATCTACCCTCTTGGTTCACTTACATTCATCCATGGTGGCCTCCTCTCAGCAAAAGAATTAAGAATAGTATCTCACTATTGTAGTACATCTGATAAAGCACTTCCACCATTTTCTACAAACAAAAAGTATCCTCAGCTAGTTCAAATGCTCAATCAATGGCATTATCAAGGTCAAGGTTTAGGACCACAAGAGCAAGGAATTAGAAAGCCTATTATTGCACAAAAGAATCCAGGATTTCATGGTCTTGGATATGTATCCAAAGGCTCACCATCTAAAGGTGTTGGTACAACACACCCCCAAACCAAGCCTATCTCCAAACCCACCTTGCCAGCCTCCCATCACTCCTTCAAGAAATCTTATGTCCTCCCCCCTCCACCATCCTTGCAACCCAAAACAACCTACCATATCCCCCCTTCATCCGCTAAATCCATTTTGGGTCCCTATGTCCCAAAATCTACCATCCTCCATCCTCCTATCAGCCATCATAAAAATCCTATTCCATCCATTCCTATGCAAGATCAACAAAGGCACATATCAGGGCACATCATCCATCATCATCCCCCTACACACTCTTCCATATCCTCTCCATCTCACAAAGCTTCTCCTAACCATCTTCCCAAAGCTTACCACAACAATGGGAATGCCAACTTCAAAATGCATAAAGCTAAAAATCCACATCCTAGGCAATCAAATGTCTATTTTAAAAGACATACTCCAAAAAGGCAAAATCCAATCAAAGAATGCAAAACAATGCAAAAGCCTATAAAACGAAAATCCAAAACCATGTGGATCCCAAAGAAAAAAGTTGAAACCCAATGCATAATGGCATCCACCATTGCTAATCCTCCATCCAGTGACTCATGTCCCCCATCTCCTAACTCCATCTTGGGTGCCTATATCCCCAAGCACGCTTCCACAAATCCTCCATCAAGCCTACATTTACCATCTATCCCCCATATGCTCTTTTCACACTTGTCCCAACATGTGCCAATGTTGATCCTACAAGCATCCCCATCTCATGCTCCTTTCTGACCTTTTCATCCCTCCATCTCCTACCATCAATCCCATCTAATCCAATCTATTGCATAAATCACACATTCGGTGTACCAACAACTAGCAACAAAATTGAACATTCCAATAGCTAGTGAAAAATCCCAAGGAAAAAGCCAAAAATAGCTGAAGAAAGCCAAAATCATTCCAGCTAAGTCCAAAGTCAAAAAGTCAAAAAAAAAAAAATAAAAAAAAATAAAGCATCCACTAGTGAAAACTTGGCAATTCAAGCGCCTTGGACAAGTACCATGATGAAAACTTGGCAAACAAGCATCATGCGTAATCCAGCCATCCCCAGCTTAGCCTATCATCCTCATGCTTTTGGTCACATCTTGTCATCCAGCTCTGTCTTCCAATCTATCCACCTATCCTCCACCCTCCAACTTCCATCTCACACCATCCACTTATCTCCTGCAGCTTCAGCCAACCATCATAAGCTATCATCCATCTCCCTAGCCCTTTCAGCTTTTTCCATCCTAGCTTCAATCCTATCACATCCATCATAAGACCTCCTTCCGCATGTCATCTTCTAACTGGGGGCATTTTATTCCTTGGAGATCTTTTCTTGTCCATCCTCCCTTGTCATTGGTATCTAGCTCTAGGCTATCCTCATGCAAACCCAATGTCATCACTTTATATCCATCATAATCCTAGCTATCTACCATCCTATCTAGCCATCTCATCCTACTCCTCTAGCTATCCTTGGTCACAAAATATTTCATCATCATTGGGATGCATCCTCCCCAAATCCATATCTCCCGCTATCCTATCATCCTGAGCTTTTTCCTGCTTGTAAATATCTTGGTCAGCTTTAGCTTGTAAATATCTTGGTCTGTCAGCTTGTACATCCTCTTTAGCTTAGTACCATTGTATCTATCTAGCATTCGTGTCAGTTCACCCTTGATTAGCATCTTGCACACATCACACATTTTGGTTAGCTATTCCAATGCATCCTTTAGCTAGATCTCTTGTCACCAAAGTGTTATCCTTCTTAGTTCAACTTGCCAGACACATCACTCATCCAGATCCATCAGCTTAGGTACTCTCCAATAGATCCTTGTAGGATATAGCTTTCTTCATGTCTGATCTTGGTCCGTTAGTACCTCATCCTACCCATCTCGTTGGCAAACGGTTCTCTTTTGGATTTTTACTTTCTTTTGATTTGGGATCTTCCCTTTTGGGTCTTGAAATATCTTTTCCAAGAAATCTCCTTGTTCCCTCCTAAAGGTTGCCACGATCTTCCATATCATGGTATGCTACGAATGGGGCAATCAGAGCGTAAGGTCTTGATCATGTCTTTTGCTTGTTTTCTTTTTTTGCTTGTGGGTTACCCAGTGTCGTTTCCACGCTGCTTCCTCTAGGATTCATGTGTGATACTGGGGCAATCCTTGCATGTTTGTTTTGAGTTAGTTCGTCAGTCCTTTGGATGGTTGGTGAAAAGGCCTTGATGTTCTTGGTAACCTTGGAAATTAACCAAAAGTCCTATAGCAAATCTAGTGCTCAACTACATGGTGGTACTTCTCTTTGAAGTATCCCCCCCGCTCAAAAAAGCTTCAATGGATTCCCTTCATCTCCATTATCCCCCATCCATATCTTGCATCTGTCGCTCCTACCCCAGCTTATGAAATAGTATCTCTTTGAATCACTCCTCACGCTTAGCTTTAGGGATCCACAATTCTAGTCTTAGGGATCCACCAATCAAATCAATCCACCAAGTCTCATCTTTCAAGATCCACAATCCTAGTCCTAGGGATCTTCGAAACCCATCTTCCGCCAATCCGACTCTTTGAAATCTTGTTGCATCAGCTTTATCATCCCATCATCCATCTCCCTATCCTGGATACCTTTTTTATAGCGCTCTGCTCCTCCATCCCCCCCCAATCCTGGAAAGTCTTAAGCTTGCTTTACTCTTGTGCCTCTAATTCTACTTTATCATTCTCTCATAGTGAGAGTTTGAGCTAATTCAACCCCTTCTCTTTGCCAACCTGTGTCTCAGCTCATCTCAATTTCTTGTACTTTTCAAGAAGTCGTCGAGCCTCATTTCTCTCCCCGCCACCTTCTTGAGGGGGCATCATCTGAGTCTAGTCTCTCCTCTTGTTATCTAAGACTGGGGCAACCTCGTTGCTAAAACATCTTCCTCGTGTCGTCTTCATTCAAACTTCTTTGAAATAGTGTTGTCTCAACACTATGTCAAAGAGGGGCAAAATGTAGACACCTAAATTTGATTACACCACTTTGGTAATCCTATTTAGTTATCTCTAAAGGCATCATTAATTAAATTCCTATTTAATTAATCCTTTGCCATCCCCTAGCTGATTAATTTAATTAATCATCTATAGTCCTAATTGATAAATTAAATAACCTATCATTTATCAATTAAATCCTTTTCTTCTATCTAATTCCAAAAATATCCATTTATTAAATAAATCTATTTGATAAATAAAATCCTCAAATCTAAAAACCCCTAACTTATCCTTAATCCTCCATTTAGCCTAATCCACCCCATTTACCCATACTAACCAAGCTTAGTCACTAACTCACCCACCCTCATTAATGCCATCCACTTGCACATCTCTAACATCCCTAATCTAATCCTAAACCCAAGCCTAATCCATCCCCTAACGTTGTCACATTCCCTAAACAAGTTTAAGACTTTCCTAAACCAAATCAAAGTCTCCCCTCAAAAATCCCAACCACCAAGTCATGAGTGCTCTTACAAACCATAAAAGACTCTTACAAGCCCACTCATGACCCTTACATCCATCTTCCACACTCTTCCCTCTTCCACACTCATTCCTCTTACATCTCTCTTACATACTCTACCCCACTCATCATGCCTTTAACCAACCCTTTACCCTACCCTCTCACACTCATCCTCCTTGTGACAAGTGTCACCTTCCCATTGGTGCTAAACAAGCACAATCCATGTGCTCCCCTTTGAGTGCATCTTAGCCTTCCTTAACCATCTCCCCATCCTTGCATCTAAGCCCTCCATCCCTCTACCTCTTGGCCTATAAATTGAATCCCATCCCAAGCCATTTCAAAGCACAACCATTTGAGTAAAGTTATCATGCCCTTTTGAGAGCCAAAAGCCATACCCATACCCTTATAATGCCAAATTGAGAGCTCACAAAGCTACCAATTTGCCATTACCCATCTCCACCATTGAAGCAATTGGGCAAGCAATTGAGCATACATCCACATCAAAGGACACATCTACAAAATCAAGAAAGCATGGAGTGTTTTCTCTTTTGAGGTTTGCACTTCTTGTTTGCTTTTCTTTGTCTAAACATATATGTGAATTTAGTTTTAGTTTGTGAATGTTTACTTTATTTTTAATGTTCTTTGCACACTAAGATATTGTTCTACAACACTACCTTCATAGGGATTAATGATCTCTAAAAAATACGTAAAAAACTCTTTAGTTGTCTCAATAATCATTAAATCATGTATAGAAGCTGGCCAAAATAGTTTACATTAGTGTTTGTGCCATTCCAAACACATATACCAAAACTGTTTTACTTAGCACAAGAATACTATGATGCTTGATCATGACTAATACTCATGTTGTCACTTGGCTTCTGAATTATTGGTACTAACTATTTGACTTGGCATAAATAGCCACTTGGTACATATTGGGGTGCTCATCAACCTAAGACTTGTTTGGCTCAAACTGAAATTTGGACAAATCCAAATACATAATTCAACCTTCATTGATTTGCTCGGTCACAATGATGACTAGCCAAATTTGCCTAGGAAATGACTAAGTGTTTGACATTGATAGTCAAGATGACTCAGAGATCAACATGTAAGTCCTTTAAAGAAAGCCACTATGTGATAATGACAAGGAGTTATAAGGTATATATTATCTTTGGTTAAAGTCCTCTAAATAGGTCACACTAAAAATGTGCATGTAAACCTCTAACAAGGTTGGCTCCTAACATATCTCACTTCATAAGACTGAAATTTTTGGGTTCTTGGTACCCAAGTGGTTTTTTCGTTTATAGGGTTTTCACATTAAATATCTATGTCAAAATGTGTGAATTCTTGTGTTACAAGTTGATTTTCATCTTATTTACATATTGCTACAACTTGATATAAGCTAAGCTAATACTCTGATACTCGATAGAGTAATGAACAATGAGATAATAGTTTGACTTGTGAAAAGATTCTAAGTTTGACATGAGATCCTAAATGCAGTTATCAAGTTGTTGCTATGAAAGTTTATGAAGTTTGAACTAGCATTGAATTTTTTTAAAGGCATGTGGGATCTACATATAATAGATTCAAACCCCCCCGACCCCTTATTTATCTAACAACAACAACCGTAGTGGTTTAAAAGTGGTATCAGAACTTGGTCATAGCTTTGAATCCTTGGAGGTTACAATGAGTAATGTTGGAAGGGGGATTGTTGTAGTGGGCCAACATCTCACTAGAGTCACTATATGATTTAATATCCTTCTTTATCTTTTATAATTCTAGGGGTCCTATTGAGCATTAACAATTTAATCTTTTGGTGCAACAACAACCCCAGTAGTCAACGATTTCTTGATTAGTAAAGCATGATACAAATTAGAGAAGAATCAAGAGTGCATTAAACATTTAAAATTAATTATATTAGGTTCATATAAAGAAATAGAAAGACTTGATATAATATCCTTTCTAAAACCCAATAGTTTTTCAATTTATATCTTCAATTTGTTAACTATTCTTCTTGAATAATTTAACTAACAAGTAAGAGGATAGAGTGTTGCTTGCTATAGATAAAAAATGGGGAAATAAAAAAATATCAATTCAACAAAAATACGAGATGTTTAGCCTAAATATATTTGGGATGGGAAAAAAAAATCTCTCCATTAAGAAAAATAATCTAGCTAAAGAAAACACCATGATGTCAAATTACATTCCAACAAAATACACATTGATGTTTGAAAGATTAAATATTAAAACTATTTCTAAATCATTTGAGACAAAATATTTTTTCCCTAATACTTGGGAGAAGTCAGGCCATATGAGTCCATGACTACTTCTTCATCATTATATGTTCCTAAATTAAAATAAACAATAGTTTGAATATTGAAGATTTCACTTTGATAAAAAATTTAACATTAGATCAATCATGACATGTTTAATAGATATGTAATAAACTACAATGACATGGGTGAAATAGGTTTCTTGCTCAATAGCAAATGGAATAAATCACTAGCAAACAATCAATTTTCAAATTTGTTATAATAATTATGTAGCTTAAATTTGTGGGTTGAAAATAAATATTTGTACCTTATCTATCTCTATTATTTTGTCCTTGGTTCCAACAATGTTTCTCCTAGAGATGTGTTTCTTATCGACTAGTCCAACTATACTTGGATAACAAACACTATTTTGAAATTACGCTTAATGAATCCCAAGCTATATTTGGCAAGAAGTCCACTCTATAGCTCTCCAATAATTAATTAACATGTTGGTGTCGTTGTGTATATTTTAGATAGTGAATAAACTAAATGATAGTGAATGCATTCAATTCCACAATTGGTCATCTTTGAATTTTCTAGAGGCATGCAAATTGTGGTTTCATTAAAGAAAAAGCTTATAAGTAGAAATCACATTTTCTTGCATTGTGTGTGCGATTGGAGATGATATTCAACCTTTTGTCATTCTAACATGATAGTTTTTTCACAAAGAAAAAAAAAAATACTTACCTCGAAAATAAAACACAGTGACAAGGTCATCTCTAATGGGGACATCTTCTTCATGGTCTATAATATGGAAGTTCCATTTGTCTCTTTCACCATATCCTAAAATTCAATTTGACTGTTGTTTTTAAAAGTGACATATGCTTCAAGTGCTTCAATTTGAAGATTATATCCAATTCCACTTACCCCCTCCTCATAGTTAATTTCTACAAGCATCGTGGGGTCATCCTATTCCCTCGCTTGATCCAATAAATTTATACTTGTATTAAAGTTATCCAAAGAACAATCAACATATCACTTTTCTTTACCTTTTATCTTGCTTCTCTAGAGGTAATTTTTACTTCATCAAATTTCATTTCCTTGAAATTCTAATTTATAATCTCCTCTTGCTTTGACTCATTATTACCAAACAGATTCATTTTTCTTCTTTTCTCAATTTCCTTCATTTTCATTTTTAACCAAAAATCTTTGAACTCTTGAGTGTTAATGAAGTTATCAGTCTCTATAAATCTTAAAGATGTGGCTTCCCTTTCATTAGTGTTGTCTATAGGTCGAGTGTAATTAGAGAGATGGTATTCATAGCCATTGTTATCATCTTGATGCACTAGTTGAAACAACTTGAGCTTAATAGCTTATTCACTCCTTCATAATCATTTAATGCCTTCAATCCACCAACCACCTCATCAGTTTCCTCTTCTCCCTCTATATCATCATAAGGTTGTGAGGACATTGGGTATTTTTTTAAGGGGAAGGTTCAATTTAAAATTTGACCTTTATACATCATGAATAATGACTTTGCAGGAATTTATGGGTGTGACTCAACTTCCTCAGACACATTCTCAATTAACTTTCCAATTTTTTTTTTTAAAACTATTTATTTCATAACTTTATTCTCTTCTTCCTCAAAAAAAATCTTAGAGCCCTTTCTTCTTCATATCCTCCTCCGTCTTCATCAATGTATTCCATCTCTTTCGTCTTTGCATATTCTCCTCAATCATCTCTAGTCTAATTAAAAATTGTTGTGATTTTATTATTATTATAGAATGAACATGATCCTCCCAATGGCATATCATTTCTACTCCAAACTCTGAATGATAATTATTCTTCCAATAACCCTACAATTTTTAAATAATTTTAAAATGAAAAAGTATTTGGCTAACACTAATAAGTTAACCCATTTTATTCTCTCTAAGAGCAAGGCCTCATCCAACTGCTAGGCTTAATTTGCCTAGTAGTCATTGCTTAGTATTTTTAGGAGTATTTTGGGCAATTTATGGTCCCATGCAGCTGCTAATATTGTTGCTAATCATTTTAATATTAATTTTTTAAATAAAAATTTGAATAGACATTTTAGTGATTAAAAAACTTAAATAAAATATAGAAACAAAAAAGGGAGGGAAGTCAATTTATGATGACAAATGGAGCTTTTTCAATTTTATTTTGAGCTCCCCTTTTTCTTCATAGCTTATTTTCATTCCCTAAATAATAATTGCCCCATAAAAATAGGAAAAGATTTAATATTATCCTATTTCTACAATCTTAATTCTCCATAGGAACACTCTAGTGTTTAAATTTAAGTATAAAACCAAACTAAGCAACTACGACACTAGCTAAATGGCCAAATATTTGCACCTGGTCATAGCAGTGTCGTCAGTTTTGTTACTACAACTTCTGTCTCCTTTGTAATTGTTAGAAAAAAGTACTTTTTAACAAGTTGGGAATTGTGGTAGATTTATTATTTTTAATTTTAACTAAACAATGGGTGCGATGTGTTTTTTTAATGAACATCACCGAACTTCCAAGCTCCTTCCAACACTTACCATTTAATATAATGCGCTCATTTACATTGGAATATTTTTTAAAAAATGGAATGTTAGAATTTTTTAAATATTTATTATTTTGAATATAATAAATATTCTTATTCTTTACATTTGTATTAGTGTATAATAAATTAGAAATTAGAAACATTTGCTATTAATTTTTTTTTAATTAGATCGAATTGACATTTAATATAATAATCAATATTTAAAGTAATTTGTAATTAGTATATCAATGTTTAATTTGATCAAAAAGTTAATTAATTAATTTTTTCAAAATTTTATTATGTTTCTTTTCTATTATTTGATTTTTTTTTTTCTAATTTTAAATTGAAATAGAATTTAGAAACAAATTTTAAATTATATATAGATAAATAGAAAATTTATTGAATTCAGGAATTTATATATGAAGATAAAAATTTATTAAATTTTCAATGTACAAATACAAATGATTTCAAAAGGTCTCTCTTTTTTTTTTTCTTTAAAATTGTTAGATAAAGATTCTTATAGACATAATTGCAATCTCTTTCAAGTCCTAATGTGTTTCACAAGATTGACCACATGCAATTATCTATAAAAATCCAAATAGTAAGAAAAGGAATTTGTACGAGACAATCTCTAAAATTGAATTATCTATCTCTACAAGGCTAACCTTATGGCCATTTGCATTGTGGGGTTGTGAAAAGGAATAGAGGTTGCATGGATATAAAGTTGTCTTTATAGAGACAAAGATTAGTTAGGTATGGAAGTCTTTATATATATATTTATGGGCAATAAAGTAATCATATGTAATGTTTAGGTGCCTTTGTAATAATATGAAAAAAAGAAAAGAAGACTTTATCTTAAAAATAGGTTTTTTCATCTCAACAATATTATTTTTATCTCAATAATTTACTTATGTGGATACTGAGATTTATATTTTAATAATAGTAATTTAATAAATATATTATTTCTATTACTTTAATAATGTTTGATATGTTTTTTTTTTTTTTTTTAACATACAATTTATTTATTGTTATTAAAAAATAATGAGGTTTTGTTGGAATTATGATTTTTAATTTAGTTAATTATTATATTTATTTTATTTATTTAGAAACTAACAAAAATCAACCAAATTAAAATAAATAAGATTTTAAATTCTTAACCAATAAACAAATCTATATTTCTATAAAATCAATAAAACATTTGAATTGTAAAATATATCTAATAATTATTCTTTATTTAAAAATATTAAAATATTTTTATAAAAAAATTTAAAAAATTAATTTATCATAAATATATTTCTTTTAATACAATAATTATATTTTTTGTTAAAATTTTTTAATTTCATTACATTTTCTTTTTCTTCTTGTAATGTTTAAAATTGCTCAATAAACTAATACTAATATTAAATTTTATTTCAATTTGAAATTAGAAAAAGTAAATATTCAAATCAAATAATATTATATTTGAAAAAAGAAACATAATAAAAAAATTTTAAAAATCTAATTGACAAATGTTTTGACCAAATTAAATATCGATATACTAATTATAAATTACTTTATATTAACTATAATATAAAATGAATCAATATAATTAAAAAATAAAAATAAAATTAATAATAAAGATTTCTAATTTCTAAATTATCACATATGTAAAGAATAAGAATATTTAAATGTATTAACATATTTCATGAAAAATATAATCGAAAATTTCTTCCCATTTAAAAAAAGAAACATTCCAAACTCTAAGTGAGCGCATTATATTAAATGATAAATGATAAGTGTCTTTACGGGGCTGCAGGAGGCGCTTGGAGACGGAAGGGAGATGGAAGTTGTAGTGATGGAACAAATATTCGACCATTTAGCCAGTACCAGCAAATATGATTGATGGAGACGTTTGCTAAAGAAGACACGTTTCTCTTTCATATGACGCGTATTCCTCGGTTGTATTATTTTTCACTTTGATAACCACGTACGGTGGGCAAAAGACAGCAATGCCGGGGAGCACGATAGGCTGACGACAACTATGTTTACTGTTGTTACGTAACATCGGGAAACTCCGCCCGCCCACCGTGCAAGTTCAACCTCTGAGAAAACAAGGCAAGCGAAAACCATTCAGATCAATCAAAAGATGTCGAAGAGCATTTCTCGATTATCTCTCGCCATGCTGTCTCTGTTGAGCTTTCCTGCCCTTGCCCTTGCGTTTGCGTTAGCAATTGGTTACATAATCTACATGATCCTAGGCCAGAAACCCAATAATACCGTACTTGCATCGTATCCAATTGTGGGCTCATTATTTGCTTTCTGGAGGAACAGAAGTCGGATCCCAGAATGGCTAACAGAAATTCTCAGACACGCTCCTTCCAACACCATCACCTTTCAGCGCCTTGGAACAAAGGTAGTCATCACAGCAGATCCACCCAATGTGGAGCACCTGCTCAAGACCCGTTTCCACAATTATCCGAAGGGCAACTATTTCCGCCTCCGCTTGCACGATCTGCTCGGAACCGGAATCTTCAACGCCGACGGCGAGGCCTGGAAATTGCAGAGGAGAGTCGCCAGTTACGAGTTCGGCACCAACTCTTTGCGCGACTTCATAACAGAGAGCGTGCAGGGCGAGATCACTGATCGCCTCCTCCCACTCCTCAGACACGTGTCTGGGAAGAGCGATCGGGTGGATTTGCAGGACATTTTCCAGCGATTCGCCTTCGACAACATTTGCAAGGTGGCCTTCGGCATGGACCCGGCTTGCCTCCACATTTCTCTCCCCTTTTCAGAATTCGCAGACGCATTTGAAGTCGCCACCAATTTAAGCCTCCAGAGATTCACCGATCCCCTGCCCTTCGTTTGGATGATCAAGCGCTTCTTCAACGTCGGCTCCGAGAAACGCTTGCGCCACGCGATCCACACCATTCACAACTTCGCTCAAGACGTTATCGACGCGAGGAAGAAGGAAATGTTTCACTCTCATGGCGGGCCGCAGCGTGAAGATCTCTTGTCCAGATTTCTTTCTGCTCACGAGAGCGGTGTTGCGGCTGGGAAGGGCTCGGATGATTTTTTCGTGAGAGATATTGTGATAAGCTTCATCTTGGCGGGCAGGGACTCGACTTCTGCGGCGCTCACGTGGTTCTTCTGGCTCCTCTCCTCTCATCCAAAAGTCGAGCAGAATATCTATGAAGAAATCACGGGCCTTGTCGCTGTTAGAGAAGGAGAAGAGAGCACTGGTTGCTGTTTCTCATACGAGGAGTTGAAGAAGATGAAGTATCTACAGGCCGCTCTGTGCGAGTCGATGAGGTTGTACCCGCCCGTGCCGTCAGACACGAAGCAGGCACTGCAAGACGATGTGCTGCCGGACGGGACGGTGGTGAGGAAGGGGATGCGGGTGATATACCACCCTTACGCCATGGGGAGGATGGAGAGCATCTGGGGCTCCGACTGTTTGGAATTCAAGCCGGAGAGATGGCTCAGCAAGACGGAGAACGGTTCGCTAGAATTTGTGGCACACGATGCATTCAAATATCCAGTGTTCCAGGCAGGGCCGAGAATTTGCGTGGGGAAACAGACGGCGTTTATTCAGATGAAGATGATCGCTGCGAGTGTTATAGAAGAGTTGAGGGTAGAGGTTGATGGCAACTGGAATCCCAAGTATATTGCGATGATCACGGCTAGAATGGAGAATGGCCTTCCCGTACGCGTGCTAAAAAGACGACAAAAACTCCCCTGACTTCCGGATGGGGATGTTTGTTGTCGGAAGGTCGAGTCTAAAAATAACCAAGGTAAAAGTAGGCCTGTCAATATGATTATCGTACATAAGATTTTCATTGGGTTTTACATCTCTTTGCAAAACTCGTGTATGTATCCACTCGGGAAAAGTCCCATCTACAAGCTTTGTATAAGAAGTTTCAAGAACATGTAGGGGAAAAACATTTACTAGTATTAGGGCTAAGTTCACCTATTTCTAGGATTTTTTTATTGTATTTTTAGTTCCTGCGATGGTAGGATACTGTAGCATTCATTGAATGCAACTTTTTTATTTGATTCTCCAATCAAAACAATTTCTTTTTCAAAAACTTTATGAAACTATATAGTTTTAATTTATATTAGTTTTTTCAAAATTCAAGATAAATTATTTATCTACAATCTCATTCACTAATGTATGTTGCAGTAGTGTTTCACTTTTGATTTTTTGTTCACAAAAATAAAAAATCACTTGAAAAGTATTCCACTATTGTGAAAATGACAAGTGACTTGACATTAAAATAAAAATAATAAATATGTACCAACCACCTTACAATGTCTATGAATATCTTCAATTTTTTTAATAAGAGATGATATTCAATTAAATACATAGAACTTTCTCAAAAATTTTAATTAAAATTATTAAAATAAAAATAATTAATACGTACCAACCATCTATGAATATCTTCAAGTACTTTAATAAGAGATGATATTCACTTAAATATATGTAACTTTCCATAAAAAATTAATTAAAACCATCTACATCAAAATAATAAATATGTACCAACCATCTATAATGACTATAATATCTTCAAATTCTTTAATAAGAAATGATATTTACCAAGTGAATGTATTTTATTTTCAAACTTGAAGGAATTAAAAAAAAAAAAAACTTCAAATCCTTTATATTAGTTTTCTTAGGAATATATGCATAGATTCTTTAAAAATATTAGTAATTCCTTTAGGTTATTTATCTAATTTATTTAGAATTTAATTAAGATCTAATTTTAATAATCTTATTAGATTTTATATAGATATTTTATAATTTAATCTAAAATTTAAGTTTAAATTAATAAAAAGAAAATAGATTTGTGAATAATCATTTTACAAAAAAACATTGGTTACATTTATACTTGCAATATAAAATATTTATTTAAAAATAAAATTAGCATATATTTAAGAAAGTTTATAAAAAATTTCAAATTTTTAATATAAATATATTATTAAAAGTAGTTATGTTTTTAATGTATTATAAAAATAACATTTACTCTAATTTATTTTAGATATTTAGTAGTAATTTTGGTCCTCATTTCATGACACCTAGAAAATCACTAAATTCTCCCCTTTTCACTTTGGTTAAGCTAATCTCAATGTCATTTTTGGCATGGTAGTCATGTAACATATGACATTTAATTTATTGGCAAATTTTTTAAATTTATTGCATTTATATATATTTGTTAAATATACTATGAGAAAATGCATAATAACCACTTTACTATTGCAATTGCAAATAAAACAAAATTTTCAAAAGTCAAATTTGTAGTTTAAGTGTATACTTCATACAATAATAACAATAGGTGACAATTTGACTATAAAATTTAAATCAATTTCTGCATTGGCAGGAACTAGACGCTATGCGTCCTTGTTTAGGTGAGTGAAGTGATTAAAGCTAAGGTTTCAACTTTTCGGTATTGGATTTTGTGTGAGGATCGTGGAGCCCAAATTGGTTTGAAAGTGTCATTTCAAAATGTTCACCTAATACATGTTATCTTCATGCACTAATAGTCACTCACTAAAAATTGTCAATACTTGCATCTAAATGTCTTTTATGAAATATCCCAATAGTGGTTACACAAATGTGCTATTTACCAACCAAAAAAGCTAAAAAATAAATGACAATCAGTACACATGAGATCTATTACTACTACATGTGTTTTCATTTTTTAGACTAAAAAATAGTATCTGGGAGGTATCTATGACAAAAACCATAATGAATATCAGACCCCCTGTCGGTAATTGGGTCTTGGCAACCCCTAAATAATATTAGGCAGATTTTATTGTTGTTCAAGATTTTACTAACAAATAAATTTATTTAGATATTTAAAGTTAATCATTCACATATTTATGTGATTATTCTATTTAAATAACTAGGAATGATTTTAATCATTTACATATAGATTGTTGGTTATTATAAGAATAGAAATAAAATTCAATATGGAATATCTTTTACAATCAATAAACCATTAAATTATTTTATTTTTCTTTAGAAAAAATTCATAATGAATATGTTTTTTAAATTGGACTTTCCAACTAATCAATTAATATAAGTATTTTCATAAAACAAACTACATCCACATATTGGGTTACAATAATTTAATATTACATTGTCAATATACTTAATCATTTGACTATTTCTTTTCTATATAAGTACACTCTAGTTTAAATTGTTCACTACACACCAATGAAAAATGTCATATCTTTTTTCCCTACAAAATATGGTCGATAAATAATTGTCTTGTGTAATAATAGCTAATGATGACAAACTCTCAAAAATAGCAACATGCTTCTTAATCTTCAAGTTGTAGAGGAAGAGAAGCAAATGTTTAACCATCTGGGCTCTTCCTTTGCCAACAACACTCTAATCACTAAAGAGAATTTTAAAGAAAAAGAAAAATGTGTTTTGTAGATGGTAACAATATGTGGATGAATTTTCAAACCACAACAATTTTGTTTTATTGAAATGTATAGTTTGAAGAAATTAGCATTTTGCAGGTGAATATGTATACAATGGTAGACAAATATATATATATTTTTGCATGGAATAAGAACTTTTACTTGAATTAAGAATTTAGTTGCAAACACCAAATTCTTTGGTACATAATTATTTTCTCATTCTCACTCTTGAGATCACACTTGAAATTTGTAATAAGATTTCTTAAGTCAAAATTTTGGATTTTCTTGAGTAATATCATGTAGATGCTCTTCATGTAACACCATACATATTTTTCACCCTCATCTACCTCTTTTATTCACTTTTGTATGTTTTTTCTATTAAAGGTGCATTAGTTTTCAAGATAGCCACATGAAAAATGCCATGATTTTGTGATCGTTCAAAGTCTAACTACATGATGTTGCATGTTGAATCAACAATAATTTCTCTTCTCTATGTTGAGACTCATCTCCCATCATCCATGCATAAAAGCTGATTTATGCTTATCTTTATTTGTATGGGTAAAATTCATATTTATATTTATCTTCTCTGCACAAAATCTAACTATTACTTGTTGTATATCAAGTCTCCATAACTAGGTCTATGTCAATTTTTTATTGGAATTATTGGATATAAATGTATTTTTGTGTGTAACTCTGAAATATAATCTTAGAAAGGAGCTTTTTCATTTCACGTAAATTTTTTAGAGTTACATATTTGTGTTTGTTCATAAATCAATAGCATTAGTTCATATATTGTAGCAAACAATAATTTATGCCTTCTTAAATTACATTCTCTATTTGTTAGGAAGGCTACATGTGGAAATGAATTCCTAATGCCAATTTAAGGGAGATATAAGAAATATCTCAAATCTCCTACAGAACATTGAGATAAGCAAAAAAAACATACAAAATATGATGCACAAAAATTAAATGAAGGAGACCAAATATAACATGGAAACCCTTTCAGGAAAAATGCACCACCCAATAACCGAAGCAATTTCTTTGTGTTATAGTAATCAATATTACATATAATGAACTATAGATTCTTGCACGGACCCAAATTATGTTACAATCAACTTGACTTCCACCATGCATATCCCAACAAAATATGAAATAATTTATACACACTACAAATATTATGCAATCTAGTGTATTAACTATCACAAAACAAAATAGTTACTGGCAACCTTGGAACTCCTCCATTTGATAATCCCAATGGTCACTCCTCCATTTGATGGTCATTCCCTTTGGCCTTAGAAATTCCCTTCGACATCAGGTCACTCCCTTTGGCATCGAGTCAGTCCCTTTAGCATTGGGTCACTCCCTTTGGTTTTGATGCAGAGGTAAGGGTTAACAAAAACAATCCTAGGATATGCTAATTACCAACCTAACATGGCAAGAGAAATACCCAACTTTTGCACCTTTGCATAAGACAAGATTTAAAGGACCACTCCTTAATCCATGCAACTATGGTTTAACAAGACTTGACTTCTTATCCTCAAATGGTGGGTTCACACATTTTGCATCTATCAGCATACTTGGGGTTGAACAAAAGTGCAAAAGAACAAGGCATCACTTCCAAATAGAAATCCAAACCCAACTTTCACTATTCTATCCTAGTAATGCAGCATTAGGCCTAGTAGACCTTCCAAAGGCAATTTGTGCTATAAGTGAAAAATCCTCCAAAGGAACCTAGGAACAAATTTCCATTTTAAACACCCTTTATTGAGTTTAACCAAAACCCAAAAAGACAGATTCTAGCTCCACAATTCAACCTTCCAAAATAGCAAACCATTACAGGCCTAATCGCCCCAATTTGGTCACTTTTACAAAGGAACCACTAGAAATAAAAGGTGTAATACAAAACCAACACAAGGAATGGTTAGGTTGGGTCAAAAATAGAAGGATTCCAAGATTTCATCCACTGGCTCAAACCCTAACGCATGCAATTCAGCAAATCTCAGTATGCAGTAGAGTTGTCACATGAAGATGCCAACTCATTTTTGCTTATACTATACGGCCACCATCTACCCCTGCCTTGAAACCTCCAAAATCCTAAAATACACTTGACAATCTCCATTCCCCTGAAAGTTTGATTTTTCCAACGGTGGAAATGGGAGATATTGCCATTTTTCTCTAAAACCCTAGGTGGTTAGGGTTTGTAACCAAGTTTAGCAAACATCCTTATATCTCCAAACTCCTAGCATTTCAGAAGCTCAGAGTAGGCTCATTGGAAAGGTAACTCCTTGAGCTTTGATAAAACCTAACCCTCCAATCCACCAAATCCATACAGACCATACAATAAGCAAAAAATAGAGTTTTTGCAAGAAAAATGGTAGCTTTTATTGATTCAAAAGCAAGATATTACATTATATGTCTTCCACCCATTTGTAAGGGCTTATGAAGACCTTCCTCCAATTGGTCCAACTGAAATTTGAAGGTTGTGACTATTGGAGGGAACCTATTACAAACAAAAGTTATTAAAATAAGGTAAATGTTGCATTATTGTCATGATTATGCAGTTTATTTTGATTTTGTGATTCTAACATAACTTCTAAGAGACTCTAACACTTCCTAAGACCTTTAACATGACCCTAGGAGACTACTAGATCCCTGTGACCTCATGAAACAATTGGTTTATACAAATACCAAAAGTTGTTCAAGGGTTCACACAATAGGATCACTATGCAAGAAAGAGCCTAATTAACCAAAATATGCTAGAATCAAGTATTGAGAAGGCCTAGAAGGCCTTAAGACCATTTAATTTAAGAAACTCCCTTTGGCATTGGGTCACTCTCTTTGGTCTTAGACACTCCCTTCGACATCAAGTCACTTCCTTTGGCTTCAGATACTTCCTTCAACATTGGGTCACTCCCTTTGGTTGTAGGTACTCCCTTCAATTACAAGCACTTCCTTCAACATTAGGCCACTCCCTTTGGCATCAAATCACTCCCTTTGGCATCAAATCACTCCCTTTAGGATCGAATCACTCCCTTTGGCTTTAGTTACTCCCTTCGGCATTAGGTCACTCCCTTTGGCATTAGACACTCTCGTTAGATGACCTAAACAACCATTATACATAATAGTCACCTGTAGGGTGAGCACTATACATACAAGTCATTTCCAACAATCTACCACTTGAGGAGATACATGTTGATATCCGTTGAGTTACTCAACAAGGCCATGTGCCCCATTTAAACTTAATTTTTCTCACTTTAATACCTGCAAGGTATACGACATGAATTCAAAATCATCAACATATAAAACCTGTAAAATATAGTGTCAAGCCTCAAAACCAATCTACCATTTATGCATTAAGAAGTTCCCACTACACAGGTAATGTCAATATGATATGAATCCATTCAACAACATCACCATAGTCTCTAAGTATTTATGAGCACCTATAATTGATCAATCCATGCCGACTCTAAATGCAACATTGCAATATCATGAAATATCGAACAATAGGAAAGTTAGTCAATCTATTTAATTGTAAATGTTTAGTGTTTGATTCTTTTCACTTTAATAGATTTGGTGAATGCATAAGTATTCCTCCTATAGTAGGAAGTAACAAGTCCCACATAATGGCTAAGTAATTGCCTTAATAAATTATAATTATAATTTTATATGTAAATTGAATTGTAATTTTATTAAAGTTTATAATTTTAAAAAAAAATATAACAACAATCTTAATTTTATTTTAAGGTGCATAGTTATAAATACAATATATTTTAAATTATAATATATGTTATAATTTTGTTATAACAACATAAAATTTTAACATAAATAGTCTAAATAAAAGAAGTAATTGTACAAAGATTTTTTATTTAACTTATATATAATAAAAAAAATAATTTGATTTACATATAGTTGAAAAAAAGTGGTGAAAAAGTATGGTAAATAATATACTATTATCATTTTCTTTAGAGGTGTTGAATCTTGAAAATCTATATATAAGACTTCAATTATTTTAGCGAATAAGATCACTATTTAAAAAAATAATAGGTATTGATTGGTAGAAATACAAATCATTAATTGCTACTTAAGAAAAAGTAATAAAAATATTTTATAAAAAATAATTTATTATACAAATATAGTTTTTATTTGGAATAAAAATTATATTAAGAAAAGAGAACAAGATTTACATATCATTACTAGTTTAATAATATTACAATATTAGATTGAAAATTGCAATATTTTATTTTAAAAAGTAAGCTAAATGAAAAAAATGATTTAGCAAATAGATAATTTACATTAACTTATTAAAAAATATTTTAAATAGATTAAACTTTTTTGCATTAGAATAGACACATTTAAGTTTATCTATTGGATATTAATTTTGAGAGATTTAACAAATGAATTGAATGATAAATTCAACACATTTAAAAAAAATATATATTTAATGCGATTTATAATGTAAGAGCTACTTGGTACAACCTTTAAATAAAAAATGAAATAATATAGAAAATATTAATATAATAAAATTGATATTGCTTTTGAAATTTAAAAAATAAACTTAACAATTTTTGAAATAGAAATCTAATAATAAATTGTTATTATACTTAACCTTAGCTTGTGTCTCATAATTAAGAAAATAATTATTATGGTAATCTTCATAGAAATAGAAATTTCTATGTTGAAAACCATCAACAAGTAAACTTCCAAATGAAAAAGCTTATAGGAAGAAACATATTTTTTTATAGAATGATTTTGTCATCCAATAAAAAGTGGCCTTATAAGACATATTTTGTTAAAATAGAAAAATTCAAAACTATAAATTTCAACTTTGCTAGAAGGATGTTTATTTTTAAAATAATAATAGTAAATTGTTATAATTGGTGGAGAATCATTACAATATACAATAGTATTGCTTTATGACAAGTACTAATAAGGAGGGAATCTTGACATATTGTACATTACATAAATAATTAGTTAGTTGATATGATAATTTTGATGTTAGTTATGCATAATTAAAACTATATTAATTTTTGTGGTGTCTATTTAAAGACATATCATTTGAATCAATGACTATCACTTTATCCGATTTTGTTCTTATCCTAACTTCAATATGTACATACATACAAACAAATCACAATAGATATTTTGATATTGAAAAGAAATTATTAATTTTTTATAAGAAAACAAATATCTATGAAATAAAAAAATAATTTTTGTAAGATAAAAAAAAATATTATCACAATCTAATATTCCACATGTATTTCTATCTAGAATTCTCTTTAAACGGTATGTATTATCTATTAAAAAGAGAATAGATTTCAATAAGACAAGTTTATCCTTTAAATTATTGGCAAACTTAAACGACAAGATAATATTCCATATATTTATTCCGCAAAATAATTATTGTTAATCACTTATCTTCCCCTTCACCTATGAATTTCCACTTAAATGGATGATGCAAAAGAAGTATTTTCCTTCCCGTTATCATCACATTCTGCTTATGACACCATTCCTGTACAACAGCACCATGTTTTCTGAAACGAATGGCCAGCTAATATAGAATTGTATTGTCGCGTCATGATAAGCCAGCGCATCTAAGATAAAAGGGGCTGTTTCGTGGGTTTCCACTGATTGCAGGCTTGTGTATTTCCCTTTTCTGCTGCTTTCTATATAAGCTGAAGAGAAATACGAAGAGATCATTGATATTGCCCCCCGGACCATGTCCATGGCCTGTCATAGGAAGTCTCCATCTGTTGGGAAACCTTCCTCATCAGGCTCTTGCAACATTGGCAAAGAAATACGGACCCATCATGTTTCTCCGTCTAGGCTCCATCCCCACCCTTGTCATCTCTTCTCCTGCCATGGCGAAAGATTTCCTCAAAACCCATGATTTGGTGTTTGCGACCAGACCAAACTGTGCATTCGGGAAATACGTAACGTATGACCATAGAGACGTGTCCTTTGGCCCCTATGGGGCGTGCTGGAGGCAGTTGAGGAAGCTTTGCACTGTTGAGCTCTTCACGGTAAAGAGAACCGAGTCTTTCAGATTCGTTAGAGAGGAAGAAGTTTCTGCCATGATCGCTTCCATCTGGGAAGAAAGCGGGCACGGGGAGCAGTATGTGGATGTGAGGAAGAGGCTCTCCTCCCTCACACAAAATATTACGTGCAGAATGTTTGCCGGCAGGACTTTCTCCGACAACGAATTGGATGGAGGGCATGCGTTCAAAGAAATGGCTGAGGAGATCGCTGCTCTGGCCGGTGCTTTCCCAATCGGCGATTTCATTCCTTCTCTCGACTTCCTCGACTTGCAGGGATTCCGGCGTCGCATGCAGGCCGTTCACCAGACCTTCGACGGATTCGCTGAAAATGTAATTGACGAGCACGTCCATCGTCGGTCGGGAAAATCTTGGAAGGCCGAGGAAGAAAATCGTGTAAAAGACATGGTAGACGTGTTGCTCGGTAAGGCCGAAACGGAGAGCCAGGCAGTCTCACGAAGCCACATCAAAGCCGTGATTTTGGTAAGTCTTCTTTACTTTTACAAATCTGATTCCAAATTGTTTTATACGGTGTATAAACTTGAGGAAATGTACAGGATATGTTAACCGCGGGAATGGAAACATCGGTGACATTGATAGAGTGGGCAGTGAGTGAGTTGCTGAGGAATCCGTGTACGCTGGCACGAGCGCAGAGAGAGATGGAATCGGCAGTTGGCAGAGATTGCAGAGTAAAGGAGAGTGACGTGGTGAAACTGGATTACTTGCGATGCGTGGTGAAGGAAACTTTCCGACTGCATGCGCCACTTCCTCTGCTCATTCCGCATGAGTCGATGGAAGGGTGCAGCGTGGGAGGATACTTTGTTCCGCCAAAGACGAGGTTGTTTGTGAATGTGTGGGCGATGGGAAGGGATGAAAACGTTTGGAAGGAGGCCGATCAGTTTAAGCCAGAGAGGTTTATGGGGAGTAACAAGGATGTGAGAGGTCAGGACTTCGATTTGCTGCCCTTCGGAACGGGAAGAAGAGGATGCCCTGGGATTACGATGGGTGTTTCTGTTGTTGAGTTGGCACTTGCTCAGCTTCTTCACTGCTTTGACTGGACTGTGGAGGGCGAGGTGGATGTGGAGGAAGAGTTCGGATTAACTGTTCCCAGAAAAAATCCACTGTTTGCCAGGCCTAAATGGAGGCTCACTACTCAATATCCTGCTTAAACCATGCATTCTGTGAAACTGTCATCGTTAGCTTTACAAGTTTGTGAAGTTCATATAGTATTAGTTCAATAATGTATGTCTTCCCATGTGGAGGTTAGTATTGATTTTTTTCTTTTCTTCAGGTTTATTTGGGTAATACATTACCTGTAGGAGCTTTGTTTCAAAGTTAAACTATTTATATCAAAAAGTTTCGTCAGTTCATATAGTACTGATTTTTTTCTTTTCTTCAGATTTATTTGGGTAATATATTACCTGTGGGAGCTTTGTTTCAAAGTTAAATTATTTATATCAAAAAGTTTCGTCAGTTCATATAAATATTCCACACTTTTTCCATGTCTCTTTGCTATTTCTTTGCACCCTCTAAATGAATTTGTCATGTATTGTTTGTCATTAGCTAAAATGTTTTCATATTTCTTTCTCATCTAAATCTTTTTAAGCATCCTTCAAATACTTTTGGTAGTCTTTTGTACTTTCCAATATGTCTTGAAGCCTACATGGCTATCCTCCCTACAAACTCTATAGTTGACCAATTTTCAAAAAAGCAAAAACATCATGGATTTTTCTGAAAATTTCAGCATTTGATCTTCATGATTGTCGATAACAAGAAAAAAATCACTATGCTTTCGGAAAGTTTTTAAAAATTGACTTTGTTTTGTCTTTGGTGCATTTTGAAGACTTCAACATTCGGTGTTTTGTCTTTAGTGCATTTTGTTTGGAGATTAGCTTGTCCCTTGATTAAATCGGATTTGATATCCTTATAAATCTTGTGAGAGAAAGTATTTTAGTATTGAAGAATTTTGCTCAGCATTTTCTAAATTTTGTTCACTAGTGATTTCATCATTCTTGAATAATGGATTGGGTTCTCTATGTAGTTTTACGATTGTATTGGAACATGTTTAATGAGTTCAATTTGAATCTTCTCTTTTATTGCATTTTTTTTTAGTACCTATAGCTTGGTTAGAGGATTTTTTACGTAGATTTTGTCTCTCCAATAGCTTTTGTTGCGTCTCCCCAATAGCTTTTGTTGTGTTAGTGATGTTTTCTCATAAAAAGTGAAGGTTAGTTAATTAGGTTTAGAATATAGGCTTTTCAAATTGAAAGTTGAGTTATTTTAAATTAAATCTATGAAATGATTTTTGCTCGTTGTTTTTAACATAAGATTTGTAATGGTCATGATAATTTTCTAATTTTGTAAATGCTTTTAAATTTTTATAATAATTATATAATAATATTTTATAATATATAAAAATAATTACTAATAAAATATTTATTTGATATACTTCATATTTTACATATTTATGATTATATAAATACAATGTATAATTATTATTAAAGCATTTTCTGTCTTTCTTTTGATGGAGGCCATCCACAAACAAGTTTTAGGTATCTGATACGGGCCCATTGGTGTTTGAAACCTCTTCGGCTATGAGCCAAGGACTAAGGAGCATCCGTGCTCACAAAATTTGCCACGATCCAAAACTTTACACTATATTACTATTATTATTATTAAAAAATTTCCTTTGTGAAAATAAACATATCAATAATAAATTTTAGTTTTTGGTTTTTACAATTTAAAAGATATACTTTCCTATTAGCACACAACATGCTAGTCTATTATAAAGTTTAAACTTGAAGCTAGTAATTTTTTGTTTGTACGACGTAGTTAAGTGGTGTATTTGTATGAAAATAATCATTATTGAACCCAATATAAATAATGTTTACAAAAGTTTTTGTTATGTCATTTTATTTTTTCATATTATTATGAATATAATATTTCAGATGTACATCTTATTTGGTAAAGATATCTTATGATAAAGTTGTTTAATTTTATATTTCAATTCTTTATTCATCTCATCTTTACTTTCCAATTAGTGTGATTTTTTCAAGATATATTGAAATTATAAGATTATAGAGAGGAAAAAATATAGAGGTTGATGAAGATAGTATAAAAAAAAAGACCATTTTCTTATCATGTTTGTATCCATTCAATAAATATTTAAAATTATTAAAAAATATTTTACTTTGAAATACATTAATTTTTCATTCAATAATATTTATCCTATTTTAGTTATATAACATGTTCTATTCTTTGAAGCTTTATCTTATATTACATTTATATAGAACAATTGATTTATATTCTTAAAACAATGTCACCTATGCAAAAGGAAAGACACAATATTTAGTTGATTTGTGGCAAGCTTGTAGAATTTTGTTTAAGGATACAATCAAGGGGTATTGACAAATAAAATCATGATGATAGTGATTATTATAATTTGGTAATTAAAATAGTTCCAATGCATGTCTTGTAGATTGTTATAGGTATGCTAGTAGAGAAATTCCAATATGATTAGTTAATGTCAAGAAGAAAATAGACTATCAAAGCATTGAAAATAGTTACAGGACAAATTATATGGATGTAATAATGCAAATCAAAGTGGTCGTGTTTAAATAGTTGGGTTAATTAGGGTTCAAGTACTTATGTATAATAGTTTTAAAATTTTATTTTAACAGTTTATGAATTCTTGGTTAGGAGATAACCATTTCCTAAAAGAAAGAGGTAGTAAAAATTAAAGTAGAAAAAATATAGACATGATTAAATAGTTAAACTGATATTTAAAATCAATTACAACATTTTATTTAAAAAAATATTTCAAAAAATTATTAAGTATTTTCAATTTGATGCTCATTTTAGTGATTTATCTTAGATTAAGCCATTTCATTAATTAGCTACCTTGGTAAAAGTTATACTTATTGTTATGTATTTCCTAGCCCACATTATTATTATATTTCTAGTTGTGTTAATTTACATTGTTTGTCTCTGACTAGGAAGTTTTCAAGTTTGTTCTATGACATTTATCAAGTCTTTTGACTTTCCTTTGATAGTATGTTTTCCCTCCCTTCTCAAAATCTTGCTCTTATAGATTTCCAAAAAGTCACTTCCCCCTTGTAACATGTGAGGTTTATCAAGTCTTTTGACTTTCCTTTGATAGTATGTTCTCCCTCCCTTCTCAAAATCTTGCTCTTATAGATTTCCATAAAGTCACTTCCCCCTTGTGACATCTGAATTTTTCTCTCCCTAAGCTAGCATTTCATCATTTCCTTAATCATAAATGCCCTCATGTTTCATGTTTCTCAATTGTCCCCATTGTCAATGTAAATTCAAAAAATCCTCAGTTTAATCAAATGACTAGATGATGGGTGCTGATACTTGTTTCTTAATACAAAAACTCTCAAAATAGGCTAGGCTTCTTCCCAAGCCTACCTAAGAATAACATATGCTATCCCTTTATATTCTCCAAGGTTAGAGACAATGTGAATGGCCTATTCCTTGTGCCACTCTCACCTATTCTATTGTCTCCATCGGACTCTTCACAATACCCAAACAACGAACTCACACAATACCCAACACCACCATCACCTTACACCCTCTAGGATTCTTTTTTCAACACCATAGTTCAAACTACTTCCCACTAATGGTCAAACAATATCCAAGACTCTTTATACATTCCAAATTATATTTATCAGCATTCTGGAATTCATATGGACCTCCAAACAATCGTACATAACTTTTGAGATATACAATATTTTCACAATCCCTTTGGTTATAACTTGCATAATTTGGTTCTAAATAACATATCCAAAAACTACAAGAATCCAACTATTCAATGAAAAGATATGGTCCATGTACCAAGACTATAATTGTTTATGACATAATTCAGAAACCTTATTACAATGTGGGTTCCCTTGCTGCATAAGGTGATTACCTCCCAATCTTCAATACATAAACTACTCCACTCATTGGTGATGTTTCTCAATACACCAAGGATGTAGACCAACCCTTGAGCATCCCTTCACATCTGCCATAGGATTACATGTTGCTAATTTGTTGTCTTTTTGTTTGTAACAACAGTCAAAATGTTGATTCACAACTTCTTCTAATACAAGAAATAAAAATGGCGAATCTTGATAAGATTGAAAATTAAACACACAAGGGAAGCTTCAAAGCTTTGCAATCCTCATACAAAGACCATATGCAACTATTGTGGCCAATTAAACCCAAAACTACAAGTGTTATGTTGTTTATCTAGTGAATGCATGTAAAATACTATCCAAATTGTAAATACGGTAGATTATTTTCATAACCTGTGTAGATAGGAAAACCTCAAATACCTCAAAAACTAATAAGCCATTTTCAATATCCTTCAAATACAAATTACTACTAGCATTAACTTTTCCAAATCTAAAACTTATCAAATTCTTGTCCATCTTGTATACTAGGCTCTAGGTGTTGGTTTCAATCCATACAATACTTTTTTAAATTTGCAAGCCATGTCTCCTTTATCTATCAAAAGAAAACCACCAGGTTGCTCTATGTATACCTATTCTCCAAGTTTACTATTTAGAATGGATGATTTGACATCCATCTTATACACATTGAAATTCTTGTGAGTTGCATATGCCAAAAACATTCTTACTACTTCTATTCTAACAACAAGTGTAAATGTTTCCCCAAAATCAATTCCTTCTTGCTGTGAATAACCTTTACATACCAGTCTTTCTTTGTTTCTCACAACCTCACATTGTTCACTCATCTTGTTTCTAAATACCCACTTAGTTCCAATAACATTCTTACCCTTAGGTCTAGGAACCAATTCTGATGTATTGTTCTTTTTTGTAATGCCCCGCTCGAGAACTCAGAAGAAATAAACCTAATATGTTACAAAGTTTATTTAACTATATATTTTTTAAAATTTAAACATCGAAGAAACAATGTAGAAGCAATACACAGAAACACAATATTTACATAAATGTAATTACAATATAGATTTCATTCTTGAAGCATTCCTTCTTGTTGAGTCACATTTAAGAAAGTGTTTTTAATAAGTTTAAGTCTCAATTACAATATTCCTGATCATAAAGAAAGAACATATACATCATCTAATTAGAAAAAGCATGAATAATACAATGAAATACATCTAATGAATAACATCTGCTACACATGTCACATGGTATGCAAGAATAGATACAAGTACACCAAGATACAAGATACATGATAACTTATATACCAAAACTAAACTAGAAGTTTCCAAGATAAGAACAAGAATGATAATGGTGCAACTACATCAACAAACATCCAACATTAGCCAATTTGAGGGGGACCCAAATGGTAAAAAGTCACTACCTCCTAACTGCATGATCACCTTATTAGGCTCCCACTCCCATTGTGCAAGAGAGATAGTGAATGATCTGCATACGAATAATCAAAACATAAAATTATCCTAGGCAAGGAATCCTGATAGCCAAATTTACCTCAAGGGAACATAAACTACTGATAAAGAAAAGATAACCAAACTTGAAAAGGCACTCATCCAAACTAACATAACATACCAAAATCAATAACAAATACCAAGTACAAATCAAATATCAAAATCATAATGATACAACTACCTCCAAATCAATGTCAAGTCTCACGAGCACAATAATCAATAGATATCAACTATCATTAATAAAAGTAAACCACCAATCACTAACTCCAACAATAAAAGCACCACCAATGAATAGCTGACACTCATCAATAAAAGTCAGTTGTCAATGATAATTGACATCCAATCAATAAAAAACAAGTCACAATAAATACACTATCAAAAGTAACATCCAACAAATACACTACTAGTGGTAAATATAAAAAAATCATGAAGGAGAATCAAGCTACATACTATAGAATGTCATCACATGAGCCAACTCTAAGGTTACCCTGGTAGTCTTTCAAGACCATGCCCTTGTAGTGACTCTATGCAAAACCAAAATACCCTCTTGTGAAGACAAGGAAACTAGTCACACCTTTCAATGTATCATCCCATTCCCATTATTAGCCTATACAAGTACTCAAGGCATGGACAAGGTAAAATCTCTAACCTATCTTTTTAATTTATCTCAAGGCATGAGAGAGGAATGTATTTTAATTACTATGTTATCACTTGCTACACAACTTACAATGAGTTACACTATTAGTCACTTTGGGCCCCAACCCCATTACAAGCCACTCCCATAGACATGCATTCCCAAAACTCATAAACCACAATTATGTCTAATACCACAAAAGTAATGCTGATCAAATTTGGTTTCTTAACACACAACTTGAAAATAACATTAGATCTCAAAACCCAAGTTCTCATAAATGTTCATCAAAATAAATCTCAAATTGAATCATAAAATATATCATGACACCTAGTCAAATAATCATAAAAGAGATCTCAAAACACCTCTGGTGCACATCCTAACTTAGCCAACTAAAAAAATCACAAAAAAAAACCATCACAAAAATAAAGATCACAAGACTATAAATAGAATATAAGAAAACACATAGTTTTCAATCATATGGTTTAATTCCATAATTTTCTATTGTTAGATTGAGCCATAAAGATGTGTTTAGAAATAAAGTAAGAATATCCATGTTAATATAAATTGTTATGATAATATACTTATTTAAATTATGTTAATATACTTATTGAATCATAAAATATATCATGACACCTAGTCAAATAATCATAAACAAGATCTCAAAATACCTTTGGTGCATATCCTAACTTAGCCAACTAAAAAACTCACAAAAAAAACCATCAGAAAAATAAAGATCACAAGACTATAAATAGAATAAAAGAAAACACATAGTTTTCAATCATATGGTTTAATTCCATAATTTTCTTCTATTAGATTGAGCCATAACGATGTGTTTAGAAATAAAGTAAGAATATACATGTTAATATAATTTGTTATGTTAATATACTTATTTAAATTAATATGTATTTAAATGTCAAATCTCTTTGTGCATATAAAATATCATGCAACATTATCATGTTATTAATTTAAATAATCTTAAATCATAAATGATTTACTTAATAACATAAAGATATTTTATTAGATTTAAATATTGATATCAATTCCATTTCTAAAATATTACTATGACTTCTATCTAAGACTAATATTAATATTTACTTTTCTTTTAATTCAATATGACTTTACAAATAACTCAAACTTGAAATTATAATTATAATTAAGTTATTACAATTTCTCTTATAATATTCAAATATTCATAACTAGATGATTATATAGTGAACTCCACTATAACTTCTCTTAAAATATAACTAAATCACAATTTTATAGAACTTTCTACAATCCATTAGAGTTCTTTTCTATATTTGCTGGGTAGATTGTGTTAAATTGTTTTTGCATCAACGGTTCGGATCACACTCTATTCCTATAGCTCTTTCACCTTGATGATGGATCACATAGTGTGATCCAAAGCATTTCTGTAATTTTTTTTAATGCAATCTACCCATAAAACATAGCAAAGAACTCTAATGGATTCTGGAAAACTACTATCTACACAATTTTATATTTATTAACTTATAGCTCCACTTGCATTAATAAACATATAACAAGTTATAACTCAGTAAGATTTTTAAAAATAATTAATACTAAAAACTCACTCATAAGAAATTAAGCAGGATTTATTTATTTTAATTTAATTTTAAAAAATTTCTAAAATTAATAATTAATCATAATTTTTTTAAATAAATCTAAAATTTTTATTATATTTTTATAAAATAAAAATAAACATACAATTAGTATTTTTTACATATTTTTGATCTCTCAAAATCATGCAACCATAATATACTTAGTTTTCTATATTTAGTATATTTGTTTTCACATGGATGTAGAAGTTTAGTTACAACATGCTTTCGTCTCAATTAATCCTTTGCTTTTTCAATAAATTTTGCAACCAAATTATGTTAGATAAAAGAGGAATATTTATCTTGATTTAGAAAATTCAAGATAATCACATGGTTCTAAAAGAAAATTTAAAGTTGAAATCCTAACTATTCAATTTGTTGTTTTCTCCCAATTTTCTATAATCAATTTTTTTCTATAGTAAAAAGCCTCTTAAAATAATGCAGTAATAATAATTTTCTAAAATTTTCTACTCTTTTCCTCATTCAACTTTTCTTGATTAATAAGTTTTTCCTTTTCAAAATCTATAACATAATTCTTTATCCAAAAATGAATACAATAAATTACTAAGCATTATGCAAGTACCCGATAAGACATGAAGTAGACAAATCTTTCAACAAAATTCTACAATGAGTTTTCAAACCCTACTTTTGAATCATAGCTAAAATATGAGACAATTTGTGAATGCATGCAAATCCAAATCCTCTGAAACTTTCAATAATTCTTTTGCTCCAATTTCAAATTTTGCTCTCCAAAACTTGTGTGTCCCTCAAATGAACTGCAAACTCTCTAATAAAGAACCATAATCCTAACTAGAGTTTTTATTCTCCAATATTTCAAATGCCACTAACTTTGTTAAAATATTAATATTTTAATTATTTATTCCTTTCATGCACAGTCAAAGGATTATTTAATTAAAATATTATTTTTGTTCTTTTCCTCCATTTTACTAATTAGTACAAGCACTATTTAAAGCATAGTTTATTATTTAAATTAATAATAATTATTAAGCCGCATTATTTAACTACAACTCTAATTTAATTATTATTAATTAAATAATTATAATAAAATAATATTAAATATTAAATCTTTTAATATTATAATTCTCTTTAAACAATTTTCTAAATTAGATTTTTAAATTAAATCTTTTAAACTAAAACACATTTAATTAATTAATAAATAATTAAATGTCATGATATTTTAATTTCTCTTTAACCAATTTTTCATATTAGACTTCCAAATTAAGTCTTTTATATTAAAGCACATGTTTAATTACTTTTCTATTAATTAAATATACTCTTATTTAATATTTTCTTTTAATCAAATAATATTTAATAATTCTCAATATTATATGATTTATAATTCAACCATTTACCAAATAAATCACATAGCCAGATCCACATAAAAACAACATTACCAAAACTCAAGATTAAATAACACAGGCAAAGATAAATCACTTGTTTAAAAGGGGTGGGAAGTTAGATACATGTCCTCCTTCTCAAGATAAGTAATTAGGCTATAGATGGGATCAGACTTGAACATTATATTCCAATTCTTTCCATTGAGTTATTGCAATACTAGAACACACTCATCTTGGCAATTCAAAGAAGTCGATGCCTAATACTTACAAATCTATATAAAAGATGAACATGCACATGTGCATATATATATATCTAAGCTAAATAAGAAATGATAGGGAGTGGTACATCATGTAGATCCCGACTAGTAGGTGACTTTGACTCCCTACCTCAACCATATTAGGCACACCAAATATAAATTTAAAATAGACACACACACCATACACATGCAAGTATGAGGTAAGTATAATAGTAAATCCTACATATAAATAACATCATATTCTAACATGAACATCTCATCATGATGAGGACATAACAAACATCTTTCTAAGATAGTAAACCATATGAGAAGATCATAAAAGTAATTTCATTAACTAACTAAGAGCAATTAAAGCATCATCACTGCAAGTAGGAAATTGCTACAACCTAACATAATTGATTGCTCAACATATCAAAGTATTGCATTTCAACTATGAAATAAATGCTAACACATCTATAGAAGAGTCATATAGAGATTTTAACAACTAAGTCTACAATGATAGAAAAGGTTGGGTATTACATCCTACTCCCCTTAAAATAGGCTTACTCTTGGAAGCTGACTATTACTACTAAGGTAACCAAAATGAAATATATAGCCACAAAATAGCATTTAAAATACCAAGTGTTACGAATCAAAGTTTTATTTTCATAGTTCTATTGTTTTCAATTTTGTTCTTTATATTTTCTTTTGATAAGTTTGGTTGTTTGATCTTGTTGAAAATTTAACAACTTGTTAACTAATGACACACAATATTCTTAGAGTTCCCAATGTTAAAACTCAGACTCTAATACTAGATGTAATTCCTCGCTCATGAACCCAATAGAAATAAAACTAATATGTTTTTTATTAAGTAAAATCTATTTTTTACAAGGGTTCCTAAAACCCACTAGTTAACTACAGAATACTACTAAAAGTTCAAGTCTAGCAACCAAGTAATAGGAAAAACAATAGGCCATACCCAACCATCAAATGTAAACAAAAAACATATGACCAAAAGCTAGGGAATAGACAAAAAAAAAGGAGCATTGATCAGGGCACCAATTCTATAGCTAGCTCCACTTTCTTGAGCTCCAGCTCTCCCATGGCCTTAGCCTCATTGGTCTTTGATTGGCTATCATCTGGAGAAACCTCCTCTTCCCTCTTCCTCTTTTCCACTCTCCTTCTTTTGCTCAGGTTCTCACCCTGCAAAGAATCATCCTCATCAACTGCCCTGATTTCCTCTTTGTCCTTTTCATCCTTCCCCTTTTTTCTTTCCTCTATCATCGAGTGTAGCTGAATGATGTTATGATTAAGACCTTTTATTATGTTGAGACTCTAGTTAGCTAAGCTATAGAGAGAGCTCTCCATCCTTTCCACTTTTTTTCAATCTCAAAAACCATTGCATCTAGCTTGCTTATTCTAACATTCTCATCCCCCCCTTCCTGCCTTTCCTGCCCCTACATCATGAACTTAATCTCTTCAATTTCATGGAAGATCTATTTAATGGACCAGAAATTGTCCACCAAACTATTGTGGGCATTTTTTAGGAGGTTCATCCCCATTCCCCTCACATTGTCATTAAGAATCACCAAAGTCAGGTCAATGAGCTCCTCCAATTAAATTTTGCCATTCGTTCCCTCCAAAACCTTTGGGTGGATATGCTCTCTAAGTAAACCCATTTTTGCATTGCTGGCATGAAAGTTCCACCATGTAGTTTTCCTTCCCTATGCATCAAGAGTAATAGTGGTTTTAGTCAAGCCTCTTCCTCTTTTCTCTCTTCCTGAGCTTCGATAGTGCTCTTCTTACCCTCACCAAGTGCCTTCTCAGCATCCTTCTCACCACCCCTTTTACTTTTGACCAAGCTGTAATCCTTCTTGCTTACCTAAGCCTTACTAGTGCTCTCCTCTCTCACTTTTCCCTCTTTATCCATATCCATCCCCTCTTCCTCATCATTGAAATTCTCCTCCAAGTTTTCCTCCTACTTTATCCTTCTCTCTGTTCCTTTTCTTGGCCTCTTTTTCTTCTTCCTACCCATATCCTTCATGATTTTAGCCACCTCCTCTTCATCATCCGAGTGTAGACCAACACTATCCTTTGTATCTAAAGGGAGGTAAGAGCTCTTTGTCTCCTCAGAAGAATCCACCTTCTGGGTAACAATCCTTCCACGAGTTTGAGCTTTAAAATGCTCATATAAGAGTAATAAGAAAACCTCATGGAAGGTAGGATTAGCGTATGCTTTTTTCTTGAAATCCATAATACTCTTATTTGCAGAGAAAAATAAGTAGAAGGGGATGAAATTCTTTGTTCCATACCTGAAATGGTTTAGGATAACAAAATGTTGGGTTCAAATCCTTTCAAACCTTGTGTCAAGCATTATGTAGAATTTAATCGCCCTTAAGGAAAAGCTCCACAGTTTCTTAATAGATACGGGCTCATAGCAGGCACAGTCTTCACTAGTTTCTTCATTTACTTTGCATCCTTTGCAAAGTCTTTCACCACATTCATAGATATTTTCTTATCCCTATAGAATTTTATGCCCTGATTGGGAGAGTTAATGACCTTCACAATGATCCCTTCATTGACTTGGAAGTCGATCCCATCAATCTTCACCTTCCCATCTCTCCATGAATTAACCATAAGGTTAGTTATCTTTAGATATTAGCCATGAAGTTTTTCAAAGAAGGATGAGATGCTACCTTCCCTCAACTTCTCCGACACCTTTGATCACCTCTTCCACTTCTCTACTTCTCCCTCCGACTCTCTACAATGCCTCTCCCCTACCATTATATTGTAGAAAGAAGAACAAAAACTTTGTGCTCTCTAAGCACTGTGAGCCGAACACTAGTTTTTCTCAAAGAACCTATACTTGCCTCCAACTTTGGTAAAGAAATAGTAATAGTAATTACCAATTGCCCATAAAATCATCCATAAAACGTGCCACAAAGGCCCCCAATTATGATGCCTCTGAATCGGCCCTGCCAAGCTTTCATCACTCTACAAGTTTGATTAACAACATTAGCTTCCATTAATAGACTTTATGTTGCCCATCCTCCCCTAGATTCTCCCCATCTCAATTAAAATTTTAGCGGTTGTTGGAAATTCGTCATCACTAGGCCATCTGTGTAACATGTCCCTCCTTACTACCTCACTAGCCATCCAATCAACAACCATGTTTCCCTCACGATAAACATGTGACACAAAGACCCTTTTGAAGGAAAGTAAGATAATATGTTAGAAAGGTTACAAAGGTTACTAAACTATATATTTTTAAAATTTAAACAACATTAAACTAAAACAGTGGAAATAATATACACAAACACAACCTTTACACAAATGCAATTACAATACAAATTTCATTCTTGAAGGATTCCTTTGCATTGAATCACGTTTATGATAGTCTCATTACAATATTCCCAATCTTAAAGAAATAATATATACATCATCTCATAAGAACAAGCATGAATAAAAATGATACAATGAAATACATCTAATGAATAACATCTGCTACACATGTGACAGGGTATGTGAGAATAGATACAAGTACACCAAGATACAATATACATGCTAGCTTATATACCAAAACTAAAGTAGAAGTCTCCAAGATGAGAATATGAATGATAATAGTGCAACTACATCAACAAACATCCAACATTGGCCAATCTAAGGGGGACCCAAATCGTAAGAAGTCACTACCTCTTGATCATGTGGTCATCTAATCGGGATCCCACTTCCACTATGCAAGAGAGATAATGAATGATTCAAATATGAATAATGAAACCATAAAACAATCCTAGACAAGGAATCTTGATAGCCAAATCTACCTCAAGGGTACATAAACTAATGATAAAGGAAAGATGACTAAAGTTGAAAAGACACTCATCCAAACCAACATCACTGCCAAAATCAACAAAATAAGCCAAGTACAAATCAAATATCAAAACCAAAAAGATACAACCACCTCAAAATTAATGTCAAATGTCATAAGCATAATAAGAAATAGATAAAAACTATCATGAATAAAAGTAAATCACTAACCACTAACTGCAACAATGAAAGAACCACCAATGAATAATTGACACTCATCAATACACTACAACATTTGGGGTCAAATTGTGAGGGTGCTGTAATTTGTGTTGATTTTCATGCTTTCTATTGTAATTGTCCTCGACGTCGTCACAATACCAATGTTGGCATCATAATTGCGACACCTAGTGACTATAAACAAAAAGAAAAGAAAACATGACATAAATCATTCCCCATTTGTTTTGATTGTCGAGAGTTGTGTGAGAAAGATGGTTGAGTGCTCCAAATGAAGGTGGAGAGCTGTGAACGTTGTCATCCCCTTCATTGCTGTGATCTCTACATTTCTTTGTTGTGATCTCAGCATTTCATTGTTGTGCCCTTGGTCTATGATTTTGTTGTTGTGATCTCTACAATTTGTTTTTGTACCCTTGCTATGTGATTTCTTGTCGTGCCCTTGTGATCTCTACATTTTGTTGTCATGGCCTTGCTCTACAATTTGGTTGTCGTGCCCTTATGATCTCTGCATTTTGTTTTTGTGCCCTTGCTCTATGATTTCATTTTCGTACTGTTGCTCTATGATTTTGTTGCCATGTTGTGTCTTTGTGATCTATCTGCCCTTGCTTTGTAATTTCGTTGCTATGCCCTAGCTCTGCCATTTTCTTCAAGGGCTATGAAATTTTTGTTTCTTTTCCTTCTAAACATGCATCTCTTTATATTTCCTTCTAAACATGTATATTTCGAGATCTATTATAAGGTGCTTATTACATCTAGCACAAAAGATAAACCGATCTAGCTGCATACATATTCCAAAATCTAAATAAAAATAAAATAAAACTTGCTTAACTCATGCTAAGTGACTTACCTCAAGATTCTTGACAAAAATAATGCAGACCAAGAAAAAAGAGCAAAGTTCATAAGAAATTTTACAAAAACACATCATAGCAGATATTTTTAGAAAGAAACTAGCCATAACCTAGTAAATTGGGTCTAGTTGCTGATTAGCTGGGTTGATTACAAATTCATGTGAACTGTCATCAGATTAGGTATAGTAAAATGAACAATTAGTTGTTCCCATCTAGTAGGATCAAATACAGTTTTCCATGGTATTTGTGCAAGCCACATTATAGTATGGTATTTATAAAACCAAATTTTGTATGAATATTACTCATAAAGCCAATCAATTCAAAAAATTTCAGTCTCTTGAGGCCTCTTGCCCAATTATTCATGTGCTTGTATATGCTTCCATATTGTGCATTTTCTATGATTATTGTATTCTATGTAATTATCACTCTACTTTTTATCCATCTCATGGGATGACCTCTCTATTGACACATTGCAACAAATGATTCATGCCTTCCTTCACTATGGTGCCTCTATAAGCTTTATCCATTCCATGTGAGCATGATGTCCTCTAGTTCCAATGTGATGCCTACCAATGATTGAATTTTGAATGAAAGTATAGACAATCTTTTTAACAAATATCATGGTAGCATTCTATAAAATAGTTCACGTGCCTTTTCTATACTGCTCGATTGATGAGTTCTCACTAAGAAGTGTTGTTAGATAAGAAGATTCACATTTATTTTCATTCCTCACATATCATTTTGTCAATACTGACTTCTTATCCAATTTCTATAGTCACCCTTGCATATGGATTATTTTGAAGCTGATTTGTATTTTGTTAATGCTCAATATTTCATGGCTTGATGTGAACCTTTAGTTTAGAAACCCAATTTGTGATGTGGTGATTTAGAGACTCCAAATCTCCTCCACTAAATATTTTTGCAATATTCGATATGGGTTGTCATCAAAGAGGACAAGTCACAAAAGGTTTGAAAGCTATCCAATAATTGTATAGGAATGTTCTTTGACCGCATGCTAGAAATTGAATTATTTTGTCAAATGGTTCATTGCATTGTGATTCTTGTTATGTTCTTGTCTAGAGAAACCTTTACAAATTTGAAACAACAAGTTTACATCAAGCATGAAACACCAATCTCTAAAAATCACATAGTGTCCTCTCAGGTTGGGAATATGATTTTTTATTCTTCTAAACATCACCATAGTGGATATAAAAAAGTCATCATCTTCAAAACAACATGGACTAAGGTGACACCAAGAGAATGTATTAAACCAATTCTGACGTAGAGTACCTTGAAGTAAATTATGATGAATCTCCACTGAATACATTTGATTAAACACTTGGCATCCTTCTTTATAGAATTGTAACTTATCAAGAAGTTGGTATATTTATGATTTCTCTCATTTGGAAAAAAAAGGCATGCAGAGAAAGGTTAGGTGGTGTGAGTTTGAAATGGGGCATAGATCATGGCATAATTCTTAAGGCTCTAAATCTCCAACACCAAATGGTCATACATGTGTAGTTATGGAATGAGAGACAACATATACCTTCCCATGTGGTGGCTTTGAGTCATTTAGAGGTGATATACCATAGGCCAGATAATGAAGCTTGGATTAGATAATCACTTACATTCCTCAAAACTTCAAACTCGCCAAACAATAAGCTTCAACTTTATTTGTGTATGATCACTGAATAAGATAAACCATGTATATTATCCCTTACCGTGTAGAAAATTCAAATCATTAAGAGGTACATGCTATTGGCCAGGACACCAAAATCAAGGTCAAAATGGTTTGTCTTTGAATGCTTCTAGGAATTTGTAGCAGCTATTCTCACTACTGGAAGAATAACTTCAGTGAAGAGTTGAGTGTAAGGAGTTAAAGAAGAAAGTTATGCTTCTATGTAAATGCCATAATCATGAGGCTCCCATAATATCCTCAATATTGTCTAGATGTTATTTCTACCGTGCAGTCTCTTTCTAAAGTTGCTTCTTCTCCTTTTCTCTCATGCCTTAAATTTTGATTATCAAACTTTTGAATATCTGTCTCTACCTTATCTTTAATCAACTTCACATTGTGTTACAACTCTAGCATAGGTGTTTGATCATTGATGGATTTTATTTCAACATTCAAGTTTTCAATATTGGTCAACACCCTCAGTCATGAACCTCTCATGTCAAGAAATTTATGTACTATTTCAACAACATTTTCTTTCTTATGAGCTAATTATTCTTCAGGTGCATGTTCTTGTAAAACATTAAATTTTTTGAAAAATTGTACACTCTTTGAAAGTTCATTGTTGTTATCATGTATGTATGTATATATAATAATGAATAAAAATAGTGTTTTCATGTATGCCAGAATAATAACTAACATTACCATTGGATCATATAACAGTGAAGTAATCAACCTAGTTAATTAGCAACTAGACCAATTTAATCGGTGTTTCCAATGTCATAGTACCTACCACAACACTTTCTTGGATTCTATCTAGTGGCTTCCATAATATTCTTTATGTTGTCTAGTTGTTGTTTCTATCATATAGTCTCTTTCTAAAGTTGTTCCTTCTCCTTCACTCTCGTGCCTTAAATTTTGATTATCAAACTTCTAAATATTCTAAGAAATACAATAGGGAAAGTAAACTCTATCGGGGGGGGGTGGGGGGTGGTGGTGGTCAATCATTCCTTCAAAACTTTAACCATTGAAGCATTCACCACACATCCATCTCACAATTTGCATGTAAACTGAAATAGCTAGCTAAATATATTCATTCATAGCATGAAAACAATAAACATTCAACACATATATGACACGAGATATTTGGTTACCAAGAAACCCTCCACTGAGAAGGTGAAACTTGGATGGAGATGACACCAAGAAATCTTCACTATTGTAGTTGTAAAGTGTATACAATGAAGGTTACAATGTTTGATCATAAACTATGATCTACCCTATGAAAGGTTTGCCCTATTAAAGGCTTACAATATTGTTAGATCTTACCCTGATAAGTGATTTCAACACCCTATTAGAAGTGTCCCTGATTATAGGATTTAAACTTACAATGAAGTAAGAACCCTATTAAAGGATTTACAACAACATGTTAGGACTACTCTATTAAGATATTTAATTGATTCACCTATTAGAATGTCTTAGTAATGATCCTTCAGTTAACACTCTGCTGCTAGATAAAAAATAACCTCTTTGCATATTATCCTTGACCCTCTCTAATCTGATATATCACTTCTAACCTCTAACTTCCTTCATTTTCTCTCCTCTAATTGATTCTGCAATTCATATCTCAATTAACAACTCCTTAGCCACCATGAATGCTCTATTTTTGCATGCAAACTTCTCTCTTTGAACATACAATGTTTTAGGGTTTTCCTTCCTTAAGAAGACCTAGGTGAATTAGGGTTAGGTATGAATCAATGACTATGATACACTCATTTTGCTGTTTAATCCATCTCTTTAGCTATGGGCCCGTTTGGTCACGGGCATAGGAATAGAGAATTGGCATGTAATATTGGGAATAGGAATGGCTATTCCAATAATAGGTATTTTTTGGAATGGGTATAAGCTCATTTTAGAGGTAAAATGGGAATACGTATTCCTATTCCCTATTCCAAGTGATGAACCAAAAAGAAAATGGAAAACATATTCCAACTTTTCTATTGCTATTCCAGCAACCAAACGAGCCCTAATTGTTTGCATGTACTGTATAGGGATCCTCAATAAAGATTCATTCTTATAATTTATAATCGCAAAACAATCCTTAAGTCAGTTAAAAAATAGTTTACAAGTTTGTGCCATTACAAAAAATTGTGTCCAAAAACTATTTTACTTGGCACTTGAAGTCTCCGATGCTCAACATCCATTGTATCTTCAATGTTGTAACTTGACCTTTGAATAACTCAACATCCATTGATCACTTGGCATCAACAGTCTACTCGACACTTGAGTGACTCGACACTTACTAATTACTCAGCACATACTATATATTTTTCTCAACATTCACTATTTGACAACTTATGCTCGACATACATTTCTTGTTCAACATGAACTAGGTTCTTTCTAGTAAATAACTTAAGTGTATTGTCACTCATATGTCAAACACAATCTAAGATTAATAATCTCCCCCTTTGACATGAGTGGCAAAAACACTTGGTCATGCACGAATAACCTTAACTTATGAGCATAATTTTGATAATCTATATTCAGTACTTGGCTTACATACAAAATTTCAAAACTTCAAAAATTTGCAAAACTTGTGACTTATCAGTCATACCTTCAAAATTTTATAACTCCCCATGAGCTGATTGTCTTCTGGTGAATCTAAATACTCCTAGTAAGTAAATTTACCTCAACTTTAGTGTTGTGTTTCTATATTGACTCCCCCTTAGTTTGGCTTGGTCAACATATCATCTCGATTTGTATGGGAGCCTAGTTCACTCGGTCATTATAGACACTAATACTGATACTTGACACCAATTATTTATGTGAACTCTTTTCTCAGTTCTTGCCTCAAATCTTTTCTAATGCATCTTGATTTATGCAAATATGGACTTTTAACACATATTATGTTAGGAACTAGCGAATAATGTAGCACTCAAATGTATAGTTCCTTACATACCTTCTTTGCCTAGTTAGAAGTGGTGTGATCACCTGATCCATTGGATTGGGTGACATCAACTTCACTGGCTCCACTACTACCTACTTCTTCCTTCTTTCTCTAGGTTTGATTCATCAAGTTCTTTGCAATCTCAACAATCTTTCACCTTCTCTTTGTTTATTGCTAGGTGCTAGTGCTCTAGTTTTGAAATTTTAGCTTACATGTCCAATATTGTGACAACTATAACAAACCAAAATTCCATTAATCAAAATCTTGGATTTTCCTCTAAAGTATGCCCTTATGCAGTTTTTTGTAATATGACCATGTTCACCACAATAATGACAACTGTACCTTGTGTTATAATCCCAATTGTGCAAGTTACCTTACTTGGATGCATTTGCTTGATTCTTGATTGTAAAACTAGGTTTTTCCTTAGATTTGCATTCTTGAGCTCTATGTCCATACTTCTAACAATTGTAGCAATATTGTTCAAATCTAGGTGCAACATGTGTATTGTTGGCTTTGGATCTACACTCATGTCCATGTTGTCCTTGCTTCTTGCAATTAAAATAGTATCCATTGAATTTTGGATTAGGATTTCACTTACTAGTCTTACTTCTATAGATATTTGTTGTATGTCTTGGTTTCCCACAATGATGACATGTAGGTTTTTTGTGATTTGGCTTTGCATTCCCTTGTTCTCCACTCTTTGATGATTCTTCTTCTTCAGTAGATGATAGGTGCTTGGTATATCCTAGTTTAGAGGTGTCATTAGGTATTCTTGGTGATCTAACAGCTCCGCAAAGTATCTCACAACTTCATTAGGTTTGTTCGTCCTCTCTATGATCTCCTTCTTAGATCTTTTAATTCATTCCTTAGATTTGCAATTTCCATGTCCTTTCTATTCAATTCTTTTTTTTCAAGTAACAATAGATTCATCATATCTAGTTGATTTTTTATGAATTTCTGCACATCAAATGTTTGTTCATCAAGCCTAGTAGCCATTTGTCTCTTGTCTTCTTCTGCCATTGTTTTTTCTTCCTCATTTTTCCTTTTCAATTCAAAAAATTCAATTAGTCTTATTCATTGGATTTCATGCTCTCTTTCAAATATTTTAACCTCTTCATTTAGTATATTATTTCTCTCTAATAGGCATGTTATTACTGCATCACTTTCATTGGAATTGCCATTGTCAAGTAGTCCTTCAATGTCTTCTTCTTGATATAGAGTATCATTATGTTGGATAGCCAATTCTTTTCTTCTTTTTAAGGATTTCTTCAAATCCTCTCTTGGTGCATCAAGCTACTATAGTATGATTTGTATGTCAAGCTTTTGATTCTCAATGATCTTTCCCAACTTATAAGCCTCCATCTCCAAGATCTTAACTCTCAAGTGGTTAGACTTCTTCTAAGAGAACAAAGCTCTGATACCAATCTTTGGAGGTCTATGGGAAAGTAAGATACTGAGAAGGAGGGTGGGGGGTGAATCTCAATCTATAAAAACTTTTACCTTCTTGAAACAAATCAAATGCATTCACCTTTAACCCATCTCACATCAGCATCATGAATTATATAATCATAAGCTAAAAAATATTTAACTATTCACCACATACGTAAACATGAAAATAAAGATAAACACAAAAAAAAAAGATTTGGTTACCCATAAACCCTCCAAGGTGAGGATAAAATTGGGGTGGGGACGAGGCCCACAAATCTTCACTACTACAACAATAAAGTATGTGTGTTGAGGATACAATGTTTAATTACTTCTTGTGATCTACCCTATGCGAGGTCTGCCCTGCTAAGATCTTACAAGACTTATTCAGTCTACCTTGATTAAAGGATTTAAACTTACAATTAAGTAAGAACTTTGTTATGAGATTTATATAGGCCTATTAGGACAACTATGTTAAGAGATTTACGTTGATTCACCTACTAGAATGTATTAGTACCCAATCCTTCAATTAACAGTGGTTCTTGGTTACGAGTCTCCTCTCTTCAATTTTTATATGATTTCCTATATGATAAACTGTATTATATCCTTCACTACTAGATTTCTTCTCCCGTCTTTGCTTCTAACCATCAAACATAGCCTCTTTTGTACATATACTTCTCTCTTCACTATGTAGCTTTCTCTCTCTTGATTTAGGGTTTGGATCCTTCTTAAATAACCATCTGGAGAAGATTCTAGATCATGATCAATGATTCATATTTCTTCCTTTTGTTGTTTAATCCTTCCATTTTTCTAATTGGTTACACCGCCTTCATAGGGATTAATGATCTCTAAAAAAATGTGTAAAAAACTCCTTAGTTGTCTCAATAATCATTAAATCATGTATAGAAGTTGGCCAAAATAGTTTACATAAGTGTTTGTGCCACTCCAAACACATATACCAAAATTGGTTTACTCAGCACAAGAATACTTTGATACTTGATCATGACTAATACTCATGTTGTCACTTGGCTTCTGTGTGCTTGGTACTAATTGTGTGACTTGGCATAAATGGCCACTTGGTACATACTGGGGTGCTTAGCAACCTAAAACTTGCTTGGCTCAAACTGAAATGTGAATAAATCCAAATACATCATTCAACCTTCACTGATTTGCTTGGTCGCAGTGATGACTAACCAAATCTTCCTAGGAAATGACGAATTGTTTGACACAAATAGTCAACATGACTCAAAGATCAACCTATAAGTCCTTTAAAGAAAGCCACAATGTAATAAAAACAAGGAGTTATAAGGTATAGATTATCTTTGGTTAAAATCCTCTAAATAGGTCACACTAAAAATGTGCATGTAAACCTCTAACAAGGTTGGCTCCTTGTAATGTCCCTTTACTGATTTTTTATGATATTTCCAGCCTCAAATCAGAACTTTAAAATCAAACAACCAATATTACAAAGATCTGCCAATTTTCCAATAAAACCCAAATCGGGTATGTCCAAATTAGTGCCAAAAACTTCACAACTTCACAAATTATTAATAAATCTGAAAATGGACATTTTTACAGAGATTTTAGCAGCATAACAGCCTAAAAAATGACATTTCCAGATTTGTATAGCCCTTACACAACAGATCACAAATGTAGGGCAAAACTATGCTCAATTAGGCTCCCGAAATTAACACAAAAATGCCCGGAAACACCACAAAACACTCATAAATTATCTCAGAAGTTTAATCACGACCCAATACATATATTCAGCTCTATTTTAACATCATAAAGTCTGAAATACAACAGCAAACCAAACTGATATGAAACACTCAACTGAAAACCCAAATTCAAACCAAAAAACAAACCCGAAAACACCCAAATCGGCACTATTCAGCACAAGGGAAAACTCTGTATGAGCATGCACATGGAATGGCTTCAAACTCCCATCCTTAGCCTTCCTAGAAACCTGCAAACTCCCGTTCTTGGGTCTCCTTCTCCACAGGTTTGGCAGCCTCTGAAGAACAACAAGAAAATTATCAAGAATCAAGATGTAGAATGAGCCCAAAATGCCTCCAAACCCCTTTTAAAGAGGGCATAACCCTAACTCACGTCCAAGAGGGGTTAATAAAATATAATTTAATAATAATTTTTATTTATTAGTCCATTGGTTTCCAAAGATTAACCCTTTTTTCCGAAATTTCACCTTTTTGGAGCCTGCCTGCCTTAACAAAGTTTATTTTTTTTAATTATTTGAATAGGGGACATGACACTCCTAGCATATCTCACTTCATAAGAGTGAATTTTTTGGGTTGTTGGTACCCAAGTGGTTTTTCCATTCACAGGGTTTCCACATTAAATATTGATGTCAAAATGTGTGATTTCTTATGTGTTACAAGTTGATTTTCATCTTATTTACATATTGCTACAACTCAATATAAGATAAGCTAATACTCTGATACTTGATAGAGTAATGAACAATGAGATAATAGTTTGACTTGTGAAAAGATTCTAAGTTTGACATGAGATCCTAAATGTAGTTGTCGAGTTATTGCTATGAAAGTTTATGAAGTTTGAATTGGCACTAAATTGTTTTAAAGGAATGTAGGATCTAGATATAATAGATTTAACCCCCCCTTGCCCTCTTAGTTATCTAACAACAACAACTGTAGTGGTTAAAATGTGGTATCATAACTTGGTCATAGGTTTGAATCCTTGGAGGCTACAATGAGTAATGTTGGAAGAGGGATTGTTGTAGTGGGCCAACATCTTGCTAGAGTTGCTATATAATTTAATATCCTTCTTTATCTTTTATAATTCTAGTGGTCCTATTGAGCATTAACAATTCAATCATTTGGTGCAACGACAACCCTAGTAGTCAACAATTTCTTGATTAGTAAAGCATGATACAAATTAGAGAAGAATCAAGAGTGAATGAAAACATCTAAAATTTATTATATTAGGTTCATATAAAGAAATAGAAAGACTCGATATAATATCCTCTTTAAAACCCAATTATTTTTCAATTTATATCTTCAATTTGTTAACTATTCTTCTTGAATCATTTAACTAACAATCAAAAGGATAGAGTGTTGCATACTAAAAATAAAAAATGGGCAAATAAAAATATCATTTCAACAAAAATATAAGATGTTTAGCCTGAAAATATTTGGGATGGGAAAAGTAAATGTTTCCATTAACAAAAATAAACTAGCTAAAGAAAACACCATGATGTCAAATTACATTCCAACAAAATACACATTGATTTTTAAAAAATTAAATATTAAAACTATTTTCAAATCACTTGAGAGAAAATATTTTTTCCCCAATACTTGGGAGAAGTCGGGCCATATGAGTCCATGACTACTTCTTCATCATTATATGTTCCTAAATTAAAATAAACAATAGTTTGAATCTTGAAGATTTCACTTTGATAATTTTTTTAAAAATAGATCAATCATGACATGTTGAATACATACATAATAAACTAAAATGACATGCATGAAATAGGTTTCTTGCTCAATAGCAAATGGAATAAGTCACTAGCAAACAATCAATTTCAAATTTGTTATAATAATTATGTAGCTTAAAGTTGTGGGTTGAAAATAAATATTTGTACCTTATCTATCTCTATTATTTTGTCCTTGGTCCCAACAATTTTTCTCCTAGAGATGTGTTTCTTATCGACCAATCCAACTATACCTAGATAATGAACACTATTTTGAAATTACACTTAATGAATCCCAAGCTATATTTGGCAAGAAGTCCACTCCATAGCTCTCCAATAATTAATTAACGTGTTGGTGTATTTGTGTATATTTTAGATAGTGAATAAACTAAATGATAGTGAATGTACTTAATTCCACAATTGGCCATCTTTGAATTTTCTAGAGGCATGCAAATTGCGGTTTCATTAAAGGAAAAGCTTATAAGTGGAAATCCCACTTTCTTGCATTGTGTGTGCGATTGGAGATGATATTCAACATTTTGTCATTCTAACATGATAGTTTTTTCACAAAGAGAAACAAAATACTCACCTCAAAAATAAAACACAGTGACAAGGCCATCTCTCATGGGGACATCTTCTTCATGGTCTATAATATGGAGGTTCCATTTGTCTCATTCACCATATCCTAAAATTTGGTTTGTTTTTGTTTTTAAAAGTGACCTATGCTTCAATTCCTTCAATTTGAAGATTATATCCAATTCTACAAGCATCGTGGGGTCATCGTATTCCCTCACCTGATCCAATAAATTTATACTTGTTTTAATGTTATCCAAAGAACAATCAACATATCACATTTCTTTACCTTTTATCTCGCTTCTCTAGAGGTAATTTTTACTTCATCAAATTTCATTTCCTTGAAATTCTAATTTATAATTTCCTCTTTCTTTGACTCATTAGCACCAATTAGATTCATTTTCCTCCTTTTCTCAATTTCCTTCATCTTCATTTTTAACCAAAAATCTTTGAACTCTTGAGTGTTAATGAAGTTATTAGCTCTATAAGTCTTAAACATGTGGCTTCCCTTTCATTAGTGTTTTCTATAGGTCGAGTGTAATTAGAGAGATGGTATTCATAGCCATTGTTATCGTCTTGATCCACTAGTTGAAACAACTTGAGCTTATTCACTCCTTCATCATCATTCAATGCCTTCAATGCACCAAACACCTCATCAATTTCCTCTTCTCCCTCTATATCATCATAAGTTAGTGAGGATAGTGGGGTTTTTTTTTTTTTTTTTATAGGGGAAGGTTCAATGTAAACTTTGACCCTTATACATCATGAATAATGACTTTGTAGGAATTTATGGGTGTGACTCAACTTCCTCTAACACATTCTCAATTGACTTTCCAAAATCAATTCAAAACTATTTTCCCTTTCTTCTTCATATCCTCCTCCGTCTTCATCAATGTATTCCATCTCTTTCATCTTTGCATATTCTCCTCAATTGTCTCCAGTCTAATTAAAAATTGTTGTGATTTTATTATTATTATAGAATGAATATGATCCTCCCAATGGCATATCATTTCTATTCCAAAATCCAAATGATAATTATTCTTCTAGTAACCCTACAGTTTTTAAATTATTTTAAAATGAAAAAGTATTTGTCTAACACTAATATATTAACCTGTTTTATCATCTCAAAGAGCAAGGTCTCATGTAGCTACTAGGCTTCAGTCATTGCTTATTATTTTAAGGAGTATTTTGGGAAATTTACGGTCCCATGTAGCTATTGTTGGCATTAAGTCAAGTTTGTTATTAGTGACAACACTTATTTAGATTTTGTATGGTTACCGAGCACTTTGATCAGTCTCTAGTATTTTCCATGTAATTCAGTGGTTATCGAGCTTCACAGTTCCTACCGAGCATTTCAGTGGTTACCAAGTGAATTTAGGTAGTGTGAAGTCCAGTAGTTCTTACTGAGCAGTTCAGTGGTTACCAAGCTTCGTAGTGTCTACTGAGTCATCAGTTCTTGTGAAGAAAAGCTAGTGTTAACCGAGTGATGAGTGATTAGTGTTTACTGAGTGTAGGCATGGTAAGCATGGAATTCAATTTCTACTGAGTGACACAGTATCTACCAAGTCACCAATGTACATTGAGTTCAAAGCTATGTTGAAGTGATTAGTATGGACCGAGCCTCCACTTCTATCAAATGCATGACGATATCGTGTAATGACAGTGGATGCCATGTATCAAAAATTCACTAGGTCAATTTTTAGAACCCGAGTTTCTACATTTGGACCGACTTCGTAATATTTGTTTTTACTTATGTAGTGGCCGACCTTGTAATTATGTGAATTGGGTTAGTATATATGTAATGTATTGTATCATACCCAAGAGTAGTGATTTTGAGAAGAGTGAATGCAAATGAAATGAAAAGCATGCGAATGTGAATCAACAACAGATTAAAGTGTATCGCAAGGTCATATCAGGAGCAACCAAGTTACATTAAAGGTGATCAATACTTCCAGGATCTTAATCAACAATTTAATTGTAAGTCAAATCTATTGTTTCATCCTAACAGGTGAATCAACTTCAAATCCTTTAACAGGGTAGACTTAACAATCTTTTCTTTAAATCTCTTTACCAAGTGCATACTTCATTGTATGTTTATAAAACCTCTAACAAGGTGGACCTAGCAGACCTAATTGCTCCTAATAGGGTAGATCATTAGAAGTAATCATTGTAAGTCTTAACAGGCCAACTTTATGTTGCAGTATTGAAGTTTTGTGGGTATCATCCCCACCCCAATTTTACTTTCTATTTGAAAGGTTTTTGGGTCACCAAATATTGTGTTCAAAGTGTTTTATACTTCCAGTTTCTCATGCATACAGTAGATTAGATCTATTAATGATAATTAGATTATGTTATTAAGTGCTGAAATTGGTAAAAGTTTAGAGGTTACTGATTCACCCCTCCCCTCTCAGTAACCTAGCTAGTCCTGAATATTTCCAATAATTGGTATTAGAACATTGAGGTTCTAAGGATAAAGTTTGACAACTTGAGAAAAGATCAAGGAAAATGGAGATATTCAGACTTGACAAAGCTATTGTCAATGAAAAGCTAGATCTAGAGATAGCCATAGCTCAACTCAAGGTAGGAAAAGAGCATCTTTCCCAATCTCTTAAAAAAAAGAAAGGAACTTGCAAATTAGATGAATGACCACCAGTATGTTGAAGAGAAGATTGAATATTTTCTCCCCTCAAGCAGTTCAAATGAAGCAAATGATGCAATCAAAGAACTCCTAGAAAAGAATGGCTCCCTGCAAGAAGAAGTAAGAAAATTGAAAAGAGAACAAGCAATTCAGTTAATAAGATTGTGTGAAATCTCAGAACAAAGAAATAAGACAAAAGAAGACTTAGAGGTAAGGAAAAATGAAATTAAAAATCAATTCCTTCAACAAGAAAATCTTATTAATTAGCTCTCCAATGCAAATGAAGAAATCATGAGTTTGAGATTTGAAAATGAAATATTAAGGAATGACTTAAACTTTGAAAGGAAAATCAATGAAAGGTTGAAAGTTGATCTAAATTTTGAAAAGCAACTCAATGAAAGAATAATGAAATCCCAAGTAGACATGGATCAATTGAATCAGCAAAATGAGCAGAATCTTCATGGGCAAAAGGGTAAAGCAAGACTTGGATACAAAGAAGAAGGTGAATCTTCCAAACAAGGTGCTCAAAGGAATCAAAGACCTATTTGCAATTACTTTGGTAAGGCAGGTCATACATCAAACAAATGTTGGAGTAATGGAAAGGCAAAATTTAATGGAAAATGCTACAATTGCAGTTAGCATGGTCATAAAGTTAATGAATGCAAGGAGAAACCAAAGTTTGAGGGCAAGTGTCATAGATGCAAGAAACAAGGTCACAAGGCATCTAAATGCAGATCTAAGACATTCAATCCAGTTGAAAAATTTGTAATGGCAATATTTGGTTGGGACTACAACACTTGGTGTAGATGTCATTACTGTGGAGAATATGGACACATTGGCATAAATTGTGTTAGACATCACATGAGAAGAAAGGATACTACCATTAGATGTTACACATGTACTAAACCTGGTCATATAGCTAAGAATTGCATGAATACAGGTAGAGTTGAAGATGAAAAGAAAGCAAAAATTGATAACATCAGGAAGCATATGAGACAATAGTGGATTCCAAAATCTACCAAGCAAGCTAGTTCAAGCAATGATAGTCATGTCACTCAAGAAGTGAGTGAATCCACCATTTCCAATTAAGTTCTTAAGGAAGAATTGGAACTACATTATCATGGTCACATCTAAAATAGTTCCATAATTGATAAGAAAGAAAAGATCCAAATCAATATTCTAGATACAAGGGGATCACAAAGATTAGTATCAATTTTTAATGTCCCTTTACTAATTTTTTATGATATTTCCAGCCTCAAATCAGAACTTTAAAATCAAACAACCAATATTACAAAGATCTGCCAATTTTCCAATAAAACCCAAATCGGGTATGTCCAAATTAGTGCCAAAAACTTCACAACTTCACAAATTATTAATAAATCTGAAAATGGACATTTTTACAGAGATTTCAGCAACATAACAGCCTAAAAAATGACATTTCTAGATTTTTATAGCCCTTACACAACAGATCACAAATGTAGGGCAAAACTATGCTCAATCAGGCTCCCGAAATTAACACAAAAATGCCCGGAAACACCACAAAACACTCATAAATTATCTTAGAAGTTTAATCACGACCCAATACATATATTCAGCTCTATTTTAACATCATAAAGTCTGAAATACAACAGCAAACCAAACTGATATGAAACACTCAACTGAAAACCCAAATTCAAACCAAAAAACAAACCCGGAAACACCCAAATCGACACTATTCAGCACAAGGGCAAACTCTGTATGAGCATGCACATGGAATGGCTTCAAATTCCCATCCTTAGCCTTCCTGGAAACCTACAAACTCCCGTTCTTGGGTCTCCTTCTCCACAGGTTTGGCAGCCTCTGAAGAACAACAAGAAAATTATCAAGAATCAAGATGTAGAATGAGCCCAAAATGCCTCCAAACCCCTTTCAAAGAGGGCATAACCCTAACTCACGTCCAAGAGGGGTTAATAAAATATAATTTAATAATAATTTTTATTTATTAGTCTATTGGTTTCCAAAGATTAACCCTTTTTTCTGAAATTTCACCTTTTTGGAGCCTGCCTGCCTTAACAAAGTTTGTTTTTTTTAATTATTTGAATAGGGGACATGACAAGTCCTCCCCTTCCAAATATTGCTTGTCCTCAAGAAATGAAGGCTGGAATTCTCAAGAATATGTTCTCCTTCCCAAGTTGCATCCTCTAGTGGTAATCCTTTCCATTTGACCAAATGCTCTGTGATGCTCCTATTTCTCAACCTTTTCTCTCTTGTATCCAAAATCTCTTCTGGTATCAAAACTAATTTCCCTTCATCATCAAGAGGTGGTAATTCTGTAGATACTATGGTTTGCTGGCCTAGAACCTTCTTTAAGTAAGATACATGAAAAATATTATGTATTTTGCTGTTTGGTGGGAGCTCCAATTCATAAGCTACCTCTCCTACCTTCTTGATGATTTTATAAGGCCCATAGAATCTTGGCTTGAGTTTCTCTGCCCCACTTCTCTTCAAGGTGCTTTGCTTATATGGCTGCAACCTAACAAATACCAAATCTCCCACCTCAAAAGATCTTTCAATCCTTTTCCTGTCAGCATATATCTTTTGTTGGTTTTGTGCATGTTGTAGATTATCCTTGAGGGACCTTATTATGTCTTGGCTTTGCTTGATGAAATCACTTGCTGCGGGTACTCTGCTATCGGAAAGTATTAGATCAACAAAGGAAAGGGCATCATAACCATAAAGAGCATGAAAATGAGGCATACCAATAGACATGTGATGAGATGTATTGTAACAATACTCCCCTAGGTGTAACCATTTCACCCAAGCATGTTGTTGATTTGAAACATAGTTCCTCAAATATCCTTCTATCCATTTATTAACTATCTCTGTTTGTCCATCTGTTTGAGGGTGATAGCTAGTACTAGGAGTGAGTTCAGTTCCTGCCAAATGAAAGAGCTCCTTCCAAAAAGAGCTGAGGAATCTACTGTCCCGGTCACTAACAATGTTTCTAGGCAAACCATGTAATATAAAAATTTCCTTGAAGAACAATTCGGCCACTTGTGATGCCTTAAAATCAGATGTGATAGGAAAGAAATGTGCATACTTAGTCTATCTACCACCACATATATGCAATCCTTACCTTGAACCTTGGGCAACCCAGTGATGAAATCCATGGAAATACTTTCCCATTTTTGTTCAGGAATAGGAAGTGGCTGCAACAACCCTGCAGGAAAATTTTGCTCACTCTTGCTTTGTTGGCATACCATACATTCCTTAATGTGTTTAAGGACATCCTCCTTCATACCCTTCCATGAAAACCGCTCTCGAATTTGCCTGTATGTCTTGAAGTATCCGTGGTGACCAGCCAAAGGTGTGTCATGAAAGGCCCTCAATATCCTCTCCCTAGTTTTTGACCCTGGCACTAAGAAGATCCTGTTCTTGTAATAAATCAATTCATCAACAACCTTGTACCTGTTATCATCCACTAACTTATCCAAAATCTTGGTGGCAAATGAATCTTTAGCATACTCTAAAATTATGGAGACTTTCCAATCAGCAGAGATAGATGATAAGGAACACAAAGTGGGCTTTCTTGAGAGAGCATCAGCAACCGCATTATTCTTTCCTTTCATGTATTCAATATCAAAATCATAAGCTTGCAATTTTCTTACCCATTTTTGTTGACGATCATTCAAATCCCTTTGGTTCAAGAAGAACCTGAGGCTATTATGGTCTGTCTTTACAATGAATCTCCCACATACCAAATATTGTCTAAACTTATGAAGTGCATGCATGATTGCCAACATTTCCTTATCATAGATGGAGTACCCTTTCTCTGATTGATTTAATTTTTGACTCTCAAATGCTATTGGATGTCCCCTTTGAGTTAGGACAGCCCCTATACCTTCTCCCGAAGCATCACATTCAACAACAAAAGGTAAAGAGAAATCTGGAATTGCAAGCACAGGGCATGAACTCATTACCTCCTTAAGCTTATCAAATGTTTTTTGTGCCTCTTCTGTCCAAACAAAAGCTCCTTTCTTTGTCAAATCAGTCAAGGGGGCAGAAAGCTAAGAAAATCCCTTGGCAAATCTCCTATAGTAGCTACACAACTCGAAGAAACCTCTCAACTGTGTAAGATTAGTGGGTGGAGGCCAATCCAAAATTGCCTGAATTTTTTGTTGATCAACCTGTACTCCTTTAGAGCTTATAATATGTCCCAAATATAGGATCTCTGTCAAACCAAACTCACATTTAGATAGCTTAGCATAGAAGGATTGCTGCTCCAAGATTCCCAAAACAGTGTCTATGTGCTTTAGATGCTCTTCCCATGTTTTACTGTATATCAAGATATCATCAAAAAATACCAAAAAAAATTTTTGAAGATGCTGACTGAATACCTTATTCATACAAGATTGGAATGTTGCTGGTGCATTAGTGAGTCCAAATGGCATAACAAGAAATTCAAAGTGCCCATAGTGACATCTGAAAGCAGTCTTTTCCACATCTTCACTCCTCATTCGGATTTGATGGTAGCCTGATCTTAAGTCAATTTTTGAGAAGTATACAGCACCATGTAACTCATCAATGAGTTCATCTATGCGTGGTATGGGATACCTATTTTTTATGGTCTTCTTGTTTAGAGCCCTGTAGTCTATACACATTCTCATTGTACCATCCTTTTTCTTGACAAGTACCACAGATGATGCAAATGGACTAGAGCTAGGCCTTATGAATCCCATGTCCAGGAGTTCTTTAATAGTTTTTTCAATTTCTTCCTTATAACCTCTTGGATGGTGGTATGGGGTTGTTATAACTGGTTTGGCACCCTGTTCTAACTCTATAACATGCTCAAAACCTCTATCTGGTGGTAATCCTGGAGGCAAGTCATTGAAAACTATACTATGCTTATCAAGAATATTTTGAATTTCAAAATGGAAATTACCTTGATTCTTGGGAGAGCTTGTTGGTTGGATTATGACTCCTGCTGCCCATGTTACTTGTCCTCTTCGAAAAGTCCTCTCCATCCTCTTTGCAGAGACCGCCTTAGGTGCTCCATTCGATAACCCTCTCAATATGACTTCTTTCCCATTGGAATGAAATTTAAACTCCATAGTTTGATGGTTCATGTAATAGCCTCCGATAGAGTGCAACCATTGAACACCCAATACAAGATCTGTCTCCCCAATACCAACCACATAGAAGTCATCACATAACTCATAATCTCCTAAGGTCATCTTGAGTTGTTTCACCACCCGTGTGCAAGGCATGGTGAATCCATCAGCTATAGTAACATTGAATCCCTCAAAATCTTCTGCTTTAAGCCCTCTTTTCATGACAAATCCCTCATCAATAAAATTGTGAGTTGCCCCACTATCAAGAAGAACAGTCAACCTTTGCCCTGCTAGTACCCCTCGAATTTGGAAGGGATGGTATCTTGGGACTCCTGATAATGCTGCTAAAGTGCCATCCTTGCTGATTTCTTTTACTTTCTCTTCTTCTACCTCCTCCTTAGTATCATGAAATTCCTCATGCTCATCTGAATCAGATTCTGAAGCAACTTCAATATAGTGCACTTGACCTTTCCCCAAACATCTGTGTCTTGGAACCCATGGTTCTCTACAAGTAAAACAAAGCTTTTTCCTTCGTAATTCACTCCTAGTCTCTTCATCTGCCTTCTTTTTTGCCACATTTGTCACATCTTTTGGTGGTAGTGTTGGGAAAGTCTTTTTCTGAAAATTTCCCTTATGTTGCCAAAGATTTGGGGGTTTTTGATTAGTGATTGATTTCATAGGCACGCAAGTTTCAAGTTGCAAGCTTCTTTTGATAGCTTCCTGTAAGGTTGAGGGTGAGAAAGCCTTAACCAAACCCTTAACAGAATCTTCTAAACCATCAAGGAAAAGATAAATGATCCTCTTTTCACTCATATCAGGTACCATAACAGCCACTTTTTGAAATTCTTCTATATACTCATTAACTGATTTGGTTTGCTTCAACTTTGACAATTCTTTAAAGTACTCTTCATCATCCTTGAGGTCAAATCTATCTATCACCCTTTGACTGAAATCTTCAAATGTAGTTACCTGATCGTGACCTTGAGTAGTCATTCCATGATACCACCAATCATAGGCTGCATCTTCCAAGTGTAGACTTGCAAATTGAATAGCATCACTCTCTTTCATGGGGTTAAGTGTGAAGAAAGTTTGTAATTTTTGTAGCCATGCTCTAGCTGAAATTTTATTTGTTCCATCAAAAGTAGGCACTGTAAACTTGCTTATTTTATTTTTGAGCTCTCTTCCACTTGTGTCATGCTCTCTCCTATTCTCTTTCTTGGGCATCAAAGCGTTCATCATATCCACATATTCTCTAAAAGGAACTGAACTACGAAAGTCATCATCTAAGCCATTGTAAGTAGCTCTTAATGTAATCAAATTACCTGTAACCTCTTCCACTGGATTAATGGCTGGCTTTGGTACTGGTGGCTCATCTACAGGCAAGAAAATGGATTTGGTTGATTTAGATGGTGTGGATCTCCCATTTCTTGGCTCCTCTGAAGTGCTCCCTTTCTCATTAATAGATGCAATTCCTTGTAATTTTTCTGTCAATATCCGCAAAGCCTCTCTAGTTTCCGCCAAACCATCCACTGTTTGCTTCTGAGTATTTTGGATGTCTTGGAAGAATTTCTTTGCCATCTCATCTGGATCAGCCATACTCTTTTCTTCCTTGGATTTTGTACTTTTGCTTTCAACTGGGGGTTTAATCAAAATTTCTTTATTCTTTTCTCGCTGCAAATATCTTTTTTCTCTTTCACTTAGTTGCATGCAATCATAAAATATGACATGCAAGATCTGGGTAGTTATCAAAACTTGACATGCAAGATCTGGGTAGTTGTTAAAACTGACATGCAACTTCTACAAACCCTCAGGCTGGCAAGATCACGGCTCTGATACCACTGTAATGTCCCTTTACTGATTTTTTATGATATTTCCAGCCTCAAATCAGAACTTTAAAATCAAACAACCAATATTACAAAGATCTGCCAATTTTCCAATAAAACCCAAATCGGGTATGTCCAAATTAGTGCCAAAAACTTCACAACTTCACAAATTATTAATAAATCTGAAAATGGACATTTTTACAGAGATTTCAGCAGCATAACAGCCTAAACAATGATATTTCCAGATTTGTATAGCCCTTACACAACAGATCACAAATGTAGGGCAAAACTATGCTCAATCAGGCTCCCGAAATTAACACAAAAATGCCCGGAAACACCACAAAACACTCATAAATTATCTCAGAAGTTTAATCACGACCCACTACATATATTCAGCTCTATTTTAACATCATAAAGTCTGAAATACAACAGCAAACCAAACTGATATGAAACACTCAACTGAAAACCCAAATTCAAACCAAAAAACAAACCCGGAAACACCCAAATCGGCACTATTCAGCACAAGGGCAAACTCTGTATGAACATGCACATGGAATGGCTTCAAACTCCCGTCCTTAGCCTTCCTGGAAACCTGCAAACTCCCATTCTTGGGTCTCCTTCTCCACAGGTTTGGCAGCCTCTGAAGAACAACAAGAAAATTATCAAGAATCAAGATGTAGAATGAGCCCAAAATGCCTCCAAACCCCTTTTAAAGAGGGAATAACCCTAACTCACGTCCAAGAGGGGTTAATAAAATATAATTTAATAATAATTTTTATTTATTAGTCCATTGGTTTCCAAAGATTAACCCTTTTTTCTGAAATTTCACCTTTTTGGAGCCTGCCTGCCTTAACAAAGTTTTTTTTTTTTAATTATTTGAATAGGGGACATGACACAATTATCACCGAGTAAGGTTGGGTCATACCAAGAAAAGTTGGGAGAAACAAGTTATGTTTGGTTGCCAAGTTACAAGCTTCTACCGAGCAATTTGTATAGATAGTGGATGACAAGCTATCACGCACTATGTCATTATGGATCTCATTGTATCGAGCAATAATGGGATTTTTTTCATCAAAATGTAGGAAATCAACTTCATTTTCACTATGAATTTAGTATATTTCAAACAGAGTGATTTGCAGAGCATCCCAACGATCTTTAGTAGAATTTGTAGCTAAAGTTTTTGAAGATTTTTCTTAGCTTACCGAGTTATCATGGCATCCAGTAGTAGCAACAAGGAAAATAAAGGATTTGAAATGTTGGTGCGAGGTGTTGAATGGAAAGCCCCTAACTTCAAACTAGTGCTGGCGATCACAAAAACCCTCGAATTGAATGGACCTTAGTTGTAGATACCACCTAAGGTACTTCTTATCAATGACATTCAAACTCATTTTAAATGTGTAGTTAAGGAGATAAGAACCCTAGAAATGGATAATGCCCTAAGTGAACTCTGTGTGGATGGAATTCTCAAACCTGAACATAAACATTTGGAAGAGAAAGGTTTAACCCATATTCCTCACCTGCCTAGAAACTTTCAAATAAAATGGATTAGACATATCTTAAGCCGAGTTCATACTAGTCAATTGTGGTTAGAGCAGCCAATTTTAATTACAAATAAAATGATTCATCGCATTACTGGTCTCCCTATGCTTACCAAGGCTAATGTCGTTAATACCCTAGGTCAGGATGAGTTATAAGAGAAAACCCTAGCCGAGTGGGACAATATAGGAATGAAAATTAGTAGTGTATCTAATACAGAACTCAAATTTGGCATTCATGTGATAGCAGATAAGATTTATAGCTAAAGTTGACATAATAGTGTGTCGTGTGAAGCAGTTGACTTAGCTTATAAGGTTGTTAAGAAGAATTTGTCATATGACCTAGTAGATTTGATGTTGAACTAGCTGAACAAAAATATGGAAAGCATTAGAACATCAAAGAATAACCCATGCAAGTTTGGTTCACTGTTGACATGTTTGTTTTTCTATGTTCAAAAGTTTTTCCCCTTTAAAGGCACAGTTTTATGGAGAAAAGACACACCAGTTTTATATTAGATCAATGAGTTTATAGCTGAAATGTGTGAAAATTTTGATAGTATCATGGCTAATTTTTTTGAAACTTTCAAAGAAAAGATGAATAATAGGTTCAAGATACTAAAGAAGTTGGTAGAAGATTACAAGGATGATGTTTGTTTTATGGTTGATAGTGATAGAGTATACATCTAGGTAGTAAGGCCCAGAATTGTGTGGGTAAAACCTCTTCCATATGAAGTTAACATTGATGAGACAAAGGAAATTATTGAAGCCCTATTAAATGAGCCTGTAGATCCAAAGACACCTCTCTTTGGAACCTATGACGAAGCTAAAGCAAGAATTGAGCTTGAAATTAAGCTCCCACAGGTGGTAAACAAAGGAAAGATGAGGATATCAAAGTTGAAATCAATAAGTACCCCTCTTATGATTACTGAAGGAAAAGGAGATGATGTGGAGGAATCTAAAAATGAAGAGGAATCTGAAAAGGAAGAAGAACTAGCAAGGAAGAAAGATGAGGTAATTATCACCAAGCCACCCAAGCCTTCCACTGCAGTATTCACAAGGAGATCCAAGAAGAAAGTAGGAAAGACCTCCTCCCACATTTTAAGAAAGACTCAAATAATTAAGAGGTGCTGGAATAAAAAACTTCAAGCACTCAAATATGAGACCAAGACTCCAATAGAATAGAAATAAGTTGAAGATCTAATCATGGACAAGCTAGGTAGATGCAAATTCTCTCCTGATCAGTTTGCATCACAAGTCCCTACAATTTTGTTGGATAAGATCAAGGTTAGATGAGAGAACACCATACAAACTGTCAAAGACATTTTTTCTCAAACACTAAAATAGTTAGCACCCAACTTAATAGATGCAGAGGTGAATAAAGCATTAAAAGAAAATGAGAGCAAAATGACTCTGGAGTTCAATACTTGTCTAGTTTTAATGAAAGATATTGAGTATGTTGTGAAGAATGCTACAAACTTATGGAAAAATGTATTCCATCTTCATAAACCATGTGAAAATCCTATTGAAATTAAAGATGAAGAGGATGACAGTGACAAAGATGAAAAAAATGATGAAGAGAATACTCCTTTTGTCACCATTGATGCTAAAGAATATTAAGAGTTGATGAAGGATAATGAAAAAGAAAAAGAGGAAGAAGCTAAAGAGGAACCTAGGCAAGAAGAAGAAGAAAGTGACCCAGTCAAGATAGTTGTGGTTGTCATAGCCTTCCTTCCTCACTCTCCAATGAAAAATGCAACATCATCAAGTATGGAGATAGCTTCAACAGCTTTGATTGTGACAACCATTGATGCATCAAATGTCTAATCAATCCTTGCTACCTCTTTGCTTAACACATCACAGATAGAAGTGTCTACCACTTAATCCACTGAGCTGTAGAATCCTTCAGTCACTGAGCTAGCTTCAGCAATGGATATAGAGTGTTCCACAATTTTGAGTTCTTTAGCAGTAAGTACAGTTTTGGATTCTTTAGTTTTGACTACTTCAGTTATACATACTTCTATCAGTACTTCACTTGTAAATGCCTCAATTTTGGGAAGTTTGGAAAATACATCAGTTTTGGATTCTTTAAGTACTCCAGTTAGTATTCCACTAGTAGGAACTATACAAGTTTTCACTACTAGCTCTATTGTTTCCACTATTGTTTCTATTCCAAAATCTAAAGCATTAATTTTAGAAGTTGAGTCAAAGACTCAACCAAGACTTTTGATTAGTGGAAAGGAAATAGAGGGAGACATAGATTTGGATGAGGATATTGAAATTCCCAAATTGGATTTTGACAATGCCACTATAGATCAAATGAGATCAGTCAGTCAGTTCCTCCAAAAGAAAGCCAAGAAAAAGCAATTAAGAGAAGAGGGAGATAGAGAATTCAGGATTATTGAAAGTGCTAAGAATATTTTGATAGAAGCTATAGGTGTTGAAGTTGATTCTTCTCAACACATTTTGTTGCAATTAGAAGAGGCAGTTAGCAAATTAAATGAAGATTCCAGTGGCCAAGATAACTTGATGGAGAAAGCAGAAAATAAGTTTGATAACAAAGTGCTTAAGCACATTGCTCAGCAAATAGCCATCCAACAGGTAGAACTTTCTTCAATTTTGACAAATCTTGAAACTTCTTACACAAATGTAACATCTCTTTTTGCAAAGATATGTGATGTTATTGAGCATACAAAGGAAATTAAGAGAAAATTGAATAAGATTGATGAAGATCTAAAGGCTAGTGCACAGAAGTTGCAACTTGACCCCAGTTCAAGCTCTGCACACCATATGAAGATCAGATTCTTATCAAATATGCAGGCCAAATTATTGAGAGAGGAAGCAAGGATCTGGTCTACACTTATAGACATCCAAAACATGATCCTTCCCATCATGGATACAATGTAGAAGCACATTTCTTATTCCAAAACATTGATCCATGACAATAATTTTTCAATTGCAGATCACATGATTGAGTTCTCTGCAGAAGTACAAGTTGCTCTTCAAACCTGAAAAGTTTTGCAAGAAAACTGGGACAAGACCCTAACTCTTATTCTCAAGGTACATTTTGATTTTCTCTCACATTTTGGTGTCTCTATATAAGAAGATTGTGTATGAATCTTTGACATTATTGTCAAAAAGGGGGAGAGAGACATGTATATATTCAAGGAGGAGAGATATTTGTATATATCATGAGAGAAAGTTTTCATTCCAGGAGATACACTCAGTATGTTATTATGCCTGGTATGATATGTATATTGTATGGGGGAGATATATGCAAAGGGAATGTATATTTGATAGAGTTACAAAGAAATTTTTTGAAAAATTAAAAATATCAACATGCCATACCAAGCTAAGCATCATACTATGTTGTACATAAGTTTTGACTAATAAGTGTTTTTGTCACTAATGCCAAAGGGGGAGATTGTTGGCATTAAGTCAAGTTTGTTATTAATGACAACACTTATTCAAATTTTGTATGGTTACCAAGTTCTTTGATCAATCTCTAGTATTTTCCATGTAATTCAGTGGTTACCAAACTTCACAGTTCCTATAGAGCATTTCAATGGTTACCAAGTGAATTTAGGCAGTGTGAAGTCTAGCAATTCTTATTGAGCAGTTCAGTGGTTACCAAGCTTCGTAGTGTCTACTGAATCATCAATTCTTGTGAAGCAAAGCTAGTGTTAACTGAGTGATGAGTGATTTGTGTTTACCGAGTGTAGGCATGGTAAATGTGGAATTTAGTTTCTACCGAGTGACACAGTATCTACCGAGTCACCAATGTACACCAAGTTTGAAACTACATTGAAGTGATTAGTATGGACCGAGCCTCCACTTCTACCGAATGCATGATGATGCCAAGTAATGATAGTGGATGCCGTGTATCAGAAATTCACCAAGTCAGTTTTGAGAACCCAAGTTTCTACACTTGGGTCGACTCTGTAATATTTGTGTTAACTTGCGTATTGGTCGACCTTTTAATTATGTGAATTGGGTTAGTATACATGTAATGTATTGTATCATACCCAAGAGTAGTGATTTTGAGAAGAGTGAATGCGAATGAAATGAAAATCATGCGAATGTGAATCAACAATAGATTAAAGTGTATTGCAAGGTCATATTAGGAGCAGCCAAGTTACATCTATCACATAGACATGATCAGTACTTCAAGGATCTTAATCAGAAATTTAGTTGTAAGTCAGATCTACTGGTTCATCCTAACAGGTGAATCGGCTTCAAATCCTTTAACAAGGTAGACTTAACAATCTTTTCTTTAAATCTCTTTACCGAGTGCATATGTCATTGTATGTTTGTAAAACCTCTAACAAGGTGGACCTAGCAATCCTAATTGCTCGTAACAGGGCAGATCATCATAAGTGATCATTGTAAGCCTTAACATGCCAACTTTATGCTATAGTATTGATGTTTTGTGGGTATCATCCCCATCCTAGTTTTACTTTCTATTTGGAAGGTTTCTAGGTCACCAAATATTGTGTTCAAAATGTTTTATGCTTTCAGTTTCTCATGCATGCAGTAGATTAGATCTATTAATCATAATTGGATTATGTTATTAAGTGCTAAAATTGTTAAAAGTTTTGAGGTTATTGATTGACCCCTTCCCTATCAGTAACCTAGCTAGTTCTAAATATTTCCAACAACTGCTAATCATTTTAATATTATTATTTTTAATAAAAATTGAATAGAAGTTTTATTAATTAAAAAACTTAAATAAAAAATAGAAACAAAAAAGGGAGGGAAGTAAATTTATGATGACAAATGGAGCTTTTTCAATAATGTTTATTTTGAGCCCCTTTTCTTCATAACTTATTTTCATTCCCTAAATAATAGTTGCTCCATAAAAATAAGAAAAGATTCAATATTATCCTTTTTCCACATTCTTAATTCTTCATAGGAACAATCTAGTGCTTAAATTTAAGTATAAAAGTGAATTAAGCAATATATGCAACTACATGAGAATATGGTGTAAGAGTACTCTATGATTGATTAAGATGTTTCGTAAAAAAGACACGCTTCTCTTTCATATGAGACGTATTCCTTGCTTGTATTATTTTTTAGTTCGATGACCACAGTGGGCTAAAGACAACGATACCAGTAAGCACAATAGCCTAACGACAACTATGTTTATTGTTGTTACATAACGTCAGGAAAATCTATCGCCCTCACACTTTGAAGGGCTATTCATGTTGGATGCAAGTTCAAAATATTTTTTGCTACAATTTTGAATAGTCCAAAAAATAATTAATTATGAATTTTCTACTACAACATTTTCAAAAAAAAAGGCTCCTGTCTTACCACCATAACTAATTAAGAACATTACCAAATTTACTTTTATTTATTTATTTATTATAGTAGGTGAATCATAAAATGTGATGCATATTTCAAATTTCAAAATATGTTTTCTGGTTTGAAATTTATAGCCATTTTTACATCAATATGTAAATCAACACTTTATAAATATCTTCATTTAAAAAGAAGAATTAAGAATTACTTATCAAACTCATATTTTGATAGCAATTATATTGCTAGAAAGCTAAGAATGTCCTCAAAAAAATCTTTTTGCTTTAACAAATTTAGTCATATTAAAAGTTGTTAGGTATCTCCTCGAAGTCTGGAAGTCACCTAAATGGGGAGAAATCATGTTATGTTTTTTGAGTTGACCAAGGAGGCTTGATAATTACCATGTCTAATAAGGTATCTAATATTGTTCATATCTCTAACCATTATTTTCTATTGGTGTCAACCACTTAATCATTTACAAGGCAAAGTCAGATGGTCACCACTATGACTGAGCTACTCTATATAGGTTGAATCATGTAAATAAGTAAGTATGCACCTAGCTTTATAGGAGTTGAGTAAGTTTTTCAGTCACATAGTATTTTTGTATACGTGTTGAGCTCATCAGTGATTGAGCAAGTCAATAGTGACCAAGCAAGTTTTTGAGAATACAAGTGTTGAGTTAGTATGTATCAAGCACAATAAAGGCCGAGCAATGACAATGCCAAGCATCAGGAAACAATAAAGGCCGAGCTACACAAAGTTTACATAAAAGTTAGGAATGGAATAGATTTTTATGAAAAATGATTATTAGGCTGACTTGGAAGGGATATTTAATTTTTGAAGAGGTTGTTATAGAACATTTAATACCTTCAAAGGTTTTTACAAAATATTTACACATTATGGATCATAGATCCCTATGTTGTGTGTTCAATGATCAGGATGAAGAGGCAAAGCATGGAATAGAAAACTTTTCATGGAACTCTTTATAAGTGATGATCTTAACCTAGATCGCATGCTAGAAGAGAAGGAGATGAAAAGAGTTTAAGTGTGAACATGAAGCTATATACAGAAAAGGATTGAGATCATATTAGAAGTCATTGAAGGGTTCTGTTATCATCTAAGAGACCAAGTGATCTAGTCATTGCAGTAAAGTGAAAGGGAGAGACAAACATATTAGACCAGAGGATAGGGCCAGTTAGCAAGGAGAAGACTACAGAGCAAACCAAGAGTCAAATACTAGATCAATTTTAACAGACTTGAATTAGGGTAAATCTCTTAATAGAGTGGTCTTAACAAATCTTTGAAAATCTCCTAATAGAGTCCTTACATTTTTGTAAATGTTAAATCCTCTAATAAGGTCAGACCTAGCAGTCTCTCAAGCCTTTAATGTCAAACATTCTAAACTTAACTGATTAACTTTACTACTGCAGTAGTGAATATTTGTGGGTGTCATCCCCACCCCAATTTTACCTTCACTTTGGAGGGTTTCTAGGTAACAAATATTGTGTTATGTATTCTACTTTTATGCATGTGATTGATCATATTTATATGTTACAACAAATTTACACTACTAGTTTTATATGTACAAGTTATTGATAGATGTGGATGAATCTATGAAAAGTTTGAAGTGTTTAAGATTTTGATTCACACCCCCAACCACCACCCCTGCTTCCCCCACCCACTTGCCCCTAGTATCTAGTTTATCATGTTTATTCCTCCAATAGTCAACAATTAGTATTAGAGCATTGGTTCTCTGAGAGAAGCTTAACAACTTGGAGATTAGTTCTTGGAGATGGAGGCATTCAAACTAGATACAGTTATTGAAAATTAGGTGATTGACATTCAAATCACATTGTAGAAACTTTAGAAGGAAAGAAAAGATATGAAGGATTCCCTAAAAAGGAGAAAGGAAATTGCCATCAAGATAAAACAATTTTCTTATAACGAAGTTGAGACTGAAGGATTCTTTGAACCAGTCAATCCAAATGAAAAAGCATATGTTGGTCTACTTGACAAGAACAAACTCCTGAATGAAGAAATAAGAGGACTAAAAAAAGAACATGAAATCCAATTAGTAAGACTATGTGAAGTGGCTGAACAAAAGAAGAAAGTTGAAGAAGACAAGACTATGGTTGAAGAAGACAAAAGGGTAATGGATACCAGAATTGAAGGAAGGATATTAGATGTGCAAAAGCTCACAAACACTCAATTGGACATGATGAATCAACTCATTCTTACAAATCAGGAATTGAATCACAGGGATGTGGAAATCCCCAATTTGAAATCATAGGACATACTCAAGAATCAATTGAAAAATGAGAAGGAATCTATGGAGAGATTCAACATACCAAAGGAAGCAATGAAGTACATTAAAAAATTTATGAAGTCATCGAGTTGTTCTGATAGGTTGGAACATTCATGCATTGAAAAAGGAGAATCATACAAGAATGGAGAAATGAAGAATGAAAGATCAAAAGGCAAACCAACATGCTATCACTATGGAAAACTTGGTCATACTGTAAATATTTGTAGAAGCAAACATGGTATGTAAAATTCTAAACCTAACTTTACTAGTTACTATTTTAATACAAGAAACAAGGACATCAGATACAAGAGTATAGGTCAAGATTAAAGAAGGTAACTGCTACACCTAAATCTGAAGGATATTGTTATAACTGTCAGAAATATGGGCATAGAGCATAAGAATGCATATCATAGACAAAATCCTACTAGAGAAATCAAAAAAAGAATTATGCACCTAATAATGCATGTTCCAATTATCATAAATATGGACATCAAAGCAAGATTTGTAGGACTCAAGTAAAATCAGAATACTAGAAAAAGGACAAAGGAAAAGGAAAAGTGAACATTGAGAAAATTAGGAATGAAATGAACCAGAAATGGAAAAGGAAAACAAAAGATGGAAATAGTAGAGAAAATGGAGCTGAGATCACCCAATCCAATGGAGAAGTGATCATGTCATCTCAAACTAAGCAAGAGAGGTGTGTATGGAATTGTATAATTAATTGATATATCATACATTAGTTCCTTACATGAAACTGTGCCAAAAGTTCATAGCTACATATAAAAGATGCATAAGAACAAATTTGTGAAAGGTTTCCAGTGTAAGAAAATTTTCTATGTTGACCAAGCATTACAACATGGATCGAGCATTTAAAGAATGATATGATAGAGATCTAGTGACATGGAAGAAACCAAACTATAGACCTAGTTGAAAGGCATCAATATCAATCAAGACAACTGGCTTCCACTCACTTAAGTACACAACATTAATTTAGACCCTAATTTCTTAGGAAGAAGGTATATAACAAATTTCAAAGACATTATCTCATAACTTGCTTTAGATTTCAAGAGCACAAAGCAATTTGGTGATTTTGGCATTTAGCAAAGTTTGAAAAGTATTTTAGTCAAAGAAGTTAAAACAAGTAAAGATCTAAACTACATCGAGTATCCAAAGAAGGAAGAACTTCAAACCCTATCTACTATCATGGAAGCTTCATCAGTCATTGGACTAAGTCAAGAGGTTAGTAAAATTCACCTAAGTTTGTGGTATTCTAGAGATTGCTATGAAAGGAGACTCTTTGGGTGCGTTATTTTTGATACCACCTAAGGTCATTATAATCCATGATCTCAGAAACTCTTATGTGCAAAATTGGAGAAGTAAGAGATTATGAAATAAGAGAAGCTTATGAGAAGTTGTGTAATGAAGGAATTTTGAAGGACGAATTTCAAATTGTTGAAGGAAAGGGTTAACTCGTGCCCTATAATTCCCAAAACAATTCAAAGTCGAATGGATAAAGTTGTTTTGAGCAGAATTCATGACACAAAGTATTGGTTACAAAATGGACTAGTGGAAATCACAAAGAAAATGATACACAGGGTTACAGGTTTTTCAACTCTAGACAAGAAGAAGACCATGCAATGTTTGAGCCATGAAGAAGTTGAGGCTAACATTGGAACCAATTGGAATGGATGTGGTCTATCCATTACAAACATTTCTAATCCATTAATTGAATTTATAGTGAGAATTATTGCTCACAACTTCTATCAATCGAACAGGTTGAACAATGTACCTTGTATGGTTGTGGATCAAGTATGGAAGATTATGATGAAAGATCATGAATATGATCTTTTAGAGCTACAAAAGTTACAACTTGTAGAGAATCTATCATTAATAAGAAAAAAAAAGAATTTAATGTGTAAATTCAGATCCCTTATTGCTTGTATTTTCTTTTATATCTAGATGTATTTTCTAGGTATTGGAAATGTTGTATGGGAGCAAGACAATCCAATTACGAACATCTAATCAATTTTTAATTAGAGAAGAATCAAGAGTGAATGAAAACATCTAAAATTCATATTATATTAGGTTTATATAAAAAAATAGAAAGACTCGATATAATATCCTCTCTAAAACCCAATTGTTTTTCAATTTATATCTTCAATTTGTTAACTATTCTTCTTGAATCATTTAACTAAAAATCAAGAGGATAGAGTGTTGCATGCTACAAATAAAAAATGGGAAATAAAAATATCAATTCAATAAAAATACAAGATGTTTATCCTAAAAATATTTGGGATGGGAAAAGAAAATCTTTCCATTAACAAAAATAAACTAGCTAAAGAAAACACCATGATGTCGAATTACATTCCAACAAAATACACATTGATGTTTGAAAAATTAAATATTAAAACTATTTTCAAATCACTTGAGAGAAAATATTTTTTCCCCAATACTTGGGAGAAGTCAGGCCATATGAGTCCATGACTACTTCTTCATCATTATATGTTCCTAAATTAAAATAAAAAATAGTTTGAATCTTGAAGATTTCAATTTGATAAATTTTTTTAATATTAGATCAATCATGATATGTTGAATACATACATAATAAACTAAAATGACATGGGTGAAATAGGTTTCTTGCTCAATAGCAAATGGAATAAATCACTAGCAAACAATCTATTTCAAATTTTTTATAATAATTATGTAGCTTAAAGTTGTGGGTTGAAAATAAATATTTGTACCTTATCTATCTCTATTATTTTGTCTTTGGTTCCAACAATGTTTCTCCTAGAGATGTGTTTCTTATCGACCAGTCCAACTATACTTGGATAACGAACACTATTTTGAAATTACATTTAATGAATCCCAAGCTATGTTTGGCAAGAAGTCCACTCCATAGCTCTCCAATAATTAATTAACATGTTGGTGTATTTGTGTATATTTTAGATAGTGAATAAACTAAATGATAGTGAATGTACTCAATTCCATAATTGGTCATCTTTGAATTTTCTAGAGGCATGCAAATTGCAGCTTCATTAAAGAAAAAGCTTATAAGTGGAAATCCCACTTTCTTGCATTGTGTGTGCAACCGGAGATGATATTCAACCTTTTGTCATTCTACCATGATAGTCTTTTCAACAAGGAAAACAAAACACTCACCTCGAAAATAAAAGACAGTGATAAGGCCATCTCTAATGGGGATGTCTTCTTCATGGTCTATAATATGGAGGTTCCATTTGTCTCCTTCACCATATCCTAAAATTTGGTTTGTTGTTGTTTTTAAAAGTGACCTATGCTTCAAGTGCTTCGATTTCAAGATTATATCCAATTCCACTTACCCTCTCCTCATAGTTAAGTTCTACAAGCATCATGGGGTTTTCCCATTCCGTTGCTTGATCCAATAAATTTATACTTTTTTTAAAGTTATCCCAAGAACAATCAACATATCACTTTTCTTTACTTTTTATCTTGCTTCTCTAGAGGTAATTTTTACTTCATCAAATTTCATTTCCTTGAAATTCTAATTTATAATCTCCTCTTTCTTTGACTCATTAGCACCAATCAGATTCATTTACCTCCTTTTCTCAATTTCCTTCATCTTCATTTTTAACCAAAAATCTTTGAACTCTTGAGTGTTAATGAAGTTATCAGTCTCTATAAATCTTAAAGATGTGGCTTCCCTTTCATTAGTGTTGTCTATAGGTCGAGTGTAATTAGAGAGATGGTATTCATAGCTGTTGTTATCATCTTGATCCACTAGTTGAAACAACTTGAGCTTATTCACTCCTTCATCATCGTTCAATGCCTTCAATGCACCAACCACCTCATCAATTTCCTCTTCTCCCTCTATATCATCATAAGGTAGTGAGGATAGTGAGTATTTTTTTTTTTTAGGGAAAGGTTCAATGTAAACTTTGATCTTTATACATCATGCATAATGATTTTGTAGGAATTTATGGATGCGACTCAACTTCCTCTGACACATTCTTAATTAACTTTCCAAAAAAAAATTCAAAACTATTGATTTCATAACTTTATTCTCTTCTTCCTCAAAAAAAATAAAAATCTTAGAGCCCTTTCTTTGTCATGTCCCCTTTTCAAATAATTAAAAAATAATAATCTTTGCTAAGACAGGCAGGCCCAAGAAAGTGAAGTTTCGGAAAAAGGGAGTTAATCTTTGGAAACCGTTGGACTAATAAATGATAATTATTATTAAAATATGTTTCATTAACCTCTCTTGGACGTGAGTTACAGTTATGCCCTTTTTAAAGAGGTTTGGAGGCATTTTGGGGGGGGATTCCAGACTTGATTTTCGCTCATTCTTTGTTATTCTTCAGAGGCTGCCAAACCTGTGGAGAAGGAGACCCAAGAACGGGAGTTTGCAGGTTTCCAGGGAGACCCAAGAACGGGAGTTTGCAGGTTTCCAGGAAGGCTAAGGATGGGAGTTTGAAGCCATTCCATGTGCATGCTCATACAGAGTTTGCCTTTGTGCTGAACAGTGCAGATTTGTGAGTTTCCGGGTGTATTTTTGTAAGAGTTTGGTGTTTCCGGTTGAGTATTTCATATCAGTTTTGGTTGCTGCTGTATTTTAGACTTTAAGCTATTAAAATAGATCTGAATATATATATTGGGACGTGATTAAACTTCTGAGATAGATTATTAGTGTTCTTGTGGTGTTTTCGGGCATATTTTGTGCTATTTCGGGAGCCCGATGAGCATAGTTTTGGTCCTACATTTTTGAGCTGTTGTGTAAAGGCTATACGGATCTGGAAATGTCAATTTGTAGGCTGTTATGCTGCTGAAAGTTCTGTAAAAATTTCCATTTTCAGATTTATTAGTAATTGGTGAAGCTGTGAAGCTTTTGGCACAATTTCTGGCATACCCGATTTGGGGTTTCTTGAGAAATTTGGAGGATCTTTGTGATATTAGTTGTTTGATCTTAAAGATCTGATTAAAGGTTGGAAATATCATGTAAAATTAGAAAAGGGACATTTCAGTGGTATCAGAGCCATGATCTTGCCAGCCTGAGGGTTTGTAGAAGTTGCAGGTCAGTTTTGACAACTACCCAGATATTGCATTTCAGTTTTGAGAACTACCCAAATCTTGCATGTCATAATTTATGATTGCATGTTGCTTCTAATCAGCTGCATGTAAAAATTTATGGTTGCATGCTACTTCTAATCATTTTCATGTTAGTTCTTGGTGAATTTGGTGGTTGTAGAAGTTTGCATTTCAGTTTTGACAAGTACCCAGATCTTCCATGTCAGTTTTGACAACTACCCAGATCTTGCATGTCATAATTTGGTGGTTGCATGTTGCTTCTAATCAGTTGCATGTCCAAATCTATGGTTTCATGCTACTTCTAATCATTTGCCTATTAGTTCTTGGTGAATTTGGCGGTTGTAGAAGTTTGCATGTCAGTTTTGACAACTACCCAGATCTTGCATGTCATAATTTGGTGGTTGCATGTTGCTTCTAATCAGTTGCATGTCCAAATCTATGGTTGCATGCTACTTCTAATCATTTGCATGTTAGTTCTTGGTGCTTGAAGAAGTTATATCCTATTGGGGTTACACTCTACTTTATCCAGAATGGACAGGTATAGTACAGAGTCTCAGAGGGAACGATCTTGGACAATTGATAGCCAGAGTCAAAATAGTAGAAAGGATGGTTATTTAGACATTCGAGATAAACTTATGAAAATAAGCCATGACATGTCTAAACAGTTGGTTGAGCACCACCGTATAAATGACATGTTATCTGACCCAACTAAGGTGGATAAGTTGACTGGATTTCTATTTGGCAGATTTTCTCACAGGACAGATGACACAATTCCCAAGAACTTGCATGAGGAGTTTGAGAAACTAGCTGATAGCCAGGTAGTGGTCTCAGATTCTACTTTGCCACAGGAGGTGGTGGGAAAGGATATTACACAGATTGATAGTAACAGTCAACTTGATACTCAAATTGAGACAATTGTTTACAGGTTGTCAAAGGGTGATGCCACAGGTATTCAGGATGGTATAGTTACAACAGGCAGTGACTACAGTGTAGTGGGTTCAGATGATGATTATGAGGATGTTGTTGTGCAGGATGGTGAGATACCTAGTAGAGATGAGCAGACATTGAGCATTCATGAATTTGCTGAGAAAGAGTACCAGGCGCAGTTAGATGCTTCATCACATGAGGTTGAGGCAGGTAGTACTTCACATGATTTATCCCGCCAGCTGAAGGTGAGTGAAGATAGTATTGTGACTTCATTACCTTATCATGACAGGTATGTGGAGTTAGTTGGTATTGGTCATATTACTCAGGTGAGGAGTTTGCTTGAGTTACATGTTGATTCTAGTTTACGGATATGGACACGAGATTGTTATATTGGTGTTTGGGATTCAGTTGACTGGAGATCTTTAACACTTTTTGGTCGCAGTGTTTGTTTGGGTGTTATCATGGATTTGATTAGCAGATTACACGGTGTTGTCTTTTCTTGTGCCAGTATCTTGTCTGATGTTGGTATTAGTTTTTATACACCGGTGTTGGGCTTTGTTCATATATCCAGTCGACCATACTTGCTGGAATGTGTTGATGATCTTTCATATTTGGCAGTGTGTACAGATGAGTCCCAGGATCATATTGGCATCGATGACATCCAGGAGGATGTAGTGGGCAATTTTGAAGACTTAGTTTCTTTGGGTACAGAGGAGTTGGACAGCAGTGCTACAAATTTTGATACTCTGTATGTTGATATGAGCTTTAGAGTTGATTCACAGGACATGGATGGTAATACTCTAGAGACTAGTAACTTTGAGGATACTCCTTTAGACAGTGCATCAAAGGAGGTTTGTAGGAGACAGTCAAGCCAATGCCATCATGTGTCTAATCAGTTGAGAGTTAGTGACCGAGACATTGCTATCACTTGCCAACGTTTTGATGCTGCTCGTCAATTATTAGCAGTTTATGGATGGGGTTCTCCTACTAGTGATGAGCAGGAAGGAAGTTATCTTTCCTTGACAGAGATCCACTCTTTATGGGAGGCTATTCAGATTTTGAGACAGAATTATATGCAGTTGGTAGTTGATAGAGATTATCTTATGGAGTGGGGTAGTACAGCATATGATGCATTGTTGGCCAAGGAAGATGAGGTGAGTGAGCTTACTGAGCAGCTTGAGGTGACTTTTGAGATTCTTGAGAGTACACAGTTGGCTTTCAAGGAGTCACAGTTTCATTTGGCTAAGGTGACCATGGAGTTAGAGCGACTACAGTCTTTATCTGATTCTATACAGTCACAAGCTATGGTGTTTGGTGATTCGAGGATGTCCATGACTGAGATTGTCAGAGACAATGGAGATGGGGATGCATCCATCCTTGATACTAACATTGGCATATCAGGTTCATTCCCACTAGAGTCAGGTTTAGTTGAGTTGGGTATTGTAGCAGATTATTGTATGCCTGACAGGGTGGTGGCCTCTAGTACTGAAGGCACAGAGACTAGAGATGTATCAAAGGTCATGTGTGATGTTGGTGAGTCGACAGTTGGCATGGTTCCTGATAGTAATACTACTCCCTTGGTGATATCTTTGGAGGTAGTAGTCAGTTCCAACATGGTTGATGATCAATTGCAGTTAGTTTCATCTGGATTACAGTCTGAGCCACTGACTGAGATTGGCGCATTCTATCGGCATTACACTGTGAGGTACACTCATCAATTTACCTTTGATGACCATGTTGATGAGATTATGATACAGAGATGTACTTTGGTTCCTAGTGCTTATCATCAATTATGGAATAGTTTGATGCCTCGAGATGAGAGTTGTGATGGGCACGACATGGCGACAGGTTTTGTAGTTGATAGCTTGATAATACATGACTTAGAGCAGGAGTTTTGGAGTGATGCTTCAGCAAGTGTTGTTATTGATTCTACTCCTTTGGCTATGACATCTCCTGACTTAGCTAGTGATCAGTCACAGTGGGTTGTATCACTTGTTCATGGTGAGTTGTTGACTGAGGTTGGTTTTTTTAATCAACATTATATTGCAAGGTATGTACATCAGTTAACAATTGATCCTTATGCTGAGGAGTTGATGGCAGGAAAATTTGGTTTGGGTTCCATTTCTTGTTGTTTATCTTGTGATGGCTTTTCACCATCAGGGGTGCATGGGAGTTATGGTTATGAGACAGTGGCCAATGATCTACAGAGTTGTGTTGACTGCAGGAGTTGTATAGTGTGTGGATTCTCCATACTTGGTATAGTTTCATTTGAGAGCATTCACCATTGTTGCAGAGTTGGATTGTACATTCCATATAGGCCAGTGGAATGCATTGATGGTATTTACTATGTTGGTAGTCCACTTTACTTGGGTTTTGATATTCTAAGAGTTTGTGTCTCATGGGTTTTTGACTGTGGTAATGGTGATTTTGGAGTTTGGTTGAGCTATAATTGCCAGTTTGATTATGGATTCCTCTTGGTCATATTGCAGAGGATCTTGCAGGAGTCTGTGTTAATTGGTAGTAGTATAGTTCATGACTACATTTGGGATCCAGGAGGATTGATTGGTTTATTGTTCAGCCATTGCTTGAGGACAAGCAATGTTTGGGAGGGGAGGACTTGTCATGTCCCCTTTTCAAATAATTAAAAAATAATAATCTTTGCTAAGACAGGCAGGCCCAAGAAAGTGAAGTTTCGGAAAAAGGGAGTTAATCTTTGGAAACCGTTGGACTAATAAATGATAATTATTATTAAAATATGTTTCATTAACCTCTCTTGGACGTGAGTTACAGTTATGCCCTTTTTAAAGAGGTTTGGAGGCATTTTGGGGGGGGATTCCAGACTTGATTTTCGCTCATTCTTTGTTATTCTTCAGAGGCTGCCAAACCTGTGGAGAAGGAGACCCAAGAACGGGAGTTTGCAGGTTTCCAGGGAGACCCAAGAACGGGAGTTTGCAGGTTTCCAGGAAGGCTAAGGACGGGAGTTTGAAGCCATTCCATGTGCATGCTCATACAGAGTTTGCCTTTGTGCTGAACAGTGCAGATTTGTGAGTTTCCGGGTGTATTTTTGTAAGAGTTTGGTGTTTCCGGTTGAGTATTTCATATCAGTTTTGGTTGCTGCTGTATTTTAGACTTTAAGCTATTAAAATAGATCTGAATATATATATTGGGACGTGATTAAACTTCTGAGATAGATTATTAGTGTTCTTGTGGTGTTTCCGGGCATATTTTGTGCTATTTCGGGAGCCCGATGAGCATAGTTTTGGTCCTACATTTTTGAGCTGTTGTGTAAAGGCTATACGGATCTGGAAATGTCAATTTGTAGGCTGTTATGCTGCTGAAAGTTCTGTAAAAATTTCCATTTTCAGATTTATTAGTAATTGGTGAAGCTGTGAAGCTTTTGGCACAATTTCTGGCATACCCGATTTGGGGTTTCTTGAGAAATTTGGAGGATCTTTGTGATATTAGTTGTTTGATCTTAAAGATCTGATTAAAGGTTGGAAATATCATGTAAAATTAGAAAAGGGACATTTCATTCTTCTTCACATCCTCCCCCGTCTTCATCATCTTTGCATATTCTCCTCAATTGTCTCCAATCTAATTAAAAATTGTTGTGATTTTTTATTTTATTATAGAATGAATATGGTCCTCCTAATGACATATCATTTCTACTCCAAACTCCAAACGATAATTATTCTTCCAATGACCCTACAATTTTAAAATTATTTTAAAATGAAAAAGTATATGGCGGCACTAATAAGTACTTTTAGGAGTAAGGCCTCATGCAGCTGCTAGGCTTAATTTGCCTAGCAACCATTGCTTAGTATTTTTAGGAGTATTTTGGGCAGTTTATGGTCCCATGTAGCTGCTAATATTGTTGCTAATAATTTTCATATTATTATTTTTAATAAAAAATGAATAGAAATTTTAGTGATTAAAAAACTTAAATAAAAAATAGAAACAAAAAAAGGAGGGAAGTAAATTTATGACAACAAATGAAGCTTTTTCAATAAGCAGCCACTATTTATTTTTAGCCTCACTTTTTGCAGTCCCATGGAGGAGGGTTTTCTAAAAAAATTCATTAGGAGTTTTAGAGATTTTTAAGAATTATTTTAAAGCGGAAGGTCCCATGAATTTTTTAGTGAAGTTATCCTTAGTAAGTTTAAGCCCCATACTTTATGGAAGTAGTGGTCTCATTAATTATTTTTATTTGACATATTTCATTCACTTACTAAATAAATAAAATGTTTAAAATTTTTTTGATAAAGAAATAGAAATTGGTATATGATTGACAAGTGGTGAAAGAAAAGCCTAAGCTAGTGGAACAATTTCTAGTCCCTCACCTTTTCCACCCGCTCAAATTTACACTCTAAAAAGTAGGAGCTGCTATTATTTAGAAGAATATTCCAATTAAGTTTGTAGCAAAAATTTTTTTGGTTTCATGGGACCACCCGTTCCATAAAATAGATCTTATAGCCCCCCTCATTGGACCGCACCCTTATTTTCATTCCCCAAATAATAGTCTTCCATAAAAACAGAAAAAGATTCTATATTATCCTTTTTCCACAATCTTAGTTCTTTAGAGGAACACTTTAGTACTTAAATTTAAGTATAAAACCAAGCTAGGCAACTACATGAGAACATGACTGTAAGAGCACTCTATGATTGATTAAGACGTTTCCTAAAACAATACGTTTCTCTTTCGTATGACGATGCATATTCCTCGGTTGTATTATTTTTCAGTTCGATGACCACGGTGGGCTAAAGACAGCAATGCCGGTAAGCACAATAGGCTGACGACAACTATGTTTATTGTCGTTACATAACATCGGGAAAATCTGCCACCCTCACACTTTGAAGGGCTGTTCAAAATATAAGAAAACAAGGCAGGCGGAAACCATTCAGATCAATAAAAAGATGTCGAACAATATTTCCCAATTATTTCTTGGCATGAAATATCTGTTAAGCTTTCATGCCCTCGCATTTGCATTTGCGTTAGTGGTTGGTTATATAATCTACGTGCTCATAAACCGAAAATCCAACAATACTGTGCTTACATCGTATCCAATTGTGGGCTCATTATTTGCTTTCTAGAGGAACAGAAGTCGGATCCCAGAATGGCTAACGGAAATTCTTAGACACACTCCTTCCAACACCATCACCTTTCAGCGTCTCGGAACAAAGGTAGTCATCATAGCACATCCACCCAATGTGGAGCACCTGCTCAAGACCCGTTTCCAAAATTATTCAAAGGGCAATTATTTCTGCCTTCGCTTGCATGATTTGCTCGGAACCAGAATTTTCAATGCCGATGGCGACGCTTGGAAATTGCAGAAACGAGTTGCAAATTACAAGTTCGGCACCAACTCTCTCCGCGACTTCATAACAGAGAGCGTGTAGGGTAAGATCACCAATCGCCTGCTCCCACTCCTCAGAAATGTGGCTGGGAGGAGCGATCGGGTGGATTTGCAAGACATCTTCCAGCGATTCGCCTTCGACAACATTTGCAAGGTGGCCTCCGGCATGGACCTCGCTTGCCTCCACATTTCTCTACCCCTTTCCGAATTCGCAGACGCATTTGAAGTCGCTACCAATTTAAGCCTCCAAAGATTCACTAATCCCCTGCCCTTCCTGTGGATGATCAAGCGCTTCTTCAACCTCGGCTTCGAGAAACGCTTGCGCCAGGCGATCCACACCGTTCACAACTTCACTCAAGACATAATCAATGCAAGGAAGAAGGTAATGTTTCACTCTCATGGCAGGCCGCAGCGTGAAGATCTGCTCACGAGAGCGGTGTTGCACCAGGGAAGGCCTCGTATGATTTTTCTGTGAGAGATATTGTGATAAGCTTCATCTTGGTGGGCAGGGACTCAACTTCTGCCGCGCTCACATGTTTCTTCTGGCTCCTCTGCTCTCATCCACAAGTCGAGCAGAATATCTACGAAGAAATCACAGGCCTTGTCGCTGCTAGAGAAGAGAGCACTGCTTGCTGTTTCTCATACGAGTAGTTGAAGAAATAAATTATCTACAGGCCGCTCTGTGCGAGTCGATGACGTTGTACCCGCCCGTGCCATCAGACACGAAGCAGGAGCTGCAAGACGATGTGCTGCCGGAGGGGACGGTGGTGAGGAAGGGGATGCGGGTGATATACCACCCTTACGCCATGGGGAGGATGGAGAGCATCTGGGGCTCCGACTGCTTGGAATTCAAGCCGAAGAGATGGCTCAGCAAGACGAAGAATGGCTCGCTAGAATTTGTGGCACACGATGCATTCAAATATCCAGTGTTCCAGGCAGGGCCGAGAGTTTGCATGGGGAGACAGACGACGTTTATTCAGATGAAAAGTATCGCTGCTAGTGTTATAGAAGAGTTGAGGGTAGAGGTTGATGGCAACTAGAATCCCAAGTATATTGTAATGATCACGGCTAAAATGGAGATTGGCCTTCCCATACGCGTGCTAAAAAGATGACAAAAACCCGCCCGAGTTTCAGATGGGTTTCTGTTTGTTGTCAGAAGGTCAACTCTCGCTACAGCTTATATTGAAAAAACGAAGGTAAAAGTAGGCGTGTCAATATGATTATCACTGCCAGTTGGGTTTTACATCTCTTGGCTAAACTCATGTATGCATCCACTTGGGAAAAGTCAATCTACAAGCTTTGTATAAAAGTTTCAACAACATGTAGGAGAAAAACATTTACTAGTATTAGGGCTAACTTCACTTATCTGGGATTTTTTAATTTTAAGTTGGATTTTGTAGATTTTTTTATTGTATTTTGTAAGTGACTAAAGTGCTTAAAGCTAAGATTTTGACTTTAGGGACAGGATCTTGGAGCCCAAATTGGTTTGAAAGTGTCATTTCAAAATGCTCGCCCAATACATGTTATGTTCATGCACTAATAGTCACTCACTAAAAAATGTTAGTACTTGCATTTAAATATTTTTAACAAAATATCACAATAGTGATTACACAAATGTGCTACTTACCAACCAAAAAAGCTAAGAAATAAACGATAATTAGTACACATGAGATCCACTATTACTACATGTGTTTTCATTTTTTGGACTAGAAAAAGTAGTATTTGGGAGGTATCTATGATAAAACCATAATGATTATCAGACCCCTGGTCAATAATTAGGTCTTTGCTCCTATATAAGTAGGATATTTCTATTGGATAACAAGATTTTTTCAGTTAGAAGGCAACCCCTAAATAATAGTAGGCAGATTTTATTGTTGTTCAGGATTTTATTGACAAATAAATTTATTTGGATATTTAAAGTTAATCATTCATATGTTTATGTGATTTTTTTTTTTGAATAACTAGGAACAATTTTAATCATTTACATATAGATTGTTGGTTATTATAAGAATAGGAATAACATACAAAATGAAATATCTTTTACAATCAATAAAATATTAAATTATTTGATTTTTCTTTAGAAAAAATTCATAATGAATATATTTTTTAAATTGGACTTTCTAGTTCTAATCAATTAATCTAAGTGTTTTCATAGAACAAACTACAACCACATGTTGGGGTTACCATAATTTAATATTGCATTGTCAATATAGTTAATCATTTGACTATTTATTTGCTATATAAGTGCATTCTAGTTTAAATTGTTCACTACACAACAATGAAAATATCATATACTTTTTCCTCAACAAAAGATGTACAAAATATAGTCAATAAATAATTGTCTTGTGTAATAATAGCTAATGATAATGAACTCTCAAAAATAGCAACATGCTTCTTAATCTTCCAGTTGTAGAGGAAAAGAATGAAATGTTTAACCATCTGGACTCTTCCTTTGCCAACAACACTCTAATCACTAAAGAGATTTTTAAAGAAAAAGAAAAATGTGCTTTGTAGATAGTAAAAATATGTGGATGAAGTTTCAAACCACAACAACTTTATTTTATTGAAATGTACAGTTCAAAGAAATCAAGATTTTACAGGTGAATGTGCATACAATGACAGACAAAAAAATATTTTTTTGTGCACAGAATAAGAACTTTTACTTGAATTAAGCATTTAGTTGCAAATGCTTGAATTCTTTGGTACATAATTATTTTCTTATTCTCACTCTTGAGATCACACTTGAAATTTGTAATAAGATTTCTTAAGTCAAAATTTTGTATTTTCTTGACTAATATCATGTAGATGCTCTTCATGTAACACCCATGCATGCTTTTCACCCTCATCTACCTCTTTTATTCACTTTTTGTATGCTTTTTTTTATTAAAGGTGCACCAGTTTTCAAGATAGCCACATTAAGAATGCCATGATTTTGTGATCATTCAAAGTCTAACTACACGATGTTACATGTTGAATCAACAATAATTTCTCCTCTCTCTGTTGAGACTTATCTCTCATCATCCGTGCATAAAATCTAATCTATGCTTATCTTTATTTGCATGGGTAAAATTCATGTTTATATTTATCTTCTCTACACAAAATCTAACAATTACTTGTGTACTAAGTCTCCATAACTAGGTCTATGTAGATTGTTTATTGGAATGATTGGATATAAAATGTATTTTAGTGTGTAACTCTGATATATAGTCTTAGAAAGAAGTTTTTTCATTTCAAGTAAAATTTTTAGAGTTATATATTTGTGTTTGTTGATAAATCAATAGCATTAGTTCATATGTTGTAGCAACCAATAATTTATGTCTTCTTAAATTACATGCTCTATTTGTTAAGAAAGCTACATGTGGAAATGCCTTCCTAATGCCAATTTAAGGGAGATATAAGAAAGATTTCAAATCTACTCCATAACATTGAGATAAGAAGAAAAAAGAAAAAAGAAAATATGATGCACACAAAATAAATGAAGGAGACCAGATATAACACGGAAACCCTTTCAGGAAAAATCCACCACCTAATAACCCAAACAACTTCTTTGTGTTATAGTAATCAATATTACATATAATGAACTATGGATTCTTGCACGGACTCAAATTATGTTGTAATCAACTTGAATTTCACCATGAATATCCCAAAAAAATATGCAACAATTCATACACACTACAAATGTTATGCAATCTAGTGTATTAACTATCACAAAACAAAATAGTTACTAGCAGCCTTGGAACTCATCCATTTGATAGTCCCAATGGTCACTCATGCATTTGAGAATCACTCCCTTCGGCCTTAGAAACTCCCTTCGACATCAGGTCACTCCCTTTGGCATCAAGTCACTCCCTTCAACATTAGGCCACTCCCTTTGGTTTAAGAAACTCCCTTCAGGATTGGGTTACTCTCTTTGGTCTCGGACACTCCCTTCGATATCAAGTCACGTCTTTTGGCTTCAGATACTTCCTTTGACATTAAGTCACTCTCTTTGGTTGTGAGCACTCCCTTCAGTCATGGGCACTCCCTTCAATCATGGGCACTCCCTTCAATCATGGGCACTCCCTTCAGCATCGGCTCACTTCCTTTGGCATCAGATCACTCCCTTTGGCATCGAATAACTCCCTTTGGCTTTAGTCACTCCCTTCAGCATTAGGTCACTCCCTTCACCATTAGACACCCTCTTTAGATGACCTAAACATCCATCATACATAACAGTCACCCGTAGGGTGAGCACTATGCATGCGAGTCATTTCCAATAATCTACCACTTGAGGAGATACATGTTGATATCCATTGAGTTACTCAACAAGGCCATGTGCCCCATTTAAACATATTTTTTCTGACTTTAATACCTCCAAGGTATACAACATGAATTCAAAATCATCAACATATACAACCTATAACATATAGTGTCAAGCCTCAAAACCAATCTACCACTTATAGATTAAGAAGCTCCAATTGCACAGGTAATGTCAATATGATATGGATCCATTAGACAACATCACCATGGTCTCTAAGAATTCATGAGCACCTGTAATTGATCAATCCATGCGAACTCTAAATGCAAAATTGCAATATCACGAAATATCAAATAATAGGAAACTTAGTCAATCTATTTAATTATAAATGTTAAGTGCTTGTTTCTTTCAATTTAATAGATTTGGGGTGAGTGCATAAGTATTCCTCCTATGGTAGGAAGTAACAAGAGCCACATAATGGCTAAGTACTTGGCTTAATTAATTATAATTATAATTTTATATGTAAATTGAATTATAATTTTATTAAATCTTATAATTTTTTTAAATAAAATATAAAAACAATCTTAATTTTATTTTAATGTACATAGTTATAAATATAATACATTTTAAATTGTAATATATATTATAATTGTAAGAATAACTTAAAACTTTAATGTAGATAGTCTAAATAAAAGAAGTAGTTATACAAAGATTTTTTATTTAACTTATATATAATAAAACATATAATTTGATTTACATATAGTAAAGAAAAGTGGTATAAAAAAGGTAAATAATATAATATTATCATGTTCTTTAAAGGTGTTGAATTCTGAAAGTCCATATATACGACTTCAATTATTTTAGCAAATAAGATCACTCTAAATTAATTTTTTATTTATTAAAAAAATTACATCTAGTCTATGAAAAATACTAATTGCATAATACTATTAAAAAATAATTGTTGTTGATTGGTAGAAATACAAATTTTTAATCACTACTTAAGAAATAGTAATAAAAATATTTTAAAAATAATAATTTACTATACAAATATATTTTTTATTTGGAATAAAAATTATATTAAGAAAAGAGATCAAGATTTACATATCATTACTAGTTTAATAAAACTATAGTATTAGAATGAAACTTAAAATATTTTATTTTTAAAAAGTAAGCTAAATGAAAAAAATGATTTAGCATATAGATAATTTACATTACCTTATTAAAAAAATATTTAAAATAGATTTATAATTTTTGCATTAGAATAGTCACATTTAAGTTTATCTATTGGATATTAATTTTGAATTATTTAACAAATGAATTGAATGACAACTTCAACACATTTAAAAAAAATAAAATTAATATGATTTATAGTGTAAGACCTCCTTGGTACAACCTTTAAATAAAAAATAAAATAATATAGAAAATATTGATATAATAAAATTGATATTTTTTCTATTAGAAATAAGAGTTTCAGAAAATACAAAGCAACCAAAGTGCCATCACGAAAGTCAACAAGGAGGCCAAGCCTCACCAAGGAAGAACATAATCAGTTGTACAACATAACAAAAAGAGAAGAAGAAGGACTATCTAACTAAGAACATCATAGTAATTGACCATCCAAGCAGTCCAACCTAAGGGACCCTCCATCCAAATGACACTTTTACAATCATGAATCTACATCAGCCTGAATAGATCTTCTTTTGTAGCATTCATTTTCTTACTGATTTCTTTGTTCAGCCTAATGCAAGCTTGCTGAAAAGCTTGCAGATCACCCAGGGTTCTATGCCATTGGTATCCATGCTTCAACTCATAGTAGAAAAAAGCAACATGTCCATCATGAAGGAACCTTCTCATCTTGTCCCACTTGATCAACATAGTAGCCTGCACCTGCAAAGAAATTTTAAAATAACTAAATTTTTGAAAACTCAGTAAGATCCCTTGGCTTACCTTGGTACCTTTCCTCTTTCCTACACTTCCAGATCTGCCAGAGAATGTTAGATGATAATATATTCCAAAATAAGTTGGTATCTTTAGGAAGACTATTAATATGACCAGTGATAATATCAAGAATATTAACACCAATAGGATAAACAATGCCAAACATTCTCCATATTTTTTAGCAAAGGTACAATCTAAAAGAATATGTCTACCAGTTTCAGGAACTCTGCATAAATTATAAATATCAGAATTAGAGAAATCTCTATTAATAGGAAGCTTGTCCAACATGACTAACCATCTAAAGCATCTAATTTTAGGCTCAACATAATTCTTCCACAAGATATCAAAGTATTTTTTTCCAAACATCAACATCATAAGAAGAGTACCAAACAACATTGACATGATCAATAATATCCGTATTACAATCAAGGATTTTGTATATATTCTTGGCCTTAAGCAGATTCGTGACAACTCCACCAGGCTAGTTACAATTAAGGTGCCTTTGAGAATCAACATGACATATAGTGGGAAGATCATAAATAGCTTGCACAATCATGTTATAAGTTCTTTTATGGGAATCAGGGATATCGTATTTATTTTTAAGCTCATCCCAAGGAGTGATTTGATTCTGCTCAAAGAGATCTATGAACTATTTAATACCTTTCTTAGCCCATAGTCTAATAGAACACCCTTGGGTAAGGGCCAAAGGTTTACCATTTAGGTGAAGGTTCCACCAAATGGATCTTTCACCATGGAGTTGATTATTACAATGAAAATCCTTTAATAGATCTAAAAATTGCGAAACCTTGGACCATGACAGGAAAAGTACCAATAATGAGGTTGCAAAAGGGGAGATTAGTCCAAGATTTGGCTTTCTTAGGCACACCCCTCTCAATGTTCTTTCTAACCAACACTTTCCAAGGATAGTTCCCCTCCATGAATTGAAAAATCCATTTGGCAGATAGGGCAATACCCTAAATTCTTAAATCCTTCAGCCCAAGTCCCCCAACGGCCTTGTCAGTGTGGCACCAAGCCCACTTAACAGAATAAATTTTATTATTACCCTTTCCATCAGACCAAAGAAATTGTCTTATGGACTTCTGAATTTTAGCAATTTGATAATTGTTAAAAAACTAGGTAGAGGAATAGTAAATGGTGAAGAGGACAACATCTTCTGGCAAACCTAAATTCTGCCTGCTAGAGATAATGCCCTATTATGCCATTTGTTAAGCTTCCTATCAATCTTTTCTTTAACCCATAACCACATGTCTTTCAGGGCAGGTTCCACGAAGAAAGGGATACCAAGATATCTAGTGATCATATTGGAGCCTCCCCATTGAAAATTGTATTGAGCAAACCAATCTGGGGGCTGAACATCCCACACCAAACAAATTGATTTGGCTTGAGATATAAAATTGATATTGCTTTTGAAATTTGAAAAATAAATTTAACAATTTCTGAAATGAAAATTTGATAATAAAAATCGATTGTCATTATATTTAACCTTAACTCATGTCTCTTAATTAAGAAAATAATTATTATGGTAATCTTTATAGAAATAGAAATTTCTAAGTTGAAAACCATCAACAAGTAAACTTCCAAAATGAAAAAGTTTGTAAGAAGAAACAAACTTTTTTGTAGAATGATTTCCTTTAAAAAGCAACCTTATAAGACATATTCATTTTAATCAATGATATGGAAGATACATATTTTTTTTAAATAGAAAAATTCAAAACTATAAATTTCAACTTTGATAGAAGGATGTTTATTTTGAAAATAATAATAATAAATTGTTATGATTGGTGGAGAATCATTAATTAATAGACCATGGCCAATACAATAGTAGTGCTTTATGACAACTACTAACAAGGAGGGAATGTTGACATATTGTACATTACATAAATAATTAGTTAGTTGATATGATAGTTTTGGTGTTAGTTATGCATAATTAAAACTATATTGATTTTTGTGGTGCCTATTTAAAGACACACCATTTTTTATTTGATAGAGGTCATCCACAAACAAGTTTTAGGTACCTGATATGGACTCACGCATACCTGAAACCTCTTCAGCTAAGAACCGAAGACATCCATACAAACAAATCACCTTTGATATTGAAAGAAATTATTAATTTCTTATAAGAAAATAAATATCTATGAAATAAATAAATAAATAAAGTTATGGTCCTAGCTTTGATATGTACATACATACAAACAAATTAGAATACATATCTTTGATATTGAAAAGTAATTATTAATTTTTTATAAGAAAACAAACATCTATGAAATAGAAAAATAATTTTGTTCTCATCCAATCTTCAATATGTACATACATACAAACAAATCAGAATCGTACCTTTCATATTATAATTTTTTATAAGAAAACAAATATCTACGAAAAAAATAAAAAATTATAAGATTGATTATATATATATAATCACAATTTAATATTCCACAAGTAGTTATCATTTCTATCTAGAATTCTCTTGAAACGGTATGTATCATCTATTAAAAAGAGAATAGATTTCAACAAGACAAGTTTATCCCTTTAAATTATTGGCACACTTAAACAATAGATAATATTCCATATATTTACTCCGCAAAATAATTATTGTCAATCACTTATCTTCCCCTTCACCTATGAATTTCCACTTAAATGGAAGGTCCAAATGAAGTAATTTCCTTCCCGTTAGTATCACATTCTGTTTATGACATATAATCTTCCCAATAAGACACCATTCCTGTACAGGAACACCATGTTTACTGAAATGAATGGCCAGCTAATATCGTCGGTTAAAGGATAAACTATGGCAATTCTATTGTCGCGTCACGATAAACCAGCGCATCTCAGATAAGAAGTGTTGTTTCGTGGGTTTCCATTGATTGCAGGCTTCTGTATTTCCCTTTTCTGGCGACATGGAATCCTTAATTACTTGCTCCCTGAAAGAGGCATTTGCTATCTTCTTTCTCCTCTGCTGCTTTCTATATAAGCTGAAGAGAAATACGAAGAGATCATTGATATTGCCCCCCGGACCACGTCCATGGCCTGTCATAGGAAGTCTCCATCTCTTGGGAAACCTTCCTCATCAGGCTCTTTACACATTGGCAAAGAAATACGGACCCATCATGTTTCTCCGTCTAGGCTCCATCCCCACCCTTGTCATCTCTTCTCCTGCCATGGCGAAAGATTTCCTCAAAACCCATGATTTGGTGTTTGCGACCAGGGCAAACTGTGCATTCGGGAAATACGTAACGTATAACCATAAAGACGTGTCCTTTGGCCCCTATGGGGCGTGCTGGAGGCAGATGAGGAAGCTTTGCACGGTTGAGCTCTTCACGGTAAAGAGAACCGAGTCTTTCAGATTTGTTAGAGAGGAAGAAGTTTCTGCCATGATCGCCTCCTTCTGGCAATAAAGCGGGCACGGGGAGCAGTATGTGGATGTGAGGAAGAGGCTCTCCTCCCTCAAACAAAATATTACGTGCAGAATGTTTGCCGGCAGGACTTTCTCCGACAACGAATTGGATGGAGGGCATGCGTTCAAAGAAATGGCTGAAGAGATCGCTGCTCTGGCCGGTGCTTTCCCAATCGGCGATTTCATTCCTTCTCTTGGCTGCCTCGGCTTGCAGGGATTCCGGCGTCGCATGCAGTCCGTTCAACAGATCTTCGATGGATTCGCTGAAAATGTAATCGACGTGCACATCCATCGTCAGTCGGGAAAATCTTGGAACACCGAGGAAGAAAATCGTGTACTAGACATGGTAGACGTGCTGCTCGGTAAGGCCGAAACAGAGAGCCAGGCAGTCTCCCGAAGCCACATCAAAGCCGTGATTTTGGTAAGTCTGAGAATATAAAGGCGGACCATCTTTGCTTTCACAAATCTGATTCCAAATTATTTTATGCTGTGTATAAACTTGAGGAAATGTACAGGATATGTTAACCGCAGGAATGGAAACATCGGTGACATTGATAGAGTGGGCAATGAGTGAGCTGCTGAGGAATCCGTGTACGCTGGCACGAGCGCAGAGAGAGATGGAATCAGTAGTTGGCAGAGATTGCAGAGTAAAGGAGAGTGACGTGGTGAAACTCGATTACTTGCGATGCGTGGTGAAGGAAACTTTCCGACTGCATCCGGCACTTCCTCTGCTCATTCCGCATGAGTCGATGGAAGGGTGCAGCGTGGGAGGATACTTTGTTCCGCCAAAGACGTGGTTGTTTGTGAATGTGTGGGCGATGGGAAGGGATGAAAACGTTTGGAAGGAAGCCGATCAGTTTGAGCCAGAGAGGTTTACGGGGAGTAACAAGCATGTGAGAGGTGAGGACTTCGATTTGTTGCCGTTCGGAACGGGAAGAAGAGTATGTCCTGGGATTTCAATGGATATTTCTGTGAGTGAGTTGGCGCTGGCTCAGCTGATTCATTGCTTTGAGTGGAGAGTGGAGGGAGAGGTAGATATGGCAGAACAGTCTGGATTAACTCTTCCCAGGAAAAATCCGGACCTAAATGGAGGTTCACTACTCAGTCTCCTGCTTAAACCATGCATTCCGTGAAACTGTCTTCGTTAGCTTTACAAGTTTGAGGTTAATATTACTATTAGTTCAATAATTTTTGTCTTCCCATGTGGAGGTTAGTATTCAATTTTCTTTTCTTGAGGTTTATTTAGGTAGTACGCTACATGTGGGAGCTTTGTTTCAAAGTTAAATTATTTATATCAAAAAGTTTCGTCAGTTCATATAAATAATTCACACTTTTTCCACGTCTCTTTGCAATTTCTTTGCACCCTCTGAATGAATTTGTCATGTATTGTTTGTTATTAGCTTAAATGTTTTCATATTTCTTTCTCATATAAATTTTTTTAAGCATCCTTCAAATACTTTTGGTAGTCTTTTGTACTTTCCAATATGTTTTGAAGCCTATGTGGCTATCCTCCCTACAAACTCTATAGTTGACCAATGTTCCAAGAAACAAAACCATCATTGATTTTTCTGAAATCATGATCATCGAAAACAACAAAAAATTGGAAAAAAATTACTATGTTTTTGGAATTTTTTTAAAAATTGACTTTGTTTTGTCTTTAGTGCATTTTGAAGACTTCAGCATTCGGAAAATAACAAAAAAATTGGAAAAAAATCACTATGTTTTCAAATATATAAATTTGACTTTGTTTTGTCTTTAGTGCATTTTGTTTAGAGATCAACTTGTCCCTTGATTAAATCGGATTTGATCTCCTTATAAATCTTGTGAGAGGAAGTATTTTAGTATTCAAGAATTTTGGTCAGTATTTTCTAAATTTTATTCACTAGTGATTTCATCATTCTTGACTAATGGATTGGATTCTCTATGTAGTCTTACAATTGTATTGGAACATGTTTAATGAGTTAAATTTAAATCTTCTCTTTTATTGCTTTTTTTAGTAACTACAACATGGTTAGAGGATTTTTAACTTAGATTTTGTCTCCGCAATAGCTATTGTTGTGTCTCACCAATAGCTTTTCTTGTGTTAGTGATGTTTTCTCATAAAAAGTGAAGGTTAGTTAATTAGGTTTAGAATATAGGCTTTTCAAATTGAAAGTTGAGTTATTTGAAATTAAATCTATGAAATGATTTTTGCTCGTTGTTTTTTACATGGGATTTATAATAGTCATGATAATTTTCTAATTTTGTAAATGCTTTTAAATTTTTATAATAATTATATAATTATATTTTATAATATATAAAAAATAATTACTAATAAAATCTTTATTTGATATACTTCATATTTTACCTATTTATGATTATATAAATACAATGTATAATTATTATTAAAGCTTCTTTTTTTCTTTTGATGGAAGCCATCCACAAACAAGTTTTAGGTATATGATACGAGTCCACACATGTTTGAAACCTCTTCGGCTATGAGCCAAGGGCTAAGGAGCATCCATGCTCCCAAAATTTGCCACGAGCCAAAGCTTTACACTATATTACTATTATTATTATTAAAAAAACTTCCTTCGTGAAAATAAACATATCAATAATAAATTTTAGTTTTTGGTTTTTACAAGTTAAAAGATATACTTTCCTATTGGCACACAACATGTTAGTCTATTATAAAGTTTAAACTTGAAGCTAGTAATTTTTTGTTTGTACGAAGTAGTTAATTGGTGTATTTGTATGAAAATAATCATTATTGAATCCAATATAAATAATGTTTACAATTTTTTTTGTTATGTCATTTTATTTTTTCATATTATTGTTAATATAATATTTTAGATGTACATCTTATTTAGTAAAGATATCTTATGATAAAGTTGTTTAATTTTATATTTCAATTCTTTATATATCTCATCTTTACTTTCAAATTAGTGTGATTTTTTCATGATATATTGAAATTATAAGATCGCAGAGAGGAAAAAATATAGAGGTTGATGAAGATACTATAAAAACAAGGACCATTTTCTTATCATGTTTATATTCATTCAATAAATATTTAAAATTATAAAAAAATATTTTACTTTGAAATACATTAATTTTTCATTCAATAATATTTATCCTATTTTAGTTATAAACATGTTCTATTCTTTGAAGCTTTATCTTATATTACATTTATATAGAACAATTGATTTATATTCCTAAAATAGTGTCACCTATGCAAAAGGAAAGATGCAATATTTAGTTGATTTGTGGCAAGCTTGTAGAACTTTGTTTAAGGATACAATCAAGGAGTATTGACAAATAAAATCATGATGATAGTGATTATTATAATTTGGTAATTAAAATAGTTCCAATGCATGTCTTGTAGATTGTTATAGGTATGCTAGTAGAGGAATTCCAATATGATTAGTTAATGTCAAGAAGAAAATAGACTATCAAAGCATTGAAAATAGTTATATGACAAATTATATGGACATAATAATGCAAATCAAAGTGGCCATGTTTAAATAATTGGGTTAATTAGGGTTCAAGTACTTATGTATAATAGTTTTAAAATTTTATTTTAACAGTTTATGAATTCTTGGTCAAGAGATAACATTTCCTTAAGGAAAGAGGTAGTAAAAATTAAAGTAGAAAAAATATAGACATGATTAAATAGTTAAACTAATATTTAAAATCAATTACAACATTTTGCTAAAAAAAAAATTCAAAAAATTATTAATTATTTTTAATTTGATGCTTACTTTAGTGCTTTATCATAGATTAAGCCTTTTCATTAATTGGCTATCTTGGTAAAAGTTATACTTATTGTTATGTATTTCCTTTCCTAGCCCACATTATTATTTTTCTAGTTGTGTTGATTTACATTGTTTGTCTTTGACTAGGAAGTATTCAAGTTTGTTCTATGACATTTATCAAGTCTTTTGACTTTCCTTTGATAGTATGTTCTCCCTCCCTTCTCAAAATCTTGCTCTTATAGATTTCCATAAAGTCACTTCCCCCTTGTGATATGTGAGGTTTATCAAGTCTTTTGACTTTCCTTTGATAGTATGTTCTCCCTCCCTTCTCAAAATCTTGCTCTTATAGATTTCCATAAAGTCACTTCCCCCTTGTGACATCTAAAGTTTTCTCTCCCTAAGCTAGCATTTCATCATTTCCTTAATAAAAAATGCCCTCATGTTTCATGTTTCTCAATTATCTCCATTGTCAATGTAATATTCAAAAAATCCTCAGTTTAATCAAATGACTAGATGATACAAGGAAGAGGTGCTGATACTTGTTTCTTAATACAAAAACTCTCAAACTAGGCTACGCTTCTTCCCAAGCCTACCTAAGCATAACATATTCTATCCCTTTAGATTCTCTAAGGTTAGACACAATGTGAATGGCCTATTCCTTGTGCCACTCTCACCTATTCTATTGTCTCCATCGAACTCTTCACAATACCCAAACAATGAACTCACAAAATACCCAACACCTCTGTCACCTTACACCCTCTAGGATCTTTTAATCAACACCATAGTTCAAAATACTTCCCACGAATGGTCAAACAATATCCAAGACTCTTTATACATTCTAAACGATATTTATCAGCATTCCAGAATTTGATAGATCTCCAAACAATCGTACATAGCTTTTGAAATATATAATATTTTCACAATCCTTTTGGTCAGAACTTGCATAATTTGGTTCTAAATAACATATCCAAAAACTAATAGAATCCAAAAATTCAATAAAAAGATATGGTCCAAGTACCAAGACTGTAATTGTTTATGATATAATTCACAAACCTTATTACAATGCAGGTTCCCTTGCTGCATAAGGTTATTACCTCCCAATCTTCAATACATAAACTACTCCACTCATTGGTGATGTTTCTCAATACACCAACGATGTAGACCAACCCTCGAGCATCCCTTCACATTTGCCACAGGATTACAGGTTACTAATTTGCTGTATTTTTCTTTCTAACAATAGTCAAAATGTGGATTCACAACTTCTTCTAATACAATAAATAAAAGTGGTGAATCTTAATAAGATTGAAAATTAAACACGCAAGGGAACCTTCAAAGCTTTCCAATCATCATACAAAGACCATATGCAACTACTATGGCCAATTAAACCTAAAACTACAAGTGTTATGTTGTTTACCTAGTGAATGAATGTAAAATACTATCCAAATTGTGAATATGGTAGATTATTTTCATAACCTGTGTAGATAGGAAAACCTCAAATACCTCAACAATTAATAAGCCATTTTCAATATTCTTCAAATACAAATTACTATTAGCATTACCTTTTCCAAATCTCAAACTTATCAAATACTTTTCCAATCTTGTATATTAGGCTCTAGGTTTTGGTTTCAATCCATACAATACTTTCTTAAATTTGTAAACCATGTCTTCTTTATCTATCAAAATAAAATGACTAGGTTGCTCTATGTATACCTCTTCTCCAATTTTACTATTTAGAATGGATGATTTGACATCCATCTTATACACATTGAAATTCTTGTGAGTTGCATATGCCAAAAACATTCTTACTACTTCTATTCTAACAAGAATTGTAAATGTTTCCCCAAAGTCAATTTCTTCTTGTTGTGAATAACCTTTACATACTAGTCTTTCTTTGTTTCTCACAACCTCACATTGTTCACTCATCTTGTTTGTAAATATTCACTTAGTTCCAATAACATTCTTACTCTTAGGTCTAGGAACCAATTCCCATGTATTGTTCTTTTTTGTAATGCCCCACTCGAGAACCCAAAAGAAATAAACCTAATATGTTACAAAGTTTATTTAACTATATATATTTTAATTTAAACATCAAAGAAACAATGTAGAAGTAATATACACAAACACAATATTTACATAAATGTAATTACAATACATATTTCATTCTTGAAGCATTCCTTCATGTTGAGTCACATTTAAGAAAGTGTTTTTAATAAGTGTAAGTCTCAATTACAATATTCTTGATCATAAAGAAAGAATAGATACATCATCTCATTGGAAAAAGCATGAATAATGCAATGAAATACATCTGCTACACATGTCACATGGTATGCAAGAATAGATACAAGTACACCAAGATACAAGATACATGATAACTTATATACCAAAACTAAACTAGAAGTTTCCAAGATAAGAAAAAGAATGATAATGGTGCAACTACATCAACGAACATCAACCATTAGCCAATATGAGGGGGACCCAAATGGTAAAAAGTCACTACCTCCTGACTGCGTGGTCACCTTATCAGGCTCCCACTCCTAGTGTGCAAGAGAGATACTGAATGATTTGCATACGAATAATCAAACCATAAAATTATCCTAGGCAAGGAATCCTAATAGCCAAATTTACCTCAACGGTACATGAATTACTAATAAAGAAAAGATAACCAAACTTGAAAAGACACTCATTCAAACTAACATAACATGCCAAAATCAACAAAAAATACCAAGTACAAATCAAATATCAAAATTATAATGATACAACCACCTCCAAATCAATGTCAAGTCTCACAAGCACAATAATCAATAGATAGCAACTATCATCAATAAAAGTAAACCACCACTCACTAACTCCAACAATAAAAGCACCACCAACAAATAGTTGACACTCATCATTAAAAGTCAATTGTCAATGATAATTGACATCCAATCAATAATAAAAACTCACAATAAATACACTATCAAAAGTAACATCCAACAAGTACACCACCACTGGTACTTATAAAAAAAATGAAGGAGAATCAAGCTACATACTATAGAATGTCATCACACGAGCCAACTCTAAGGTTATCCTGGTAGTCTCTTAGGACCATGCCCTCGTAGTGACTCTATGTAAAACCAAAATACCCTCTTGTGAAGACAAGGAAACTAGTCACACCTTTCAATGTATCATCCCATTCCCATTCTTAGCCTATACAAGTACTCAAGGCATGGACAAGGTAAAATCTCTAACCTATCTTTTTAATTTATCTCAAGGCATGAGAGAGAAAAGTATTTTAATTACTATGTTATCACTTGCTACACAACTTACAATGAGCTACACTGTCAGTCACTTTGGGCCTCGACCCCATTACAAGCCACTCCCATAGACATGCACCTAGACTACATTCCCAAAACTCATAAACCACAATTATGTCTCATACCACAAAAGTAATACTGATCAAATTTTGTTTCTTAACACACAACTCGAAAATAACATTGGCTCTCGAAACCCAAGTTCTCATAAATGTTCATCAAAATAAATCTCAAATTGAATCATAAAATATATCATGACACCTAGTCAAATAATCATAAACAAAATCTCAAAATGCCTTTGGCGCACATCCTAACTTAGCCAACTAAAAAATCCATAGAAAAAAACTATCACAAAAATAAAGATCACAAGACTATAAATAGAATATAAGAAAACACATAGTTTTCAATCATATGGTTTAATTCCATAATTTTCTATTGTTAGATTGAGCCATAAAGATGTGTTTAGGAATAAAGTAAGAATATACATGTTAATATAAATTGTTATGTTAATATACTTATTTAAATCAATACGGATTTAAATGTCAAATCTCTTTGTGCATATAAAATATCATGCAACATTATCACATGTTATTAATTTAAATAATCTTAAATCATAAATAATTTAATTAATAACATAAAGATATTTTATTAGATTTAAATATTGATATCAATTCCATTTCTAAAATATTACTATGACTTCTATCTAAGTCTAATATTAATATTTACTTTTCCATTAATTCAATATGACTCTACAAATAACTCAAACTTGAAATTATAATTATAATTAAGTTATTTACAATTTCTCTTATAATATTCAAATATTCATAACTAGATGATTATATAGTGAACTCCACTATAACTTCTCTTAAAATATAACTAAATCACAATTTTATAGAACTTTCCACAATCCATTAGAGTTCTTTGATATATTTGCTAGGTAGATTGTGTTAAATATTTTTGCATTAACACTTCGGATCACACTCTGTTCCTATAGCTCTTTCACCTTGATGATGGATCATAGAGTGTGATCCAAAACGTTGCTATAATTTTTTTTTAACACAATCTACCCAAAAACCATAGCAAAGAACTCTAATGGATTGTGGAAAACTACTATCTACAGAATTTTATATTTATTAACTTATAACTTCACTTGCATTAATAAACATATAACAAGTTATAACTTAGTAAGAGTTTTAAAAATAATTAATACTAAAAGCTCACTCATAAGAAAGCAAGTAGTGTTTATACATAAAATAAATAATTTATTTTTAATTTAATTTTTTAAAATATATATTTTTAAATTTCTAAAATTAATAATTGATCATATTTTTAAAAATAAATCTAAATATTATATTATATTTTTAAAAAAATAAAAATAAATATACAATTCGTATTTTTTGCATGTCTTTGATCTATCAAAATCATGCAACCATAGTATACTTAGTTTTCTATCTTTAGTGTATTTGTTTTCACATGGATGTAGAAGTTTAGTTACAACATGCTTTCTCCTCAATTAATCTTTTGCTTTTCAAATAAATTTTGCAACCAAATTATGTTAGATAAAAGAGGAATATTTATCTTTATTTAGAAAATTCAAGATAATCACATGGTTCTAAAGAAAAATTTAAAGTTGAAACCCTAACTATTCATTTTGTTGTTTTCTTCCAATTTTCTATAGTCAATTTTTTCCTATAGTAGAAAGCCTCTTAAAATAATGTAATAATAATTATTTTCTAAATTTTTCTACAGTTTTCCTCATTCAACTTTTCTTGATTAATAAGTTTTTCCTTTTTAAAATCTATAACATAATTCTTTACCAAAAATGAATACAATAAATTAATAAGCATTATGCAAGTACTCGGTAAGACATGAAGTAGACAAATCTTTCAACAAAATTCTGCAATTAGTTTTCAAACCCTACTTTTAAATCACAACTAAAATCTGAGACAATTTGTGAATGCATGCAAATCCAAATCCTCCAAAACTTTCAATAATGCTTTTGCTGCAATTCCAAATTTTGCTTCCCAAAACTTGTGTATCTCTCAAATGAACTACAAACTCTCTAATAAAGAACCATAATCCTAACTAGAGTTTCTATTCTCCAATATTTCAAATGCCACTAACTTTGTTAAAATATTAATATTTTAATTGTTTATTCCTTTCATGCACAGTCAAAGGATTATTTAATTAAAATATTATTTTCTAAATTCTTTTCCTCTATTTACTAATTAGTGCAGACACTATTTAAAACATAGTTTATTATTTAAATTAATAATTATTATTAAGCCTCATTATTTAAATGCAACTCTAATTTAATTATTATTAATTAAATAATTATAATAAAGTAATATTAAATATTTAGTCTTTTAATATTATAATTCTCTTTAAACAATTTTCTAAATTAGATTTTTAAACAAAATCTTTTAAACCAAAACACATTTAATTAATTAATAAATAATTAAGTGTCATAATATTTTAATTTCTCTTTAACCAATTTTCCATATTAGACTTCCAAATTAAGTCTTTTATATTAAAGCACATGTTTAATTACTTTTCTATTAATTAAGTATACTCTTATTTAATATTTTTTTAATCAAATAATATTTAATAATTCTCAATATTATATAATTAACCCAAATATTATAATTCAATGATTTACTAAATAAATCACATAGCCAAATCCACATAAAAGCAACATTACCAAAACTCAAGATTAAATAGCACAGGCAAAGATAAATCACTAGTTTAAAAGGGGTGGAAAGTTAGATACATGTCCTCCTTCTCAAGATAACTAATTAGGCTACGAATGAGATCAGACTTGAACATTATCTCTCAATTCTTTCCATTGAGTTATTGCAATAGAACACGCTCATCTTGGCAATTCAAGGAAGTCGATGCCTGATACTTACAAATCTATATAAAAGATGAACATGTACATGTGCATATATATCTAAGCTAAATAGGAAATGATAGAGAGTGGTATATCTTGTAGATCCCGACTAGTAGTTGACTATGACTCCCTACCTCAAACATATTAGGCACACCAAATATAAATATAAAATAGACATACACACCATACACATGCAAGTGTGAGGTAAGTATAATAGTAAATCCTACATATAAATAACATCATATTCTAACATGAACATCTCATCATCATGAGGACATAAAAAACATCTTTCTAAGATAGTACACCATATGAGAAGATCATAAAAGTAATTTCATTAACTAAGAGCAATTAAAGCATCATCACTGCAAGTAGGAAACTGTTACAACCTAACATAATTAATTGCTCAACATATCAAAGTATTGCATTTCAACTATGAAATAAATTCTAACACATCTATAGAAAAGTCATATAGAGATTTTAACAACTAAGTCTACAATGATAGAAAAGGAGGGGTATTACTTCTTGCTCCCCTTAAAATAGGCTTACTCTTGGAAGCCGACTATTAATACTAAGATAACAAAAATTAAATATATAGCCACAAAATAGCATTTAAAATACCAAGTGTTAGGAATCAAAGTTTTACTTTTATAGTTCTATTGTTTTCAATTTTGTTCTTTATATTTTCTTTTGATAAGTCTTGTTGTTTGATCTTGTTGAAAGTTTAACAACTTGTTAACTAATGACACACAATATTCTTAGAGTTCCCAATGTTGAAACTTTGACTCTGATACTAGATGTAATGCCTCACTCGTGAACCCAATAGAAATAAAACTAATATGTTTTTTATTAATTAAAATGGGCTTTTTACAAGGATTCCTAAAACCCACTAGTTAACTATAATATACTACCAAAAGTTTAGGTCTAGCAACCAAGCAACATAAAAAAAAACAGGCCATACCTAACCATCAAATCTAAACAAAAAACATATGACCAAAAGCTAGGGAACAAATAAAAAACAAGGAACATTGATCAGGGCACCAATTCTTTGGCTAGCTCCACTTTCTTGAGCTCCAAATCTCCCATGGCCTTAGCCTCATCAGTCTTTGACTGGCTATCATTTGGAGAATCCTCCTCTTCCCTCTTCCTCTTTTACACTCTCCTTCTTTTGATCAAGCTCTCACCCTGCAAAGAATCATCCTCATTAGCTGCCCTGGTTTCCTCTCTGTCCTTTTCCTCTTTCACCTTTTTTCTTTCCTCTATCATCAAGTGTAGCTAAATGATGTTATGATTAAGACCTTTTATTATGTTGAGACTATAGTTAGCCGAGGTATAGAGAGAGCTCTCCATCCTTTCCACTCTTTTTTCAATCTCAGAAACCCTTGCATCCAACTTGCTTATTCTAACATTCCCGTCCCCCTTTTCGGCCTTTCCTATCCCTACATCCTGAACTTAATCTCTTCAATTTCATGGTAGATCCATTTAATGGACCATAAATTGTCCAACAAACTGTTGTGGCCATTGTTTAGGAGGTTCATCCCCATTCCCCTTGCATTGTCGCTAAGAATCACCAAAGTTGGGTCAATGAGCTTCTCTAATTGAATTTTTCCATTTGTTCCCTCCAAAACCTTTGGGTGGATATGCTCTCTATCTAGACCCATTTTTTCAGTGCTGGCATGAAAGTTCCTCCATGCAGTTTTCCTTCCCTTTGCATCAAGAGTAATAGTGGTTTTAGTCAAGCCCTCTTCCTCTTTTCTCTCTTCTAGAGCTTCAATAGTGCTCTTGTTACCCTGACCAAGTGGCTTCTTAGCATCCTTCTCACCACCCCTTTTACTTTTGACCAAGTTGTCATCCTTCTTGCTCACCTGAGCCTTGCTGGTGCTCTCCTCTCTCACTTTTCCCTCCTTATCCATGCCCATCCCCTCTTCCTCATCATTGAAATTCTCCTCCAAGTTTTTCTCCTACTTTATCCTTCTCTCTGTTCCATTTCTTGGCCTCTTTTTCTTCTTCCTACCCATATCCTTCCTGATTTTAGCCACCTCCTCTTCATCATCCAAGTGTATACCAACATTATCCTCCGTATCCGAAGGGAGGTAAGAGCTCTCTGTCTTCTCAAAAGAATCCACCTTCTGGGTAACAACCCTTCCACGAGTTTGAGCTTTAAAATGCTCATATATGAGTAATAACAAACCCTCATGGAAGGTAGGATTAACATACGCTTTCTTCTTGAAATCCATAATACTCTTATTTGTAGAGAAAAATAGGTAGAAGGGGATGAAATTTTTTGTTCCATATCTGAAATGGTTTCAGATAATGAAATGCTGGGTTCAAATCCTTTCAAACCTTGTGTCAAACATTATGTAGGATATAATTTCCCTTAAGAAAAAGCTCCACAATTTCTTAATAGATGCGGGCTCATAGTAGGCACCAGTCTTTTAAAACTAGTTTCTTCATCTACTATGCATACTTTGCAAAGTCTTTCACCACATTCATAAATGTTTTCTTATCCCTATAGAATTTTATGCCCTGATTGGGAGAGTTAATAACCTTGGCAATGATCCCTTCATTGACCTGGAAGTCGATCCCATCAATCTTCACCTTCCCATCTCTGCATGAATTAACCATAAGGTTAGTTATCTTTGGATCTTAGCCATGAAGTTTTTCAATCAAGGATGAGATGTCACCTTCCCTCAACTTCTCCCACACCTTTGATCACCGCTTCCACTTCTCTACTTCTCCCTTTGACTCTCTATGATGCCTCTCCCCTACCATTATGTTACAAAATGAAGAAGAACAAAAACTTTGTGTTCTATAAGCACTATGAGGCAAACACTAGTTTTTCTCATAGAACTTGTACTTGCCTCCAATTTTGATAAAGAAATAGTAATAGTAATTACCAATTTCCCATTAAATCATCCATAAAACATGCCACAAAGCCCCCCAATTATGATGGCTCTAAATCGGCCCTACCAAGCTTTCATCACTCTACAAGTTTGATTGACAACATTAACTTCCATTAATAAACCTTATGTTTCCCACCCTCCCCTGGATTCTCTCCATCTCAATTAAACTTTTAGCAGCCATTGGAAATCCGTCATCACTAGGCCATCTATGTAACATGTCCCTCCTTACTACCTCACTAGCCATCCAATCAATAACCATGTTTCCCTCATGATAAACATGTGACACAAAGACCCTTTCAAAGGAAAGTAAGATAATATGTTACAAAGGTTACTAAACTATATATTTTTAAAATTTAAACAACATTAAACTAAAACAGTGGAAACAATATACAAAAACACAACCTTTACACAAATGCAATTACAATACAAATTTTATTCTTGAAGGGTTCCTTCGCATTGACTCACGTTTAAGATAGTCTCATTAATGAGTTTAAGTCTCATAGTCTCATTAATAAGTTTAAGTCTTAATACAATATTCTCTATCTTAAAGAAATAACATATACATCATCTCATAAGAACAAGCATGAATAAAAATGATACAATGAAATACATCTGATACACATATGACAGGGTATGTGAGAATAGATACAAGTACACAAAGATACAATATACATGCTAGCTTATAAACCACAACTAAAGTAGAAGTCTCCAAGATGAGAATATGAATGATAATAGTGCAACTACATCAACAAACATCCAACATTGACCAATCTAAGGGGGACCCAAATGGTAAGAAGTCACTACCTCCTGATCATGTGGTCTTCTAATCAGGATCCCACTTCCACTATGCAAGAGAGATAATGAATGATTCACATATAAATAATGAAACCATAAAACAATCCTAGACAAGGAATCTTGATAGCCAAATCTACCTCAAGGGTACATAAACTACTGATAAAGGAAAGATGACTAAAGTTGAAAAGACACTCATCCAAACCAACATCACTACCAAAATCAACAACATAAACCAAGTACAAATCAAATATCAAAACCAAAAAGATACAACCACCTCCAAATTAGTGTCAAGTGTCACAAGCATAATAAGAAATAGATAAAAACTATCATCAATAAAAGTAAACCACTAACCACTAACTCCAACAATAAAAGAACCACCAATGAATAAATGACACTCATCAATACACTACAACATTTGGGGTCAAATTGTGATGGTGGTGTAATTTGTGTTGATTTTCATGCTTTCTTTTGTAATTTTCCCGACATCATTGCAATACTAACATTGGCATTGTAATTGTGACACCTTGCGACTATAAACAAAAAAAAGAAAACATGGCATAAATAATTCCCCATTTGTTTTAATTGTCGAGAGTTGTGTGAGAAAGAGGGTTGAGTGCTCCAAATGAGGGTGGAGAGCTGTGAACGTTTTCATCCCCTTCATTGTTGTGATCTCTGCATTTCATTGTCATGCCCTTGGTCTATGATTTTTGTGTTGTGATCTCTGTAGTTTGTTTTTGTGCCCTTGCTATGTGATTTGGTTTTCGTGCCCTTGTGATCTCTACATTTTGTTGTCATGGCCTTGCTTTGCGATTTGGTTGTCATACCCTTATGATCTCTACATTTTTTTGTTGTGCCCTTGCTCTGTGATTTCATTTCCATACCCTTGCTCTGTGATTTTGTTACCATGTTATGCCCTTGTGATCTATCTACCCTAGCTTTTTAATTTCATTTTTGTCCCCTAGCTCTGCCATTTTCTTCAAGGGCTATGCAAATTTTTGCTTATTTTCCTTCTAAACATGCATCTCTTTATATTTTCTTCCAAACATGTATATTTAGAGATCTATTATAAGGTGCTTATTACATCTAGCATAAAAGATCAATCGATCCAGCTGCATAAATATTCTAGAATCCAAATAAAAATAAAATAAACTCACTCAACTTGTGCTAAGTGACTTACCTCAAGATTCTCCACAAAAATAATGCGGACCAAGAAAAAAGAGTAGAGTTCACAAGAAATTTTACAAAAAAACATCATAGCAGATATTTTTAGAAAGAAACTAGCCATAACCTAGTAAATTGGGATTTAGTTGCTAATTAGTTGGGTTGATTACAAATTCGTGTAGAACTATCATTAGATTAGGTATAATAAAATGAACAATCAGTTGTTCCCATCTAGTAGGATCAAATATAGTTTTCCATGGTATTTCTGCAAGCCACATTACAGTATGGTATTTCTACAAGCCACATTTTATATGAGTATTACTCATTAAACCAATCAATTCCAAAATTTCCAGTCTCTTGAGGCCTCTTGCCCAATTGTTCATGTGCTTGTATATGGTTCCATATTGTGCATTTTATGTGATTATTGTATTCTATGTAATTATCACTCTACTTTTTATCCATCTCATGGGATGACCTCTCTATTGACACATTGCAACAAATGATTCATGCCTCCCTTCACTATGGTGCCTCTATAAGCTTTATCCATTCCACGTGAGCATGATGTCCTCTAGTTGCAATGTGATGCCTACCAACGATTGACTTTTGAATGAAAGTATAGACAATATTTTTAACAAATATCATAATAGCATTCTATCAAATAGTTCACATGCCTTGTCTATACTGCCTAATTGATGAGTTCTAACTAAGAAGTGTTGTTAGATAAGAAGATTCACATTTATTTTCATTCCTCACATATCATTTTGTCAATAATGGCTTCTTATCCAATTTCTACAATCACCCTTGCATATGGATTATTTTGAAGATGATTTGTATTTTGTTAATGGTCAATATTTCATGGTTTGACGTGAACCTTTATTTTAGAAACCCAATTTTATAGGTGGTGATTTAGAGACTCCAAATCTCCTCCACTAAATATTTTGGTAATATTCTATATGGGTTGTCATCAAAGAGGACAAGTCACAGAAGGTTTAAAAGCTATCCAACAATTAGATAGGAATGTTCTTTGACTATGGGCTAGAAATTGAATTATTTTGTCAAATTCTTGTTACGTTCTTGTCTAGAGAAACCTTTACAAATTTGAAACAACAAGTTTACATCAAGCATCAAACACCAATCTCTAAAAATCATGTAGTGTCCTCTTGGGCTGGGAATATGATTTTTTATTCTCTTGAACATCACCACAGTGGATATAAAAAACTCATCATCTTCAAAACAACATGAAATAAGGTGGGTTAGTGCAAGAAGTTGGGTCTCACTTTTGGCCAAAAAGTGGAAGTGTTTTTTTTGTTTTTGAAATATTTTGTCAATTGATGCCAAAATTTGAGCCATTTAGAGATTAAATATAAAAAAATTTGAGAAATAAAAATTGTAGTGCTTGGAATATTCTTTTTGAATATGTAATTTATTTGTATACCCATATGATACATTATTTTTTTGATATGGATCTTCAAAAACCACTTTTTCAAAATACCTGTTTCAGGACCATACCACGCTCGTGTACAAACACCATAATTTGACACAAATGAATGAATTTTTTTGAATCCTTTTAAATGGAGTTACCTGACACACCAAATATTGATGAGAATATTTTTCTTGAATTTTTTAATAAATATTTTTTTATTTTATTAATTTTTAATTAGTTATAAAGGAAAATTTTAAAATCTCTCGTGTACGGACACCATAATTTGATGAAAATTTCACTTTTTTCAATATATATATATATATTTTTAACTTAAAAAGAATCGAATGTAGATTGATGAAATATAAATTAATTTTTAAAAAATTATAAAATAAAAAAGTTATTAAAGTTTTAGTGAACATTGCTATTTTACATTTAGGTACCACCTTTGATTAAAAAATAATACAAAAATAGTAAATAAAATCATAACACTATAAAATTTATATTTCTAAAATTAGGACAGTGAGAGCTCTAATGGGCTTTTGTTTCATAAAAAAAATTGATTGAGAAGACCCTCTTAAAATTATGGCAAGGCATGAATTTGTCAGTTCAATGCCTTAGCCAAATCTTGAGAGGCCAAGGCACAGGCTTGGTCTCGCCAAGCCTGTCCCGAACCAAAATCTAAGGCAAGAAAAAAAAATCCTACCTCATGTTGTAAGAAACGGGCACCGCTATTTGAATTTCAAAAAATGGGTACCCATTTTGAAAAGCTAAAAGCAACATGCAAAATTTGCCAAAAACTTAAAAATTTGAATTTTTAAGAAACGGGTACCCATTTTTTATTTTTAAAAAATAAGTACCCATTTCTAAAAAATTCAAATTTTTAATTTTTTGAGAAACAGGTACCGAATTTTTAAAAATAACGAGTGCCCATTTTTTAAATTTAGGGTCGAGCACCCGAGCCAAAATTGGGTGCCCGTTTTTTAAAATGGGGTACCCGTTTCTAAGAGGTCTCATTTCGTGGATTTGACTTTCGTGGAATTGCGACCCAACTTTGTGCATTCACCCAGATGACACCAAGAGGATGTATTAAACCAATTCTAACTTAGAGTACCTTGAAGTAAATTGTGATGAATCTCCACTAAATACATTTGATCAAACACTTGGCATCCCTCTTTACCGAATTGTAACTTACCAAGCAATTGGTATATTTGTGATTTCTCTCATATGGAAAAAAAGGCATGCGGAGGAAGGTTAGGTGGTGTGAGTTGGAAATGGGGAATAGATCATGGCATAATTCTTAAGGCTCTAAATCTCCAACACCAAATGGTCATACATGTGCAGGTATGAAATGAGAGACACCATATGCCTTCCCATGTGGTGGCTTTGACTCATTTAGAGGTGATATACCGTAGGCCAAATAATGAAGATTGGATTAGATTATCACTTATATTCCTAAAAACTTCAAACTCAACAAACAATAAGCTTCAACTTCATTTGTGTATGATCACTAAATAAGATAAACCATGTATATTATCCCTTACCGTGTAGAAAATTCAAATCATTAAGAGGCACATGCTATTGGACAAGACACCAAAATCAAGGTCAAAATGGTTTGAGATGGTTCATCTTTGAATGCTTCCAAGAATTTGTAGTAGCTATTCTCACTACTGGAAGAATAACTTTAGTGAAGAGTTGAGTGTAAGGAGTTAAAGAAGAAAGTTCTACTTCTATGTAAATGCCATAATCATGAGGCTCCCATAATATCCTTAATATTGTCTAGATGTTGTTTCTACCATGCAATCTCTTTCTCAAGCCACTCCTTCTCCTTCGCTCTTATGCCTTAAATTTTGATTATCAAACTTCTGAATATCTGTCTCTACTTTATCTTTAATCAACTTCACATTGTGTTACAACTCTAGCATAGGTGTTTGATCATTGATGGATTTCATTTCAACATTCACATTTTCAAGATTGGTTAGCACCATCAGTCATGGACCTCTCATGTCAAGAAACTTATGTAGTATTTCAACAACATTTTCTTTCTTATGAACTAATTGTTCTTTAGGAGCATGTTTTTGTAAAACATTAATTTTGTTGAACAATTGTACACTCATAGAAAGTGCATTGTTGTTATCATGTATGTATGTATATATAATAATGAATAATAATAATGTTTTCATGTATGCCAAAATAATAACTAACATTACCATTGGATCATATATTAATGGAGTAATTAACCTAGTTAATTAGCAACTAAACCAATTTAACTAGTGTTTCCAATGTCATAGTACCTACATCAACACTTTCTTGGATTCTATCTAGTGGCTTCCATAATATTCTCTATGTTGTCCAGTTGTTGTTTCTATCGTGCAGTCTCTTTCTAAAGTTGCTCCTTCTCCTTCTCTTTCTAAATTTGTTCCTTCTCCTTCACTCTCGTGCCTTAAATTTTGATTATCAAACTTCTAAATATTGTGGGAAATACAATAGGGAAAGTAAAATATGAGGTGGGGGGGTGTGGGTGCTGAATCATTCCTTCAAAACTTTAACCATTAAAGCATTGACCACACATCCATCTCACAATTTGCATGTAAACTGAAATAGCTAGCTAAATATATTCATTCATAGCATGAAAACAATAAAAATTCAACACATATATGACATGAGATATTTGGTTACCAAGAAACCCTCTAATGAGAAGGTAAAACTAGGATGGGGATGACACCCAAAAATCTTCACTAGTGTAGTTGTAAAGTGTATCTAGTGAAGGTTACAATTTTTGATCATAAACTATGATATACCTTGTGAAAGGTCTGCCCTATTAAAGGCTTACAAGATTGTTAGATCTTACCCTATTAAGTGATTTCAACACCCTGTTAGAAGTGCCCCTGATTACAGGATTAAAACTTACAATGAAGTAAGCACCTTGTTAAATGATTTACAACAACATGTTAGGACTACTCTATTAAGATATTTAATTGATTCACCTATTAGAATGTCTCAGCAATGATCCTTCGGTTAGCACTCTGCTGCTAGATAACAAATAACCTCTTTGCATATGTATCCTTGACCCTCTCTAATATGATATATCACTTCTATCCTCTAACTTCCTTCCTCTGCTCTCCTCTAACTGATTCTGCAATTCATATCTCAATTAGCAACTCCTTAGCCACCATGAATGCTTTGTTTTTGCATGCAAACTTCTCTCTTTGAACATACAATGTTTTAGGGTTTTCCTTCCTTAAGAAGACCTAGGTGACTTAGGATTAGGTATGAATCAACAACTATGATTCACCCATTTTTCCACTTAATCCATCTCTTTAATTGATTGTTTGCATGTACTGTATAGTGATCCTCAATATAGATTCATTTTTATCATTTATAATCGCAAAACAATCCTTAAGTCAGTTAAAAAATTGTTTACAAGTTTGTGCCATTACAAACAATTGTGTCCAAAACTATTTTACTTGGCACTTGAAGTCTCTAATGCTCAACATCTATTGTATCTTCAATGTTGTAACTCGACCTTTGAATAACTCAACATCCATTAATCACTTGGCATCAACTGTCTACTCAACACTTGAGTGACTTGACACTTACTAATTACTCATCACATACTGATGCTCAACACATTCAATATATTTTTCTCGACATTCACTATTTGAAAACTTATGCTCGACATACATTACTTGTTCAACATGAACTAAGTTCCTTCTAGTAAATGACTTAAGTGTATTATCAGTCATATGTTAAACGCAATCTGAGATTAATAATCTCCCCCTTTGACATGAGTGGTAAAAACACTTGGTCATGCATGAATATCCTTAACTTATGAGCATAATTTAGATAATCTCTATTCAGTACTTGGCTTACATACAAAATTTCAAAACTTCCAAAATTTGCGAAACTTGTGACTTATCAGTCACACCTTCAAAATTTTATAACTCCCCATGAGCTGATTGTCCTGTGTTGAATTTGAATACTCCTACTGAGAAAATTTGCCTCAACTATTGTGCTATGTTTCTGTACCGACTCCCCCTTAGTTTGGCTTGGTCAACATATCATCTCAATTTGTATGGGAGCCCAATTCACTAAGTCATTATAGACACTAATACTGATACTCGACACCAATTATTTATGTGAACTCTTTGCTTAGTTTTTACCTCAAATTTTTTCTAATGCATCTTGATTTATGCAAATATGGACTTTTAACACATATTATGTTAGGAACTAGTGAATAATGTAGCACTCAAATGTACAATTCCTTACATACCTTCTTTGCCTAGTTAGAAGTAGTGTGATCACCTAATCCATTGGATTGGGTGACATCAACTTCAATGGCTCCACTACCAGCTACTTCTTCCTTCTTTCTCTAGGTTTGATTCATCTGGTTCTTTGTCATCTCAAAAATCTTTCACCTTTTCTTTGTTTATTGCTAGGTGCTAGTGCTCTAGTTTTGAAATTTTAGCTTACATGTCCAATCTTGTGACAACTATAACAAACCAAAATTCCATTCATCAAAATCTTGGATTTTCCTCTAAATTATGTCCTTATGTAATTTTCTGTAATATGACCATGTTCGCCACAATAATGACAAATGTACCTTGTGTTATAATCCCAATTGTGGAAGTTACCTTACTTGGATGCATTTGCTTGATTCTTGATTGTAAAAGTAGTTTTTTTCCTTAGATCTACATTCTTGAGCTCTATGTCCATACTTCTAACAATTGTAGCAATATCATTCAAATCAAGGTGCAACATGTGTATTGTTGGCTTTGGATCTTCACTCATGTCCTTTTTTTCCTTGCTTCTTGCAATTAAAATAGAATCCATTGAATTTTGGTTTAGGATTTCGCTTACTAGTCTTACTTCTGCAAATATTTGTTGTATGTCTTGGTTTCCCATAGTGATGACATGTAGGTTTTTTGTTCTTTATCTTTGCATTCCCTTGTTCTCCACTCTTTGATGATTCTTCTTCTTTAGTAGATCATAGGTGCTTGGTATATCCTAGTCAAGAGGTGTAATTAGGTATTCTTGGTGATCTCATAGCTCCTCAAAGTATCTCACAACTTCATTAGGTTTGTTCATCCTCTCTATGATCTCCTTCTCAGATCTTTTAATTCATTCCTTAGATTTGCAATTTCCATGTCCTTTCTATTCAATTCTTTATTTGCAAGTAACAATAGATTCATAATATCTAGTTGATTGTTTATGAGTTTATGCACATCAAATGTCCATTCATCAAATCTAGTAGCCATTTGTCTCTTGTCTTCTTCTGCCATTGTTTTTTCTTCCTCATTTTTCCTTTTCAGTTCAAAAAATTCACATAGTCTTATTGATTGGATTTAATGCTCTCTTTTAAATCTTTTAATCTCTTCATTTAGTATATTATTTCTCTCCAATAGGCATTTTATTACTGCATCACTTTCATTGGAATTGCCATTGTTAAGTTGTCCTTCAATGTCTTCTTCTTGATATAGAGTGTCATTATGTTGGATAGTCAATTATTTTCTCTCTTTGAGGATTTCTTCAACTCCTCTCTTGTTGCATCAAGCTCCTCTAGTATGATCTGTATGTCAAGCTTCTCATTCTCAATGATCTTTCCCAACCTATAAGCCTCCATCTCGAAGATCTTAACTCTCAAGTGGTTAGACTTCTTGTAAGAGAACAAAGCTCTGATACCAATTGTTGGAAGTCTATGGGAAAGTAAGATACTAAGAAGGGGGTTGGGGGGTGAATCACAATCTATAAAAACTTTTACCTTCTTGAAACAAATCAAAAGCATTCACCTTTAACCCAGTTCACATTAGCATCATGAATTATCTAATCATAAACTAAAAAATATTTAACTATTCACCACATCCATAAACATGAAAGTAAATATAAACACATAACACAAAAGATTTGGTTACCCATAAACCCTCCAAGGTGAAGGTAAAACTGGGGTGGGGATGACACCCACAAATCTTCACTACTGCAGCAATAAAGTATGTGTGTTGAGGCTACAATGTTTGATTACTTATGGTGATCTACCCTATGTGGGATCTGCCCTGCTAAGATCTTACAAGACTTATTCAGTCTACCTTGATTAAAGGATTTAAACTTATAATTAAGTAAGAACTCTAATAGGAGATTTGTATAGGCCTGTTAGGATCACTATGTTAAGAGATTTACCTTGAGTCACCTGCTAGAATGTATTAGTACCTAATCCTTCGATTAACACTAGTGCTTGGTTATGAATCTCCTCCAATTTTTATATGATTTCTTATATGATAAACTCTATTATGTGCTTCACTACTAGGTTTCTTCTCCTGGTCTTTGCTTCTAACCATCAAACATAGCCTCTTTTGTACATATACTTCTCTCTTCACTCTGTAGCTTTTTCTCTCTTGATTTAGGATTTGGATCCTTCTTAAATAACCATCTAGAGAAGGTTCTAGAACATGGTCAATGATTCATATTTCTCCCTTTTTCCGCTTAATCCTTCCATTTGTCTGATTGGTTACATTGCCTTCATAGAAATTAATGATCTCTAAAAAAATGCATAAACAACTCCTTAGTTGTCTCAATAATCATTAAATCATGTATAGAAGCTAGCCAAAATAGTTTACATAAGTGTTTGTGCCACTCCAAACACATATACCAAAACTGGTTTACTCAGCACAAGAATACTTTGACACTTAATCATGACTAATACTCATGTTTTCACTTGGCTTTTGTGTGCTTGGTACTAACTGCGTGACTTGGCATAAATGGCCACTTGGTACATACTAGGGTGCTTAGCAACCTAAAACTTGCTTGGCTTAAACTAAAATGTAAAGGAATCCAAATACATCATTCAACCTCCATTGATTTGCACGGTCGTAGTGATGACTGACCAAATCTTCCTAGGAAATGACCAAGTGTTTGACATTGATAGTCAACATGACTCAGAGATCAACCTGTAAGTCCTTTAAAGAAAGCCACTATGTAATAACGAAAAGGAGTTATAAGGGATAGATTATCTTTGGTTAAAATCCTCTAAATAGGTCACACTAAAAATGTGCATGTAAACATCTAACAAGGTTGGCTCATAACATATCTCACTTCATAAGAGTGAAATTTTTGGGTTGTTGGTACCCAAGTGCTTTTTTCATTCACAGGGCTTCCACGTTAAATATCGGTGTCAAAATGTGTGAATGCTTATGTATTACAAGTTGATTTTTATCTTATTTACATATTGCTACAATTCGATATAAGATAAGCTAATACTCTGATACTTGATAGAGTACTGAAGAATGAGATAATAGTTTGACTTGTGAAAAGATTCTAAGTTTGACATGAGATCCTAAATGTAGTTATCAAGTTATTGTTATGAAAGTTTATGAAGTTTAAATTGGCACTAAATTGTTTTAAAGGCATGTAGGATCTAGATATAATAGATTCAACCCCCCTTTCCCTCTTAGTTATCTAACAACAACAACTGTAGCAGTTAAAAAGTGGTATCAGAACTTGGTCATAGGTTTGAATCCTTGGAGGCCACAATGAGTAATGTTGGAAGGGGGATTGTTTTAGTGGGCAAACATCTAGCTAGAGTTGGTATATGATTTAATATCCTTCTTTATCTTTTATAATTCTAGGGGTCCTATTGAGCATTAACAATTCAATCTTTTGGTGCAACGAAAACCCTAATAATCAACAATTTCTTGATTAGTAAAGCATGATACAAATTAGAGAAGAATCAAGAGTCAATGAAAACATCTAAAATTCATTATATTAGGTTCATAAGAAGAAATAAAAAGACTCGATATAATATCCTCTCTAAAACCCAATTGTTTTTCAACTTATATCTTCAATTTGTTAACTATTCTTCTTGAATCATTTAACTAACAATCAAGAGTATAGAGTGTTGCATAGAAATAAAAATATCATTTCAACAAAAATACAAGATGTTTAGCCTGAAAATATTTGGGATGGGAAAAGCAAATCTTTCCATTAACAAAAATAGACTAGCTAAAGAAAACACCATGATGTCGAATTACATTCCAACAAAACACACATTGATGTTTGAAAAATTTAAATATTATAACTATTTTCAAATCATTTGAGAGAAAATATTTTTTCTCCAATACTTGGGAGAAGTTAGGCCATATGAGTCCATGACTACTTCTTCATCGTTATATGTTCCTAAATTGAAATAAACAATAGTTTGAATCTTGAAGATTTCACTTTGATAAAAAGTTTAGCATTAGATCAATCATGACATGTTGAATACATACATAATAAACTAAAATGACATGGGTGAAATAGGTTTCTTGCTTAATAGAAAATGGAATAAATCACTAGCAAACAATCAATTACAAATATGTTATTATAATTATGTAGCTTAAAGTTGTGGGTTGAAAATAAATATTTGTACCTTATCTACCTCTATTATTTTGTCCTTGATCCCACCAATATTTTTCCTAGAGATGTGTTTCTTATCGACTAGTGCAACTATACCTAGATAACGAACACTATTTTGAAATTACACTTAATGAATCCCAAGCTATATTTGGCGAGAAGACCACTCCATTGCTCTCCAATAATTAATTAATGTGTTGGTGTATTTGTGTATATTTTAGATTGTGAATAAACTAAATGATATTGAATGTACTTAATTCCACAATTGGTCATCTTTGAATTTTCTAGAGGCATGCAAATTGTGGTTTCATTAAAGAAAAAGCTTATAAGTGGAAATCCCACTTTCTTGCATTGTGTGTGTGATTGGAGATGATAGTCAACCTTTTTTCATTCTAACATGATAGTTTTTTCACAAAGAGAAACAAAATAATCACCTCAAAAATAAAACATAGTGACAAGGCCATCTCTCATGGGGACATCTTCTTCATGGTCTATAATATGGAGGTTCCATTTGTCTCTTTCACCATATCCTAAAATTTGGTTTGTTGTTATTTTTAAAAGTCACCTATGCTTCAGGTCCTTGAATTTGAAGATTATATCCAATTCTACAAGCATCGTGGGGTCATCCTATTCTCTCGCCTAATCCAATAAATTTATACTTGTTTTAAAGTTATCCAAAGAACAATCAACATATCACTTTTCTTTACCTTTTATCTCTCTTCTCTAGAGGTAATTTTTACTTCATCAAATTTCATTTCCTTGAAATTCTAATTTATAATCTCCTCTTGCTTTGACTCATTAGCACCAATCAGATTCATTTTCCTCCTTTTCTCAATTTCCTTCATCTTCATTTTTAACCAAAAATCTTTGAACTCTTGAGTGTTAATGAAGTTACCAGTCTCTATAAATCTTAAACATGTGGCTTGCCTTTCATTAGTGTTGTCTATAGATTGAGTGTAATTAGATAGATGGTATTCATAGCCATTGTTATCATCTTGATGCACTAGTTGAAACAACTTGAGCTTATTCACTCCTTCATCGTCATTCAATGCCTTCAATGCACCAACCACCTCATCAATTTCCTCTTCTCCCTCTATATAATCATAAGGTAGTGAGGACAGTTGGTAATTTCGTTTTTAGGGGAAGGTTCAATGTAAACTTTGACCCTTGTACATCATGAATAATGACTTTGTAGGAATTTATGGTTGTGACTCAACTTCCTTTGACACATTCTCAATTAACTTTCCAAAAAAAAATCAAAACTATTTGCCCTTTCTTCTTCATATCCTCCTCCGTCTTCATCAATGTATTCCATCTCTTTCATCTTTGCATATTCTCCTCAATTGTCTCCTGTCTAATTAAAAATTGTTGTGATTTTTTTATTATTATAGAATGAATATGATCCTCCCAATGGCACATCATTTCTATTCCAAACTCCAAACAATAATTATTCTTCCAGTAACCCTATAGTTTTTAAATTATTTTAAAATGAAAAAGTATTTGGCTGACACTAATATGTTAACCCGTTTTATTCTCTCTAAGAGCAAGGTCTCATGCAACTGCTAGGCTTCAGTCATTGCTTAGTACTTTTAGGAGTATTTTGGGCAGTTTATGGTCCCATGTAGTTGTTAATCATTTTAATATTAATTTTTAAAATAAAAATTGGATAGAAATTTTAGTGATTAAAAAACTTAAATAAAAAATAGAAACAAAAAAGAGAGGGAAGTAAATTTATGATGACAAATGAAACTTTTTCAATAATGTTTATTTTGAGCCCCTTTTTCTTCATAACTTATTTTCATTCCTTAAATAATAGTTGCTCCGTAAAAATAAGAAAAGATTCAATATTATCATTTTTCCACAATCTTAATTCTTCATAAGAACACTCTAGTACTTAAAATATAAATCTGAATTAAGCAATGCATGCAACTACATGAGAACATGGTGTAAGAGTATATGATTGATATAGACGTTTCGTAAAGAAGACATGTTTCTCTGTCATATGACGCGTATTATTTGGTTGTATTATTTTTCAGTTTGATTACCACGGTGGGCTAAAGATAGCAATGCCGGTAAGCACGATAGCCTGACGACAGCTATTTTTATTGTCGTTACATAACATCGGGAAAATCTGCCTCCCTTACACTTTTAAAATATAAGAAAACAAGGAAGACGGAAAACATTCAGATCAATCAAAAGATGTCGAAGGGCGTTTCCCAATTATTTCTTGGCGTTAGTGGCTAGTTATATAATCTACGTGCTCATAAACAGAAAACCCAACAATATCGTGCTTACATCGTGTCCAATTGTGGGCTCAATATTTGCTTTCTGGAGGAACAGAAGTCGGATCCCATAATGGCTAGCGGAAATTCTCAGACACGCTCCTTCCAACACCATCACTTTTCAGCGCCTCAGAATAAAGGTAGTTATCACAGCACATCCACCTAATGTGGAGCACCTGCTGAAGACCCGTTTTGACAATTATCCAAAGGGCAACTATTTCCGCCTCTGCTTGCATGATCTGCTCGGAACAAGAATTTTCAACGCCGACGGCGAGGCTTGGAAATTGTAGAGACGAGTTGCCAGTTACAAGTTTGGCACCAACTCTTTGTGCGACTTTATAATAGAGAGCATGCAGGGCGAGATCACGGATCGCCTCCTCCCACTCCTCAGACACGTGGCGACTTTATAACAGAGATGGTTTACATTAAGTTATTAAAAAAATATTTTAAATAGATGAATAATTTTTGTAGTCACATTTAAGTTTATCTATTGGATATTAATTTTGAATGATTTAACAAATGATATGTAGGATTCAAACAACAGCAGCAATACAATTAAAAAAAAATGATAATATTCAAAACAGGGGAGGCTCTATTTTACTGCAGAGAAAAAAAACTAATATATTATTCCAACTACAATTGCTGTTCAGCCAATACATTTATTCAAATAAGAAAATTGTTAAAACTAATCCCTAACACATAGATCAAAATATAGATCAGGAGTTCTGACAGTAGTTTTAGCATTATTCCATGCCTATGATTAAGGATGGGAGAAGAAGTAACTAAGACTAAACTAAAATGCATCCAAAAATATCATCTAATGCATGCCATATGTACAACATGCTTCTTGTTTAAACTACTCCTAAACTGAAGTATTCTAGAAATTATTTATAGAACGGTGGAAATAGAGCGGTGGAGCTAGAGTTTGAAGTGAAGATCTCAGCATCAATCTTCATACTCCCCCTTGATGCTAAGAGGACTCACAATCTGATCTCTGAGTACCAAAAACTGATCTTTTGTAACTGCCTTTGTGAAGATGTCTGCAATTTGCTCCTTTGTGCTGATGTACTTCAACTCAACTGCTTTATTTTGTACCAAATCTCTGATAAAATGTTGTTTAAGATCAAAGTGTTTGGTCCTGCTGTGATGAACCGAATTCTTGGCCAATTTAATGGCACTTATGCTGTCACAAAAAATCACAGTACGCTGAACCTGTATCTCTCCAATTTCTTCAAGAAGCTTTCTAAGCCATAAAACTTGCATGCCAGCTGAAGTGACCACAACATATTCCGCTTCTGTAGAAGAGAGAGAAACCATACTTTTCTTCTTTGAACTCCATGTAATTAAACCGGAACCCAAAGAAAAACAATTACCAGATGTAGATTTTCGATCATCCAAACAACCTCCCCAATCTGAATCACTAAAGCTAACAAGCTCAAACTTATTAGAAGAATAGTGAATGCCAAAATCTACCATGCTTTTCACATACCTCAAAATTCTCTTGGCTGCCTTCATATGTTCCTCTGATGGATTTGTCATATACCTTGAAACCAATGAAACTGAATAAGCAATATCAGGCCTTGTGTGAGTTAAAAACATCAAACTCCCCATAATGCTCCTGTATAATGTCTCATTAACAATTTTAGCACCATCATCTCTACATAATGTAACTCCATGAGCAATTGGAGTGGAAAGAGGTTTACAATCAGCCATATCAATTTTTTTCAACATATCTTTTGCATACTTTTCTTGACAAATAAAAATTTCATCTTTACCTTGATAAACCTCCATGCCAAGAAAGTACTTTATGAGACCTAAATCTTTCATCTCAAACTCATTCATCATAGCAACTTTAAATTCATCTTTCATCTTTGAACTACTACCCATATATAACAAATCATCAACATACAAACTCACAATGAGAATATCAATACCTTCTTGTTTGTAGTAAAGGGTAGGTTCACTCTTACTTCTTTGAAAGCCATTCTGCTGAAAATATCTATCAATTCTTGCATACCATGCATGTGGTGCTTGCTTGAGGCCATACAAAGCCTTCTTCAACTTGTAGACATAATCTTCTTTGCCTTGAATTTCAAAACCTTGTCGTTGTCCCACATATACCTCTTCTTCTAAGTACCCATTCAAGAAAGCACTTTTCACATCCATGTGATGAATACTCCATTCCTTTTGAGTTGCAAGAGAGATTAGCATCCTAATAGTTTCTTGTCTTGCTACTGGTGCAAAAGTTTCTTCATAATCAATGCCATACCTTTGAGTGAAACCTTTAGCAACCAATCTTGCCTTGTGTCTTTCAACACTCCCATCACTATTATACTTGGTCTTATAGACCCATTTTGTGCCAATCTTCTTTTTCTTATGTGGAAGATCTACAAGCTCCCATGTTTCATTCCTATCAATGGAATCCATCTCTTCATTCATTGCTTGCATCCAAACCTCATTAGCACATGCATCTTCAAAACATGATGGCTCAAAATCAGCTTTAGCAAGTAATGCAAAATTTACTGTCTCACCTATTGGATCTTCTTCATGTGCTTGATTTTGACACCTCTCATAAATATCACTCAATCTTCTTACCTTCCTTGGAGGACTTGAAGATGGACTTGCTCTTGGGATTGGTGAGGGGTTTCTTGGTGGGCTTGGTGATCTTGAAATAGAACCATTAGCTGGCTGCTCATTATCATTATCAAAAATATCATCATCATCCAAAACTGATTTTGGCTTTCCAACATGTTTTTTATGACCATAAACTCCCCCTTCATCAAAAATCACATCCCTTGAAACAACAATCTTATTAGTAATAGGATTGAATAATCTATAAGCTTTGCTTTCCTCACTTTAGCCCACAAAAATACATGATTCACTTTTAGCATCTAGCTTTTGCCTATTCTGATCAGGGATACGAACATAAGCCAAACAACCAAAAACTTTAAAATGATTTACATTAGACTTTTTCTCATACCATGCTTCATATGGAGTCATCTTGTGTAGGGCACTTGTAGGACTCCTGTTGAGAATATATATGGCTGTAGCAATTGAATCAGCCCAATAAGAGTTGTTCAAACCCTTGGTTTGTAACATGCTCCTTGCCATTTCTACCATAGTACGATTCTTCCTTTCAACCACTCTATTCTGTTGGGGTGTGTATGCAGTTGTGAGTTGTCTTTTGATGCCATTCATCTCACAAAAATTCTAAAAATTGTTTGAGCAAAATTCTCCTCCTCGATCTGTTCTCAAACATTTGATTGTGTTCCCTTTCTCATTCTCTACATGAGCTTTAAACTTCTTGAATGTATCAAAGGCTTCATCCTTAGTCTTCAAAAAATATACCCAACACATGCATGAGTAATCATCTATAAAAGTAATGAAATATGATGACTTACCCAAGCTTTGTGTTTGCATTGGACCACAAATATCTGAATGAATAAGCTGAAGTGGGTATTGGGCCCACCATGCATTGCCTTTTGGAAATGATTCCCTTGAATGTTTCCCTTTTGCACACCCTTCACAAATCTGTTTATGCTCTTCAACCTTAGGCAATCCAAGAACTAATGCATTTGATGTTAGATTCTTCAAACTATTGAAATTCAAATGGCCATACCTAAGATGCCACAACCAACTTTTATCCTCATAAGCCATATTGACAAGCTGATTATCATTTTGACCAAACTTCAAAGGAAACATCCTATTCTTTGTCATAGGAACAACTGTAATCACTTTATTTTTTTGATTCTTATCATAAATAGTACAGTGCATGTTCTCAAATACCACTCTATAATTCTTCTCACATAGCTACCCAACACTCAATAAATTATGCTTTAACTTGGGAGTATAATAAATATCTTGAACACTTTTCATACCTTCCTTTGTCTGAACATCCATGGCTCCTTTGGCCGCAACATCCACAGTATTGTTATTACCAAGAGTAATATTGGATCTGTAACTATCATCAAGCTTTGAAAATATTTCTCTGTTACCAGACATATGGTTAGAGCATCCAGAATCCAAATACCAAACATCATTCACATTACTTTCACCTTTCCCATAACACAAAAATAAATTACTTGAGGAAGGATCCTCATTTTGTTGGGCATAATTTGCATTATTGTTACCTGATTTTAGTCTACACTCTCTCTCAAAATGTCCATACTTATTGCAATGATAGCATTGGATGTTCCTTTTATCAAATTTGCCTCTACCTCTTCCTCCTTGAGCACCTCCTCTTCCTCTAGATCCTCTTGAATTTTTTTGATTTTGGCCCCTTCTCGAGCCTTTGTTGTTGTTACTACTGCTGCTAGCAACATCATTTTTTGAAATTTGCAATTGGGAAGCAAAAGCCTTCTCATTAACACTGGTAGATGTGTCCCTTATTCTATCCTCATGTGATATAAGAGATCCAACCAATTCATCATACTCCATGGTAGCTAAATTTTTGCTTTCTTCTATGGCAATTACTACAATATTCCATCTTGGGGTTAGAGATCTCAATACCTTTTGTATTATTTGCTCTTGAGCAATAGATTCACCAAAAGTGGCCATTTTATTAGTCACATCTTTCACTCTCACATAGAAATCTCCCACACTCTCTGTCTCCTTCATCTTCAAGTTCTCATATTCTCTTTTCAAGGTTTGTAGCTTCACAACATTGATCTGATCATTGCCATGGTAAGCATCTTTTAGAGTCTTGCAGACCTCTTTTGCTATCTGTGCATCAACAATTCGAGGAAACAAGCTATTATCAAGAGTCATCTGAATGTGAAACAATGCCATTGCATTCTTCTTCTCAACTTCTTTCTTCAATCTCCTGTCATTAGGTTGGAGAGTATTCCAATTTGCAGGCTCTTCATATCCGGATTCAACAATCTCCCAAAAATCTTTTCCAATCAAAAAAGTCTTCATCTTGATTGACCAATATTGGTAATCAACTCCATCAAACTTTGGGATTTGCAAATTGTTTGCCATGCTACTATCTTCCAAACACCTTTAGCTTTGATACCAAATGTAGGATTCAAACAACAGCAGCAACATAATAAAAAAAAATTGATAATATTCAAAACAGGGGAGGCTCTATTTTACTGCAAAGAAAAAAAACTAATATATTATTCCAACTACAATTGCTGTTCAGCCAATACATTTATTCAAATAAGAAAATTGTTAAAACTAATCCCTAACACATAGATCAAAATATAGATCAGGAGTTCTGACAATAGTTTTAACATTATTCCATGCCTATGATTAAGGATGGGAGAAGAAGTAACTAAGACTAAACTAAAATGCATCCAAAAATATCATCTAATGCATGCCATATGTACAACATGCTTCTTGTTTAAACTACTCCTAAACTGAAGTATTCTAGAAATTATTTATAGAACGGTGGAAATGGAGCGGTGGAGCTGGAGTTTGAAGTGAAGATCTCAGCATTAATCTTCATGAATTGAATGATAACTTCAACACAAATTTTTAAAAAAAAAATATTTAATATGATTTATAATGTAAGACCTATTTGGTACAACCTTTAATAATAAAAATAATAATATACAAAATATTAATATAATAAAATTGATATTGCTTTTGAAATTTGAAAAATAAATCTAACAATTTTTGAAATGGAAATTTGATAATAAAAGTTGATTGTCATTATACTTAACCTTAACTTGTGTCTCATAATTAAGAAAATAATTATTATGGTAATTTTCATAAAAATAGAAACTTCTATGTTGAAAACCATCAACAAGTAAACTTCCAAAATGAAAAAGTTTATAAAAAAAAACAAACTTTTTTGAAGAATGATTTTGACATCCCTTAAAAAGTAGCCTTGTAAGACATATTTATTTTAATCGATGATATTGAAGATACATTTTTTTTTTTAAATAGAAAAAGTCAGTGGGCCCTTGGTCTACAGGTGAAGTTGAATGGCTCACAAAGATCCCGCCAGAGATCAAGTCTTGTTGAATGCAAGACCCAAAGACATCATAAGGGATGAGGCCAAGATCATGCCTCGAACGAATTTGGTAGCATGGATGCTCTTGGGCTCTTAGCCGAATAGGTTTTAGGCACACAAAATTCAAAACTATAAATTTCAACTTTGGTAGAAGGATGTTTATTTTGGAAATAATAATAGTAAATTTTTATGATTGGTGGAGAATCATTAATTAATAGACTAATAAGGAGGGAATGTTGACATCTTGTACATTACATAAATAATTAGTTACTTGATATGATAGTTTTGGTGTTAGTTATGCATAATTAAAACTATATTGATTTTTGTGGTGCCTATTTAAAGAAATGTCATTTTGTTTTTGGAGGCATCCACAAACAAGTTTTAGGTATCCGATATGGGCCCACGTGTGCCTAAACCTCTTTAGCTAAGAACCAAGGACATACATACAAACAAATCACCTTTGATATTGAAAAGAAATTATTAATTTTTTATAAGAAAATATATATCTATGAAATAAAAGAATAATTTTGTTTTGATCCTACCTTCAATATGTACATACATACAAACAAAACAGAATACGTACCTTTGATATTGAAAAGAAATTATTGTTTTTTTATAAGAAAACAAAATCTATGAAATAAAAATAATAATTTTGTTCTCATCCTACCTTCAACATGTACATACATACAAACAAATACGAATACATATCTTTCATATTGAAAAGAAATTATTAATTTTTTATAAGAAAACAAATATATATGAAATTAAAAAAATAAAATTATAAGATAAAAAAAATATTATCACAATTTAATATTCCACATATAGTTACCATTTCTATATAGAATTCTCTTTAAACGATACGTATCATCTATTAGAAAGAGAATAGATTTTAACAAGACAAGTTTATCCCTCTAAATTATGCCAATGTCTATGCTGGCATCAAAAGGACAATTTAATGTTTTTAATGATTAAATTAAAAATCATTTTAAAGTTGTATTATAAATTTATCGTCGGTTCTAGGATAAACTATGGCAATTGTATTGTCGCGTCACGATAAACCAGCGCATCTAAGATAAAAAGGGTTGTTTCGTGGGTTTCCATTGATTGCAGGCTTCTGTATTTCCCTTTTCTGGCGACATGGAATCCTTAATTACTTGCTCCCTGAAAGAGGCATTTGCTATCTTCTTTCTCCTCTGCTGCTTTCTATATAAGCTGAAGAGAAATACGAAGAGATCATTGATATTGCCCCCCGGACCATGTCCATGGCCTGTCATAGGAAGTCTCCATCTGTTGGGAAACCTTCCTCATCAGGCTCTTGCAACATTGGCAAAGAAATACGGACCCATCATGTTTCTCCGTCTAGGCTCCATCCCCACCCTTGTCATCTCTTCTCCTGCCATGGCGAAAGATTTCCTCAAAACCCATGATTTGGCCTTTGCAACCAGGGCAAACTGTGCATTCGGGAAATACGTAATGTATGACCATAAAGACGTGGCCTTTGGCCCCTATGGGGCGTGCTGGAGGCAGATGAGGAAGCTTTGCACGGTTGAGCTCTTCACGGTAAAGAGAACCGAGTCTTTCAGATTCGTGAGAGAGGAAGAAGTTTCTACCATGATCGCCTCCATCTGGCAGGAAAGCGGTCACGGGAGGCGGTGTGTGGATATGAGGAAGAGGCTCTCCTCCCTCACACAAAATATTACGTGCAGAATGTTTGCCGGCAGGACTTTCTCCGACAACGAATTGGATGGAGGGCATGCGTTCAAAGAAATGGCTGAGGAGATCGCTGCTCTGGCCGGTGCTTTCCCAATCAGCGATTTCATTCCTTCTCTCGACTTCCTCGACTTGCAGGGATTCCAGCGTCGCATGCAGGCCGTTCACCGGACCTTCGATGGATTCGCTGAAAATGTAATCGACGAGCACGTCCATCGTCAGTCGGGAAAATCTCGGAACGCCGAGGAAGAAAATAGTGTAAAAGACATGGTAGACGTGCTGCTCGGTAAGGCCGAAACGGAGAGCCAGACAGTCTCACGAAGCCACATCAAAGCCGTGATTTTGGTAAGTCTCTTTGCTTTTACAAATCTGATTCCAAATTGTTTTATGCTGTGTATAAACTTGAGGAAATGTACAGGATATGCTAATCGCAGGAATGGAAACATCGGTGACATTGATAGAGTGGGCAGTGAGTGAGTTGCTGAGGAATCCGTGTACGCTGGCACGAGCGCAGAGAGAGATGGAGTCAGCAGTTGGCAGAGATTGCAGAGTAAAGGAGAGTGACGTGGTGAAACTGGATTACTTGCGATGCGTGGTGAAGGAAACTTTCCGACTGCATGCGCCACTTCCTCTGCTCATTCCGCATGAGTCGATGGAAGGGTGCAGCGTGGGAGGATACTTTGTTCCGCCAAAGACGCGGTTGTTTGTGAATGTGTGGGCGATGGGAAGGGATGAAAACGTTTGGAAGGAGGCCGATCAGTTTAAGCCAGAGAGGTTTATGGGGAGTAACAAGGATGTGAGAGGTCAGGACTTCGATTTGCTGCCCTTCGGAACGGGAAGAAGAGGATGCCCTGGGATTACGATGGGTGTTTCTGTTGTTGAGTTGGCACTTGCTCAGCTTCTTCACTGCTTTGACTGGACTGTGGAGGGCGAGGTGGATGTGGAGGAAGAGTTCGGATTAACTGTTCCCAGAAAAACTCCACTGTTTGCCAGGCCTAAATGGAGGCTCACTACTCAATATCCTGCTTGAACCATGCATTCTGTGAAACTGACTTCGTTAGCTTTACAAGTTTGAAGTTAATAGTAGCATTAGTTCAATAATTTATGTCTTCCCGTGTGGAGGTTAGTAGTCAATTCTCTTTTCTTGAGGTTTATTTTGGTAAGACACTACCTGTGGGAGCTTTGTTTCAGAGTTAAATTATTTATATCAAAAAGTTTCGTCAGTTCATATAAATAACTCACACTTTTTCCATGTCTCTTTGCAATTTCTTTGCACCCTCTAAATGAATTTGTCATGTATTGTTTGTTATTTAGCTTAAATGTTTTCATATTTCTTTCTCAAGTAAATCTTTTTAAGCATCCTTCAAATACTTTTGGTAGCCTTTTGTAATTTCTGTGTGTCTTGAAGCCTTTGATTAAATCGGATCTGATCCGCTTATAAATCATGTGGGAGGATCAGATCTGATCTGCTTATAAATAATGTGGGAGGAAGTATTTTAGTATTCAACAATTTTGGTCAGCATTTTCTAAATTTTGTTCACTAGTGATTTCATCATTCTTGACTAATGGATTGGGTTCTCTATGTAGTTTTATGATTGTATTGGAACATGTTTAATGAGTTCATTTTGAATATTCTTTTTTATTGCTTTTTTAAGTAATTGCAGCGTGGTTAGAGGATTTTTTACGTAGATTTTGTTTTCCCAATAGCTTTTGTTGTGTTCGTGATGTTTGTTTGTTTTTTTGTTTGTTTGATTGTTTGTTTTTATACAAAGTGAAGGTTAGTTAATTAGGTTTAGAATATAGACTTTTCAAATTGAAAGTTGAGTTATTTGAAACTAAATCTATTAAATGATTTTTGTTGTTATTTTTTACATTAGATTTAAAATGGTCATGATAATTTTCCAATTTCATAAATGCTTTTAATTTTTATAATAATTATATAATTATATTTCATAACATATAAAAAATAATTACTAATAATATGTTTATTTGATACATTTTATATTTTATCTATTTATGTTTATATAAATACAATGTATAATTATTAATAAAGCTTTACACTATATTAATATTATTATTATAGCTTCCTTTGTGAAAATAAACATATCAATAATCAATTATAGTTTTAAGTTTTAACAATTTAAAAGATCTACTTTCCTATTGACAAACAACATGCTAGTATATTATAAAGTTTAAATTTGAAGCTAGTAATTTATTGTTTGTATGAAGTAATTAAGTGGTGTATTTGTATGAAAATAATTATTATTGAACCCAATATAAATAATGTTTACAAATTTTTTTGTTATGTCATTTTATTTTTTCATATTATTATGAATATAATATTTCAGATGGAAATCTTATTTAGTAAAGATATCTTATGATAAAAAAAATTTAATTTTTAATTTTAATTCTTTATTCATCTCATCTTACTTTCCAATTAGTATGAATTTTTCATGATATATTGAAATTATAAGATTACAAAGAGGTCAAAATAGAGTTTGAGGAAGATGCTATAAAAATAAGGACCATTTTCTTATCATATTTGTATTCATTCAATAAATATTTAAAAATATTTTAATGTGAAATAAATTAATTTTTAATTCAATAATATTCATCCTATTTTAATTATATAACGCGTTCTATTGTTTGAAGCTTTATCTTATATTACATTTATATAGAACAATTGATTTATATTCCTAAAATAGTGTCACCTATGCAAACGGAAAGACACAAAATATTTAGGTGATTTGTGGCAAGCTTGTAGAACTTTGTTTAAAGATACAATCAAGGGGTATTGACATATAAAATCATGATAATAGTGATTATTATAATTTAGTAATTAAAATAGTTCCAAATCAATGTCTTCTAAATTGTTATAGGTATGCTAGTAGAAGAATTCCAATATGATTAGGTAATGTCATGAAGAAAATAGACTATCAAAGCATTAAAAGTAGTTATAGGAAAAATTATATGGACATAATAATGTAAATCAAAATGGTCATGTTTAAATAAATAGGTTTATTAGAGTTCAAGTACTTATGTGTAACCATTTTAAAATTTTATTTTAACAATTTTTGAATTCTTGGTTAGGCAATAACCATTTCCTAAAGGAAAGAGGTAGTAAAAATTAAAGTAGAAAAAAATATTAATATGATTGAATAGTTAAATCGATACTTAAAATCAATTACAACATTTTTAATTTATTTTTTAAATATTTCAAAAAATGATTAAGTATTTTTAATTTGATGCTCATTTTAGTGCTTTATCATAGATTAAGCCATTTCATTAATTGGTTACCTTGGTAAAAGTTATACGTATTGTTATGTATTCCTAACCCACATTATTATTATTTTTCTAATTGTGTTAATTTACATTGTTTGTGTTTGACTAGGAAGTTTTCAAGTTTATTCTATGACATTTATCAAGTCTTTTGACTTTCCTTTGATAGTATGCTCTCACTCCCTTCTCAAAATCTTGCTCTTCTAGATTTCCTTTAAGTCACTTTCCGCTTGTGACATGTGAGGTTTTCTCTCCCTAAGCTATCATTTCCTTAATCATAAATGCTCTCCTATTTCATGTTTCTCAATTGTCTTCATTGCCAATGTAATATTCAACAAATCCTCAATTTAATCAAATATAAACTACTACTAAAAAATATCATTTTTGATAATAATACAATCTAATCATCATATTAAATTCAACTCAAATAAACCAAAATCTTTTATGATTTATGCATCAACAATATCGTCACATTTTTAAATATTTAACAACACAAACAATGTATAAAATTCTTTTTAATTATTTAATATCCTTTATTTTTAAAAATATCACAATATAGTTAATTCTTAATATAATATCAATTTTAAACCTTCAAATGATATTAGAACTACAATGACCATGTGAATGCATGTAGTCTAGATGGTGATGTAAGGAATGCATGCATACAAGATTTAGATATAGATCTTGTAAGAAACATTAAATTTGAAAGACACTTAGTAAAACTCATTATTAAAAATATTATGGTGTGAAAAGGATGTATTGAAGAGTTGTTTGCATTTATTTCTACAAATTTTTTAGAGGTTACTGTGATAGCATATGCATATAAATATTCTAAAAATATATACTACTTGTCTACTCATTGTGTAGGCTCACTAGTGAATATCCTATTTAAATTAAGAATTCAATGATGGACACCTTTTCAAGGTTTATAATATAAAGTGTACATCTATAGTTTGTAATTATGCAAAAGAAATTTCTTATATGAAGTGACAAGTGATTTTTTGAAATCAATGGTTTAGAATTGAAGAGGCAAGACTATATGGTCTCAACTATATAAAGTATATAATTTACAATCTCTTTTATGATAAAATTTCCAAAAACATATATATGAGAAGGAAAAATCTATATTCTAGTATTACCTTATTTTGATAAGAATATCTTTCAATAATATATTATTTTATGAGGATATAATTTTACTAATATTTTTCAAAATTAAAAAAATAGATTTATCCCAATTCTCCTTATTTTAAGGGTGATTTTTTTTTGAAAGGTAAAAGTGGGAATAAATATGAAGATGAATCATATTCAAGGGCTCATGAGGGAAGGAATCCAGAAGAAAACCCTAAATCCTCATCAAAATTATTAATAATGTGCTTTCTGTCAAGCCAATCAACCTCCAAGTATTAATTTGAATGTAGTGCCTTGCAAATCCAAGCTAAAAATTTTCTTTTACCCCAAGATTTATTTACATTTATTGTGCATGGGGGTAAATATAAAGGTTTATAACTCATTTATAAGTGACATGTGCATATATCAAGTCCCTACTACACAAATTTTAGATAAGGCAGACATGTAATGAACACCATGCAACCACATACATAGTGGTATTCAGTAACTAGGACCACCTTGAAAGACTATTCTAGCTGGACCAGTCAAATATTTTTGCCTTGTTTATAAAATTTTGTCTTAACTATAATCTGCAATGTCTCTAGACTTTGGAAAAATTGTCAACCCTTTGCACATTTGATAAGAAGAATCATATATGAAGGCTTCCTCCTATAGTTTATCATTCCAAAAAAGGTATTTAGATATGTTATTATATGATCTTCCTTAAGGTATTTACTGATGTATAACTGAATAAGAGAAGCCAACAAGAAACCACCTGTGGTACCCCTACCCTTACAAGGATTGCCAAGTTTGACATACCAACTAAACAACTCACCCATTATGCTATTATCACGTCTAGATCCAACATGGAACACAAATATTCCATGAAGGTGTGAAAGATTCATATCATTGTCACTACCTCATAGCATGAGCTCTGTCTTCTCCATATCTCACAAACATCAAATAGTGAGGCTTCAAACAATAGGGAAACATCACTTGATATCCATGCTTTATTCGATTGTTTATATCCTAGTGTGAATCATCATCATTTACATGAGATTTGAAGAGAGATGAAATAACCCAACAAGGTACAAATTGATCCCAAGATTCACATCCCCAACAAGTGTTCAACTATGAATGTACTCATTACTCGTGTTTCTTTTCAAAAAATCTTACCAGTCACTAAAGGCTTCAATGTCTTTAATCACTTTTGATTTTTAATCTGGGAGATCATCAATTGATATGTTCATGAATAAAGAATCTATATTATAACTACTTAAGGTCATGTTGGCAAAGAATCAACAACCATGTTCCCCTCTCAAAACACATGGGAAATCAAATAAGTATCAAAAGTATCCAATAATTGCCAAATTTTCTTCTAATAAATTTAATTTTCCAATTATCTATTTTCTTGTTGATTACAACATTGAAAATCAAATTTAAATCCCCTTCTATATGTAGACTCCTAATTTTAATATTTTTAGCAAGCTCTAAATCATATAAAAAGGCATATGCTTTGGCAAGATTATTGGTTGGACATCTGGTAAAAAAATATATTTAAATGCTAAAACTAAACCCTTATGATCACAAAGACACATACCACATCTAGATTTGCTAGGATTTCCCCATGCTGAGCCATCAAAATTTAACTTAATAAAATTATTATTAGGAGGAGTGCATCTAATTTTTGAAAAATTTATCTTTATTTTTCTACTATTTGGAATCATAAATGTAGGGATGTGAATCAAATTCCATGACTTAAGCAGATTATGATCCCATTCTATGAAGTTGTAATTGCAAATTTTGTCTTTAATATGCAATTTAACCACCTCTAAAATCAGTTACTCTAATTTTTTGACAACAAATTCCACTTATGAAGTATAATTTCTAAAGATTCTCTTGTTATATTCCCGCCAAATAGCCCAAATAGTCATAGCTGGTGCATAGAGCCAAATACTTGAAAAGAAAGATCTAGAATAAAGAATGGGCCATGATTGGAAAAACTCCCACAAATTGTTCAAAAATGGCAAGGAGAAGTTCAATTTTCCCACCACATTTTGTAGTAAAATTGAGAAAAGGGGCATAATAATAGTAAATGATCAACATTTTTCAGATTTTGCCTAACACACATTGAAAAGGTTGGGAAATATTAAATTTATGAAGCTAATTACTAGTCAGAATCCTATTCCTAAGTGCTAACCAAGTGAAGCATCCTGCCTTTGGTAGAATTGCTTTGTTCTAACATAGGGTATAAGCTCATTATTTAGACATATTTTTCTCTATTAAGGAAAGATCCTTGTACCCATCTTTAATATAATAGTCACCATTTTGTGATGGGGCCCAAATCAATTTTCCCTCTTTCACATTAAAGAAGAGTCCCCTATGCGATAATATATTATGAAGGCTCTTTTTTTATTAATAGAGATTGGAAAATCATATGGATTTTTCCAAATTACTTTACTTCTACATATCTGAATTGCCAACACATAATTGACAACATAAGTTCCCTAATTGCATTTAATAATATTGATGGCATTTTTGAGATTTACACATGAGCTTAAGGATGGTAATCCATACTAGGAGTCTTCCTAGAATTTTGTTGATAAACCATTATTTACTTCCTATGAAATGTATCTTGTGATGATTTCTCTATAGGATATTAAGAAGTTCCACATAGCAGAGCCCTTGAGGTGGATTAGACATAGACACAATTCTATATTGATCCAAATTATCCAAGTACTTAATCTACAAAATTTTACACCATTCAGTATCTGGTTTATTTATCATCTACCATACTAAGTTTGCTCCAAATGTGGTATTCCTTTTTGACATACATCACGTAAGCTAGTTATGCCAAACACCTTATCTTGAGGCATCTCCTTTAATGATATGAGAGGAATTTTCTTTTCATCTGACATGTTTCCATTCCATGGGAAATCTTTGATCATTTTTTCAATTTGTTTGATTATTCCCGAAGGAGCTTTTAAAATTGATATATTATAATTATGGATAGAGGACAAGATAGATTTGGCCAACAATATTTTCCCAAATAGAGATCTAGCCAATGATATTTCCAAGAAGTAATTCTGCTTCTGATTTTATCCACTACTGTCTTCCAATGTGCTAACTTAGTCTATCTTGCAAACAAAGAAAGTCCTTGGCATAAGGATGGTAAGATCTCTTGAGAAAATCCCAATATGTTGACTATAGATTATTGGAGATAACTGCATTGACAAAAAATAGAAACACCTTTGACTTTTGATTATTAATTCTCTATCCAAAAATATCTAGATGTATAGCTGCAATGTGATTTTGACCTCCCTATTTTATTTCACATTATCTTAGGCAAAAAAAAGTATGTTATCTGCAAATAATGCATGAGTAACTGCTATTGAAGATTCATTAATTTAAACAACCAACCATTTTCCCTTTTCTTTCTTAACCTTTGTGATTCTTCTTAAAGCTTCAACCATGATTATGAAGAGGGATGGAGAAAGAGGATCGCCTTGCCTAACCCCTTGAGTTGAAGAAAAAAAATTGTAGGCTCACTATTGATGAGGATCGAGAAAATAACACCAATAATGCGATTTTTGATCCATCTACACCACTTTTATTGAAGCCAAAACTTTCAAGCACCTTAAACAAGAAAGACCTTCTAACCTTATCTTATGTTTTTATCATGTCCAGTTTGATCATTACTATACAGGACTAATCTATATGAATTGAATGAAGAACCTCACATGCCACAATAGCTCCTTCCATTGTTTCTTTCCCTAGAACAAAACCTCCTTGTTCAAAAGAAATTGTTTTACTTTTGATTAGATTTAAAATTAATTTTATTTTTTTATAAAATTAAGAATAATACTTCATAATTATCATAAAATATTTAAATTATAATCTTTTTGTCTTATTATTAATATGAGACAAAGGAAGGTTACATATGCATCCCTTTGGATGCAAAATTTGGTATTTGACTAATCCAATTAACCAATGAGAACATGATATTAAATTTTATTGGACCAAAATATAATAGTTTATTATAAATATTTATTTTTGTTACTTGTAAAACATGACCTTTATGTATTCTAATTGGTTTGAGCAAGCAAAAAATTTATTTCTCTTTAATATAAAATATTAAATTTATTAAACTTAAAAAAATAAAAATATTTGAAATATATTAAGCCAATTCTTGAAGATTCCCTTCTAAATATTCACTTAGGAGGTTGGTGATGCAAAGGTACATCGAAGTCTAATATTTTTTTAAACCACAATACACCAAAGTAAGTTCTACTTTGTGACAATTTCTCACAAGGAACTTACTTTCCCCAATTATGACCAAATTGACTTAGATTGATCCTAGGAACTTGAGATCACATACGCTTTATCAAAAGTGAACCTTTCATCAACTCCAACTTGCTAGCTATAACTTTTCACATCAAACATTAATATAAATGATCCTAAAAACATTGACTATAAAAATAGAAGATTCCATCTAAATACATAGTGTGTGTAGACACGTTCTAATTATTTTAAAAAAATTTAGGGACTCCAAGTATAAAGAAAATTTTCATATTGTTAACACCTATGACCCTCAAGGGTTATTTTACTCAATACCCTTTTGACCACAACATTAAAAGTTACTCAAAAATTTCAAAACAAAGGCCACTTTGAGATACCTCTCATCAAGACATGAAACATTCTTTATTTTTAGAATTTGATCCCTTCTTTTGGTTGGTCAACATATTGTGTCTTAGACACACCTAATAGGCCTAAAAGAGAGCATTTACAAAGCAAGTACTAGATACTGGTTTGACCTCTATTTTTCAATGGTTTTAATATTTGTAGATACACTCAAAATCATTAAAAAAAACTTCAAATTTTTCATTATACTCTTATTCATACCTTTGTACTCAAACACCCAATCATTTGTGGCTAGTCAAATAGGGATTCCTAGTTGTAATTTTTAATTTTGACCATTGAATCACCTTGTTCTTAGTTTAAGACCTCTAAAATATTATAAAGTACTTTCCTCCTCTATTACTCTAAGAAAGAGAATTTTTCATTGGTGCAACAAAGGGTTATACACCATTTTGTGACAAAACCTTAGGTGCTTAAGGTTTTAATATAGTTTTTGCAAATTCGTATGGATCTATCTCATAGAACCAAAATGAATGGGACCTAAATCAAAATACACCCCTTTCTATAACTTGTCTCCAGCTAACTATTCACTATAGACTAGGGACATCTACTTTAGGCTTTGAGTGGGGTTCTTTCAAGTGATCTATAAACACCTTTTGATTTGCAACCATTTCTAGGATCGTAGACCTCTCTTCTTTCATCCCAGCTTCATCTTTAGCTCCCTCTTGCTCATCATCTTCCTTTTTTCTCTTTCAACATCTTTATTTCTTTGGCCATTATGACCTTCCATCTTCTCTCATCCTTTTCTACATCTCTTGGAGTTCCTATTCCATATCTACCTTCTTTAGAGGCATTATGCCACCTCCACAAATGCACCCCCCCCCTCGCCCCAAGTCTCTTCTAAAAGCATACAAATAAATAAAATACTAGTATTAAATTTGATACCAATATGATGCAGATGCATGAGGAATTCTAATGATTTTCAACCACAATACAACAAATTAGGTTCTACTTTGTCACAATTTCTCACAAGGTGCCTACTTTCCCTAAACTTGATCAAAATAACTCAATTTGATCCTATTAACATGGGATTACATGGTCTTTACAAAAAGTGAACCTTTTATCAACCCCAACTTGCTAGATACAACTTCTCACATCAAACATTAATAAAAGTTCAAGATTCCATCTAAATACATAAGGTGTATTACGCACATTCCAATTTCTTTAACAAAATTTAGGGACTCCAATTATTAACAATTTTCCTTATTGACACTCAAAATCCACAAGGATTATTTTCTCATAAAAATACCTAATCCTAATAGCCCTTCCTCAAGATCTTTAATACCATAACTTAAAAAATTATGAAACACTTACTAAACAAAAGCCAATTTTAGATACCCTTTATCAAGGCATAAAACATTCTTGATTTATGTGGAGGATTATTAGATAGAAATATAATAGTTACATACTTGATATAACCAATAATGAAAATGAATACAAAACACATAAAAAAATAGAATACACAAAGGGGGATCACCTTGTTGTGTAGTGGTTTTGTAGTTGTGTTGTTAATGATGCAACCAAGGTTCAAATTCTTGCTTGGCTCAAAAACATTGTTAATACTAGAGGGACCCACCTTGGTTGTCATGTGTGGTGATGGATAGGTGCACATTTATGGAAAATGAATGGGTATTCTAGTGTTTAAGGTGATCACTAATAGAGATCGAGATAACAATGGTAAACTCTCAAGATCATCGATCTGTTAAGGGTGCTCATAGTCCTTGTGTTAGACCCACTTTGGGTGTGTTGGTTGTGCCCCTCAGGCTTGGCATCCTTTCTTAGATTTTGCATTTTTAGATCTTGGGTGTTGGATTCGGGGATGAGGTCCCCTAGATTTTTGGCCTCACTAGTTCGTAGCTCTTGTCAAAAGAAAAATCTTATTGATAAAAAAAAGTTAGAATGCACAAACTTAATGTGGTTCATCCAATCTTGGGCTATGTCCACTACATGGGGAGTCTAATTTTATTATCGAGTAATTCAACTTAATTACAATCTTTAATCCCTAACAATTGAATGCTACTACAAGAATATACTAAATCATCATATGAATATTCCTACCCTAAGCCATTTTGTACAATATGTATGCAAAATATATTGTCTAATATAAAAATAAATCCTAATGCCCTTTACACTAACATAGTCATCATGGGGGTTCTGCCTCTAGACCACCGTAGAAAAATCCTATGGGGGGATTTCTGTTGATGTAAGTGTGAAAAATGAACCTCTATCATATCACACTTAGATATTTATTAAAATATACAACAATAACCTCCCACTTAGAGACTAATCATAGCACTACAAATCATAGCTCCCACTAGAATGAAAAAACACCCTAGACTTTCTTGTTCTGTTTTATTAGTTTTAGTGTAGAAGACCAACTGAAGCTAAAGAAGAGAGTTTAGCTAATTCCTTGGAACTTCCATTTGTAAATACATATGTCAAATATTCATCTATATGTATATTTCCCATCTTTAGTTGTCCATCATCCAAAACTGACTAGAAAAAATGATAGCATAACTATATATTTTTGGACTTTGAAAGCAAGGCACAATTATACACAAAATGAATGACACATTGGTTGTATGTAAACAAATAAATTTGAGTATGAGACTATTCCAACTCTTACATAATGAATCACAATGATATAATCTCCAACCTTTTATCAACCCCAACTTGCTAGATACAACTTCCCACATCAAACACTAATACAAACACTCATATCTCTATTGATTATAAAAACACAAGATTCTATATAAATCTGATGTAGAAGCATCTTGGATTTGCTCAATGACTACTTTGGAGGGTGCTTGGATTGGTGCTTAGCATGCTCTAGGAGCTCGACATGGTCTATGGAGCTTGGCATGGTCTTGGAGCTCAGTATGGTCTATGGAGCTTGGCATGGTCTCAGAGCTCGACATGGTCTATGGAGATCGGCATGTTTGGGAGCTCAACATTACTTGTGGTTTTGCTGATGCTCAACTTGGTTTCTCTAGCACTCGGCTTGGTCTTGGTTCCTGTTGGTGCTAAGTTGTCTGTGAGCCGACCTTGGCATTTAATTTGTGTATAGGGTATTTAATTTGTGTTGTAGCCAACTTGTGCTTTAACATATATTTAATGTAAGGGGTTTATTTAATTTTTAGTTTCTAGGTTGATGTGTGGCTTAGTTGGGTATAAGTAGGGGGTCTTGTGGAGTCTTTTATTCATGGAGGGGATAATTCTTTCATTGGGAGGAGGAGTGAGTGTGGGGAGTAGCTGAAGAGAAAGTTTTCTTGAGTCTGTGGATAGAGCGCTGAATGTGAGGCAATTTACAACAAGATTGTGATGGAGTTGTGAATGTGTGGAAAAAGCACCGAATGTGAGGTAGTTTACACTCAGATCTTGGATAAAGTATGAGAAGAGCTAGTAGCTGTGACTTGGAAAACAAGAAGATTACTTGGTGGGCTTGTGAGCACAAGTTGAGATCTTCCTTGGAGGTTTCTACTAGAGTGTGGATCTGGAGTAGCTAGGGTTTGGATTGGATCTTGAAGGTCTTGTAGAACTCTTATTGTAATTGCTATTGTATTTGGCCATAATCGAGGAGGTGTTACATCCTGACACATTGCATGTAACAGTTATTTTATGAATGATTATTGTAATTTGATATTAGATATTACATTGTTATTCAATTTCCATTGTGTGGTTATTTGTTGGGGGCTAGGACATATCCTATGGGATTCTCTCCTACCTTGTGTTGTATTACGTGGTATCAAAGCACAGTTGTTCATGAGCATGTAGACAGATCACCGAAGTTGTGGTAGTTTTCACCAAGATTGGGGTTGGAGAACTAGATCTAAGTTGATCTTGATCTGGTGGTGGATTTTCTTTCTAGAGTCCTAGATCTCTTGGTTGTGAGGTGGTAGATCATGGTTCTGACTTGCAACTGTAGAGGGATTGCAAATGGATTGATGGATGTGAAGATGGAAGATTGATCTTGTTGAGGCATGATTGTAGAGAGTTTGTAGATTAAAAATTTGTGGTCTTAGACTTGTGATGTGGATCCTAATTGTTCATCCAAGGTTGCAGGTTGCGATCTAACTTGAAAACAATTTGAGGTTGTCACAAGGAGCATAGGAAGGATTTGTTGTAGAGGGTTTATGAAGATCTTGGGAGATGGCTCCAAGAGGATTGGACCCTGAGATGATTGCAAATCTTCGTGATGTTCTAGAAAGGAGGTTTTCTAAGATGTCTACTCAAGTTAAAGCTAGTTTGGTTGAACAAGCTAAGGAGGTGGTTTCTCAATTTGAAAATAGTTTTTCTGATCAAGATAAGTACAAGATGAGGAAGGCATTTCGTACAAGTTTGTGGAGTTAGAGTCTACCGATTTGGAAGAGAGTTGTATAGCCGATTAAGAGACTTGTTCATGAGACAAAATGGCATCACAAGGTCAAGGTGGAAGAGTTTGGTTTTGTTGATCAGTTTGTGGAGTTTGATACAGACATTGCAGAGTAGCTAGAGGTTGTTGCTAAGGATATTTATAACCTTGTTGATACTGGGATGGACATTGGTTTTCATGATTAGTCAGTTGGGTTTGACATGGAAATTATAGAGCACTTGGTTGTGGATGATCTAGTTGCTATTGGTGGGGACTTGTATGTTGCAGAGCACTTGGTCATGGATGATCCAATTGCTGTTGGTGGTGACTTGTATGTTGCAGAGCACGTGGTCATGGATGATCCAATGACTGTTGGTGGTGACTTGTATCTTGAAGAGCATCTTGTTGTGAGAAATGAGATTACTAGTGTTGTGAGTTTAGCACATGTGTTGATGAAGATCTACATATTGCTATTGATGTGGAGTTTGTTGCTGCTAGTGTGGATTCACTAGTTGCTCATGTGGATGAGGATTTGTTGTTGAAGCATTATGTTTAGTTTGTTCTTTTGTGTGAGCATGCTAATTGGATGGTTGAGATTCTGGTGTTTGATAAAATGATGCAAATATGGATGATTTGTAGATTGGTTTCCTTGTCCCTATTGCAGTGAAGCCTTTGATGAAGATGAAGATGGTTTTTGCTCTTTGTTTGGGCATCAAAGTGTGGGACACACTTTTCTATTTACTTTGGGAGTCTTATGTAGGAGAATCTTGGATTTTCTAGGTGATTACTTTTTCTCGAGTGCTTGGACTAGTGCTCAGAATGCTCTGGAATATTGGCATGGTCTATGGAGCTTGGCATGGTCTTGGAGCTCGACATGGTCTTGGAGCTCGACATGGTCTATGGAGCTCAACATGGTCTTGGAACTTGACATGGTATATGGAGCTCGGCATGGTCTGGTGGCTCGGCATTGCTTGTGGTTTTGTTGATGCTCGACTTGGTTTCTCTGGCACTTAGCTTGGTCTTGGTTCCTATTGGTGTTGAGTTGTCTGTGAGCCGACCTTGGAATTTAATTTGTATATAGGGTATTTAAGTTGTGTTGTAGCTGACTTGTGGCTTAACATATATTTAATGTAAGGGGTTTATTTAATTTGTAATTGCTAGGCCAACTTGTTGCTTAGTTGGGTATAAGTAGGGGCTCTTGTGGAGTCTTTCATTCATGGAGGGGATAATCCATTCATTCGAAGGAGGAGTAAGTGTGGGGAGTAGCTGAAGAGCAAGTTTACCTAAGTCTATGGACAAAGTGCTAAATGTGAGGTAGTTTACAATAGGATTGTGATGGAGTTGTGAATGTGTGGACAGAGTGTTGAATGTAAGGTAGTTTACACTCAGATCTTGGATAAAGTTTGAGAAGAGCTAGTAGCTGCGGCTTGGAAAACAAGGAGATTACTTGGTGGGCTTGCAAGCATAAGTTGAGATCTTCCTTGGAGGTTTCTACCAGAGTGTGGATTTGGACTAGGTAGGGTTTGGATTGGATCTTGAGGGATCTTGCAGAACTATTATTGTAATTGTTATTGTATTTTGCTGTAACTGGGGAGGCCTTACAGTCTGGCATATTGCACGTAGTAGTTATTTTATGAATGAATTATTGTAATTTGGTATTAGATCTTGCATTATTATTCTATTTTCGTTGTGTTGTTATTTGTTGGGGGCTAGGACATCTCCTCTAGGGATTCTCTCCTGCCTTGTGCTATGTCAAAATGCATTGTGTCAAAATGAATAAGGAGGATTAGGGACATTCCACTTTTTTTTGTCCACTTTATTGTGAAAAAATAGGGACTTCAATTTTTAAGAAACAATTTTCCTTGTTGACACTCAGAATCCATAAGGGTTATTTTATTATAAAAAGCCTAATCCTAATAGCCCTTCCTCAGGACCTTTTTTACCATAATAGAAGTTCAAGTGTTCACTCGTCATGGAGGTTCATTAGTCATCATCCTATTTAAATAAAGTGTTCAATGACAAAGGTCTATTAAGATTTATATTATAAAGTTTAAATTTGAAGCGAGTAGTCTATTGTTGTTTATATGTGATAGAGAAGTGGTGAGTTTGAATGGAAAAATGGTTGTCCCCAATATAAATATGTATAGAAACGTTTGTAAGTTCTAAAATCACAATGTTAAGGTTTTCATTATGTCATTTAAATTTTGCATATTTTTAATCCCTTCCTATATAGGTAGAGGATTAATGTTTTTGTCCATTTTCTAATTAGTTTAAACCTAAAAAAATAAAAATTCTAAAGTTAAAGATTCACTTGTACTATTTTATTTTTAAATTTATTTTTATTTGTTAATATTTTTCATCTTATTGGATGTTCCTAATTGCTAGGAATTTTGTCTTTTTTTTTTTCAATTAAAAATAAATAAAAATTCTTAAAATATCTAGAAAATTTCTATCTAAAACACATTGGAAACTCTGGAACCAAGTCTGGAAGGCTCTAGAAGTTTGATAGTTTCACAAGAGCTCCCTCAGTAGAAGTTGTGAAAAAATGGCCATTTCCACAACCGTGCATCCCATAGACCAAATTAAAGAAACCCTGATACTCTCCAATCTAATCAATTTTAAATTCTAGCCATTCTCAATGGCTTCGCCGCTTGTATTTAAAAAAACTCAAAATATTTTGACATTACAAGAATAATTCATTTGTAAAAGATGAAAAAACAAACAAACCAGTCGGTCTCATTGTCAAGTGTTTTAATGGATGAAATAGAACCAATTCTAGCACCCATTTCATTTTTGTTGGGTACATGGCAAAGAGAAGGTGAGGGAGGATTCCGAACAATTATTTTTTACTCACTTTTGGAAGGTCTTTATTAGTCCTTGCCTTTTAAAAGGTAGAGACTATTGTTTTCATACCAATTATAAACGATTAATTCGCCCTTCAAACTTCGAAAAGAATAATATATGGTATGGTTGATTTTGTTTAATATTTCTAATTTTGACATCACAATGAATTTCTCTATTTTTCTATTGGTGTGTTCGATTTTCATAGTGCTTTTATTAGTTTTCTGAATTTTTTTTAATAGAAATGATGATGGTGCCAATTTCCAAAATTTATAATATTGCATTAACAACCATGAGACCTGGCGAAAAGAGAGTTTATGATTAGAACAATGTGGTGGGCCCGAATCAATTCTATAATCACACTAATTTGACCAAATAAGCTTTAACTTTATATACCTTCAGAATTACATTAGATGATCTTACAAATGATGTACGCGTTAAACTCAATATTTATTATTATTATTATCAACAATGCCACCTCATCACTGAGCAAAGATAGGTGGCAAATAAAGATTTTCGCTAACCATCGAATAAATATTCATGGCAAATAAATAAAGAGTTCCACTAACCATCAAATAAATATCCATGGCAAATAAAGTTTTCCACTAACCATCAAATAAATATGAGACAAATGGTAGAATGGTATGGAAATGACGGTTGCATGCCAGCATAACAAAGCCAATAAAAGATGGAAATGGAGACAAGTGGAATGAATGAATACGAAACCTCATTTATACACATTTCATTTTGTACACTTTTACTCTCCGATATCGTCACATATAAAATTGTACTTTTGAAGTCACCAATTTCACCCCACATCAAATCAACTATTACACCTAGTTGAATGCTAAATTTTTTAACCTTGCATGATAGCTGCAATTGATTTATATTCTTGTTTTTTAATGTTTTTATATGTATTTTATCTCTATGTTTTTTTTGTTGTATACTGTACGTGATTTTTCTTCTATCAATTTTGTTAATTTTTAATTGAAGTAAAATCTTTAATTTGGTAAGTAAATTTTATTTTCTATCTTACTGAGTAAGTAATTTTTTTAATAATCTTTTAAAATAATCCATTAGTTAATATTTTTTTTTTTAAATTATTTTTTTTAATGTAACATCAAAATATTAAAATATATTTTTAAAAATATTAATTTTATAAAATAAATGAACATTCAATTCTATTGTTAGAATTTTTTTTTGTATATATCATTTTATTTTATTTTGTCTACTAAACAAAAAATTGGATATTAAAAGTACCTATAATAAAATGTTAAAAATTATTTTGTATTTTTCACTATAAAAAATATATAAGAAAACACTATCTAATATCAAGAAATTTTGCCATAAAATATACTATTTAATAAGTTTGATATTAGAAATCTTTGAATTTATTTGTCTATATCATTTTATTTTATTTCATCCTATTTTTAATTTTCTGAAACTTCAGATTTAAGTGTCAAATTATGAAGACATGCACATGATAGTTATTTTCATTTTTGGATAGTTTTATCATGTTCAAGTTATTTTAAAACTATAATTTAGGATTGGTTTTTCTCAAGTGCGCAGAATAGTTCACCTGATGTTAGGCAAAGTTTTTGGTAGCATTTGAAATAGTTGTACATCTAACTATATTCTAAATTTATAACCTAAAAATCATTACACATATCCTTTAGACTTATGGACAATGTTGTTCAAGTGCACTCTGAGAGATTCTCCAAACATTTGAGAAGACAAAATAGATGGCAACAGCTGGAGCTGCTTTGGGATATGAGAAAAGAGACATACTCTATGCTTGTAATAAAGCTATTTAAACATGTTTAACCTTTACCTAAATAGCTACTACGATTTTTGAGGTGGTGACAATTTTTCTAGAAAATATTTTTAACATATTGTTCTAGGTTGAAATTTTTTCTTTTGCCAAGAATTAGGAGGCTACGAGGCTCTGATAAAATAGTTAAAATAATTATTCTTTCATTTAAATTTGAACTTTAAAATTATCTTAATATAAATTTAATTTAGTTTTTAAAAATTATTATAAACTTATCTTCATTTTTGAAAATTGACAATCAATTTATTTCGCAATTCAATTGTAATAATGTTTAAGATTTTAAATATGTTATAGGTTTTTAATTTTAGCATTTTTTATTACAAGTATTTAGTTTATTTTTACTTCAAGATAATTATATGAAAATATTAGATACCATTAATTTCAAGTCAAGGATATGTGCAGGATTGTGGTGGGTCAAACTATACCCTTAAGTGACAGTCCAAAATCAACAAATCAAAGTTATAAAAACTTTACATGATATTTTGAGCTATTTATAAAAATTATACTAAAATGTTGTAAGAACAGAATCTGTAGGAAATTAAATTTGGTTTCTTAACTAATGGGCCTTACCTGAAAATAATTTAATTTGATTAGTCAAAAATGTGTATTTTAATGCAGTAGTACAAAAATTTAAAGACAAAAAAAAGTAGGTGTATGTCTGACCATCTTAATCACAATCATAAAATAATAATTTTTTTATAAGACTCTAGATAAAAGAAATAGACTCATGCTTAGATGTGACGCATATTTTGAGTATCTCCAAAAAAAATTAATTATTAATTTTCTACTACAGAGTTTTTAGAAGAGAAAAAGGCTCATGTCTGACCACCTTAACTAATTCAGAACATTACCAAATTTATTTTTTATTTTTTATATATAATAGTAGGAAAATCATAAAATGTGATGCATATTTCAGATTTCAAAAAAAAAATATGGTTTGAAAGTTATAGCCATTTTTCAATCAATATGTAAATCAACACTTTATAGATATCTTCATTTTTAAAAAGTAATAATTACTTATTGAACCCATATTTTGATAGCAATTATATTGCTGGAAAGCTAAGAACATCCTCAAAAAACCTTTTTCATTTTAATAAATTTGATCATATTAAAAGTCATTAGGTACCTCCTCACCTAAATGGGGAGAAATCACATTTTTTTGACCAAGGAGGCTTGATAATTACCATGTCTAATCAGGTATCCGATATTGTTGGTATCTCTAACTATTGTTTTCTATTAGTGTCAACCACTTAGTCATTTACAAGGCAGAGTTAGATTGTCATCACTGTGACCGAGCTACTCTGTATAGGTTGAACCATGTACATAAGTAAGTATGTACCTAGCTCTATAGGAGCCGAGTAAGTTTTTCAATCACGTAGTATTTTTGTAGACATGTCAAGCTTATCAATGACCAAAAAAGTTTTTGAGAATACAAGTGTTGAGTTACTTAGTATGTATCAAGCACAATGAAGGTCGAGCAACGATAATGTCGAGCATCAAAAAACAATAAAGGTCAAGCTACATAGAGTTTACATAAAATTCAAGAATGGAATAGAGTTTTAGGAAAAATGATTATTAGGCTGACTTGGAAGGAATATTTAATTTTTGAAGAGGTTTTTATAGAACATTTAATACTTTTAGAGGTTGTTACAAAATATTTACACATTGTGGATCACAGATCCCTATGTTGTGTGTTCGACGATCAGGATGAAGAGGCAAAACATGGAACAGAAAACCCTTCACAAAACTCTTTATATAGTGATCATCTTAACCTAGATCACATGCCGGAAGAGAAGGAGATGAAAAAAGTTTATGTACAAACATGAAGCTATATACAGAAAAGGATTCAGATCATATTGGAAGTCATTGAAGGGTTCTGATATCATCTAAGAGACCAAGTGACCTAGTCATTGTAGTAAATTGAAAAGGAGAGAAAAGCATATTAGACCAGAGGATAGGGCCAATTAGAAAGGAGAAGACTTGAAATCATTTTACAGAGAAAACCAAGAGTTAAATATTGGACCAGTTTTAATAGACTTGAATAAGGGTAAATCTCTTAATAGAGGTGTCTTAACTGATCTATGTAAATCTCCTAACAGAGTCCTTACTTTTTTGTAAATGTTAAATCCTATAACAAGGTCTGACCTAGTAGTCTCTCAAGCCTTTAATAGAGAAAACCCCTCATACAGTAGATCATATTTTATGGTCAAACATTGTAATATTAACTAGTTAAATTTATTACTGTAGTAGTGAAGATTTGTGGGTGTCATCCCCAACCCAATTTTACCTTCAATTTGGAGGGTTTCTAGGTAACAAATATTGTGTTATGTTTTTTACTTTCATGCATGTGATTGATCATATTTATATGTTACAATAGATTTACATTGCTAGTTTTATATGCACAAGTTATTGATAGATGTGGATGAATCTATAAATAGTTTAACGTGTTTAAGATTTTGATTCACACACCCCCTCTCAGTATCTGGTTTATCCTATTTATTCCTCCAACAATTAGTATTAGACCATCGATTCTCTGAGAGAAGCTTAACAACTTGGAGATTAGTTCTTGGAGATGGAGGCATTCAAATTGGATACAGTTATTGAAAATCAAGTGATTGACATTCAACTCACACTGTAGAAACTTGAGAAGTCAAGAAAAGATATGAAGGATTCCCTAAAAAGGAGAAAGGAAATTGCCATCCAAATAAAACAATTTTCTTATGAAGAAGTTGAGACTAAAGGATTCTTTGAACCAATCAATCCAAATGACAAAGCATATAATGGTCTACTTGACAAGAACAAACCCCTAAATGAAGAAATAAGAGGACCAAAAAGAGAACATGAAATCCAATCAGTAAGAATATGTGAAGTGGTTGAACAAAAGAAGAAAGTTGAAGAAGATAGGACTATGGATGAAGAAAACAAAAGGGTAATGGCTACCAGACTTGAAGAAAGGATATCAGATGTACAAAATCTTGCAAACACTCAATTGGACATCATGAATCAACTTATGCTTACAAATTAGAATTGAATCACAAGGATGTGTAAATTCCAAATCTAAAATCACAGAGGGACATACTGAAGAATGAAATGAAAAATGAGAAGGAATCTATGGAGAGATTAAAAAAACCAAAGGAAGGAATGAAGTACTTTGAAAAATTTATGAAGTCATCAAGTTTTTTTGATGGGTCTAGGCATTCATGCACTAAAAAAGGAGAATCATCTAAGAATCGAGAACTAGAGAATCAAAGATTAAAAGGCAAACCAACATTCTATCACTATGGAAAACTTAGTCATACTGCAAATATTTGTAGAAGAAAACACAATATGCAAAATTCTAAACCTAAGTTTACTGGTTACTATTTACTACAATAAATAAGGACATTAGATGCAAGAGTACAGGTCAAGATTGAAGAATGCAATTGCTACACCTAAATTTGAAGGATATTGCTATAAGTGTCAGAAATATGGGCATAGAGCATATGAATGAATATCATAGACAAAATCCTACTGGACAAATTAGAAAAAGAATTATGCACCTAACAATGCATGTTCCAATTGTCATAAATATGGACATCAGAGCAAGAGTTGTAGGACTCAAGTACAATCAAAAAACTAGACAAAGGACAAAGGTAAAGGCAAAGGCAAAGTGAACATTGAGAAAATTAGGAATGAAATGGACTAGAAATAGAAAAGGAAAACAAAAGATGGAAATAGTCAAGCAAATGGAGCTGAGGTCACCCAATCCAATGGAGAAGGTGATCATGTCATCTCAAACTAAGCAAGAGAGGTATGCATGGAACTGTATAATTAATTGATAAACCATACATTAGTTTCTTACATGAAACTGTGCCAAAATTTCATAGTTGCATATAAAAGATGCATAAGAATAAATTTGTGAAGGTTTTCGAGTGTAAGAAAATTGTCTATGTTGACCAAGCATTGCAACATGGACCAAGCATTTAAAGAATGATATAATAGAGATCAAGTGATATGGAAGAAACTGAACTATATACCTAGTTGAAAGGTGTCAATATCGACCAAGACAACTAGCTTCCACTCACTTAAGTACACAACATCAATTGAGACCCTAATTGATCAAGAAAAAGGTGTATAACAGATTTCAAAGACATTATCTCATACCATGTTTTAGATTTCAAGAGCATAGACCAATTTGGTGATTTTGGCAATTAGTAGACATGTCAAAAGTGATTTAGTCAAAGAAGTTTGGACGAGTAAAGATCTGAATTGTGTCAAGCATCCAAAAAAAGGAAGAACTTCAAACCCTATCTACTATCATGGTAGCTTCATCAATTACTAGAATAAGTCAAGAGGTTAGTAAAATTCAATTGGTGTTCAGAGTGATGCATGTCCTCCACCTAAGTTCGTGCTATTCTAGAGATTTCTATGAAAGGAGACTCTTTGGGTGGATTATCTTTGATACCACCTAAGGTCATTATGATCCATGATCTTAGAAACTGTTATGTGCAAAATTGGAGAAGTAGGAGATTATGAAATAAGAGAAGATTATGAGAAGTTGTGTAATGAAGGAATTTTGAAGGATGAATTTAAAATTCTTGAAAGGAAAGGGTTAACTCATGCCCTATAATTCCCAAAACAATTCAAAGTCGAATGGATAAACTTGTTTTGAGAAGAATTCATGACATGAAGTATAGGTTACAAAATGGACCAGTGGAAATCACAAAGAAAATGATACACAGGGTTACACGTTATCCAATCCTAGACAAGAAGAAGACCATGTGATGTTTGAACTATGAAGAAGTTGAGGCTAATATTGGAACCGAGTGGAACAGATGTGGCTTATCCATTACAAACATTTTTTATCCATTAATTGAATTTACAGTCAAAATCATTGCTCACAAATTCTGTTAATCAAGTTGGTTGAACAGTGTACCTTGTATGGTTATGGATCAAGCATGGAAGATTGTGATGAAAGATCATGAGTATGATCTTTTTGAGCTACAGAAGTTACAACTTGTAGAGAATTTTTCATCAATAATAAAATTGATCCTTTGATCCAGCTGAGCAAGCACATCCTTTTGTTCCTCCTCCATCTCCTTGTTTTCAATTTCTACCTTCTTATCCCCCTCTAGCTTTTCCCACCTGGTTGTCATCTAGCAAACTTGCGGGTTAGTAAAAACCTTGGTTTTTTCCTTGATTGAAGAGGAAATGGTGATAGGGGAGGCATCCACTTTGCTATTGTCCTCACAAAAGGTAATGGGTTGTAGGGTAAAGCTGGCAAAAACATGCGTAGTCTCAGTTGTGATGGCATTACCAGCAGACACCTAAGTGTTTTCGATAAACATTTGGGCATTATCAACAGAATTCTCACTTTTCTCTTTCTCCTCTTTCCCCTTTTCTCTCTTGGAGTCAAAGTGTTTCTCTTCCTCCTGTGCCCTATCATTGTTCTCAGAGCTCTCCTCTTCCTCCTCTTCAACCCTGAACCTATTGGACTTTTGCTTATACCTTGCCTGGGATTTTGCAAGCCTTCCCAACCTTCTCCTACCCTTTCCTCCTCCCTCCTCCTCTAAGTCCTCCACCTCCACCTTGAACAACTTCTCAACCTTGATCTTTTTACAACCTTTTTGTTCAATAGCCAATTCAGGCTTTTTTTTTTTCTTATTATCTCAACTAGGGTAGGGTCGTGGGGTATGGATTCTGGTACCACAACTAGTACTCAGAGGGGAATTCGAATGGCGGCACTAGTTGTCAACCATAACCCTAGGGGGGCAGAGGGCAAGATAAAATTGGTATAGTCAAAAAATTAGGCCTTGGTGGATGATGGTAAAATTATGCCCCTTACTCCTCTTCTCCCTAACATCACTAACCATATCTTCCAGAGAATGTAAGATAAAAAATGGGATAGAAATGAAATTCTATTTCTAAAATGATTCAAGAGGGGAAAGTGGTAGTAATAATAAACTCCAAACCTACCTTCAAGCGTAAGGTATTTCATGAGCACCAAGCAAATGTCATCCCAAGGAGCCAGTAACTTATCCCTCCTAAATCCTCCCTTGTAGTGCACTAGTTCTTCATCATCAGTGAAAAACCTACTCATACTGGCCTCGTTCGCCATTTTTGTGACCTTCTTCCATTTTTTCCTTTTCATGGATAGCCCAATGGCCATTGCAATTATATCCTCATTCATTTGGAATGTAATACCATTTATGGTGACCTTACAATCACTCAACCCATTCACAAACTGGAGAGCACAATTTTCATCATACCCTACCATCGCCTGCATATAAGGCAGAAATCCCCCTTCCTTTAATAGGAACTAGGTATCCATCCTGTCTTTAAAATTTTCAATCTTAGTGGGCTCCAGCCTATTCAAATCTCAACCCATTTCTTCCCTGATAATTTCTGAGTCTCCCACCTCAGTAATGTGCATCTGAACCTCATTTTCATCAATCTTTCTGTGAACAATGTTAGCCTGGATCCGATTTGCAATGAACCAAATAACTTTACAGGTTCATTTTTGAGATGTTTCAAAATCCCATTCAATTTCATTATGGGTTTCATGCATACTTAGAATCATTATTTAACATCCCTAAAATCTCTAACAACCTCAATAATGACATTTTTTGTACTTCCAAAAAGGAAGTTATTTAAATTTTGCATTATGTTACAATAATGGTGAAATAACACACCCCTTAATTTACATTCATTCATTATTCGATCAGTATGATGACGTCTCCTCGTCTTTCCCCTAAAACTTTATTAAATTTAGCAAAAAATGCCCTTTTAGATATGATAGTGCCAAATTTGGTATTGACCTTTATATGCATAGCCATATTTAACTTATGCTTCCCCCTCTTTCTCTACATTCTTCCTTTAGATTTTCCATACTTCTCCAACACATCATTGCCTTTAATTCAAAACCCATGGTGGCAGTAGCATCCGCCACCATATTTCCTTCCCTGTATATGTGCTACAAGTTGACTTTCTCCATCCCTTCTAATATGTGTCTGATGTTTGTGATAATAGTCTGAATAAGTCTGAATATTCCAGCCTGGTTGGGAAACTCCCTTTACCAAATCAATAATTAATTTAGAGTTACCTTCTATAGTTATTTCCTTTATTTTCATTTCACTGATCAACTGAAGACCCCAAAGTAGAGTCATCGCTTCAGCCAAATTATTACTTCCACCCCCTATTTTCCTAGAATAGACTAATTATGCATCTCCATCTCCATTTCTTAGCACTCCACTGCCACTCCTATACCCCCTCTTGTAGCACCATTCAAATTTAGCTTAAGCTGCGTTAGAGTTGGTGCTTTCCATCTTGTTTTTTGTCTCTTTAACACTTTAAAGTTATCAAAATAGTAAAAACCCCCTTGTATACCCCATTTCTCTGCTATTTGACCTTCTTTCCTATTTGGTTCTTCTTTCAGTGTCTTACATTTAGCAATTCTTATATTTTCCTTCAACAATTTCTCCATGATTCCCATGACAACCTCCTCAAGTTTTTCCTCCTCCCTAAAGATTATGTTGTTTCTTTTCTTCCATATATGGTGGACTCCACAAAAATATTAGCTTTGGGTTATAGAAGGGACAATTCCAATTTTTCACAAATTGACATAAATTGTCCTTCAGCACCCAACACAGGCTAAATTTCTCCCACACCAGAGCCCAAAATTTTAAAGAATATGGGCATTCCAAGAATAGGTGAGAGAGCTCTCCTCTTTCTCTTTACAGAGATAACATCAGTTTGTGATAAAAAAAAACCCTTCTTTTCAGATTATCTAGTGTTAGTATTTTTCCATGCTGAACAATCCACCAAAAAAAATGATTTTAGGGAGGAGATTACTAATCCAAACTTTACTCCATATTGGGCGGCATAGGTCCTTACTTAAGAGATTTTTGTAAGACAATTCGACTATAAATTTGCCACCAAAAGTTAAATCTCATACCACTTTATCCTCCTACATTATGATTGGAAATCTTTATGCCCCTATCAACTCTTCCAACTCACTAAGAAGCTGAATATCCTTCTGGGGATATGTATCCTTTTGTAGTTTCTTCCACTTCCTCTCCTGGTCTATATAGTCCTCTCCCCTCATTCCCATTTCCTCCTTTAATAACTCCATTAGTCTTTTAAATTTTTTGTAGACCGGTGGTTTCCCCCCCATCCAATTATCCTCCCAGAATCTTTTCTTTGCCCATTTCCCATTATGCACCTTGCCCCTTCCTTCAATAAGCTTTCGCTCGTGACAATATTCATCCATATTTTGGAATCTCCTGGGAGATCATTGTTAAAAAGATTCTGAGTGAATAGGGAGTTTGACAATTATTTAGCTTTCACGATATTGCTTCAACTAGTATTATCTTCTCCTAGTCTCCATCCAATCTTTGGAAGGAGGGCCTTATTAAGGTCACGAAGTCTTCTCACTCCTGATCCCCCCTTCTCCTTTGGTTTGCGCACATCTGTCCAATTGACCAGACTCAATTTGTTCTTTTCTTCTATTCCTGACCAGAGGAAATTCCTCTGTATTCTCTCATTTCTATCTTTCATGTTTTGGTTAATTTTAAAAAGGGACAAAAAGTAGATTGGAATGCCTTGGAGAGCCGCAGAGAGTAATTGTAGTTTACTAGCATTGCTTGGAATTTTCCCTTTCCATCCTGCCAGCTTCTTTTGGATTCTTTCAACAATAGTATTCTAGAAGTCATTGGTCACCTCCTTTGTGGTTAGTGGTAGGCCAAGATAAGTATCTGAGAGGTTGGCTGACTGATAGCCTAAAATGTTCCTTATCTTCCTCTGCATAATAGTATCAGTGTTAAAAAAATAGATCTTACTTTTGTATTAATTTATATTCTGACCTAAACTATCTTCGTAATTACAGAGGATACTCTTCCATGCTTCAACTTCCATAATAGAAGATTCTCCAAAAAGGAATGTGTCATCTACAAATTGTTGTGGCACTTCAGTATCAGTAGTAGTAGCAGGTTTAATCCCTTTAACACATCCTATATTTACGAATTTGGAGAATGATCTCCCCAAGACCTCAGCTACCATAATAAAGAGGTAGGGAGATAGTGGGTGACCTTGTCTTAGTCTTCCCTCTGCTCCAAAATTGCCCCAAGGGGAGCCATTTAGAAGTACCGAATATTGGACCATACCCACCATCATCCTAATAAGATTTATAACGTTTCCATTAAACCCCACTCTTTTGAGAAAATCATAAAGAAATTCCCACTTCACCTTATAATATGCCTTAGAGATATCCAGCTTGAAGGCCATTCTAGGTCTCTTATTTCTCTTCATTGAGTGTATGATCTCATGGGTAGTTATCGCCACATCCAGAATTTGTCTTCCTACAATGAAACCCTTTTGTGGTGCTCCTATGATGCTCTCCAAGAAGGGCTTGATCCTATTGACCAAAAATTTTGCTAAGATCTTATACACTGTGTTACATAGGCTTATAGGCCTAAAATCTAAAAGACTCATGGGTGTCGGAGTCTTGGGGACCAAGGAAATAAAAGTCTTGTTTATCTTTTTTAGCATCTTTTCCAGTTTAAAGAAATCTCTAGTAGCCCAAACCAATTCACTTTTTATGACCTCCTAGAATTGTTGGAAAAAAGCTAGAGGAAAACCATCTGGTCCTGGGGCCTTGTAAGCTTTCATAGAAAACACAACACACTTCACTTCCTCCTCCATGATGTTTCCAAGAATGCGATTGTTTTCCACTTCCCCAAGCACTTGTGGAATCGTATTAATCAAACTTCTTCTAATAACCTAATTTCCTATTCTATTATCCTTTATGTAAGCCCTGCTAAAATATTCCACCACATGTCTTCCCATCTCCTCCTAGTCCTTGTATTCTCTTCCCCCTTCTCCCTCTAGCCTATTGATTGTGTTCCTTCTTTTATGATTGGAAGCTGACCTGTGGAAAAAATTAATGTTCCCATCTCCCTCAATTAACCATTGGACCCTCAATCTTTGTTTTCAATAAATTTCCTCCCTCAAAATAATGTCCTTCCATTTCTTTTCTATATTCTTCCTCTTCCTGAGTTGTATTTTCAAGGTTATTTCCCTCAGAAATCTCCCTTGAAGCTTTTTAAGTTTTTCCTCCACTTCCCCTTTGATTTTGAACAAGTCTCCAAAGGAACTCTTAGCCTAGCCCTTAATGTTTCTCCTTATATTATCTAATTTTTGAGTTAGTCTATACATTGCAGTAGCATCTATCCTTATATTCCACCATTCTTGAATTCTATCTTTGAATTCCAAGTGAGATTGCCACATTATTTTATACCTAAAAGGTTTCGATCCTCCTTTTAAACCATCCTCCCAATGAAAGATTAAATGGAAATGATCAGAATCAGTTCATATTAGTTGTTATGTTGCCATTGATGTTGTTTAAGTCTTAGTTGGCTAGACATTATGCTAATTCAATAGAGTGTCATATCATTTGATTGATGAAGAGCATTTAAAGAAAGTATGATGAGTCAAAGATTTGATAAAAATGGTATTCAATGGCCACTTGAATGAGTCAAACTGTGATAATGTAATGTTGGTATGATTGTTTTACAATCGTGTAATTATGTAATGTAATGTTGAAGATGATGCAGGAAAGACAAATTGAAAATAAATCTAAAGAAAAATTCTAATATTCTACTACTCTAACAAAAAAGCTCCATAATGTAAACAATTGGACAATTTTAAACAGTGGGAATTTTCCTTGTTAAAAAAAAAAAAAATTGACCAAGAAGAAGCTAAATTTGAGTGACAAATAAATATGTGGCCATCGATTTCCATTCGGTTGGTGACTCAAATGATTCTACTCATACGAGGTATAGGAAACATAAATTCACTAATTCACTTTTCTTTTAATGACATTTGTGCTTCACTTGTGGAGAATACATAGAGAAAGTGAATCAAACTAACATATGTAATCCTTTTGACATGTTTTTGTCAAAAGAACTTCATATGTCATTCAAATTACTGGCTCTATGCATTTTGCAACATGTAAAAGTAGATATTTCTCAAAAATATATTGAAACAAATAATGCAGACAACATGTTTATATCATCTGCTTTCTGTCACGTGTCCCTCTTTTTACGTACTAGCTTATATATATATTATATATACTAGCTTATATATATATATATATATATATATATATATATATATATATATATATATATATATATATATATATATATATATATATATATATATATATATATATATATATATATATATAAAATAAGCTGAGAGATATCCTTCTCAAGGTGTCGGTATCGCATATTTATGTGAGTCTAAGAGGCGTGAGAAAATGATTTGAGACTCTTGATCTGCCTTATTTTTACTTCTATTTCCTCTCTATAATTTTCATGATTTTAATTATAATTATATTTAGTCTATTTCTATTTTATTTTTCTGACATGTAAATGAACGTCAATTTTTTTTCAAAATAGAAACAATGATGGCCTTATCTTTATCATTGTCATCTTTTTGGGACCGCCAGATATAAGGTTTTCTTTAGTTGTGCGATGGTGTGAGCACCATTTTGATTAACTACCACATACTTGTCGAGTCACACCACATAATTTTAACTCAACAATTAACCCTTGCAAATGTCTAATTAGAGCACTTCGCCATTTCACTACTCATACCTCAGGTTATCTATAATTATGTGTGATGTTGCGATGCCCTTATTGATTTGACTATCACCTTGTTCCACAACATCCCAACTATAAAACCTAACTACCTTTGTAACCACGCAATGATGTGATAATTGTTCAAAGTTATCCATTTCTTTCAATCACAACATCACAACTTGAAGATCCTTAAGCCAAGATTAAGTCGTGATCATGTGATCTCCATTGAATCGCTCTTTCGCAACCTTGACCCCCTAGTTATCTTTAACACTTGTGATGTCGTGATGACCCTTTGATTACCACTTTGCTCCCTCATGACTGCTGAAATAATTAGCATTAAAAATGTGGTGATGTTGCAACAAAAGCAACTTCGCAACATTGCAACTTGAACAATTATAGAGGCACGACATTATAATATGAAAAATAGCTAAGAATCCTAGGGATATGGAAAATTAAATGAATGACCATGGTTTTTGATGTATCCCTATTCCATAATTGCATATCATTTCATGGACAACTTATCAGAACATGAAACATGACTATTTTCTAGGGTTTCTTATGAGGAAAGACACATTTTCAGAAAACCCTAAGTGGCAAAAGCACATTCCTTCCTAATTTTCACAAGGTATTTCAAAAATTTTGGTTGGGTGAAAAATTAGGCCAACACCTCATAAGCTAATTTGTTGGCATCACTTAAAGTTCAATAATTTCAAGATGGGTAGAATACACTTGGTCCTCCCTTGAGTGATGTGTCTTATGGGCTATTTATTGTAAGGAAGACTCTTTTTGACACAACTTCAAGAGTCTATCAAAATAGTGATTTGATGTTTTTATTTTATTTATATAACTCATAGTTTGATCAATTAGTACCACCAAACTAAACATTATTATAATTGTTGTACATATTTTACTATTAATCCAGATTTAAGAAAGTTTTCAATATGATATTGTCAATTGTTGGAAAAATAATTAAATAGCCCTTAAATCAAATGTCATGTAGCAATTTAATGTTTTATGGGAATCTATTTTATAAGTATTGACTCAATAGAAAGATCCTCAAATGGTAGAAAAGGTTAAGAGGTCAACACTGACATATACAAACAATAGACCATTTCCAAACCATTTGATAATATCTTTCTAAAATAAAGAATTAAAATGAAGAAACCTCCATACTAAATTACCTTTAATAGAATGACCAATAATAAAAATGAAAATGTTGTTCAAACATATTACAAGAACTCATTTTCTTAGTTGCAGGAATACAAACATAACAATGAAAATGTTGTTCAGACATATTACAAGAACTCATAACAGTGAAGTAATACAAACTCTCAAGTCACTAGTCACAACCATCCAGGAAAGACTCTGATCCTTTTGGTTCTTAAGGTTAAGGTCATTTTGTTCGCTTAGAATCCATTCTCTATGCTTGGTTGTTCTCAAAACCTCAAAAACAATATTTGACTTTTCCCTGCAACCATTTTCTTTTGACAAGAGGGCATCCTCTCTCTGTATCTGTACACTATGTATTTTCATGGCTTCCAATGTCAAAACCTCATCTAATTCTTATGCAGTCTCTGTTTTTTCTTTGTAAGCTTTTTCCCTTTCAAAAGAGGGCATCATCTGTCTGTCTGTTTAGGGCATTTATTTTCTTCGCTTGCATGCTCTCTTCTTAGATTTGTGGGTCTTAACTAAATCCTCTGTACCCACTTTTGCAGCCTCGGCAGCCTTTCTTGCCTGCCTTTCAAACTTATTTTCTGTGAGTGTCATCAACTGGGCAAATTTAACCTCCATATCTAGACTGGTTGGATACTTCTCCAACATGTTTGACATGGCTGCTGATTTCTTCTCCTCACAATGCTTGGGAAAAGAATCCCGAAAGGCAGAGCTATGAAAGGAAAGATTCAGCAATAAATTATGTATACAAAATTGGAACCTACAAGCCAAAGGATAAATAAGAGAGCAGTTATACTTTTACCCTATAGTGAACATAAAAGTGTGACATTCGCCCAGCTTGAAAGTCCTTCCCATCTTCGGTCTAGCTCCTCTATATGAAATTCAGCATATTCTTTCAAATCTAACCCACCCTTTTGTGCTTGTTCCACTAGTTTCCACTTGCTATAGGGCTCTCCTACTTTGTGGGTAACGTGGATTTCCCCTGTTTTGCTAAGCACGGTCCTTGCGTTCTTGAAGAACATACTAATCAAATGACGATGCTTCCTATCAAACAATCATATTTTATCATCCATAACCATTGGACACTAAAAAATGTAATACTCTTTTAAAGCAATTCGTGGAATGATCTAAACATTATTTTTATGATTTTATAAAATCGCAAAAACTAAAACATATATATGAAGTTCAGCATATGGAGGAGGTCGAATTATTGTAGGAATTGGAAGAGAAACATTTAATTGTGTATTGTTTTGAAGATGAATTATTGAATTTAAAGAGATCAAAATATTTTTAGGCTTCTTTCAACTAACATTTAGGATTACACTCGTCAGCATTTAGGATTAATCATAATTTTAAAAAAAATAGGAAAGTACACAGTATTGCATTCTATTATCATGAATCATAAGAATTTCTTGTCTTAGATCGAATATTAATTTTAAAACTCATTACACAATTTGCTCTCCGAAACGATTTTACATTGCCAATATGGATTGTGAAACCTTCTGTTCTAATTAAAAGTATTTGCAAATTCTATTGTATGTTGCTAAAGAAATTTCCTATGATGTGAGAAAAACTTATTTCTTACATGATAGTTATACCACTGCAACAGAAAAATGTCATAAAATTTGAGAATCTTACTTGATTACTTCTTCATTCCATTCACTTCCAGAGAAACCTGCATGGGGGAAGTTGAAGACATTATTTTCATCATCGCAAAAAAGGTGTATGTTTGATTTATGGGCAATGATATTTCAGCGGGTTTGCAAAAGGAAATGCAAAAATGGCAAATAAGTACTAACTGATGGCGTGTCAGCAATCAGGAATGTCATATGAGCATCTTCATTGTGTGGCCCACTGAAAATATGTGAAGAAGATTATGTGATGCTTGCCCTTTCTTTATCGACCATGAAGTATATAGATCAAAATTTCCAAGTAAGCATGTGCACATATTTCTTTCTATTTAAATTCTTGATTTTCATTTAAATTTGTATGTCAATATTGTTCAAAAGACCTTTGGTCTATTAGTAAAGTTGAGAGACTCACAAAGAGGGCAGCGGCTATCCAGCAATGAATTTCGTAGTGGCTGGATGACCCATGACTTCCATGCCCCATACCCTCCATGCATCATATTTTGTACCGATGACTAAGACACCATGAGCATGTCTACATATAATAAGGAAAGGACTATCATTGTCAGTCGTTCACATTATTAAAAGAGTTCCTTATAAAGAAGTTTTTATACCTAGTTATTTTATTTCAATTTTTTTTCCTACTTAGTCATTTATATATTTACTTCTTTCTTATATTATATAAGAAAATATATTTAATAAAGATTTGAACAAAATTTGATTTTCATTAATCATTTAATTTTTTTAAAGAGCTTAAAGTTCTTTCTAAATATTTTTATATTTTTTATTTGAGAAAATAATAAATAAATTAATGATATGAAAAAATATAGAGTATATTGATGTGGGGAAAAGAAGAATTGATCAATGCATTAATTATTTTTATATCTACTACATTCAAACTAAAGTCCTCTCACAAACAAAATAAAATCTAAATTTGTTAATACTTTATAATATATAATATAAATTTTCATATAATTAACTTTTTTTTTTTTTTTTTTTAAAGTGCGCCGGGTAAACTTTTTAATGTGACCAGTAGCCCTGGCATGACACACCCACCGGTACCACGGGGACAGGGGAGACTAGAACTCATATAATTAACTTTAAATTACATACAAATAAATAAATAAATGTCATCAAAAGTTTACTTGAGAAATAAAAAGTAATCTTCAATCTTAAATTAATTTTTTTAACAAATATAAATCTATAACCATTATTACAAATTTAATTGACGATAAAATTTAAATTAAAATAGTAGATAATGGAAATATTATATAATAGATAAATAAAAAGTGTGTTGAAATAATCTTAAAATGTTCAAATTTAGTTCTTCATCTAATCTTCAAATTATTTAAAAGTAAAATTAAAATTCTATACTGTTATGCTAAATATTAAATAGTTCAAACATAGTAAATAATAATACTATTAACAATATAGTAGTAGACTAATAATAAGCTTGTCCAAATAATCTTAACCATATTATTATTATTATTATAAACTTTCAATTATAACAACATACAAATTTAATTTTCTCTCTCTAATGAATATAAATATTTATTAAATAAATTATTCTTAGTGCAAAAAGAGGGGTAAAAATTTATTAAGACAGAAAGAAATACAACAAGGAGAGCTCAACAAGGAGCTCAATCCTGAGCAACAAGATCATCAAATTCTTGCACCATCTCAAAGGACAATTGCCTCCTATCCCTAATATTCCAACCCGGATCATGACTAGATGCCCATTTGGCTAAACAATCAGCAGTTCTATTCCATTCATGAGGAATATATGTGAACCTAATGAACTAAAAAGAGGAAGAGAAGAAAAGAATCTACTTAACAATAGTGGCCAGCTGCCAACTAACATCCTCAAGCTCTTGCAAAGAAAGCATGTTCACCACCACCTGGGAATCAGACTCATAGATAATCTTACTCCATCCCTGCAAGCAACACTGTTCCATAACATATAAAATAGCCTAAGCTTCCATGAGATTGTTAGTATAATCACCCTTATGAACTGAGAAGAAAAATTTAACATCCCCAGAACTACAACAAGCCACTCCGCCAATACCAGCCAGACCAGGATTCCCACGGGAAGAACCATCAGTGTTAATTTTCAGAACTCCACAGGGAGGAGGAGTCCAGTGCCCATCTCGGTTAACCTGACCCTTCCTCTAATGGTGAAGCTGCTTGGACATAGAAAGAAACCTATGAGCTGTAGCCCCATCCTGTAGATGAAAATTGAGGTGATTACAGATAGCAAGATCAACCGGATCCATACCCCCATCAAGCTCACACTTCACAAGAATAGTTTCCTGAAGAGAATGTGATATTTTCCACCAAAGATGCAAAACACCAAGCCGAACATCTTGGAATATGCGATGATTCCTCTCCAACCAAATATGCCAAAGCATGAAAGATGGGCTAGCAATCCAAGCAGCATGGAGAAAAGAAGACTTAGAGGGAGCAGTACCCAAGCGGGCCCAAAACTTAGGCAAAGAGGAAGCATGCCGACAAGAGCAACCCCAAGCGCTCCACCAAAGGTGCCATATCTGAATAGAATAGGAGCAATGGAAGAACAGATGGGAGATAGACTCCTCTCCATTACCACACAAAACACAATAAGAGGGGCCCTGAAATCCACGTTTACAAAGATTATCCTAGGTAAGACAACGGTTGTGAGCCACTAGCCACATGAAAAAATTGCACTTGGACCAAGAAACTTTATTCCAAACTTGCTTCCACCAAGGGACCTCAACATCCCCAAATAATTGTCTAGTTATCTCCTGATACCCAGCAGAGACATGATATTTACCAGACAAGGTACCGCCCCAAGCCAAAACATCTGGACCAAGCAAAGAAGAACACTCTCTAGATGCCAGAATTTGAGAAAGCTCTTGATGATCCATGTCTGTACCTCCAGGAGGCCAATCAGAAGAATGCTTCCATTTGTAACCAACAACAAGTCCCAATTGATAAGGAGTCTTGTAATAAGCCACTTTATCCCATCCAGCAGCAAGAAAATAGTCACAAAGAGGCTAAAGATAAGGGTATATGGATAAATGGAAGGGAATCCATCCCAAGCATCAGACCAAAACAAAGCCTGAGAACCTCCTTTACATATCCAAAACAGACCCCTCTTTACCAACATCGCACCTATCTTCAAAGTATGCCAAACCATTGAGCCACGACCTTCAAGAGGAAGTGCAGAAACAGGGCAAGGATCAGCACCATGAAAATATTTATGAGTGATAATATGAGCCCAAAGTTGATGTTGTCCAGAGCACCATCGCCAATAAAGTTTAGCAGCCAAAGCTTGACTACTCAATAGAGCAGATCGAAGACCAAGACCACCCTCCTTTTTAGGCCTACAAACAGTTGCCCAATTAACTAGGCTCCATTTAGTACTATGCAAATTACCACTCCAAAGGAATTGTCGAGAAAGAGCATCAAACTCCTTGAGAAAGTAAATAGGTGCAGCATGAACCATGCTTCGATAAGTAGGAAGAGCTTGGATAATAGCTTGAAGAAGAGTAACCCGGGCAGCAGTAGAAAGCCATCTATGAGTCCAATGATTTACCTTATCCTGAAACTTGGTAATCAAATTTTTCCAGAAGAGATGTGGCTACCTGGAAACAGCAATAGGGATGCCAAGATAAGTCAAAGGAAGTGATCCTATTTGAAACCGTAGGATACCAACAATCCTGTGCTGAATAGAATCAGGAGCGTTAAAAAAGTAAATGGAAGATTTGTACTCATTAACTTTCTGGCCTGAAGCTACCAAATAAATGTCCAAAGCATGTCGAAAGGCTTCAACTTCCTTGATCCTAGCAAGACCAACAAGAGCAGAGTCATCAACAAATTGAAGATGGGAAAGAGAAGGTAAGCCATTACCCCACCGCTAGCCTTGAATAGAATTCTGGGACACCTGATGCTTAATGAATCTACCCAAGCCTTCAGCCATGATGATGAATAGATATGGGGAGAGAGGGTCACCCTGGCGGAGGCCTCTAGAAGCACCAAATAGTTGAGAAGGTTGACCATTAATAAGAACTAAAAAAGAGGCAGAAGTAACACAACTCATAATCCAACTCACCCAGTCAGAGCTAAATCCAAAAGAAAGAAGAATACTCCTTAGGAAGCTCCATTTAACTCTATCGTAGGCCTTAGCCATATCCAGCTTAACAAACATGGCTCTCTCCCTGGAAGTAGCCATAGAGTGAATAGCCTCAGTAGCAATAACCACCCCATCCAAAATTTGTCTGTCAGCAACAAAACCACCTTGTTCTTCTGAGATAATAATGGGAAGCCACCTTTTCAATCTCTCAGCAATCAACTTAGTAATAACTTTGTAAACCACATTACATAAGGCAATTGGTCTAAAACATTCCAATTGATTAGCACCCTCTCTCTTAGGAATAAGAGTCAAGAATGTACAGTTCAAAGCTCGAAGCATCTGCTTGCTAGCATAGGATTCTTTAACCACCGCCAACAAATCATGATTAATGATCTCCCAAAATTCTTGAAAGAATTCAACTGGAAAGCCATCAGGACTAGGAGCCTTCCCCTTAGGCATGCCAAAGACCACCTCCTCCAGCTCTTCCAAAGAAATAGGATGCATGAGATAATCATTCATTTCTTGAGTGATAAGGGAAGGAATACAGGACAAAATAAGATTTTCTTCATTATCAGCAGGAGGAGAGTCCTCAGAGAAGAGGGTAGAGAAGTACCAAATAGCCTCCTGGAACAAAGCTGGCAAGGAATTTAGTTGGATACCTTGAGAATTAACCAAAGAAGAGATAGTGCTCTGATTCCGGCGAGATTGCACTATTTTATGAAAAAAGGCAGTGTTACGATCACTTCCTGGAGCCAATCAACTCTAGCCTTTTGCTTCCAAAAAATTTCCTCTCGAAGTTCCCATTCTTCTAGAGCTCTAGAAGTAAGGGATTCAGCCTTGCCAAGAGCCTCTGAGAAACCTCGATCTCTAATCTCCCTTGTGATGACATCAAGATCTTCTTGAGCAAGCCTTTTCATAAAGTGAAGGTTCCCAAAGCAATCCCTATTCCATATCTTGAGCTGCCTTTTAACATATTGAAGCCTTTTAAAAAATGAGAACATTGCAATACCATATGCAGGAGCACCATCTTTCCACCAACAGAAAACACAATCATGAAGAGAGGAGTCTCGAAGCCACATCAACTGGAACTTAAAAGGAGGATGCTTCAGAACATAAGCCCCTATAGCAGAAAATTTGATTGGCCAATGATCTGAACCCCTCCAATCAAGGATTTCTGAAGAGATAGTAAGGGTGCCACTAACCCAGAAGCAAGAAACAAGAAATCTATCCAGACTTTCTGAGATAGTAGCAACACCAGTCCTGCGATTATTCCAGGTATAGAGACCATTAGAAGGCTTAACATCAGAGAGATGCAAAAGAGATATCTATTGCCGAAGAAGAGCAGAAGAAGGCCTCAATCTAGCCAAACCACCATGCTTCTCCTCCAGACTTAAAACTGAATTGAAGTCCCCTGCTAACACCCAAGGATGATAAGGATGACAATTTCTAACATATTGAATATGTTCCCAAAGTTCCTCCTTTCCCACAAGATCAACAGGTGCATACACATTAGTAACCATGATTACCTCTCCTGAGTCTAGAGAAGAAGCTACCATAGAGAGAGCTGAGCGAGAAGACATCCAGCCAAGAGGAGAAATTTTTTGAGGATCCCAAAATATAGCTAAACCACCCACATTGCCAATTGCCCCAACACATTGGCATTGGCCACGAGACCAAATACTAGAGGCATGTTGGACCATAGAATCCATAGAGAGCTTAGTCTCTTGGATACAAAAAACATCAGGGCTATGATCAACCACCAAGTTATGAATAGCCTTTTGTCTAGGGATGCTATTCAACCCCCTTACATTCCATGAGAGAATAATCATCATTGGGTAGAATTAGGAAAATGAGAATCCAAAGGTTTCACTGAACCAGACTCAATCAATATATCGCCTGTGAGTTTAATCTTCTCTTGGTCTATTTTGTGCCCACTCCTTAGAGGAGTAGAAGAAGCCCACTTAAAGGGTCGAGACATCAACCCCAAGGGGAGAGGAGAACCCTTGCCCTTACCTAATGGTAGCACATCCTTAATCAAGTCAGCTAAAACAACATCATTATCCTCCAACACTGCAAGAGTCACCAGAGCCTCTGTCACAGGAGCTACAGGGCCCTCATAGTTTTGATATACTACAACTTGGGATGCCCCACAAGCATCATTAGGAACAGATCTCTCATCTGGGCAAACTGGATCAGAAGAGATAGGAGGAGGAATACCCTCCTCTAGAACTATACTATCCAACACCTCAAAGCAGTTAAAACCTAAATCAGATAATCTTTCTTTCAAAGGCCTCTTTTGACCACGACCCTTAGCACGAGGGCGAACAGGGGTAAATCCATCCTTATCCTGCATTTGAGCCTTACCCTTACCTGTAGCATCTTGCGGATTCATCCCCTTGGTAGTATTAGCCATTTGAGATTGTCCTTTCCCTATAGTATCTGCCAAACCACCAGTATTGCCAGCTGTAGAACCATCCACTCCTTTGAAACTTGAGTTATGGGGGCACTGACGTAGTAAATGACCATACTCATGACAAATCCGGCAATGGAAAGGGAGAGATTCATAATCTAACTGCTACACCCAAGAAAAATCCCCCATACAAATTTCCAAAGAATATGGTAATGGGTTATTCAAATTAATTTCAACACAAATTATAGCATAAGAAATAACCTTTTTATCAAGGGATTGATGTGTGATCACATCCAGCTTCCCAAACAAAGCAGCGATTTGTCGAAGGATGTCTTCACGCCAAAATTCCAAGGGAAGACGAGGCAAGCGAACCCAAACTGGCACTGTTGAAGGGAGGTCCTCAGCAGAATTAAAACCTGAATGCCAAGGTTTGACAAATAACCCCACATGGTTGTAGAAATAAGGGCCTCCTTCAAAAACATGATCCCGATCAGACATGCAAGAGAATACAACAAAAAAATAACTATTCCCCGCCAACATAATCTCCATATCACCTTCCACCTGCCATGAGTGGCGGATCCATGCCTCAAGAGCGGATAGGGAAATCCGGATTCCAAGAAATTTGCATATCAAAGCATGCTTGGTCCAATAATCAATGTCCTCCATTACAGTCGTTGGAGGAATAACCAGAATAGGGCGATCATGGCTACGCGGAAAATAACCATTAACTTTTTTCAACTTGGAGCTCTCCCCTGAATAAAATGATTCAGATTGCATTGCATGCATAGTTGGAGAAGAACCATTTGTTCTCACCAATGAAGAAGAAATCCCAGGCCCTGCCATGCAAACAATAAAACCCCAATCAAAAATTCAAATAAATTATTCTAACAATTGGAAAAAAAACTCAATTTCTCTCATGATTAAATTTTAATAAAATAAAATAATGTAAGATTTTATTTTTCCATTTTATATTCACTAATTAAATTAATTAATTTTTGTAATTCTTCATAATCAAAATAGTTAACTTTCATTCACTAATTAAGTAAATTGATTTTTTCATAATTCTTCATATTTGTAAATTTAGTGATTAAACATTATATCTACATACATATTTTGATAAAAAAATAAAAAATATAGAATGAATGGGAAAAGGGAAGTGTAAAAATGATGAAGTACTAAATTTTTTTTGAAATAAAAAGTTATTTTAAAAACTCTTTTAATCATGTAAAACACTGACAATGATGAATGATAGTCTTTTCCTTTGTGTACACTCATGGTGATTGCAGTCATCGGTACAAAATATGATGTATTGAGGGCATGGGGCATAGAAGCCATAGGGCATCTAGCCACGATTTCATCGTGGCTAGATAGTTGCTGCCAACAAAGAGCCCACGAGAAATCAACTTTTGCTAAGTGCAAGGCCCTTGACATCTAAAAAGGATGAGATTGAGATCGTGCCTTGGGGGATACCTCTTAGTCCTTGGTTATTAACCAAAGAGACTAGGCAAAAAATGTCAAACCTCCATAAAAAAATATTGCTCAAATTTAGAACTCAAGAAACCATAATAATGTAAGCTAATTGTTTCTATATCTTTGTGGTTGAGTTATTTTTATTGTTCTATGTCATATTATTCAAATTTAGAACTTGAAAAATATTAATAATGTAAGGTAAATGTTTCTTGTGGTTGAAGTGTGTTTATTTAATATTGTTTTATTAAAAAAGATTGTATGTTATTTTAATTTTTTAATATATCTTATTTGTTAACATTTTGTTAACATGTATATGTATTTATACTATCATTTATTAAGAGAGAGTTGATGGTAGTCTTCAAATCTTTAAGTATAATCTTTCTTACCATTTGATTTCATACTTAGTATGGAATTAAGGAGAGTCGTGTCACATGGATAGTTTTGGAATTCTAGTTGCATTATTTAATATTTTCATTTCACCATTCAGTATGAGTAATATTAAATAACACTTGGTTACATAGTCAATGATGATTTAGAGAAATATAAGTAGCAAGAATAGTCTTGTAATCATTATTGGATTGTTTATATTTATTATTGCACCATGTGTAGAGGATGAAAAACAAACCACTATAAATAATTTAGTGAAACCCTTCAAGGATTCATGTCTTGACTTTTGACATCAGACAAACCTTCAAGTTTGTCCATTTCTTAGCTAAATATGAGTTTTAACCAAGCATATCTATTAACTATACTATTTAGCCTCCAAAAACTATAAATAGAGACAACAAAGCTCTATTAGCCAACTTAGTGAGCTCTTTATCCAAGATGCACTTGTGGTTTGAAGATGATAGCATGATGCACTATAAGAAAGATTGAAGTAATTAAATGACAAAGATAGAGTTGAGAGTGTCATCGAGAAAAAAATTTGAAGCTCCAAATAGGTTGAGGATCCTCTTCACCAATATTGATTGTAGTGGAGTAAATTTGACCCTATGAAAAGGAAACTATGTTCCTTTGAGAGATAGTTCCATAACACGTTTGGATATCCTCCACCAACTAAATAGGTGAAGATACCTAATTATCAAAAAATAAAGAAATTAACTATTTCTAGTTCTAGAAATGAAAAGTCTATAGGATAGGGAGTCTTAAGTCCAAAATTGAGTATCCATCTAAGGAAACCAATGCAACATGCAAACATTTGTATGTTGTGTTGTAGTCTTATATGGATTGAATGAGTTATTGTGGTTCCACAACACACGATCCATTTTTACTTCAAAAATATGGACCCCCCTTTTTTCCTTCTTCTTTTTATCATTAAATGAGATTTTGGATCCTTTGTTCTTATCATATTATGACTTCTTCCAAAGGGTCTCTATGTCGAGGAGGTTTGGAGTTTGGTTGGTAATTTTAAAATCAATTGTTTGAGCTTTTGTGGTGAACCTAAGTGTTTTGCACACTTGCACAGGGTCCAATATCTATCTTTATAAGTCTAAGTCTTCTTGTGTACTTGCACAAATTTAGACTTGTGCACCTATGCATGTTTGACATGTCCCTTCACTCCACTTTCATTTAATCAAGTCAGAGTTACACACCTGCACACATGTAACAAGAATTATTTGATGCTAACATTAGTACAGGGCCTATGTATACAGGGTTAGAGGTCTTCTTTCCTTGGGTTTCTCACCTTTCTAGGTCAAAATATGTAGTTGCACATTTATGGACTTGTGTAGGTTACAAGCCCTAGGGGTTGCTCATTAATTTTATCTACTATTTTGAGTCTTCGAGGTCATTTGTATGCCTTTTAGGGTCCTTTAGAGGCCTTTTTTAGGCATGAACTTGCAATTACAATTTTGATAGCTTCCTTTTGTGCAGGTCATCATGGCATCCTCCTCACCAGTAGAAAGAAAAGAAAAGATCTCTCTAAAATCAGTAACTTTCATGTTTTAAAGGGATCTTGAAGAAGTCAAGGTTTGAAGGTTGTATATTTAGAGATCAAAGATACATAGATTGGAATGAATCCCTAACCATACATAGAAAATTGCATGGAATATTACAGATAATCACTGCCTTGATACAGGTGGGCCTAGTCAATGATGCATCTTGCCCTACATCAGTGCAATATTAAAAGCTAACAATGACCCTCACCTAACATTATGATCCAAATGAGAGGGTAGTCAAGAGCATCACATGGGAGGTTGTTTTGGACATACGATAGGTGATAAAATAGAGAAAGTGTTTCACTTACCTATTTATGATGAATACTATAGGATCTCATTCGACAATGCAATGAGATGGTATAATGAAAATGAAGAGGAAGTATATGTGATAGTTTATAAAAGATATCTAATTGGGTTGGACCTTTGTTTAACAAAGATCTTCTTTATGGGTTTCTCCTTGATGACATAGGTTTCAAATTGGTACTAGAGAAATTAGAATTTTCAACTTGGTATGAGAGCCATGAATTAGAATGGTGTGTGGATCAGTTTGTAGTTATTATATCGATGTGTCTCTCATTTTCTTCGTAGACCATGTGGTGTTTGCTAGCCATAAGAATTCATCTTAGAGTGTCTATGAAAAGGTGTTTTAAGGAAACTTAGGTGCAAAAATAGCTTCCTATACTAATCCCTTAAGGAAAGTATTGTGCAAATTCTTATTAAATCCTTACAATTATAGATTCGATATTATGTAAACAATATTATTGCATTCAACCATGGATACAAAAATAGATAGAGAAATAAAATACATAAACACAAAGATATGTCGGTGGGGATTTTTTTTTGGTAAAACAACCACACCCCTCCAAAACCTGCACAATATGTTATCTTCAACTCAAAGGTTACAACACACTTGCAGTGCAAGCTCTTTCAAGACACAAAAGACTTATTCGGTAGCAATCAATAATACACTACTCACCCTCTACTATCTACAGCCCTCAAAGTGCTTATATAATGGGTTTCCCATTTTTAGGGCATCTTCCAAAGATAGCTCTTATGTGTCATAGGAATCTTTCATAACCGTTTTAGTCATGATTTCCTTAGATAAAATTAAATCTTCCAAAGATAGCTCTTACGTGTCATAAGAATTTGTCCTAACTATTTCAGTCATGTTTCCTTACACACAATTCAAGATGTTGACACATGCAAGTGGAGTGAAAAATCAAGATGCCAACTAGACATGTACACTCATACTTAATTACATTATTTGCAAAAAACACATTTGCAAAACAAATAATAAGAATAGGAATTATCCAAGGTTGAGACACCTTATTCCTAACATTCTCCCACTTGTCAAACACCTTGTAAGAGCAATAGGAACATAACAGGAACTATCTGCTATAGGTCAAAAGGCCCATAGACTCTGAACACTATCTAAACTTCTCTGTGCCCACTGGTTTCATCAATGCATCCGTAAGATTCTTTATAGTATCTACTTCTCCAAATTAACCTTTCCATCTTCCACCATATTTCTCACAAAGTGAAACTGCACATCAATGTGCTTCGTTCTTGCATGGAAAGTTTGATTTTTTGCAAAGCAAATAACACTCTAACTATTGCAACAAATAGTAATATATCCTGCATCAATACCAATATTAGAACAAAATCTCCTAAGCCACATGGCTTTCCTACAAGCATGAGTAGCAGCCATGTACTCAGCTTCTATAGTGGAAAAAGCAACCATAAGTTATCACTTACTCATCCAATTGATGACATCACCAAACATAGCAAACACATAAGCACTAGTGGATCTCCTGCTATCAATATCACTTGCCCAATCTAAGTCTACAAACCCATGAATACAAACTAAATGGAAAGTTCTAGAAGAGTTACCATGATAACAAATGGAGTAATATGATGTATCCCTCAAATATTTGAATACTCGCTTAACTGTATCCCAGTGTACCCATCCAGGATTAGCCATAAATTGGCTCAGAACTCCCACTACTTGGGTGATTTCTAGTCTAGTATAGACCATAGCATACATAAGACTGCCAACTACACTAACATAAGGTACTCTACTCATCTCCTCCACCTCACTAGGAGATTTCGGACAATCATCCACAGATAACTTTGTTCCCATAGCAACAGGAACACACAATGGTCTACAATCTGCCATCCTAAACCTTTCCAACATAGACTTCACATACTTACTTAGGCTCAACCAAAGTTTTCTATTAGACCTATTTCTATTGATTTCCATACCTAAGATGTACCTTACTGCCCCAAGATCTTTCATCTCAAACTATGCTAACAATTGAGATTTAAAATCAGAATTCATACCCTTACCCTTCCCAAATAGCAACATATCATCAACATATAATGCAATAATAAGAAGGAAATCATTTTCAATTATGAAGTAAACACAATGATCTAATTTTGATCTTATAAATCCAATTGACAACACAGGCATCAAACTTAAGGTACCACGTCCTAGGACATTGTTTCAAACCATAGATAGACTTCTTTAATCTACAAACTAAAGATTCTTTGCCTTTAACAATGTAGTGCTTAGGCTGTGACATATAAATCTCTTCCTCCAAATCACCATGATGGAAAGTTGTCTTCACATCCATTTGTTCTATCTCTAAATCATATAATGTAGCAAGAGATAATAGAAATCTAATGGATGTCAACTTTATAATAGGAGAGAATATTTCACCATAATCTATTCCCTCTACCTATAAATACCCCTTCACAACCAATCTAGCTTTGTACCGTTCAACACTACCATTTGCACAAAATTTCTTCTTGAACATCCATTTGCTACCAAGAGGTTTCCATCCTTTAGGCAAAGGTACAAGGTCCCAAGTTTTTTTTTTATCCAATGAAGTCATCTCATCATCCATGGCCTCAATCCAAGAACTTGCATCTTCCATATCCAAAGCCTCTTTCATAGATCTAGGCTCATCATTGTTAGTAATCAAAGCAAAACCACAATTGGAATCTAACATAGAATAACCAAACCTTTTTGGTTGGTTTCTTACTCTTGTGGATCTACTCAAGGGCTAAGGTTGAGGTTGTTCTTCCTCTTCTTTTGAACTATCAGAGCTACTAGAGATCTCCTCATCATTAGACCCAACATGGTCTTTTTATTCAGTCTTCTCAGGGGTAGGAGGCAACTGAACAATATCTTCCTTCTTTTCTTTTTCATCTGGTTCTAGCACAATACGAGAAGATGTTAGCTCTATGAAAATAACATTTCTTGTATACAACACTTACTAGTCACAAGGTCCCAAACCTTGTATCCTTTCATACCAACACCACATCCAATGAAAATACATTTGACAACTTTGTTTTCCAACTTAGATCTTTTCTCCTTTGGAACATGTGCATAAGCTTCACAACCAAAAAAATGAAGATGTCTAATTGAAGGCTTCCTACTAGACCACACCTCCATGGGTGTCTTACCAACAAGAGCTAATGTAGGAGATTTTTTAACTAGATAGCAAGTAGTGGCCACAGCTTTGGCCCAAAACTTTTATTCAAGACTAGCTCCACTAAGCATACTCCTAGCCTTCTTCATCAATGTCCTCTTCATTCTTTCTACAACTCCATTTTGTTGTGGGGTATAAGGAGTTTTCTTATGCCTCTTGATACCTCATTCTTTACAGAACTATTTGAACTCTATTGAGCAAAACTCACCACCATTGTTAGTTCTCACACACTTAATCTTCTTACTATTCTAATTCTCTACATGGGTTTTAAATTGCTTCAACTGATTAAATACTTGTGTCTTACTTTTTAGGAAATAAATCCATGTCCTTCTATTGTAATCATCTATGAAAGATACAAAAATACAGACTTGGAGATTGAAGGAACTTTTATAGGACCAAATATATCAGAATGAATAAGATCCAAAACATTAGAAGACTTGTGAGAACTAGAGTAAAATTGAACTCAATTTCATTTATTATAGATACAATGTTCACAGAAGTTAAACTCAAGTTACAATCATTTAACCCCTCAACGGAGTTCTTGTTCTTCAGGGTTCTAAGACCCTTCTCACCAATGTAGCCAAATCTCATATGCCACAACATTGTCTTTTCTACAAGAACCTTTTCGTCCAATGTGTTTGCACCCTTAGGTACATATGCTACACTACCATCAGAACCAATAACCATAGTCTTCTTTACTGCTTGTTCAGATGGTGGGGATGAAGTGATAGTTTCTCTCTTCATTGAAATAAAAGAACTATTGCACCAAGAAATGTGCATGCATCAAGCTAAAATAGAGTACCTCTCCTAGTACCCTTAGCAAGCACCATAACTCCTCTCATCATCTTACATCCATCTTTAGAAAAAATAACTTGCACACCTACATCATTCAACATACTTATAGATAATAGGTTTCATGCCAAATGAGAGATGTGCATTACCCCATTGATCCCCTTTACTCATCTATTAGAGAATTTGATAGTGACCCATCCTTGTCCAACTATATTTAGGTGAGAATGATCACCCAAGTACACCTTTCCACCATAAAAAACTCATACTTCAAGAACCAACTTTGATGAGAGGTCATGTGGAAAGAAGAACCCGAGTCTATCAACCACACATCATTAAATGCATGCATTGCCAAGTCTCCAATGCAAACATTGCCATCTTCTTGAGATTTTTCTAAACCTAAATATGAGGCCTTCTTGTTTTTCTTTGGCTCTTTATAGTCTTTATGGAAGTACCCAGTCTTATCAAAGTTCTAACATTTTTCCTTGGACTTTCCAAAAGTCTTTGATTTTCCATAGGATCTGGATCTACCCTTTCCAAACCTGTTACCATTTTGCTTGCCTCTGTCATTGGATCTCCCGCGAACAACAAGAGCTTCCTTAGCCAAATCTGAAGAATTTCTCCATGTCTCCTCAGATAACAGTGAAGACACCACATCATCCATTCTAAAAGTGATTAAAGTACTTCCAAGAGCTATCACAAGATGGTCCCATGAATCTGGCAAGGAACATGACAGAGTCATACATTGATCCTCCTCCTCTATCTTGACACCAGATGATGCCAACCATGCAATTAGTAAATTAAAAGCATTTAGATGATCTATAATAGATCCTCCTTTCTCCATTCTTAGAGAATACAACTTCTTCCTCAAGAAAAACTTGTTCACCAAAGATTTGGCTTGATACATAGATCCAAGCTATGTCGACAAACTGTTTGCGATCTTCTCATCAAGAACATTCAAGAGAACTGAATTAGCTATATAGCATTTAATGAGACCCTTAGCTTTTTGATCCTAGATCCCAATCTACTTGAGATATTGTTGTAGGTCTCACATCAAGTGAAGTCACTTTCCATAGATCACGATATTAAAGAAAGTCTTCCATCTTGAGTTTCCACAACTCAAAATTATTGCCATTAAATTTCTCCACCTCCATTTTTCTGTATGATGAACTAGCCATCTCAATTTGCAAATAAGATTCAAAATTCTCTACACAAAACTCCCACTCAAACTTGAGATTAGCTCAAAAAAACCCTACCCAATAACTAGGATCAAAAGTTGATCAAGCTTTGATACCACTTGTAAGGAAACTCAGGTGTAGAAACAACTTCCTACACTAATATCTTAAGGAAAGTATTGTGAAAATTCTTATTAAATCCTTACAATTACAGATTCGATATTATGTAAACAATAATATTGCAGTCAACCATGGATACAAAAACAAATAGAGAAAGAAAATATATAAACACAAAGATATGCTAGTGGGGAAAAACCTTTCAGTAAGAAAAGCCCACCCCTTCAAAACTTGCACAATGTATTATCTTCAACTCAAAGGTTACAAAACACTTGCAGTGCAAGCTCTTTTAGGACACAGAAGACTTATCTAGTAGCAACCAACAATACACTACTCACCCTCTACTATCTACAACCCTCAAAGTGCTTATATAATGTGCTTTCCATTTTTAGGGCATCTTCCAAAGATAGCTCTTATGTGTCATAGGAATCCATCATAACCATTTCAGTCATGATTTCTTTACACACAATTAAATCTTCCAAAGATAGCTCTTACACATCATAGGAATCCGTCATAACTATTTCAGTCATGATTTCCTTACACACAATTCAAGATGCTGACACATGCAAGTGGAGTGACACATCAAGATTCCAACTAGACATGTACACTCACACTTAATTAAATTATTTACCAAAAACACATTTACAAAACAAATAATAAGAATAGGAATTATCCAAGGTTGAGACACCTTATTCCTAACAGGTATGTGTCATCATGCAAGTGAATCTCTCTTTTGTGTGATTTCATTTGGAGTTTATGACTACCATAGTAGATTGAACAACATCCTATGTGAGTCATATGGGACATGATTACTTAAAATGCAATTTTTGTAGCCAATTTTTTTTCTAATTAAAAAGGAAAAGGAAATTACATTATTTTTGAGGGATATGGTAGAAGGCCTTGTAAAGGAAGCATGGAAGAGATATAATTTTTATATTGGGTGTCTATATTGGTAATAGTGAATGGTTGTTGAGTAGTTTACTAGGATAAAATTAAGTGTCTTTGTGTTCATTATTTAGGGCCACTATGTAGAATTATATTGTGGAGCTATAAAATAAGTGGATAAATGTGTTGAAATAACTACTATATTTTGTACCAATTTTTGATGACAATTCATCATACTAATTGACGATAGTTCATCGACCGTGTGATAAAACTCGTCGTCACTGAATGAGCATCAAACTTTGAGATTATTGACTAGTTAGTCACTCATCCAACTTCAAAAAATGTTGCAAAGAACACTTTAGAGATGTTGGAATAGAATAATGATGGGAAATATTTGATTGGGCTTATGCTGATGTCGTGTTGTCAGAAAATTGATAAAACATATGATGTGCCATCTATCACATGCATAGCATCCACATTGTATTTTCTATTAGATGTTTAATCAAAAACTAGCCTTTATACATTAGAATTTTGATGACCTATGTTTGGTACTTTTGAAGAAGTAAACTAGGGTCCATAAAACCACAATCAATATGCATGGACATTAGGTGGAGGTGGAAACTCAGAACTTCCAACAACTGTTTGCATTTCTATTAGAGATAGATAAGATTTTTTAGGTTATAGACCATTGCGGATGTCAAAACTTCAAATTTTGTAGATAAGGGAATGCACCCAACAAGCCAATGAAAAAAAAGAACTAATATACAAGTAGACTTCTAATCAAAACAACTATGAACACTCTTATTCAAAAACCACCAAGAAGTTGTGACCACTAATAATTTTCTAGATATCATAAAAAAAAATTTCGTTAAAACTCCTTGTTGAGTTTTAAATAGAGGAGTTCTTATCTATTTTGATTAGAAGTCTTTTGGGTATTTGGCTATCTCAATTTTCTTACTTGTTAAGGGCATTACTTCACCTACAGAAGTCAAAATATTGACATTTTCCATAGTCTATAACTTAAAAAACCTATAGATATCTCTAATAGACATGCAAACATGTGCTAGAAATTATGTTTGTAAGCTCTTCCTATCATCATTGCTTATGGATTGAGATTTCAAATATCCCCAACTTGCTTCCTAAAAAGTAACATGTATGTGTATGATAAAGGAAGGAAAATTACTTGAGCAAGTACATTCCTGATCTTCAATATTGAACTAGGGCCACCTCCTGCATTGCTTGAAACCAAGAGATTGATGTAGTAAGCATTTGAAATTAGCAATCATCTTCAATGGCCAATGTAGGTGATATAAAAGGGTAATCTAGATAAAATAGGTAGTATAAAATGATAATCAAGGAAACATACATTAAATTTAATGCCTTTAAAAAGCGAATGATGATTGACAAAGAAATGATTGATTCCTAGAGGTTTTGTTACGAGACCCTTATTCAATAAGCATCCTCCATAAACTATCTTTCTTAATCACAATAGAAATAAGAAAATAAAATAAAATAAAAGAGCATAACTCTCCATGCAAATTTTGATGTCCAAAAACATAATACGAGAAATAAATAGTTGTAGTGCTTATAAAGACACAAGATGCAAGAAAATATGAGCTATACTTAATGCACTATTCAACCTATTAAGGGAAGAGGAAGAATATTCCTGAGATTTGATTAGATGAATCAACTTTCTCACATCTAGTTGCATCCTCAAAATATATTCTATCATCATGACAATAGGAAAAGGAGTGCTTTTAATGGAAGATAAATAAATTTAGTAGATTATATCTTAAAGTCTAAAGATGGAGTTTCATAAACCTTTGGCAACAAACCATTTTTCTCCTATGATAAGGAATTTCTATAGATTTCCCTCATCATACCATTAATGCCAACCATCCATCTAATTCTAAGTGAATTTGCAAAAGTGTGATGGTTGTCCATCAGAGGTGCCAAAAAGAATAAATCAAAACATAATAGGCTATCATAATAATTCAAAATAACATTAAAAGAACTAGATTTATAGCCTTGATGGTGTAAGAAATGCCTCCAATATCATGTGTTGTTGGAAACTCATCACCATACCAATATCCAACATTAAAGTAATGATCCCAATCTATCCAAACAATTAATGTCATCAAATTTTAATCTGCAATTTTTGTAACTAGTAATGTAGGATATCCTCCTAATAACAATGATTGAAATAGAACATAAAAATATTTTAATTGGAATACTTCTACTTTCATGACTGTCTCAACAAACTGGTGCATATATCTTCTTGAACTCACCATTTTTGAGTATATACCAACCCATATAAATAAATTTACTAGATTATATCATAAAAGGAAAAGATGGAGTGGCATATACCTTTGGCAACAAACCCTGTTGCTCATTTTTTACCCTATTTATTTATGACGGTGTCAATTAGATACAAGAATAAGTTGTTTAATGCAACTCCATGAAGTCACTTGTTACATTCTAATGGATAGTTAAGAAGATAGAAGAAGGGACAATATGGATACTAATTTCAAAGACAATGGAGAAAAGATGGGAGGGGAAAAGACAAAAGTGATTTTTTCCCATCTTTTCAATTTAGAACTCTCTAGTAAACATCCGATAAGAATATAAATAAATAAATAATATTGAAAATATTTTGTGCCATAGGATATTGTATACCTGAACTTAAATGCAATAATACTTTTTATAAGTTCATGATTTAGGTTTAGAAAGCATAGAATGACCTCTAAATTAGTTCGATGGAGGTGGAATATGCTCTTGAAATATGATCAACATTTTAAAACACTTTAACATTTGAAATCTTCTCTTGGAAGAGAAAACTAACATAAACCAAATTAGTTTTAAGTCAAATTAGGGTTTTAGTAAAAAATGAACCCTTAATATATTGTTTGAAGAATCTAGGGATTAGGAGTAAGTATTTAATACTCTTGCTTTGGAATAGTGGGTTTTTTGAGGCATAAAAATTATCAATTTTGTCATTTTGAGGGTTATGATAAAAAATATCATGAGGTAATCTTTTGATATGTTATAATATAAGAAAATGAGTATTTGAAAGTGCATTTTCTTTTGGAAGTTTTTTGGAATTTTTTGAGAAAGAAATTGAATTCAATTTCTAGGGACCTAATTGAGCTACTAGCCCTAATAAGTAGGGTCAATGGTGTTTGATTAACAATTGATTGTATGAGACTTTTAAACCTAGATGTTTGGATTGAATTGACTTATATGAGACCTTATGAAACCTTGGGGGTCATAAGGAAGGGTAAATCCAAGTTTGGGACATTTATGATTATTGAATGTATTAAGGAACATTGGGGATAATCCCTTTTTTTTCAAACATGTCTCAAAATTAGTGTAGTGAAAACAAAGTTTGAGAAGGTGATTGACTTGTACAGAGTAGACATGTATCCTAGGAGTAGTTCACCCATAATAGGTTTAGGAATGAGAATGGTTGGATCTAGTATATTATCGACCTTTGCTTTGTTTAGAGAATAGTTTAATATTCTCTACTTAATAGGCCAACCAAGTGAAGGTGGAAGCTCAACTGCTCCCACCCCTAACACAACTCTAAATTACCCATTAACATCTAACATTCATCCATTTTTTCATTCATTAATAAAATATAATATTCATTCATTATCACATGATGTAAATATCTAACATCCAAAGCTAACATTTAATATTCATTCATTCTTTCATTATAATAAAATATAATATTCATCTGTTAAAACATCACACTCATTAACATATAACATTCAATAAAATTCATTAACATTAGCACATAAAATATTTGATTATCCATCATCTTCCACATTATTTTGTTTCTCCTCCACCTCATCTTGTTGAACACTCCATAGGGTTGAAATACAAAAGGTTATGTTAATAAAAAAAACAATATCAATTAAATTTGTTTAAATAGATTAAGGATTGATCATATATCTCTACATCTCATTCATGTCATTGATCTTCTTCTTCATCCAAGTCATCATCATGATCATTATTATCATCGTCATCATCATCACCATAACCACCACCATCATCACCATATTTGTTAGCACCATCACCATAATCACCATCATCATCATCATCATCATTATCATCATCATCACCATCTTCCTCTTCTTCTTCATGAACATCTCCATCAAGATCATCATCTACATCATCTTCTTCTTTGGTATCTTCTTCTTTGATATCTTCTTCTTCTATCACATTATACCTTCATTGATCTTCCTCTTGGATCATGTCTAACAAAAGAAGACCAACCCTATTTATGTGGAACCTCTGCATAAAACACTTGATCACATTGGCTTAAAATAACATAGGACTCATCCCTAGTTAGCTCAAATGACCTTGTATTACCCATTGTACATCCATTTTCATGTTGAATAACAGTTCTATTAGGATCATTTTCATTGATTTGTGGCCTATACTAATTGACAAAAAAGAAAACCATTTTGAAGGAATTGAAGTCACACCCAAGTATATCATCCAATTTTACATAACATCAATTTTGAGATTCTCAAGGATATATGTCATTTTTGGATGAAATATTAGTCATCTCAAAGACTATTGTTATCCCAAAATCACAAATTTTCTCTGTGTCATCCAAATTTTTGATATAGAATTTATAATCATTTTACTACATAGCCTTGTGGTGTTTGAGCTATAATAATATGTTAAACATGTAAAAAATGTGTCATGACTTGATAAACATATGGGTCGTTAATAAATTTAAACATACCTCATGACCTCTTAAGTCATATGATAAATCAATTTTCTTTTGTGTAACATTAGAATCTCCATTACAATAATATTCTTTAACCAATGAAGAAATACCTTCCCATGTTACTGTGTGACTAGGTTGTCAACATCGTTTAATCAATGACATCATCGAATCAAAGATTGTTTGCATGATACAAATGCAATGCATCCCACTCTTGACCAACTGTACAAAAAATAAATAGATGACTTTGAAATGATTTATTTTGAAGATTAAGAATCAATTAACCACAATAACATCTTATATTTACTTTTCACTTTCCTCAATCTTCCTTTCCCCATCAAGTACTCCCCTTAAAATTGGTCAATGGGGTGGGTATCCTAAATGTGATCTATATGGAACTTTACTACAAGTTTAGGAAGATATTTAGTAACATACAACATGGTTTGGCATAACATATATCCATCCACCATAGAATCCTTACGATGTTATTTTTATCAAACCAAAACTTTCATTTTAAGTGCCTCTCAACCATCCACATTGACTTAGTGCATATAGGTCTACACATTTTAATCTCCTCAACTTGGTGTGTGAGGTAGTGTTTTTGTGCATTGAAAAAAGTTGAAGGTAGACACTTGCATTTCACACATTAGATGAGGAATTTAACTCTGCCAATATTTTATATTGTCTTTATGGATTTGTTTAGATGAAAACCACCTATAAGAGATTCAAGACAAAAAAATATATAGGTAGGAGACTTTACAAAATAATATAAATATATTACATAATAAGAAAAAAAAAATTGTGAATATAATATACCTATACAAAAAATCAAACAAATATCACTACTTACCATATATATTTTCCAAGATCATATATGACTTTCTTGACATTATTGAGAAAGTGGTCTGAGAGACATATAGGTAGCACATACTGGAACAAGAATAAATTGATCATTTCATTTTTTTATATAATAATATAGTAAACTACTTGCAATTTACACACACACACACACAAACATGAATTACCTTGATGAAGGTATGTCGATCATGCATTTTCAACCTTGAGCCAAAATCATTCTTCTTTGATAAGAGATTACTTATGTTTGCAACAAATCTTGTGGAAAATCACATATTTTGTATGGTTTCTTTTATAGCATTACTTATTTGCTCTATTAATTACCAAGGCAGGGCACTTAATTTGATCTAGTTTCCATGGGTATTTGACTGAACAAAATCTTTCATTGGATGAGTGGATTCATGAATGTCAGTAAAAATTTTCCCAAGTTTTTCTTTGTCATGCCTTCCATCCAATATTTTTCATAATGTCTCTATTATATTCTTTCTAATATGCATAGTATCAAATGGACAACTTGTAAATCTTCATAAGAGGGAAACCTATAAAATTTTCTGGGATAACTTTTTAGTCTCTTTAGAAGGTGGTCATTGATGTCTTGACAACCTTCACCATCATCAATTACGTCATCAGTAAATAAAATGAAATAGAAAAATATAAATTTGAAACATAAACCACTAGGTGGAATGACATTACCTTGAAAATTAATTTTATTATATTTCAACTTCCATAGGTGAGGTTTCATCCTTCATGACTTTGATGTAGTCTCTTCTTTCCCATTGAGAAGATTTTTTTAGACAATTTGATACTTATGATTCATGTGGAGGAAGTTCCTAAACTCATCAAATACTTGCTTTCCTAAAGATTTTGAATGAAGAGGCTTCATCTGTGGACCATAAATTGAACATAAATTTTTCCCCTTTGTTTGAGATCCTACAAGATAATGATATAATTGGATTAAATATGTTAATTTTCATAATTATAGTTATCATGTACAACTAGATCACTTTAACATGACACTAAAATGTGTTAGCCTTGGGGCATCAGGTATCAAGCATAAAAGCATTGCATGCGATTGAAATTGTCTTTTCCTATTGGTCCTGAGATGCCATACATAGTAACACATTTCTATAACCCTAGCATCTCATCAATAAGAGGCTCAACATACATTCATATCTTTAACTTGGTACTTGTCTAGTTGAATGGACAATGACATTATATAATTATTGTGATCACTTCATTGAAAAATTTATAATTACATGTACATAGCTATTAAATGAAAAAATACTAAGAACAATCATTTCCAACATGATGTGCTACCTCTTTATTGAAATCCATGGAGGAATGTAATTGTTGATAACAAAAATAGGCCACACCGAGTAAACAAATCTCATCTATCCAAATGGATTCACACCATCTGTTGCCAATGAAAGTCTAACATTATGAGGTTCTTCTTTAAAGTGTTTCCATTTTTCCTCTATGTCCCTGAATGTCAAATCATCTATAGGAATTCAAATAAAGCCATCTCAAATTCTATTCCATGCATGGTAATCCATAAATTGAGCCAAGCTACTATTCTTGAATAACTATTGCAGGTGTGGAATAATGGGAATATAACAAAGAATCTTTCCATGCACATTTTTTGTTATTTGATTTGTTTGATATCTACACATCTAAAATTCAAGGCATTCTGGTGCAAATTCACATTCTCTATCATCTATAATATGATTTTTGGGACAAACATATATTTCTTGATACTCCATTCCAATATCTTTCATAATTGTAGATAATTCTAGGTATGAGCAAGGTAGCATATTTGATGGTAGCAAAAAAAACTCACCTTTCAATCTACAAAAATAAAATAAAATTTTTTCATATAACAATATTAAAAGTTCATGATTCACTCTTTATTAACTATGAAAAATATGACATACCTTAACATATGTGACATTTCTATGTTTGATAAAACCATTCATAACATTCAAGTTCACCAACAACAATACAATAGAAAGAAGAGTTGTTTGGGACCCTCATAAAGGGTTGCCTCTACATTCTCAAGTAAAGGTATATCATTAACATCAATGTTGTCATGAAGATCAATGTTGTTATCATGATTATGATCACTTGTTTTAGTACCAAATGTGTCATGAATCAATTCATTTGTACCATCATCTTCAAATGTATTTTCTGGCGTATGATAGCCACCTAGTTTCATAGGAACATTATATTCATCTTTGATGTTCACACATCCATATTCCTCCACTTCTACATCCATATTCTCCATGTTAGAGTGGTCCATATCATGTGACTTGGGAAGGTCGACCTATATAAAAATGATCAACATAAACAAACCATGATCATGATCACTTGAATAACTATTAAAACAATATAATGAATAACTCACCAATGGATGATAATCAAACCCCCCTTCAACATTAACATGGAGGCTACACTGTCTCTTATTTGTTTTGATGATAACTCTTATAACTTTAGGCCCTTGCAATTTTTTCCAAGACAATAATATTTTTCATCACCTCTTTGTTTAAAGTTGGACCATAAACTAGCAAGTGTCTTCCTATTTTGTTCTTTTCTTATATTATGTGACATGATTTGATGGGCTATTGAAACTTTGGTCTATACTTGTGACAAACTAAAAAAAAAAATGTCACAAGTACACTAGCCATCTTAGACCTAGTCATCTATGGAGCTTGTGAAATGATGTTTTAGTATAATATACCAAATTGAAATAATTACACATAGAAAAATCTCAAAATGAACCAAAAACATTGAAACTTGGATTAAAATATTAAGACACAATCTAATCTAGAAATAACATCAAATTTATTTATATTTTGAATTAAGAATCTCATATCATTAACCTTAGATAGACTTTGTTATTGAAAATATTCTATGTTCAAACTAAAATATATGTGAATGAGATTATTATATTTCTATAACTATAAGTAGCACCAAACAAGTTGTTTGATGTGTTTAGGGTCATCATGTTTTTGATGTGTTTTCCTTTGGACCCAATAATGTCATGTGGACCAATAGTCAAGTCCATGAGTTAATGTCAATAAAAGGACCTAAGGACATGGTCACTCTTCAATAAATTTCAACAAAATTTGGAACTACTCCTCTATAATAATCATCATTTAGAATTTCAAATTGATAGGTCCAAATGATTATTATTCTTAACATTTGGAAGTACTCCTCTATAATAATCATCATTTAGCAGTTATGAGATGATCAAACAAGAGGAAATAGTTGAGAGCTTAGATTAACACAATTTTTAGATGATCATATGAAATAAAATGGGTAGGACATGAGTAGAAAGAAACTAGAAATATATTGTGTATAGATGAAGGTAAGAAATGGTAAATTTTGGAGTTCTCAGTATTTAGTATGCATATATCATCATTCCAGATCAAATGGGTGAGTGGTATTATACATGCATAGTGAGAAATAAAGGATGAAATTGAACATACTAGGGAGGTCTCAAGGATCACACTTGTTGAGGTCCACTTTAGCAATGGCCCTTCCTGTGAAATTGTTGTTTAAAACTATGGAAATCCAAGAGCTACACTAACCCTACTTTGAATCTCAATAGTACAAGTATAACATCAAATAACCAAAACCAAGGAAACAATAATATAGGAGGATAGGATCCACATTTGAATATATAAACACATCAACTAAATTTTAGAAAGATAGGTAACCCATACTGATAAAATGACATCCTTATTAGCATTAGAGAACATATTGATCATTACTTTGAAGAAAGAATAAGAGACTAAGTAGTCGCGCATCAAAATAGTAGTCATAATAACTATAAGTGATTATGCACCAAAACATAAAAATACACCAAATAGATATGCTAGTAAAATTAGAAACCCATTCTACCAATGATTCCTAAATTAGGGGAAAGAGGATACCCCTCTTCTTGAGACCAACTAAAATATAAACATAAAAATTTATGCTTGAACCCATTATTCAAGTGACTCCTAGAATAGAGGAAAGAGGATACCCATTTGATTGAGACAATCCCTTTTGAAGGAGGTGAGAGCACTTCCAAAATATAGGGAAACATGGGATGGATGAAGAATTGGTCTTTGAGATATATAGGAGGTGTGACCCAAACTAGAAAGTTCTCAGGTGAGAATGAAGTGGATAGGGGAATGTTTTCTCATAGATGCCATTTGTTCAAGAAGCCATACTTGAAATCTCCTAAGATCAAATAGACCTCATCAATATTATAAAAAAAATATTAGGACGGTTGGTTGGGCTAAACAAACAACATAGGTCCATAGAGAGAATGAGAACCCATAGGAGAAGAATTATCTGCATAGTAAAAAATAGAGAGCATACCAAAAATTCGTATAATATCTAAATAAAAGTCACAAGAGACTAGAAAGGAGTTCATGGGGTTGTAGCTAAGATCAATAATAGGATTATTTAAATTTCTTGTTGTAAGTAAAGAGGAGAGAGAAAATAAACTACCATAAGAACACCACATAAAATATGTGTACAACAAGGAATTGCACTATTTAGTGCTTTGTCATTCATGACTATTTATATTCTTACCCACCATGGAAAAATTCCATCTATTTCTCATCAAATCTAACCTATCTTTATAAATGAAAACCCCACAAACTAAATTAAAAAAAACATAATCAATGTTAGCAAATATACTAAATCAATATATGAATGTCATGGGAATGGGCTTGTTGTATAGTGTGGGCAGGGGGTTGTGTTTGTGCTATAGCTTACTGTTGATAGGAAAGTTACCTCAAAAAGATTGGGGCCACAAATTGTGCTACTCAAATGAGACAAGAGTTACAATGTTCCTAAGGCATAATTGATGGTGTTTTTGCGCAAATTTTTAGTAGTTTCAAACAATTTCATTTTCAAGTAAAATCATGTTTCAAGATAGGTAATTTCATTTTAAAATCACATAAATCAAGTTTCAAACAATTTCATTTTCAAATCACATGAATCAAGTTTCATTCCATTTCATTTTCAAATAACATATATAAGGTTTGAAACAATTTCATTTTCTAATCAAAAATCTAAAGTAATGCACATCCTTACCCAGACAATAGTGTCAATAACATAAAAACTTGGTGCTCAAACCTCACACTGGCTCAAATGTGCCTTTCTTGCAAGGACAACTATGAAAATGAATTTGTCTTTTTATTCTTTTTTTAATGTTATTGCGTAATTATCTGAATTTTGACTTCTATTTATAAGTAGTTGGTATTGTGATGATATCAGGGGCTAATTGAAAAATAAATGTGCCCTGCCATCAGAAAAGAATGTCAAAAATTTGGGCCACATGTAGTAGTGAAGAAGCTATAGTTATTTAAGTATGAATTTTTCATTTGACGATGGAATCATGGCCAAAGCAAAAAAATGTTTTTGATTATTGAAGATCTAGCTATATATCACAACTAGAGGAGAATGATGTCCCATAAATGAGGTACTTTATCTAAAGGAGATTTAGGTATAAGTTTTAGTTTTTCATTTATATGTCAATGAATTCTGTATGTCTAGTGTATAGGTTAGTTGTGGGAGTTAGCATTGATTTCTTTAGGTGTAAGATATTTTAAAAGTAGGTGAGTTGGTGGGATAAAAATTGTTTTCATGGCACAAAGGGTTGTCTATGATGTTCATTTTGATTTGAGTTTAAAGTGTTAGGGTGGATGATGAGAGAACTTGTCCCTCTAAATTTTAAGGTTACGTAGTTGTCAAGATGTGGTCATGTCATAAAATATTTTTGGATTGATATCCCTCAAGAGAATGATTTTTTTTATCTTAATGATGGAAATTTGGAAGTATTTAGAAAGATGTTAGTCCTAACAATGTATGAATATTGGATTAGTGGATGATAATTAATAGGCTATGTATGCTAGGAAAATGTTTAAGTGTGAGTTACTTTTGTTAAAAGATAAAATTAAAGTATGTATTATACATGATTTGTAGTAAGCGGTACATTATTAGTTGTACCTAGCACCCTAGAGTTTTTTGGATTAAAATTTTAATGAACCATGTATGGGAAAAAAGATTCTTATAGAATTGGTGAGCACATCGGTTGGGTACCCATGTATTTGAAGAGGTGGATTGTTTTTATATGGACTCAATAATCAATCTTGATGTAGAAGAAGGAGAGAATCCCAAAGTGATGATGGTTTCCCTATAATGATGATTTATGGTCATTAGAACCTGTGTGTGCTTGATTTTTAGTAATCTGAAACTATTTGAGTGGACAATTTATGCTAATTTTGAAACCATATGTGAGGTCTATGGTGAGTCAAAACTACTATAGTGCAAAGCTTATGGTGAACTTGAAACCATTTATGTGATGTTCATGGATTTCATGGTGAGATTGAAATAACTTCAAAATTGCATCACTTAGGGGTAAACCATTAAAATCCAAAATTACTAGAATGAGGGGAAAAAATGTGAATGATAGAAGTTTATCTTGTAAATGGGAACCTAACAAGGTTTTAAAATATTTTAAAGATTATGGTGGAGGCAGGATCTGAAAATAATCATCATAATTAATTGTAAAATTTAATATGTATTTTCTTATAAATATAATGTATTGGTCATGTGTTTCTAAAATGGAGCTCATCTTTATGGATTTCTCCTTTGTGTAATACCTTCCAACTTGGTATTAGAGAAATTAGTTTTTTCAAATGGTTGTTTCCATTAGAAATAAATAATACTCAAAAGTTGGAGGGGGGGGGGGTTGTGGGGTGAATCAATATTCTACAAACTTTTGACCACAACTAGATATTGTTAATTACTTTATAACTTGCATATGAAAGTAAACCAATAATACATAATAGTAAATATAACTATTGTTACTTAGGTTTACACCCTTGTCCAAAGCTTATGCATGAGGACAACCTAGTGAAACATGGAAACAACCTCCAAGCTATGGGACTTGAACTGTGAGTTTGAGTCTCTAGAGAAGGACGACTTCCTCTTACTATCAGGATGCACCTAACTACTCTTGGAGAGGAAAAGGGAGAAGGGGAGCATGAAAGAAAATCTACCTAATCTAATCTAAAGAGGTGATGCACCAAAATAGAGTGTTCAGACCAATCTCTGCCCATATATGCACTTTTGAACCATAATGAAACTAAGGATATACACATTTAGACTTGCTTTAATCTAATAATCACATGCAGATCAGAAGACCAAGATGAATGACACAAGGAAAGAGAGATTCACTTATATTATCATTCATAGGCCAAGGAGATATAGTCATGCAGATCATAGATCTCTACAAAACACTAGTAAGAGGCAAAGAGTTCTTGCACTTTCATACCAATGGCTGAAAGAGATAAGACAAAAAATCATGTGGTTTAGAGGCATAGGGGAATTTACACTAAGAATTTTTAAAGCAGTAACAGAGAAAACAGAGAAAGGTCCCACTTGCAAAAATCATCAAAATTTGCCTTTATAGCTTAGGCATAACTGGGATGTCCTCCAACTGTAATTACTCCACAACAACCTGCCATTAAGTCCTGCAGAGAACAATCATGGGGGAAATTTGATCCAAATATGGATCCAGATGCAATGATATCTAATCTTCTATGTCAAATAATGCCTTGAGAGGACAAAAATGGTGCCATTAAGCTATTTTGACTAGGTAGATGGATTGGAAAGGAGGTGGAGTGTTCTTCCTTGTCTCGCATTCATTTTGGGGTGGTTGGAATCAATTACAAAGATTAAATCACATAAAAAAAAATCTTGACTTTCTTCATTCTTGAACACCTGAATCGGTAGGGTCAACAAGTCAACAAAACTCTGCATCCAAAATGGGCTATGTGGGCCAATGAACTCTTTCCTTTCTTCCACCTCGCAAGGTCTTCCTGAGTTGACCATCTCTTTTCATTACTAACTGTGATGGTCACATTAACTGCTAGCCACATCTAACTATTACTGCCTCCACCAGACCCACTGGGACACATGCCACCAAGGTGCTATGTCGCTATGGGTATCCTTTGAGCAATTTCCCATAGCGAGATAGCACCCACTGTAGATTTGAATTGATCTAACAATCACGAAGACTTGCCATAATACTATGCTATCTCCTTAAACTTTTGGGCCCACAAAACACCTCAGCACACCTGGCATCTAACTCGGCCCAAACTAGTACCATCCCTACAATTTCATAACACTCAGCCCCACCCTACTATGTGTCATTGAGGTGCTATGTCGCTATGGGTAATATTCTCACAGCTTTCCATAGCGAGATAGCGCCCACCATTGATCTCGATGAGATCAACGATCGTGGAAGATCCTCGTAATACTGTGCTTGCCTCCATAAAGTTTCTAGTCTATGAATCCACTTGGCAACCACCTAGCACAACTTGGCATCCTCATCTTGGAAAGATTTGGCCCAACTGATCCACATGGCACAATGGCACTATGTCGCTATGGATAATATCCTCGTAGCTTTCCATAGCGAGATAGTGCCTACTGTCAATTTCCTTAGATCTATGGTGATCAACAAAATTGTACAACTACACACTGAGATGGCTGAATAGACCAATGAAATATTGCCACCATATTTGACACAACTAAAACTGCCACCGAGGATGAGCCATAAGATTTCTTTGGAGAAGGGCAGGCCCATTATGTCATCTGTGCCACGCATTGTCGAGGCACTATGTCGCTATGGTTAATATCCTCACAGCTTCCCATAGCGAGATAGTGCCCACCATTGATCTCCACAAGAAAAATGATGAGCAAGATGGATCTAATCTATTAGTATACCAACCAATAAGAACTGACCATGTGCCAACCTATCTAAAAAGACCTCATTTACAGCCCACCAAGTGAAGCAGGACCCACATTCTACACAGTCATACTTTAGCCAATGAAAAGATCGATCATCTGCCAAGATGTCAAATTTTATCACTGATATCTAACGAGGTATACCTAGGAACCACCTTCCTTCTGATGTTGCCGCAATATCATTTTTTCGTCTGGGTGCTATGTCACTAACGGCGAGGAATACAGATTTCTCGATAGCACCATAGCACCCACTGTGGATGGAACAAAACCTAGCGTCGGAGAAACAATAAGGAAAGGGAGGACCCACTGACCACACAGCCAAAAGGCACTATGTCGCTATGGCAAAGGACCGTGCAACTTCCCATAGCGAGATAATGCCAATCGTATATATCTTTTGATCCGATGATGGGGGACTTGTGGGCTTGCAAAAATACACTTAGGAAATAAGGAATATCATTAGGTTCAATCATTTAATTTTTTTGATATTCCTGGGGATGTTTATGTAAGAACCCCAAATAGGCTCTATGCTGATCACTATTTGTTTCCCTGGGTGTAATAATTGTTTTTGGTTTGTTTTTGAATGTTTTAAGCTGTTTTTGGGTTTTTGAGTTGATGAAAAGAAAATACAAATATTGAAAACTAATCTACCTCAAATTATAACTCAAATCTGATCAAATTCATTTATTCAGATGGCTCCTAATGTTTGTACAATACTTATTGCTGGAAGCATACATTAAAAATATCATCATTAATAGTTGAAAAAAGAACCTGATTTTTGTCTCCGATACGCAACCACGCTGCTGGTTGCTTCCTCCTTGGGCAGCGCCTATCAAAAACCGCAATATTAAATCTCTGATTTTTAATTCACTGTAGCATTGTACTATTCACAACACTGTAGCTGCTATTATAACCCCTTCCAACCTATAATAGATTCATCTAATTCTTTCCTACTAAACACAATATTGACTCTAGAATGAAGTCAACTCACAGGCAAAATTCAAGTGATATTTCACACCCTCAAATTGCATCAAATCTGAAGATACTACATCCTCCACAGTCTGAATTCTTCTCAAACTTGTAGAAACCCTTGTTGCCACAACTTCAAGAAATTTCACAAGGCAAAGTTTTTAAGCACTTCTCATAACCTGCTCTTGAAGGAAGACAAGGTTTGTTTATAAGGACTCCTCGGCTCCAGAATGAGTCTCCACGCTCAATGTGGGATAAAAGATATAATAATAACATAAAAAATGTTATTACATTAAAACTTAGAAAATCCCTTTTAATTTTTCCATAAGCTTGGACCCACAATTAATTGAAACAATGGCCCCTTTTATGATATCATGACCCTCACTTAAGTTATATATTATAACTTAACAATATAGGCTCAAAACCAATAATGTTTATTTTAACTAAATAAACATTAATATCTCCATTATTAATCAACATTTTTTAATGTTGTTTGGACTAGGAGCTAACATGATAGAACTGCATATGACCATACCCCTTTTCTAAAAATAGCAGGGGTCTATCTTTATAACTCCAAAACTGCTAAAAATAGCCTGACCAAGCCAAACTCAAAGGAAAACTCATTATAAACAAACTCTGGCAACCCAGAAGAGTACTCTGCTTTGGTCCTTGGAGGATCTCCACACCAAGGTGACCCTCTATCCAATCTTATTAGCCTACGAGGGTCTCTGATAGGCTAATCACCAGCTAAAGTGATGTCTCTAGCTAGAAGGGGACATCACAGTCCGCCCTCCTTGAAATTGCTTTTCCTCGAGCAATCTCAACTCTGGATGCTGTAAAATCTCCTTGCTCTCCCAAGTAGCATCCTCTACTGGAAAATCCTTCTACTTCACCAAATATTCTTGGCTGGTACGTTTCCTCAAGTTCCTCTCTCTAAAATCAATGATAGCCTCTGGTATCAAAACAAGTTTTCCCTCATCATCCAGGGGTGGTAGTACTAGAGAAGGCACAAAATGATGCCCTAGTGCCTTTTTGAGGCGTGACACATGAAAAAAATTGTGCACCTTGCTCTCCACTGGCAAGTCTAACTCATAAGCCACCTCTCCCACTTTCCTGATAATCTTAAATGGACCATAGTATCGTGGCTTGAGTTTCTTGGCACCACTCTTCTTGAGAGTGGATTGACGGTAAGGCTACAACATAAGATACACCATGTCTCCAACCTCAAAAGTCCGCTCAGTCCTCTTCTGATTTGCATATTGCTTTTGGTGATTTTGTGCCTTAGTTAGATTATCCTTGAGAGTCTTAACAAGGTCTTGACTCTCTTGTAACAAATCACCTGCACTGGGCACTCTACTGTCACTCAAAAGCAGATCCATAAAATTGGGTGCCTCATACCCATACAAGGCCATAAAGGGTGACATCTGAATAGACATGTGATAAGTGGTATTGTAGCAATACTCACAGAGATAAATCCATTTTACCCATGCCCTCTGTTGCCCTGCTATATAATTTCTGAGATATCCCTCCACCCATTTGTTTACTATCTCTATTTGACCATCTGTCTGAGGGTGGTAGCTAGTACTCAGAGTGAGCTCTGTCGCACACAACCTGAATAGCTCTTGCCAAAAGTGACTCATAAACCTGCTATCTCTGTCACTTACAATGCTCCGAGGTAAGCCATGTAATCTGAATATCTCTTTGAAGAACAACTCTGCCACCTGTGTAGCAGTGTATGTAGTAGTGATCGGAAAGAAGTGTGCAAACTTTGTAAGGCGATCCACAACCACATATATGCAGTCTCTGCCTTGGGCTCTAGGCAGTCCTGTGATGAAGTCCATAGACAAATGCTCCCACTTCCTATCAAGAATTGGAAGTGGCTGAAGTAAACCGGCTGGATAGGAGTGTTCTTTCTTATTCTGCTGGCGAGTGGGACACTCCCTAACATATTGAAGTACCTCTGCTTTGAGCCCTTTCCATGTGAATCGCTCTCTAATCTATCGGTATGTCTTTTAGAAACCAGGATGTCCTGCCATAGGTGAATCATGAAAAGATTTCAAAACCACTCTCCTCACTACTGATCTTGGGACCAAAAATATTCGTCCTTTGTAAATGATGAGCTCATTCACAAGGGTGTATCTGCTGTCCTAAATAGTCCCATCTATGAATCTAGCTGGCCAAGTGTCCTTTGCATACTCTGCAAGGATCAAGTGTCTCTAATCCTCCGATATGTCTGTCAATAAGCTCAAATGGGGCCTACGTGATAAGGCATCAGCACCTACATTCTGTGTCCCCTTAAAATATGTAATGTCAAAGTCATAGGACTGTAACTTGCTCACCCACTTTTGCTGCCTATCATTGAGATCTTGCTGCCTCAAAAAGTGTCTTAGGCTATTATGGTCGGTTTTGATACAAAATTTTCTACCTACCAAATATTGCCCAAATTTGGCCAAAGCATGCATAATGGCTAACATCTCCTTATCATATATGCTGAAGCTCCGCTCTGGCCCTCTTAATTTCTTGCTCTCATAAGCAATAGGGTGCTTCTCCTGCATAAGCACCACTCCAATGCCCTCTCTGGAAGCATCACAATGTAGCTCAAGAGGTTTGCTAAAATTTGGTAATGCTAACAATGGACAAGAAGTCATCAACCCCTTAAATTTCTCAAAACACTCCTGTGCCTCAAGAGTCCACAAGAAAGCTCCCTTTCTCATCAAATCTATCAAGGGTGTTGCATGCCTGGAATATCCATCCACAAACCTTCTGTAGAAACCACATAGTCCTAGAAAGCCCCTCAACTGTGTAAGGTTCACCGGTGAAGGCCACTCCACAATGGCATGAATCTTTTTAGGATCCATGCACATGCCCTCTACACTGATGATGTGACCCAAGTACAACAACTCTGTCATGCCCAAATCACACTTTGACTCCTTTGCATACAAGGATTCTCTGTCCAATATACTCAGCACCGTGTCCAAGTGAACCAAGTGCTCCTCCCAAGATCTACTATATACCAAGATATCATCGAAGAAGACAAGTACAAATCTCCTCAACTGAGGATGGAAAACCCTATTCATTGTTGCCTGAAAAGTAGCAAGTGCATTAGTTAGCCCAAATGGCATAACTACAAACTCAAAATGGCCACAATGACATCTAAAGGTTGTCTTCTCGATATCCTGCTCTCTAACTCTGATCTGGTGATAACCTGATCTCAAATCTATCTTTGAGAAGAAGCAAGCTCCATGAAGCTCATCTATCAACTCATCGATCCTAGGAATGGGGTATCTATTTTTAATCATCTTCCTATTAAGCGCTCTGTAATCAATGCACATCCTTAATGTCCCATCCTTCTTCTTTACTAACACTACTGAAGAAGAAAAAGGAGACTTACTTGGTCTAATGTGGCCCATAGCAAGTAACTCCTTTATGGTTTTCTCAATTTCATCCTTCAACCTCTTTGAATGCGTGTAAGGTGTAATCATGATGGGCTTAGCCCCCTCCTCTAACTCAATGATGTGCTCAATACCTCTGTCTGGCCTTAGAGTGTTTAACTCTAAGCTCCTGAATATCAGGAGGATATTCAATCTTATGATGTCCCTCCTGTGATGGCATCAACATGCACTCTGCTGCCCACTCTACCTAATCATGTCGAATCAATCTAGCCATTCTACGAAAAGAGACCATCCTGAGATCACTATCCCTGATTGCCTTAAGAATAGGTGTCTTCCCATTCACTTTAAACCTCATCTCCATCTCCTTGATGTTAAGAGTGAACTCACCAATATCGTGCAACCAACTCATCCCAAGAACTATATCTGTATCTCCCATAGGTACAACATAAAAATCTACCTTAAAGTCATAATTATTAACTTTCAATGGGAGTCCAGTGATCCTACGATCACATTTGAGGACATAGCCATCCGCTACCCTCAATCTAATTCCCCCAAACTCCTCTATTTGTGTGCCACGCTTCTCCACCATCCTAGCATCAATGAAATTATGAGTGGCACCTGTATCAACCAAGGTTATGACTCGCTGTCCAGCGAGTACTCCTCTAATCCAAAATGACCCTTCTTGCTTAATACTAGTGAGACGAGCTTCCCTAAGTTGCCCATCTCCTTCCCCATCCTTGGACTCCATTTTAGACAAGTTTTCAGCCTTGACTTCCTCTTTTTCACCATCTATTTCCTCTATATCAAACTGCTGATCTGAATTATCTGATTCTGATTCCTCATAGTATGCCCACATAACTCTGTTAGCTTTTCCCTTTGGCCTAAGAGGACAATCATGGTTTGCATCATAGGGTCCCTTATAGTAGAAACATAATTTTTTCTTCCTCAAATCGTTTAATGTTTCCTTGTCAAAAGGTGCTGGAGTTTTATCTTTAAAATCATTTTTAAAATCAGTCCTCTCTGGTTTTTTATAAAATGGTTTGTTATCCTTACTAGAAGATGCTCCTTTGGACTGAAATTTGTTTGTTGGGACTGCATGTTCCATACTTCTTGCCTTTTTCATCGCTTCCTATAAAGAAATAGGATCAAATGCCTTTATCCAACCTCTCACTGGTTTGGATAGGCCCTCAATGAAAAGAACTATCAATCTATGCTCTGAAATGTTTGGCACCATGACTACCAACCACTGAAATTCACCAATGAAATACTCCAAGTTGCCTATTTGTTTTAGCTGTGCTAAGTCCTGAAAGTAAATCTCTGGATCTTTTTTGTCAAATCTTTCAACCAACCTATCCACGAAGTCCTGGTATTCTGTCACTTGGTTATGCTAAAGTGTTACCATACCATGGTACCACCAATCATGTGTTATTCCCTCCAAATGCAAGGTGGCATATTTGATAGCTTCAATCTCTGTCATTGGCCTCAGTGCCAAAAATGTTTCAAGCTTATGAATCCAAGCTTGAGCTGTCATCTTACCACTCCCATCAAATGTAGGCAATGTAAGCTTGCCTGTAGCCCTCTTCAGCTCACTATTTTGACCTCTAGGCCTCCTATCTTGTCTGAGTGACCTGTAATGCTCTCTCCTCTGATTTACAAAGCGTTCAAAGGTCATCCTCTCCCAAACCTGTGGGGCTAATAATTCCCATTCATCATTTTCAGCCATGAGTGCATCTGCGAATATGGGGTCTCCTGTCGCCTCCTCTACCGGAGCTTCTTCTGGCTCCTCCGGAACAAATGTAGGGCATGTAGGCCTATCAGCTATTCTGGAATGGGTCCGTTGTGGTCTCTGATTACCTGTAGCACTCCTGTTATCTCCCTATTCTCCTGGCTCCCCATTTTGTCTAACAGGTGGGTTCATCCTTTCTACCATAGTAGTGAGTGCCTGTAATGCCTGTGCCATCTGCTGCTGCCCTGTAACCATAGCATGGTAGAATTCTCTGGTATCTTGATCATCATTATTCCTCCTGTTTCTAGGTGGAATACCATCATGCCTCTCTTCCATATTTCCTATTTCCTATAACTATTCTCTTTCAATCAGAGCTCTCCTACGAGTATGGTACCTGTGTTGTCCAATTTCTGGTGGCTGCATATGACTCCCCAAACCCTCAGGATGGCAGGAATGAGGCTCTGATACCAATGTAAGAACCCCAAATAGGCTCTACGCTGATCACTATTTGTTTCCCTGGGTGTAATAATTGTTTTTGGTTTGTTTTTGAATGTTTTAAGCTGTTTTTGGGTTTTTGAGTTGATGAAAAGAAAATACAAATATTGAAAACTAATCTACCTCAAATTATAACTCAAATCTGATCAAATTCATTTATTCAAATGGCTCCTAATGTTTGTACAATACTTATTGCTGGAAGCATACATTAAAAATATCATCATTAATAGTTGAAAAAAAAACCTGAATTTTGTCTTCGATACGCAACCACGCTGTTGGTTGCTTCCTCCTTGGGCAGCACCTATCAAAAACCGCAATATTAAATCTCTGATTTTTAATTCACTGTAGCGCTGTACTGTTCATAGCACTGTACCTACTATTATAACCCCTTCCAACCTGTAATAGATTCATCCAATTCTTTCCTACTAAACACAATATTGACTCTAGAATGAAGTCAACTCACAGGCAAAATTCAAGTGATATTTCACACCCTCAAATTGCATCAACTCTGAAGATACTACGTCCTCCACAGTCTGAATTCTTCTCAAACTTGTAGAAACCCTTGTTGCCACAACTTCAAGAAATTTTACAAGGCAAAGTTTTTAAGCACTTCTCATAACCTGCTCTTGAAGGAAGACAAGGTTTGTTTATAAGGACTCCTCGACACTAGAATGAGTCTCCACGCTCAATGTGGGATAAAAGATATAATAATAACATAAAAAATGTTATTACATTAAAACTTAGAAAATCCCTTTTAATTTTTCCATAAGCTTGGACCCACAATTAATTGAAACAATGGCCCCTTTTATGATATCATGACCCTCACTTAAGTTATATATTATAACTTAACAATATAGGCTCAAAACCAATAATGTTTATTTTAACTAAATAAACATTAATATCTCCATTATTACTCAACATTTTTGAATGTCATTTGGACTGGGAGCTAACATGATAGAACTGCATATGACCATACCCCTTTTCTAAAAATAGTAGGGGTCTATCTTTATAACTCCAAAACTGCTAAAAATAGCCTGACCAAGCCAAACTCAAAGGAAAACTCATCATAAACAAACTCTGGCAACCCAGAAGAGTACTCTGCTTTGGTCATTGGAGGATCTCCACACCAAGGTGACCCTCTATCCAATCTTATTGGCCTACGAGGGTCTCTGATAGGCTAATCACCAGCTAAAGTGATGTCTCTAACTAGAAGGGGACATCACAGTTTAAGATAACATTAAACAGGGAAGTGACCATTGGACGGGCAGTATTTAAAATTCAAATATTTGGCAGGAGGGCACAATATATAACATTTCTGGCGACTCACAGTGGATGCTAGCCTGGTATGCATAGACCAGTGACCTCATGCATCTATTGGGTTACAGAGTCAAAAAGATGTGGATTCTGCATTCACTGTGAAACCCTAACCCTACCTCTGAGAGGAAAACCTTGAAACCCTTGTCTCTGTAACTAGGACCAGAGACCAAAACCTCCTTCCTGTAACCTTCAAAATTTCAAAACTGGCTATCTAACGGAGACAATCTTGTGCTCGTGCGCTTCTTGGAAAATAGGAGAGCTGAAAAAGAACTACTCTACTTATATACATGAAACCTTCAACCTTCATCAAAAGCATGACTTGAGATATATCCCATTGACTAGGATAGGCATAATTTCACCACTAGGCTTGCTTAACTAGAAAGCATTGGCCTGTTTGCAACTAATAATCAGATAGGGGCCACTCGACAATGCATCAAACTTGAGTGTCTTCCTAGTTTTTCCCTATCTGCATCCCATTTTAGAACCAAATCTCCCTCCCTGAAGATTCTGATCCTAGCCTTCCTGTCAGAACTCTTTTTTATCTACTCCTAGTGTGTCTCTAGGGTCTACATGGCTTTACTTCTCTTCTCTTCTAGCTCCATCAACTCTTCCATTCTTATTGTCATGGAATCATCTTCAATCAACTCCAGCTAATGAGCTAGCTCTAGGGATGGGAACTCTAATGAAATTGGAAGCCTTGCTTCTTTGCCATAGACTAACACAAATGATGAATTCCCTATTGACCTTTGAGACATTATTCTGTCAGCCCATAGTGCAGTCTTCAATTTTTTATGCCAACACCTCTGATTATCTTCTATTGTCCTTTTCATGATCCTGATTAGGTTCTTGTTGGAGGACTCATCCAAACCATTACCCTGAGGATAGTAGTTTGAGGATGTGCTCAAATAGATATTATGATCCACTGACCATGCACAAATCTGAGCTCCAACAAAAGATTTTGCATTATTTGAAATAATGGTTGAAGGGGCACCAAACCTGGTCAAAATTCCATCAAGGAATTCCACAACTAAAGATCCAATGGCATCCTTCAATGCAACTACCTCTGTCCATCTGGTGAAGTAATCTGTAGCAGCTAGAATCCATTTGTGACCAGAACAAGAAGAAGGATTGATAAGGCCTATGAAATCCAATCCTCACTGAGCAAAGGGCTGGTCCACCTGAATAGGATGAAGGGGAAGAGCTACAAGTCTTTGTTTGCCAAAGAAGAAGGCACATTTTTCACACTTCCTCACATACTTATGACAATCATGAAATAGAGATGGCCAGTAATAACCAGCCCTCATGATCTTCATTGCAGTTGTGCTTGCTAAGAAGTGGCCACCATCAGAACCATCATGAAGTTCTTTGATCATTCTTTCAGCCTAGTCTATATTAAGGCATCTTAATAGGGCTCCATTAAAATCTTTTCTAAAGAGGACACCATCAACTATGACATAAGGAATTGACTATAATCTATACTATCTCCTTTTAGTTCTATCTAATCCTTGAGGTTATCCATTACCTAATAAGAAATTCATCATATCATCCATCCAACTGCTTGGGTCACCATTTCTTACCTCTTGTTGTTTTGTCAGTGTCATAGCAACTTCCTTATTAGGTTCTTGAGATGATAAAATTTGTTTACACAATCCCTTCCCTCTTACCATCTTGGTAATCTGAATGTCCACATCATATTCCATTACTTTAGTAATCCAGCCAGCTCTTTTCTCACTAATATCTCTGCTCAAAAGGAAATACTTCACACTAGCATGGGGTACTAACAAATGAATCTTATTATGAGACATGAGGTGTCTAAATTTCTTCAAAGCTCTGATGACTGCAAGGGCTTGTTTCTCTACATAGCTATATTTATCTTCATACTCTTTAAGCCCTTCACTAAAGAAAGCTATGGGTTGCTCATCACCTTTATCATTTCTTTGAGTTAGGAGAGTAGAGATGCTTGACTCACCACCTAGGGTATAAAGGATGAAATCTTTCTCAAAATTTGGGTTCATGAGAGTAGGGGTTGAGGCTATGGCTGCCTTGATCTCTTCAAAAATTTCCTTCCCTTCCTTGGTCCATGCAAAGACATACCTTTCTTGAGCATAGCTATAAGAGGTTTCACCATGGTAGCAAGATTAGGGATAAATCTTCACACAAAATTTATCTTGCCTAGGAAACTTTGCAACTCTTTCTTTTGTTTAGGAAGAGGGAGGGCAAGTATTGATTTTGTTCTCTCTAGATCAATGGTTAAGCCATCCTCAGATACAATATGTCCTAATAACTTTCCTTGGTTAGTAGCAAAGACACACTTTCTTGGGTTAAGGGAAACCCTAAACTCTTTGCATCTTAGGAATACCTGTCTTAGATGATCAAAATGATCCTTTGCATTCTTAGAATACACTGTAATATCATCAAGGTAAACTAAGACAAACTTGTCAATCAATCCTTTGAAGGCCATCTCCATTGCCTTCTAAAATGTAGCATCTACATTGGTTAGCCCAAACGACATCTTATAATAAGAATAGGTACCCCATTTAGTGGTAAATGCAGTCTTGTACCTATCAATCTCTTTAACCAGCACTTGATTGTAGCCAGAAAATCCATCAAGAAATGAAAATCTCTTTAAACCATTGACCTTGGACAAAATTTGCTCCATAGAAAGGAGAGGATGGTGATATTTAAGGGAAGCTTGGTTAAGGTCCCTAAAGTCCACACACAATCTAATTTCTCTATTCTTCTTCCTAATAGGGACAAGGTTTGCTACCCATGATGAGTGTTTGATGGGAAAAATTATATTAGCCTCAATCAACTTGGATAGCTCCTTTCTCATTAGGGGTTCAATCTTAGGATTCACTGGCCTCTATTTTTGTCTTACTAGTTTTACATCATTAATTAAATCTATGGTATGCTGAAACAACCTTGGGTCAAAGCCCTTTAAGTCATCATATGTCCAAGCAAATACATCATTAAATTCTTGACATAGATGAATAAAATTTTCTTGTTCAATTTCAGAACATACCTTCCCCATGTTTAAGGACTTTCCATCAGTAATCATGACTAGAGTGTAGTCATCTTCATCAGTAGCTAGGTTCATGGCCTTGTCTCTTTCTTGGTCATTAGGATTAAAAACACTCTCTAGAGTAATGAGACCTTTAGGCAGCTTGTTGGAGCTAAGGTTAATGATTTGATCACCATACTGATCCTGCAGTCTTGACTAATTTCTCTCTGAAAATTCTACCTCATTCTGCCAAAAGCTGACAAATTTCTCATCAGATTCAAACACTTGCTAATGGATGTTGTTATTAGGGATAGCAGGCCTTACTACCACTCTAATTTGTTGCTTCTTCTCCTCCTCAAGATTCCTCGGCACATCATAAGATGCACCTATTGCTACAAGTCTATCAAAATGTCTATTTTCTTTTCTAGGGATGCTTTGAATATTAAATGCATTAAAAACTTCAAGCAAATCCCATACCCTATTTTTGTAAGACTTGAGCAAACCATTCTTGGTGCTATTCTGATTTCTCACTTGATTAACCACCAACTCACTGTCTCCATACACCCGTAAGGCTTGGATTCTTCTTTTTTGAGCAAGTAGGAGACCTTGAATCAAGGATTCATGCTTGGCTACATTATTAGTGCAACTAAATTGGAGCCTAAAGGATAAATAGTACCTTACTTGTGCAAGAGAAATCAACATCACAATAGCCCCTAACCCAATCTTATTCCTTGACCCATCAAAGTACATACTCCATATCCCATCCATACCTTCTTTAGTACCCACAAGATTGGGAACTAGAGCATCTTTCTCCAATATACAATAGGTACTGAGACCTATCTCAAGAGTTTCTAATGTAGAATCAAATTGATATGCATAAGCCCATTCATCTAAGAAAAAAATAAGTATCTCTGCTAGGGAAGTGGTGGGCTCATTCACTATGTCATTCTCATCCATGTCTAGGATAGGGCAATTCATGTTGATGGAATTAGGGGTGTAAGATTTAGTATGATGGATGGCTTGAGGCTCTGCTCTAATTGAAGCATTGGCTCCATATCTCATCTTAAAAGACATATATGACCAATCAAAAGATATGAAACCACCTAGTTGGGCAGTAAAGTCTCTTGATAGACAGATGGCAAAATATGGCTTGACCTCAGCAACAGAGATGTCTTGGGTTACAATACAACTAGGGCATGCATGTAAGGCCATCTCCACATTCCTAAGGATCCCTACAGTCTTGATAGTACTACCATCCAACTGTAATACGTCCCTAACAATGGGCTCATATTTCATACGCAAAGCATCAACAACACACCTAGGCATCACTAAACTGCTAGCCCCTAAATCAATCATGCAATTATGGACTAGTTTTCCCCCTATAATTAGAGAAACATAGAATCGAGGAGGTCTAACCTTTTTACTTGTTTCTACCTCCCTTGATGGTTGTACTAGGCTTGTGGAACTTACCATATTGAGTGTCTGATCCTTTAGTTAAATTCTTTCCAATTCTTGCTGCAATGACCTCTTTTGCATGGGTATAGTAGCAATAGCATCCCACATGGAGATATTCACATTTTTCTTCTTCATCTTCTCTACCACATTGAATGGCATAGCAGGTGTTTTGGTAGAAGCTTTGGGAGTTACGATTGTATGAGGTTGAGATGGAATATCTTGAGGATCACTTGTATCTTTCCTGCCATGATTTTGCCTTTGCTGTTGAAAGGTACTTGATTGATTATTTGCTACTTGCTCATGAGATATTACATTTGAAGTTGAGGCCTAATTGGGAGGAGGAGGGACAACATCTTCCATAGCTCTTCTTTTGCTTCTAGTGTTATGAGCAATGGAATCTTGGTTTACATTACAATGCTCCTCCATCTGATGATTCATGAAAGAGCAATCACCCTGTCTTTGCATATCTGAGGCATCTTTAAATTGGTCCTCTTTGTATGATTTTTTTGTTGAAGGATCTTGGACTATTAAAGCCATAAAAGATTCAACCTTCTGGCACATACAATAGGCATAGGAGTAGTTACAGGAGGGGCAAAAATCTTGATCTTGAGTCATATTGTTTTGAGGGACTATGGCCCTATTTTGGTTTACATTTGAGGTTGAAGCATGGCCACCCTGCCTACTCTGATCAAAAGAATTGTTCCAATGATTAGGATTTGGAGACCTACCACTGCTTGGAGTTTGATATTGCAATTGATGAGTTTTACTACCTTAAGCTTTCTATCTTTCTAAAGTCATCACCTTGTTTCTTACTTTTTGCATCATAGAGGAATTATCCTCCAGCTTCTTCCCATGATCTTGCAAACTTTTCTCTTTTATCCATGTTCTACATCATCTCTTTGATTTCATCTATCCCATTTGAAGATGTGGAAGCTTGAGGGACTGGGACAAGGGATTGTGATGTAGAAGCTATGGGAAGAGGAGCCATTGTTGGTTGATGATTCAGAACATCAGGGAAGAAAGACATAGGAGGCCTTGGAGCTAGCTTACCTCCTTGTATTAGGATGTTCTCTAATTTTATTGCGATGTCATAAACATTAGGCAAGGTATCTCCTCCCATAGTTTGGATTGTAGTGGCAATATCACTATTAAAAGCTCTAAGGTAATGCAAGAAAGCATTACCAGGGGTAGGCTTCATTGAAGTAGGTATTCTATCCCATGTCTTTTGGAATATATAATTAAAATTAGTCATACATTCATGGGGGGCTCTTTTTATAGTAGTCAACTGCTCTAAAAGTGACAAATAGTCACTTTTATCCTCAAAATTTTTGCACAATCTTGCTCCTAATCCATCCCAATCTATTATAGAACCATGAGCTAAAGCTCTATACCATCATAGTGTTTTTCCTTTCAAGGATGAGGCTAGGAGCCTAACTGCAACATCATCCTTTGTAATACCATGGATATTGCAGACATTTGCAACCTTTTGAATGTGTTCTGAGGGAGAGATAGAAGTTTCACCAGTAAACTTTGGTATACTTTTGAGGGCAGCTACTAGTATGTCATGTCTTTGGGCTAATAAGAGAGGGCTCCCACCATTAAAGGTTGCAAAAGTATGAGCTCTAGGAAATGCCATTTAGCTAAGTGATCTATTGATATGTATTGATGGCATTCTAGGCTGAGATCTAATAGCAGGAGGAGTAGAGATATATCTTGTAGGTGTATTTGTTACTATTGCACTCCTAACTGGTGATAAAGATATTCTAGTCGTCCTTCTTCTAGGGTTTGAAAATGAAAGCTCTTGATACTGAAACCTACCTCTAGAAGATGCCATTGTTTCAGCTCTGGGCATGAATCATCGCAACTTTGGTCTAGAACTAGATATGTATTTGAAGCTTAGAGTCACCAAGTACTTTGAAGAATGAGCCTCTTGAAGGCTTAAACAATGAAGCCAGTACTATCCCCTCAATATTGATCTTGAAATCTTCTGTTTTGACACTAGTAGGCCTGAAATCTTCTGAAAAGTTATCCCACCAGGCATGCCAAAAATTGTTGTCACTTAGGCTTGCACCCTTGTCCAAAGCCTATGCATGAGGACAACCTAGTGAAACATGGAAACAACCTCCAAGCTATGGCACTTGAACTATGAGGTTGAGTCTCTGGAGAAGGCTGGCTTCCTCTTACTATTAGGATGCACCTAACTACTCTTGGAGAGGAAAAGGGAGAAGGGGAGCATGGAAGAAAATCTACCTAATATAATCTAAAGAGGTGATGCACCAAAATAGAGTGTTCAGACTAATCCCTACCCATATATGCACTTTTGAACCAGAATGAAAATAAGGATGTACACATTTAGACTTTCTTTAATCTAATAATCACATGCAAATTAGAAGACCAAGATGAATGACACAAGGAAAGAGAGATTCACTTATATTATGATTCATAGGCCAAGGAGATATAGTCATGTAGATCATAGATCTGTACAAAACACCAGTAAGAGGCAAAGAGTTCTTGCACTTTCATACCAATGGCTGAAAGAGATAAGACAAAAAATCATGTGGTTCAAAGGCACGAGGGAATTTACACTAAGAATCTGCAGAGCAGTAACAGAGAAAATAAAGAAAGGGCCCACCTGCAAAAATCATCAAATTTTGCCTTTATAGCTCAGACATAACTGGGATGTCCTCCAACTATAATTACTCCACAACAACCTGCCATTAAGTCCTGCAGAGAATAATCATGGGTGAAATATGATCTGGATACGGATCTAGATGCAATGATATCTGATCTTCTATGTCAAATAATGCCTTGAGAGGACGAAAATGGCACCATTAAGCCATTCTAACTAGGTAGATGGATTGGATTGAAGGTGGAGTGTTCTTCCTTGTCTCGCATTCATTCTAGGGTGGTTGGAATCGATTACAAAGATTAAATTACATTAAAAAAAACTTGACGTTCTTCATTCTTGAATAGCTGAATCAGTAGGGTCAGCAAGTCAACTAAACTCTGCATCCAAAATGGGCTACGTGGGCCAATAACCTCTTTCCTTTCTGCCACCTCACAAGGTCTTCTCAAGTTGACCATCTCTTTTCATTACTAATTGCACCAACCCTCAAACTCCAACTGTGATGGTCACATTAACTGCCAGCCACATCTAATTGTTACTGCCTCCACCGGACCCACTGGGACATGTGTCACCGAGGCACTATGTCACTATGCATATCCTTTAAGCAATTTCCCATAGCAAGATAGTGCCCACCATAGATTTGAACTGATCTAATGATCATGAAGATTCGCCATAATAGTGCTCTATCTCCTTAAACTTTTGGGCCCATGAAACACCTTAGCACACCTGGCATTTGACTTGGCCCGAATTGGTACCATCAATACAGTTTCATAACACTTAGCCCCAACTTGCTATGTATCACTAAGGTGCTATTTCACTATAGGTAATATTCTCACAGCTTTTCATAGCGAGATAGCACCCACCATTGATCTCCACAAGATCAACGATCATGGAAGATCCTTGTAATACTGCATTTGCCTCCATAAAGTTTTTGCTCTATGAATTCACTTGGCAACTACTGGCACAACCTAGCATCCTCATCTTGGTGAGATCTAGCCCCACTAATCCACATGGCATAATGACACTATGTCACTATGGATAATATCCTCACAGCTTTCCATAGCGAGATAGTGCCTACCGTCAATTTTCTTAGATCTATGGTGATCAACAAAATTGTACAACTGCACACTGAGCTGGCTGAATGGACCAATGAAATATCACCACCATATTATGACCCACCTAAAAAATGCCACCGAGGATGAGTTGTAAGATTGCTTTGGAGAAGGGCGGGCCCATTACGTCATCTGTGCCGTGCATAGCCGAGGCGCTATGTCGCTATGGTTAATATACTCGTAGCTTCCCATAGCGAGATAACACCCACCGTTGATCTCCACAAGATCAATGATGAGCAAGATGGATCTGACCTATTAGTATACCAACCAATAAGAATTGGCCACATCCCAACCTATTTGACAAGTCCTCATTTGTGGCCTACCAAGTGAAGCAAGACCCACATTCTACACAGTTATACTTTAGCCAATGAAAAGATCGATCATCTGCCAAGATGTCAAATTTTATCACTGATATCTGACGGGGCATACCTAGGACCCACCTTCCTTTTGATGTTGCCGCAATATCATTTTTTTTTTGGGCGCTATGTCACTAACGGCTAGGAATACAAATTTCTCTATAGTGCCATAGCGCCCACCATGGATGGAATAAAACTTGGCACCGAAGAAACAATAAGGAAAGGGAGGACGCACTATCTATGTGGCCAAAAGGTGCTATGTCACTATGGCAAAGGATCGTGCAACTTCCCATAGCGAGATAGTGCCAACCGTAGATATCTTTTGATTTGATGATGGGGGACTTGTGGGCTTGCAGAAATATACCTAAGAAATAAGGAATATCATTAGGTTCAATCGTTTAATATTTTTGATATTCCTGAGGATGTTTAAAATAACATTAAACAAGGAAGTGACCATTCGGTGGGTAGTATTTAAAATTCAAATATTTGGCAGGAGGACACAATATGTAACAATAACCATACATAGTGAGAACTCATAGCACTATTATTTGTCAGCTAGGGAAACCCTGGCCAAGGAAAAATCTTGCTGGGGATGATACCTACAAGATAATCCACTAAACAAATGAATCTTGTTAATAATATTGACCTTGTTAGGAGTCTTTGAAATACATATAGCATCTCCAGTCCTTGTTAGAGGACTAGGACCTATTAAAAGCCTCAACCCTATTAAGATGTGCTTCAACCCTATTAGGAGTTTGGAGTGCAATTACAATAAATGCAAGAAGAGCCCACTACCCTAACATGCAATATACAATTTAGTTTCCTCACAAGAATAAATATACATACAATACTATCTTACTATTGTATCTCACACTTGCTCTGATCATACAACATGTTTCACATCACATACAACTAGTATATAACTTAAACTTTCTTCACTATCATTTGCATCACATACTTGCTTCCCATTATCTATGCAAGATATGATCTTTACTTATATCTTACAAATTAACAAAACTCTGCTTAGTCGGCCTTGATGCTTTAACACACTTGAAAAAATATAAAATTGTAAGAATTTGGCTTAGGCCAGAATTCACCCAAGACCAAGGAACTCAAACACAAGCACAACAGTAGACCAAAGACAGAGTATGATTGGAATAATGTTATATTCATTCAATATGCCATATTCAAGTACAGTAGGAGTGCTTGTATATAAAGGCCTTTGGAGAGCCTCTAGAATGCATAGAAGTCAACATCATGATAAGTCACACAACCAGGCACATGTCCAATAGATATGGGTTATCCTCCATTAAGCATAGAAGTAAGTGTGATGATGTGAGGATAAGCCTACAATGGTGTATCATGCAAATTAGCATTTTAGACAACATGTGCTAAAATTGGAGTACACAATTGTGTTGTCAACATCGCAACTTAGTGTATGATGCAAACTCTAGTGTTATAGACACCATGTGCTAAAATAGAGTTGTGTACTTTTTTGTTGTTAACATGACAACTCATGAGAGTACACAAACTCCTAAGTGTCTCACCTAAATAAATAATAAAATAATGCATTAACCTAAGTAAACTTAAGTAAGTGTAAATAGTAAATACTTATTTACACCAACACCCCCCCTTAAGCTTATGACAACTAGGATGAAATGCATAATGGGTCCCAACTACTAAGACATGTTAGGTACCCATGTATATAATGAAATGCAATCTCTCTTAAAGTGGAGAAAGAGGGAAAACCTCATGGGAAAAGCCCTCCCCCCAAAAGAGAGATGAAATGATGTATGGATGGATGAAGTAATAAAGACCTCCCCATTACGACATACATCTAGTATATACATAAGAGAATGATGAGAAGAGGAAGAGAGACAAGATAGGCTTCCCCCCAAAGAAGAATGCTTGCCAGTGACTGCTCTGATGAAGAAGCTGATCCAAGACTACAAAATGGTGTTCCTACCCTTAGGAAGAAACAAGACCAAGGGTACAAATGAGATGCTTCTGTTGTGTGTGGAAAGAATCCCATGGATAAGTGATGTCTCTGAAACTTTCTAAACTGGATGAAGCTCAAAGAACTGTCTATCTACTCAACTAATGAAGAACCCTTCTACAACTACTGATCATAAGTATACATAGTCACTTCAACTTGCGATGATCGATTATGTAGAGAATGAATAAGAGAGTTGGATGTAGCCCTCATGACAACTGAAGAAGAGGCAGATCATCAATACTATCCCCCAAATCTGTCACTAAAGTTGGACCTAGAAGACTAGATGTACCCTATTGTGTTGGACCTATCACTGTGGTGATATATGCATGTGGACTATACTGATGTAGTGACCTCTTGCTACAACTGTCGATAGAACACCACATGTCTGAATCTGTTGAAGCACTATCACTGGTGTCACTATTAGTTCCCACATAGTATGATGTGTGGATAGTATTAGAGGACATGATTGGTCAACTTTCCTCAAAGCGTACATCCTTCTCTACAAAAATCTAATGTGTCTCTAGATCCAATAGTTTGTATGCCTTCACACTGTCTTCATAACCAATGAAGGTACAAGGTCAAGGTAATTGTGCCTTGCATCCACTAGAAGATCTATTTTCCCATGTAGGACAACTAAAGACTCTAAAGTGTGTCACAATAGGTTTTCTACCACACCATGCCTCAAAAGAAGTCTTGTCATCTAATGTTGGATGAGGAGACCTATTAAGAATGTGAGTGGCACTATTGATTGCTTTGACTTCAAGTGATGGATCTAGAGACTTGGCTTGTATCATACAACTTGCCATAGACTTAAGAGTTTGGATCTTGAATGCTACAACATTTGTCTTGTGTAGACTGAATGCTGGTGGAGTTTGAAGATCAATCCCCTCATGTCTAAAAAAGTCTTTTAGTCTTTTTTTCACATACATGCATCCATTTTCCATTCATAGAACTTTGATGGATTTCCTCAACTTTCATTCTACATGAGTCTTGAAGGCTAGAAACTTGTCCAACACTTCATTCTTATTATGAAGAAAGTAGAGACAAGTGTATCTTGAAAAGTCATGAACGAAAGTAAGTATGTAGCGACACTGGCTGAATGCAAAAGGACTTGCTAATACCATGAGAACCATCTGAAGAAAACCTGGTGCTCTTGAAGACTTCCCTCTTTGTAACTTTCCCTTTGGATACATATCCACTAAACCTATTGAACATTCACTATGGGAAAAGTTGATTTGGGGTAGACCTTTGACCATTCTATTTGTGCAAAGTTGTCGAAGGTAGTGAAAGGAAAGATGTCCAAACTGCTGATGCCATAATTTCATTGTTGAATTTGATTGAGATAACAAGGCCTTTAAAGGAGACTTGGGCACAAAATGGGAGAAAGAGTACAACCTCTTGTCATGATTCACTTTCCCCACTACAACCAAGGAGTCATCTTTTGGACTATACACCTTTACTGAGTCTAGAAGGAACTCAACTCTATGCCAATCTCCAAGGTGAGTGATTTGGTAGATTGATAGGAGTTTTGAACTTAGGTTTGGTATATAGAGAACATTTTGAAACTCTCCATTGTCCATCTCCATGTTTCCTTTCCCTTCATCTTCCATTTTAGTCTCATCTCCTATGAAGATGTGCAATATCTTTGACTGCTTCAGTGAAGAAAAATCCTCCTTTGAAGAACCCATATGATATGAGGCACCTGAATCAAGTATCCATTCCTTTGAAGAATGTGAATTTTCCATGAGTGCTTGGCCTTTTCCCTTTGAATCCGAAGACAATCCTTTCTCCTTATAAGCATTAGGTAGTGAAACATTAGGTGTCTTCATGATGTTGATCAACTCATCAATCTTCTTAAGATAACACTCATGTTCTTTATGACCCATTTTCATGAAATAAGTGCACTTTTTCTTCTCCTTATTGTTGTTGTCCCCCTTCTTCTTGGAATTCAAGGACTTTCCTTGATGATTGGATTGTGGTGTTGTCTTTTTTGCATCCTCTGATTTGTCCTTCTTCCACTTCTTATTCCTACCCTTTCCTTTTTTTGGAGACTATCTAGCTGAATTTTGAGAACCCTCATTATTGGCCACCAATGCTTTAGACTTAGATGATTTGAGAATCCCCATGGATTTCAACTTCTTTTCTTCAGTATCCAACATATTACCATATTCATCAAAAGTGACTTTCTTATAGGAAAACCCTAATGTAGTCTTTGAGGTGTTAAAAGAAGAAACAAATGTGGAATATTTTGATGACAACTTGTTATGTATGAGATAGATCAATCTATCATCTTTGATAGAACTCCCACAATCAGTAAGCTTTGTCCTTAGTTCATTCACCTTAACGATGAAATCTATTATAGAATCAAATTACTTAGGATCTAAGGAGACAAGCTCATCTTCAATTTTGGAAACATCCTCTTTAGACACTTTACCATATAGGTTTTTGAGGGTATCCCAAGCTTCCTTGGATGTAGAACACTTCTTAATTTCATATATGATCTTATCATCAACCCCCAAACATATATCACCTAGGGCTTTCCTATCCATTGCTACCCAAACTGAAATATCACTTGCTGATACTTTATCACCTGCTAGTTTAGGAAGAATACCATCTACATATTGTGAAACTCCATTGTGCATTAAATGATACCACATTTTGATGGACCATGTAGCATAGTTATGAGGAGTTAATTTTGGAAACTTAAATTTTCCCATAATATAAAAATTAAAGAAAATTGCAAAAAAGAGAGAACACAACACCAAGAACACCACCTCTTTTCACTAAATCAAGAACCCCCCCCAAAATAGATGCTTTTGGTGCTTTATCAGTAATGGGATCACAATGGCCACTTGCCAATTTTGGCCTTCGTGGACTTCTAATTTTTCTTGTTACAACTTCTATATGAAATACAAATCTGCAACTTTACAATGTGCTACAATTTAGAAGCAATACAAAGCAAAGAATGGCCCTATTTATGAAAGTGACACTTTTGTCCACACAACCTTACAATTTTACTATAGATCTAGAAAGTAGACAAAAAATTATGCACTTTAAAAAAAATGGAACTTGATTTTGACTCTAGATGTGCCTGTACAGAGCATTTGAAGTTGCAAAATGTAGGATTATGCAAGTACAGTCACCAAAAAATGCAATTTCTACCAAATTTGTGCACCAAAACCAAAGAAAACTACACCACTGAAAAAAGTAGGAAATTTTACCCAATTTTTAAAAAATCACACTTGATTTGGAGTCTAGATGACTGAGATATGGCCTCCCAAAGTTGGACTACAAAATCCAAAATCAAATTGGAGAGGGGTTGCACCAACAAAAGACGGGGTTAAATTTGATAATCATATGGCCATTACAGTAGTTAAAATTTTCCCTAGGATGACAGTTAGATGGTTTTCAAATTTAGGCTTGTAAAAAGATGATGTTAGCGTGCCCAAGCCTTGTGATGATGTTAGTGATGACATCAGTAGTATAGATGATGACATCAACATATAGATTTGTATAGACTATATAGAAAAGTCTGACATGTTCGATTGACATGGGCATATGGATCTGCTTGTGTGGAAGTTGAGTCAGTAAGTATAGATCTATGTAGAGATTGCTGACTCTACTCTTTTACAGAGGCTGACGTGGTACGTGTCCACATGGTAGAGGGTGATTGGTCTGCATGGATCACTTTGTGGAGGACGTCGAGTATAAAAAATGGTTGCTATTTTTTATACTATCAGTGCTAGAAGGGGAATCTCCATTGTGTGCACTAGAATCTTTCACCACAACCATGGATCATTGTATCAAAGGGGGCTAGGAAGTGGAGGGCGGTGCCAGAAACTTTAAATTGGTGTGGGCTATGGCAATGTTTTATCCCAAATTCGTGGGAGGTGGGATATAGGACCTTTTTAAAAAATTTTCCATTGTAGATGTAAAATAAGTGGAACTTTCCAGTGTGGCTGCAAATGGTTTGACGCCTGTTGAGATTTTGAGACTGTGGCTACACTTGTGATTTGGGTTGTTGGATTTTGGTGTTTGCATCTATAAAAATATGTGTTCATCATATTTAAATTGTAGTGCCTGGATTATTCAGACCATAGATAAATATGCAGTACAACCCTCTGATTTGTTAGGCCAAAAATTGAATGAACCCACCGATTAAAATAATACCCTATGAAATTAATAATAGAATATTCTGTGAAATTTGCAGAGCTGGGATCTGACAGCTTAATTCTACAAAAAAAAATTTCCTGACTGGGCAACAAATCCATAAATGCCCAAATCAGAAAAAAATTGTAGAGATTTAAAATAATTCAGATCCAAAAATAAATAATAAGATCAATTAAATGATCATACCTAGTTTGCAAATCATTTCCTTCGGGTGCCGGTTTGCAAAAAATTTCACTTCATGATTAACTTTCACCCAACATAGGCAAATTTATAGTTGATCTTCACCAAATTGATGTTCTAGAAATAATGGTGAGGTCAGATTTGGCTCTAGATGCTCCTAACTTATGCAAATTCTCTGGATTCAAGTTGAGGTAGTAAAGCATGAATGGTCTCGAATGACTATGTGTAGAGAATCTCCCCGAGCTCTAATACCATGTAAGAATTTCACTTAGGCTAGAATTCACCCAAGACCAAGGAACTCAAACACAAGCACAATAGTAGAGCAAAGAGAGAGTATGATTAGAATGACAATATATTCATTCAATATGCCATATTCAAGTACACTAGGAGTGCCTATATAAAGGCCTCTGGAGAGCTTCTAGAATGCATAGAAGTCAACATCATGATAAGTCATACAACTAGGCACATGTCTAGCAGATATGGGTTATCCTCCATTAAGCATAGAAGTAAGTGCGATGATGTGAGGATAAGTCTACAATGGTGTATCATGCAAATCACTGTTGTAGACAACATGTGCTAAAAAGGGAGTGTGTACAATTGTGCTATCAACATGACATCTTAGTGTATGATGCAAACTCTAGTGTTGTAGACACCATGTGCTAACATAGAGTTGCGTACTTCTGTGTTGTCAACATGACAACTCATGAGAGTACACAAACTCCTAAATGTCTTACCTAAATAAATAATAAAATAATACATTAACCTAAGTAAACTTAAGTAAGTATAAATAGTAAATACTTATTTACACCAACAAAAATAACTTTGGGTAAATATCTAGGATGTTAGACCAACATGATTAAGTAATTATTTTGTTTCCAAAATAATTCCTTAAGCCATACACTTCAATTTACTAATGCACTCTATTCTTCTTTATTAATTACTTGTGCTAGTATTCCTTTTGTAACTTACATGGTACTATCCATACAGATCTACGCACTAACATACATCATCATGAAACTGTCATCTATCACTTCTCAACTATGGATGAGCTAATTAGAAGTATCTCATTCATACATACCATATCTGTCTAACACTTGGAAAATTTTCTATCTTTGATGATTACATCATGAAATACCAAAATGGATATGTTTCCATAAATGCAACACTCATATATATACCTAGGCATATTTTCAATAATATCCCCTTTTGGCAATGATGACAACATTTGGAAAAATTGGCTAAGTCCCAAAATAATGTCATACAAAATAATAACTAAAAAATAACTACACAAAAATTTCCTTCAAAACTTGAAAATTTTATTCATGTTTTGATGGATCATTACATTCATTATCACTCCTTTACAATACATAGCTAAGCTCCCCCTTACATATACATATAAAATTTTAGATACTTCTCCCTTACATATACAATTTTTCTTACGTACTTCTCCCCCTTTGACATCAATGGAAAAGGTGTCAAAAATTTGTACATGCAAAATTTGTGTTTCCTTCCTCTAATCAACTTGACATTCAAGATATACAATCTATAAAATCATGTTTCAACTTATCAAAATCCTTCTTCCATATTTCCTTGACTATATCAGCTATACTGATGAGTGCATAAAGTGCATAGGATGCCACTTCCACTGGACTCAAGTCAGTATAGGAAAATTTATCATAGGATGCCTTTGTTGTAAGACACTTATCCAATTGCCTTTGCAAAATGATAACTTTAGGAGATAAATATTCTCTAAGGATAGAGAATCTCTTGATTACCTTCTCCTTGCCAAATTCAATTCCTTTTATAGCATTTTGGATTTTCTCCATCTCTATTCCAATATCTTTAGTGCTTGCCTCTGGTTGTTGTAATCTAATAGTGAGTGTTTGAAGCCTACTCATTTGGCCTTTGATCAGATTATTAAATTCTGATAGATGATTGTATGACATTGCACATTGTCCATACAACTACTTACCTTCATCGACACTCTTCCTTAGCTCTTTAGTGCATACATTTAATGCCTGTAAATCATTCCTGACATTGTTACATACTATGTCAAACAATGATGCATCATGAATTGTCTGCGCTTGTGCTAAAGCAATATCAAACAAGGTGGTGAACTCTACATGAAAAGATCTTATCATTTCTTTAGCCTTCTTCTATAAGTGTGGTTCTATAATAGTGGACTACATTGTCTTCTGCAATCTATCTAGAACTTCTGCCATTGTTCTCTCCAAAGTCTTTATAGACTTATTCTTCTCAAGTAGCTTTCTCAAAGAGCTCATTAAACCTTTTTGATCATCATCATCATTAGTAATTGTTGCTTCTACTACTACTGAAATGAATGAGACTACTTTCAATTTAGTACTTTTCTTTCCATCCTCTTGTCTCTTCTTCTCCTTCTCATCTCCAATTATTTCTTCCTCAGCTTTCTTTTTCTCTAATCTCTCTTCTACTTCTTCTTTCAGCTTCTCATCTTCTATTCTTTTTATTTCTTGTTCTTAAATTTTTCTTCTTATTTTCTTGATGCTTCTGTATTGCTTCTCCCATTTGACTTTTGTAAGTCATCCTGATGGATGCAACTTTGTTGATCTCTCTTTGAGAAGGGATCATGATTGGGACCATGAGTGGTCTACACCCTTGAGGTGATTTGATTTACGTTATTGTATTAGTTACTTTGATTATGCTTATGATGTAATTTATGGTTCACAAAGGTTTGTGCTAGTGGTTTTAGGGTCTATTTGGTATCATGATGATGTTCTGTGATTACCTTGAGATGTATACAAAGATTGCACTGTGTACTATTACCATGCTACATTGGACTAGGTTCTCGTATAGTGGTTAGTCATGTTTATGATTATTTTCACTTATTTGTTTTAAGTGCCTTTTCCTCTTGTTTGAAGAACCATTATCAAATTCTTCAATAATTATAAATGGATTGTCCATGTTGGATTCATTGGTTATGTGCTACAAATATTTACCTTGTTATATTTTGATCTAAGAGATACTTGTTACTCATGTTATGTTTTACATTTGAGATGACCTGAGAGTCAAATGTTATACCTGAATTTTACTATCATAGATGTTAGACTACTATGTTGTTCAGTTATCATATTTTCATGGTGATGCCATTTACAAATTATAGTATTTTTTGTGATGATATATAGTTATCTGACATTTGGACATATCTCTAATTATGTTATCTGATGGATTTAGTGCTATGGTTATTTACTTCATTCTTGCTTCATTATGCTATATGGAAACATGAGTGATGTAAATAGATTATTTCAATATAATTGAATAAATGGTTAAATTAGGTGATTTAATGCATTTACTGGTTCAACTATTTTATTATTTGCAATTAAACTTGATCATGTGTTTAGTGTGTAGGATTTCTATCCCTGGTAGTGACACATGGAGTTAGTGATTCAACTGTTCATATTTTACCAATTTTATCCCTCTATGGTCGACATATCTATTTCAATTTTTAAATTAAAACTTTTAGTGATTTGATAAATCTAAACTTATTTGCATTATGTGATTAGACCAGTGAGCATGTTTGTGCATTTAGAGTTTTGCATTGTCATGAAAGTTGTTAAAGAAAATTATGTGTTTTGGGGTTTTCAGGATTTTAATTTTATTGAATTAAATTTTTGGTATCTTTGTTATAGATGAATTCATATTTCTAGGAATAACCTATTTTTGTTTTGGTGGATTTGGGGTTTAACTAGGTTGGCTAGTTATTTTCCTAATCGATTATTCACTCAAAAAGTGAATAAGTATTGAAAAAGGAATTTAATTCTAGACTTCTCACTTTTGAATTAGAAACTTTGAGAGTAAAACCCAAAATCCTCTTCATAAGGATTTATTATTCTATTTTTTGTATGAGCAAGGGGCATGGGATTGTCACGAGATCAATCTCATTGGATCTAGCTTGGCAAGACCTTGGATTGCTATGATTTTCAATTGCTTCAGCGAGGTTTTATTTTATGGTTTAGATTTTTATTTTCCCCTCTTGGTTGTAAGGTAGGGATCTCCTATTTTATTGTTTATGCTTCATTTATTCTTCTATTTTTGGTATTTTTTTGTTAGGAGGTTGAGAACTAGTGTTCCCCTATGTTTCTATTTGCTAGTTCTACCCGGTTAGTTGGGTATGAACATTTTTACTATTTTTGGAATGCGGATTTGGGGTTTCATGTTGTTATGCTAGATGTTTTTGTATACAATGTTCAAACCCAAATTTTATTGGATTTTTGGGTTTTTTATGCCCTAAGACCAAATGGGTTTTAATTTTGAGGTTTTTTGCCTTGGTTTGCATGCTAGCCAGTTTTCTCAAGTTTTCTTAGCATGATGTTGGTTGTGGACTTGGATTATTTGTAAGATGCTAGTTACACCATTGTTTAACTTATATTTTTGAATTGGGATGCATGCCACATCCATACTCTTGACTTTGTTTTTGATTAAGTGATTTTATACCTAGTGTTATTATTTCTTTTGGATCCATGTTGCTATTTCACGGACACTAGGATTTGTGTACAATCCATACTACCAAATTGAGTCCAATTAAGTTAGTTCATGATGTTTGGTTTTGTTGCATCATTTGGATTCATATAGAATCCATACTCCTGGATTGAGGTTGGTTGAGTGAGTTCATGATGTATGGTTTTATTATTGCTTGGTATTCATGTAGAATCTATCCTACCAAGTTTGTTTTTGGTGGAGTGATATTTTTCTTGTGTTTTCATCCATACATTGTGTTAAGATCTTTGTGATGGTGGTGTGCCACACCCAAGTACATGCATGTACATTTTTTAGGTGACTTGCGAGGCCCAATCTTCTGTAGTACTTCTAGGAGTTATGATTATTGGGAATGGGTAAGGAATATGCATGCCTACGAGCACTCATCATTGGATGAGCATGGGTAGGGTAGGGTAGCATATGGATGGGGCTTCTATCTTGTAGCCTAGTGATCATGACACCATAGGTTGGTAGAGGAAGTTTTAATTAAGTGATAACTAAATAAAATTTGGGAGTGGTAATAGAACTTAAGATAATAAAAAGGTTCAAGATGTGCTCCTTTTGCTGGGAAGTTTGAGCTGCCAATACTATCTTGGGCTTATCAATGCCAAGCGACTCTCCATGATGTCAACCCCTACTTAGTAGCCATTGAGTGTCTAACCAAGACCTATAGCTTATGCATTACCTATGTTCTTGGTTTCAGTCATCATATTGTTCAGAATGAGTGTTAGCCATGGATGTTTTCTTTATGTGTATCTTTATGGTTGGATCATTATCTCCATTAGCACGGTGGGAGTGGACCTATGAGTTCTATGTGGTTGGGAAGTGTAGCTACCTATACCACTACTAGGGACTAGTGTATAGAGATTGTCTATTGTCCTAGTGTGACCATTGCTAGATGTTTTCACTTGATACTTCAGGCTACAGAGTATGCTTTCTTTTGATTTATGCTTTCATTGGAATACTTGGATATCATGTTTAGATGATGCTAGTTTATTTGATGCATTCTTATATTATGATGTTTAGCATATGATTAGATGATTTGAATTGCCTCATTGGTGTATCTATTGCTTATTGGTTTAGCATGTAAGATTTCCTATTCATATGATGTTTAGCATATGATAGATGATGTGGTTGTTTTATTGGATCATCTTATGCTTTAGTTCTAGCATATTAGATTTTCTTATTCTTATGTTGTAGCATGTTTTAGTAGTGATGTTCTCATAAGATAGCTCTAATAATCTGGTCTATGGTTTAGGATGTTATGCATAGGGGATGGCTAGGACCCACAATGGTCTCATGATGCTATTAACGGTTGGGAGGAACTTCTTGGCCAAAGAAAGGGATCGAAATCCTAAAACAATAGGTTGCATAACCTAAGATTTGACATCTCAAGTGGCTCTTATCCAACTCATTTGGACTCATTTAATTTATCAACTAGGGATGTAAACTTGAAATGGTGTTTGCAAAATATATGCTTCAAACTTATCAACTTAAGAACTACTCTACTGAAATTCAAGTGCTTAAACCACAAGAAATTTATGGTAGAGCTGAGAACCAAATCTATTTTAATAAGGTATGCAAATACAACTGAGAATTATTTCAACTACCTATGTTGAAGGAATAGTCCACTGATTCTATTATTAGTGGTTGTAGGAACAACATAGTCTACTTTGGTTCTATGAACTGAGTATAAATCTTATGCTAACTAATTAGTTCACTCTCTACATAGGCCCCTACAAAGAAGTGAAGTAAAATAACTCAGAAATGAAAACTTGAAATAATCTTTTTATTTATAATAATAAAATGTACATACTAATGAACAACACTATTATATTTAGTACTTAAAAAATCAGCAACTTCTTCTTTCTATTGAAAAATGATTGACTTAAACCTAGCACCTCTGGAACACAGAGTTCCAGTTATTCAAAACACAAACTAGGAACATAATTCCTAGATTCAAGACTCATCAACTATCGAAAAAAATGATGGCATTGATTATTACAATAGGTGCATTAATTCTAGCACCAAATCAAATAGTAATTTAGGAGCTCATGAACCTTGAATTTTCTTCACTCAAGGCTGGTCTATTAACGTGAGCAACCACTTTGACTCTGGCTTGGTTGAGTTGACTTTGCTTTTATATCTAAAAAATATTAACACCTTCAAAAAAATAACATACATCAAGACTTATTCAAAACATGTTATCTAAATTAGTTTACCCTATGTCACATTGCTGTAGGAAAAATACCCAACCTAGCTAAGGAAGAAAAAACATCATTCTCACTATTTTGTAATTAAATGACATATCTTTTCACAACATATTCATTTTGATCCTAAAAAGTAATTATGCACATATTTTTTTGAAATCATCATAAACATCATGTTCTTGAACATCAAATTCTTTAGAAAGTTTGCAAATTAAACTAAAAATGAAATGACAAAATAGACCATATTCTAGTCTCATCATTCCTTTGAACTAAAACTTTGACTTTTCCTCAAGAAAACATGAAATTTTTCACCTCGCATCCATCCTAAAATTTGAGGCAACACTTTGTCCTTTACCCTTATAGAAATGTTCCAATAAAAACATTTACTCTCCATGTACCTTCCCCATTTGTGAAGCTCTTCTGACATATCAAATTTCTCTAAATCTTGTTGATTAGAAAGCAATGGGGACAATGATAGTGCAGACTAAAAATTTAAAGGAATCCAATCATTTTTTTTTTCTTCCCCTAGCTTGATATACCAAGGTGCTCGCCGAGTGGCCATTATAAAATTTAGTGGAGGATGAGGTTCCCTCTTCTGTAAGTTTTCACTCAATCCTACATAGTGCCATTGATTCACCTGCTTTGTTGCAGGAAGATCTATTTCTACCATAACTTTATATTCCTGATAGACTATTTTCTTTAAAGGAGGAATAATTAAAATTCTAGGTTTTGAGTAAGCAATTTTCAACCATTCATAGTATAGAGTTCTAACATCATTGGCCTCAGACCTGAGAAAAAATGGCATCTCATACTCTAATTCCCTATACTGATGGGCCTGGTTTTCCCTGCTAATTTCATTTTGGATCCAAGACATTGATGCCCTGAGTTGAATATCACCCACATAAGGTAGAGGGTTCCAATATCTATTATCAGTGATTACTAAATTATGTAAAAAGAGTTCACAGAGAAAATTTTTGATGGCTACAGGGGCAACATGAAAAGCTTTGAAAAATTCACGAGGAGTATTAGGTCATCTGGTAATTAACAAATTATTCTTTCAAAAAGAGAGCATAAATAGGAGAAGGAGAGTGACAAGACATTAATTCAAGAATCATGGTAGTGACTTTTGTAAGTTTACCACTTAATTGCTCAATCTCCTCATCTTTCTCAGTCAAATCTTGAGTTTGATTAAAGATGGTTTTTTCTAGGCTCTCTCTCTCTCTCCCTCTCTCTCTCTCTCTCTCTCTCTCTCTCTCTCTCTCTCTCTCTCTCTCTCTCTCTCTCTCTGTTTTCCATTCTTCCCTCTCCTAGATTAACTAGTTAGATAACTATGAAATAATGCTTAACAATGAAACAGTGGAACCAGGATGGAAAGTAACATGTGTCTCAGGTGAAGGATCAATTTTTTGGGCTACAGATGCTAAAGCATCATGTCCTAGAGAATGAATTTGTTCAACAATAGTATTAACTACTTCAAAATTTATTCCAACATCTTCTTCATGAAAATTTTCTCTTTAAGGTAGAGGAGAATCTAAAACTCTAATAGACACACTACCATCATTGTCTAAATCTATGGAAATGATGGATAGCTAGATAGAGGATGTTCCTACTATTATAGGTACACATTTTTCACTTTCACCCTCTTCAATGATGATCTTATCTTTATCAAAAGAAGATGATTGCTCTTTTTCAATAGCTACATTTTCAAAAATAGGGGATTGAAAAGACACACCCTCATCAGATTTTACAGATGATTGGCTCCTTTGAGTTCTATGCCTAAAGGGTAATTCTACTACCTTTGAAGCTGCAAGATGTTTTGGAGATGTTTCTTGTACATTTCCCCTTTTCTTCTTATAAACCCTAGCAACTGTAGGAGAGCTAGTATTTGGGGAAATTTTAATTTTCCTTTTACCCTTATTAGATGTTGGTCCTAACTTGGAGGTAGAAGCTACAAAAGTGGAAATTAAGGTTCTCTATGACTTCCTAGGTCTAGTTGAGGAAGAGCTTAGTGTTGGGTTTACATGATTTTCTTGAGGTTCTTTTTCCGCTTCAACTTGCTTTGTAGGTTGCCTAATAGGGATTTGCACTTTGTTTTCAACAAAATCATTCCAAGATATCCCAAGTTGTTCCTTAAGGGATTTTTCTATGATGAGCTTAACAAAATAGTGGTGTGAAACATCCTTTGTGGTTCCTTTTTGTACTGCAATGACTCTTTTTAACAAAATATGATACATAAAATGAGGAACATTCAAAGGGAAGTCATCAAGTCTTAGGCAGCTCAAAAATTTGAAATGCATGGCATGCAAATATGAATGTCTCCCCTCACAAGTAAAATATCTCACAATATAAGTAGCACATTTGTTAAATGGTTCTAGTAAAGATGTGCAGATTGTACCTTATTTTTGGTCTATCTAAAGCTGTGGGTTTGTATGCATTGTAAATTGGGCTCTAGCCAAAACTAGGTCTAATGCGTCTAAAAATTGCTCTCCTACCAACAACAATTCCATTATATTTGCTGCAATTTTGGGTGAAAATGGAACCCTTACTCCTTTGACTATAGCAAAACCATCCCTCAACGTTCTCAAGAATTCTAAGGCAAGCTCCTCATTCCATGTAGATAGTTTGAACATGTAATTCATCCACCTCGTGGCTTGAAATATAGGTAGGCAAATTGGGTCTCCCAATAATATTGTGTGGTTAGCTGGTTCTCTTCTTGACAAACCACCCCCCTTTGTTCCTTTGGAGTGATTATAGGAGTAATTTCAAAAATGGAAAAACTTGCAATAGACAAGAAGATAAGTGATAGTACTTGTTTTAAGCAATTGACATTTTTAGCATTTAAGATCACTTAAGATCACTTAATTCTACATTATGTACCTTAGTTGGAACTCATACTTACTAACTTGTGAAAAGTGTGCAACATAAAGGTGACTATCACATCACATTATTCTCTTATCATGATTTATGGAAAGGACACAATATGTGGTGGCACATAAAGAATAGCATGGACATTTAATATTAACAAAAAATATATGTATAATACCCTTCCCCCAACTAAATTAGGCAATAGCTCCTGCAATTGCTAGTGACAAAGGTAACTAAAAATAGAACAACACATTAAGAAAATTTTTAAACTTGAGTATGTGTACAGACTTCTTAAGTCATGTTGTCATTTGATATTGTCATGCAAGTTGATGAAGGGTGAGGTGAGCTAGAAGAGGGTGAGGTGAGCTAGAAGATGAGAAAAAGTGGAGTGAGGTGGAATTATTATGAAGAAAATACTTTCACAAAGAAAGTAGTTTATTATGATGATTGAAATTCTTTTAGAGAGAGGATAGAAAATGAACGGGAAACTCATCTGCAATTGCTACAGGAATTGTAGGATTAGTAGATGACTATAATTGTTGTAGGAACTCTTCATGACTAGATGACTTATGGTAGAGTTTAAAGTAGTTTCCATTAACAAGGAGTTTTAAGTGAACATGATCAATGGTAGAGAGCTGCACTACACCATTCCCAAACACAAAAATGATTTCATACAGTCCAAGCCAATAGGTTTAGAATTTTCCTAGATTTTGCTGATAATGAGAATCATATAGGAGGGCCTAGTTTCCAAGAGAAAACTTCTTCTCATGGATGAACTTATCATGCCATTTATTTTTCTATTGTTGGATTATCTCTGTATTGTGCAAGGAAAATTTTTGGTATTCATAAAGGGCATTTAGCTGTAGTAACCTTTCTTCTTAAGCCTTTGAAAGATTAACATCTAGCTCTAAAGTAGTTTTTAGTCATGTGTTCAAATTCTATAGGAATGGAAGAAGATTTTTTTACCATAAAGTAATTCAAATGGGGTAAATCCAGTGGTGCTCTTCCATATAGTCATGTAAGCCTAAATTGCTTCAGGAAGCTTGGTAACCCAGTACCATTTATGAATAGCAACTATTTTAGTGAGGATTGCCTCTATCTCTCTGTTTATGATTTATGCCTAACCATTAGCTTGAGGATGGTATGGGGAAGATGTACCATGATGGATCATGTACTTCTTCATGAGTTCTACAATAAGGTTTGATGTTAATTGAGCTCCTTGATCCTTGACAATTTCCTTAGGTACTCCAAATCTGGTGAATATGCATTCATATGGAAAATTGACTACTTTGTGATCTCGTACATGTGTCATAGCATGTGCTTCAACCCACTTAGTTGCATAATCAGTACATACTAAGATGTATGATTTGCCATTAGAAGAGGGCTCTATTGGACTGACAAAATTGATACCCCATTTGTCAAAAGGTGTGACTACCACCTATGGCTACAGGGGCATTTCATTTGTTTTAGTGGGCCTTCCCATGCATTGGCATTAATCACATCACCTTGTATACTTTCCTACATCTTTGTGGAGTGTAGGCCAGTAGTATCTGGTTGTTAAAATCTTGTAGGCTATTCTTTTTGCTACAAAATGACCCCTACATGGTTTGTCATGGCATGCCTAGAGGATGTCTTAAGTTCCATCTTCCCTTACACACCAGTGAGTCACTTGATCTAGTCTAGTGTAGAACATCAATCTAGCTATCCACGAGAAATTGAAACTCTTTTCCACCAAGAGACAACGCTGCTTGGGTGAAAAGTGTGGTGATGTTCTTCCTGTAGCAAGGTAATTTTCTATATCTATGAACCATGGGTTATAACTTTCTATTGAAAATAGATGCTCATTAGGAAATCTATCATCTATGGCTATAGGATCATCAGGTATTTGAAGTCATGATAGAAAATTTGCTACTACATTGGCTTAGTCTAGTTTATCTATTATCTTTACATTAAACTCCTACATGAGGAGTAGCCAACATGTTAATATACTAGAGATAGCAAGTTTATTCATCAAGTATTTTATAGCAGAGTGGTTAGTGTAGAAAAAAACCTCATAGATTGTGATATAATGCCAAAATTTATTAAGTGCATACAGAACAACAAGAAATTATTTTTCAGTGATAGTATAATTCATTTTAGCACCCTACAAATTCTTACTAATATAATAAATGGCATGCTCAACAGTAACTTCTTTTTTTCTTAGAACTACCCCTAAAGTAGTGTTAGATGCATCAATATGAATGCCGAAGAGTAGCTTCCAATCAAGTCCTCTAAGAATAGGTTTCGTTGTCAAAACATCCTTTAATTGTTGGAATGTTGCTTCATAGTCTTTTGTCCACTCAATTTTAGCCTTCTTCTTAAGTAGGTTATACAAAGGAGTAGCAAGCTTACTGAAATCTTTGATGAATCTCCTATAGCATCCAACATGTCCAAGAAAGCTTCTAACATTTTTTTTCTTGGTTGGCATTGGTAAATTAGTAATGACAACAATCTTTGTAGGATCCACTTGAATTCCAAAAGAGGAAAGGTAGTGCCCAAGAATAACTCCTTCCATCATGAAATAACACTTCTCACTATTAAGAGAAATGTTGTATTCTTGACACCTTTTTAACACCTTATCCAAGTTGGCATGAGCTTGTTCAAATGTGTCAACATAAGTGGTGAAATCATCCATATAGATCTTAACACAATCTACAACTATGTTAGAAAATATGCTAAGTACTACTAGTTGAAAAGTTGTAGGTGCATTACATAATTCAAATGGTAAGATAGAGTAAGAAAATGTTCCCCATGGATAGGTGAATGTTGTCTTATCCTGATCTTATGGAGAGATCTAGATTTTCTTATAGCCACTGAAACCATCTAGAAATGAGAAATATCTTTTTCCTGATAAGTTATCTAGTACTTGATCAATGAATGGCAGAGGGCAGTGATCCTAATTAGTGGTTTAATTAAGCTCCCTATCATCTACACATACTCTCTATTTTCCCCCCTTTTTTGGAACAGTAACTAAAGGTGTCACCCACTAGCTATTAGAGATAGGATAAGTAAATTTAACATTAAGAAGTTTTTGTAACTCTACTTTGACTATATCTTTTAATGTTGGGTTTAAACTCATTTGGGGTTGTCTCACTAGCTTACATTCTGAGTTGATAAATATCTTATGCATACAAAGACTAGGATCTAAACCCTTCATGTTAGTATAGTCCCATGCAAAGGCTTGTTGACTATCTTGCAATAGTTTAATGATACTTGTCATCTAAGATGCAATAAGTTCATTATTGATATTCAGCTCTTTTCTTATAACAATCTTTGCTTTCTTTACCTTGCCCATCATTAAAACCTCTGCTATTAATGGAAATTTAATTTCATGGGGTAATAATGTATGAAGGTAATTAGGTTCTACAGGAGATTGATGACACAAGCAAAGGATGAATAACTAGGGCCAAAGGCTCACCCAGCTATCCAAACCACCCTGCAAGAGTTAACAAAATGGAAACAAACACAAGGGACGACAACCAAAGGAGGTGAAATACTTTTATTGACTCCTTAAAACATCTTCATACATTCCAAGCTATAATGCCTTCCCAATTATGGCCAATTACAAATACATTCACATTCAAAGATCCAACTACAAATTCTCACTTTTAATTCTTCTCTACAATCTTCTTTTCAAAAACTTGCCTAAATCTAAGCCTAAACACTCTATATATACTTTCCAAAAAGGCTTATAGATTATTCTAGAACATTACATAAGAGGAGGGCCGACCCAAAAATGGTATAGACACATCCAAAGAAAATATCTTAACATAAATGTCATGATAAAAAATAAATCCTACAAGTTGGCTCGCAGAAATCATGTCCAAATGTCGACACTTAGCATACACTAGGTAACTTAGCACATGAAGAGTCACTCAACATACATTGGATAACTTGGCACATGAAGGAATTTCTATAGTAACTCGACACATGAAGGATTTCTAGGCACATGAAGGACTACTAGGCACATGAAGGAATTGCTACAGTAACTCGACACATGAAGGATTTCTAGGCACATGAAGGACTACTAGGCACATGAAGGAATTGCTAGGCACATGAAGGAACTGCTAGGCACATGAAGGACTGCTAGGCACATGAAGGACTACTAGGCACATGAAGGAACTGCTAGGCACATGAAGTACTACTAGGCATAGGAAGGACTGCTAGGAATAGGAATTGCTAAGCACATGAAGGATGGCTAGGCACATGAAGGAATTGCTAGGCACATGAAGGAACTGCTAGGCACATGAAGGACTTACTAGGAACCAACTTGCAGAATGAACAAAAATGAGCAGGATAACAAGGCAACACAAGATGCTCCTACATCAATTGAGGTGCACCACATATAGGCAATACAGTTTGCAAGGAGATAGTAGGATTTTCAGAAGTAGACTTCTTAGAATCATACTAATTGTTAAGGATTATTGCCAGTATATCATCTTCTTCCTAGGATACAAAAAATGGTTTTCTTTCTAGCATCATGAATTGTTGAATAGAATTAACTTCTAAAGGATCATCACAAAGGTCTAGCCAAGAAACTTGGTCAAGATCTAGTTGAGGTTGTGCAAGAGAGTAGATAGTTAACTTTTTAGTGTTGGTACCATATGATATTGTCATTTTTCTTGATCGACATGCAATGCATGCATTTGTCATAGCCAACCATGGTCTTCCTAAGATTAATGGATATCTTGCAAGAGTGCCTCTTGGTGATAGCACAAAAAAATTTCAAGGAAAATCTAAGGAATCCAAGGTTACAATAATATCTTCTATCATACCATTAGGTTTTACAGTTGAATTGTCTACTAACTAAAGTATTGTAGTAGTATCCCTTAATCAAATAATGTTGAGTTTTAACAAGACTTTTCTGGTCATGACACTAATTGATGCTCCTAAATGAATCAAAACATTTTGAATTTGGATGCCATTTATATGTATGGTAACAACAAGACTTCCTAGATCATAATATTTAGATGTTAGGGTTTTTCTCAACATCAAATTAGAAAGTTGTTCCAACACATGGATAGTAGGAGGATCCTTTTTCTTTCTAGTAGACTACTTGACACACACTTTTTTTAAAGTTTTATTATAAAGGGGAATTTCCTTAAGTTCATCCAATAAGGGAATCTATATAGTCATTTTCTTAAGTTGGTCTAGGAGATCAGTTGCTATAGGATTTGATTTAGATGGAGCTGTAGGAACTAACCTTTGTGGAAATGGAGGAGTAGGTGCTTGTATAGATGAGGAAATTGGAACATCAACTAGTTGAATTACTAGAAAATTTTCAATATCAGCGACCTTAGTTATTATATGTCCTTTAGGTGTAGGCAACTTGGTTCCAGACCTAAGATGAATATCATTGATCTAAAAAAAATAAGCCTACTACTTATTGTTGGGATTTGGAACTGGCCGAGTAGGAATTTGTGGTTGCTTCTATGGGCTAACATTGGCTAAAGGAGGTAGAGGCATTAGGGATTATTTCTAAGGTGGAGGCATCAAGGCTTGTTTCTAAGGTGATTGGCTAGGCCCCAACTGAGGTGGTTGCTGCCAATTCCCTTGATACAAAGGTTGTTGATTAAGGGCCCACTGAGGATACTGGTTATTTTGTTGAGGCCATTGAGTATTCTTTTGTGGATATTGAGGTGGTTGATGGTAGGCTTGATTATACTAAGGTTTTTGGTTGGGCCAATTATTGTTCCAATTTTTTCCTTGACTGATAGAATTTGGGGGAATATTGCCTTGGCACTGATTACTATTATAACCAAAATTATTCAGAGGGTCTTGAGGCATACCTTGTCTCTAAGCCCATGGTCATATTTGAGAAACATAAAAAACATCTCCTATATCCTCATTATTTTCTTTGAGCTCAATAGGCATTGGTTGTGCATTCACTGTTGCAATGGTCTTGCATGTGTAGTTCTTCTTCCTTTCTCTGAAATGAGAGAAAAATTCAGTCAGCATAACATCAGCTTCATCCTTTTTCCTTTGGGCTTGCATGGTATCCAATTGATTAGTGACATCATTAATGATAGCTTACTTGAACTCGGACAATATATTAGAAAACTTCATCTTTGATACTCCTGACCCACCATTGGTCTTATGTGGTAGGCTCCTTAGTCCTCTACCTTAATTCATAGTAGCCCTTGAATAGTTCTAACATATCTCCTTGATGTCATTCCAATTTTTTTGTGTAACATCTCCTCCATCCATTAGGTCTAGGGCTTCCATGCTTTCTTCTTGCACACCTCTTAGAAAAAGATGTTTTTTAGATTCTTCATTTAGGTTATGCTGTGTATTTTACCGCACATTAAACAAGAACCTCGAAACATAGTCTTTCAAGGTTTCACCCTCCTTCTGTGACATTTTAAAAATTTCATCCCCCTTCATATCTTGACCTCAACAATATTCTTTATATTTTTAAAGAAGAAAATGACTCATTTTAGACCAATTTGCTACAACATTTGCACCTAACCCCATGAACCATCAAAGAGTAGCCTCCTTCAGAGTAGAGGGAAATGATTTCAACTTATGGGCATCAATTGCATAGTCATAACTCCTATAGAGAATTTCAAATTCAAAGAGAAAGGTTCCAAGGTCTTCTATAATAAGGCCATAGAATTTTGGAAGTACAACAACAAGTATGTTCTTCAAATTTTGGTTCCCTTGCTGAGGTGGGATAGGAAAAGGAAAGGTAGGCACAACCATTCTTGGAGGAAGAGGTGGTGCTTGATAGATAACAATGGCTAGTGGATTATCTTGGTATTCAGGCTCATCCAAGAGTTCATTCAAGTGGAGTGATTCTTTTGATTCAACGTCAATGTCAGCAAATGGATTTTCAAAGGGTTCATCTTTGTCGTTCTCTCCTTGGGGCTCATCTAGTTTAGATTGAGAATCATTCAATAGTTCTTCCTAATTATCATGAGGAAGGAATCTCCCTAAGTGGTCTCTTCTTCTATGCATAACATGCTTCTTTACTATTAAACTCTATTCTACAAGGAATAGAAATACAACTAGAAAGACTAGATTGAATTAACACCATCCCCAATAATGGTGCCAAAAATGCTTGGCCAAAGAAAGGGATCAAAATCCTATAGCAATGGGCTTCTTAACCCAAGATTGGACATCTCAAGTGGTTCTTATCCAACTCATTTGGACTCATTTAATTCATCAACCAAGGATGTAAACTTGAAATGTTGTTTGCAAAATATATGCTTCAAACTTATCTCAACTTAAGGATTACTCTATGCAAATTCAAGTGCTTAAACTACAAGAAATTTATCCTAAAGTTGAGAACCAAATCTATTTTAATAAAGCATGAAAATATAGCTGAGAATTACTTCAACTACCTATGCTACAAGAACAATCCACTAATTTTGGTATTAGTGGCTATAGGAATAGCAGAGTTTACTTTGGTTCTATGAACTGAATATAAATCCTATGCTAACTAATTAGTTCACTCCCTATGTGGGCCCCTATAGAGAAGTGAAGTAAAATAACTCAGAGATGAAAATCTGAAATAATCTTTTTATTCATAACAATAAAATGTACATACTGATGAACAATGAGATTATATTCAGTACTTAAAAACTTAGCAACTTCTTCTTTCAATTGAAAAATGACTAACTAAAATCTAGCACGTCTGGCACATAGACTTCCAGTTATTTAAAACAAAAACTAGGAACAAAAATCCCAGATTCAAGACTTATCAACTACTGAAAAAAATGATGACATTGATTATTACAATAGGTGCATTAATTATGGTGCCAAATACAATAGTAATTTAGGAGCTCATGACCCCTGAATTTCCTCTGCTCGAGGCTGGTCCTTTAATGTGAGCAACCACTTTGACTCCTACTTGGTTGAGTTGACTTTGCTTTTATATCTACAAAATATTAGCAGCTCCAAAATAATGACATACATCAAGACTTATTCAAAACATGTTATCTAAATTAGTTTACCCTATGTCACATTGCTGCAGGAAAACTACCCAACCTAGCTAAGTAAGAAAAAACATTATTCTCACTATTTTGTAATTAAATGACATCTTTTCACAACATATTCATTTTGATCTTGAAAAGTAATTATGCACACATTTGTTTGAAATCATCATAAACATCATGTTATTGAACATCAAAGTCTTTATAAAATTTGCAAATTAAACTGAAAATGAAATGACAAAATAAACCATATTCTAGTCTCATCAAGAACCACACTTATTTTGTTATTTTAGTACATTGTGATGTTTCTTTTGTACACTGTGATGTTGGTTTTAGTTATTTCCCTTCACTGCTATATTAGATGGTTAGATGTAGTTTATTTCTTTTAGTTATTTTGTTTGAGTGTCTTCACCTCAATCATGGATCCAGTACTCCCCAATGTGGAGGAAATTTATTTCCTAGCTTTTTACCTTTATGTTTTTTGGCTTATTGATTTGTATCCTCATGTGAAATTGTACTTTCTCATACAAGAATGCAAATGTTCACATGGTTTTTTGGATTTCTTCACGCAGGTTGTCGTGAATCCTCATGCAAAACCCCACACCAGTTTGGGTGTTTTAACTACTGGGCCAAGAATGTCCTCATGCGAGATAGTGTTTCCTCGTGTGACTCAGTGTACTTTCTTGTGCAAAGAGGTGATTCCTCATGCAAGACTATCAATTTTTATTCTCTTGCATAAAAAATAAGGGGCCACTTTTTTGTTTCTTAGTTAATGCAATTTGGATTTTTGAGTGCCCTTTAGGAGTTTTAGTGGTTACATGATTTGACAGATCAAAGATTTTGTATTTTGATTTCATCTTTGGTTTTTGTTCTTGAGTTTGTGTGTTTTAGTTTGGTAGTGGTATTTGGAGATTTTTTGGTTGCTTGGATTGTGGTTAAGTCTTCCATTGTGATCTTTGTGATTCCTAAATGAAGTTGTCATGTGCATTCATACTTGTAAAAAAAAAACTTGGCTTGTATTAAATCTTTATTCCAAGGATCTTTGGGCGGGGCATTACATCTGGTATCAGAGCCCATGTTCAAACATTGGAATCTCTATGTATATGTTGCATATATGGCTGTTGTTACATTTTTTGAGTGTGAGTGTCTTGGTGATAGCTTGTGAATTTTGTTGCTTTGGTATTTACTTGTGATGGACTTTCTTGTCCAGTAGATGTGGCTAAAGCACTATGAGAAGAAGGAAATGAGTCTTTCCTTGTTTGGTAGATGGAATTGATGTACCTTTATCTAGTTGGTTGCTTGTGTAACCCCTTTGGATGGGACCATAGATTGGTGTCCATGTGTTGGCTTAGTGTGTCTCTTTTTGTTTATCCTTATGGAGTAAGGTGCATTTTTTCCCTATTTTCTCCTACTTGTAAGTAAATAAATGAATCTTAATTTTCATTCTATGTCATGTCAATATAGTAATGGAATGGTTCCTTGCATTGAGAAATGAGTGTTTATTGTGAATCATTGCAAAGGAATAGTTTTGCATTAGATCCTTTGGGTTAATGACTTAAGTCCCCAATCTGATTGCTTCATAAGCTTATGGAATTGTATTAAAATTGATGGATATATAAATGTTGCGTTGCAAGGAAAATAATTAAGAAAATTATTTTAGTCTGTATATACATGAGGTTATTGATGGTATATTGCTTGATGTGTGCAAGTGTGTTCTCTAATGCTGCTGGGATGATGTATTCCTTAGCATTGTGTGGTGATTTATCCCTCTTGTGTGACTATTCTCAATCATCACATGTAATGTGATTTGTTTGATGCCTTATTTTATTTGGCTAGAGGTATTTCCTCATGTTTTTGGGCTAGCATTGGTTTTAGTATTTTCCTTTCTTAGAATAGTAATCAGATTTCTATATTGCTCTCTTTTTGATAGATGTCACATTCAACTTCTTGTTGAACTGATATCTTTTGTGATTCACTGTTGGAATTCACAATCCCCCATTTGGGCTTTTTGTTTTGGTTCATGATGACTATTTTGAATTTGTTTTAATTATTGCCTAGTTGTGTGTTGTGACTCTACCATGTTCATCTCGAACCTCTGGTAGTATGTACAAGGGATTATATCATAGAGAACATACTAGTGTGGTTGTCATAGGTGTAAAGTTTTTAATGTAATTGGATGGTTTAAATGTTGATTAAACTTAATGTATTTCTGGAAAGAAATTTGAAAAGATATGTACTTATTTTATGGTAAGTGACTCTTGAAGCCTTGCTTTGAAAACCTTCTAGTTTCATTATGCATTAATGCTTGTGCTATGATTAATTGATGAAATTATGAAAAGAAGTAATGATGGCTTCATTATGTTAATTACCTTTCATTTCATGTCTTATGTCATTTTGGGCATGTGTGCTCTTTGGTTGTTTGACATTTTGTGTATTGCTTTTCTTGTAACTGAGACAGTTTGAGTTGCCTATGATGTTTTAACTTGAGTGGTGATTCTATAAGAATTTGGCTTAGGCCAGAATTCACCCAAGACCAAGGAAATCAAACACAAGCACAAAAATAGACCAGAGAGAGAGTATGATCAGAATGATGATATATTCATTCAATATGCCATATGTGCCATGTCAAGAGTACACTAGGAGAGCCTATATATAAAAGCCTTTGGAGAGCTTCTAGAATGCATAGAAGTCAACAACATAATATGCCATACATCTAGGCACATGTCCACCAAATATGGGTTATCCTCTATTAAGCATAAAATTAAGTGCAATGATGTGAGGATAAGCCTACAATGGTGTAGCACGCAAATCAATGGTGTAGACAACATATGCTAGAAGGGAGTGTGAATAACTATGTTGTCAACATGACAACTCAATGAATGATGTAAACTCTAGTGTTGTAGACACCATGTGCATATTTAGAGTTGTGTACTTATGTGTTGTCAACATGAAAACTCATGAGAGTACACAAACTCCTAAGTGTCTCTCCTAAAAAAATAATAAAATAATTCAAAATAATTAAATAATGCATTAACCTAAGTAAACTTCAGAAAGTGTAAATAGTAAAATAATTTTTTACACCAACACCCCCCTTTAAGTGTAACTTAAGGGGAATTCCCTTAAGCTTACAAAAACTAGGATGGAATGCATGGTGGGTCCTAGGTACTAGGCCATGTTAGGTATCCATGTACATAATGAAATGCAATCTCTCATAAAGTGGAGAAAGAGGGAAAACCTCATGGGAAAAACCATCCCCCAAAAAGAGAAATGAAATGATGTATAGATGGATGGAGTAATCAAGACCCCCCCTTTATGACATACATCTATTATATAAATAAGAGAATGATGAGAAGAGGAAGAGAGATAGGATAGGCTCCCCCCGCCCTCTCCCAAAGAAGAATGCCTACCAGTGACTACTTTGATGAAGAAGCTAATCCAAGACTACATAATGGTGTTCCTCCCCTTAGGAAGAAACAAGACTAAGGGTACAAATTGGATGCTTCCATTGTGTGTGGAAAGAATCCCATGAATAAGTGATGTCTTTGAAACCTACTCAACTGGCTGAAGAACCTATCTCAAAGAACTGTCTATCACTGCAACTGATGAAGAACCTTTTTGCAACTGCTGATCATAAGTATCCACAATCACTTCAACCTGTAATGATCAATCATGTGGAGAATGAACAAGAGGATCTAATGGAGCCCTTGTGACAACTAAAGAAGGTGTTTCTACATTAGGAAAAAGAGGCAAATCATCAATACTGTCCCCAAAATCTATCACTAAAGTTGGATCTGGAAGATGGGATGTACCCTATTGTGTTGGACCTATCACTATGGTGATATATGCATGTGGATTGAATTGATATATTGACCTCTCACTATAACTGTTGATAGAACTCCACATGTCTAAATCTGTTGAAGCACTATCACTGGTGTCACTACCAGTTTCCACACTATATGATGTGTGAAGAAGAGTAGAGGACAAGCTTAGTGAACTTTCCTAAAAGTGTACATCCTTCTCCACAAAAATTTGATGTGTCTCTAGATCTAATAGTCTGTACACCTTCACACTATCTTCATAACCAATGAAAGTACAAGGCCAAGGTGACTATATCTTACATCCCCTAGAATATCTTTGCTCATGCAGGACAACCAAAGACTCTAAAGTGTGTCACAATAGGTTTTTTGCCGCACCATGCCTCAAAAAGAGTCTTGCCATCTAAGGCTAGATGAGGAGACCTATTAAGAATGTGAGTGGTACTACTAATTGCTTCAACTTCTAATGATGGATCTAGATAAAAAGCCTATATCATGAAACTTTCCATAGACTTAAGAGTTTAGATCCTCAATGCTACAAAATTTGTCTTATGCAAACTGAATGCTGGTAGAGTTTGAAGATCAATTCCCTCATGTTTGCAAGAGTCTATAAGTCTTATGTTCACATGCATGCCTTCATTGTCCATTCTTAGAACTTTGATGGCTTTCCTGGACTTTTGTTCTACATGAGTCTTGAAGGTGAGAAACTTGTCCAATACTTCATTCTTGTTATGAAGAAAATAGACCCAAGTGTATCTTGAAAAATCATCAAAAAAAGTAAGTATATAGCGACCCTAAATGACTGCAAAAGGACTTGCTAATACCATGTGAACCATCTATAGAACACTTGGTGCTCTTGAAGACTTCCCTTTTTTTTAACTTCCCCTCTCGATGCATATACACTAAATCTATTGAACATTCACCCTTAGAAAAGTTGATTTGAAGTAGATCTTTGACCATTCTATTTGTGCAAAGTTGCTAAAGGTAGCAAAAGTCAAGATGACCTTACCACTGATGCCATAATTACATTGTTGAATTGGATTGAGATAAGAAGGCCTTTAAAGGAGACTTGGGCACAAAATGGGAGAAAGAGTACAACCTTTTGTTATGATTCACTTTCCCTATTGCAACCATGGAGTCATCTTTTAGATTGTACACCTGTACTGAGTCAGGTAGGAACTCAACTCTATGTCCATCTCCAAGGTGATTGATTTGGTAGATTGATAGGAGATTTGAACTTAGGTTTGGAACATAGAGAACATCTTGAAACTCTCCATTTTCCATCTCCATGTTTCCTTTCCCTTCAACTTCCATTTTGGTATCATCTCCCATGAAGATGTGTGGTACCTTTGAATGCTTCATTGAAGAAAAATCCTCCTTTGAAAAACCCATGTGATATGAAGCACCTGAGTCAAATATCCATTCCTTTGAAGAATTAGAATTAGCCATGAGTGCTTGCCCTTTTCGCTTTGAATCTAAAGAAGATCTTTATAAGCATTAGGTTGTGGAAAATTATGTTTCCCCATGATGTTGGTTAAATCATCAATCTTTTTAAGATAACACTCATGTTCTTCATGACCCAATTTCTTTCAATAAGTGCACTTCTTCTCCTTATTTTTGTCCCCCTTTTTGTTGGAATTTGAGGAGTTTCCTTGTTGATTGGATTGTGGTGTTGTCTTTTTTGCATCCTCTGATTTTCCCTTCCATTTTTTCTTACCCTTTCCTTTATTTGAAGACTATCTATCTGAATTTTTAGAACCCTCATTGTTGGCCACCAATGTTTTAGACTTAGGTGATTTGAGAATCCCCATTAATTTCAACTTCTTTTCTTCAGTATCCAACAGATCAACATATTCATCAAAAGTGACTTTCTTGTAGGCAAACCCTAAGGTAGTCTTAGAGGTGTTAAAAGAAAATACAAATGTCGAATACTTTGATGGTAGCTTGTTATGAATAAGATAGATAAATCTATCATCTTTAATAGAACTCCCACAATTAGTAAGCTTTTTCCTTAGTTCATTCACCTTGATGATGAAATCCTGTATTGAGTCATATGACTTAGGATCTAAGGAGACAAGCTCATCTTCAATTTTGAAAACATCCTCTTCAAACACTTTACCATATAGGATTTTGAGGGTATCCCAAGCTTCATTGGATGTAGAACACTTCTTAATTTGATACATGATCTTTACATCAACCCCCAAACATATACATCACCTAGGGCTTTCCTATCCATTGCTGCCCAAGCTGAAATATCACGTGTTGGTTTAGGAAGAGTACCATCTACATATTGTGAAACTTCATTATGCATTAAGTGATACCACATTTTGATGGACCATGTAGCATAGTTATGAGGAGTTAATTTATTTAAACTTAAAATTTTTCATAATGCAAAAAATGAAAGAAAATTGCAGAAAAGAGAGAACACAACACCGAGAACATCTCCCATTTTCACTAAATCAAGAAACCCCCCCAAAATAGATGCTTTTGGTACTTTATCAGTAGTGCGAGTATAATGGGCCACTTGCCAATTTTGGCCTTTTGTGGACTTTTGATTTTCCTTGTTACAACCTCTTAATGGATTACAAATCTAAAACTTTACAATGTGCTACATTTTTGAAGCAATACAAAGCAAATAAAGGTCCTTTGGCTGAAAGTGACAATTTTGTCCACACAACCCACAATCTGACTAAGGATCTAGAAAGTAGACAAAAAATAGTGCACTTAAAAAAAATATGAAACCTATTTTTGACTCTAGATGTGCCCGAATAGAGTGTTTGAAATTGCAAAATGTAGGATTATGTATGTATAGTCGCTAGAAAATGAATTTTTTGAACAATCCATGCATCAAAATGAAAAAAAAGCTACACCACTAAAAAGTCTAAGAAATTCTACAAAATTTCAAAAAACATTACACCTGATTTGGAGTACAAATGTCTGAGTTATGGTCTCCCGAAGTCAGACTACAAAATAAAAAATCAATCTGGAGAGGGGTTGCATCAACAAAAGATGGGGTTAAATTTGATGGTCATATGGCCATCGTAGTAGTTCTAATTTGGCCAAGAATGATGGTTAGATGGATATCAAATTTAGGCTCATGAAAAGATGACATTAGCGACTCTAAGCCTAGTAATGACATTAGTGATGATGTCATCTATATGGAATCGTATGAATTGTACGAAACTATACAGACGGTTGGCTGTGTGGGATGATGTGGCTGCCGCATAATCGCTGACTATGCTATATCGAATGCCTGTGTGGATGGCACGTGGCAAATAGCATGGAGAGATGACATAGATTTCCTATGTGTCCACCATATGCTAAGGTGGTGATTATGCAGGCACTGACTATTCAAGCTACTTACTAGGTGATAGGTGGCAAATTTAATGTTTACTGCATGGTGGCCTGGCTATTTGGGTAGGCAAAGGATGTGGATGTTTGTGTGGATGAGTTGTCACTGAGTTGGATGACAGCTACTGTCCACATGTGCGAATTGATGTGCATCATGTGACTATTGCTGCTTGAACCTAACATTACATTGCTAAAGAGTACTATCTGTGGTTGGAAACTACGAATATTTTGCTAGAATATGCACTATTGCTACCAATCTATAGCACTTAAAGGTTTTCAAATCTATCATTAATGGTATACTATTGTTGGACTTCATATTTTGGGGGTGAGAGTTTTGTTGGATGTTGCCAAAGATTCGGGGTCACAAGCATCAGAATTTGAAGAGTCATCAGCGGTAGGGAATAAAACGGGTGGGGACTCAAAGTTTAGTCGTACATTCCTCATGATGGGTAATGTTAATGTGCATTAAATAATTGTTGCACTCACTTAAAATAAATAAAAGACATCCATTGGAGTGTTGGGTGAGAGCCACCAGTGGATTGGTGGCCGTCCGTGTGAGCCTTGATGATATTTGTAGAGGTGTATGGGCCATTTTGCTTGTACAAAAATTTTAGAGGCCCACAAAATATAATATAATGAGCCCACTGATAATAATAACCCCTATGAAATAAAGAATATTCCACCAAATTGTAGAGCCAGGATGTGATTTCCTAGTTTTACAAAAAAAAATTCCCTGACTAGGCAACTATTCTAAAAATACCAAAAATTGTAGAGATAAATTAAAATGATTTAGTTCTAAAAATGAGAAAATAAAAAATTTGAAAAATACTCAAAATTGTAGAGATAAATTAAAATGATTCAGATCTAAAAATGATTTAATAAGATCTGCAAATGACCATAACTAAACTGCAAATTGGGGGCTCTGGGTTTTGATTTGCGAAAAAAAAATGTCTCACAATCAACTTTTTCCTAGCATAGGAAAATTTATAGTCAATCTTCACCGAATCAATGTTCCAAATGCAATGGTGAGATCAGATCTAGCTCTAGATGCTCCCGATTTCTATAGATTCTCTATATTCGGGTCGAGGTGCTAAAGCATGAATAGTCTCAAATGATTATGTTTAGAGACTCTCCTCGTGAACTTTGATAGCATGTAAGAATTTGGCTTAGGCTAGAATTCACCCAAGACTAAGGAATTCAAACACAAGCACAATAGTAGACTAAAGATAGAGTATGATCAGAATGATGATATATTTGTTCAATATGCCATATGTGCTATGTCAAGAGTACACTAGGAGTGCCTATAGATGAAGGCCTTTGGAGAGCTTCTAGAATGTGTAGAAGTCAACAACATGATGAGTCATACAACTAGGCACATGTCTACCAGATATCGGTTATCCTCCATTAAGCATGGAATTAAGTGTGATGATGTGAGGATAAGCCTACAATGGTGTAACATGTAAATCAATGGTGTAGACAACATGTGCTAAAAGGGAGTGCAAATAACTGTGCTGTCAACATAACAACTTAGTGAATGATGCAAACTCTAGTGTTGTAGACACCATGTGTATAATTAGAGTTGCATACTTCTTTGTTGTCAACATGATAACTCATGAGAGTACACAAACTCCTAAGTGTCTCTCCTAAAAAAATAATTAAATAATGCATTAACCTAAGTAAACTTAAGTAAGTGTAAATAGTAAAATACTTATTTACACCAATAGATTCAATATCTTAGGTTTTGGGACTCTCTAAGCTCCATAATGTTGTAGGCCTCATCGATATCTTTCTAACAATTTTTTAATGGAGTTAATCAGAGTCTGGATGTGAAATTTATGGCCTCTAGAGTGAAGGCAATTTTTGTGCTATTTTGAAATTTCACATGAGAATCAAGTGGTCACGCACTTTCTCACCCAATTCATTGCATTTTCTCACCTGATTTAGTGAGAAACTTCATGTGAGATTTTGCTAATGCAAAATTTCTCATGGGGAGTAACAAGCAACTCTTTCACACTTCTAAAGGTGTAGATCGATCTTCCAAATACCCTTTATTGAGTAGAGGCCAATTCATTCATGACATATCACATTTATGGTCATTGGAGAAGTTTAACCCTTCATGTTATCCTTAAGGAGGAGTTAAAAAGCCTTCATAATCTACTAGATACTTGTTGGGATTTGTGCTTGGGTTTATGTGTTCCCTATAGCATTGACCCACCCTTGTGAGGTGAAGCGTGGTTTGTGAGCATTCCTTGTTTGAGGTGGATGTTGCCTTGTAATTTGAGAGTGACTCAATCATTTGATGAGTCTAGATCAACCTTTTGGATGTTGACTTTGGTGCATCTCTGTATCCTTTTCTCTCTTGAGAAAGTAGGCTAGTGTGGTTCTTCCTTTAACTTAGTTAGTGTTGGTTGAGTATGTAGATAGTTGGTGAAATTGTGAGTTTCCCTAACACGTCTGGCTGATTTCATGAAGAGGTTGAGTGAGGCTCCCTCTCAGCCCTATTACTCTATAGTTCTTTCTCCCTAAGCTTGTATCTTCAAGAGGATTTTCTTAGTTAAGTTTGTCTTTGATAATTGGCTTGAGGCTAGAGATTGAGTTTAGCGATAGGTTGGGTATAGTATTCCCAGTAAGTTGTTGGATGGACATGGTATCATTGGACACATGTTACCATCTTATGTATTGGTATGAAGTTATTACATAATTTTTTCCACTGATGAAATTTTTTGCAACCTTTTGGAAAGGTTATGATATCTTGTATGGTTGGGCTATGTAACCCGAGTTCCTAATGATAGTTGAGCTTTTGTACCATAGAGACAATGTGCTCCTATGCTTGGTGGTTAGTAGTGGTGAATATCACTTGGAGTGCACACTTTTTTTGGTAAACTATCATCCTCTATGTTATAAGGGTGAGTTTATGTGGATTCAAGGATGCTCATGTATGACATGATAGTATATTCCTAGGATCTTGAGATGATTATTCCCCATAATTCCAACTCTAGTTGTAAGTGTGTAGTGTTTTGACCTTGTTTTGTGGTCCTATGGTAGGTGCATGTTTAGTTGGGCACCCATTGATGAGGTAGAGTGTCTTTTTACCTACCTTGTATTGTTGACTTATGGCTAGATGGGTTTTCCCTAGTGCATAGGAATTTCCTTGTTGGAGGACCTTATATAAGTGTGACACCTATTCTCTTGTGGTTGACCTATTTGGGGGTTGATTTGATGGTTTGAGAATGTAAGAGTGATTTTTTTGGACTTGTGAAGGAGTTAGTGAGCTATCTCTATTTCTCAGTTTTGATTTTGTTCTTGGTATGTTTTAGTTTCTTTTCTTGGATTGCAGGCTTCCAAGAGTAAGCCTAGTCTTTAGAGGGGATGATGTAGTGCCTTTCCCATTTGACTTCTGTAAGTCATCCTGATGAATGCAACTTTTTTGATCTGTCCTTGAGAAGGGATTGTGATTGGAACCGTGATGGGTCTACACCCTTGAAGTGATTTGATTTATGTTACTATATCAATTACTTTGATTGTGCTTATGACTGATATATGAGATTATGATGTGATTTATGGTTCACTGAGGTTTGTGCTAGTGGTTACTAGGATCAATGTGGTATCATGATGATGTTCCATGATTACCCTAAGATGTGTGAAAATATTGCACTATGTACTATTACCGTGCTACAATGGACTAGGTTCCTATAGCAGTGGTTAGTCATGTTTATGACTATGTTCGTTTATATGTTTTAAGTGCCTTTTCATGTTGTTTAAAAAACCATTATTAAATGCTTAAATAATTAGAGGTCAACTTTTTTTTATCTCTCCTTGAGAAGGGATTGTGATTGGGACTATGAGGGGTCTATACCCTTGAGGTGATCTAATTTATGTTACTATATTAGTTACTTTGATTATGCTTATGACTGATATATGAGATTATGATGTGATTTATGGTTTAATGAGGTTTGTGCTAGTGGTTACCAAGATCAATATGGTATCATGATGATGTTCCATGATGGTATCAATATCAATATCAAATATGCTAGACTACTATGCTGTTTAGTTCATATTTGTATTGTGATGCCATTTAGAGATGATAGTATGTTTTATGATGATATCTAGTTATCTGGTATTTGGACATATCTCTAATTATGTTATGTAATAGATTTAATGCTATGATTATTTACTTCATTCTTGCTTCATTATTCTCTATGTGAATGTGAGTGATGTAAATAGATTATTTCAATATAATTGAATTAATGGTTAAATTAGGTGATTAATGCATTTATTACTTTGGCTATTTTATTATATGCAATTACACTTGATCATGTGTTTAGTGTGTAGATTTATATCCTTGGTAGTGGCACATAGAGTTAGTGATTCAACCATTCATATTTTACCAATGTCATCCCTATATGGTTGACATATCTATTTAAATGTTTAAATTAAACCTTCAAGTGATTTGATAAATTTGGACTCATTTGCATTATGTGATTAGACCAGTAAGCATGTATGTGCATTTAGAATTTTGCATTATCGAAAAAGTTGTTAAGGAATTTTTTTTGTTTTTGGGCTTTTAATTTTATTGAATATAATTTATAGTAGCTTTGCCATAGATAATTCCATTTCTAGGAATAACCTATTTTCATTTGGGTGGATTTAGGGTTTAACTAGGTTGGGTAGTTATTTCCCCTAATCTATTATTCACTTGAAAAATGAATCAATATTGAAAAGGAATTTAATTTAGGACTTCTCACTTTTGAATTAGAAAGTTCGAGAGTAAAACCCAAAATCCTCTTCATGAGGATTTACTATTCTATTCATTGTGGGAGCTATGGGTGTGAGATCATTATGAGATCGGTCTTGTTGGATCCAACTTGGGGAGACCTTGGATTGCTGTGAATTTTGGCTACTTCTATGGAATTTTTATTTTATGGTTTATATTCCCATTTTTCCCTCTTGGCCATGAGGTAGGGCTCTCCCGTTTTATTGTTTTTGCTCCGTTTCTACTTCTATTTTTGGTAGCCATTTGTTAGGAGGCTGAAACTAGTGTTCCCCTCTATTTATGTTTGTTGTTTATGCTTGGTTGGTAGGGTATGAACATTTTCCCTATTTTTGGGATGGGGATTTGGGGTTTTGCACTATTATGTTGGCCATTTTTGCGTGTAGTGTCTGAACCCAAATTTTATTATATTTTTGGGGTTTTTGTGCCCTAAGACCAAATGGGTTTTAATTTCAAAGTTTTTGAGTTTTGAATTTTTTTTCCTCAATTTGCATGCCACCTAGTTTTCTCAGGTTTTCTTGGCACAATGTTGGTCATGGACTTGTTTTATTCGTAGGATGTCATTCAGAACATTGTTGCACTTTTATGTTTGCATTGGGATGCATGCCATAGCTATACTCTGGACTTTGTGTTCAGTTCTGTGATTTTATACCTAGTGTTATTGTTTCATTTGGACCTTTGTTATTATTTAATGGACATTGGAATTTGTGTAGAATCCATACTCCTAGATTGAGGTCAACTGAGTGAGTTCATGATGTTTAGTCTTGTTGTATCATTGGGATTTGTGTAGAATCCATACTTCTAGATTGAGGCCAATTGAGTAAGTTCATGATGTATGCTTTTATTGTTTCTTGGGATTCATGTAGAATCTATCCTCCTGAGTTTTTTTTTCAGTGGAGTGATATTTTGCTTGTGTTCTCATCTAGTCCTTGTGTTATGATCTTTGTGATGGTGGTGTGCCACACATGAGTATGTCCATGTACATTTGTAAGGTGACTTGCAAGGCTAGATCTTCCATAGTACTTTCAGGAGTTATGATCATTGGGGTTGGGTAGGGAATATGCATGCCTATGGGAACTCATCATTGGATGAGCATGGGTAGGATATGGTAGCATATGGAGTGGGCTTCTATCCTGCAGCCTGGCAATCATGGTACTGTAGGTTGGAAGAGGAAGTTTAAATTAAGTGATAAATAAATAAAATGTGTGAGTAGCAATAAAACTTAAGATAATAAAAAGGTTTAGGATGTATTCCTTCCATTGGGAAGTATGAGCTGCCAATACCAACTTGGGCTTGTCGATGCCAAGTAGTGATGTCAGTCCCTACTTAGTAGCCATTGAGTGTTTGACCACGACCTATAGTTTATTCATTGTTTATGTTCTTGATTTTAGTAATCATACTATCTAGCGTGAGTGTTAGCCATGGAAATTTTCTTTATGTGTGTGTGTGTTTGTGGTTGGATCATTATCTCCATCAACATGGAAAGAGTGTACCTATGGGTTCCACATGGTTGGGTGGTGTAGCTACCTATACCACTACTAGGGGCTAGTGTATAGAGATGATCTATTGTCCTTGTGCAACTATTGCTAGATGTTTTCACTTGATACTTCTAGTTTCGGAGTATGCTTTCTTGTGATTTATGCTTCCATTAGAATGATTGGATATCATGTTTAGATGATGCTAGTTTATTTGATGCATTTCTATATTATGATATTTAGCATATGATTAGATGATGTGAATTGGTTCATTGGTGTATCTATTGCTTATTGGTTTAGCATGTTAGATTTACTCTTCATATGATTTTTAGCATATGAAAGATGATGTGGTTGTTTTATTGGATTATCTTATGCTTTACTTCTAGCATGTTGGATTTCCTTGTTCTTATGTTGTAGCACATTTTAGTAGTGATGTCCTCATAAGATAGTTTTGATGATCTATTCAATGGTTTAGGATGTTACATGTGGGGGGCAGCTAGGACCCATGATGGTCTCATGATGCTATTAATGGTTGGGAGGAATTGTGTACTTAATTTATTATTTTAGTAGATTGTGATGTTTCTTCTATACACTGCGATGTTGTTTTCTATTATTTCCATTCACTACTATGTTAGATGGTTGGATGTAGTTTCCACCTTTCAGTTATTTTGTTCAAGTTTCTTTGGCTCGATCATGGATTTAGTACTACCCTATGTGGAGGAAATTTTTTTCCTAGCTTTTTACTTTTATGTTTCTAGGTTACTGATTTTTATCCTCACATGAAATTGTACTTTTGCACATGAGAATTTAGATATTTGTATGGTGTGCTTGGTTTCCTTGCATAGCTTGTGGTGAATCCTCACATGAAACCCCACACTAGTTTGGGTGTTTTGGCTGCTAGGCCAAGCATTTCCTCATATGAGATGGTGTTTCCTCATGTGGCTCAGTGTACTTTTCACACAAAGAGGTACTTCCTTGTGTGAGACTATCAGTTGTTATTCTCTCATGTGAAAAAAATGGGGCCTCTCCACTATTTCTTATAGAATGCAATTTGGACTTTTGAGTAACCTTTAGGAGTTCTGGTGGTTCCATGATTTGATAGATTGAAGATTTTTTGTTTTGATGTCATCTTTGGTTTTTGTTCTTGAGTTTGTGTGTGTAAATTTGGTAGTGGTGTTTTGAGATTCATTGGTTGCTAGGATTGTGGTTAAGTCTTCTGTTGTGATCTTTGTGATCTCTGTATGATGTTGTCATGTGCATTCATACTTGTTAAATAAAATAAAATCTTAGCTTGTATAGAATCCTTGTTCTAAGTATCTCTGGGTGGTGCATTAGAACTTCTCTATTTCTTTCCTTTTCCTCTAACTTCTCTACAATTTTCTTTTCTTCTTCATCACCCTCTTCATCCAAGCTAGAATAGGTAGTAATATTGTGAATAATGTTGGTCCCATATCCTGCAAAAGGGTTCTCCTTAGCATATATAGTAATGTGCATACTATTCACTTGCCTTGGTTCAATACCAATAACTATATGAGGAGGTGATTATGTTTTCTAGGTTTTCTCAACCTCTTCTTCATCATTAGTAGTAGTAGTAGCCTCAACATATATAGGACTTGTTGTTTTAGGTTGCACACTTTCCTTGGTAAATTTAGGCATGGAAGTCATATACTTCAGTATGGATTCTTTAGATTCCTTCTTTACCTCTTCATAGTTGCCTCCCATAAGAAGAACTACTCTTCTTTTGTTCATCAGCAAAGGCTCAATGCCTTTCAAAATCTTTTCTATGTCCTCCTTATTACTAACTTCACACAATTTTTGAATCACAGTCTCTCTCAGCTTGGTGTCATTCATCTGCTACTCTTTTCTTCCTATTTAATGATCTATTGTACAAATCTTTCAATATATTATTAGCAATAGATGTGTTAAGAGAGATTCAAATGTAAAAATTGCATTCTTAGATTTCTTCAGCTTCACAATGTTATCAAACAACTACACTCTAATAATTTTGCTCATGTTACTTTCTTCTTCTCAACTACCATTACATAAGTTGCATGTAAAAATCTTGCTAGCACTAAGTTCACTCTAGAAATATGATTTGGTTTATATCCTACAATTTTTCTCAACACTTTGATTCCTTTGTCCTAGATCAAGTCAACTCTCATATTCCTTCCATCAAACTTAGTCATCAAGTTTGTCTTGATAGTCTTCCTTACATTCTTATCATTTACTAGGTTACATCATTCATTTCTTAAACCTGTGACCTTATGAATTAGGTCATTATCAATTACAATATGTACATCACATATCCAAAACATTTCTTCATGAGCTCTACTAAGAATAATTATTCTCCACTCATGATTATTGAATTCTATATGAAACACACACTTAATCAGGTTTAGTTCATTTAGGTATGCATACTCAAATTTTAGGGTTAGGTCTCCATTACACATAACTCTTAATTCCTTGTTAATATCTCCAACTCAAATACTCTCAAATTTACAATGAATGTACCTTCTAATTTCTTCTATGTGAAGTACATTTGGCAGGATTTGAGAAAATGCTCCTAACAAATCATCAATAAGAGAAAGAAATGGGTGCTTCTTGAATTTGTATCTAGATCTCTCACTTATGTCACAAAATAACTAGCTTTCCATACTACTAACTATTTATACTGAAAATTCCAACTTAAAGCTTCATAAAGTACCTTTAATATTGTGTATTAGGGCTCCTACAACTTTGCACTTGAACATTTCACTTCCCACTTCAATTCATTTTCAAATTGCTCACAAATTTTCTGCAAACACTTTGGATGATCAAATGGTACTAAATATCTTACTCACAATCCTTAAATTATCTCAAATTTAACTCCACATTAAATGTGCATTTGCTTCATCTTTAATAGTTGTCATTGATTACCAGTAAACTTGTTTTCTTCTGTACAACTTACTACAATCATAAAAACCCTTGCGCACTCAACCATAGCTTCCTCTCTATGTCATTAACTTCTACTGACTACACAACTTATAATTTTCATTCTATCATTAGTTTGGATTAACTAACACTCTTACTCTATTGGAAATGCTTAATTTAAATAAGATGAGTTGCAAACAACTACTAATTTCAATATTCCATCAGGTGCATCAAAATATTGCTCTTCCACAACTATATGAGAACTTTCTAGATTAATATCTTTTACAAAGGATTCCTTGAATTCATCAACATGTTCTTTAATTATTTCCTTCTGACTATTGTTCCTAACATTATCATTTTTTTTGTCATTTTTTTATTGTCCCTTCAATAATTAGGATTCTCATTGAAGTTCCTTCTATCCATTCTGCAAAATATTTTTGTGTGTCCAAATTTATTTCATAACCGACATACATGTGTATTCCTTATGTGATTCTTTCCATTCTTACTTTTAGGTGCTCTATAGTTCCTTGCAATATGTCTAGGATTGTTATACTTGTAACATACAAAGTGTTTCCTTTCACCATTAGATTTTCCTCCATCATTAGATCCTCTTTGTGATCTTCCTCTCTTATCACCTGTAGGGTTAGTATTCTTAAATATTCTACTATTTGCATTATCATTATCAAACTTAGGTTTCTTACAATCTACTACTTTATGTCCATAACCATGACAATTATAACAATAGAAATGAATAATAGGTTTAAAAGACTTACCTGTGCAATCTCTTTTCATATGACCAACTTCATTGCATATGACACATCTACCTCTAAATTCACATCTAACTCCCTTAGATGATTCAACTTTCTTATGTTCATCAACTTGCTCAGTTTTCATTGGTTCATTATATTTTTCAAAAATAACTAGTTCAATTTCTTTAGATACTTCTATAGTTATGTTTGATTCAATCTTACTCATATCAAATTCTTTAGGGGACTTAACAACTAGATCTAGTTCTTTTCTAATTTGAACATTCTTGGATGATTTCTCTCCAATAAGATATCCAAGGCCTATCTTATTATAAGAGGGTCTCTAGTAAAATATCTGCTCATCAATTTTCTCACTATAGGAATAAAGCTTCTCTAACTATTTTTTTAGCTTGTGTCAATTATCCTTTCACAATAGTGTTGTACTTATCTAACTTAGCATGTTCTATCTTAATAGAGTCTAATTTAGATGTTACTTGAGTCAACTGGGATTTAAGGTTTACATTCTCAGATTTTAGATCTGGTTCAGTTTTGTTATCATCTTTCTTAAGACTTAACTTAAGTTCAACAATTTTTAACTCATGCTTCAAAATATCATTTTATTTCTTAAGGATTTTTACTTCATCATTGTCACTATTTTTGTCATTTGATTCTTTTCTCAATTTCAAATCATCAATCTTTTCTTTCAATTTTCCAATGTAAACTTTTGCATCATCATGCCGATCTTTTAGGTTATCTCTTTCTTTAGTAAGAAGATCAATTTTCTCAAGAGCTTCATCAAGATTTCTCTTCAAGTGTTCCATATCCATAGGGATCTTACTCAAGTTGTCAAGCCTCTTCTGAGTAACTATTCTCTAATACCAATTTCTAGAAATTTATAATACTGAGAGGGGTGGGGTGGGGGGGTGGTGAATCAGTATTCTACAAACTTTTTCTCACAACTAGATACATTATAACTTGCATATGAAAGTAAACAAACAATACAAAACAATAAATATAACCATACACAATGAGAACTCATAACACCATTATTTGTTAACTAGGGAAACCTTTGTGGGGATGATACCCTCTAAACAAAAGAATCATGTTAAGGATATTGACCCTGTTAAGAGTATATGAAATAAATATAGTGTCTTAAGTCCTTGTTAGAAGACTAGGCCTTGTTAAAAGCCTCAACCCTGTTAGGAGTTGCTTCAATCCTATTAGAAGTTAGTAGTGTAATTATAATGAATGTGAGATGATCCCACTACCCTAACATGCAATATACAATTTATTCTCTTCACAAGAATAGATATACATACAATTACTATCTTACTATTGTATCTCACACTTTCTTTTATCATACATCAGGTTTCACATCACATATGGCTCACATATCACTTAATCTTTCTTCAATATGGTGAACACATCATATACTTGCTTCCCATTATCTATGCAAGATATGATCTTTACTTATATCTCACAAATTAACAAAACTTTTCTTAGTCGGCCTTGATGCTTTCACATGCTTTACCAAATATAAAATAACTTTGGATAAACATCTAGGATATTGGCCCAACATGATTAAGTAATTATTTTTTTTCCAAATTAATTCCTTAAGTTGTACACTTCAATTTATTGATGTGTTATGTTTTTCTCTATTAATTACCTGTGCTGGTAATCTTTCTGTAACTTATATCGTACTATATGTATTGATCTATGTATTGACATATGTCATCATGACACTATCATCTATCACTCCTCAACTACGCATGAGCTAACTCAAATTTTTTCATCCATACATACCATATCTATCTCTATACTGTTGCAAACTATCTAACAATTAGACATTTTTCTAACTTTGATTACATCATGAAATACCAAAATGGATATGTTGCAATAAATGACAACACTCATATATCTACCTAGCCATTTTGTCGACAATTTCTTCTTAGAGGGTTGGTTTTATTTTCTCTACTTGTGCAATAGGTCTTATGATCTAGTTATGGATACCCTTTTGGATGGACTTCTATGACCAGTGGCTCTGCCTTTAGTGGATAGTATGGATGAAGCTCCCTTTGGGATGCTTGTTGGGAAATTGGGTATTTTTGTGTTCAACCAATTTTCCTTTTCTCAATGATGGTGTTTGAAGCCTCTTGTGGGTGATCTTCTTTGGTCATTGTTGAGGCCAGTTAATGAGTTTATATTTTTTTTTCTTGAAGATAGATGGTTCTCTTTCTATAATTCCTATGGAGGAAAATGTGTTCAATGCCTTGTGAAAAAGTGGCTTGTGGGGTCAAACTATGTGCTACCCATTATGAGTTTGAAGATGGTGTCTACTCCATTTTTTTGCTAGATGTTTTTCAACCCCTATAGTTTGGTTGTGATGGATATTACTATTTTTTATTAAGATGTCATGGAGAGGAACTTAAACCAAGAACAACACATTATAACATCATTAGAGAACACCAATAGGCCATTACAACCTGGGGTGGAGCTAAGTGATATTCTTCCAGATTATCAAAAAATTTAGAAAAATGTAAAAGTTAGTAGTGCTCAAGCTATTATCACTAAAATCAATATAAAGATCATTTTTCCATGTAAACATATGAAAAAATAAGTACTTAATCCTCTATAACTAGACAATGTGAAGCTTAAATGAGATACTATTAAAGTGCAAAAAAAAAAACACTGGGGCAATAGTCCTCCATAAAAAATCATAAAGATCATTTAACATTATAATTGTCTCCCAACTCTTGGTGAAATGCTTGGTATCCTTCTTCTAGTATTCATCTTCATCTTCCTCCTATTCTAAGTCTTCAAGATCCTCCTAGTGTCATTTCCTCAACTTCTCCTTTAGCCTATTTTTATCAATGATCACACCAATTGCTACTTTAAGAATTATTCCCTATACTAGTCTGCATGTTAAGGAGATAGGAGAGTTAAGGTACTCTCTATAGTGATTGTTTATTTTTCCATGTCTTCCAAGCCAATAATTTTATTCTCTAGGGTCTAGATGTAGCCCATTAATTTACCCTCCTAGTCCAACCATGATCCTTAACCTTACCTAACTTTCATTACCCTTGACAACCTCCTCCAGGTAAGGAGAAGTGAAATCATCATATTTATGGCATGTAATGTTACCCAAATTAACCATAATTTTATTCAATTTCTCCTCCCTAGTTTCTTCTAGGTCAAAATCCTCTTCTTCAAAATCCTCCTCTTTAGACTCAATTTATTTCATTTCTTCTGGCTCATATTCCTAGTTAGTTTCATAAATCACATCTTCTTTCATGGTCCCTTTTTTAATTATACAGTCTAGAGGACTTGCATTAACCAGAGCTTCCCTTAATTTTTTTTCTCATAAATCTCCCTCTTTTGCTATCTTTCACACCATCTTCCTCTATTGAATCTCATTGTCTACAAAAATATTATTTTCCATAAGGGTATTACTTTTTCTTATCTTAACAAACCCACTTATTTTATATGGGGTTTTATACTTAGTAGGAGTGGTATCAAATAGGGCATCCTCAAAGAACAAGTGGGGAGGATTTATCATAGAGCCAAAGGAGTTAATGGTTTTGGGATCCTTTTGTTTAGGAGAAGGGTCGTGTTTATCTTCAAAGGCTTAGTTCTTAAGAGCTCAATTCTTACCAAGCTTTGGGGAGGATTATCCAATTGTGAATAGGTAAGACATCCACTTATGGAGGGAGCATGCCTAAAAGCATGTTAATAAAGAAAATACATTAGACCTTGGAAAGAGGGAGGGTTTCTCCTTTACTAATGCTATTACTAAGAGATTCAAATACAAATACAATAAGACATTCATATTTTCCTCAATGTGAACATGGCTCAAAATTGGAAAGTGGCAACCATGACAAGTGGTAAAGAGACCATCTAAAGTAAAATACTTCATAACATATAAAAAAATATAGGCATAAGGAGAGGGAATGAAAGATGTGGCATTACCCATTTTTAGATGAAACAACAACATGTTTTTGTCCCTTCTTAATGAACTTTTCTTGTATTTTATTGTACTCTCTAGAACCCCTATGCTCCATATGATCACCATTGAAATCCAGACCAATAGTTTTACTAATAAGCTCTAACATCACCATGTACTTAATACTACCAATGGAAACATGGCCCTAGTGTAAATAATTGACAAACTTCAAATAAAAGGTGTTGTTAGAACCTTTCATGGCTATAATAAATAGTTTGAAATCACAAGCTTGACAAAATACTCCCTTGGGCCAGAGATCTTGATTTTGGGAAATATTTTTGTTATCACTAGGTTCCACTTTGTTAAGAGAGCCTCCATAACTCTAACATCTTAAAATTTTCTCTCCTTCTAAAAACTCAACATACCCAGATTATTAACCTTGTCCATAGAGTTGGTTCTGAAATAGCCACAAAACTCCAATTTTGTAAAGAAAAATAGGACTTTAGAATCATGAGTAGTAATATAATTAAATTTACATGAGTGGATAGAGAAAAAATCCCTATGCTTATTAATATAAAATATTTCCAAGAAATAACTTTTGGCATGTAAAGAAAGAGTATGTGGCATGTGCACAGATTTCTTGTCATAATTTATTAAAATAAATTACTTGTAAGTCTATTATTTAATCATCCTCCTTGGATTATAATTATCTTTTTTGTTTCTTAGTTCAAAAATTATCCTTAGTAATGGCACTCACTTTTATTATCATTCTTTTTTGTTTTTTTGTTTGGTCTATCCATTTTGGTTGCTATAGATAATGGTTTTGTTCCTTTTGGTGACAAGACCACTAATATAATTCTTGAAGGTCTTGTATTGGTTGGTTGTTTTTTATTGAAATCTACAAGTAACTTTATTAACTTTCTAAACTAGTTAAGGTGGCATAAATATTGTTATACATGATGAGGATTTCACACACTTAGTTTATTTATTCTTCTTTCACAATTCCTATAGAGGTGCAAGAGCCTCCTATATAGAGGTGGGAATTTTTTAATGAAGTCTAAGGTTGGTAATCTTGAGTGATATTCTCCTTTTTATAGATTCCTAAATAAGGGATGTATTTTTAGTGGCTTCCTAGTCCCTTAATCTCTTCCATTTCTACTCCCATTGAAGTGGTCTTTTTAGCTACTAATGTAGAATTTTTTTTTTTTGATGGATGGTGGTTTTTCAGTTAGAGGGTGAGATCATCATATTTTTTGGTACTCTTTTTCTATTTATTATGAAGGCCTCAAGTATTTCAAAATCCCTATGTTATTTTTCCACCTATCTAGGTGTTGTTTATCTAGTGTTAATAGCCTTTTCAAGCCTTTATGTTGTAAGGGGACAATCACGACCCTTGTACTTTAAAGCCTTTTTTAGAAAGGCAAGAAAAGTATAGTAATAGTGTGCCCTTTGTGACCTTGTGATGACCCTATGGCAAGACATATTGTTAGTTAGTGCCAAAATACTTAGTCATCATAGGAAGTCAGTTAGCACTGCAACCGAGCTTTCCCTCAGGCAATAAGCATCAATATAGCCCAAGCTACCTAGTAGATGAGTGTTAACTGATCTCCAGTGTAAACTAAGTTAGCTGAGCATTCTATTTTCAAAATGAGAACCAAGAAGACAAAGCAATGTGAACTAACCCAATATATTTTTTCAAGTGATTAGTGTGAACCGAGCATCCAAGGTCAATAGAGTGCCAAAGTTAGCTAAGCTAACGGTGTTGCTCAAGTGAGAACATATCACCCGAGTAAGCTATTGGACTCGAGTATCATTGAGCCAACTCGGCAATTGTGTTTGAAACTATTGAATTGTGTAAGAATTTGGCTTAGGAAAGAATTCACCCAAGACCAAGGAACTCAAACACAAGCACACAGTAGACCAATAGAGAGACAGAGTATGATCAGAATGATGATATTCATTCAATATGCCCACTTAAGAGTACACTAGGAGTGTCTGTATATAAAGGCCTCAGGAGAGCTTCTAGAATGCATGGAAGTTAGCATCATGATAAGTCATACAACCAGGCACATGTCCACCAGATATGGATTATCCTCCATTAAGCACATGGTTAAGTGTGATGATGTGAGGATAAGCCTACAATAGTGTAGCATGCAAATTAGTGGTGTAGATAAGGAGTGTGAATAACTATGTTGTTTGCATGACAACTCAGTGAATGATGCAAACTGCTATGTTGTAGACACCATGTGCATAATTAGAGTTGCATAACTCATGAGAGTACACAAACTCCTAAGTGTCTCACCTAAATAAATAATTAAATAATGCATTAACCTATGTAAGCTTAAGTAAGTGTAATAAGTAAATACTTATTTACACCAGCACCCCCCCTTAAATGAAACTTAGGGAAATGCCCTTAAGCTTACAAAATCTAGGATGCAAAACAGGATGGGTCCCAGCTACTAGGCCATGTTAGGTACCCATGTACATAATGATATGCAATCTCTCATAAAGCGAAGAAAGAGGCACTAGTAAATTTAGGCCTAAATTTTGATGCAAAAAGGTCAAAATTTTGACAAGAGTAGGTCGATAAGGTGACCAAGCTTGTTGTTAGTCTTTTTTGGTCAGTTTTTGCCACATACACTCTGCATCAAAATTTTGATGTCATAAAGGTGGACTTATCGATGCAAATTTCATTGATTTCCCTAGTCCAAGCTGAACTATTATTTCCTCATTTGTAGGCACCGCTGGTCAAAATTTTGACATAAACCTACACGAATTTGGCATTGATATTGTGACAAAAACACCTTACTTTTCTACACTGGTGCCATATACGTGATGTCAAAGGCGACCAATTTTGTGTCAAAATTGTGACCAAAATACCAATTCTTATTTGCATTTGTGTCGAAATTGAGACCAAGATATGTAGAAATTTTGACAAGCTATCCCAGTTATTGTAAAATCTTTGCCTCATAGGAGCCTTCTAAACTACAAAAAACTTGATTCTAAAGCATAATTGCTCGGTGCATGAGAGTCAGGGTATCATGCACATTTCTAACTCCACACCATTGTTTCATTCATCACATGATTTATTTCATACAAAACAATGGGAAGGAGGAAGAAATGTGCACAATATCCTGAGTCTCCACTGAGCAATTATGCTTTACAACTCAAATTTTGTGCAGTTTAAAAGGCTCCTATGAGAGCAAAGCCTTTGCAATAATTGGCACAACACGTCTAAATTTTGGTTCCTGCAGGGAAGAATAAAATTAGGAAAGAATTATTTATCAAGAATGAAAGCCAATAATTTCATCTATTTTTAAAATAGATAAACATGACAAAAAAACTTACAGTCCCAATCACATCATCATAAGAGCGCATATATAACTATAACTATAACTATGTCTAAAACCAACATGATTTACAAATATCCACAATTCAAATATTATCCCTTGATGTTTTCTTTAATGCAAAGTTTTAAGTCAACTATGTTATTGCCCTGGATGTAATACCAAACTGTCATTAGGCTAAAGACTGCAGCAAGATTTACGATTTACAAATGCAAGGAGAACTACCCAACCAAAGTAGAAAATGACATGAAAATTTAAAAATATATCAATTAAAAATCTAGATGAAATATTTCTAGCAATTGAACTGTACATTATAGAAACAAAGAATTGCCTTAAAATTGACACCTCACCAGTTGTTCATTTGCATCCGTAATGGCTTCACAAAAGTTGAAAGCTTATGATTTGTCAAGAACACAAAAGGCACTCATAGTTTAGCTACATCAATAAAACTAAAGTAGTTCAGTTGCATGGTGAGGGCAAGAGACTATCAATATCGATTGTGGAGTTGTAGATAGGTAAGTGATAAACATAAAAAGGTAGTATAAGATTTTAATAGCAATTGTGACCTTCACAATTTTTCTCAGTAGTTTTGGGTCATTAAATTGGATAGAAAATTGATAGTAAAATGTGAAAGAGAACACACATAATGTTACATCAAATTAAGTTTGCATCCTACATATGAGTATGCATCAAAACTGATTTTTTATCTCCTCAATCTATCTGTATCAATAAAGAAATAAGACGTTTCTATAATACAAAATTCTTGAACCCTATTCCACTGTAATCTTTCAAACCTGCAAAATAAAACAAAAGCCATAAGAACTAAAATAAAAGGATTTATTTCTAACAAACTATCATAGATGCTTTGTATATACCTTAGGACATGATACAAGCTGTTTCACAAGCAATACTTAACATTCTAGTTTTTTTCTTGTTTACTAGAGTGATGATAAACTATATGCAAAGTAGAAATAGTGAGGCATAATAGATGATTAGTATCTACAATTTTTAATACTGAAAATTATAAAGAATGTAATACTCACAAGTGTCACTGCCTAAGAGAATGCAATGCAAGTTTATCATGATCTTTGTAGCATTCATTGCATTGGGAATATCCTACTTATTTGCAAACACCAGTAACACTGCATCTCGTACTTCATCTTGCAAGAAAAAGAAACTTAAATGATAAAAAAAAATTCCACGGATAACATGAAAATAATTGTTAAAAGAATGAGGCCAATTTTACACATAATAACCAAAGTTGCCATGAGAAAGACATGAAATCTTCTTGATGCATTTTCCAATTGTGGTTATACAATCCTAAAAATTCACTTTGATAGTTTTGACTAATTATTGTTGGAAGGATTTTATTTGCTTCATCAAATGAGTGTATATTGTAGTCTTGGCTTCTTGTATTTTTCAAGATAGTATCATTACTTGTCTAGTATTGTTCAATCTGAAAGGATGATATTGATATGTTGTTTTTCTATAATAGCCAAAACAAGGGGTTGTTAACCTTTACACAAACAAGGGATGAAAGCATAAACATAGGGCATCAAAAACACAACAAAAAAACCCTCTTCCTATGCACTTGGACAAAAGTCTAAGCAACACTATTGTTAGGATTGCAACAAAGGAAACCCAACTACAACCTGTCAACAAGGCCCAAGAGTGATTATTTAAGAGTCAACATTATCAGTAGAGTTTTGTTCAAAATAGAAGTGGGAGTAGTAACTTCAACAACATAGGCCACAAGGCTAGTGGGCATCGCAATTGAAATATGGTCTAACATCCAAATTTGTGACAAGAATGGAAGTGATAGAAGTCTAGCTCAGAACAACATCATGAGAAGCATCAATATAATCAAAAAAAGTTTCTTCTTCATTAGAAAACAAGTCCTCAAAAGGAAAATCTAAAATAGAATTAGAAGCTCTAATCGTCAAATGGTCATTTTTCACGACCCTCCATCAAGTGACAACACCTATCCAACACAAAATGGCAATCATTAGGCATGTATCCTATAGAGATGCAATCTCTACAACAAAATGGAAAACCCTCATATTCAATGCTTCATCCATGGCCTCTCATCAACCATGATTGAAGTGAGAGATCTCTATTTCAACTAGAATACAAACATAGAATAGCCCAAAATTGTACTAGATCCATCCAATTTTAGGAACTAGCAAAGGGAATTTCCAATGGCCTCAGGCAAAACAACTCACAAAAGTGAAATGATGATGAGGAAGGAAAACCAAAACATAACTCACATAGGTATAGCTCAATGTCACCAAACATTAGGGACTTCAAAGAATTAGTCACCCAATGGTGTAAATCTTAGAGGCACTAGAGAGTCTAAGAATTTATAGACCATACTTCTGCACTGATAAAAGTCCATGTTATCACCACAAAATAGGACAAACTTTGCGTAAGACTTGATAGCCCAAGCATAGCTCCTTCAACCAAAATTTGACATACAATTATCTAGAGCATTCGGCTGGTCTAGAACCACCAACAAGATAAAATATCCTAGCACCTACAAGCCTAGCTTAGCACTACACTAGGAGAGTCAAACCCCAACAAAAACCATCCAATGGATCTCTTTTGATGGTGTGTGTTATGATTATATTACGTTCCCCTCTTTCTCCAGAGTGGAAAACATCATGAATTTTGAGTTCAGATCTACGTTATGTAATACTGCTTTACTCATGTTCAGATATCCTTACAGTATATTTAGAGATACTTATTATTTCTAATCTATAATAAATGGCAGTGTAATAGCATACTAGCATCAGAGTTTATAACCCACATCAAAAGTGGTTAGTTACACAAGAAGAAGCATCCAACATGGGACATGAGAAAGAAATTCAAATTTATTTCTCCTCTATTATCACAGGATCATAGTAAGGCACAACACAAATTCTCAAATATAAATAATAGTCAACTGTCATTTTACTTAGATCCCTATGAAAATGTAGCACTAAAATACAATATACATTGGAGTTAGGTATTTGGTTGACAACCAAAATCAATTGAATTGAAATAAGAAACTTCACCAAAGAATCAACTAAATATGTAATTTTAAGCATATTGTTCTACTCAAAATGTTACGACTTCTTCCTTCTTGACCTTAAACTTGTGACATTTTCTAGTTTTGCAGGGGGAAACATGATCTCTCTAACTATTAGCTCTAAATGGCTTCCACCTTAGGTGCATAGAGTCTTTGAACTACATAGATAAAATACACAACCATGCTGAAGACCATGGAAATAGAGGATAACATGGAAAATACCAAACAACAAGTTGGATGATGATGAAGACTACAGTGAAGGTAGAAGATCCTAGACATCATCAATTAATACCAAACTACCAAATGGAGTATACAAACTTGAAAAGATAAGACACACCTTACAACTAAATGAAACTCTAGAAGCTACCATCAAATGGCATGACATTGAATCATTACCAATAAATGAATACAACATAGAGAAGCTACTAGATATGGTATTTCTATTCATTTTTCAAATGAAAGAGTGTAGTAGGTATGCAACCATGACTAAGGAAAGTGCAATTTCACACCATTTTCCATGTTGATGTTGAGATATAGACTTGTACAATCCAATCTCCCAAGGAATAGATAGCACCACGTATCACCATCTTTGCCAAAATAGGATTTTTCATAAAGTGATGTTAGAATAGTTACTAAAATGGCCATAAATTATGTTGTTATAGTAAAAGAATACTTTAACTTAAGAAAAAAAACTATACAATATTAAAACATGATATCGTGCTTTAAAAACTAAAAAGGTACCTGTAACAAAGAACTTCATTTTGACTTGCTAATTGGTTGTCACTATTAACTATAAGCTTATCTTTAAAGTTTGAGCTTCACTTGGTTTTGAGAATAGTTAAATATTCTCTACTTAACAGGGCCAACCACGTGAAGGTGGAAGCTCATTTGGCCCCTCCCCCACAACAACCCCCCTGCCCACATCACTCTAAATTCCCCGTTAACATTTAATAACATTCAATTCATCCATTTTTGAAATATAACATTCAATCATTATAATCACATGATAACATTCATTAACACATAAAATTCATAAACACACAACATTCATGAATAATTCAAGAGTAAATCATTCATGAATAATTCATTAATAGAATATTCATTAACACCCAAAATTAATGAATAATATTCATTAACACAATATTCATTAACAATATTCAAGAGTAAGTCATTCATGAATAATCATATCTTTTTTGCTTTATTGCTGTTTCTTTTTTTCATAAAATTTCTAAGAGGAATATCAATGTCCTTTTCATCCCCATTAACATTTAATAACATTCAATTCATCCATTTTTGAAATATAACATTCAATCATTATAATCACATGATAACATTCATTAACACATAAAATTCATAAACACACAACATTCATGAATAATTCATTAACACGCAACATTCAAGAGTAAGTCATTCATGAATAATTCATTAACACAATATTCATTAACACCCAACATTAATGAATAATATTCATTAACAATATTCAAGAGTAAGTCATTCATGAATAATCATATATTTTTTTCTTTCTTGATGTTTCTTCTTTTCATAAAATTTCTAAGAGGAATATCAATGTCCTCATCATCCCTCTCCTCTACTAGTTCTAACACACGTCTCCTCCTCATTTGTTTAGGAACATCATGATGTCATTACACCAAAGGGGGGTCTACTGCAATAACAAGTACTTCATGAGTTAAATTCGCACCATTTTATATTAGTGAATTACAAGTTTTTACTTAAGTAAAAGAAATATAAATAAAAAAATTAATTTAAAAGAACAAAACATAAATTTTCTTTACCTGAATGTGCAACATGATCTACCTACTGATTAGTCTAAACATCCTTTGGCACTCGTTCAGCACGACATGATTCTATATCCTCAACACAAAAAGGTTACACCAAGTTCAATTAAAGATGTTAAATTATATTAATAATTATATAATTAGTTTTAAATAACAAATGAGAACCTCCATCGATAGTACAATGCACATTAGGGGCTTCATGATGCTGCATATGATCTGTGTCATGATTAACAGGTTGCATTGCAATGTCATGCACATTATTATCAAATAAATTGTTGCTCAAGTATTCAATTTCTAATATATTTTTTGGCATATTTACCTATGCACATGATGTAGGAGACTATTCAGTTGGGGCAATGGAAGTTTTCCATAGGCATTCAACCACCGCTGCATAGCCTTGCTTGAAGGCAATTTTTTTGTGTTCTTTTGTGGCCTCCAGATTAAAATCAGTGCCCTACATTTTTTTATTAATTAAAAAAATTATTTTCATTTTATAAATAATTTTTCTTTGCAATTCATTTATTGCTACTTACAATGTGTGCTTTGATTTTCAAATATCCCCGAGAGCCAAGTCTGTGTTGCCCAACCTTTTCTAGCCTCACCTTTGTTGCCTTTGATGTGTCCTGCAACCTATGAAAAGTTTGAAATATGTTAGATAATATAGATATAAATATTAGTACTAAATAGTGGATTATTATATATTAGTATGATAGTTTTAGCATAAATTAGCATGTTCCACCAAAAATATGAAAAAAGGGAAGAAATTATAGCATCATACTTTTAATTGACATGTGTAATCATGCTATCTATCCATGGAGCTCATGCTATTTATCCATATTCTAACATGCCTCTCCATAAAATTACACATCAATTTCGACAGTCTATATTATACATTGTCACACAAAGTAAATGATAAGCTAAAAGTTCAAACAACTAGTAGATTTTATAGATTAAATTTTTTTTCCATCAAAGATAAGTCAATTTAGTTGAATGGGATGTGAACATATTTGGTAAATTGGGTAGGGGGGGGCTTCATGGAGGAACCACTGGTTCTAACTGCAGTTTAGAGTCTAGACACATAGTAGAAAGGCATGAGTCTGGTAGCATTACCTACTAGTTCTTGATGTCCTACAGAGTATCCATAGGTTCCACACTCAAAGTGTTTTTATCCCCAAGGCTACAATAGGTATAAACTTGAAGGCAAATGTCAGATTTTAGATTGTTTTAGTAGCATTACTTTTTACACGTAGCTAAAAAGTAAGTATTTTTTTTTTCAATTTAAAAGACATCACCTTTGTACATCAAGTGCTTCTTTAGCCTCCACACTACATGGAACTGATTTTATAAATGGTGGTTGTAACTGAAACAAAATCCCCACTGATTTGCTAAGATAACTAGCAACTAATAGGAACTACCTAACATTGTTCCAACAGAAGACTCACGACTTAAGACTTGTCTTAATCTATGTTTATTTTGATTGCTTCTAGTAGTGGAGCACCATTCAGAATGTTTGAGAAGATCATAAATGTTACATCATAGTTTGGAGGATGTTTTGTATAGTCTACATCCACAACAAACGATTTCAAAGCTGACAGTTGGAAAGAAAACTATTTAGATAAGCTTCAACTATTCTTAAAAGTCACATAGTAAAAGAAGAATTAAGGATAGAAAAAAATAAAAAGTCAACTTTAACACTTTTACTATAGAAATTACGAAGATTAGTATCTGATCATGTTTAAACCACTCACTTTAATAATGCCACATAATTTTGATCTTATAAATAAGGTATAAGAGTTTAAGAAATAATAAATTTCATAGAGTGGAAAGAAATAGCAAAAATTATCAGCATTATTTAGAGTTTTCCAAAAAAAAATTCATAACTTTAAATGCTTGCAAACAAATGCTTTCATGCAGATTAAAATAGCATAAATGCTTACACTTGTAGGGGACATGGCCAATAATGGAGAATTCATGCACAACTCTTCCAAATAAGGAAAGCATTGTAAAACTTTGACATTAGCAAAATATTCATCATCAGAACAGGTGATTTTCCTGATCGATTTCACTTTTGCAAAATGTTCTAGAAGTTGAGTGTCAGTTTCCAAATAGAGACATTTAGGTAAACATAAGCTCACCATTATCTTACTGGGAAAAATGCAATTAATAATTCTAATGCTTTCTAAGAGTGGAAAATTTACATCCAGTGTTATATATATATCATTGACATGTCAGAGGGGTGATACAGTCAAAAGATCAAAACTAAGTGCTAATCAAAGCACTATCAATATCTCAAGTCTCAAAATGATACATCAAATATACAATGAATCTCGTGATCAATATAAATATACAAAAAGGAACAAAAGATAGCATGGACCTAACTATAGCCTTCCCCCTCATCACCAGGAGGAGGAGGAGGAGGAGGAGTAACATTTGCACATGCAGGAGGCACTACACCATCAAAAGCTCAAGCATAATCAAAGAACCTTGAGACATGTTGAGCTAGAGGTACTATATTTTCATATACTACATAATAATGAGTAGCCCGAGAGGTATGATGACAGGTCTCATCTCACTCTAACTCTATCTATCTCTTTAGCTCTATGATCTCAGACCATAGATCCTACTATCTCACAATTCCCCTCTTCTAGCTAGTCATGCATCTCTAACTATAACTTGCACTTGTAATTTGCCCACCTACCTTTGAGAAGTCCTTAATCTCTCCCTCACATGTCATAGATAATCTTGAGTCTGTGCTAATACATCTTCTATGGGTGAAACCTATGGAGGCTAATTTGGCATGTCATCATCCCCTCCTCCACCCACATCCTATTGTGGTGGCTCCTCTACCCTATGTCTCATGGAATCACCTCCTACTACACCCATAGTGCTCATCTCTCTATGAGTTCTCACATGAGTAGGCCTATGTGCCTATTCATTGTTGCTTGATGTAAGATCCAATCTAATAGTATGAGAAGGAATTGTAACAAGAACTACCAATGGCCATTATAATGGTCTCTCCTCCCTCAAAGGATGGTCTTGTGGTTGCTGAACATCAGGGTGTGGTGCCTGACTAACTACCCCTATAGGATCAGTTATATGAGGAAATGAATGTGTGGCCAAATGCTCTATGTACTAGGGAGTGACACCATCATTCACTACATCTAGAAAGTAGTCCCACCTATAAATGGTAAGGCCACTAACATCTTCCATACATCTAATTGGGTCCAATCTAGGAGAACAACCTTTCTTTACCTTCTTGGTGAAGCAAGTGTAACTATAGTGCTCCTGTGATATACTGTATTGATAGTCGAACTATCTCTAGACATGGGTTAGAAGAAATCTCTCTATCTTCAATGAAGAATGACCATTCAGTGGCTAAGAAACCAACATGAATCCTAGCTAGGAGAAGACATCATCTTATGGCTCTATGCCTAGCCATGGTCTATAGGTAACATACATCATGTCATCCAAATGAAGTCTCAAATAGTTTGTCTTACCTAGTGTAGGTTGGATCATCTCTCCACAATACCAATAAATATAAATCTACAAGGGTTGTTGTCAGTCCTCAAAGATAGGAACGTGATTGTTGTCATTAACTTGTGTTTTTGGCATTGAACATGATGCTTATGACTTTTAGGAGATTAACCATTAGTAAAATTCTTGCAAAGTTTTTCAAAAAAATTGTGCTTGTCATTACAATTACTGAATATCATTTATCACCTATACTGCTAACACATACAACTATGGTACATGTAGTTGAGAATTACTATATTTTCAAGACATAATATAGCTATATGTGAAGTTATAAGTGCACTATTTATATCTTATGTAGTATTTATGCCTAGATTGAGATATATACAGTTGTGTCAGCATTGAGATTGAGATTTATAAGCAATTGTGTTAGCATAGGAATTTAGGATTTATAAGTAGTTGTGTTAGTTATATCTTATGTAGGATTTATGCCCAGATTGAGATTGAGATTTATAAGCAATTGTGTCAGCATATGAATTACATATCTTTCATCAATAGATAGATTAAATTGAGCTAGTTGAAATTGTTGATACTGAAGTTGAACCCTAAATTTGCTCATTAATGTACTAGTAGTTAATACTATTGCATACCTTTTTGGATTTGCTGGTATACTTTCTTTTGGACATTCCCATTTCTCCTTTGCATCCAAAATAAACTCATTCCAATCCCTCACTGAAACAAAGGGAGGACGCTCGTACCTCAGGTTTAGGATGAGGCTCTTTCTATATGTGTCCGTCACAACCTTAAGATGTTTGGAAGCTTTTTGTAAAAATTTCTTATGATAAAAAATATTACTACCAAACTCATGCTCTATGTATTTGATGAGTTCATCTTTTAATTTTTGATCTTGGTAGTTCCACCTTTTAAGAGAAAACACAAAATTATTAGATATAGCTAGTATAAGAAAATACCCGAATGAAAGGAAAAATGTTGCACCAATTAATGATATGAAAAAAAATAGTGGGATAAAATTAGTTCACTTATGATATTCCACCTTTTACATATGGTGGGCCCAAATCTTCGCAGCATGAGGTCATAAAACCTCCTATAAAATGTATCGTTTCCTGCAAAAAATGTCATGGGATAATTAATAGTAAGAACCATTAAAATGAATCATGTGAAGAATACTTTTCATAGTGAATAAAAAACACATAAAATGAGATACATTTCATCTTTTTAGTGATCTATTTTAGGGTTGGAGGATCAACTTGACCAAAATTTTCCAAAAAGAAGTTTGTATCTTCTATTGAAAGCATGAAACTGCAATGTACTGAATTACTAAACTAGAGAATTACTAGTGTAGGCAAAAGGTCATTGATAATTCAGATGATCCTATCAAACCCCTAATAAAAAGGAATTCCAAAATAATTAAACAACTTGCACAATATGACATACTAAAGAAGGTCATGAGGGATCACTCCACATCAAAAGCCCTTGCACTCACCACTTCCTATCATGTTTATGTCTTGCAAGAAAATCCTTATTACAATATAAAAAATAATTATTTAAAGTACCAGGAATCTTTGGACATTTCAAAGGCATTGATTCATTATTGTCAATCAACAACGATGTCTGCATAGCTCCTGTGCTAGAAATATGGGTAGATCCAGGAAATAATGGTGAATTATCACCAATATATGCACTATGATCCGCATTTGGCAACATACTAGATGGTGCATCTCCTACCACAAAAAAAACAATACACTATGTGATGCACCCAAGATTAAAGTACATATTATCAACTCATAATTAACACAAAACCAAATATAGAAAAACAAGGATTTACTAGCTAGACGTCCCCTTGTTGCTGAGATTGTAGTTGACAATCTCGTACGAGCATCCATCAACCTCGTAGGAGTCTCCTGCACTGGATGACTTGAACAATACATTGTTAGCAAAGACATTCTGAAATAATAAAAGTAAGAGTTAAGAAGTTTTGAATGTTCAAAATAAAAAATTCCTTCTAACTTGTCAACTAAAAGATTATTTTACTAGTGGCAGTCAAAGGTTTGCTACTACCGGCCTCACGCATTATCCTTGACCAAGTTGTGGATTAGTTGCCAAAATTCCTGTATAACAAGAATTTAGTAGTTAAAGTTTCTTACAACTCTTTAAAAAAATTGCATCAATAAAGTATTTTTGCACATATTACATATTTTATTTCACAACATAAAAGATTATAAAATATAAACCTTTATTGAACTTTTGTTATAACTAAATATTCATTGGAGCTTACTTCATAACGACGAGCTTGCGCTCTCAAATCTGATAGCCTCTTCATCATCTCCTCGGATTCCATATTTGCCTCATCCAAAATTTTAATTGCTTCTAAATTAATTTTTAAAAATTTTTTCTTCAACATTTTTATGAAATTGGGAGTTTCAGCAATATCCTCATCAGAAGGCATAGCTAGTGGCTTGGTACTTACTGATGCTACTTTACCCTTATCCTAAACATCAAATTGTGAGAGGAATATGAGAGGAATATCAGTAAAACTATCATAAAAACTAAAAAACCATAAATAAAATAATGTAATAATATAACATTTTTCAACTATCTAATTTGTACAATTTCAAAAAGGTTTACCCTCGCTGAAGAAGGGGTGGGAGTAGCATCCTGGTGACCTCTATCATATGTCGAATCCATATCGTCCTGTCACAAAGATTAAACATAAAAAATTCAGCTAACTGAAAGCAATAGACAACAAAAAAAAACTTATTAACAAAATGATAAATAGTACTTACACTATAAATAAAATAACGTAGTAATATAACATTTTTCAACTATCTAAGTTGTACAATTTTAAAAAGGTTTACCCTCGCTGAAGAAGGGGTGGGAGTAGCATCCTGGTGACCTCTATCATCTATCAGATCCATATCATCCTGTCACAAAGATTAAACATAAAAAATTCATCTAACTGAAAATAATAGACAACAAAAAAAAACTTATTAACAAAATGGTAAATAGTACTTACAGCCCTCATGATAGTAACTTTGTTTGTATCTATGCGATTTAAATGGTAATCGATTAGCACTTCTTCCCCTGCACTTATTGATTTTATTGCACAAACAAAAACTTCATTCCCCTCACGCACCTCAAATATGCAATTGGGTTGCTTACTAGTTGAAGAAGGTCACGTACTATTTATTAAACCTACAATATTACCTATTTCTTTTGGTCTCCCATCAATGTACATAGAAAATCTTTTACTTTGATCATTTTCTTTCCGTTGTATATAATTAGCTGATACCCCATACCTACACATACTTTTTTTATATTGAACAATCTGCATCCAATCATTGTAATTGTAACATGGACCGACATACTTGAACAATTCGACAACTTTTTTGTAACATACATTTATCCCATCCATGGAAAATAGGCCCAAACCATGTAACAAGGATGGAGCAATGCGATATATCCTCTCATTAACACAAAAATTTGTGTTAATTGGAGGTAGCTCGTTGGGTACCCATTCTTTCTCAATGTGTGAGTACTAAAAGGGCACCTTGATGTCGCCTTTGGTCTCATCATCTTAAGAACATGACCCCCCATTAGCAAGGAAAAATTGTATGTGTTTATGAAAAAAAAAATTATTCTTTTGACCTCTAGTTGATCTCCCTATTTTAGCCATACTACATGTAGAGCTTTCATCTACCAGTTCCTCATTTCCCTCATTCGATGTAGATAGATCTGACAAGTACCTAGTTGGTGGGTCTTGCAATCCATCAAATGGAAAGTGAAAGTGACAAATATAAAATGTAGTAAGTTGAGAGTGATTATACAATTATATTTCTATACGGACCTTCTTTGTCTATATATACATTATATGCTTATATAATATGTCTATTTATAACATATGTGCTCAATGATAAACAAGAAGAATATAAGAAAATTATGTCTATTTATTGGCTTATACCTGCTGATCGATGTCACTGTGCACAATCCATGCCAAATAGGTCAAATTTCTTGTAGTCAATTGACTGTTTGCAAAAAGTGTGACAATCAAACACAATATAAACAATGGTAATTATAAGTAACATATATTGTAATCATTAGAAATCAACACAATAAATATGTAATCAAATTTCCCAAATATGTTAATCATTTACCTTAAGTTAGCTAAAAATTACATGATACACATTTGCTACAAATAACTTAGAAGACAACATGAACAATAGGCAACATCGCAAACATGAACAAATTTCCCTTATATATGGAATGCAAGATCATCAATAGAAGGGGTGACAATGTACCTATAGTCAATTGACTATTTGCAAAAAGGGTCATAATTAGACACAACATAAACATTGGTAACTATAAATAACATATGTTGTAATCATTAGAAATGAACACAATAAATATGTACAAATTTCCTGCATATGTTAATCATTTATCTTAAGTTAGCTAAAAATTACATGATACATGTATGCTACAAATAACTTAGAAGATAACATGAACAATATGCAACATCGTAAACATGAACAAATTTTCCTTATATATGGAATGCAAGATCATCAACAGAAAGGGTGATGATGTTTGTAGTCATTGATTATCGTAAACATGAAAAAATTTACCTTATATATGGAATGCAAGATCATCAACAAAATGGGTGACGACATTTGTAGTCATTGATTATCATCTTCATCATCATGATCATCATCATCATCATTGCCATCAACACCATCATTGCCATCAACCTCGCCAATCACCATCATCATTGCCATCATCACCATCACCATCATCATCATCATCACCATCATCATCATCATCATCATCACCATCATCATCATCATCATCAGCATCACCATCATCATCATCACCATCATATTGATCTTCATCATCTTCAATATCTTCTTCTTCCATAACATTATACTTTATCGGCCTTCCTCTTAGATCATGTCTAACAAAAAATGACCAACCCTATTTATGTGGAACCTCTGAGTAAAACACTTGCTCACATTGGCTTGGAAGAACATAGGGCTCATCTCCAACTAGCTCAAATGACTTTGTATTGATTATTGTAAATCCATTATCATGTTGAATAACCGTTCTATCTGGATCATTTTGATTTAGTTGTAACTTGTACCATTTGACGACGAATAGAACTACTTTGAAAGTGTTAAATTCACACTCAATTATATCATCCAAGATGCCATAGTATTGATTTTGAGATTGTTGAGGATATATATCATTTCTAGATGATATATTGGTGACCTCAAAAACTGCAGTTATCCTAGAATCACAAGTTTTCTTTGTGTCATCCAACTTTTTTATGGAAACTTTGTGGCCATGATAGTACATAGCTTTGTGGTGCTTGACCTACAATTTTTGAAGTGTGTGTAAATTATTTGCATCGTGAGTTGATATGAAACATACGTTGAGTTATGATCATTAATAAATTTCTATGTACCTCTCCACCTCTTAAACCCTTTACTAGATCAACTACCATTGGCATAACATTGGAATCTCCATTACAATGAGCTTCTGTAACCAATGAAGCAACACCTTCCCATGTTAATGAGCAACCATTTTGTTGACATTGTTCAATCCATTTTGTCATCCAATCAAGATTGTTCACAATATACAAATGTATTGCATCCCACTCTCGACCACATGTTTCAAAAAAATACACCAATTAAAAATAACTTATATTGAAGATTTATAAGAATTAATTAACTACAATAATAGCTTAGATTTACCTCTCACTTTTCTATTTGATTCTGGTGACTAATCAGGAAAGTACTATTCACCAATTATTTTGGTACTATTCACCATTCGTAGATTTGCCACTAAAGTTATGGCTAATTATGGTCGACATGTTATAACCCTAAAGAAGTTTAATACTTGTATAAAAGGGTTTAGGGTTGGGTATTTCTCATTATGTTTTGATACGAAATTGGTACTTACAGCGATATTGAGCTATAAGGGATTACAGATTGTAATCAGGTATAATCACTGGATTGTAATAAGATCTTACTTGTTGTTTGGTGGACGTAGCCCAGGGATTGGGTGAACCATGTTAAATCTTGGTGCCTTGTGTTCATTTCTGTGTGATCTATTATTTTTTGTTATTGGTTATATTTGCATGTAGTTTTTATTTATGTCCATGGTTTATCCTAACAAGTGGTATCAGAGTGAGGTTGTCTTTCCGTTATCCTCTGCAGGAAAGTCTCACAGTTAAGTGGGAGTCTCACGATTGAGTGGGAGCGATGGTAGATGAGGGTAAGCTGAGGGTTGATAGGTTTAATGGGTAGAACTTCTAGTTATGGAAGATGCAAATGGAAGACTATCTATATCAGAAGGATTTATGGAAGCCATTGGAAGGCAAAGCCAAGAATCAGGGAACTATGTCAAAGGCTGAATGGGATCTTTTGGATAGAAAGGAACTCAAAAGCATTCGATTATGCTTGGCACCATTGGTGGCATTTAATATTACAAAAGCAAAGATGATAGAAGATTTGATGAAAACCCTAGCGACACTATATGAAAAGCCCTCCGCTTCAAACAAGGTATTTCTCATGAAGCATTTATTTAATATGAAAATGGTAGAAGGTGGATCTGTTGCAGATAATTTAAATGATTTTAATACTATTACTAGTCAGTTATCTTCTGTGGGTATCAATTTTGATGAAGAAATTAGGGCTCTCTCGATTTTGTGTTCTTTGCTTGAAAGCTAGAATGGCTTGGTAATGGTGGTGAGTAATTTTGTTCTTGGATCTAGTACCCTAAAATATGATGATGTGATCAGTGTTGTTTTGAGTGAGGAAACTCGTAAGAAATCCTCAGGTGGATCTACATTAGGAAGTGCTTTGAATGCAAAAAGCAGGGGTAGAATGACTAAAAGAGGAAGTAACTTTGGAAATCATGGGAAATCAAGAGGCAAGTCAAAGTGGAGGAGGTATAAATTGAGAGGACCAAATGATTTTTCGTACTGTGGGAAACCAAGGCACAAAAAGAAAGATTGCTGGAATCGAAAGAAAAATGAAGGAGATAAATCAGATGGAGACAAGGAGGCAAATGTGGTAAGTAACAAATTTGAAGAGGATGCTTTGCTTCTATCTTTAGAGAGTGTTGATGATTCATGGGTTTTAGATTCTGGTGCTTCATTTCATGCTACACCTCATAGAGGTTATTTCATTGATTATGTCCAAGGGGATTTTGGGCTTGTTTATTTGGGGGATAATGAACCCTGTGAGGTTGTTGGAAAGAGAAAAATTAAGATTAAGTTGCAGAATGGGAATCATTGGCTACTACATGAGGTAAGACATGTTCCAAGGCTAAGTAGAAATTTAATTTCAGCTAGGCAACTTGGTGATGAGGGTTGTGTAGTTACTTTTAATGATAAAAATTGGAAGGTTTCAAAAGGTTCCCTTGTAGTAGAAAAAGGTGTGAAAGTAGGCACCTTATATCTTTATACAGGTCATATTGTTCCTACTACTTTGATTATTTTAGAGAAAAATGAATGTTTAAGAACAATTACTGCAGTTGAGTAGGGAGAACAAATAGCTGTTGTAGATTCTGATATAGCACTATGGCACAATAGACTTGGGCACATGAGAGAGAAAGGTATGAAATTACTTCATTCAAAGAAAGTTTTACTAGGTTTGGAATGTGTTAATATGGATTTCTGTGAAAGTTGTGTGTATGGAAAACAAAAGAGAGTGAGTTTTGTAAAGACTGGGAAGGAAAACAAAAAGGAGAAATTAGAGCTTGTGCATGCAAATGTATGGGGATGAGCTCAGGTATCTTCCCTTGGTGGCTCTCATTATTATGTTACATTTATTGATGACACAACTAGAAAAGTATGGGTTTATTTCCTTAGACAGAAATCTGATGTATTTCAAACTTTTAAGAAATGGAAATGCTTGGTTGAAAATGAGACTGGTAAGAAATTAAAATGTCTCAGATCTGATAATGGTGGTGAGTATTGTAGTCATGAATTTGAAGATTATTTCTCCACTAATGGTATTCGTAGATAGAAAACTATTCCAAGGACTCCATAGGAAAATGGAGTGGCTGAACGCATGAACATGACTATAATGGAGTGCGCAAGGAGCATGAGGTTGCATGTTAGGTTGCCCTTACACATGTGGGTAGAGGCTGTCAATACTATAGTATATTTGATTAATAGAGGTCCCTCTACTCCTTTGGGCTATGGTATTCCAGAGGAAGCATGGACTGGTAAGAAGGTGAGTTATTCTTTTCTCAAGACCTTCGGTTGTGAAGCTTTTGCTCATATAGACTCTAAAAATAGAACCAAGCTAGAAGCTAAATCAAAGAAATGTGTCTTTGCTGGATATGGCATTAATGAATTTGGTTATAGGCTTTGGGATTTTGAAAATCTTAAAATTGTTAGAAGTATTGATGTCATATTCAATGAGAAAGTGTTGTACAAAGATCTGTTGCAGCAACATGAGAAGAAAGAAGATGATTATGTAGTACTAGATGATACTCCAAAAGTTGATGTTCCAGCCATTCCTCATGATGTGCAATAACTACAACAACAAATACCACACACACCAGTGAATGTTAGATGGTCAACGAGGAAAATTAGACCTCCACAAAGATTTTCTCCCTCTTTGTATTCTATTTTACTTACTGATGCTGGTGAACCTAAAAGTTATGATGAAGCTGTGCAGGTGGATACTAAGATTTAGTGGGAGTCTGCAATGAAAGATGAAATGGACTCTTTGCTATAGAATAAGACATGGGATCTATGCCAGTTTCCTGTAGGTAAAAAGGCTTTATAGAATAAGTGGGTTTATAGGTTGAAAGAAGAGGAAGGAGGTAAGAAAAGATTTAAGGCCAGGTTAGTTGTAAAAGGATTTGCACAGAAAAAGGGAATTGATTTTGATGAGATATTTTCTCCTATTGTTAAAATGACTTCTATTCGTACTGTTTTAAGTCTTGTGGCTATTGAAGATTTGCATTTAGAGCAGTTGGATGTTAAAACAACCTTTCTTCATACTAATTTGGATGAAGAAATATATATATCCCAACCATGGGGATTTGAGGTCAAAGGTAAGGAGAACTTAGTGTGAAAATTGAAGAAAAGTTTATATGGCTTGAAGCAAGCACGTTGGCAATGGTATCTAAAATTTGACAGGTTTATGCATGAGCATGGCTATAACAGGTGTCATTTAGATTATTGTGTTTATTTTAAGAGATTGGATGATGACAGCTACATTATTTTATGTCTATATGTTGATGATATGCTTGTAGCTAGGTCTAACATGGATCATATTAAGGGGTTGAAATGCTAGTTAGCACATGCATTTGCTATGAAGGATTTGGGGGAAGAAAAAAATCCTCGGTATGAAGATTTGTAGAGATAGGAAGAATATAACATTGACACTATCTCAAGCTGATTATGTTGAGAAGAAGGTGTTGCAACATTTCTCTATGGAGAATGCTAAAGCTATCAATACACCTTTACTTGGTCATTTGAAATTGATAATGAGATGTGTCCCAAGACACAGGAAGAGGAGGATAAGATGTCCAAGGTACCCTATGCTTCAGTTGTAGGAAGCTTGATGTATGCTATGGTATGCACTAGGCCAGATATTTCACATGCAATGGGAGTCGTTAGCAGGTATATGAGTCATCCCAGATTTGAGCATTGGAATGTTGTCAAGTGGATTCTCTGATATTTGAGAGGAACATCCAATAAGTGTTTACACTTTGGGGGCTCTACTACTGATTTATAGGGCTATGTTGACTCAAATTTGGTAGGGGATATTGATACCAGGAGAAATACTACAGGTTATGTCTTTGCTATTGGTGGGGCAGCTGTGAGCTGGGTTTCTAGGTTACAAAAGATTAATGCTCTATCCACTACAGAGGTAGAGTATGTTGCTGCTATAGAGGTAGCCAAGGAGATGATATGGCTTCAGCTCTTCTTGGAAGAATTGGGACATCCTTAGAAGGATAATTATTTGTTTACAGATAGTCAGAGTGCCATTCATCTTGCTAAGAATTCAGCTCTACATTCTAAGACCAAACACATACAGTTGTGGTACCATTTCATTCGATCAGTTTTGGAGGATGGACAGTTAAAGCTAGAGAAGATACATACCAATGACAATCCAATAGATATGTTGACAAAGGTTGTAACAAGGGAGAAGTTGAACTCCTCTTCAGCTTCAGTTGGTCTTTTAGACTGAACATGAATAAAAGAATAGTAGAGTCCAGGGTGGTTTGATATAGTGGGAGCCCCATGTGGTAGTGGTATTGCTACAGGATCAGTCTCCAAGTGGGAGATTGTTGTTTAGTGTGGAGCCTGATCAGTCCCCAAGTGGGAGATTGTTAGATTGTGGTGATTGATCAGGAAAGTACTATTCGCCATTCATTTTGGTACTATTCACCATTCGTAGATTTGCCACTAAAGTTATGGCTAATTATGGTTGACATGTTATAACCCTAAAGCGGTTTAATACTTGTATAAAAGGGTTTAGGGTTGGGTATTTTTCATTATGTTGTGATACAAAATTGGTTCTTGTGGCGGTATTGAGCTGTAAGGGATTACGGATTGTAATCAGGTGTAATCACTAGATTGTAATAAGATTGGACTTGCTGTTTGGTGGATGTAGCCCAGGGATTGGGTGAACCATGTTAAATCTTGGTGCCTTGTGTTCATTTTTGTGTGATCTATTATTTTCTATTATTGGTTATATTTGCATGTAGTTTTTATTTTTGTTCATGGTTTATCCTAACATTTCCTTGATCTACCTTTTCCCATCAAGTACTCCCCTTTGAATTTGTTAATTGAGTTGGGATCCCAAATACGATCTACATGGATCTTTAGCTGCAAACTTAGGAAGATATTCACTAATGTACATTGTGGTCTGGTATACCATATATCCCTCCACCATAGAACCCTTAGGATGTGCTCTCTATTGAACCAAGCCTTTCAAAAATTTCAAGTGCCTCTCAACCATCCACATTGACCTGGTTGGTATAGGTCCACACAATTCAATCTCCTCAACTTGATGTATGAGGTAGTGTTCTCATGCATGAAAAAACTTGGAGGTAGACACTTTTGCATTTCACACATCAGATGAGGAATTTTTCTCTTCAAATATTTTATATATTCTTTATTGATTTCTTTAGATGACAACCACCTCATGTCTTTTCCAAGATCATATATAACTTGTTTGACATTGTTGGCAAAGTGGCATGAGAGAGATAGAGGTAGAACATACTGCAATATTTGTAAAATGATCTAGTCAATATTTTATAAAAGAATGCAATTGAAACTACATGCAATATATAAATATATAGTGAATACAAAATAACATGAATTACCTTAATAAATGTATGCCAATCATGTGTTTTCAACCCTGGCCCAAATTCACTTTTATTTGATATGACATTGTTTATGTTCGCAGTAAATCCTGTGGGAAATCATATTTTTTTATGACTTCTTTTATAGCATTGCTCTACTACTCTGACAATAACCAACTAAGGGCACTTGTATCAATCTGGTCTCCATAGTTATTTGATCAAATGCCATTTTTCATTGCATGGTTGGATTCTTCAATGTCACTACAAGTTTTGACAATTTGATCTTTGTCATGCCTTCCATCCAAGATTTTCCATAATGTCTCTGCTACATTCCTTCCAATATGCATAGGATCAAACAAATGCACAATTGGGAGTTTCTTGTAATACGACAACCTAGTAAATTACATAGGATAAATTTTTAGTCCTTTTGGAAGTTGGTCATTGATGTCTTGAAAACCTTCACAAGCATCAATCACATCATCAGTAAACAAAACACGATATCAAAATATAAATTTGAAACAAAAAATATCAAATGGAATGACATTACCTCGACGATTTATTTTATTGTATGCCAACTTCCATAGGCAAGGTTTCATTCTCTATGGCTTTGATGTAGTCTCTTCTAGACCATTGAAAAGATGTTTTTCAGTAATTCAGTACTTATGATTTCTGTGCAGAAAGTGTCTATTCTCATCAAACACTTGCTTTCTTAAACTTTTTGAATGATGAGATTTCATCTTTGGACCACAAACTGGACATGCAAATTTACCCTTTTTCTGAAGACCTACAAGATGGTTAATAATTTGATTAAATGTGTTAACTTTGACATACCAAAAAAGAGGTGTCAAGAAGAGAACATACCACAAAAATGTGTTAGCCCAGGGGCATCGTGTATTGTCCATACAAGCATTGCATAAAATTGAAATCGTCTTTGTCCTATTGGTCTACAAATGTCATACATAGTAACCCCATTCCATAACACCACCAACTTGTTGATAAGGGGTTCAATATATATATGTTGATATCTTTAACTTGGTACTTACCTAGTTGAATGAGGAAAAACATTACATAATTATTTTGACCATTTGATGGATTAGTAATAATAAATTAATTTAGATGAGCACTAAATCAAAAAATACTTGGAACAATTAGTGTTAGCATTATGTGCTCTCTCTTTATGGACAACCAAGGAGGTATGTTATTGTTGATAACAAAAATAGGCCACATCGAGTAAGTAGATCTCATCTCTCCATAAGGATTTACACCGTTTGCTGCCAATGAAAGCTTGAGATTATGAGGTTTTTCTTTAAAGTGTGGCCATTTTTCCTCTATTTCCTTAAATGTCAAACCATCTATAGGCATTTTCATAATGCCATCTTGACTTCTATTGCATGCATGGTAATCCATAAATTGTGCCAAGCTATTGCACTTGAATAATCGTTGCAGACATGGAATAATGGGAATATGCCGAAGAACCTTGTGAGGCACCTTTTTTGTTAATCGATTTGATTGATATCTACTAATATGACAAGTAGGGCATTGTGTTGCAAATTCATGCTGTTTATGATATATAATATGATTGTTCAGACATGCATGTATTGTTTGATACTCCATTCCAATATCCTTCATGATGGCAGATAATTTTTGGTATGAGCGAGGTAGAATGTTTGATGGTGGTAACAAACATTCACCTATCAACCTACGACCAAAAATATAATTTCTTAATTTAAAGAATATTAATTGCTACACGAACCCAATGTTAATTGTAAGGGAACCACGAGTAAAATTATGAAAGAAGATGGCATACCTTAACATTCATGTCATTGCTACGTTGGATAAAACATTCATAACCTTCAAGTTCACCAATAGAAATATAGTGGCAAGAAGAGTTGTTTTGGAGCCTTCATATAGGGACTAGTGTGCCTTCTCAAGTAAAGGTACATCAAGATCTTCATCATCATCATCATCATCATCATCTTGATCATCGTGATCATTTTGATCATCATGATCTTCATCATCCTAGTCTTCTTCCATGGTATCATTACCTTCTACTGCAATATTCACACCTCCATGTTCCCTCATTTGGGAATCTGCATTCTCCAAATTGTCATGGTCCATAACATGAAACTCAGGGATGTTGACCTATATGAAAATGATGACCTTATATTAACCATGACCATGATGTCATCATCAAATCATGTCTTATGTAATTTATAAACTATTAAAATACATACCAATGGGTGATACTCGTTTCCCCCTTCAATGTGACCATGTTGCCTACAATGTTTCTCAGCTATTGTGATTAGATATCTTCAAGTCTTTAAGCCCTTACACATTTTGCAAGGACAATAAAATTTTCCATCACCTTTTCTTTTTAAGTTAGACCACAGTCTAGAAATTATCTCCCTTATTTTTTGTGTGTTGATATTGTCAGACATGGTCTTTCTTGAATGGAATGACTGGTTGGTGGAAGAAGGACGATTTGTTTGCAACCTGTAGATGGAATAGTAAGAGGAAGACACATATAAAAAGGAGTTAGGACATGCTAGAGTGGGGTCAGCCCAAGATATTTTAGAATCATGAAGAACCTAGTAAAGGGTATCTAGAATGGTGAAAATAAACAAGTATTTTTAGAGCTACAAAGGAGGAATTGAGAGCATTATAAATAATGAAGAAGAAACTTAAATCCATACAACTTCACCTCTATTTACAATTTGACCTTTCTGCAAGTGAAATATGACAATATTCAAAATTTCCAATTACATTTTCACTTAAAAAAGAACACCAAATATACCTTTGCTACAATATCTTCTTCAAATTCTTCGCTATCAAATTCTTCAGAACTGCAAGCTCCTGTGTAGAAAAAAGATGAGATGTACTAAGTAATTTTTGATGGGAAATATTTAAACAAATCAACTATCAAAAAAACAATTTATGAAATTCAGTTGCTTTATTATGTACTAAAGACTTGGCAAGATGTTCCCAAGTCTATCTATAGAATGCCTATCTACATGGCTATTTCCAAATAGTGTAGTATGGTGCCTCTTTTGAACAACAACAATGGGGCTAGTAATTTGGCTCAAGAGATGCACAAGCCTATTGACACCACAGAACTTTTAGTTCATATAGCATTTAGCTATCTTCTTTAACAAAATCCAAAGAGAATACAAACAAACTAATAAGCCGTGTCTATCTCAATTGAATAGCAAGTACGATAGTGAGTATTAGGAAACTGACATTGCGAATAGCATCTAGTTCATAAAGTATTAGGAAAGTGACCTTGCTGATTAGTTTAACATAGATTGGTGAACAAAAAATTCATAATAAAAATCTGATTTTTTTCCACACTTGTTCAAACCATAGAATGAAATGACAAAAAATGAATTGTATATGAGTCACTCCAAATCCTTAGCTTTTAATATGCTTCATAGATGAGATTGCATTCTATGGTTTGAACAAGATGTGAAAAAAAATGAAATGACATAGATATAAGCATTCTCACACCATGAGTGAAGCAACAATTGCATAAAGCTTTATTGCAAAAAAATTGTCAATATTATTTACATTGTACATACTTCTTTATATAATGCTTCAATTCCTAAACTAAGAAACTATAGCTAGTGTTCTAACCATGCATAAAAATAAAATTACAGTGCAGATGTATGAAATTATATGCATAACTAATCCTATACTAGTTTATAACTACTATAGAAACACAACACTACAATCACAATACCAAATCCAAATCCATAACTTAATACCAATCCCACTGCCCACCATCGACTTTCCATTATATCTTTGTTGCTACCAACTGTAGTCTTATTCCATTCTGCTTGATACTCTCTGCAACCTGAACCACAACCCAATGTCATATTTTTAAGGGGAAACCCATGAAGGTGGGGGTTTTCTAAAAGGGAGGAAGCCTCAAATGTTGCGAATTTTTTCCCTATGGTATTAATCTTGACAACATGTTGTTTGAAAGATTCAATACTTTGAGGAAGGTTAGATTTGAAAACTTGAAAGGAATTTTTCCTGACAACTTGTTTTCTAAAAGATCTAGACACTCTAAATGAGCCATGTTTGCCAAGGATTTAGGAATTGAACCACATAGCTGATTATTTGAGAAGTTGAGAGAAATTAAACCTAGGAGGACTCCCAATGCTGGAGGAATATTGCCTGAGAGATCCATGAACTTGTTTGCATAGATTATCTTCTTGTATGTTTGAACTCTTCCTTTTATCCAAATTGTTACTTCATCCTTGAACTTTGATTCATAAGGAGAGTCTAGATTTAAATTAGTGAAATAAGAGAAGGTAAGTCATTCATCAATAATTTGAGATTGATTGACCATAGCATATAGATTACTTAGATCTTGAGGGATACTTTCTAATAAACAATTACTTGATAAATCTAGAATTTGGAGATTTTGCAACCTCATAAGTTGGGATGAAATTTTACCTTCGAAATTATTAGAGGTTAAGCTCAAAATTTTCAAATCTTTTAGCTTTTCAATCCAAATAGGAATTTTACCTTCAAATTTATTATTTCCCAAATAAAATATTTTGAGACTTGTGCAATTTGAAAGGGATGGAGGAATATTACCTTGAAACCTATTGCCATTGAGATTTAGTGCATGAAGAGCTGTGAGATTTCCCAACTCCTTTAGAATGTCCCCTTCCAAATAATTGTGAGCCAATTTTAAAACTACTAATTGATAACACAACCTAATAGTTGCAAGGATCTTACCCATCAGGTTGTTATTTGACAAGTCCAAAATTCCCACTCTATTTGAATTTGTGCAAGTAGAACTTGGAATTTCTCCAGAGAGGTTATTTCCTAACAATGACAAAAAGATTGATGCCCAAATATCTGATGGAGGTCTAATGTTTAGAATCGAGCCGTTAAACATATTATCTAATAGATCTAATAGGAATGAAACAAAATCTAGAGTAGGAAGTGTGCCATACAATCTATTCCCTTGCAAATCCACCATAGAAAATTGATGGGATATTTGCCAAGGTAGAGAACCTTCCAGATTGTTATCTGAAAGAATGAGCATATCAAGATTAGGAAGAGACCACAACCATGAAGGAATATTTCCCAAAATTTTGTTACTTGAAAGATCTAGTTCCTTCAATTGATATTGTTGGGACAAAAATGTAGGGAAAGCACCTTCTATATTGGAAGACCTTAATGCCAAGTACTCCAAATGGTCAAACTGTGGAATCCAACTTGCAAATATAGTAATAGATAACTAATTTTCAAAAAGGTCCAATCCTCGTAAGCGAGTCAGATTTTTGAGCATCTAAAATGAAATGTTGCCTCTTAATCTGTTAGAAGCAAGTGCCAACACTTTTAAACTGGCCATCTTCAAAAGAGAATCTAGAATTGTTCCTGACAATTGGTTATCACCCAGATGTAGCTCACTTAATGTTGAAAGCTCACATAGAGAGGGTGGAATGTGGCTAGTTAGATGATTATGGCTAAGTAACAATACTCTTAAACTTGCTAGCTTTGAATTGGAGTCTGGGATTCTTCCTGACAGCTGGTTGTTACTAAGGTCCAGATGTGCAAGGGATAAAAGGCTCTCAAAAGAGGACGACATAGTTCCCTCCAAATTATTATGGGATAGATCCATGGTCTCAAGTTTTGAATAGTTTGCAGTAAAGTGGGGAAACTCTCCACTTAAATTGCAGCCAAAAAGAGATAGAGCAACAAGTGAGTTGGAATGGCCTAAAATGAAAGAAAGGTTTCCCTTCAAGTCATTATTACCACTAAGGTCAAGATTTCTCAATTTTGAATGGGGCATGAAATTGGAAGGGATGGAGCCATTTAGATTATTGTAGCTGAGATCAAGTGAAACCAATAAAGACACATTCTCAATCCAAGAGGGTAGTTTGGACATGAATGAATTCCATAATAAATGCAGATGGGACAAAGAGATCAAATTTGATAGATCTAGAATATTACCTAACAACCCACAACTAGATAGTTGAATCTAGGTGAGATTGTGAAGACCGCTGAGGGCCTCACCCCATTGCTCTAAGCCCATTGCTAGGTTCACTTCATTCATTCCCAAGAATTCAAGGCTTCTCAGACCTCTAGCCCATACATCAAACTTACCACCCTTAAATTCCCAATTATATGAAAGATCCAAATGATGCAAGCTTGACATATTTCCCAACACTAGAGGAACCTCACTCCCAAATCCAGCATTTGACAAGCTAAGAAATGAAAGCCTCTGTAGTTTTGAGAACTATGGAGGAATAGAAATACATTGAAAGTAATTCTAGCTGAAATCCAAGTGTTGCAGGTGCTGCAGATCAAATAATGATGGATGAATTTCACCACTCAACTGATTGCCTAGATCAAGGGTAATCACATGCGATGTATGATAATCACAGCCAACACCCTCCCACTTGCAACAATTCAATCCATGCCAAGAGGATAATTGACCCAAGGAAAGATAAAGGCCACCCTTGAAATCTAATAGAGAACTTCTCTCATCTTTGATACATGCTATTGAAATTGACATATTAAGTTATGGAGTTGGATTTGGTATTGTGATTGCAGTGTTGTGCTTCCACATTTTTGAAAATTATAGTGCAGATGTATGAAATTATATGCATAACTACTCCTATACTAGTTTATAACTACTATATTATGATTGTTTAACTCCATCACCCAAGAGGATGCCAAACAAGATTAAGTTTTACCAGAGATGTCAAAAAATTACATTCAGAAAAATCTAATTTATAGAAATAACTGTAGCAGGTAAAGCACATTTGAAAGATAAAAATAGAAAATTTATGTATATAAATCCCAGAATTGTTATGATTCAAAATATTACTTGACTTATAATTAATAATTATGGAAGGTTTTGTTTTCACTGCAGTCAAAATCCATTAATAGAATGGGTGAAGGTAAGGTAGGGATATACCAAACTCGCACTGTAACGTGGTTCCACATTTATAAGACACAACAAAAATTGGTTCCACATTTATATGACACTTTTGAAATATTAAAAATATATAAGTAGTTGAACATAGTTTTTAATTCTCAAAATACTAAAGAAATGATATTCTATGATGCTAGTGTTTTTCCTAAATGCTAGACAAACTACATTAGAGATGTATAGTATTTCATATACTACTACTCAAGAGTTCTGATCATTTCAAATTGTAATAGAATAATTACTATTTATTAAATGTACATTTATCTCACATGGCCTTTACCTTATTGTTCACTTGTTGTAATGCTTATTTATGGATCATGTACAAATGTGTTATGAATTTTGGAAGATATTACCTTATCTCATAGACATCCTTGGTATCAAGACTAGCTTAGTTGTATATATGCAAAGCATATTTTCAACATTTCCATTTAAAAGGATACTTCTACATTTTCCATTATCTCCTCATTAAAACACAAAACACTAATTCTGAGCCATAAGTTTCCATCAATAAAATATAGATGTATTGATAAGACAGATCAATGCAAAAGCAAAGAAGAAAAGCTTGGTGAGATAAGGCCACATAATAGAAGGAAAGAAGTATAGGAGAAAATTTTTAAATAGGCACACTAAATTTCTCATGGAGAACATTAAAATAAAGTCAATGAATTGAACTTCTATGATGCCCCCAATCCAGCCAGTCAATGCACCACTACAAGTGATAAACGTGACATTTTTAATTACCCTTACAAATACCCATAACTATTTGAAAAAGCTAAGATTTGTGCATCTCAAATGCAACTAGAAATTTTTTGCTAACACTATTTTGTAATCCTGTGAATAACATGCAATTAGAAAAAGCACCAAACTTCCATTAAGTTTCAAGCAGATTCCATTTAATGTAGAAGAAAAGAAATCTCAAAACAGTCAGTATATTAGTTTCTTGATTTCCACCAATTCTGAAGGGCCTATAAGAAAATGAGAGGGAAATTCCCTTAGTGATGTAACATAAAAAATTATTGTTCTTGGCTCTTAATTGAAAAGGTTTCAATACAAGGCTCGCACTCCCATACCAAGTAACAAAGATGATCGGTGTTCTTCACTACCAAATAAGAATATCCCAATCTAAGGTTTTTGCTCTCATATCAAGTAACAAAAATAATTATGGTTCTTGTTTCTTATCAAAGAGGTTTTTCAAGATAGGTCATAGGATTCCATACCAAGTAGCAAAAATAATTATTGTCCTTGGCACTCAACTGAAAAGGTTTTAGTTTAAGGCTCTTGCTCCCATACAGACTAAAACAAAAACAATTATTGCTCTTAGCTTACAATTGAAGAAGCTCTAATTTAAGACTCATGCTCTCATATCAAACAATAAAAAAATATTATTATTCTTTATTATTTGTCCAAGAAATATTAATCTAGAACTCATGCTCTTAGATCCAATAACAAAAATATATCATTCTCAACTGTCAATCCAAAAAGTTTCACTCTAAGAATTCTACTTCCATATCAAATAAAAAATATAATTACTGTGTTGCTCCCAATATAAAAAGTTCCAATCTAAAGCTCATGATCCTATATAAAATATTATTAAACATGCTAAGATTTGTTCAATCCATAATAACTTCTCCAAATACAGAATATTATTCATCAGTTTTACCAATAACCAAAGTAATTGGTAGACAAAAGGTCGCAAGCTGCAGATTCAAACCATTGGAGTGTCTAAAAGAAATTGCATTGTACAACTGACACAAAACATGAGACAAATTGTTGCATGAAGCTTAAAATAGTGAAATAGTTAAAGTCAATGAAGTCAATCATAATGTAGGTTCAGAAAATCTAAATGTTTTTGGTAGAACTTGCTCAGTACACTGAATTAAGATCTGAATTGTCATCTTTTTAGCTCCCTAAAAGTAGGATGCCATAGCAAAAAAATTTCCTTGTCAGGACAACATAAATGAATATCTCACCAAGCCACTTTCCACATGAAATCAAAGATTATCTTGGTTAATTTCTTTGTTCAATTTAATGGGCCCAATATAACTTCAATCTCTTTTCATAAGTAATGTTGTTTTTAGCTATTATATGGTACATAGTATTACAGTTGTTTGAAAGTTTTTGTAATGCACATTCAAAACCCTTCTAATAGACAGTTTGATGGACCAGAAGTTCCACAAGATGAATACAACACATGGTTGCAAAAAACTAGGATGCATTAAGTAGTCAGTACTGAAAAAGTAGCACAAGATTAATGCATGAAGTGTTCAAACCACCGATTTTGGAGAAAATGCCACCAACATGGAGTCCCTAAGTGCATTCTTATGAAACCCCTTATAGTGTGGTTGAATTGACACCACATGGTAGAGAAGGGAACACTTTCTACTATTGAATATAGGAGGATAATAAATCATGTAAATCATGTACCAACTAAAAATACATAAACAAGGGCTTGAATGTAGAAAAAGGCACGATCCAAGGCTTGATCGTGCATGAGGAGTTGAGTGCTTGGAAGAGGGGATGAAGCCATTCATGGTGAATCTATGTAGAGCTTGGAAAAGATAGAGGGCGATAAAACTAGATTGTGGGAGTTACCACCAAAATTTTATATATTACAACCCTACACAATGTCATGGTAAAGAAAACCATATAGTGCTAAACTCTTACCTATTACATTGGTCCACACAATGTCGAGTCCTCTCTTTTGAAACCTGCCCTTGAAAATCTATGCCCTCCTGCAAGTGAAATGCTAGAAGTGAAGGAGTTGAAGTGGTGGGTCAATGGAGGTCGACCATCGGCACATGAAGAAGCAGCCCTTGCACCAAATGAAATGTGTTATATTTTTTCCCTTCTTTTTTGTTTTATGTTGTGGTGTATGTTGCAATTGTGACAAAAATAATTTTTCGCAATTGCGACCAACATGGGCATGTTATAAAAAAAAAAAAAAAATTTGCTTTATAACTCAACCAACCAACCCATTTAAAATGCTTGGTCATAATTTTTGGTCACAACTTAGGGTAAAATGAACTAGTGAGGGAAAAACTCATGGGAAAAACCCTCCCCCAAAAAGAGAGATAAGTAGGGATGCATGGATGGATGGAGTAATCAAGACCCCCACATTACAACATACATCTAGTATATACATAAGAGAATGATGAGAGGAGGAAGAGAGACAGGATAGGCTCCTCCCCCCCCCCCCCACCACCACCACCCCCCCCCCCCCCCCCCAAAAGAAGAATTCCAAATAGTGACAGCTTTGATGAAGAAGCTAATCCAAGATTGCAAAATGGTGTTCCTCCCCTTAGGAAGAAACAATGCCAAAGGTACAAATGAAATGCTTCTGTTGTGTGTAGAAAGAATCCCATGGATAAGTGATGTCTCTGAAACCTACTCAAATGGCTAAAGAAGTTGTCTCAAAGAACTGTCTATCTCTATAATAGATGAAGAACCCTACTGCAACTTCTGATCATAAGTATCCACCATCACTTCAACCTGTGAGGATCGATCATGTAGAGAATGAACAAGAGAGTTGGATGGAGCCCTCATGAAAATTTAAGAAGGTACTTTTGCATCAAGAAGAAGAGGAAAATCATCAATACTATCCCCCAAATCTGTCACTGAACTTGGACCTCGAAGACTGGATGTACCCTATTGTTTTGGACCTATCATTGTGGCGATGTATGCATGCAGACTAGAATAATGTAGTGACCTCTCACTATAACTATCAATAGAACCCCACATGTCTAAATATATTGAAGCATGATCACTAGTATCACTATCAGTTTCCACATGATATGATGTGTAAAGAGGATGAGAGGACAAGCTGGGTGAACTTTCCTCAAAGTATACATCCTTCTCCACAAAAATCTGACATGTCTTTGGATCTAGAAGTCTATATGCCTTCACACCATCTTCATAACCAATGAAAGTAAAAAGTTGAGATGGCTGTGCCTTACATCCCTTGGAAGATCTATTTTCCCATACAAGACAACTGAAGACTTTGAAGTGTGTCACAATAGGTTTTCTATCACACCATGCCTCAAAAGGAGTTTTTCCATCTAAGGCTGGATGAGGAGAATGATTAAGAATGTGAGTGGCACTAAAGATTCCTTCGACTTCTAATGATGGATCTATAGACTTGGATTTTATCATGCAACTTTCCATAGACTTAAGAGTTCAAATCCTCAAAGCTACAACATCTATTTTATTCAGACAAAATGGTGTTGGAGTCTCAAGATCAATGCCTTTGATTCTACAAGAGTCCATAAGTCTTCTATTCACATACATGCTTCCATTGTCCATTCGGAGAGCTTTGATGGCTTTCGTAGATTTCTATTCTACATGAGTCTTGAAGGCTAGGAACTTGTCCAACACTTCATTCTTATTATGAAGAAAGTAGACCCAAGTGAACCTTGAAGAATCATCAATGAAGGTAAGTATGTAGTGACCCTACCTAAATGAAAAAGGACCTGCTAATACCATGTGAACCATTTGTAGAACACCTATTTCTCTTGAAGCCTTCCCTCTCTATAACTTCCCCTCTGGATGCATATCCATTGAATCTATTGAATATTCACCTTTGGAAAATTTGATTTGGGGTAGACCTTTGACCATTCTATTTGTGCAAAGTTGTTGAAGATAGCGGAAGTCAAGTTGACCATATCGTTGATGCCATAATTGCATGTTTGAATTTGATTGTGATAATAAGGCCTTTAAAGGAGACTTGGGAAAAAAATGGGAGAAAGAGTACAACCTCTTGTTATGATTCACTTTCCCCACTACAACCAAGGAATCATCTTTAAGACTGTGAACTTTTACTAAATCTGGAAGGAACTCAACTCTATGTCCATCTCCAAGGTGAGTGATTTGGTAGATTAAAAGGAGATTTGAACTTAGGTTTGGAACATAGAGAACATTTTGAAACTCTCCATTTTCCATCTCCGCATTTCCTTTCCCTTCAAATTCCATTTTGCTATCATCTCCCATGAAGATGTGTGGTACCTTGGACTACTTCATTGAAGAAAAATCCTCCTTTGAAGAACCCATGTGATAAGAGGCACCTGAGTAAAATATCCATTCCTTTGAAGAGTTTGAATTAGCCATGAGTGCTTGCTCATTTCTCTTTGAACTAGAAGAAGACCCTTTCTCATTATATGCATTAAGCAATGGAACATTATGTTTCTTCATGATGTTGGTCAACTCATCAATCTTTTTAAGATAACACTCATGTTCTTCATGACCCAATTTCTTGCAATAAGTGTACTTCTTCTTCTCCTTATTATTGTTGTCCTTCTTGTTGGAATTTGAGGACTTTCCTTGTTGATTGGATTGTGGTGTTGTCTTTTTTGTATCCTCAAATTTTCTCTTCCATTTCTTCTTACCCTTTCCTTTATTTGAAGACTATCCAATTGAATTTTGAGAACCCTCATTGTTGGCCACCAATGCTTTAGACTTGGGTGATTTTAGAATCCCCATTGATTTCAACTTCTTTTCTTCATCATCCAATGGTTTAGCATATTCATCAAAAGTGACTTTCTTGTAGGTAGACCCTAAGGTAGTCTTTGAGGTGTTAAAAGAAGATACAAATGTGGAATACTCATATGGAAGCTTGTTATGAATGAGATAGATCAGTCTATCATCTTTGATAGAACCCCCACAATTAGTAAGTTTTGTCCTTAGTTCATTCACCTTGATGATGAAATCTTGTATTGAGTCATATGAATTAGGATCTAAGGAGACAAGCTCATCTTCAATTTTGAACACATCCTCTTCAAACACCTTCCCATAGAGGTTTTCAAGGGTATCCCAAGCTTCCTTGGATGTAGAACACTTCTTAATTTGATACATGATCTTATTATCAACGCCCAACATATATCACCTAGGGATTTCCTATCCATTACTACCCAATCTAAAATATCACTTGCTAAAACTTTATCACTTGCTAGTTTAGGAAGAGTACCATCTACATATTGTGAAACTCCATTATGCATTAAGTGATACCACATTTTTATGGACCATTTAGCATAGTTATGAGGAATTAATTCAGGAAACTTAAAGTTGTCCTTAATGTAGAAAATGAAAGAAAAGTGTAGAAAAGAGAGAACAAAACACCAAGAACACCCCCCCTTTTCACTAAATCAAGAAACCCCCCCAAAATAGATGCTTTGGGCACTTTATTAGTAATGCAATTACAATGGGCCACTTGCCAATTTTGGCCTTCTTGGACTTATGATTTTTCTTGTTACAACCTCTAAATAGATTACAAATCTATAACTTTACAATGTGCTACAATTTTGAAGCAATAAAAAGCAAAGAAAGGCCCTATTGTTGAAAGTGACACATTTGTCCACACAACCCTACAATTTGACTATATATCTGGAAAGCAGATGAAAAAAAATGCACTTTCAAAAAAAATGGAACCTATTTTTGACTCTAAATGTTCCTATACAGAGCATTTGAAGTTGCAAAATGTAGGATTATGGAAGTACAATCACCAAAAAATGCAATTTTTCAACAATCTATGCACCACAACTAGAAAAGAGCTGCACCACTAAAACATTAGGAAATTCTACCCAATTTAGAAAAAAATCACAGCTAATTTGGAGTCTGGATGTCCGAGTTATGGCTCCCAAAGTCAGATATCAAAAACCAAAATCAATCTGGAGAGGGGTTGCATCAGCAAAAGATGGGGTTTAATTTGATAGTCATATGACTATCACAATAGTTCTATTTGGCCTTGTAATAACATCCAGATGGCTATCAAATTTAGGCCATTGGAAGTGATGATGTCAGTGAACAAATGTGCCCTCTACTAATGTGGCAGTACAGATGGTACACATCTATGTCCATATTGTATGGATGTATAGATTTTTCAGACATGGTAGCCTGCATATGCTATACAGAATCTGACTTCTAGACAGTCCTAATGCTTGTTGATGTGTCACCACGCGTTTGTAGAGTTGGAGGCTGACTGTGCAATCTAGTCACTATTGACTGCGTGGGATGGCATAACATGTTGCCGCGTGGCTACACCAAAGAAAGGCCACATTTTAGGGATTGCTATGAGTCTGATGTAGATGTAGAGATCCATGTGGCTGCTTGGAGACTTGCAGTGGTGGCTGACAGACTATTATTGTCACTGGAACTGCTAATGCACATAGTGGCCAAAAAATTAGTAGGTGCCAGATTTTGTTTATTTTGGCTACCAAAAAACTTATAACACTGGTAGTGGGATTATAATTTATCCCACATTGACTATTTTGGCATTGGGATGGTGGTTTAAATGAAATCCCATGCGCAGTGATAGAAAATAAAAGAGTGGTCGCCAAACTTTGGAGATTGGTTGAACTATTATGTGCCCTCCACTAGAAAATTATGTGTTTGTCGGTGGACGTGGCTAGGCTTCACCACTGCTGGTTGGAAAATATGTTAATTTTGCCAAATTATGATGCAGTATAGCCATCCATAGATGTGATGTGGATTTGTTGAATTAACCTACCCGAATATAATGAAACCCTGTGAATAAATAATAATATTTCACCAAACTTATAGAGCCGAGCTGGGGTGTCACTGCTTGCTTTGGCCAAATTTTTTTTCTTTGCCTACGTAATAAATCAAAAAATACCAAACTTGGAAAATATAGAGAATTAATAGATTCAAAAATGCAAATAATCAGATCGAATTAGATTATACCCGAAGTGACATTTGGGCCTTCGGGTTTCGATTTGCAATTTTTTTTTGCCTCATGATCAACTTTCACCCAACATAGGCAAATTTATAGTCAATCTTCATTGAATCGACACTCTGAACACAATGGTGAGGTTAGATTTGGCTCTAGACACTCCTAATTTCACCAGATGCTCTGGATTTAGGTTGAGGTGCTAAAGCATGAACGGTCTCAAACAACTATGTGTAGAGAATCTCCCTCAACTTTGATACCATACAAGAATTTGGCTTAGGCCAAATTTTACCCAAGACCAAGGAACTCAAACACAAGCACACAATAGACCAATAGAGAGACAGAGTATTATTAGAATGATGATATTCATTTAATATGCCCACTTAAGAGTGCACTAGGAGTGCCTTTATATAAAGGCCTTAGGAGAGCTTCTAGAATGCATAGAAGTTAGCATCATGATAAGTCATACAACCAAGCACATGTCCACCAGATATGGATTATCCTCCATTAAATAGGGGATTAAGTTTGATGATGTGAGGATAAGCCTACAATGGTATAGCATGCAAATCATTGGTGTAGACAACATGCACTAGATAAGGAGTGTGAATAATTGTGTTGTCTACATGACAATTCAGTGAATGTTGTAAACTCCTATGTTGTAGACACCATGTGCATAATTAGAGTTGCATAACTCATGAGAGTACACAAACTCCTAAGTGTCTCAGCTAAATAAATAATAAAATAATGCAAAATAATTAAATAATACATTAACCTAAGTAAACTTAAGTAAGTGTAATAAGTAAATACTTATTTACACCAACAAATTGCTATTGTAGCTGACCTAATGTAGAGTTACTATTTGGATTGATATATATGAAAGATATCTTGTTTCATCCAAATCATCATAAAGTTAAATTATTCATTATGATAAGTGAATATGGATAGTGGAAGAACAAATTGATTAGGAGGCTACCAAGAAGTACAGAGGAAAAGAAGAGAATCATTTATCACACTTAGGTGATCATTATATTGTTGAAACTATCTTCATCAACAAAAAAGTTGCAAAGAAAAGATCAACTTGTTGATCCATCCTAATAGGTGAACCTAACAGTCCTTGTAGAATATCTTAACAAGTTGCATACTTCATTGTATTGTATAAATCCTTTCACAAGGTGGACCTAGCAGTCCTACTTACTCTAACCAAGTAGATCACCATAAGTGATCAATTGTAAGCCCTAACATACCAACTTTATTATAATAGTAGTGAAGATTATGGGTGTCATTCCCACCCCAATTTTACCTTCTCATTAGAGGGTTTTTGGGTTACCAAATATTGTGTCAAAGTGTTATGATGTTGTTTCTATTATGTTCCATGCATACAAGTAGATTAGATAATTTAGTAAAGTGAGGTTAAAAGAAAGAAGTTCTAAGTGGTTCCTAATTCCCCCCCCCCCCCAAGTCACTTGATCATCATTACATTTCAAACAATTGGTATCAGAGAATGGTTCTCTTGTCATAAGGTTAGAAACTTGAGAGAAAAGATCAAAGGCAATGGAAGTGTACAAACTAGAGAAATTCATTGAAAATGTAAACATGGATCTACATGTGGCCATGGGACAAAAAAAGAAACTAAAAGATCAACTCTCTCAATCCCTAAAAAGAAGAAAATTGTTAGCAATATAGATGAATGGAAATCTATACATAGAAGAAAGAATAGAAGACACTTGTAGAGAAAGAAGTTCAAAAGAAGAAGATGTAGCTATAGAACATCTACTTGGAAAGAACCTCATTTTGCAAGAAGTAGTTTAAAAATTGAAAGGAGAATAAGAAATTCATTCAATCAGGATATGTGAAGTCATGGATCAAAAAAAAAGAGCTGAAGGATATGTGCAAGATCATGGTCAACTAAACTATGGCCTTAAGTGGCAGTGAAAAATCAACAAATCAAGGTTATGTTAACTTGACACATAATTTTAAAGTAGTTATGGCCTTTATATCAAAAAGTTTTAATAAAAGAATTTGTAGGAAATTGAATGTAGTTTCTAAACTATTAGGCCTTATTTGGAGGTAAAAATAGTTGATTTGTCAAAATTTTGGATTTTAATGTAGCATTACAAAAACTTTAGGGCAAAAATAAAAAGTAGGTGTATGTCTGACCGCCTTAATCAAAATCAAATGACAATATTTTTAACTAAAATTATAGATATAAAAAGTAGACTCATGTCTGGATGTGACATATATTTTTGGGTATTTTTATTCCAAATAAATAATTAAATATGAATTTTCTATTATAATTTTTCCAGAATTAAAAAAACTCATGTGCTTGACCACCTTAACTAATTGAAAACTTTTTTTAAAAAAATCTTATACTAGGCAAAGCATAGAATTTGATACAACTTTTGGATTTCAAAAATATTAGATAGTTTGAAAGTTATAGCTATTTTTAAATTAGTATGTCAATCAACAGTTTATAGACATCTTCATTAAAAGTTAACTAATAAATACTTGTCAAACTCAGAATTCAACACTAATTATATTGATGGAATCTTAAGAGTGTTATCAAAAAACCCTTTTTGTCTCATTGAAATTCGATGAAAAAAATATTGTTAAATGGATACTCAAAGTCTGAATGTCAGTGAAACCTATCTCAAATACATTTTTTGAGTTGACCGAAGAGGTTTGGTAAATACCAAGCCTAATTGGGTACTCGATACTAGATTGGGTACTTAGTCTAAAATCTAGTACCCAAAATTGGTGGCCAATTTTTTTTCAACAATTGATTGCCCAAATTTTGGAGGGAAATCAAAAGTTGGGAAGTGTGGGCAATCAATAATCATTATTATTATTGACTATTATTATTATATGTAGTAATATTATATTATTATTATTAAATATAATATATTAATATATATGATTATTATTAAATATATATAGTAATATTATATGATTAATAATAATATTATTAAATGTAATATAGTAATATATTATTATTATACAATATAGTAATGTATTATTATTATTATCAAAATAATGTAGTCGAATTCATCGAAAGGGGTCATAGGTTATCCTATGACCCCTTTCGACCAATTCAAAAAAATCAAATAGGTCCCTAAGGGTCCTAGGACCCATAGGGACATATGTTGTCATGGAATACATCGAAAGGGGTCATAGGTTATTCTATGACCCCTTTCAACCCATTCGATCAAATCAAATAGGTCCCTAGGGGTCTTAGGACCCCTAAGGACATATTTTCATGAAATGTGTCAAAAGGGGTCATAGGTCATCTTATGACCCCTTTCAACACATTCAATCAAATCAAATAGGTCCTTAGGGGTCCTAGGACCCCTACAGACATATGTTGTCATGAAATGCATCGAAAGGGGTCATAGGTTATCCTATGACCTCTTTCAACCCATTCAAACTAACGAAATGGGTCCCTAAGAGTCCTAGAACCCCTAGGGACATATGTTGTCATCAAATGTGTTGAAAGGGTTCATAGGTTATCCTATGACCACTTTTAACCCATTCAATCAAATCAAATAAGTCCCTAGGGGTCCTAGGACTCCTAGTGACATATGCTGTCATGAAATGCATTGAAAGGGGTCATATGTTATCCTATGACCCCTTTTGACCCATTCAAAAAAACCAAATAGGTCCCTAGGGGTCCTAGGATCCCTAGGGACATATGTTATCATGAAATGCATCGAAAGGGGTCATAGGTTATCCTATGACCCCTTTTAACCCATTCAAATAAACCAAATAGGTCCCTAGGGGTCTTAAGACCCCTAGGGACATTTGCCTTTAATTCTGAGCTATACCCTGTGAAGATGCACTTCACACCTTTATCATCAAATTTTTGCCTTTGCTCTTTAGGCACATGTGCATATGCAACACATCCAAACACTCTTAGGTGTTCAACTGTCCATCTTCTTCGTGACCATGCTTCCATTGGAATTTTTTCACAGACTTCCTTTTTTGGACACCTATTAATTAGGTAAACTGTTGTTGCCACAACCTCTTCCCAAAATTCAGTTGGGAGACCTTTCTCTTTCATCATGCTCCTTGCCATTTCAACAATGGGCATGTTCTTTCTTTTAGCCACTCCATTATGTTGTGGTGTATAGCTAACTGTGAGCTCTTTCTTAATGCCATGTTTCCTGCAAAAATTTACAAAAGAATTGGAGGTATACTCCCATTCTCTATCTGATCTAAGGACCTTGATATAGTGTCCACATTCTCTTTCAACCTGGGTTTTAAATTTTACAAATTTATCAAATGCTTCAGATTTATTCTTTAAGAAATACACCCATGTCCTACGACTGAAATCATCAATGAATGTTATAAAATAAGTACTCCCCCCAATGGAAGTAACTTGCATAGGACTGACTAGGTCAGTATGCACTAATTCTAATGAATATCTAGCCCTCCTATAATTTTTAGAATTAAATGGAAGCCTATGTTGCTTACCCAAAATACAAGCCTCACACTTTTCACAAGAATTTCCTACATGTGGCAAACCATTTACCATTCTTTTATTTGACAATAAATTTAAACCAGCATAGTCGAGATGACCATACATGAGATGCCACAACCATGAAGGGTCTTCAATACCACTCCTTAGAGCTGATTGTGTGTGAGGTACAACAAAAACTTGAGATGAGAAACATGTCTCTATCCTCAAGGGAAACATTCTGTTCTTTTTCATTTGAACTGCTGCAAGTAAATTCTTGTTCCCATCCTTTTCATGAATGACCCACGTGTCATTCTCCATCAGTGCTTTGTATCCATTTTGAATGAGCTGACCAATGCTCATCAAATTATGCTTCATACTAGGGGCAAAATACACATTTTGTATTTCCATTTTCTCACTTTTCTTGGTGCGGACCATAATAGATCCTTTGCCCACAATTGGTAGGGTTCCATTGTTACCCATTTTAATTTCTGATTTGAAACTCTTGTCAATGAATGAAAATAAGGTTTCATTTCCACTCATGTGGTTGCTACATCCACTGTCGAGGTACCAAACCTCAAGGCTTCCTTCTTCACCAACATTACACATGATGAAGGCAGTAGCATTGGGTCCACTTCCCATATTCACATCAGCCACATTTGCTTGTTCTGATTGATCATTCTACTTCTTCCAACATTCATTTGCATAATGCCCATATTTATGATAGTAGTAACATTCTACATTACTCTTATTTGAGTTGTAGTTTTTCTTACCTCCTCTTGAAGTATTTTGTGAGCTACTTGCTCCAGCTGCTCTTCCTGAGCTTTCTGCTACAACATTTGTTTGTCCTCCATTACCTCAGCCTCTGCCTCTGGAGTTGCTACTTGAGCCATTTCTTCCTCTCCCCCTTCCTCTTGGATTTGACTGAGCTTTGAATTCTTGCTCTTGGGAAGATGAAGAAGTAGATCTATTGATCCTATGCTCATGGGTTTGAAGTGTACCCATCAACTCATCCATTTTCAAAATAGTGAGGTCTTTTGCCTCTTCTATGGTCATGACCAAATTGTCATATTTATGAGGTAAACTCCTCAATATCTTTTCCACTATCCTTTGCTCTTGATAGTCTTCTCCATTTGACTTCAATTGATTAATTACATTGGAGGTCCTTGAACTGAAGTCTGCAACTGATTCATTTTCCTTCATCTGAAGGTTCTCAAAATCCCTCCTTATGTTCTGTAGCTTTACTGTACGGACCTTATCAGTCCCCTTGAAGTTCGTCTCAAGGATATCCCAAGCTTCCTTTGCATAATTTGCTGCTGCAATCTTTGGGAATACTATCTCTGTCATTGCTACTTCAATAAGACTTAATGCCTTTGCATCTTTCTTCCTTGACTCTTTCAAATGAGTCTTCTGTGCATTTGTGAGAGCAACATACTGAGTTGGGTCTGTTACATCATTGAATCCATTGACCACAAACTCCCACAAATCATTAACAACCATTATGGTCTTCATCTTCTTTGCCCATGTATCATAATTTTGTCCATTAAAGGATGGTGGTTGCTGCCATATCTTTCCTGCATCTCCTGCCATGATAAATATCCCAAGAAAACAAATGCCCTAACTCACTATGGATGTGGGGCCTCAAAGCTCTAATACCATGTGAGAAATATATTTAAAAATTAATTTAATACTCACAACCCTAACTCAAAAATTTTTACACGGCACTTGAAAAAATGCTTGGCACATGAAGGTGTTGAGTGCCAGTATTGGTCGGCACCTGAAGGTGTCGAGTGGTAGATATGCTCGGCACTTACTCAGCACATGAAGGTGTTGAGTGACAAGGAACAAGTGCCGAGTGAGCTCGACACACAAAGGAAAATGCAGTAGATGCCAAGTTAGCTCGACACTCAATGAAGACAATGGATGCTGAGTAAGGTCGGCTCCAACTAATAAAATTTATAACTTAGAAACAATTTAACATGAATGCTTTCATGATTAAAACCAGAGAGCCGAGCTTTAACCTTTCAACGAAGTTTCTCAAATACAATGAATAGAAGAGGAAGAACAATAGATTCATGTATGCCTACTTTATTTTCTATTCAACTGAGATTTAAACTATTACAAAATCTTGGAGCATTTGGCTTCAACTAGAAAAACTAAAATAACCCTAAACTGATGATACTTCAAACTTCAATAAACTTTTAAACCTGCAACTCTAATGGATGCATACAATGGTCCCTAGAGCAATCACTGCTTTAATAGGACAAATCCTAAACAACAAAAAACTTACTGAGTGAGCAGGGGAAACACGTGTAACTACAAGCACAAACTTATTTCCTTCTTCCTTTTCTGCTCAGCTCTGCAACTTCTCTCTGATCTGCTTGATTTGCAAACTCTACTAATGAATGAATAAACATTCCTTTTTTTCACATTCCTTCCTTTCCCTCTCAACATTCAAATTCAAAATCTCATCTACCAAATTTATGTTTTTTGTCTGTTCTGCTGGTCATCAGGTGGTAGGTGGGCGTTTGGCTCCAGGGGCAAATGTCAACTACTGTATTAAATATTCCAATAGAAACAACTAGGAGAGGACACACTCCCTGACTAGGTTCCAATGGTTAAAAAAGATCATTCAAAACTTTCAACACACATAAATAGTATCAGGAAAGCTAGTCACACGAAAGGCCAAACTGACATCTAGCTAGTACAATTCCCTTGTCTTTGCTTTTACAATTTGGAATTAAAAAATATACAAAAGCATGTTTTGATTCATTTTATAATTATAACTTGCATTGCACTAAATTAGCATGTAATATGAAGAACTGGATGCTTTTTCTCTATATTTGTTCCGACTTATTGGCCAATCGGAAGCGTCTCCAAAGGTTTCTCAAACACAAACCTACTGAAAATGTTTAAGGCTTCGTGTCGATAGATCAATTCAATTAAAAACACAACAAATCATTCACTCACTGAAGGGTGATATAAATAGGTTTTGTTGGGGTTTTATGTGATAATCGAAAACTCTGTTTTCTTTTCTCCATATGATTTTCATATCCTTAATATGAAGATTAAGGACCTTTTTGCCCATAGAAACATTTTTAAATAAAATTATCAGGGAACAGCCTTTTTCTAAAGTGCCTCATGGTTTAATTTGTAATTTGCTTTACCTTCTATTATCAAGCATTGTGAAACATACAATTGATTTTAGAAGTATCTTCCGCTTGCGATTATTATAAATGTCTGTAACCCAAATAGTATGTCTTTACTACTGTAAAATTTCACAGTAATGTGAAAAACATGGGCAAAGTTATTTCATATTTAAAATATCAATGGCTTTGAAAAAGTGTACACATCTGAAAACAAAAAACTATTGAAAAAAAAATGAAGCCGCACAAATTTTGAAACAAGAAATGACATGCAAAGCCTAAAAATTCCAATATTTTTGGTTAAATGTCAATTTGAAGGATGAAAATGTGCATATGCGTACCCTTTTGAGAAGTTCATGGATTACGTTGCCAATTTAAACATGAATCTCATTTAGGGTCTTTGTAGTCTCCTTTAAACATAACTAATTTCAAGGCAAAATATGAAGTTACCATCCATGAAGAAAAAACCATTATAATCCTCAAGGGACACTATTTTTTAAGATGGTGTTTCCCAATTGTAGGAAAGGTTAAATTTTTGGGAAGTAATCTAGTGGATAAAAGAGGTGTTAGTAATACTGAAAAATTTGGAATGAGTGGAAGGGAGAAATTTAAATTGAAAGTTACAAGTAAAATATATTTAAGGTGTGATATCATTATCAAGATTAAACATACACGTAATTTTTTTTGAGTCGAATTCATTGATCCATGTTTTAGGAGTAGTGGTTCACAAGAACCCATCTCTCATGAAAATGAGTTGGAAGTTTTATCACTATTGCATTTGGGTGATGCTCACAGAGGTGAAGCACCAAGAGATGCAATCATTGATAGTTGTTTCATTCATTCTTAAGATCAATAGTGGTTTACAAGAATATCTATGATGTGAAAATCCTTAGAATACCTTAGAATCTTACACCATTTTTATGGTGTTGTTGAATTTGGTGAAATAAAGACACATTACATATTCCTTTTTTCCATAGTCTAGTCTCGAGATTTCAGAGGATTAGTTCATAGAATTACTTTAAAATTAGAAGTATGATTTCGAACCTTCTTCTTTTGTTCTATGTTATAAAAATCTTCCTAAGTGTTAGCACATAACAACCAAAAATAAATAGAAAAAATAAATTCAAAAGTAAAAAGTAAAATCTTGAATAACCACATAATTCCCCTTGGAGGTTTTTAACAAATCATCCCACCAAAAGACTATCCTAAACAAAAAAAACTACACACATATGGAGCCTTGGAGTTGTCTTTGTGATCACACAATATTTGATTAGCACATTAGAAAATTTTGTTCAAGAGAGGATAGGGCGCCCCTAGTGTTTTATTATGTTTTGTGTCTCATAAAACACATATCAATAAGAAATTCATTCTCTTAGTCAATTTCGTGTGCAAAATATTGGCTTTATAAAGCCAATTTATTGAATATTGACACATAATATTTATATATCATTTTTAGTTTACCCTTTTCTTTGTGATGGTACCATTTTGAGCATGTAAATATTTTCAAAAGGGTTACATTACCAAACTTGACTTTGATCATAATATAGAATGACAAATTGATTTACAACTTCTTGTTTCTTCAAGTTTGTACAAATCTTTTAGAAGAAAAAGATGATATATTGCATGTAAATGAGCCACCAACTTAGAACTTATCATATTGCAAAATATATGCAGCAGTTGTTGTGAATCAAGAATATACTATGATATTAGAAGAGATGTCATTCATTAAAAAGGTTGTATTGTAGTATCAAAGTTGAGTGAATGTGAAAAGTTGGGCTTGAGGATGTTTTGATGAGTATAGATTTATATCATTATACTTTATTTATTTCTCAAAATTGTTTTATAATAAAGTTTGAAAAAAGGATGTATGAAAGCTTAATAAATTTAAGGGGAGAACAAATTTAGACTTGATGCCATCAAAGGAAATACTGGCACATTCTTTATTGATATTGACATCTATTTTTTTATATGGCTACAAATTATGTTTGTGCTCTATGTTACCCCGAAGAGGATCTTCAAAGGTTTCAATGCTACATTTGGTAGTTTGACTATAACAAGATCATATTGGAGGTTGGAGGAAATGAGGGTAGGAGAATAATTTCCATCTTGAGCTAGCTTCTCACTCAGAGGTGGTTTATAGAATGAGAACAAATTCTTATTTGTTTCCGTAAGGAAAAGAGGGAGGCTTCCATTTATCGAACTCCTCTTCATGGAGAAAACAAGGTTCATGTAGATAATTGTTATCTTCTCAATTTTGCAAATTTTTAATTTTTTTTTCAGATAGTTGAGTGTGTCGTGATCTACATTAGAGTTATTTTAGTTTGCAAATGATAGAGTTTGTCTCAGCCTATAGACATGGAGGGGTGGTAGAGTCACCTAAAATTCTAACATGGTATCAAATGTTGGCATTATGGTGGAATTTGGGGAAGTGGTTAGATGCAATGTTGTTTTTGTTGGCATTTGTGAATGAAGAATATGTGCAGTAGTTGTTGGCATTACTTCTCATAGTACAAAATATAGGTAGTAGTTGTTGTGAATGAAGAATACACTATGATATTAGAAGAGATGTCATTCATAAAGAAGGTTGAATTTTAGTTTCAAAGTTGAGTGAATGTGCAAAGTTGGGCTTGAGGATGTTTTGATGAGTATAGATTTATATCATTATACTTCATTTATTTCTCAAAATTGTTTTAAAAGAAAGTTTGGAAAAAGGATTTATGAAAGCTTAATAGATTTAAGGGAAGTACAAATTTAGACTTGATGCCATCAAAGGAAATATTGGCACATTCTTTATTGATATTTCCATCTATTTTTTTTATATGACTACAAATTATGTTTGTGCTTTATGTTACACCTAAGAGGATCTTCAAAGGTTTCAGTGCTACATTAGGTAGTTTGACTATAACAAGATCATATTGGAGGTTGGAGGAAATTAGGGTAGGAGAATATTTTTCATCTTGAGCTAGCTTCTCACTCAGAGGTGGTTTATAGCATGAGATCAACTTTTTACTTTTTTCCCTAAAGAAAAGAGGGAGCCTTCCATTTATCGAACCCCTCTTCATGGAGAAAACAAGGTTCATGCAGATAATTGTTATCTTCTTGATTTTATAGAGTAATTATTGTTATTTTTAGATACTTGAGTGTGTCTTGATCTACATTACAGTTGTTTTAGTTTGTAAATGATAGAGTTTGTCTTAGCCTATAGACATGGAGGGGTGGTAGAGTCACCTAAAACTCTAACATGGTATCAAATGTTGGTATTAGAGTGGAGTTTGGGGAAGTGGTGAGATGCAGTAGTGTTTTTGTTGGCATTTACATTTAGATCGTTGGCATTTGCATTTGATGGGTGTGATGATGAAGGTATGACATATAGTTTTGTCATTCATGTCAAATACCAGAGGACTATTCATTGAACCAACAAGTAAACTTACTATTGGTATTTTCATCTTAAGACACTATCAGAGTATAAGTGCAGTTATTAGACATTTAACTATTGGAGTAGAGAATGGAACACGTTATCAAAATGCCATCACTGTATTAAAGAAGTTTTGTTTGGCAACTGACAACTAAAAGAAGAAAGTGGTTAACTATAAGATCTATGATCAAGATTGTGTGTAGGCTTAGCAAAGGAAAAAGACTTAAAAAGATTGAGATGAAAAAAAAAGAGAAGAGAAGTGAAGAGAAGCTAGCGAACAACATAAACAACGAAAGACCATTATAGAGAAAGAAGGCTAGAACAGAGCAGAAGAAGGGATATGACAAGCTTAAGATAGAAGTAAGAATCAGGTCAAGTGATCTTGTACAAACACTTAACTAGTTTTATACAAGATTTGTACGAATCCTCAAAACTACAAGTTTGTTTATGAACTTTTGTAAATCCTCTGACAAGGTGAATGCCAGGAAAGGTGGGATAAAATCTCATTATTGAGTAGTTTTAACACAATATCAATCAATTTTTATCAAGTTAGTTTCTCAGAAGGAAAAATTATTGTAATCCTAATCAACAACCTTTTAGACTACAGTAAAAAAGTTGTGGGTATCATCCCCGCCATAGTTTTTCCCTTTGACCAAGGGTTTTCTGCGATACCAAAATATGTGTGTTATGCATGTGTGAATTTCTTATGTGCTAGTATTATTTACTTGCATGCATATAATCTTTAAGTTACAACTCATACTATCAATTACATGGAAGGTTTATTGGGTTAGAGATGTTACAAATCATCTGTTAATGAGGAGAAAATAATTTAATGGTTAAAATTGATAAGTATGATTCACCCACCTTGCCCCCACCCTCTCAGTACTTAATCTTTCCAACTAATAATTAAAAATTGGTATCAAAGCTTTGTTGTCTTAAAGGAAGTTTGACAACTTGAGAGTATATCTGGGAACATGGAAAAGTATAAGAAGGAAAAACAACTTGAAGAAGCATTAGATAAGGCCATAGCTCAAAATGAAGAATTAAAGAGAAATTTTAAAGTCTCATTTGCAAAAAGAAGGAACTACCAAAAAATTACATACAAGCCTTGAAGATCTTGAAGAAATTTTCCAAAACAATACAAATTTAGAGGCAGCTGATGTAGTAGTAGAAAATTTATTGGACACAAACACTATGTTTGAGAAAAACCTAAAACAAGTTAAAAGGGAACTTGAAAGTCAAGCTTTAAGAATGATTGAACTATTGGAAAGAATGAAGACTGTCAAAGATGAAAAAGGAAAACTTGAAACCAATAAGAGACATCTAGAAAAAGGGATTAGAGATAAGGATAATGTCATTCTAGAACTACAACATGAAAACAATACATTGAATGGATATATGAGTTATACAAATGAACAAAATGGACATATCCTTGTTGAGAATGAAAGATTAAGAAAATAAGTAGAACTTACAAGTGAATTGAAGATAGAACAAGAAGTAAATGAAAAGCTTACCAAGTTTGATCTAAGCATGAAAAATATTGATGAACAATTAAAAGGGCAAAGAGATTTGACAAGACAACTATATCTGGCTAAATTGATAACAACAAGCTCAAAATTAGTGAATCATCCAAAACTACCACAAAAATGACATCACAACCAACCAAACCAATCTATAACCAACTTAATAAACCTACTTGCTATAACTATGAAAAATCAAGACACAAAACAAATGTGTGTAGGAGTAGACCATCTAATATCTCATTGGAAACATATTTCAATGGTTATTTGATATAACTATAATAAATACAAACACAAAATAAGAGATTGCAGAGTAAAAAAATTAAACATTTCTAAGGAAGGAAACTTCATGGGTTATTGTTACACATGCAACATATTTGGTCACAAAGTTGAATATTATAGAAACAGAATGCCACCAACAAGGAAACCAAGAAACATGGAATGTAACAACAGTGATTATCTTGGACACATAGCAAAATATTATAGGTTCATAAATCCTAGAGATGGTGCAAGATCAACACGTCTATCATGCTACATCTGTCACAAGTACGACCATATAACACAAAATTGCAGATATTGACAAGCTGTGAATACAAACAATGAAGGGATGATATGATAACTAAAACAATAAAGAATCACAACAAATACGTTTGGATAAAAAAGGTAGACAAGAGTGTATTCGAAAACAATTCACCCAATCTAATTCAAGAAGGAACACCCTTGAATTGAGTCAGCAAGTATTGCTTAGGGAATCGTAATAATGGTAAAATCCTATTCCATCTCCTATAAGATAGATAAGAGTATTAAACAAGAAAAGTAAAAATGGATGCTCATTGTAACACCATTGGTGAGGAATGGTAATCTCTATCGACTAGAGTAATACCTATCAGAGAAAAGTTATTGTTGTAAATGCATTAATTGCTTAGTTAACCATATGCTTACTTTTTGAGCTATAAGTACGTGTAAAGGAAATTCATTCGATACCTTACTCTCTAAAGTTACCAAGTGTAAAAAGAATTCTAAAGCAATTTATTGTGAGTGTTAAAAGTAAGAATTTTTTCCAAAAGCAATTTGTGCCCTCATTTGTAGAAACCAAAAACAACTCTGTTCAGTGTGTATGTTAAGTTAGCATAAAATTTCTAGAGAAAATGAAAACTATTGTAAAGACACCCTTAGTTATGAGCATCAATGAGGGCCCAAAACCAAAATGTGAAGTTTATGCTATGGATTCAAGCGTAATAGATAATGTGGGAGCTCTATTGTCACTATTGTCGAGAGTAGTTTTGATTGAGGACACCAACACTTTTATTCATAAACAAAATTGTAGTGGTGGGTAATGCAGAAATAAAAGAGATGTACAACAAAGAACTATGTGTAGAGGGTATGTGTAGGATCATGGTGTGCCAAAAAGTGGCGATGTGAAAAACACGTAGTTTTGAAATGCCTAAAAGCGTTTCAAAATGTGCTTTGACTTTTTTCCCACCCATCCTAGTACCAAACCAAAAATGTAATACCTTGCCTAATTAGGTATCTGATTTAGGAACGGGTATCCGATTTGGGAATGGGTCTCCAATTTATGTTCCCAAATGGTGGAGCCAAATTCAAATGTAAAGGGAGTGGGGACCAATTATTATATATATTTACTAAAATTTATTATATAGTATTAAATAATAATAATAATTTATTATATAATTATTTATATATAGTTATTACTTTTTATATATAAAAATATTATTTATTATATAATTATTTTATATATAGTTATTATATATTATTATATAATTATATATCATATATATTATTATTATATATTATATATATTATTAACCTAAGTTAATAAACTATATGATGATGTATGTTCCTAGGGGTCCCCCTACGGACATACATGTCTTCCAATGAGTCCAAATGGGTCATGGGATACCCTAATTATATATCATATATTATATATATTGGTAACCTAAGTTAATAAACTATATGATGATATATGTTCCTACAAGTCTCACTAGGGACATACATGTTTTCCAATGAGTCCAAATGGGTCATGGGATACCTTATGACCCATTTTGACCCATTATATGACAACCTATCTTCCTAAGGGTCAAATGATGCCTAGGGACATATATCTTGTGTTTTAATGGGTAGAAAGGGGTTATGGAGTATCCTATGACTCGTTTCAACTTAATACATGATAACAAATGTTTCTTGGGGTCCTAAGACCCTTATAAACATATATGTTGTGTTCTAATGGGTCAAAAGGGTTCGTAGAGTATCCTATGACCCTTTCAAGCCATTACATGACAACATACATTCCTAGGAACATATGTTGTCATGTAATGGGCCAAAAGGGGTCATAGGTTATCTGATGACCTCTTTTGACCCATTGGAACACAACATTTATGGCCCTAGGGTATTAGGACCCCTAGGAATATATGTTATCATGTAATGGGTCAGAATATGACCCATTGGAGCACAACATACATGCTAATAAGGGTCCTAGGACACCTAGCAACATATGTTTTCATGTAATGTGTCAAAAGGGGTCATAGAATACCCTATGACCCATTTCTACCCATTGGAATATAAGAGTTATGTCCCTAGGGGTAATAGGATACCCTATTACCCCTTTCTATCCATTGGAACACAACATATATGTCCCTAGGGGCCCTAGGATTCCTAGGGACATAAGTTGTCATATATTTAATTGAAATGGGTCATAGGTTATCCTATGACCCTTTCCAACCCATTTCAACACAACATATTTGTCCCTACAGGTCTTACGACCCACAAGAACATATTTTGTCATGTAAAGGGTCAAAATTGGTCATAGGATATCATTTAACCCAATTCAACCCATTGGAAACCAACATGTATGTCCCTAGGGGTCCTGCAAACCCTATGAACGTATTTTGTCATGTAATTTCAACCCATTTCAACACAACATGTTTGTCCCTACAGGTCTTAGGACCCACAAGAACATATTTTGTCATGTAAAGGGTCGAAATGGGTCATAAGATATCATTTAACCCATTGGAAATCAACATGTATCTCCCTAGCGGTTCTACAAACCCTATGAACATATTTTGTCATGCAATAGGTCAAAATGTGTCATGGCATACCCTATGACCCCATTTTACCCATTAGAATACATCATGTATGTCCCTAGGGGTCTTAGGTCCCTTAGGAATGTACATCATGTGTTTGAATGAGCTGAAAGGGGTCATAGGATTTTGTATGACCCCTTTTGACTCATTAAATGATAACATATGTTGATAGGGGTCTTATAACCCTTAGAAAAATATAGCATGTGTTCAAATGAATTGAAAGGGGTCATAGAGTACACCATGAACCCTTTTTATACATTATATGACAATATATCTTCTTAGGGGTCCTATAAACCCTAGGGACATAAATCATGTGTTTAAATGGGTTAAAAAGGGTCATAGGGTAACCTACGACCTATTTTGACACATTAAATGACAACATATGTCTCTAGGGGTCCTAGAACCCCTAGAGACATATTCTAATCATTTATATGGGTCAAAAAGGGTCATAGGTTAGGATAACCTATGACTCTTTTTGACATATTTCATTACAACATATGCCTCTAGGGGTCCTAAGACCCTTAGGGACATATTTTAATTATTTATATGGGTCGCAAGGGGATATAGGATAACCTATGACCCCTTTCATCATATTTCATTACAACATATGTCTTTAGGGGTCATAGGACCCCTAGGGACATATTACAATCATTTCTATCATTTGAAGGGGGTCATTGTATAACTTATGACCCTTTTTGACACATTTTATTACAACATATGTCTTTAGGAGTCCCAGGACCCCTAGTGACATATTATAATTGTTTATATGGGTCGAAAGGGGTCATAGGATAACCTGTGACTCCTTTCGACACATTTTATTACAACATATGTCTCTAGGGCTCCCAAGACCCCTAGGAACATATTATGATCATTTATATGGGTCAAAAGGGGTCATAAGATAACCTATGACCCCTATTGACACAATTCATGACAACATATGTTTGTAGGGGTCCGAGGAACCTAGGAACATATTATAATAATTTATATGGGTCAAAAGGGGTCATAAGATAACCTATGACCCCTTTCGACACATCTTATGACAACATGTCTCTAGAGCTCCCAAGACCCCTAGAGACATATTAGAATCATTTATATGGGTCAAAGGGGGACATAGGCTTTCGACACATTTCATTACAACATATGTCTCTAGGGGTCTTAGGACCCTTGGGAACATATTATAATTGTTTATATGGGTCGAAAGAAGTCATTGGATAAACTTATGACCCCTTTTAACATGTTTCATGACAACATATGTCCCTAGGTGTCCTAAGACTCTTAGGAGCATATTATAATCATTTATATGGGTTAAAAAGGGTCATGGGATAACCAATGACCCATTTTGACACATTTTATTATAACATATGTTTTCAAGGGAACATGACCCCTAGGGACATTATAATCACTTATATGGGTCGAAAGGGGTCATCGAAAAACCTATGACCCCTTTTGACACATTTCATTACAACATATGTCTCCAAGGGTCCTAGAACCCCTAGGGAGATATTATAATCATTTATATGGGTCAAAAAGGATCATAGGTTTAACACATTTCATGAAAACATGTCTCTAGGGGTCCCAAGACCCTAGGAACATATTATAATCATTTATATGGGTTGAAAGGGGTCATAGGATAACCTATGACCCCATACGACACATCTCATGACAACATATGTTTTTAGTAGTCTTAGGATCCCTAGGGATATATTAGAATTGTTTATATGGGTCCAAAGAGGCCATAGGATAACCTATGACCCCTTTCGACACATTTCATGACAACATGTCTCTAGGGGTCCCAGGACAACTAGGGACATATTAGAATCATTTATATGGGTTGAAAGAGGTCATAGGATAACCTATGACCCATTTTGATATATTTCATTACAACATATGTCTCTAAGGGTCACAGGACCCCTAGGGACATATTATAATCATTTCTATGGTTTGTAAGGGTTCATAGTGTAACCTATGACCCCTTTCGACACATTTCATTACAACATATGTCTGTAGGGGTCTTAGGACCCCTAGGGAGATATTATAATCATTTATATGGGTTAAAATAAGTCATAGGATAACCTGATGACCCTTTTTGACATGTTTTATGACAACATATGTCCCTAGGGGTCCTAGGACTCCTAAGAACTTATTATAATTATTTATATGGGTCGATTTTGACACATTTCATGACATGTCTCTAGGGGTCCCAAGACCCCTAGGGACATATTTAAATCACTTATACGGGTCAAAAGGGGTCATAAGATAATCTATGACCCCTTTTGACACATTTCATTACAACATATGTCTCTAGGGGTCCCAAGACCCCTTAGGACATATTATAATCATTTATATAGGTTAAAAGGGATCATAGGATAATTTATGATCCCTTTTGACACATTTTGTTTCACCATGTCTCTAGGGCTCATATGACCCTTAGGGGCATATTATAATCATTTATATGGGTCAATATGGGCCATAAGATGTCCTATGACCGCTTTTGACAAATTTCATGACAACATATGTCTTTAGTGGACATATTATAATTATTTATATGGGTCAAAAGGGGTCATAGTATAACTTATGACCCCTTTTGACACATTTCATTACAACATATGTCTCTAGGGGTCCTAGGAGCCATAAGGACATATTATAGTCATTTATAAGGGTCAAAAGTTGTCATAGGATAACTTATGACCCCTTTTGACACATTTCATGATAACATATGTCTCTAGGGGTCCTAGGGTTCATACAAACATATTAGAATTGTTTATATGGCTCAAATTTCATTACAACAAATGTCTCTAGGAGACATAAGACCACTAGGGACATATTATAATAATTTCTATGGTTTGAAAGGGGTCATAGTATAACCTATGACCTATTTCAACACATTTCATGACAACACATGTCTTTGTAGGGATATATTATAATTGTTTATATGAGTCAAAGGGGTCATAGGATAACCTATGGCCCCTTTCAACACATTTCATTACAACATATGTCTTTAAGGGTCTTGGGACTCCTTGGGACATATTATAATCATTTGTATGGGTTGAAAGGGGTCATAAGATAACTTATGACCCCTTTCGACACATTTTGGTACAACACATGTCTCTAAGGGTCGTAGTACACCTAGGGACATATTATAATCATTTATATGGGTTGAAATGGACCATAGAATGCCCTATGACCCCTTTTGACATATTTCATGACAACATATGTCTCTAGGGGTCCTAGGACCTCTAAGGACATATTATAATTATTTATATGAGTCAAAATGGATCATAGGATAACTTATGATCCCTTTCGACACATTTTATTACAACATATGTCTCTAGGGGCCCTAAGAACCCTTGATACATATTATAATTGTTTATATGGGTCGATATTATGACCTCTTTTGACACATTTCATTACAACATGTCTCTAGGGGTCCCAAGACCCCTAGGGACATATTAGAATCATTTATATAGGTTGAAAAGGATAACTTAGTTCATTACAATATATGTCTCTATGGGACATAGGACCTCTAAGGACATATTATAATCATTATTATGGTTTGAAAGGGTTCATAGTATAACTTATGACCCCTTTCAATACATTTCATGACAACACATTTATCTAAGGGTCCTAGGACCCCTAGAGACATATTAGAGTCATTTATATGGGTTGAAAGGGGTTATATGATAATCTATGAACCTTTTTAACACATTTCATTACAACATATGTCTCGAGGGGTCCCAAGATCCCTAGGGACATTATAATCATTTATATGGGTTGAAAGGGGTCATAGGATAACCTATGATCACTTTTGACACATTTTATTGCAACACGTCTCTAGGGATCGTAGGACCCCTAAGGACATATTATAATCATTTATAAGGGTCGAAATGGGTCATAGAATGTCCTATGACCGCTTTTGACACATTTTGTTACAACAAATGTCTCTCATAAGGACATATTTTAATTGTTTATATGGGTCAAAAGGCCTTTTGACACACTTCATTACAACATATGTCTCTAGGGGTCCTAGGACCCCTAGGGAAATATTATAATCGTTTATATGGGTCAAAAGGGTCATAGGATAACCTATGACCCCTTTCGACACATTTCATGACAACATATGTCTCTATGGTTCTCAGGACTCCTAGGGATATATTAGAATAATATATATGGGTCGAAAGGAGTAATAGGATAACCTATGACCCCTTTCAACATATTTCATTACAATACATGTCTTTAGGAGTTATAGGAAGCCTAGGCACATATTATAATCATTTCTATGATTTGAAAGGGGTCATAGTATAACCTATGACCACTTTCGACACATTTCATTACAACATATGTCTTTAAGGGTCTTAGGACCCCAAGAGACATATTATAATCATTTATATGGGTCAAAAGGAGTCATATGATCACCTTATGACCCCTTTCGACATCTTTCATGATAACATATATCCCTAAGGGTCCTAGGACTCCTAGGAACATATTATAAACACTTATCTGGGTTGAAAAAGGTCATGGAATAACTTATGAACTGTTTCAACACATTTATTTACAACATATGTTTCTACGGGTCCCAAGACCCCTAGGGAAATTATAATCATTTATATGGGTGAACAAGGGTCATAGAAAAACCTATGACCCCTTTCGACACATTTTAGTACAACATATGTCTCTAGGGGTCCTAGGACCTCTAGGGATGTATTATAATCATTTACATAGGTCAAAAGGGGTCATAGGTCGACACATTTCATGAAAACATGTCTCTAGGGGTCTTAGGACCTTAGGAACATATAATAATCATTTATATGGGTCAAAAAGTGTCATAAGATAACCTATGACCCATTTCAACGCATCTCATGACAATATATGTCTCTAGGGGTTCCAAGACCCCTAGGGACATATTAAAATCATTTGTATGGGTTGAAAGGGGCCATGAAATAACCTATGACCCATTTCAACACATTTAATTACAACATATGTCTCTAGGGGTCCTAAGACCCCTAGGGACATATTATAATCATTTATATGGGTTGAAAGGGGTCATAGGATAACCTATGACTCTTTTTGTAAGGAAAATTGGCAACAAAGAATATAACCGTTTCCACATAACCCATAATAGATCTAAAATAAATACGAAATTAAAATTCACATGCAAGAGAATAGACAACATACCCACAAAATTGTGACACAAGATATACCCTAGAAACCCTCATTGAGGGAAAAACCCAGCCTCCAAAAGCATCCATCACCATGTATTATTCAACAAAAAATACCATTGCCATACATCCATGGAAGCCTTCATGGCCATAGCCACAATCGAGCAAACTATGTGAACAAGCATGAATCCACACATCCCATGCCATGCTTTCAACCTTCACAAATGCTCCCTTGGCTAACCTGTCAAGCCTTGTCCCGCTCGACTCTTGCCTTTTGTCTTCTCCTTGTCACTCTACAACAACTACCCTTGTGGCTACTTATATAGTAGCAAGTCCCACAAAACTACTAAGTGGTATTACATAAACCATGTGCTAAAACCATGTGCTACCTAACCCACTGACTCCACATTTAATATTGGGCATTTAATTCTTTTTCCCAATATTAAATAATTACATCAAATATTTTTACAATGTTACAATACAACTCATCAAGAATATTCTTTGAGAATCTTTACATGTTGCATGTCCATCTAGGTACAACATTACATAATAAAATAAAATAATAACAATATTATGAAATGTGTGCAACACCCATTATCTCAACAATCTCCCACTTGTTGTATACATTGCATAGGGTCAATCCGTAGCCACACAAAATGAACAAGGGAACAATCCCTCCTAGCACATCCACCATCATGGATCAAAAATACACCAAGTGCTCCATCCTGGTACCCACAACAAAATCAAAGTATCCAGCATCTCAAACATGAATGATCTCACCTCCTATTATGCCACTCCCACTAGACATACATAGAAGCCATCCAAAGAGAAAACCACCCAATCTGTCGAATTAGAAGATCATAAAATCCTGTACCAACTAAAATTCCAAGCACAAATAACCTGATCCAATGGTAATCACATGTATCCATAGTTGTCAAAATATCCATAGCTGAAATAGCACCCACAACAAAGTGCCAAACCCATCCAACTATCCATACCTCAAAGGTATAACAAGTGAATCTTATATCACCGACATATCCAATCTATAACTTGCAATCACAAGCCTCAAGAACAATACCTGCCACATATATACCAAGAAGCTCCCACTACAAAAGATAATGTCAAATCTATAACCAATCCACTCACAACATCTCAAAGAAGTGAATCCATGTAGTATCAAGGACATCCATAATACATAAACTAATATCTTGCAAGAACAACTCTCATAACAAGTCTCCAATGCTCTCCCAAGTTCACCACAACCAACAGAGGAAAGAGATAAAGGAATAACCATGTCATCTCTCACATGACATACATGAACACAAACCAGTGATCACAATCTCTAACCAATCTCAAATCCAATGTAAGAAAAACTGAACATCCAGGAAGATAACCAAGACCAGAGAAACCATGCAAATCATAACCTGTATCATGTCCTTCTACACACACTTCTAGATGTAAACTGTGCAAGTATGATCTCCTCCATAAAACCCCAACAAGAAGCCTCGACAACACCCAAACCATACCATATAACTAATCATGGATGTAAGCCTCTCACAAGAAGATCAAACTCAATAAAACCATTCCTAAACCAAGGAATAACCATTCCTAATCCAAGGAATATGCCCAATATAAAACCATCTCCCAAACTCAACCAGCATAATAACATATGCACATGGAGATAACCAATGCTAAACCATCTCTCAAATGAACCCTCCAGAACTAACTCATGTACCATAGCTCAAGATCCATATCCATGAAAGATAAGCATAAATATAATGCAACTGAGAGAAAACAATGGGCTATACCTCTCAAGTAGCAAACTGCCGAGTAGACCAAGAGTGAGGAATGAGAATGCTCATCAAGATACCCAAGTCTCCAACCAAGACTCATCTAAGAACAATCTCCTCTCAAGTCCATATCAAGTGACTGCCCCTTGGACTTCCTGCTAAAACCATCAACTGTCCCAAAAAATACTTCTATAATCCAAGAGAAATCAGCGTCACCACCATCTCTAAGTATCCATGAGCACCTGTAACCAATCAATCCATGCCAACTCCAAATGCAACATAGCAATATCATGAAGTATCCAGCTTATGATCAGTGTACTCAATACCAAGAAACTAAACCAAGATCAATGTCAAAGTTCCAACCATGGCCTCAGGAACATAAACATGACAACATAATCTAACCATCTCAACCAAAGAGATAACATGCTCCACATGAACATACCATAACATGTCACAACTCTAAACGCGTATCAAGAGTATACCATGACATAATAATGAAACCATCCTCATACTAAGGATAACATGCCAAATAAAAAATATAAACCACACCTTTGCCAAGAACCCTGTGAGTCCTCAAGATGCAACCATCTCCACACACCATGAAGAAAAACCATCTCCATATACCAGGAAGAACCATCTCCACATACCATGAAGATAACAAGTGCACCATGCAAATATCAAAGACGCTTCTGTAGCAACAGGATCTAAGAAAAACCTCCAACATCTACAAACACTCAATAAATATATCAATGCCAACAACTCTCACTCAACTGTGGTACCAAGTCACCTATGGAATCATAAAATCCATCCTCTCCAAACCAAGAAGATATAAACCAAACCAGGAACTAATCCTGCACTATCACCCCATCACTGTCACAAGCTCCCACTAAACCATGTATCCAAGCTATCCATGACATCGTGATGAAAACTCATCATCTAACAATGAGAATCAACCAAGGCATCAAACTATCAAAGAACTCAAAGTGCACGTCATGAGCTCCTCAAAAGAAAAAAAATAACCATGATCGTCTACCAAGAAGATATACCACCATAACTAAATCAGAAATCTAAGCTAATGAACATCAAGGATGTACCTGTATAACCAATCATTTCATGCCAAAATCCATGACACCATGATCACATCCATGAACCGAGCATCTATCTCTCAATATGTCCAACCTGTCAACATAAAATAGTCAACCATAATCCTCCGCCATGACTGTACCTAATAACAACATCTCATCCCTTCTACATGAAAAAAATAGTAAATCATGTGACTTAGGGCATAGACAACCCAAATTCAAGCCACCAATCTGAATATGCATCAATAATGAAAGATCAATGGGCAAAGACAACCCATAACCAAGCTATAAATGCAACTTGTAAGTATAGACCACTTACAACACTGCACAACTTGTAGACCCAACAAGTCATCATGCATATCCAAACCAAACACTGATAACCATATCATTATGAGACCAATCTGAATATGAACTGAGTAGATAATGACATCAAAACTTAAATCTCCAATGTCATAAACTCACAATGTTACCATAGTCAAAATATATCTATAACTTGTTCAGATTAATATATCAACAAATAAATTATGCCAAACCTGCACCAAATCTGAACCAATGTGTAGAGCTCTCCAAGAGCTTTCCGTTGACTACTCGAAGTCCAAAATCTGACTCCGCATGCCCAAGTTATGCCCTAATCCGTGCTCAAAATAAACAACATCTGACTTTAGGGCTCTTAAAATTTGACAAAATTTTAAAATCATAGAACCAAACCTATGCCATGTTGTAGTGCTCTAAATTATCTTTCCAACGCCTTTAAGAACTCTGAAATCTGATATTCTGAGAGAAAGTTATGGCCGTTTTACTAAGACAGTTTTTTTACCATTTTTAGTACGATTTTTCATTTTTTATTTTTTTCAGTGACAAAAATTCTGACGGGATTAAATTTGACGGCCATCATGAGCTGAAACCAAAAAAACTCTTCCATTTCCTCTGAACATGGCCAAACTAGGGCATCTTATATATCAAAATTTATGAAAATGTCGACTCGGATCCAATGGTGAGGTCTATTTTTACCCAGGAGGTCATTTTTGCAAGCTACCCCCCAAAACCCTCATTTAAATGAAACATCCAAAAAATTCTTTTCTCCGAAAATTTCACATGTCTAAATCTTTTAACATCCCATCATAACAACAAATCCAAAACCCTCAGATCTGCAATAAACATTCATATATCTTGCCCTTTCTTTTATCCTCTCATGCATTCCCATGGATTCAAACTAGGGTTACAAACAATAAAACCATAGCTCTGATACCACTTGTAAGGAAACTTTGCAACAAAGAATATAACCGTTTTCACATAACCCATAATAGATCTAAAATAAATATGGAATTAAAATCCACATGCAAGAGAATAGACAACATACTCACAAAATTGTGACACAAGATATACCTTGGGAAACCCTCATTGAGGGAAAAACCCAGCCTCCAAAAGCATCCATCACCATGTATTATTCAGCAAAAAATACCATTGCCATACATCCATGGAAGCCTGCAAGGCCATAGCCACAACCGAGAAAACTATGTGAACAAGCATGAATCCACACATCCCATGCCATGCTTTCAACCTTCACAAATGCTCCCTTGGCTAACCTGTCAAGCCTTATCCCACTCAACTCTTGCCTTTTGTCTTCTCCTTGTCACTCTACAACAACTACCCTTGTGGCTGCTTATATAGTAGCAAGTCCCACAAAACTACTAAGTGGTATTACATAAACCATGTACTAAAACCATGTGCTACCTAACCCACTGACCCCACATTTAATATTAGGCATTTAATTATTTTTCCCAATATTAAATAATTACATCAAATATTTTTACAATGTTACAATAAAACTCATCAAGAATATTCTATGAGAATCTTTACATGTTGCATGTTCATCTAGGTACAACATTACATAATAAAATAAAATAATAACAATATTATGCAATGTGTGCAACACTCATTATCTCAACACCTTTCAACACATTTCATTACAATGTATGTCTCTAGGAGTCGTAGGACCCCTAAGGACATATTATAATCATTTATATGGGTCTGAATGGGCCATAGGATTTCCTATGACCCCTTTCGACACATTTTATTACAACATATGTCTCTAGGGGTCCTAGGACCCCTAGGGACATATTATAATTGTTTATATGGTTCGAAAGGGGTCATAGGATAACTTATGACCCCTTTCAACACATTTCATTACAACATATGTCTCTAGGGGTCCTAGGATCCCTAGGGACATTATAATCATTTATATGGGTTGAAAGGAGTTATAAGATAATCTTATGACCCCTTTTGACATGTTTCATTACAACATATGTCTCGAGGGGTCCTAGGTCTCCTAGGAACATATTATAATCATTTATATGGATTAAAAGGGGTCATGGGATAACCTATGACCCCTTTCGACACATTTCATTACAAAATATGTTTTTAGGCATCCCAGGGCTTCTAGGGACATATTATAATCATTTATATGGCTCGAAATGGGTCATAGGAAAACCTATGACCTCTTTCGACATATTTCATTACAACATATGTCTCTAGGGGTCCGAGGACCATAGGAACATATTATAATCATTTATATGGGTCGAAAGGGGTCATAGGATAACATATGACCCCATTCACCACATCTCATGACAACATATGTCTCTAGGGATCCTAGGATCCCTAGGGACATATTATAATCATTTATTTAGGTCGAAAGGGGACATATTATAATCATTTATATAGGGACATATTATAATCATTTATATGGGTCAAAAGGGGTCATAGGATAACATATGACCTCCTTTGCCACATCTCATGACAACATATGTCTCTAGGGATCCTAGGACCCCTAGGGACATATTATAATCATTTATATAGGTCGAAAGGAGCCATAGGGTAACCTATGGCTTCTTTTTACAAATTTCATTATAACATATGTCTCTGAAGGTCCAAGGACCCCTAGGGACATATTATAATAATTTATATGGATTGAAAGGGGTCATAGGATAACCTATTATAACATATGTCTCTAAGGGTCCCAAGACCCCTAGGGACATATTATAATTGTTTATAAGGGGCAAAAGGAGTCATAGGATAACCTATGACCCATTTCAACACATTTCATTACAACATATGTCTCTAGGGGTCCTAGGACCCCTAAGGACATATTGTAATCATTTATATGGATCGAAAGGGGTCACAAGATAACCTATGATCTCTTTCGACATATTTCATTATAACATATGTCTCTAAGGGTCCTAGGACTCTTAAGGATATATTATAATCATTTATATGGGTTCGACACATTTCATGACAACATATGTCTCTAAGTGTCTTATGACTCTTAGGGACATATTATAATCGTTTATATGGGTCCAAATGGGTAGGACCACATATGTTCCTAGTGGTCCTAGGACCCCTAGGGACATACATTATGTGTTTGAATGGGTTGAATGAGATTATAAAGTTCCCTATGACCCCTTCTAACTCATTAAATAAGAAAATACATTCCTAGGAGTCCTAGGAATATATATTATGTGTACAAATGAGTCGAAAGGGGTAATAGAGTATCTTATTACCCCTAAGCACATTTAATGTCATTGAATGGATCAAAAAGGGTCAAAGGATATTCTAAGGCCATTTTGAGTCATTAGATCACATCATTTATGTGGTTAGGGGTCTTAGGAACCATAAGCACACATATTGTGATTGAATGGGTTAAAGAGTGTCAAAAGGTACCCTATGATCCCTTTTGATCCTTTGAAACCATTATATGTATGGTTAAGGGACCTAAAGCCTTTAAAAAAAAAAATTGAAAAAAAAAAAAAAAAAGGTATCCGATTTGAGAACATGTATCCAATTTGGGAACGAATACTCGATTTGGGTACGAGTCCTTGATTAGGCTTGGTTTTACTTTGGATGCCAACCCTCCATGGTCAATGCAAAAAATGTCTGAAAAATGTGTTTTTGGTGTGTTTTTGTGTATTTCTAACTTCGATGATGTAGCTGACGACTTTTTTTCATCCAAATTTGATGAAATGAAAAGGGTTTCTTGAGAATGTTCTCAACTTTCTATGGATATAATCTCTATCAAGTTATGAGGTAAGTAATTATTACTTATTTTCTAAGGGAGTTAGCTACAAAGTGTTGATTGACATACTGATTGAAAAATAGCTATAACTTTCAAAATGTAAAAGATTTATGAAATCTAAAAGATGCGTCACATTCTATGCTTCGACTAGGATAAGAAAAAAATAAAATTTGAATTTTGAATTTTTGTGAACAAGTTAATGTGGTCAGACACAAGAGTTTTTAATTTTGAAAACAATATAGTAGAAAACTCATAATTAATTATTTATTTGGAATAAAAATTCCTAAAAATATGCCTCACATCTGAGCATGAGTCTACTTTTTAAATTTATAATTATATTAAAAAGTATTATCATTTGATTTTGATTAAGGTGGTTAGACATACACCTACTTTTTATTTTCACCCTAAATTTTTTGTAGTACTACATTAAAATCCAAACTTTTGACCAATCAAACAATTTTTTCTCCAGATAAGGCCTAGTAGTTGAGAAACTAGATTCAATTTCCTACAGATTATTTTCTTACAAATTTTTGATATAAAGTCTAGAGCCACTTTAAAATTATGTGTCAAGTTGACATAACCCTGATTTTTTGGTTTTTCACTATCACTTAAGGCCATAGTTTGGTTGACCATGATCTTGCACATACCCTAGATGGAATACTGAAAGACAGTTATAGACATGTTGAAGCTCAAGGTCTCACACATATGCTGCATATGCCTAAAGTATTTGTTGATGAAGAAATTGGATACGTGTTGAGCCAAGTACATGATGGGTCACTCTCTCTTAATGAATAGAAGCCAATAAATATCACTAAGAAGATTGTTCACAAAGTCATGAGATTATCAACACAAGGAGAAGAATATCCTTTGTGAGTTAGCAACATGGACGAGCTTAGGAAAATAACTGAGAAAACATTCAATAAGAGAGCTATGATGGTGGATAAAGTCAAGCATGAAGGCACAAGGTTTGCAAAAATGATCATTGGGTACAAGATATATCAGTCCAACCGTCCCAATAGTGTGCCTGAGACAACTATATGGACAACACGTGAGATTTCTAGTTAGGGTAAAGCATATAACTTATTAGGTTTAGTTGTAAATTTGTCAAATGTAAATATAGAACATTTGAATAAGGACCATCAACAAGACATTATGTATGGATCTTTACTTATGTGTATTTATTTGTACATTAAGAAACGTTTCCCTAGTGTATGAGAAGTTAAATGGAATGACAATAGACCCATTATTTATCAAATTAAAGAGTATGTTGAGAAATTAGGAGGATAATTTTGGAGATTATGTGGAGCTATTTCAAGGAGTTTCAACTCAAAATTCATGAGTGTTGTTGGATTCCAACATCCATAGTGGAAAGGTATAGAGACACTTTATGTTTTATTTTTTATATGGATAATTACAGGATTCAGCTAGTGGAAGTGAGAACCTACTAGGTTCCATTCATGGATTATGAGGTAGCATAAGAAGAGTTGGTTACTATGCTAACTACATAGTGAGTTTGTTGAAGGACACCTCTTCTTCTCACTTTAGTATTTATGGAAAAAAATTCAGCCGCAACGCCTTAGAGGCCCCACTTCCAACGGAAGAGAAGATAAATAAGACAACAAAAACACCATATGAAGTATCCAACAACCTATAGGTATAGGAGGTTACTCAGGTGACATTGTCATTACAAGTGATCACACTGAAAAAGAAGAAGAAAGATAAAGGATTTAACCACCAAAGGAGAGTGTAGTCACCATTTTTGAACATAAAGAGGAAAAGGAAGAAGATAGTGATGATGAAATTGAAAAGAGCACACTAGGAGAGGAAATATAAGAAATTTATAAAAAATAATAAGTGTAAAGTATTCAAAAGGATAAAAACTCAACCTATTACAAAACCAAGGAGAATCACTCGGAGTCAAGTCAAGACTCCATTGACATTGAAGAAGTCACAAGTAGAATTGGAAAGAGAAGTGATTTCATGGGAAAGAAATTAGGGAAGAAGGATGCACAAGATTCTATTGAACCCCAACGAACTAAAACAATACATCATTGACACATGTTTAGTTGGGAAAATAAATCCCAATGCTTTGCAAAAATAATAGAAATCAACAAGAAGATGGTGAAGATTCATTGATTAAATACTTTAGAGAATCTAGTATCTTAGAGATTTGAAGGATAAAGTACCAAAGTAATTGTACAGTACATTATTAGTTAGATGGAACTCAATGCATCAAAGAGTAGAAGAACTGAGAAAATAGGTATTGAAGGAATCGTGTCATGACTTATCACTGAATGATATTGAAGTATGGATGGATACGTTCAGTAAAGCATTTATAAATAAGGTACTAACAACTATTGTGTTAGTTGATGAAGAAACCATTCTAAGTTAGAACATTAGAGAAGTATGGATTAAGGAGCTATAAAGAGAGCACAATCAAGCCTCTAGGGTAAAAGCACAAACTTGTGTCACCCTTTTGTAAAGGAAAATGTTAACAATAGTATAATTGTTCACCTTCAATGATATAAAATTGGTATTACTACTTTGAATTTGAAAATGCAATAAACTAATGAAATGTGTAGAAATGGATGAAGTTTAGGATTATAATTTTAAATAATTATTTGGACTAAGAATTCATATATTTTCTTAAATTTTATAGATAATTTTTTACCTACTAAAAAATGTTGAAAATTAGGGGTTTAGTTCCCACCACAAAGCTATATGGAAATATACTTATACCCCTTTGATCTTAGACTATGTTATAGATAACATATATTGATAGGAAAATCAAAAATAAATATCAGTTTTAGACCTATATTTTCTCTTTATAGTGATTCAAACTTTAACTTTCCTAAAATCGATAGTTTTCATCTCCCACCACATTTTTCAAAACAAAACTATTCTAACCAAAAGAAAAATTATACATTCTAGAAGAGGACTCTCTCCTCTAGAATATCATATAGATTTAAGTTTTTTTGATATGATTTACTATTTTTTTCTTTCTCAAAATTGACATATTTTTGAGTGTTAAAATAGGTGCCTGTAGAATTTTTTAATTACAATATACTATATCTAATGAAAAAACTATAAACTCTATATGAGAATATTCTTGACTTTGAGCTCGATAAAATGGTGTTTATATGTTATTAAAAAATATCATAAAAAATAGTAAGAGCTATTGAAACACCAATTTTCTAAAATAAATTTACTTCTTTAGTAATTGCATATAAACTAGTGTAAAACATGCATTTAATAGACATTTCCAATTGGAAAAGTGTGAGACCATACATAACTTAGCTAGAATGAATTTATCTAGACCATATTTTAAAAAAAAACTAATTTTTAGATAAAAATACTCAAATTTAGTCATTTTGATAAGTCAACCTAAAAGGTGACATAGGTTTGTACTTTTACCCTTTGAAGAGGTGGAATTATCAAATACTAATGATGTGCTTATTTTTAGTGAGTCAATTGGTTCTACCCCTATTGCATCTGATAAGACATATGAGAAGGAAGATATCACTATTGAAGACATCATTGATAGACAGGAAGAGTCTAATGATGAGGACAATATTTGAGTTACTCTGGCATAGTTACAAGTTAGTGCACAAGAAATAGGAAAGGATATAATGGCTAGTAATGAGCAAAGTAGAGTGGAGATAGTTGATAAAGCTACATAAATCCAATATGGACTAGTAACGGTAAGCATGATTACTATGCCATTACTCGAATTACCAAGCCAAACATTTTTATCGATAGAAGAAGAATTGAATCCTATAAGAAAGCAAGATGAGTAGAATCCTATATCCATTGAACAACAATGCACACCATTGAAAATAAATATACCAACAACAAGTGAAGGTAACATTGACAATGAGAGGGATACTAGTGATCCGAGGAGTCAACCCAAGGATTCAAGAACACAACAAGAACACAAGAAGAGTGATAGCACTCAACCCCAAAATCATAAAGAATCTAGCCTAGTCACTATCGACACAAAGAAGAAAGTAGATAAAGAAAAGGATTGTGATGTCATGGATAAGGAAAACAATGGAAATAAAGGTCACGAGGAAGGTTAGAAGCAACTTGGTGTTCAAGGAAAGATGGAGAGAGGATGAAGAAGAGAAGGAGGAGGATAATGATCCACCTAGTGACGATCCTCAATTTGATATATTAGAGTGAAGTGTTGAAGTTAAAGATGAAGGAACAAGTTTAAAGAGTATTAGGAATTAAGACAATAATTGGTAGAAGGAGGTCCAAGAGAATCAAGAGACATGTATTAAAAAAGACATTGCACATGTTTGAACAACTTATGTTGGATGTTAGAGTCAACATGGATAAGTCAATACCGAGAGAAATAAAGGTATATTTGGATAGTATTGAGGCATCATGAATAGACCTTGAAGAAAAATTGACCAAGGAGGCTGAATATAAAGTGGAAGAGCAGACAACGGAAATTTTGTCAAATAAAATTATAGATTTGAAAGGGAAGTTACGTGTCAATCTTTTTTGAAATATTGAACAAAGCCACTACAATGTATATTGCTCTACCCAACTTTCACTACAAAGATTGACACCAACATTGTCAGTGTAAAAGACGAGTGAACAAATCATATCGAAAGATTAGACTCAGCGATAAATATTGTACAACACTCAATAATACTAAAGGAATGTATCACAGAGGAATGAGAACTTATAGCTAAGAAGGAGAAAATAATAACTAAAATTCTGGAGTTATAAGGAATGTTAAGTTTGCATATAGCTGTTATGAAGTGGAGTCCAGCGAAAGAAAAAGGTATTGTTCATACACCAAAAGTTTGTATAGTAGAAGGTATGGAGAACATTGAATTAGAGTTACAAAAGAATATTTTCACCTTGCAAGCTTTGAAGAAAACATGGGACATGTTGGTGTCACTCACTGAATCAAGGTATACAACTATAGTGAGAAAATTTGAAATACTTATAATTTTAACTACATACATTCTATTTTGTCATGTTTACTAGCATTGATTACCATAAGCAAAAAGGGGAAAACATTTAGATTGGGAGAAGATTAGAATGACCAAGAAAAGATAGGAAAATAAAAGGAGAAGATTAGAACAAAGGAGAAGATTCAAACTCAAAGAAAAAAGGATATTGGAGTATTAGAGATAGATATAGGGAAGTCATATGAATGAGGGAGTACAATTTAGAGGACACAAACAAGCATGTAGTTTTTTTTTGTTTTTATCGTCAATGCCAAATGGGGAGATTTTTGGCATTTGCATTTGATGAGTATGATGATGAAGGTGTGACATATATATAGTTTTTTTATTGATGTCAAATACCTAAGGAATATTTATTGAACCAAAAAGTAAACTTACTATCAATGTCTTAGTCTTAAGGCACTATTAGAGCATAAGTGCATTTATCAAAGGTTTAACTATTGGAGTAGAGTATGGAAGATGTTATTGAAATACTATCAATGTATCAAGGAAATTTTTTTTGGTAGCTAACAATACAAATAAGAAAGTGGTTAACCATAAGATCTACAATCAAGATTGTGTGTAAGGTTAGAGAAGGAAAAAGAGAAAAATATTGAGATGCAAAAAAGAAGAGAGGAAAAGTAAAGGTAAGACATTGAACACTGTGAAAAATGAATGGAAATTATAGAGAAAGAAGGCCATAACTTAGCACTAGAAGGGATCTGACAAGATTAAGGTAGAAGTAAGAATCAGGTCATCTTATACTAACACTTGACCAATTTTCTACAAGATTTGTAAATATCCTTAAAACTAAGGTACTCTGTTATAGGACTAACAAGTCTGCATATGAAAATTTGTAAATCTTTTGACAAGGTGATTGCCATGAAAGGTGGGATAAAATCTTATTATTGGGTAGTCTTAGTAAGATTGGTTATACAATTTGTTCCAGGGGAAAATGGAACCAATGATAAATGATGCAAAAAAGGCTAAGAAATTTGAACAATTTATCCCTGACCCATTCAATACAAGAGAAAGAGGGGCTTCCAAGAATAACTCTCGATAAGCCCTAAATTTGATTAGTGAAAAGAGAATAAAGGGATGTCAATACAAAATCTAGGAGCCGGTCAAGGAAGTATGACAACAAGTTCTCTTTCATGCAATGTAAGCAAAAGATATGAAAAATATAGATCTAAAATACACACAAAGTACAATAGAGATCTAAAATTAAATGTATGCATCACCTCAAAATGCAAAGAGGAAGATGTAATTTTTCTTTAAAACTCATAGATCTGAACTATTTCTGAACTTCCAACCATGAATCTCGGAATAAAATGATGAAAGGAACAAAACCCAATTTAAGTCTCCTTAGAATTTGAGACTAAAGGACTATGTCGACTTGGGAAGATGTCTTACAACCAGGTTATTGTAGTTTGATGAACTAAAATTGATAAATCCAAAAAGCTTGCAAATAATAGGTTCCAAATCTGTAATGTGTTTCACTCCCACCTACAAATCTGTAACAAATTTTATGTGTGTGGCTGTGTGGCTATAAAGGGGTTTTCCTTAGTCAACTCCCTATTTTGGTGATTTTCACCTCCATGAATAGTCTTTAGGAGAAATTTCATTTGTATGTGTGTATGCATGTAACACTAGATTCATATATTGTCATGTATATGTGTGTATGTGTGTAACACTAGGGTCTTCTTGTCTAGGAGAGAGACTAGTAAGGGTCAAGCATGGAATTGATGTGTCAGATTGTCATATGGAGATCCAATCTAGGATTTTAAGGTCCTTGAAAGAGAGCATACCCATAGATTAGGTCCTAGTGTAGTGAATATGTGAAGAAAGAGGGAAAATGGGGATGATTTTCTAGGTCCTACCTTAGTTTCACCTAGAAGATGAAGGAGAAACAAAGAGAAGTGTGTGCTTAAGATATAAATATGAAATGCAAAGATGCTAAAGAGGAGCTAAAAGGTGTTAAATCAAAGTGTGTCCAATTTAAGATGATACACAATTAACATTGTATTTATCACTTTTCACCGAGTGAGTTTCTTAGAAGGAAACATTATTGTAGGCCTAATCATAAACCTTTTGGATTGCAACGAAAAAGTTGTGGGTATCATCTCCACTAGAATTTTTCCCTTTGACCAAGGGTTTTCTATGATACGAAAATCTACGTGTTATGCATGTGTAAATTTCTTATGTGTTAGTATTATTTACTTTCATGCATATGAATCCTTAAGTTACAAGTCACACTATTAGTTACATGGAGGATTTATCGGGTTAGAGATATTAGAATTTATCAATGAATGAGGATAAAATAATTAAAGGTTAAAATTGACACTTTTACTAGTTCACCCCCTCATTTCTTAACCTTTCCAATTAATAATTAATAGTTTGGGTTGTGTATTCAAAATTTGAATTCTCACCCCTACTACTAGCTCAACTTCTTGTTGCGGTAGTGCACTTCTCTTATTAGATGTAGCATATTTACATAGGAGTCACAGGTTTTCTGTGTCTTCAATGACTCTCTCTCATTGGAAATAATTTAATTTTGTATTTTTTCAATTATTCCTCATTATGTTAAACCATCACCATTAAGTGTAACAATGAATGCATCCCTACCCTTCTTCATGATGTGGTAGTCATGGGTATCTTTCTCCATGCTTTCCTTCTTGACTTGGCGAAACCATCTCGCATGGCCACCTATCGATCTTCTTTCCTTTCCACTTGTCATCCTTCTACTCATACAAACTTCACTTATCATACTTCATCTAAGTGGATCACCTTTTTCATTGTCTCTACTGGACTCACACTTATTCTCTTCTTTAATCACCCTTGTGAACTAGAGATGCACATCAATGTGATTTTCTAGTTGTTTCTCCCTACTGGTCTTGGTTTCTTCACATTCCTTGACATCAAGGACAACACCTCTGGTAACTAAGTCTACTAGACTTTAGTCTTTAGGGTTTAAGACAATTATGCCAACACTAAGTTCATTTCATTTTCAATAGTCTGCCCTTTGGAACAAAATAAAATTTTTAGCAGACACAATTAGGAGGCATATAACCTTGCAATTGAAAAATCAAGCATTAATTGAAAAACCTATCCAATAAAGTTATAAATAATTTCAATCAAACTTTTCATCATTAATCAATAATCATTGTCTAGCATTTTGTTATTCATCCTATCAAAAAAAAATCTTAAAAGAGATGTATCCTTCCCAAAAGTAGACATTTTCATTATTCATAATGTATCTTATGTTAGAAAGTAAAGTACACGAAGATAACTAAGAGGAGGGGGGATGAATTAGTTATGCAATTAAAACAATTCTCGATATCCTTATTAATTTCAAAACATGTAAACAATAGATGCAATAACTATAGAAATATCATCATACACAATAACACCATATCTGTTAACTAGGGAAACCCTTGATCAAAGGGAAAACCCCAGTGGGGATGGTACCCAAAAAATGATGTACTAATATAAAAGTTCCTTATGAAAAGATGGACCTTATTAGGAGTCAATTAAATAAAATCAGTACATATCAATCCTTGTTAGGAGATTCCAACCCTGAACTATGAGTTGATTAGGAAGACAAATGGACCCATTGTCCAAATAACTTTAGTAATATCCTCACTGAATAATACAATGGTACATCAACACTGTCTAACAACAACTTCTTTGCTAGATACAATTCCTTGTCCACTCACTATGCCTCAACTGTACCAAACACTTTTCTGATAAAAAGATATTTGTTATTAGGTTCACAAGATCTCACCTACAAGTTCACATACTCATATTACACAATGTCTACACTAGATGATTAAACCCAACAAAATCATCCTTCCTTTAGAACAAGTCCTAAAATAAATTATCTGGTCATCCTTGAGGCTTTCCCAATTTACAATAATAATAATATAGGACCATCTTGATTTATTACAATTACACATTACATTATATCTTTACACTTTTGTACAATTACAAACAAATTAATTGCTCACAATCTTCATTACTCTTCACTTGATGCTCATTTGGATGTGCACATTTGATCACATCATCTTCATCAATTCTTCTACCTCTATCCAAGTCCACTTAACCATATTCCATCTCCATTTAGAGATATAATCTAAACAACAATAACCGCATCCTAGAAAACTCTGTCGAAATGTTGCCTTTACTAAATCTTCAATAAATCTATATTGTCTTCATATTTTCACACATGCTCTTAACTATAGCATCTAGGAACTTTTTAGAACATCTCTTCAACTACACATAAGATCATCTTCATTTCTTGAACCTTGTTAAACCAAACTCTATATGCTTCTCTTCCAGTCTTCACAAAATAACCAGTATGTTGACATCAATTACAAACTCTATCATGAATGCATCACACAACCTATGAATCATGTCTCCAAAAATGCTAGGATACTCCCTCATAGGAGTACCATCAACATTCATGCTTAACAATCTCCCCCTTTGGAATTGATAGAAATATACATGAAAAACATCTAAGTTCCATGAAGACCAAACATCTCTTCTACATCTGCTCCCCCATTCATGTTGTCCATGAATGTTATATATTCTATAACCAACATGCATGAGGAAGGTGGTAATCTCCCCCATAAATCCACATATTTTCAAATCTTATTCATCAATCCAATCTTCTTCATCAATATTTTCAAATCCTCTTCATTAATGATATCTCTCTCCCCAATTGACACCAATATGCAAGGATTTTACATGTGTCTCTCCCATTTATATTATACAATGATATTTTTCATGTATTACTCTCCCCCATCGACATCAATAACAAATGTATCATTATGTTAATTCACTTCATAAGATATGCAATAAGCTCAAGTGTTCAAAAACATTGTTAAATAATAGTACCAAAAGTCCTTGATTACTCAACTAAAACATAAATACTCTCCCATAGAAGAAGCATCAAGAATCGAATCCAATCCAAATAAAAGTAGGGCTCTGTTACCATTGGATTGATGCAATTTTTGCATCAACTACTCAAAAGTAGGTTGGGGCATAACCCTATGCATACCTCTCAAGTACTCAAATATATATTTTGGTAAAGGTTTTGTAAATATATCTACTACATGCTCCTTTGTGCTAATATACTCTAGTTTGATATTTTTCTCTACAACTTTATCTCTCAAAAAGTGATACTCAATAGATATATGCTTTGTCTTTGAATGTAAAACTAGATTCTTTGACATACTTATTCTACTTGTGTTATCACAATGTATAATAATAGGCTTTGCAAACTCAATCCCAATGTCTTTCAACATTTGTTTCATTCATATGACCTGGTTACAATTGTTTGCTACTACTACATACTTTGCATCTATTATACTCTGTGAAATACTGTCTTGTTTCTTGCTTAGCCAAGAAACTAATCTTCCTCCCAAGAAGAATGTTCCACTACTAGTGTTTTTCTCTCATCTATACTTCCTACCCAATCCACATCAATGTATACACATAAAGTAAAATCACTTGATCTGCCATACCATAATCCAAAATCAGGTTTACGCTTCAAATATGTAAAAATTCTCTTTACTGCTGCATAACATAACTCTTTAAGATCGGCTTGAAATCTTGCCACAATACCGATTGCATTAGATATATCAAATCTAGCATGTGCCAAGTATTGCAATCCACCAACTATAGATTTGTACTTTCTCTGCTCAATAGTAGGGGTTGCATATTTCCTAGATAACTTGTGACCAATTATCATACGTGTTCCAACAAGTTTACAACTCTCTAAACCAAATCTTTACAACAAGTCTTTAAGATACTTATCTTGTGATATGAAGATGCCATCTTTGTTCTAAACAATCTACAATCCCAAGAAATACTTCATCCCACCAATTATACTCATCTCAAACTCTTTTTCCCTTTCTTTAGAAAATGCTTCACTTTCTTCATTATCACCTCCAAAGATTATGTCATCCACAAATACCTCAACGATTATTAAGCCATTGTCAATCTCCTTCAAATACAAATTACTAAATTAGCATTACCTTTTCCAAATCTCAAACTTATCAAATACTTGTCCAATCTTGTATACTAGGCTTTAGGTGTTGGTTTCAATCCATAGAATACTATTTTAAATTTGTAAACCATGTATCCTTTATCTATCAAAAGAAAACCACCAAGTTGCTCAATGTATACCTCTTCTCCAAGTTTACTATTTAGAATGGATGATTTGGCATTCATCTTATACACATTGAAATTTTTGTGTGTTGCATATACCAAAAATGTTCTTACTACTTCTATTCTAACAACAAGTGTAAATGTTTCCCCGAAATCAATTCCTTCTTTTTGTGAATAACCTTTACATATGAGTCTTTCTTTGTTTCTCACAAGTTCACATTCATCTTGTTTCTAAATACTCACTTAGTTCCAATAACATTCTTACCCTAGTGTAACAAGACTTGACGAGTCTAACCAGGACTCTGCAAGTTCAAGCTAGAGTCACCATTTTCGAGACAATTTACCTCTAGACTCAGACTTGACCGAGTCTTGGCAAAGTCCACTTGGACTCATCAGACTCGCTGAGTCCCAAGCCTAGGACTCTCGCAGATGGCCAACACATAAAAAGTGAAATTTTTTTAAAAATCATTATTTTAAGTTTCCTTTTTTGGTTGTTATAACATCTAATTGATCTAAAAAGGTCATTCCACCATTTTCTTATACTCACAAGAGAGAGGAAAGAGTTAGAGAAGAATATTGGGGTTTTGAGAGAGAAATCAACAAACCGGTTAGCTCTCCCATATCAGTTGCTGATGGTTTGTGCAACTTTATAGCTTGCACTAAAGCATTGAGAGGAGCTTAAGGGAGCATTTGGAGGAGGTTTCTACAAACTTGCATTTCCATTGTTTGAATTTGTGCAAATTTGAAGAGGTAAGCTACAAGTTCCATTTCTTTGTGTTGTTTTGTAATATGTTTTAAATTTTTACATTCATATTTTTTACTTCTCATTTTGTTTACATTTTTTGGGTCTCTACTACTATTATCTACTATTTAGAATCTAGATTTATTCTAATTTATGTTGATGACAAAGTAAGAAGGCCCTAAAGTTTAAAAATCTGATTTGATGCTAACTTTTTTCTATTTATAATATATTCATATTGCAGCAGGCTAGCAGCAAACACATTGAAATTTGACATAATGCCTTAGGGTGAAGGAAGTGGAACTAGGCCTGCATTTAACCCTAATGCAAACCCAAGTGCAGTAGCAAGGGATAAGGCTTGGAAACATGCCATCCTGGGGCACAAAAAGGGAGTTGGTACATGTTGGCATTGTAGTGTAGTATATAATGGGGGAGGAATAAATAGATTGAAGTATCACCTAGCAAATATACCTAGACATGATGCTAAAAAATGCAAAGATGTACCCTAAGATGTTATGCGAGACATGCAAACTCTTCTAGAGGAAAACATAGAGAGAAAAAATTTTAAAAAGAACACCACGAAGAAATGGCACAACTAGCCCAACAAGGATCTTCTAGTTTTCACTCTCCATTATCTCTTACTCCACCTATGGATGCCATTGCATCTACAAGTGTGACCATTGGGCCTCACATTTGGAAGCAAAGATTGACACTTGATTCCATGTTTGCTCCATGCATGGCTCCAGGTGCACAACCATCGCTTGAGAGCATGAGTTGGAACAAGGAGAAACATGAGTATGCAAAATTAGAACTTGGAGACTTCATCTACAACAACATTTCATTCAATGCAGTAAAGTACTTATTTATTTAAATTTAAATTTATGTCTTCTCTTGCTTTCAAAGTTTCAACTTTCAACTTTCAACTTTCAAGAGACAATAATATTATTATTTTGTTTATTTTAATTTGTATTTTTTTTTCAAATTTATTTATAATATAATAATTTGTTTTAATTTAAATTTTATTTAATTTTTTTTAGGTCCCCTTATTGAAAAATTGGAATCTATGCTATACCTACTTGTGGTTCAAGCTTCAAAGCCCCTAGTGCTGACAAGCTAGGAGGCCCTATTTTGAACCAAAGTGTGGCTGATGTAGAAGATGCAATCAAGGAGTAGCATGAGGTGTGGAAGACGAAGGGTCACACCATCATCACTAATGGTTAGACTAATAGGAGTAGAACACTCCTCAACTTTCTTGTCTCCTCATTAGGTGAACCCTAATTGTACTTAGAGTCTTAGACATTAAAAATTTAGAAGTAGAACTTGTTGTAATGCCCCACCGGGAGATCCTTGGAAACAAGGATTCAAATCAAGCCAAGATATTTTTTTTTTAAACAAGTATGAATGCACAAGACAACATCATACAGGGATCACAACGATCGCAACAGAAGACTTCAACACAATCCCGACAACCAACGAATCTCTGAACGCCACTACCAAACTGACACACACAAACAAAGCCAACAACGACAACAACAAGATGACGGCATAAGAAATGACCACTCATCAACAAAACATCAAGCTGGGGTAATATGCAGAATCCTGAAATTTGGCTAAGCCTGAAATCCTGAAGCCCTGAAAATTGGCTAAGTCTGGATTTCTGAAGCCCTGAAATTTTTTAGAATTCATAACTTATCTCTGAGAGGTCTGAAACCTATCTCAAACGATTTGTCGCATATATTAAAATATATCTTAAGTATAAGGAATTAAGTATAAGGAATTAAATATACGTCAACTTATACTTAAACGATATATTTTAAACCCCTAGGAAATCTATTTTGAACCAGGAAGGTGTAAAAACCAAAAGGGTGTCCAAACCCAACTTCCGAACTTTCATCTGACAAGCCTAGATAGCCCCTATTTCTCGCACGAGAAAGAAAATTGGTCTCGAGTTTTGTGCAAGATCTTTCACCGCTTCGCGCGAGAAAGTACGCACTTCACGCGAGGACTACTGAGCTTCGCGCGAGGATTCCTATGTGCCATGCGAAGATTTACATTCTCACGCGGGAAGTGTATTCTTTCGCGCGAGGAAGAAACAATCTCGTGTGAGGAAAATACAATCTCGTGCGAGGAAACAAATCAGCGTGACCCAAAACACAAACAAAAAGCTAAACAAACAAGGAAACCTCCACACCGGGGAGTACCAGATCCATGTAAATTGAGGAATGAACACTCGAAAGCACTAACAGCAAGGAAAGAGAAACATCTAACCATCTAAAACATAAAAGCAAAGCACATACTGAAATAAATATTGCAATGAACAAAAATACATCTCAGGAACAAAACAACCAAACTAAGTACGTGGTTCCTCCCAACCGTCAATAGCATCATAAGACCATCGTGGGTCCTAGCCATCCCCCGTGCGTAACATCCCAAGCCACCGACCAAATCGTCGGTACTGTCATAATAGGGACGTCACTACTAAAAACATGCAACAATATAAGCATAAGGAAATCTAACATGCTAGTAGAAAAGCATAAGATAATCCTATAGTAGATAACATCACCTATCACATGCTAAACAACAATAAGCAACAGATATGCTAATACAATAATTCACAGCATCTAATCATATGCTAAACATCATAATAAGGGAATGCGTCAAATAAAATAGCATCATCTAAACATGATATACAAACATCCCAATGAAAGCATAAATCACAAGAAAGCATACTCCAAAATCCGAAGTACCAAGTGAAAACATCCAGCAACGGTCACACTAGGACAAAAGATCATCTCTGTACGCCGATCCCTAGCAGTGGTGAAGGTAGCTACGCCTCCCAACCACGTGGCACCCGTAGGTCCACACCCGCCGTGCTGATGGAGATAATGATCCAACCCAAAAACACACAAAAGAACATCCATGGCTAACACTCGCGCCAGACAGTATGATGGCTGCAACCAAGAACCTAAGACAATGCAAGGAGTACAGGTCCTGGTCAGACACTCAATAGGCTACTAAGTAGGGGCTGACATCATGGAGAGTCACTTGGCATCAAAAAGCCCAAGCTAGGACTTGCGCAGATTCAACATCCCTCAACAGAAAGGCTCTTGCACCCCAAACTTTTTTTATTATCTTAAGTTTTATTACCAATCACACATTTTATTTAATTTTCACTTAATTAAAGCTTCCTTCACCAACCCTCTGGGCACAATGATCACCAGGCTGCGAGGTAGAAGCCCCCTCCATATGCTACCCTACCCTACCCATGCTCATCCTACGACAAGTGCCAGTGGGCATGCATACTCCCATCCCAACCCCAATGATCATAACTTCTGGCAAATCCACAGAAGATCGGGCCTCGCAAGTCACCCAACAAATGTACGCGTACATACTCGTGTGTGGCGCACCACCATCACGAAGATCATAACACAAGGACAGGAATGAGAACACAATGCAAAAAAAAGCACCCAAATGAAAGCAACTCAAGAGGATGGATTCTACATGAATCCCAAAGCCAATAAAATCATACATCATGAAATCACTCAATCAGCCTCAATCCAAGAGTATGGATTCTACATGAATCCCAATGATGTAACAAGACCAAAAGTCATGAACTTACTCAATCGGCCTCAATTCGAGAGTATGGATTCTACACGAATCCCAATGTCCATGAAATAAGGCAAAGGTCCAACGAAACCATAACAAGTGTAAAATCACTCAACCGAACACGTCGGGAGTACGGATGTAACACGCATCCCAATGCAACATAAAAGTGTAGAAGTGGTCTGACTGATACCCAAATGGATCATCCAAGTCCACGACCCACAATGTCCCAAGAAAACTTTAAAAAATAGGGTGGCACGCAAAACGAGGTAAAAATCTCAAAAATTTGGAAAACTTCAAAATTAAAACCCATTTGGCCTTTGGGTTCAAAAACCTCAAAAATCCAAAAATAAATGGAATTGGACACCGTATGCAAAAACGGCGAGCATAACGACGTAAAATCCCAAACCCTCATCCCAAAAAATAGGGAAATGTTCATACCCACCCAACCGGGTAGAACTAACATACAGAAATGGAGGGAAACACTAGTTCTCAGCCTCCAAACAAACGGCTACCAAAAAGCAGAAGCAGAAATGAAGCAGAAACAATAAAATAGGAAAGCCCTACCTCATAGCCAAAAGGGCAAAACGAGAATCTGAGCCATAAAATAAATATCTCGCAGAAGTAGCTGAAAATCGCGGCAATCTAAGGTTTCTCCGAGCTGGATCCAACGAGCCCAACCTCACGATGATCCCATGCCCGTAGCTCCCACAACGAACAAAACAGTAAATCCTTATGAAGAGAATTTTGGGTTTTACTCTCCAACTTTCCAATTTGAAAGTGAAAAGTGAGGAATTAAATTCCTCTTTGGATACTTATTCACTTTTTGGGTGAATAATTGATTAGGGCATTTAACCAGCCAATCTAGTTAAATCCCGAATCAACCCAAATGAAAATAGGCTATTCCTATAAATAGGAATTCATCTATGGCAAAGCTGCTAGAAATTAAAATAAGTCAATTAAAATGCCCGAAAATTCAAACACACATAAATCTCCTAAACAACTTTTGCGACAATGCGAACCTCTAAATGCACAGACACGCTTACTGGTCTAATCACATAATGCAAATGAGTTCGGATTTAATAATAACCGAAAGGTTTAAATTAAACATTTTAATAAAGGATACGTCGACCATACAAGGATGACATTGGTAAAATATGAAAGGCTGAATCACTAACTCCATGTGCCATTGCCAGGGATATAATTCTGCACACTAAACAACACGATCAAGTGCAATTGCATATAATAACATAGCCGAAGCAATAAATGCATTAAATCACCTAATTTAACCATTTACTTAATTATATTAAAATAATTTATTTACATCACTCATGTTCGCAAAAGGCATAGCAATGCAGGAATGAAGTAAATAACCATAGCATTAAATCCATCACATAACATAATCAAAATTATGTCCAAATACCAGATAACCAGATATCATCATAAAACACACTGTCATCTCAAAATGGCATCATCATGCAATATGATTAACTGAACAACATAGTAGTCTATTATCTATGATACTGGAATCAAAGAGTAACATTCGACCCTCAGGTCATCTCAAATGTAAAACATCACATGAGTAACAAATATATCTCTAATCAGAAATATAACAAGGTAAATGTCTGCAACACATAACCAAATAATCTCACATGAACAATCCATTTAATTACTTAAGCATTTAATAATGATTGATTACTCAGCATTAAAAAGGCATTTAAAACATAGTCAAAAACATGACTAACCACTGCTATAGGAACCTAGTCCCGTGTAGCATGGTAAAAAGTACACAGTGCAATCTCTGCACACATCTCAAGGTAATCACGGAACAACCTCATGATACCACATCGATCCTGGTAACCACTGGCACAAACCTCAGTGAACAAAAAATTACATCATAATCTCAAAGATTAGTCAAAAGCATAAACAAAGCAATAGATACACAAATATAAATCCAAACACCTCGACGGTGTAGACCACTTAGGGTCACAATCAAGATCCATCACCACAAAAGATCAGCAAGGTTGCATCCATCAGAACGACTTACAAAAGTCAAATGGGAGAGGCACTACACTTGTACTTAAGTGATTAAGTTTATAAATTATGAATTTATAAATTATGATTCATCATTCTTCATTATACTAATTTTTTTCTTTTTCTTCAGATGGCATGGTTTTTTTGAAATCAATTGATGCCTTAGGAAAAACAAAAAATGTTGAATATCTTTGTCAGGTAATAGATGAAGTGATAAAGGATGTGGGTGAGGAGAATGTGGTGCAGATAATTATAAATAATGTAGCAAATTATGTTGTTGCAGGAAAGCTTCTTATGGAGAGACACCCTCACATATTTTGGACCCCTTGTGCTACTCACTACATTGACCTCATGTTAGAGGATCTTGGTAAACTCCCTTAGATAAAAACAATTATAGAACAAGGAAGGAGTGTATGCAAATTCATATATAATCATACATGGGTCCTCAACCTCATGAGGAAACACAATGAGCAAAAGGAGTTGTCTCGTCAAAGGGTCACTAGATTTGCAACCAATTTTCTCACATTGAAATTTTTGCTTGATTCAAAGAGAGGTTTGAGATGCATGTTTGTTAGTGAGAAGTGGATTACACCATCATATATAAAAACCACTACAAGGATTGATGTAGCTGATCATGTTTTTGGTGAGGCTTCTTTTTGGACACTAATTGTTGATATTGTGATGGTAATTCTCCTTTTTGTCCTCATTTCAACTTTTTTTTTTAATGAAATTATATTATAAATTATTGTTCATTTTTTAAAGAAAAAACTTAACGCTGATTATTTCTCTTCCAACTTTCATAATGATTGTAGTTTGTAAAGCTGCTTGTTGTTTTCCTATGAATTGCTGATGGAGAGAAGCCCTCAATGGGCTACATTTATGAGGGCATGGATATGGTAAAGGAGGCCATTCACTCTTTTTTTTTAGGGAATCGAGATAGGTATAGGCCTATATGGGATATCATTGATATACGTTGGCACAATCTACTTCACAGGTCTATACATGCAGTGGCCTACTTCCTTAATCCAACATACCAATTCAAACCACATTTCAAGGGTGATGATGAGGTGTGGAGTGGTCTCTACAATGTTATAGAGAGAATTTCACCTAATTAAATAGTTGGAACAATTGTAATCCATGAGATTGAGTTGTTTAAGAAAGATCACGGGGACTTATTTGAATGAGAGTTGTGTAAGAAAAATAGGACAAAATTGATGCCTGGTAAAAATATTTGATTCTACATCCTAATTTCTAATTCTATTACCATTTTAATTTGATAAATTCAAAGTTATTGATATGATTCAAACTTTTCTTGTTTCAGATGCATGGTGGGAGATGTTTGGCACAAAGGTGCCAAATTTACAGAGGATTGTGATTTGTATCTTGAGCCAGACATTTAGTGCATAAAGATGTGAACATAATTGGAGTATATTTGAGCACATACACATGAAGAAGTGCAATAGGTTGGTAGTGAAAAAATTGAATGATCTTGTCTTTGTTCACTACAACCTTTGTCTTTACCATAGACAGATCCTTGGCACCGATACATCACCGATTGTATTAGAGAATGTTGATCCCCATGCAGAGTGAAACAAAGAGATGGCTGATCCTATATTTAGTGATGAAGATGTGGATTGGGTAGATTAGGTGGATCAAGAGGCTGAGGTAGTAATGATGGTAGTTGAGGAGGCTAGAGCGTGAGGAGACAGAGTGTAGGACCTTGAGGCTAGGAGTGATGGATCCTATTCTGATGATGAGGATTATGTGGGTGAGGATTAGGATGATGATGAGGATGAGGATGAGGTTCAAGCTCAACCTCACACATAGGGAGAGAGGATGACTCTACAATCTTCCATGACTTATCTTAGGCACACTCCTAGGAGGACATAGACTACTATGAGCCTTAGTCTTCTAATTGTTATTTTGATATATGTTTTGAACTTTTGATACCATGGATTTCATAATTCATGAATATTATAGGCATTTGAGTCTTTGACACTGGAGTGTTACTATGTTCATTACTTTAAGTTTATACTTTATATTGTGTTATTCAAAAATTTTCTTCAGAAATTTACTTTTATACTTATGTGATCTATGCAAAAATTGTGTATGTGCATTAAGTAGCTTCTATTTATCTCAATTATTGTGTATTTGATGTTAATTGACTAAAAGATGCATGAAACAATCTTAAAATCCTTAAAAATCTTTGAATTTCATGGGTTTTTCAATTTCCTAGTCCTTGTCGAGTCCTTGTCAAGTGCAGTTACCGAGTCTGAGCCTGAGTCAATTTTTGACTTTCTAAGTCAGAGACAAGTATGACATAACTATGTCTTACCCATAGGTCTAGGAACCAATTCCCATGTATTGTTCTTTTATGTAACCCCCTGCCTGAGAACCCAAAAGAAATAAACCTAATATGTTACAAAGTTTATTTAACTATATTTTTTTTAAAATTTAAACATAAAAGAAACAATTCAGAAGCAATATAAACAAACACAATATTTACATAAGTGTAATTATAATACAGATTTCATTCTTGAAGCATTCCTTCATGTTGAGTCATGTTTTAGAAAGTGTTATTAATAAGTTTAAGTCTCAATTACAATATCCCTGATCATAAAGAAATAATAGATACACCATCTCATTGGCAAAATCATGAATACATCTAATGAATAATCTCTGCTAAACATGTCACACGATATGCAAGAATAGATACAAGTACATCAAGATACAAGATACATGATAACTTATATACCAAAACTAAAGTAGAAGTTTCCAATATAAGAACAAGAATAATAATGGTGCAACTACATCAACAAGCATCCAACATTAGCCAATCTAAGGGGGACCCAAATGGTAAAAAGTCACTACCTCTTGACCGTGTGGTCACCTGACTAGGCTCCCACTCCCACTATGCAAGAGAGATAATGAATGATTTACATACGAATAATCAAACCATAAAACTATCCTAGGCAAGGAATCCTGATAGCCAAATTTACCTCAAGGTTACATAAACTAATAATAAAGAAAAGATAACCAAACTTGAAAAGACACTCATCCAAACTAACATAACATACCAAAATCAACAACAGATACAAAGTACAAATCAAATATCAAAACCATAATGATACAACCACCTCCAAATCAATGTCAAGTCTCATAAGAAAAATAACCAATAGATAACAACTATCGTCAATAAAAACAAATCACCAATCACTAACTCCAACAATAAAAGCACCACCAATGAATAACTGACACTCATCAATAAAAGTCAGTTGTTAATGATAATTGACATCCAATCAATAAATAATTACTCACAATAAATACACTATTAAAAGTAACATCCAACAAGTACACCACTAGTGGTAAATATAAAAAAACCATGAAGGAGAATCAAGCTACATACTATGCAATGTCATCACACAAGCCAACTCTAAGGTTAACCTAGTAGTCTCTTAGGACCATGCCCTCAAAGTGACTCTATGCAAAACCAAAATACCCTCTTGTGAAGACAAGGAAACTAGTCACACCCCTCAATGTATCATCCCATTCCCATTGTTAGCCTATACAAGTACTCAAGGCATGGACGAGGTAAAATCTCTAACCTATCTTTTAAATTTATCTCAAGGCTTGAGAGAGGAAAGTATTTTAATTACTATGTTGTCACTTGCTACACAACTTACAATGAGTTACATTGTCAACCATTTTGGGCTCCGACCCCAGTACAAGCCACTCCCATAGACATGCACTTAGACTACATTCCCAAAACTCATAAATCACAATTATGTCTCATACCAAAAAAGTAATACCGATCAAATTTGGTTTCTTAACACACAACTCAAAAATAACATTGGCTTGCAAAATCCAAGTTCTCATAAATGCTCATCAAAATAAATCTCAATTTGAACGATAAAATATATCATGACATCTAGTCAAATAATCATAGACGAAACCTCAAAATGCCTCTGGTGCACATCCTATCTTAGCCAACTAAAAAATCCACAAAGAAAAACCATCACAAAAATAAAGATCACAAGACTATGAATAGAATATAAGAAATTACATAATTTTTAATCATATGGTTTAATTCCATGATTTTCTATTGTTAGATTGACCTATAAAGATGTGCTTAGAAATAAAGTAAGAATATACATGTTAAGGTAAATTGTTATGTTAATATACTTATTTAAATCAATATGTATTTAAATGTCAAATCTCTTTGTGCATATAAAATATCATGCAACATTATCATGTTATTAATTTAAATAATCTTAAATCATAAATGATTTAATTAATAACATAAAGATATTTTATTAGCTTTAAATATTGATACCAATTCCATTTCTAAAATATTAGTATGACTTCTATCTAAGTCTAATATTAATATTTACTTTTACTTTAATTCAATATGACTCTACAAATAACTCAAACTTGAAATTATAATTATAATTAAGTTATTTACAATTTCTCTTATAATATTCAAATATTCATAACTAAATGATTATATGGTGAACTCCACTACAACTTCTCTTAAAATATAACTAAATCACAATTTTATAGTTCTTTGCTATATTTGTTGGGTAGATTGTGTTAAATTGTTTTTGCATCACTGCTTCGAATCACACTCTATTCCTATAGCTCTTTCACCCTGATGATGGATTGTGGAAACACAATTTTATATTTATTAATTTATAACTCCACTTGCATTAATAAATATATAACAAGTTATAACTCAGTAAGAGTTTTAAAAATAATTAATATTAAAAACTCACTCATCAGAAAGTAAGTAGTATTTATTTATTTTATTTTTCAAATAAATATATTTTTTAATTTAATTTTTAAAAATAATTTTAATTTTTTTTTGAAATTAATAATTAGTCATAATTTTTTTAAATAAATCCAAAAATTCTATTATATTTTTATAAAATAAAAATAAACATATGATTAGTATTTTTTTGCATGTCTTTGATCTCTCAAAATCATGCAACCATAGTATACTTAGTTTTCTATGTTTAGTATATTTGTTTTCACATGGATGTAGAAGTTTAGTTACAACATGCTTTCCTCTCAATTAATTTTTTGCTTTTCTAATCAATTTTGCAACCAAATTATTTTAGATATAAGAGGAATATTTACCTTTATTTAGAAAATTCAAGTTAATCACATGGTTCTAAAGGAAAATTTAAAGTTGAAACCCTAACTATTCAATTTGTTATTTTTTCCAATGTTCTATAATCAAAATTTTCCTATAGTAGAAAGCCTCTTAAAATAATATAGTAATAATAATTTTCTAATTTTTTTTATAGTTTTCCTCATTCAACTTTTCTTGATTAATAAGTTTTTCCTTTTCAAAATCTATAACATAATTCTTCATCAAAAAATTAATACAATAAATTAATAAGCATTATGCAAGCACCTGGTAAGACATGAAGTACACAAATGTTTCAACAAAATTCTACAATGAGTTTTCAAACCCTACTTCAAAATCATAGCTAAAATCTAAGACAATCTATGAGTGCATGCAAATTCAAATCCTCTGAAATTTTCAATAATTCTTTTGCTCTAATTCCAAATTTTGCTCCCCAAAACCTGTGTATCTCTCAAATGAACTACAAACTCTCTAATAAAGAACCATAATCCTAACTAGAGTTTCTATTCTCCAATATTTCAAACGCCACTAACTTTATTAAAATATTAATATTCTAATTGTTTAATCCTTTCATGCATATTTAAAGGATTATTTAATTATAAAATTATTTTCTTTTCTTTTCCTCCACTTTACTAATTAGTGCAAGCACTATTTAAAGTGTAGTTTATTATTTAAATTAATAATAATTATTAAGGCTCATTATTTAAATGTAACTCTAATTTAATTATTATTAATTAAATAATTATAATAAAGTAATATTTAATATTTAATCTTTTAATATTACAATTCTCTTAAAAAAATTTGTAAATTAGATTTTCAAATTATATCTTTAAACTAAAACATATTTAATTAATTAACTAATAATTAAATGTCATGATATTTTAATTTATCTTTAACCAATTTTCCATATTAGACTTCCAAATTAAGTCTTTTATATTAAAGCACATGTTTAATTAATTTTTCATTAATTAAATATGTTCTTATTTTAATATTTTCTTTTTAATCAAATACTATTTAATAATTCTCAATATTCTATGATTATCCCAAACAGTACAATTCAATCATTTACCAAATAAATCACATAGCCAAATCCACATAAAAGCAACATTATCAAAACTCAAGATTAAATAACATAGGCAAAGATAAACTCACTGGTTTAAAAGGGTGGAAAGTCAGATACATGTCCTCCTTCTCAAGATAAGTAATTAGGATATGGATGGGATTAGACTTGAACATTATCTCCCAATTCTTTCCATTGAGTTATTGCGATAGAACACGCTCATCTTGGCAATTCAAGGAAGCCAATGCCTGATACTTCCAAATCTGTATAAAAGATGAGCATGTATGCGTGCATATATATCTAAGCTAAATAGGAAATGATAGGGAGAGGTACATTGTGTAGATCCTGACTAACATGTGACTATGACTCCCTACCTCAACCATATCGGGCACACCAAATATCAATGTAAAATAGACATACACACCATACACATGCAAGTATGAGGTAAGTATAATAATAAATCCTAAATATAAATAACATCATATTCTAACATGAACATCTCATCATCATGATGACATAATAAACATCTTTCTAAGATAGCACACCATATGAGAAAATCATAAAAATAATTTCATTAACTAACTAAGAGCAATTAAAGCATCATCACTGCAAGTAGGAAATTATTACAACCTATCATAATCAATTGCTCAATATGTCAAAGTATTGCATTTCAAATATGAAATAAAAGCTAACACATCTATAGAAGAATCATATAAAGATTTTAACAACTAAGTCTACAATGATAGAAAAGGAGGGGTATTACATCCTCCTCCCCTTAAAATAGGCTCACTCTTGGAAGCCAACTATTACTACTAAGGTAACAAAAATGAAATATATAGCCAGAAAATAGCATTTAAAATACCAAGTGTTATGAATCAAAGTTTTATTTTCATAATTCTATTGTTTTCAATTTTGTTCTTTATATTTTCTTTTGATAAGTCTTGTTGTTTGATCTTGTTCAAAGTTTAACAACTTGTTAACTAATGACACACAATATTCCTAGAGCTCCCAATGTTGAAACTTGGACTCTGATACTAGATGTAATACCCTGCTTGTGAACCTAATAGAAATAAACTTAATATGTTTTTGATTAAGTAAAATAGGTTTTTTACAAGGGTTCATGAAATCCACCAGTTAACTATAGAATACTACTAAAAGTTTAGGTCTAGCAACCAAGAAACATAATAAATAATAGGCCATACCCAATCATCAAATGTAAACAAAAAACATATGGCCAAAAGCTAGGGAATAGACAAAAAACTAGGAGCATCTATTGGGGTACCAATTCTTTGGCCAGCTCCAATTTCTTGAGCTCTAGCTCTCTCATGGCCTCAACCTCATCAGTCTTCGATTGGCTATCATCTAGAGAAACCGCCTCTTCCTCTTTTACACTCTCCTTCTTTTGCTTCAGCTCTCACCCTACAAAGAATCATCCTCATCAACCACCCTGGTTTCCTCTCAATCCTTTTCTTCCTTCCCCTTTTTGCTTTCCCCAATCATCGAGTGTAGCTGAATGATGTTATGATTAAGACCTTTTATTATGTTGAGGCTCTGGTTACCCAAGCTATGGAGAGAGCTCTCCATCCTTTCCACTCTTTATTGAATCTCAGAAACCCTTGCATCCAGCTTCCTTATTCTAACATTCTCGTCCCCTAACCTTTCTTGCCCCTGCATCCTGAACTTAATCTCTTCAATTTCATGGAAAATCCATTTAATGGATCAAAAATTGTCCTTCAAAATGTTGTGGGCATTTTTTAGGAGATTCATCCCCATTTCCCTTGCATTGTCACTAAGAATCACCAAAGCCGAGTCAATGAGCTCCTCCAATTGAATTTTGCCATCGATTCCCTCCAAAACCTTTGAGTGGATATGCTCTCTTACTAGACCCATTTTTGTAGTGCTAGCATGAAAGTTCCTCCATGCAATTTTCCTTCCCTTTACATCAAGAGTAATAGTGGTTTAAGTTGATCCCTCTTCCTCTTTTCTCTCTTCTAGAGCTTTGATAGTGCTCTTCTTACCCTTACCAAGTGCCTTCTTAGCATCCCTCTCACCACCTCTTTTACTTTTGAATGAGATGTCATCCTTCTTGCTTACTTGAGCCTTACTAGTGCCCTCCTCTCTCACATTTCCCTCCTTATCCATGTCCATCCCCTCTTCCTCATCATTGAAATCCTCCTCCAAGTTTTTCTCCTACTTTATCCTTCTCTCCATTTCTTTTCTTGGATTCTTTTTATTCTTCCTACCCATATTCCTCATGATTTTAGCCACCTCCACCTCATCATCCAAGTGCAGACTAGCACTATCCTTCATATCCAAAGGGAGGTAAGAGCTCTTCGTCTCCTTAGAAGAATCTACCTTCTAGGCAATAGCCCTTCCACAAGTTTGAGCTTTAAAATGCTCATATATGAGTAATAACAAACCCTCATGGAAGGTAGGATTAGTGTATGCTTTCTTCTTAAAATCCATAATACACTTATTTGCAAAGAAAAACAAGTAGAAGGGGATGAAAATATTTGTTCCATATCTGGAATGGTTTAGGATAACAAAATGTTGGGTTCAAATATTGTCAAACCTTGTGTTGAGTGTTATGTAGGATATAGTTTCCCTTAAGAAAAACCTCCATAGTTTCTTAATAGATGCAGGCTCATAGTAGGCACTAGTCTTCACTAGTTTCTTCATCTACTTTGCATCCTTTGCAAAGTCTTTCACCGCATTAAGAGATATTTTCTTATCCCTATAGAATTTTATGCCCTAATTGGGAGAGTTAATGACCTTGAAAATGATCCCTTCATTGACCTAGAAGTTGATCCCATCAATCTTCACCTTCCCATCTCTCCATGACTTAACCATACGGTTAGTTATCTTCAGATCTTAGCCATGAATTTTTCAATGAAGGACGAGATGCCACCTTCCTTCAACTTCTACCACACCTTTGATCACCTCTTCTACTTCTCTACTTCTCCCTTTGGCTCTCTATGATGCCTCTCCCCTATAATTATGTTGCAAAAAGAAGAACAAAAACTCTATGTTCTCTAAGCATTGTGAGCCGAACATTGGTTTTTCTCACAAAATTTGTACTTGCCTCCAACCTTAGTAAAGAAATAGTAATAGTAATTACCAATTTCCCATAAAATCATCCATAAAACATGCCATAAAGCCCCCCAATTATGATGCCTTTGAATTGGCCTGTGCCAAGCTTTCATCACTTTACAAGTTTGATTGATAGCATTAACTACCAGTAATACACTTTATGTTGCCCATCCTCCACTGGATTCTCTCCATCTCAATTAAACTTTCAGCAGTCGTCAAAAATCCCTCACCACTAGGCCATCTGTGTGACATGTCCCTCCTTATTGCCTCATTAGCCATCCAATCAACAACCACATTTCCCTCAGGATAGACATGTGACACAAAGACCCTTTTGAAGGAAAGTAAGATAATATGTTACAAAGGTTACTAAACTATATATTTTTAAAATTTAAACAACATTAAAGTAAAAACATGGAAACAATATACATAAACACAACCTTTAGACAAATGCAATTACAATACAAATTTCATTCTTGAAGGGTTCCTTCATGTTGACTCGTGTTTAAGATTGTTTCATTAATAAGTTTAAGTCTCAATACGATATTCCCAATCTTAAATAAATAATAGATACATCATCTCATAAGAACAAGCATGAATAAAAATAATACAATGAAATATATCTAATGAATAACATCTACTACACATGTCATAGGGCATGCAAGAATAGATTCAAGTACACCAAGATACAGTATACATGATAGCTTATATACCAAAACTAAAGTAGAAGTCTCCAAGATGAGAATATGAATGATAATAGTACAACTACATCAAAAAACATCCAACATTGGCCAATTTGAGTGAGACCCAAATGGTAAGAAGTCGCTACCTCCTAATCTTGTGGTCATCTAATCAGGATCCCACTTCCACTACACAAGAGAGATAATGAATGATTTACATACAAATAATCAAATCATAAAACAATCTGAGGCAAGGAATCTTGATAGCCAAATATACCTCAAGGCTAAATAAACTACTAATAAAGGAAAGATGACCAAAGTTAAAAAGACACTCATCTAAACCAACATCACTACCAAAATTAAACCAAGTACAAATCAAATATCAAAACCAAAAAGATACAACAACCTCCAAATAAATGTCAAGTGTCACAAGCACAATAAGAAATAGATAAAAACTATCATCAATAAAAGTAAACCACTAATCACTAACTCCAACAATGAAAGAACCACCAATGAATAGCTGACACTCATCAATACACTACAACATTTAGGGTCAAATTGTAATGGCGATGTACTTTATGTTGATTTTCATGTTTTCTTTTGCAATTGTCCTTACCATCATCACAATACTGACATTGGCATCGTAATTGCGACACCCTATGACTATAAACAAAAAAAGAAGAAAACATGACATAAATAATTCATCATTTATTTTGATTGTCGGGAGTTATGTGAGAAAGAGGGTTGAGTGCTATGAATGAGGGTGGAGAGCTGTGAACATTGTTGTCCCCTTCATTGCTATGATCTTTGCATTTCATTGTTGTGATCTCTGCATTTCATTGTCATGACCTTGGTCTATGATTTTGTTATTGTGATCTTTGCAGTTTCTTTTTGTGCCCTTGCTATGCGATTTGGTTGTCATGCCCTTGTGATCTCTACATTTTGTAGTCATGGCCTTGCTCTACAATTTGGTTACCATGCACTTATGATCTTTGCATTTTGTTGTTGTGCCCTTTCTCTGTGATTTCATTTTCATACCCTTGCTTTGTGATTTTGTTTCCATGTTGTGCCCTTCTGATCTATTTACCCTTGCTCTATAATTTTGTTTACATGCCCTAGCTCTGTCATTTTCTTCAACGACTATGTAAATTTTTGTTTCTTTTCCTTCTAAATGGGTTTCTCTTTATATTTCCTTCTAAACATGTATATTTAAAGATCTATTTTAAGGTGCTTATTACATCTAGCAAAAAGGAAAAATTGATCCAGTAGCATACATATTCCAAAATCCAAATAATAAAACAATAAAACTCACTCAACCCATGCTAAGTGACTTACCTCAAGATCCTCCACAAAAATAGTGCAGACCAAGAAAAAAGGACAGAGTTCACAAGAAATTTTACAAAAACACATCATAGTAAATATTTTTAGAAAGAAACTAGACATAACCTAGTAAATTGGGTCTAGTTGCTGATTAGTTGGGTTGATTACAAATTTGTGTAGAACTGTCATCATATTAGGTACAATAAAATGGACAATCAGTTGTTCCCATCTATTATGATCAAATACAGTTTTCCATGGTATTTCTACAAGCCACATTATAGTATGGTATTTCTACAAGCCACATTTTGTATGAATATTACTCATAAAACCAATCAATTCCAAAAATTCTAGTCTCTTGAGGCCTCTTGCCCAATTGTTCACGTGCTTGTCTATGTTTCCATATTGTGCATATTCTGCGATTATTGTATTCTATGTAATTATCACTCTACTTTTTATCCATCTCATGGGATCACATCTCTATTGACACATTATAACAAATGATTTATGGCTCCCTTCACTATGGTTCCTCTATAAGCTTTCTCCATTCTACATTAGTATGGTGTCTTCTAGTTCCAATGTGATGCTTGCCAATGATTAACTTTTGAATGAAAGTATACACAATCTTTTTAACAAATATCATGGTAGCATTCTATAAAATAGTTTATGTGCCTTGTCTATACTGCCTGATTGATGAGTTCTCACTAAGAAGTGTTGTTAGAAAAGAAGCTTCACATTTATTTTCATTCCTCACATATCATTGTTCAATAATGGCTTCTTATCTAGTTTCTACAGTCACCCTTGCATATGGATTATTTTGAAGCTGATTTTTATTTTGTTAATGCTCAATATTTCATGGCTTGATGTGAATCTTTAGTTTAGAAACCCAATTTGTGAGGTGGTGATTTAGAGACTCCAAATCTCCTCCACTAAATATTTTGGCAATATTCTATATGGGTTGTCATCAAAGAGAATGAGTCACAAAAGGTTTGAAAGCTATCCAATAATTGTATAGGAATGATCTTTGACCGCGGGCTAGAAATTGAATTATTTTGTCAAACAGTTCATATGCATTTTGATTATTGTTACATTCTTGTCTAAAGAAACCTTTATAGATTTGAAACAACAAGTTTACATCAAGCATGAAACGCCAATCTCTAAAAAATTATGTAGTGTCCTATTGGGTTGGGAATATGATTTTTTGTTCTCCTAAACATCACCACAATGGATATCAAAAAATCATCATCTTCAAAACAACATGGAATAAGGTGACACCAAGTAGTATGTAATAAAACCAATGTTGACTTAGAGTATCTTGAAGTAAATTGTGATGAATCTCCACTGAATAGATTTGATCAAACAATTGGCATCCCTATTTATCGAATTGTAACTTATCGAGAATTTGGTATATCTATGATTTCTCTCATATGGAAAATAAGGCATGTGGAGCAAGGTCAGGTGATGTGAGTTGGAAATGGGGTATAGATCATGGCATAATTCTTAAGGCTTTGAATATCCAATACCAAATGGTCATACATGTGCACATATGGAAATAAGAGACACCATATGCCTTCCCATGTGGTGGCTCTGAGTCATTTAGAGGTGATATACGATAGGCCAAAAAATGAAGCCTAGATTAGATTATCATTTATATTCCTCAAAACTTCAAACTCACCGAACAATAAGATTCAACTTCATTTGTGTATGATCACTAAATAAGATAAACCATGCACATTATCCCTTATCATCTAGAAAATTCAAATCATTAAGAGGTACATGCTATTGGCTAGGGCACCAAAATCAAGGTCAAAATGGTTTGAGATGGTTCATCTTTGAATGCTTCCAAGAATTTGTAAGAGTTATTCTCATTACTAGAAGAATAACTTTAGTGAAGAGTTGAGTGTAAGGAGTTAAAGAAGAAAGTTATGCTTTTGTGTAAATGCAATAATCACAAGGCTCCCATAATATCCTCAATATTGTCTAGATGTTGTTTCTATCGTGTAATCTCTTTCTAAAGCTATTCCTTCTTTTTCGCTCTCATGCCTTAAATTTTGATTATCAAACTTTTGAATATCTGCCTCTACCTTATCTAAAATCAACTTCACATTATGTTGCAACTTTGGCATAGGTGTTTGATCATCAATGGATTTCATTTCAACATTCAAATTTTAAAGATTGGTCAACACCTTCACTCATGGACCTCTCATGTCAAGAAATTTATGTACTATTTCAACAACATTTTCTTGCTTACGAGCTAACTATTCTTCAGGCCCATGTTCTTGTAAAACATTAATATTGTTGAACAATTGTAAACTCTTAGAAAGTGCAATGTGGTTATCATGTATGTATGTATATATAATAATGAATAATAATAATAATGTTTTCATGTATGCCAAAATAATACCTAACATTACCATTGGATCATGTAATAATGAAATAATCAACCCAGTTAATTAGCAACTAGACCAATTTAACTGGTGTTTCCAATGTCATAGTAACTACTGCAACACTTTCTTGGATTCTATCTAGTGGCTCCCATAATATTCTCTATGTTGTCTAGTTGTTGTTTCTATTGTGCAGTCTCTTTCTAAAGTTTCTCCTTCTCCTCCTTTTGAAGTTGTTCCTTCTCCTTCACTCTTGTGCCTTAAATTTTGATTATCAAACTTTTAAATATTGTTGGAAATACAATAGGGAAAGTAAACTTTGAGAGTGGGGGAGGGGGTGGTGGTGAATCAGGCCTTCAAAACTTTGACTATTAAAGCATTCACCACACATCCATCTCACAATTTGCATGTAAACTGAAATAGCTTGCTAAACATATTCATTCATAGCATGAAAACAATAAACATTCAACACATATATGACATGAGATATTTGGTTACCAATAAACCCTCCATTGAGAAGGTAAAACTGGGATGGGGATGACATCCACAAATCTTCACTATTGCAATTGTAAAGTGTATCTAATGAAAGTTAGAATGTTTGATCATAAACTATGATCTACCCTATGAAAGGTCTACCCTGTTAAAAGCTTGTAAGATTGTTAGATCTTACCCTGTTAAAGGATTTCAAAACCCTATTAGAAGTGTGTCTAATTAAAAGACTTAAACTTAAAATGAAGTAACTTCCATGTTAAAAGATTGATAACAACATGTTAGGACTACTCTATTAAGAGATTTAATTGATTCACCTATTAGAATATCTCAGTAATGATCCTTTGGTAAGCACTCTGCTGCTAGATTAATAAAACCTCTTTGCACATGTATCCTTGACTCTCTCTGATTAGATATCTCACTTTTTGTCCTCTAACTTCCTTCCTTTGTTCTCCTCTAACTGATTCTACAATTCATATCTCAATTAGCAACTCCTTATCCACCACGAATGCTCTATTTTTACGTGCAAACTTCTCTCTTTGAACATACAATGTTTTAGGGTTTGCCTTCCTTAAGAAGACCTAGGTGACTTAGGGTTAGGTATGAATCAACGACTATGATTCACCTTTTTTCTGCTTAATCCATCTCTTTAATTGATAGTTTGCATGTATCGTATAGGAATCCTCAATATAGATTCATTGTTATCATTTATAATCACAAAACAATCCTTAAGTTGGCTAAAAAATGGTTTACATAGAAGTTTGTACCATTACAAAAAATTATGTCCAAAACTATTTTATTTGGCACTTGAAGTCTCTAATGCTTGGCATCCACTATATCTTCAATGGTGTAACTTGATCTTTGAATGACTCAACATCCATTGATCACTTGGAATCAACTACTTAATTGCCACTTGAGTGACTCGACACTTACTACTTACTCGACACATACTAATGCTCAACACATGCTATATATGTTTCTTGACATGCACTATCTGACAACTTAGACTCAACATACATTACTTGTTTGACATGAACTAGGTTTTTTCTAGTAAATGACTTAAGTGTATTGTCACTCATATGTTAAACACAATCTAAGATTAACAATCTCCCCCTTTGACATGACTGGAAAAAAGACTTGGTCATGCATGAATAACCATAACTTATGAGCATAATTTAGATAATCTCTATTCGATACTTGGCTTACATAGAAACTTACAAAACTTCAAAATTTTGTAAAACTTGTGACTTATCAGTCATACCTTCAAAATTTTATAAATCCCCATGAGTTGATTGTCTTGTGCTAAATCTAAATACTCCTACTGAGTAAATTTGCTTCAACTTTTGTGCTCTATTTCTGTACTAACTCCTGCTTAGTTTGGCTTGGTCAACATATCATCTCGATTTGTATAGGAGCCTAGTTCACTCAGTCATTATAGACACTACTATTGATACTTAGCACCAATTATTTATATGAACTCTTTGCTTAGTTCTTGCCTCAAATCTTTCTTAATGAATCTTGATTTATGCAGATATGGACTTTTAACACATATTATGTCAACAATTGGTGAATAATGTAGCACTCAAATGTACAGTTCCTTACAAACCTTCTTTGCTTAGTTATAAGTAGTGTGATTGCCTAATCCATTGGATTGGGTGACATCGACTTCACTAGCTCCACTACTACCTACTTCTTCCTTCTTTCTCTAGGTTTGATTCATCTGGTTATTTGTCATCTCAACAATCTTTCACCTTTTCTTTATTTATTGCTAGGTGTTGGTGCTCTAGTTATGCAATTTCAGCTTACATGTCCAATGTTGTGACAGCTACAACAAACCAAACTTCCATTAATCAAAATCTTGGATTTTCCTCTAAAGTATGTCCTTATGAAATTTTTTGTAATATGACCATGTTCTCCACAAAAATGACAATTGTACCTTGTGTTATAATCCTAATTCTGGAAGTTACCTTACTTGGATGCATTTTCTTGATTCTTGATTGTAAAACTAGGTTTTACCTTAGAATTGCATTCTTGAGCTCTATGTCTATACTTCTAATAGTTGTAGCAATATCATTCAAATCTAGGTGCAACATGTGTATTGTTGGCTTTGGATCTACATTCATGTCCTTGTTGTACTTTCTTCTTGTAATTAAAGTACTATCCATTGAATTTTGGTTTAGGATTTTGCTTACTAGTCTTACTTCTGTAGATATTTGTTGTATGCCTTGGTTTCCCACAATGATGACATGTTGGTTTGTTGTGCTTTGGCTTTGCATTCCCTTTTTCTCCACTCTTTGATGATTCTTCTTCTTCATTAGATGAAAGGTGCTTGGTATATCCTAGTCCAAAGGTGTCATTAGGTATTCTTGGTGATCTCATTAGCTCCTCAAAGTATCTCACAACTTCATTAGGTTTGTTCATCCTTTCTATGATCTCCTTCTCAAATCTTTTAATTCATTCCTTAGATTTTCAATTTCCATGTCCTTTCTATTCAATTCTTGATTTGCATGTAACAATAGATTCATCATATCCAGTTGATTGTTTATGAGTTTCTACACATTAAATGTCCTCTCATCAAGCCTAGTAGCTATTTGTCTCTTGTCTTCTTCTAAAATTATTTTTTCTTCCTCAGTTTTCCTTTTTAGTTTAGAAAATTCACATAGTCTTACTAATTGGATTTCAAGCTCTCTTTTAAATCCTTTAACCTCTTCATTTAGTATATTATTTCTCTCCAATAGGCATGTTATTCCTGCATCACTTTCATTGGAATTGCCATTCTCAAGTAGTCCTTTGGTATCTTCTTCTTGATATAGAGTGTCATTATGTTGGATAGCCCATTCTTTTCTTCTCTTTAAGGATTTCTTCAACTCCTCTTTTGTTGCATCAAGCTACTATAGTATGATTTGTATGTCAAGCTTATGATTCTCAATGATCTTTCCCAACTTATAAGCCTCATCTCCAAGATCTTAACTCTTAAGTGGTTAGAATTCTTCTAAGAGAATAAATCTTTGATACCAATTGTTGGAAGTCTATGGGAAAGTAAGATACTGGGGTGGGGGGCATGAATCATGATCTATAAAATCTTTTACCTTCTTGAAACAAATCAAATGCATGCACCTTTAACTCATCTCACATCACCATCATTAATTATATAATCATAAACTAAAAAATATTTAACTATTCACCACATCCATAAACACGAAAGTAAATATAAACACATAGCACAAAAGATTTGGTTACCCGTAAACCCTCCAAGGTGAAGGTAAAATTGGGGTGGGGATGACACACACAAATCTTCACTACTGCAATAATAAAGCATGTGCATTAAGGCCACATTGTTTGATTACTTCTGGTGATCTATCCCATGAGGGGTCTACCCTGCTAAGATCTTACAAGACTTATTTAGTCTACCTTGAATAAAGGATTTAAACTTACAACTAAGTAAGCAGTCTATTAGGAGATTTGTATAGGCCTGTTAGGACCACTCTATTAAGAGATTTACCTTGATTCACTTGCTAGAATGTATTGGTACCTAATCCTTCGATTAACACTCGGGTGCTTGGTTATGAATCTCCTCTCTTCAATTTTTATATGATTTCCTATATGATAAACTCTATTGCGTCCTTCACTACTAGGTTTCTTCTCCTAGTCTTTGCTTCTAACCATCAAACATAGCCTCTTTTGTACAAACACTTCTCTCTTCACTCTGTAGCTTTTTCTCTCTTGATTTAGGGTTTGGATCCTGCTTAAATAACCATCTGGAGAAGGTCCTAGATCATGATCAATGATAAATATTTCTCCCTTTTTTCGCTTAATTTTTCCATTTTTCTAATTGGTTACACTACCTTCATAGGGATTAATGATATCTAAAAAATATGTAAACAACTCTTTAGTTGTCTCAATAATCATTGAATCATGTATAGAAGCTAGCCAAAATAGTTTACATTAGTGTTTGTGCCATTCCAAACACATATACCAAAATTGTTTTACTTAGCACAAGAATACTATGATGCTCGATCATGACTAATACTCATGTTGTCACTTGGCTTCTGAATTCTTGGTACTAACTATTTGACTTGGCATAAATAGCCACTCGATACATATTGGGGTGCTCATCAACCTAAGACTTGTTTGGCTCAAACTGAAATCTGGACAAATCCAAATACATAATTCAACCTTCATTGATTTTCTTGGTCGCAATGATGACTAGCCAAATCTACCTAGGAAATGACCAAGTGTTTGACATTGATAGTCAACATGACTCAGAGATCAACATGTAAGTCCTTTAAAGAAAGCCACTATGTAATAATGACAAGGAGTTATAAGGTATATATTATCTTTGGTTAAAGTCCTCTAAATAGGCCACACTAAAAATGTGCATGTAAACCTCTAACAAGGTTGGCTCCTAACATATCTCACTTCATAAGATTGAAATTTTTGGGTTCTTGGTACCCAAGTGGTTTTTTCGTTTATAGGGTTTTCACATTAAATATCTATGTCAAAATGTGTGAATTCTTATGTGTTACAAGTTGATTTTCATCTTATTTACATATTGCTACAACTTGATATAAGCTAAGCTAATACTCTGATACTCAATAGAGTAATGAACAATGAGATAATAGTTTGACTTGTGAAAAGATTCTAAGTTTGACATGAGATCCTAAATGCAGTTATCAAGTTGTTGCTATGAAAGTTTATGAAGTTTGAATTGGCACTAAATTGTTTTAAAGGCATGTGGGATCTACATATAATAGATTCAAACCCCCCCAACCCCTTATTTATCTAACAACAACAACCGTAGTGGTTAAAAAGTGGTATCAGAACTTGGTCATAGGTTTGAATCCTTGGATGTCACAATGAATAATGTTGGAAGTGGGATTGTTGTAGTGGGCCAACATCTCACTAGAGTCACTATATGATTTAATATCCTTCTTTATCTTTTATAATTCTAGGGGTCCTATTGAGCATTAACAATTCAATCTTTTGGTGCAACAACAACCCTAGTAGTCAACAATTTCTTGATTAGTAAAGCATGATAAAAATTAGAGAAGAATCAAGAGTGCATGAAAATATTTAAAATTCATTATATTAGGTTCATATAAAGAAACAGAAAGACTTGATATAATATCCTTTCTAAAACACAATTGTTTTTCAATTTATATCTTCAATTTGTTAACTATTCTTCTTGAATCATTTAACTAACAAGCAAGAGGATAGAGTGTTGCTTGCTATAGATAAAAAATGGGGAAATAAAAAACATCAATTCAACAAAAATACAAGATGTTTAGCCTAAATATATTTGGGATGGGAAAAATAAATCTCTCCATTAAGAAAAATAATCTAGCTAAAGAAAACACCATGATGTTGAATTACATTCCAACAAAATACACATTGATGTTTGAAAGATTAAATATTAAAAATATTTCTAAATCATTTGAGAGAAAATATTTTTTCCCTAATACTTGGGAGAAATTAGGCCATATGAATCCATGACTACTTCTTCATCGTTATATGTTCCTAAATTAAAATAAACAATAGTTTGAATCTTGAAGATTTCACTTTGATAACAAATTTAACATTAGATCAATCATGGCATGTTTAATAGATATGTAATAAACTACAATGACATGGGTGAAATAGGTTTCTTGCTCAATAGCAAATGAAATAAATCACTAGCAAACAATCAATTTTCAAATTTGTTATAATAATTATGTAGCTTAAATTTGTGGGTTGAAAATAAATATTTTTACCTTATCTATCTCTATTATTTTGTCCTTGCTTCCAACAATGTTTCTCCTAGAGATGTGTTTCTTATTGACCAGTCCAACTATACCTGGATAACGAACACTATTTTGAAATTACACTTAATGAATCCCAAGCTATATTTGGCAAGAAGTCCACTCCATAGCTCTCCAATAATTAATTAACATGTTGGTGTAGTTGTGTATATTTTAGATAGTGAATAAACTAAATGATAGTGAATGTATTCAATTCCACAATTCGTCATCTTTGAATTTTCTAGAGGCATGCAAATTGTGGTTTCATTAAAGAAAAAGCTTATAAGTAGAAATCACATTTTCCTGCATTGTGTGTGTGATTGGAGATGATATTCAACCTTTTGTCATTCTAACATGATAGTTTTTTCAGAAAGAAAAACAAAATACTCACCTCGAAAATAAAACACAGTGACAAGGTCATCTCTAATGGGGACATCTTCTTCATGGTCTATAATATGGAAGTTCCATTTGTCTCTTTCACCATATCCTAAAATTCAATTTGACTATTGTTTTTAAAAGTGACCTATGCTTCAAGTGCTTTAGTTTGAAGATTGTATCCAATTCCACTTACCCCCTCCTCATAGTTAAGTTCTACAAGCATCGTGGGGTCATCCTATTCCCTTGCTCGATCCAATAAATTTATACTTGTTTTAAAGTTATCCAAAGAACAATCAACATATCACTTTTCTTTACCTTTTATCTCGCTTCTCTAGAGGTAATTTTTACTTCATCAAATTTCATTTCCTTGAAATTCTAATTTATAATCTCCTCTTGCTTTGACTCATTATTACCAAATAGATTCAGTTTCCTTCTTTTCTCAATTTCCTTCATCTTCATTTTTAACCAAAAATCTTTGAACTCTTGAGTGTTAATGAAGTTATTAGTCTCTATAAATCTTAAAGATGTGGCTTCCCTTTCATTAGTGTTGTATATAGGTCGAGTGTAATTAGAGAGATGATATTCATAGCCATTGTTATCATCTTGATGCACTAGTTGAAACAACTTGAGCTTAATAGCTTATTCACTCCTTCATCATCATTTAATGCCTTCAATCCACCAACCACCTCATCAATTTCCTCTTCTCCCTCTATATCATCATAAGGTAGTGAGGACACTGGGTATTATTTTTAGGGGAAGGTTCAATTTAAACTTTGACCCTTATACATCATGAATAATGACTTTGTAGGAATTTATGGGTGCGACTCAACTTCCTCAGACACATTCTCAATTAAATTTCCAAAAAAAAATTTCAAAACTATTTATTTCATAACTTTATTCTCTTCTTCCTCAAAAAAAATCTTAGAGCCCTTTCTTCTTCATATCCTCCTCCGTCTTCATCAATGTATTCCATCTCTTTCGTCTTTGCATATTCTCCTCAATTGTCTCCAGTCTAATTAAAAATTGTTGTGATTTTATTATTATTATAGAATGAATATGATCCTCATGGCATATCATTTCTACTCCAAACTCTGAATGATAATTATTCTTCCAATAACCCTACAATTTTTAAATTATTTTAAAATGAAAAAGTATTTGGCTGACACTAATAAGTTAACTCGTTTTATTCTCTCTAAGAGCAAGGTCTCATCCAACTGCTAGGCTTAATTTGCCTAGCAGTCATTGCTTAGTATTTTTAGGAGCATTTTGGGCAATTTATGGTCCCATGCAGTTGCTAATATTGTTGCTAATCATTTTAATATTAATTTTTTAAATAAAAATTTGAATAGACATTTTAATGATTAAAAAATTTAAATAAAATATAGAAACAAAAAAGGGAGGGAAGTAAATTTATGATGACAAATGGAGCTTTTTCAATTTTATTTTGAGCTCCCCTTTTTCTTTATAGCTTATTTTCATTCCCTAAATAATAGCTGCCCCATAAAAATAGGAAAAGATTTAATATTATCCTATTTCTACAATCTTAATTCTCCATAGGAACACTCAAGTGTTTAAATTTAAGTATAAAACCAAACTAAGCAACTACGACACTAGCTAAATGGCCAAATATTTGCACCTGGTCATAGTAGTGTTGTCAGTTCTGTTACTACAACTTCTGTCTCCTTTGTAATTGTTAGTAAAAGGTACTTTTTAATAAGTTGTCAATTGTGGTAGATTTATTATTTTTAATTTTAACTAAACAATGGGTGGGATGTGTTTTTTTAATGAACATCACCGAACTTCCAAGCTCCTTCCAACACTTACCATTTAATATAATGCGCTCATTTACATTGGGATATTTTTAAAAAAATGGAATGTTAGAATTTTTTAAATATTTATTATTTTGAATATAATAAATATTCTTATTCTTTAGATTTGTATTAGTGTGTAATGAATTAGAAATTAGAAACATTTACTATTAATTTTTTTTAATTAGATTGAATTGACATTTAATATAATAATCAATATTTAAAGTAATTTGTAATTAGTATATCAATGTTTAATTTGATCAAAAAGTTAATTAATTAATTTTTTCAAATTTTTATTATGTTTCTTTTGTATTATTTGATTTGATTTTGTTTTCTAATTTTAAATTGAAATAGAATTTAGAAACAAATTTTAAATTATATATAGATAAATAGAAAATTGATTAAATTCAAGAATTTATATATGAAGATAAAAATTTATTAAATTTTTAATGTACAAATACAAATGATTTCAAAAGGTCTCTCTTTTTTTTTCTTTAAAATTGTTAGATAAAGATTCTTATAGACATAATTGCAATCTCTTTAAAGTCCTAATGTGTTTCACAAGATTGACCACATGCAATTATCTATAAAAATCCAAATAGTAAGAAAAGGAATTTGTATGAGACAATCTCTAAAATTGAATTATCTATCTCTACAAGGCTAATCTTATGGCTATTTGCATTGTGGGGTTGTGAAAAGGAATAGAGGTTGCATGGATATAAAGTTGTCTTCATAGAGACAAAGATTAGTTAGGTATGGAAGTCTTTATATATATATATATTTATGGGCAATAGAGTAATCATATGTAATGTTTAGGTGCCTTTGTAATAATATGAAAAAAAAGAAAAAAAGAAAAACTTTATCTTAAAAATAGGTTTTTTCATCTCAACAATACTATTTTTATCTTAATAATTCACTTATGTAGATATTGAGATTTATATTTCAATAATAGTAATTTAATAAATATATTATTTCTATTACTTTAATAATATTTGATATGTTTTATTTTTATATTTTTTTAAAATACAATTTATTTATTGTTATTAAAAAATAATGAGATTTTGTTGAAATTATGATTTTTAATTTAGTTAATTGTTATATTTATTTTATTTATCTAGAAACTAACAAAAATCAACCAAATTAAAATAAATAAGATTTTAAATTCTTAACCAATAAACAAATCTATATTTCTATAAAATCAACGAAACATTTGAATTGTAAAATAGATCTAATAATTATTCTTTATTTAAAAATATTAAAATATTTTTATTAAAAAAAAAATCATTTATCATAAATATATTTCTTTTAATACAATCATTATATTTTTTATTAAAAAAATTTAATTTCATGACATTTTCCTTTTCTTCTTGTAATGTTTAAAATTGCTCAAGAAACTAATACTAATATTAAATTTTATTTCAATTTGAAATTAGAAAAAGTAAATATTCAAATCAAATAATATTATATTTGAAAAAAGAAACATAATAAAAAAATTTAAAAAATCTAATTGACAAATGTTTTGACCAAATTAAATATTGATATACTAATTATAAATTACTTTATATTAACTATAATATAAAATGAATCAATATAATTAAAACATAAAAATAAAATTAATAGTAAAGATTTCTAATTTCTAAATTATCACATATGTAAAGAATAAGAATATTTAAATGTATTAACATATTTCATGAAAAATATAATCGAAAATTTCTTCCCATTTAAAAAAAGAAACATTCCAAACTCTAAGTGAGCGCATTATATTAAATGATAAATGATAAGTGTCTTTACGGGGCTGCAAGAGGCGCTTGGAGACGGAAGAGAGATGGAAGTTGTAGTGATGAAACAAATATTCGACGTTTCCTAAAGAAGACACGTTTCTCTTTCATATGACGCGTATTCCTCGGTTGTATTATTTTTCACTTTGATAACCACGTACGGTGGGCAAAAGACAGCAATGTCGGGGAGCACGATAGGCTGACGACAACTATGTTTACTGTTGTTACGTAACATCAGGAAACTCCGCCCGCCCACTGTGAAAACCATTCAGATCAATCAAAAGATGTCGAAGAGCATTTCTCCATTATCTCTCGCCATGCTGTCTCTGTTGAGCTTTCCTGCCCTTGCCCTTGCATTTGCGTTAGCAATTGGTTACATAATCTACATGCTCCTAGGCTAGAAACCCAATAATTCCGTACTTCTGGAGGAACAGAAGTCGGATCCCAGAATGGCTAACATAAATTTTCAGACACGCTCCTTCCAACACCATCGCCTTTCAGCGCAGCGCAACAGCACATCCACCTAGTGTGGAGCACCTGCTCAAGACCCGTTTCCACAATTATCTGAAGGGCAACTATTTCCACCTCCGCTTGCACGATCTGCTTGGAACTGGAACCTTCAACGCTGACGGCGAGGCCTGGAAATTGCAGAGGCGAGTCGCCAGTTACGAGTTCAGCACCAACTCTTTGCGCGACTTCATAACAGAGAGCATGCAGGGCGAGATCACTGATGGCCTCCTCCCACTCCTCAGACACATGTCTGGGAAGAGCGATCGGGTGGATTTGCAGGACATTTTCCAACGATTCACCTTCGACAACATTTGCAAGGTGGCCTTCGCCATGGACCCGACTTGCCTCAACATTTCTCTCCCCTTTTCAGAATTCACAGATGCATTTGAAGTCGCCACCAATTTAAGCCTCCAGAGATTCACCGATCCCCTGCCCTTCGTGTGGATGATCAAGTGCTTCTTCAACGTCGGCTCCGAGAAACGCTTGCGCCATACGATCCACACCATTCACAACTTCGCTCAAGACGTTATCGACGCGAGGAAGAAGGAAATGTTTCACTCTCATGGCAGGCCGCAGCGTGAAGATCTCTTGTCCAGATTTCTTTCCGCTCACGAGAGCGGTGTTGCAGCTGGGAAGGGCTCGTATGATTTTTCCGTGAGAGATATTGTGATAAGCTTCATCTTGGCGGGTAGGGACTCGACTTCTGCGGTGCTCACGTGGTTCTTCTGGGTCCTCTCCTCTCATGCACAAGTCGATCAGAATATCTATGAAGAAATCACGGGCCTTGTCGCTGTTAGAGAAGGAGAAGAGAGCACTGGTTGCTGTTTCTCATACGAGGAGTTGAAGAAGATGAAGTATCTATAGGCCGCTCTGTACGAGTCGATGAGGTTGTACCCGCCCGTGCCGTCAGACACAAAGCAGGCGCTACAAGACGATGTGCTGCCGGATGGGACAGTGGTGAGGAAGGGGATGCGGGTGATATACCACCCTTACGCCATGGGGAGGATGGAGAGCATCTGGGGCTCCAACTGTTTGGAATTCAAGCCGGAGAGATGGCTCAGCAAGACGGAGAACGGTTTGCTAGAATTTGTGGCACACGATGCATTTAAATATCCAGTGTTCCAGGCAGGGCTGAGAATTTGCGTGGGGAAACAGACGGCATTTATTCAGATGAAGATGATCGCTGTGAGTGTTATAGAAGAGTTGAGGGTAGAGGTTGATGGCAACTGGAATCCCAACTATATTCATGGCTAGAATGGAGAATGGCCTTCCCGTCCGCGTGCTAAAAAGACGACAAAAACTCCCCTGACTTCTGGATGGGGATGTTTTTTTGTCGGAAGGTCGAGTCTAAAAATAACTAAGGTAAAAGTAGGCGTGTCAATATGATTATCGTATGTAAGATTTTCATTGGGTTTTACATCTCTTTGCTAAACTCATGTATGTATCCACTCGAGAAAAGTCCCATCTACAAGCTTTGTATAAGAAGTTTCAAGAACATGTAGGGGAAAAACATTTACTAGTATTAGGGCTAAGTTCACCTATTTCTAGGATTTTTTTTATTGTATTTTTTAGGTGAGTGAAGTGAGAGGTTTCAACTTTTGGGTATCGGATTTTGTGTAAGGATCGTGGAGTCCAAATTGGTTCGAAAGTGTCATTTCAAAATGTTCACCTGATACATGTTATCTTCATGCACTAATAGTCACTTGCTAAAAATTGTCAATAATTGCATCTAAATGTCTTTTATGAAATATCCCAATAGTGGTTACACAAATGTGCTATTTACCAACCGAAAAAGCTAAAAAATAAATGACAATTAGTACACATGAGATCTATTTTACTACTACATGTGTTTTCATTTTTTAGACTAAAAAAATAGTATTTGGGAGGTATCTATGACAAAAACCATAATGAATATCAGACCCCCTGTCGGTAATTGGGTCTTGGCAAACCCTAAATAATATTAGGCAGATTTAATTGTTGTTCAAGATTTTACTGACAAATAAATTTATTTAGATATTTAAAGTTAATCATTCACATATTTATGTGATTATTCTATTTAAATAACTAGGAATGATTTTAATCATTTACATATAGATTGTTGGTTATTATAAGAATAGGAATAACATTCAATATGGAATATCTTTTACAATCAATAAACCATTAAATTATTTTATTTTTCTTTAGAAAAAATTCATAATGAATATGTTCTTTAAGTTGGACTTTCCAACTAATCAATTAATATAAGTATTTTCATAGAACAAACTACATCCACATATTGGGTTACAATAATTTAATATTACATTGTCAATATACTTAATCATTTGACTATTTCCTTTCTATATAAGTACACTCTAGTTTAAATTGTTCACTACACACCAATGAAAAATGTCATATCTTTTTCCCCCAACAAAAGATCTACAAAATATGGTTGATAAATAATTGTCTTGTGTAATAATAGCTAATGATGACAAACTCTCAAAAATAGCAACATGCTTCTTAATCTTCAAGTTGTAGAGGAAGAGAAGGAAATGTTTAACCATCTGGACTCTTCCTTTGCCAACAACACTCTAATCACTAAAGAGATTTTTAAAGAAAAAGAAAAATGTGTTTTGTAGATGGTAACAATATGTGGATGAAGTTTCAAACCACAACAATTTTGTTTTATTGAAATGTATAGTTTGAAGAAATTAGGATTTTGTAGGTGAATGTGTATACAATGGTAGACAATTTTTTTTTTTTTTTTGCATGGAATAAGAACTTTTACTTGAATTAAGAATTTAGTTGCAAACACCCAAATTCTTTGGTACATAATTATTTTCTCATTCTCACTCTTGAGATCACACTTGAAATTTGTAATAAGATTTCTTAAGTCAAAATTTTGGATTTTCTTGAGTAATATCATGTAGATGCTCTTCATGTAACACCCATACATATTTTTCACCCTCATCTACCTCTTTTATTCACTTTTGTATGTTTTTTCTATTAAAGGTGCATCAGTTTTCAAGATAGCCACATGAAGAATGCCATGATTTTGTGATCGTTCAAAGTCTAACTACATGATGTTGCATGTTGAATCAACGATAATTTCTCCTCTCTATGTTGAGACTTATCTCCCATCATCCATGCATAAAAGCTGATTTATGCTTATCTTTATTTGCATGGGTGAAATTCATATTTATAGTTATCTTCTCTGCACAAAATCTAACTATTACTTGTTGTATATCAAGTCTCCATAACTAGGTCTATGTCAATTGTTTATTGGAATTATTGGATATAAATGTATTTCTGTGTGTAACTCTGATATATAATCTTACAAAGGAGCTTTTTCATTTCACGTAATTTTTTTAGAGTTACATATTTGTGTTTGTTCATAAATCAATATCATTAGTTCATATATTGTAGCAAACAATAATTTATGCCTTCTTAAATTACATTCTCTATGTGTTAGGAAGGCTACATGTGGAAATGTCTTCCTAATGCTAATTTCAGGGAGATATAAGAAATATCTCAAATCTCCTACAGAACATTAAGATAAGCAAAAAAAACATACAAAATATGATGCAAAAAAAAAAAATGAAGGAGACCAAATATAACATGGAAACCCTTTTCGGAAAAATCCACCACCCAATAACCGAAGCAACTTCTTTGTGTTATAGTAATCAATATTACATATAATGAACTATAGATTCTTGCACAGACCCAAATTATGTTACAATCAACTTGACTTCCACCATGCATATCCCAACAAAATATACAATAATTTATACACACTACAAATATTATGCAATCTAGTGTATTAACTATCACAAAACAAAATAGTTACTGGCAACCTTGGAACTCCTCCATTTGATAATCCCAATGGTCACTCCTCCATTTGATGGTCATTCCCTTTGGCCTCAGAAACCCCCTTCGACATCAGGTCACTCCCTTTGGCATCGAGTCAGTCCCTTTAGCATCAGGTCACTCCCTTTGGTTTTGATGCAGAGGTAAGGGTTAACAAAAACAATCCTAGGATATGCTAATTACCAACCTAACATGGCAAGAGAAATACCCAACTTCTGCACCTTTGCATAAGGCAAGATTTAAAGGACCACTCCTTAATCCATGCAACTATGGTTTAACAAGACTTGACTTCTTACCCTCAAATGGTGGGTTCACACATTTTGCATCTATCAACATAATTGGGGTTGAACAAAAGTGCAAAAGAACAAGGCATCACTACCAAACAGAAATCCAAACCCAACTTTCACTATTTTGTCCTAGTAATGCAGCATTAGGCCTAGTAGACCTTCCAAAGGCAATTTGAGCTATAAGTGCAAAATCCTCCAAAGGACCCTAGGAAAAAATTACCATTATGAACACCCTTTATTGATTTTAACCAACACCCAAAAAGATAGGTTCTAACTCCACAATTCAACCTTCCAAAATAGCAAACCATTACAGGCCTAATTGCCCCAATTAGGTCACTTTTACAAAGGAACCACTAGAAATATAAGGTGTAATACAAAACCAACACAAGGAATGGTTAGGTTGGGTCAAAAATAGAAGGATTCCAAGATTTCACCCACTGGCTCAAAACCTAAGGCATGCAATTCAACAAATCTCAGTATGCAGTAGAGTTGTCACATGAAGATGCCAACTCATTCTTGCTTATACTATACAGCCACCATCTACCCATGCCTTGAAACCTCCAAAATCCTAAAATACACTTGACAATATCCATTCCCCTGAAAGTTTGATTTTTCCAACAGTGGAAATGGGAGATATTGCCATTTTTCTCTAAAACCCTAGGTGGTTAGGGTTTGTAACCAAGTTCAGCAAACATCCTTGTATCTCTAAACTCCTAGCATTTCAGAAGCTTAGAGTAGGCCCATTCGAAAGCTAACTCTTCGAGCTTTGATAAAACCTGACCCTCCAATCCACCAAGTCCATACAAACCATACAATAAGCAAAAAATAGAGTTTTTGCAAGAAAAATGGTAGCTTTTATTGATTCAAAAGCAAGATATTACATTATATGTCTTCCACCCACTTGTAAGGGCTTATGAAGACCTTCCTCCAACTGTTCCAACTAAAATTTGAAGGTTGTGACCATTGGAGGGAACTTATTACAAACAAAAGTTATTAAAATTAGGTAAATGTTGCATTATTGTCATGATTATGCAGCTTATTTTGATTTTGTGATTCTAACATAACTTCTAAGAGACTCTAACACTTCCTAAGACCTTTAACATGACCCTAGGAGACTACTAGATCCCCATGACCTAATGAAACAATTGGTTTATACAAATACCAAAAGTTGTTCAAGGGTTCACACAATAGTATCACTATGCAAGAAAGAGCCTAATCAACCAAAATATGCTAGAATCAAGGATTGAAAAGGCCTAGAAGGCATTAAGACCATTTCATTTTGATGGGGTGCTCTTGCACTAGGTTTAAGAAACTCCCTTTGGCATTGGGTCACTCTCTTTCGTCTCAGACACTCCCTTCGACATCAAGTCACTTCCTTTGGCTTCAGATACTTCCTTCAACATTGGGTCACTCCCTTTGGTTGTAGGTACTCCCTTCAATTACGAGCACTTCCTTCAACATTAGGCCACTCCCTTTGGCATCAAATCACTCCCTTTGGCATTGAATCATTCCCTTTGGCTTTAGTTACTCCCGTTGGCATTAGGTCACTCCCTTTGGCATTAGACACTCTTGTCAAATGACCTAAACAAACATTGTACATAATAGTCACCTATAGGGTGAGCACTATACATACGAGTCATTTCCAACAATCTACCACTTGAGGAGATATATGTTGATATCCATTGAGTTACTCAACAAGGCCATGTGCCCCATTTAAACTTAATTTTTCTCACTTTAATACCTCCAAGGTATACAACATGAATTCAAAATCATCAACATATAAAACCTGTAAAATATAGTGTCAAGCTTCAAAACCAATCTACCATTTATGCATTAAGAAGTTCCCACTACACAGGTAATGTCAATATGATATGAATCCATTCAACAACATCACCACAGTTTCTAAGTATTTATGAGCACCTATAATTGATCAATCCATGCTGAATCTAAATGCAACATTGGAATATCATGAAATATTGAACAATAGGAAAGTTAGTCAATCTATTTAATTGTAAATGTTTAGTGTTTGATTCTTTTCAATTTAATAGATTTGGCGAATGCATAAGTATTCCTCCTATAGTAGGAAGTAACAAGTCCCACATAATGGCTAAGTACTTGCCTTAACAAATTATAATTATAATTTTATATGTAAATTGAATTGTAATTTTATTAAAGTTTATAATTTAAAAAGAAAATATAACAACAATCTTAATTTTATTTTAAGGTCCATAGTTATAAATATAATATATTTTAAATTATAATATATATTATAATTTTGTTATAATAACATAAAATTTTAACATAAATAGTCTAAATAAAAGAAGTAATTGTACAAAGATTTTTTATTTAACCTTTTTTTTTTTTTTTTTAAGACTGCAGGAATCGGTGCAACACGGCCCCCCTATAAATTGCAGTGCGCCTGGTAAACTTTTTAACGTGACCGGTAGCGCTGGCACGACACGCCCACCAGTACCACGAGGACGGAGGAGACTAGAACCCGTGACCAACCCCTTGCAACAGGGAAGATTTAGCCAACCGAGCTAGGGCCCCCACCCTTTATTTAACTTATATATAATAAAAAAATATAATTTGATTTACATATAGTTGAAAAAAAGTGGTGAAAAAGTATGGTAAATAATATACTATTATCATTTTCTTTAGAGGTGTTGAATCCTGAAAATCCATATATAAGACTTCAATTATTTTAGCGAATAAGATCGCTATTTTAAAAAATAATAGGTATTGATTGGTAGAAATACAAATCATTAATCGCTACTTAAGAAATAGTAATAAAAATATTTTATAAAAAATAATTTACTATACAAATATAGTTTTTATTTGGAATAAAAATTATATTAAGAAAAGAGAACAAGATTTACATATCATTACTAGTTTAATAATATTACAATATTAGAATGAAAATTGCAATATTTTATTTTAAAAAGTAAGCTAAATGAAAAAAATGATTTAGCAAATAGATAATTCACACTAACTTATTAAAAAATATTTTAAATACATTAAACTTTTTTGCATTAGAATAGACACATTTAAGTTTATCTATTGGATATTAATTTTGAGTGATTTAACAAATGAATTGAATGATAAATTCAACACATTTTTAAAAAAAAAATATTTAATGTGATTTATAATGTAAGAGCTACTTGGTACAACCTTTAAATAAAAAATGAAATAATATAGAAAATATTAATATAATAAAATTGATATTGCTTTTGAAATTTAAAAAATAAACTTAACAATTTTTGAAATAGAAATCTGATAATAAATTGTTATTATACTTAACCTTAGCTTGTCTCTCATAATTAAGAAAATAATTATTATGGTAATCTTCATAGAAATAGAAATTTGTATGTTGAAAACCATCAACAAGTAAACTTCCAAATGAAAAAGCTTATAGGAAGAAACATATTTTTTTATAGAATGATTTTGTCATCCAATAAAAAGTGGCCTTATAAGACATATTTTGTTAAAATAGAAAAATTCAAAACTATAAATTTCAACTTTGGTAGAAGGATGTTTATTTTTAAAATAATAATAGTAAATTGTTATAATTGGTGGAGAATCATTACAATATACAATAGTATTTCTTTATGACAAGTACTAATAAGGAGGGAATCTTGACATATTGTACATTACATAAATAATTAGTTAGTTGATATGATAATTTTGATGTTAGTTATGCATAATTAAAACTATATTAATTTTTGTGGTGTCTATTTAAAGACATATCATTTGAATGAATGACTATCACTTTATCCGATTTTGTTCTTATCCTAACTTCAATATGTACATACATACAAACAAATCACAATAGATATTTTGATATTGAAAAGAAATTATTAATTTTTTATAAGAAAACAAATATCTATGAAATAAAAAAATAATTTTTGTAAGATAAAAAAAAATATTATCACAATCTAATATTCCACAAGTATTTCTATCTAGAATTCTCTTTAAACGGTATGTATTATCTATTAAAAAAGAGAATAGATTTCAATAAGACAAGATAATATTCCATATATTTATTCCGCAAAATAATTATTGTTAATCACTTATCTTCCCCTTCACCTATGAATTTCCACTTAAATGGAAGGTCCAAATGAAGTATTTTCCTTCCCGTTATTATTATTATTATTATTACATTCAGTTTATGACATATATAATACCCAATAAGACACCATTCCTGTACAACAGCACCGTGTTTTCTGAAACGAATGGCGTCATGATAAGCCAGCGCATCTAAGATAAAAGGGGCTGTTTCGTGGGTTTCCACTGATTGCAGGCTTGTGTATTTCCCTTTTCTGGCGACATGGAATCCTTAACTTGCTCCCTGAAAGAGGTTTTTGCTATCTTCTTTCTCTTCTGCTGCTTTCTATATAAGCTGAAGAGAAATACGAAGAGATCATTGATATTGCCCCCCGGACCATGTCCATGGCCTGTCATAGGAAGTCTCCATCTGTTGGGAAACCTTCCTCATCAGGCTCTTGCAACATTGGCAAAGAAATACGGACCCATCATGTTTCTCCGTCTAGGCTCCATCCCCACCCTTGTCATCTCTTCTCCTGCCATGGCGAAAGATTTCCTCAAAACCCATGATTTGGTGTTTGCGACCAGACCAAACTGTGCATTCGGGAAATACGTAACGTATGACCATAGAGACGTGTCCTTTGGCCCCTATGGGGCGTGCTGGAGGCAGATGAGGAAGCTTTGCACTGTTGAGCTCTTCACGGTAAAGAGAACCGAGTCTTTCAGATTCGTTAGAGAGGAAGAAGTTTCTGCCATGATCGCTTCCATCTGGGAAGAAAGCGGGCACGGGGAGCAGTATGTGGATGTGAGGAAGAGGCTCTCCTCCCTCACACAAAATATTACGTGCAGAATGTTTGCCGGCAGGACTTTCTCCGACAACGAATTGGATGGAGGGCATGCGTTCAAAGAAATGGCTGAGGAGATCGCTGCTCTGGCCGGTGCTTTCCCAATCGGCGATTTCATTCCTTCTCTCGACTTCCTCGACTTGCAGGGATTCCGGCGTCGCATGCAGGCCGTTCACCAGACCTTCGACGGATTCGCTGAAAATGTAATTGATACTTTGTTCCGCCAAAGAAGAGGTTGTTTGTGAATGTGTGGGCGATGGGAAGGGATGAAAACGTTTGGAAGGAGGCCGATCAGTTTAAGCCAGAGAGGTTTATGGGGAGTAACAAGGATGTGAGAGGTCAGGACTTCGATTTGCTGCCCTTCGGAACGGGAAGAAGAGGATGGCCTGGGATTACGATGGGTGTTTCTGTTGTTGAGTTGGCACTTGCTCAGCTTCTTCACTGCTTTGACTGGACTGTGGAGGGCGAGGTGGATGTGGAGGAAGAGTTCGGATTAACTGTTCCCAGAAAAACTCCACTGTTTGCCAGGCCTAAATGGAGGCTCACTGCTCAATATCCTGCTTGAACCATGCATTCTGTGAAACTGTCATCGTTAGCTTTACAAGTTTGTGAAGTACATAGTAGTATTAGTTCAATAATTTATGTCTTCCCATGTGGAGGTTAGTATTGATTTTTTTCTTTTCTTCAGGTTTATTTGGGTAATACATTACCTGTGGGAGCTTTGTTTCAAAGTTAAATTATTTATATCAAAAAGTTTCGTCAGTTCATATAAATATTCCACACTTTTTCCATGTCTCTTTGCAATTTCTTTGCACCTTCTAAATGAATTTGTCATGTATTGTTTGTCATTAGCTAAAATGTTTTCATATTTCTTTCTCATCTAAATCTTTTTAAGCATCCTTCAAATACTTTTGGTAGTCTTTTGTACTTTCCAATATGTCTTGAAGCCTACGTGGCTATCCTCCCTACAAACTCTATAGTTGACCAATTTTCAAAAAAACAAAAACATCATGGATTTTTCTGAAAATTTTAGCATTTGATCTTCATGATTGTCGATAACAAGAAAAAAATCACTATGCTTTCGGAAAGTTTTTAAAAATTGACTTTGTTTTGTCTTTAGTGCATTTTGAAGACTTCAACATTCGGTGTTTTGTCTTTAGTGCATTTTGTTTGGAGATTAGCTTGTCCCTTGATTAAATCGGATTTGATCTCCTTATAAATCTTGTGAGAGAAAGTATTTTAGTATTGAAGAATTTTGCTCAGCATTTTCTAAATTTTGTTCACTAGTGATTTCATCATTCTCGACTAATGGATTGGGTTCTCTATGTAGTTTTACGATTGTATTGGAACATGTTTAATGAGTTCAATTTGAATCTTCTCTTTTATTGCATTTTTTTTTAGTACCTATAGCTTGGTTAGAGGATTTTTTACTTAGATTTTGTCTCCCCAATAGCTTTTGTTGTGTTAGTGATGTTTTCTCATAAAAAGTGAAGGTTAGTTAATTAGGTTTAGAATATAGGCTTTTCAAATTGAAAGTTGAGTTATTTTAAATTAAATCTATGAAATTATTTTTGCTTGTTGTTTTTAACATTGGATTTGTAATGGTCATGATAATTTTCTAATTTTGTAAATGCTTTTAAATTTTTATAATAATTATATAATAATATTTTATAATATATAAAAATAATTACTAATAAAATATTTATTTGATATACTTCATATTTTACATATTTATGATTATATAAATACAATGTATAATTATTATTAAAGCTTTTCTTTCTTTCTTTTGATGGAGGCCATCCACAAACAAGTTTTTGGTATCTGATACGGGCCCATTGCTGTTTGAAACCTCTTCGGCTATGAGCCAAGGACTAAGGAGCATCTGTGCTCACAAAATTTGCCACGATCCAAAGCTTTACACTATATTGCTATTATTATTATTAAAAAATTTCCTTTGTGAAAATAAACATATCAATAATAAATTTTAGTTTTTGGTTTTTACAATTTAAAAGATATACTTTCCTATTAGCACACAACATGCTAGTCTATTATAAAGTTTAAACTTGAAGCTAGTAATTTGTTGTTTGTACGAAGTAGTTAAGTGGTGTATTTGTATGAAAATAATCATTATTGAACCTAATATAAATAATGCTTACAAAAGTTTTTGTTATGTCATTTTATTTTTTCATATTATTATGAATATAATATTTTAGATGTACATCTTATTTAGTAAAGATATCTTATGATAAAGTTGTTTAATTTTATATTTCAATTCTTTATTCATCTCATCTTTACTTTCCAATTAGTGTGATTTTTTCAAGATATATTGAAATTATAAGATTGTAGAGAGGAAAAAATATAGAGGTTGATAAAGATAGTATAAAAGAAAAGACCATTTTCTTATCATGTTTGTATCCATTCAATAAATATTTAAAATTATTAAAAAATATTTTACTTTGAAATACATTAATGTTTCATTCAATAATATCTATCCTATTTTAGTTATATAACATGTTCTATTCTTTGAAGCTTTATCTTATATTACATTTATATAGAACAATTGATTTATATTCTTAAAACAATGTCACCTATGCAAAAGGAAAGACACAATATTTAGTTGATTTGTGGCAAGCTTGTAGAACTTTGTTTAAGGATACAATCAAGGGGTATTGACAAATAAAATCATGATGATAGTGATTATTATAATTTGGTAATTAAAATAGTTCCAATGCATGTCTTGTAGATTGTTATAGGTATGCTAGTAGAGAAATTCCAATATGATTAGTTAATGTCAAGAAGAAAATAGACTATCAAAGCATTGAAAATAGTTACAGGACAAATTATATGGACATAATAATGCAAACCAAAGTGGTCTTGTTTAAATAGTTGGGTTAATTAGGGTTCAAGTACTTATGTATAATAGTTTTAAAATTTTATTTTAATAGTTTATGAATTATTGGTTAGGAGATAACCATTTCCTAAAAGAAAGAGGTAGTAAAAATTAAAGTAGAAAAAATATAGACATGATTAAATAGTTAAACTGATATTTAAAATCAATTACAACATTTTATTAAAAAAATATTTCAAAAAATTATTAAGTATTTTCAATTTCATGCTCACTTTAGTGATTTATCTTAGATTAAGCCATTTCATTAATTGGCTACCTTGGTAAAAGTTATACTTATTGTTATGTATTTCCTAGCCCACATTATTATTATATTTCTAGTTGTGTTAATTTACATTGTTTGTATTTGACTAGGAAGTTTTCAAGTTTGTTCTATGACATTTATCAAGTCTTTTGACTTTCCTTTGATAGTATGTTTTCCCTCCCTTCTCAAAATCTTGCTCTTATAGATTTCCATAAAGTCACTTCCCCCTTGTAACATATGAGGTTTATCAACTCTTTTGACTTTCCTTTGATAGTATGTTCTCCCTCCCTTCTCAAAATCTTGCTCTTATAGATTTCCATAAAGTCACTTCCCCCTTGTGACATCTGAATTTTTCTCTCCCTAAGCTAGCATTTCATCATTTCCTTAATCATAAATGCCCTCATGTTTCATGTTTCTCAATTGTCCCCATTGTCAATTTAATATTCAAAAAATCCTCAGTTTAATCAAATGACTAGATGATGGGTGTTGATACTTGTTTCTTAATACAAAAGCTCTCAAACTAGGCTAGGCTTCTTCCCAAGCCTACCTAAGCATAACATATGCTATCCCTTTATATTCTCCAAGGTTAGAGACAATGTGAATGGCCTATTCCTTGTGCCACTCTCACCTATTCTATTGTCTCCATCAAACTCTTCACAATACCCAAACAATGAACTCACACAATACCCAACACCACCATCACCTTACACCCTCTAGGATTCTTTTTTCAACACCATAGTTCAAACTAATTCCCACTAATGGTCAAACAATATCCAAGACTCTTTATACATTCCAAATTATATTTATCAATATTCTGGAATTCGTATGGACCTCCAAACAATAGTACATAACTTTTGAAATATACAATATTTTCACAATCCCTTTGGTCAGAACTTGCATAATTTGGTTCTAAATAACATATCCAAAAATAAACATAATCCAACTATTCAATGAAAAGATATGGTCCACGTACCAAGACTATAATTGTTTATGACATAATTCACAAACCTTATTACAATGTGGGATCCCTTGCTGCATAAGGTGATTACCTCCCAATCTTCAATACATAAACTACTCCACTCATTGGTGATGTTTCTCAATACACCAAGGATGTAGACCAACCCTTGAGCATCCCTTCACATCTGCCATAGGATTACATGTTGCTAATTTGTTGTCTTTTTGTTTGTAACAACAGTCAAAATATTGATTCACAACTTCTTCTAATACAAGAAATAAAGATGGCGAATCTTGATAAGATTGAAAATTCAACACACAAGGGAAGCTTCAAAGCTTTGCAATCTTCATACAAAGACCATATGCAACTATTGTGGCCAATTAAACCCAAAACTACAAGTGTTATGTTGTTTATCTAGTGAATGCATGTAAAATACTATCCAAATTGTGAATACAGTAGATTATTTTCATAACCTATGTAGATAAGAAAACCTCAAATACCTCAACAACTAATAAGCCATTTTCAATATCCTTCAAATACAAATTACTACTAGAATTACCTTTTCCAAATCTCAAACTTATCAAATTCTTGTCCATCTTGTATACTAGGCTCTAGGTGTTGGTTTCAATCTATACAATACTTTTTTAAATTTGCAAGCCATGTCTCCTTTATCTATCAAAAGAAAACCACCAGGTTGCTCTATGTATACCTCGTCTCTAAGTTTACTATTTAGAATGGATGATTTGACATCCATCTTATACACATTGAAATTTTTGTGAGTTGCATATGCCAAAAACATTCTTACTACTTCTATTCTAACAACAAGTGTAAATGTTTCCCCAAAATCAATTCCTTCTTGCTGTGAATAACCTCTACATACAAATCTTTCTTTGTTTCTCACAACCTCACATTGTTTGCTCATCTTATTTCTAAATACCCACTTAGTTCCAATAACATTCTTACCCTTAGGTCTAGGAACCAATTCTGATGTATTTTTCTTTTTTGTAATGCCCCGCTCGAGAACCCAAAAGAAATAAACCTAATATGTTACAAAGTTTATTTAACTATATATTTTTTAAAATTTAAACATCAAAGAAACAATGCAGAAGCAATACACACAAACACAATATTTACATAAATGTAATTACAATATAGTTTTCATTCTTGAAGCATTCCTTCTTGTTGAGTCACATTTAAGAAAGTGTTTTTAATAAGTTTAAGTCTCAATTACAATATTCCTGATCATAAAGAAAGAAAATATAGATCATCTCATTAGAAAAATCATGAATAATAAAATGAAATACATCTAATGAATAACATTTGCTACACATGTCACATGGTATGCAAGAATAGATACAAGTACACCGAGATACAAGATACATGATAACTTATATACCAAAACTAAACTAGAAGTTTCCAAGATAAGAACAAGAATGATAATGGTGCAACTACATCAACAAACATCCAGCATCGGCCAATTTGAGGGGGACCCAAATGGTAAAAAGTCACTACCTCTTAACTGCATGATCAACTTATTAGGCTCCCACTCCCATTGTGCAAGAGAGATAGTGAATGATCTGCATACGAATAATCAAACCATAAAATTATCCTAGGCAAGGAATCCTGATAGCCAAATTTACCTCAAGGGAACATAAACTACTAATAAAGAAAAGATAACCAAACTTGAAAAGGCACTCATCCAAACTAACATAACATACCAAAATCAACAACAAATACCAAGTAAAAATCAAATATCAAAATCATAATGATACAACTACCTCCAAATCAATGTCAAGTCTCATGAGCACAATAATCAATAGATATCAACTATCATCAATAAAAGTAAACCACCAATCACTAACTCCAACAAGAAAAGCACCACCAATGAATAGCTGACACTCATTAATAAAAGTCAGTTGTCAATGATAATTGACATCCAATCAATAAAAAACAACTCACAATAAATACCCTATCAAAAGTAACATCCAAAAAATACACTACTAGTGGTAAATATAAAAAAATCATGAAGGAGAATCAAGCTACATACTATAGAATGTCATCACATGAGCCAACTCTAAGGTTACCTTGGTAGTCTCTCAAGACCATGCCCTCATAGTGACTCTATGCAAAACCAAAATACCCTCTTGTAAAGACAAGGAAACTAGTCACACCTTTCAATGTATCATCCCATTCCCATTATTAGCCTATACAAGTACTCAAGGCATGGACGAGGTAAAATCTCTAACCTATCTTTTTAATTTATCTCAAAGGCATGAGAGAGGAATGTATTTTAATTACTATGTTATCACTTGCTACACAACTTACAATGAGTTACACTATTAGTCACTTTGGGCCCCAACCCCATTACAAGCCACTCCCATAGACATCCATTCCCAAAACTCATAAACCACAATTATGTCTAATACCACAAAAGTAATGCTGATCAAATTCGGTTTCTTAACACACAACTTGAACATAACATTAGCTCTCAAAACCCAAGTTCTCATAAATGTTCATCAAAATAAATCTCAAATTGAATCATAAAATATATCATGACACCTAGTCAAATAATCATAAAGGAGATCTCAAAACACCTCTGGTGCACATCCTAACTTAGCCAACTAAAAAACTCACAAAAAAAAACCATCACAAAAATAAAGATCACAAGACTATAAATAGAATATAAGAAAACACATAGTTTTCAATCATATGGTTTAATTCCATAATTTTCTATTGTTAGATTGAGCCATAAAGATGTGTTTAGAAATAACGTAAGAATATACATGTTAATATAAATTGTTATGATAATATACTTATTTAAACTATGTTAATATACTTATTGAATCATAAAATATATCATGACACCTAGTCAAATAATCATAAACAAGATCTCAAAATACCTTTGGCGCACATCCTCACTTAGCCAACTAAAAAACCCACAAAAAAAAACCATCACAAAAATAAAGATCACAAGACTATAAATAGAATATAAGAAAACACATAGTTTTCAATAATATGGTTTAATTCCACAATTTTCTTCTGTTAGATTGAGCCATAACGATGTGTTTAGAAATAAAGTAAGAATATACATGTTAATATACTTATTTAAATCAATATGTATTTAAATGTCAAATCTCTTTGTGCATATAAAATATCATGCAACATTATCATGTTATTAATTTAAATAATCTTAAATCATAATTGATTTAATTAATAACATAAAGATATTTTATTAGATTTAAATATTGATATCAATTTCATTTCTAAAATATTACTATGACTTCTATCTAAGTCTAATATTAATATTTACTTTTCTTTTAATTCAATATGACTCTACAAATAACTCAAACTTGAAATTATAATTATAATTAAGTTATTACAATTTCTCTTATAATATTCAAATATTCATAACTAGATGATTATATAGTGAACTCCACTATAACTTCTCTTAAAATATAACTAAATCACAATTTTATAGAACTGTCTACAATCCATTAGAGTTCTTTGCTATATTTGTTGGGTAGATTGTGTTAAATTGTTTTTGCATCAACGCTTCGGATCACACTCTGTTCCTATAGCTCTTTCACCTTGATGATGGATCACATAGTGTGATCCAAAGCATTGCTATAATTTTTTTTAATGCAATCTACCCATAAAACATAGCAAAGAACTCTAATGGATTGTGGAAAACTACTATCTACACAATTTTATATTTATTAACTTATAGCTCCACTTGCATTAATAAACATATAACAAGTTATAACTCAGTGAGATTTTTAAAAATAATTAATATTAAAAACTCACTCATAAGAAATTAAGTAGTATTTATTTATTTTATTTTGAAAATAAATAATTTATTTTTAATTTAATTTTTAAAAAATTCTAAAATTAATAATTAATCACAATTTTTTTAAATAAATCTAAAATTTTTATTATATTTTTATAAAATAAAAATAAACATGCAATTAGTATTTTTTACATGTCTTTGATCTCTCAAAATCATGCAACCATAGTATACTTAGTTTTCTATCTTTAGTATATTTGTTTTCACATGGTTGTAGAAGTCTAGTTACAACATGCTTTCGTCTCAATTAATCTTTTGCTTTTCCAATAAATTTTGCAACCAAATTATGTTAGATAAAAGAGGAATATTTATCTTGATTTAGAAAATTCAAGATAATCACATGGTTCTAAAGGAGAATTTAAAGTTGAAACCCTAACTATTCAATTTGTTGTTTTCTTCCAATTTTCTATAATCATTTTTTTCCTATAGTAAAAAGCCTCTTAAAATAATGCAGTAATAATAATTTTCTAAATTTTTCTACAGTTTTCCTCATTCAACTTTTCTTGATTAATAAGTTTTTCCTTTTCAAAATCTATAACATAATTCTTTATCCAAAAATGAATACAATAAATTAATAAGCATTATGCAAGTACCCGATAAGGCATGAAGTAGACAAATCTTTCAAAAAAATTCTACATTGAGTTTTCAAACCCTACTTTTGAATCATAGCTAAAATATGAGACAATTTGTGAATGCATGCAAATCCAAATCCTCTAAAACTTTCAATAATTCTTTTGCTCCAGTTCCAAATTTTGCTCTCCAAAACTTGTGTGTCCCTCAAATGAATTGCAAACTCTTTAATAAAGAACCATAATCCTAACTATAGTTTTTATTCTCCAATATTTCAAATGCCACTAACTTTGTTAAAATATTAATATTTTAATTATTTATTCCTTTCATGCACAGTCAAAGGATTATTTAATTAAAATATTATTTTCTATTCTTTTCCTCCATTTTACTAATTAGTACAAGCACTATTTAAAGCATAGTTTATTATTTAAATTAATAATTATTATTAAGCCTCATTATTTAAATGCAACTCTAATTTAATTATTATTAATTAAATAATTATAATAAAGTAATATTAAATATTTAATCTTTTAATATTATAATTCTCTTTAAACAATTTTCTAAATTAGATTTTTAAATTAAATCTTTTAAACTAAAACACATTTAATTAATTAATAAATAATTAAATGTCATGATATTTTAATTTCTCTTTAACCAATTTTTCATATTAGACTTCCAAATTAAGTCTTTTATATTAAAGCACATGTTTAATTACTTTTCCATTAATTAAATATACTCTTATTTAATATTTTCTTTTTAATCAAATAATATTTAATAATTCTCAATATTATATGATTTATAATTCAACCATTTACCAAATAAATCACATAGCCAAATCCACATAAAAACAACATTACCAAAACTCAAGATTAAATAACACAGGCAAAGATAAATCACTTGTTTAAAAGGGGTGGAAAGTTAGATACATGTCCTCCTTCTCAAGATAAGTAATTAGGCTATGGATGGGATCAGACTTGAACATTATATCCCAATTCTTTCCATTGAGTTATTGCAATACTAGAACACACTCATCTTGGCAATTCAAGGAAGTCGATGCCTGATACTTTAAATCTGTATAAAAGATGAACATGTACATGTGCATATATATATCTAACCTAAATAAGAAATGATAGGGAGTGGTACATCATGTAGATCCCAACTAGTAGGTGACTTTGACTCCCTACCTCAACCATATTAGGCACACCAAATATAAATGTAAAATAGACACACACACCATACACATGCAAGTATGAGGTAAGTATAATAGTAAATCCTACATATAAATAACAGATCATATCCTAACATGAACATCTCATCATGATGAGGACATAACAAACATCTTTCTAAGATAGTAAACCATATGAGAAGATCATAAAAGTAATTTCATTAACCAACTAAGAGCAATTAAAGCATCATCACTACAACTAGGAAATTGTTACAACCTAACATAATCGATTGCTCAACATATCAAAGTATTGCATTTCAACTATGAAAAAAATGCTAACACATCTATAGAAGAGTCATATAGAGATTTTAACAACTAAGTCTACAATGATAGAAAAGGTTGGGTATTACATCCTACTCCCCTTAAAATAGGCTTACTCTTGGAAGCTGACTATTACTACTAAGGTAACCAAAATGAAATATATAGCCACAAAATAGCATTTAAAATACCAAGTGTTACGAATCAAAGTTTTATTTTCATAGTTCTATTGTTTTCAATTTTGTTCTTTATATTTTCTTTTGATAAGTCTGGTTGTTTGATCTTGTTGAAAATTTAACAACTTGTTAACTAACGACACACAATATTCTTAGAGTTTCCAATGTTAAAACTTAGACTCTGATACTAGATGTAATGCCTCGCTCATGAACCCAATAGAAATAAAACTAATATGTTTTTTATTAAGTAAAATCTATTTTTTACAAGGGTTCCTAAAACCCACTAGTTAACTATAGAATACTACTAAAAGTTTAGGTCTAGCAACCAAGTAACAAGAAAAACAACAGGCCATACCCAACCATCAAATGTAAACAAAAACATATGACCAAAAGCTAGGGAATAGACAAAAAACAAGGAGGATTGATTAGGGCACCAATTCTTTAGCTAGCTCCACTTTCTTGAGCTCCAGCTCTCCCATGGCCTTAGCCTCATTGGTCTTTGATTGGATATCATCTGGAGAAACCTCCTCTTCCCTCTTCCTCTTTTCCACTCTCCTTCTTTTGCTTAGGTTCTCACCTTGCAAAGAATCATCCTCATTAGCTGCCCTAATTTCCTCTTTGTCCTTTTCCTCCTTCCCCTTTTTTCTTTCCTCTATCATCGAGTGTAGCTCAATGATGTTATGATTAAGACCTTTTATTATGTTGAGACTCTAGTTAGCTAAGCTATAGAGAGATCTCTCCATCCTTTCCACTTTTTTTTCAATCTCAAAAACCATTGCATCTAGCTTGCTTATTCTAACATTCTCATCCACCCCTTCTCGTCTTTCCTGCCCCTACATCATGAACTTAATCTCTTCAATTTCATGGAAGATCTATTTAATGGACCATAAATTGTCCACCAAACTATTGTGGGCATTTTTTAGGAGGTTCATCCCCATTCCCCTCAAATTTTTGTTAAGAATCACCAAAGTCAGGTCAATGAACTCCTCCAATTGAATTTTTCCATTCGGGCGAACCCACAATAATGGGTTCCACTTTAGTGGGATGAACAAAAATGAAAAAAATTGCAAAATGAGAAATTGAGTTTACCATATGTTCGCGCAAACACACTTATTGTGTTCACACGAAAATTTTTTTTAATCATGTTCGCGTGAACATATTTCGTATGTTTGCACGAACATATGTGATATATATGTTCGTGCAAACATGATTTGCATGTTCGCGTGAACATACGTTCTCGCGAACATGGTAAATGTGTTCACGCGAATGCCATGTTCGCACGAACATGCAAAATCACAAAAATTTTAACCTTTTTTTCTTTTTCTTTTTCTTTTGATCTTTTGACTGCCATAATTGCAGGAGAATGATCTCCTACTATAAAATAAAAATGTCAAAACGTGATGTTCGAAGCAAGCTTTCCAATGACTATAATTTTATTGCATAATTTAATCATTAAGACTTTCAAATATGAGTTTAACTCATTATAGGTTCATTACCGATTGAACATCAACCGACTTTGACACCTCGAGAAAATTAGTAAATTAGATCAAAATTTTTTGAAAAATATGGAGGCAATGGCTTATTGAGATACCTTTCTATTCAAAAAAAAAAAATGGTTTATGATAAATTGACTTCAAATTATCTGTGTCAAACGGAACGTATGTCTGAATTACGGTTCATGTCACTTCAAAACTTCATAAACTATACAATATTCAACAAAAATAAATCAAACCAAATGCAGACACTGGATATTGATGTTACAAATCTAACGCCGAAAGAATTACTTCATTATCATTTCTAAAAAAAAAGTTATGTGTTTCAAACAGACTGTCACTTTTTAAAATATTGAATTTTATTATGTACCACTTTTTGGAGGAGATTAAAAAAATTGACATAAATAAATTTTTTTTTTAGATTAAAAAATATGGTTACAAAGTAGGAACAAAGTACTCAAAATCACTAGTTTATGTCATCTTGAAATTATTTATAGTTTTGGAGATATAGTCACTTGAACGTGACATTTATTGCAAAAATATTGATTTCAGTGTCAAAATTGGTCAAAAAGTGGAACCCATTATTGTGGGATCACCCATTCATTCCCTCCAAAACCTTTGGGTGGATATGCTCTCTAAGTAAACCCATTTTTGCATTGCTGGCATGAAAGTTCCACCATGCAATTTTCCTTCCCTTTGCATCAAGAGTAATAGTGGTTTTAGTCAAGCCCTCTTCCTCTTTTCTCTCTTCCCGAGCTTCGATAGTGCTCTTCTTACCCTCACCAGGTGCCTTCTTAGCATCCTTCTCACCACCCCTTTTACTTTTGACCAAGCTATAATCCTTCTTGCTTACCTAAGCCTTACTGGTCCTCTCCTCTCTCACTTTTCCCTCCTTATCCATATCCATCCCCTCTTTCTCATCATTGAAATTCTCCTCCAAGTTTTCCTCTTGCTTTATCCTTCGCTCTATTCCTTTTCTTGGCCTCTTTTTCTTCTTCCTACCCATATCCTTCATGATTTTAGCCACTTGCTCTTCATCATCTGAGTGTAGACCAACACTATCCTTTTTATCCGAAGGGAGGTAAGAGCTCTCTGTCTCCTTAGAAGAATCCACCTTTTGGGTAACAACCCTTCCACGAGTTTGAACTTTAAAATGCTCATATATGAGTAATAAAAAAACCTCATGGAAGGTAGGATTAGCGTGTGCTTTCTTCTTGAAATCCATAATACTCTTATTTGCAAAGAAAAATAAGTAAAAGGGGATGAAATTTCTTGTTCTATACTTGAAATGGTTTAGGGTAACAAAATGTTGGGTTCAAATCCTTTCAAATCTTGTCTCAAGCATTATGTAGAATATAATCACCCTTAAGAAAAAGCTCCACAGTTTCTTAATAGATGTGGGCTCATAGAAGGCACCAGTCTTCACTACTTTCTTCATTTACTTTGCATCCTTTGCAAAGTCTTTCACCACATTCATAGATATTTTCTCATCCCTATAGAATTTTATGCCCTAATTGGGAGAGTTAATGACCTTCACAATGATCCCTTCATTGACTTGGAAGTCGATCCCATCAATCTTCACCTTCCCATCTCTCCATGAATTAACCATAAGGTTAGTTATCTTCAGATGTTAGCCATGAAGTTTTTCAAAGAAGGATGAGATGCTACCTTCCCTCAACTTCTCCCACACCTTTGATCACCTCTTCCACTTCTCTACTTTTTCCTCCGATTCTCTACGATGCCTCTCCCCTACCATTATGTTGCAGAAAGAAGAACAAAAACTTTGTGCTCTCTAAGCACTATGAGCCGAACACTAGTTTTTCTCAAAGAACCTATACTTGCCTCCAACTTTGGTAAAGAAATAGTAATAGTAATTACCAATTGCCCATAAAATCATCCATAAAACGTGCCACAAAGGCCCCCAATTATGATGCCTCTGAATCGGCCCTGCCAAGCTTTCATCACTCTACAAGTTTGATTGACAACATTAACTTCCATTAATACACTTTATGTTGCCCATCCTCCCCTGGATTCTCTCCATCTCAATTAAACTTTTAGCGGTTGTTGAAAATTCGTCATCACTAGGCCATCTGTGTAACATGTCCCTCCTTACTACCTCACTAGCCATCCAATCAACAACCATGTTTCCCTCACGATAAACATGTGACACAAAGACCCTTTTGAAAAAAAGTAAGATAATATGTTATAAAGGTTACAAAGGTTACTAAACTATATATTTTTAAAATTTAAACAACATTAAACTAAAACAGTGGAAATAATATACACAAACACAACCTTTACACAAATGCAATTACAATACAAATTTCATTCTTGAAGGGTTCCTTTGCATTGAATCACGTTTAAGATAGTCTCATTAATAAGTTTAAGTCTCAATACAATATTCCCAATCTTAAAGAAATAACATAAACATCATCTCATAAGAACAAGCATGAATAAAAATGATACAATGAAATACATCTAATGAATAACATCTGCTACACATGTGATAGGGTATGTGAGAATAGATACAAGTACACCAAGATACAATAGACATGCTAGCTTATATACCACAACTAAAGTAGAAGTCTCCAAGATGAGAGTATGAATGATAATAGTGCAACTACATCAACAAACATCCAACATTGGCCAATCTAAGGGTGACCCAAATGGTAAGAAGTCACTACCTCCTGATCATGTGGTCATCTAATCAGGATCCCACTTCCACTATGCAAGAGAGATAATGAATGATTCAAATATGAATAATGAAACCATAAAACAATCCTAGACAAGGAATCTTGATAGCCAAATCTACCTCAAGGGTACATAAACTACTGATAAAGGAAAGATGACTAAAGTTGAAAAGACACTCATCCAAACCAACATCACTACCAAAATCAACAAAACAAGCCAAGTACAAATCAAATATCAAAACCAAAAAGATACAACCACCTCCAAATTAATGTCAAATGTCATAAGCATAATAAGAAATAGATAAAAACTATCATCAATAAAAGTAAATCACTAACCACTAACTGCAAAAGTAAAAGAACCACCAATGAATAATTGACACTCATCAATACAGTACAACATTTGGGGTCAAATTGTGAGGGTGGTGTAATTTGTGTTGATTTTCATGCTTTCTTTTTTAATTGTCCCTGACGTCGTCACAATACCGATGTTGGCATCATAATTGTGACACCCAGTGACTATAAACAAAAAGAAAAGAAAACATGACATAAATCATTCCCCATTTGTTTTGATTGTCGAGAGTTGTGTGAGAAAGATGGTTGAGTGCTCCAAATGAAGATGGAGAGCTGTGAACATTGTCATCCCCTTCATTGCTATGATCTCTACATTTCTTTATTGTGATCTCTGCATTTCATTATCGTGCCCTTGGTCTATGGTTTTGTTGTTGTGATCTCTATAATTTGTTTATGTGCCCTTGCTATGTGATTTTCTTGTCGTGCCCTTGTGATATCTACATTTTGTTGTCATGGCCTTGCTCTACAATTTGGTTGCCGTGCCCTTATGATCTCTGCATTTTTTTGTTGTGCCCTTGCTCTATGATTTCATTTTTGTACCGTTGCTCTATGATTTTGTTGCCATGTTGTGTCTTTGTGATCTATCTGCCCTTGCTTTATAATTTCGTTGCTATGCCCTAGCTCTACCATTTTCTTCAAGGGCTATGTAAATTTTTGTTTCTTTTCCTTCTAAACATGCATCTCTTTATATTTCCTTCTAAACATGTATATTTAGAGATCTATAAAAGGTGCTTATTACATCTAGCACAAAAGATAAATCAGTCCAGCTGCATACATATTCCAAAATCTAAATAAAAATAAAATAAAACTCACTCAACTCATGCTAAGTGACTTACCTCAAGATTCTCCACAAAAATAATGCGGACCAAGAAAAAAGAGCAAAGTTCACAAGAAATTTTACAAAAACACATCATAGCAGATATTTTTAGAAAGAAACTAGCCATAACCTAGTAAATTGGGTCTAGTTGCTGATTAGCTGGGTTGATTACAAATTCATGTGAACTGTCATCAGATTAGGTATAATAAAATAAACAATTAGTTGTTCCCATCTAGTAGGATCAAATACAATTTTCCATGGTATTTGTGCAAGCCACATTATAGTATGGTATTTCGAAAACCACATTTTGTATGAATATTACTCATAAAGCCAATCAATTCCAAAAATTCCAGTCTCTTGAGGCCTCTTGCCCAATTGTTCATGTACTTGTATATGCTTCCATATTGTGCATTTTCTATGATTATTGTATTCTATGTAATTATCACTCTACTTTTTATCCATCTCATGGGATGACCTCTCTATTGACACATTGCAACAAATGATTCATGCCTCCCTTCACTATGGTGCCTCTATAAGCTTTATCCATTCCATGTGAGCATGATGTCCTCTAGTTCCAATGTGATGCCTGCTAATGATTGACTTTTGAATGAAAGTATAGATAATCTTTTTAACAAATATCATGGTAGCATTCTATAAAATAGTTCACGTGCCTTTTCTATATTGCTCGATTGATGAGTTCTCACTAAGAAGTGTTTTTAGATAAGAAGATTCACATTTATTTTCATTCCTCACATATCATTTTTTCAATACTGACTTCTTATCCTATTTCTATAGTCACCCTTGCATATAGATTATTTTGAAGCTAATTGGTATTTTGTTAATGCTCAATATTTCATGGCTTGATGTGAACCTTTAGTTTAGAAACCCAATTTGTGATGTAATGATTTAGAGACTCCAAATCTCCTCCACTAAATATTTTTGCAATATTCGATATGGGTTGTCATCAAAGAGGACAAGTCACAAAAGGTTTGAAAGCTATCCAATAATTGTATAGGAATGTTCTTTGACCGCATGCTAGAAATTGAATTATTTTGTCAAATGGTTCATTGCATTGTGATTCTTGTTATGTTCTTGTCTAGAGAAACCTTTACAGATTTGAAACAACAAGTTTACATCAAGCATGAAACACCAATCTCTAAAAATCACGTAGTGTCCTTTCAGGTTGGGAATATGATTTTTTATTCTTCTAAACATCACCATAGTGGATATAAAAAAGTCATCATCTTCAAAACAACATGGACTAAGGTGACACCAAGAGAATGTATTAAACCAATTCTGATGTAGAGTACCTTGAACTAAATTATGATGAATCTCCACTGAATACATTTGATCAAACACTTGGCATCCCTCTTTATAGAATTGTAACTTATCAAGAAGTTGGTATATTTTTGATTTCTCTCATTTGGAAAAAAAAGGCACGTGGAGAAAGGTCAGGTGGTGTGAGTTTGAAATGGGGCATAGATCATGGCATAATTCTTAAGGCTCTGAATATCTAACACCAAATGTTCATACATGTGTAGGTATGGAATGAGAGACACCATATACCTTCCCATGTGGTGGCTTTGAGTCATTTACAGGTGATATACCATAGGCCAGATAATGAATCTTGGATTAGATTATCACTTACATTCCTCAAAACTTCAAACTTGCCAAACAATACGCTTCAACTTTATTTTTGTATGATCACTAAATAAGATAAACCATCTATATTATCCCTTAACGTGTAGAAAATTCAAATCATTAAGAGGTACATGCTATTGGCTAGGACACAAAAATCAAGGTCAAAATGGTTTGAGATGGTTTGTCTTTGAATGCTTCTAGGAATTTGTAGCAGCTATTCTCACTACTAGAAGAATAAATTCAGTGAAGAGTTGAGTGGAAGTAGTTAAGAAGAAAGTAATGCTTCTATGTAAATTCCATAATCATGAAGCTCCCATAATATCCTCAATATTGTCTAGATGTTGTTTCTACCGTGCAGTCTCTTTCTAAAGTCACTTCATCTCCTTTTCTCTCATGCCTTAAATTTTGATTATCAAACTTTTGAATATCTGTCTCTACCTTATCTTTAATCAACTTCACATTGTGTTACAACTCTAGCATAGGTGTTTGATCATTGATGGATTTATTTCAACATTCAAGTTTTCAATATTGGTCAACACCCTCAGTCACGAACCTCTCATGTCAAGAAATTTATGTACTATTTCAACAACATTTTCTTTCTTATGAGCTAATTATTCTTCAGGTGTATGTTCTTGTAAAACATTATTTTTGTTGAAAAATTGTACACTCTTTGAAAGTGCATTGTTGTTATCATGTATGTATGTATATATAATAATGAACAAAAATAGTGTTTTCATGAATGCCAAAATAATAACTAACATTACCATTGGATCATATAACAGTGAAGTAATCAACCTAGTTAATTAGCAACTAGACCACATTAATTGGTGTTTCCAATGTCATAGTACCTACCACAACACTTTCTTGGATTCTATCTAGTGGCTTCCATAATATTCTTTATGTTGTCTAGTTGTTGTTTCTATCATACAGTCTCTTTCTAAAGTTGTTCCTTCTCCTTCACTCTCGTGCCTTAAATTTTGATTATCAAACTTCTAAATATTCTGAAAAATACAATAGGGAAAGTAAACTCTACCGGGGGGTGGGGGGGTGGGGGTGGTGGTCAATCATTCCTTCAAAACTTTAACCATTAAAGAATTCACCACACATCCATCTCACAATTTGCATGTAAACTAAAATAGCTAGCTAAATATATTCATTCATAGCATGAAAAAAACAAACATTCAACACATATATGACACGAAATATTTGGTTACCAAGAAACCCTCCAATGAGAAGGTAAAACTGGGATGGGGATGACACCAAGAAATCTTCACTATTATAACTGTAAAACATATACAATGAAGGTTACAATGTTTGATCATAAACTATGATCTACCCTATAAAAGGTCTACCCTATTAAAGGCTTACAAGATTGTTAGATCTTACCCTAATAAGTGATTTCAACACCCTATTAGAAGTGTCCCTGATTATAGGATTTAAACTTACAATGAAGTAAGCACCCTGTTAAAGGATTTACAAAAAGATGTTAGGACTACTCTATTAAGATATTTAAATGATTCACCTATTAGAATGTCTTAGCAATGATCCTTCAGTTAACACTCTGCTGCTAGATAAAAAATAACCTCTTTGCATATTATCCTTGACCCTCTCAGATCTGATATATCACTTCTATCCTCTAACTTCCTTCATTTTCTCTCCTCTAACTGATTCTGCAATTCATATCTCAATTAACAACTCCTTAGCCACCATGAATGCTCTATTTTTGCATGCAAACTTCTCTCTTTGAATATACAATGTTTTAGGATTTATACAATGTTTTAGGATTTTCCTTCCTTAAGAAGACCTAGGTGACTTAGGGTTAGATATGAATCAATAACTATGATACATCCATTTTTCTATTTAATCCATCTCTTTAGCTATGGGCCCATTTGGTCACGGGCATGGGAATAGAGAATAGGCATGTAATATTGGGAATAGGAATGGCTATTCCAATAACAAGTATTTTTTGGAATGGGTATAAGCTCATTTTAGAGGTAAAATGGGAATACGTATTCCTATTCCCTATTCCAAGTGACGACCCAAACAGAAAATGGAAAAAATATTCCAACTTTTCTATTCCTATTCCAGCAACCAAATGGGCCCTAATTGTTTGCATGTACTGTATAGGGATCTTCAATAAAGATTCATTCTTATAATTTATAATCGCAAAACAATCCTTAAGTCAGTTAAAAAATGGTTTACAAGTTTGTGCCATTACAAACAATTGTGTCCAAAAACTATTTTACTTGGCACTTGAAGTCTCCGATGCTCAACATCCACTGTATCTTCAATGTTGTAACTTGACCTTTGAATAACTCAACATCCATCAAGATCACTTGGCATCAATAGTCTACTCGACACTTGAGTGACTTGACACTTACTAATTATTGAGCACATATTGATGCTCAACACATACTATATATTTTTCTCAACATTCACTATTTGACAACTTATGCTCGACATACATTACTTGTTCAACATGAACTAGGTTCTTTCTAGTAAATAACTTAAGTGTATTGTCACTCATATGTCAAACACAATCTAAGATTAATAATCTCCCCCTTTGACATGAGTGGCAAAAACACTTGGTCATGCATGAATAACCTTAACTTATGAGCATAATTTAGATAATCTATATTCAGTACTTGGCTTACATACAAAATTTCAAAACTTCAAAAATTTGCAAAACTTGTGACTTATTAGTCATACCTTCAAAATTTTATAACTGCCCATGAGCTGATTGTCCTCTGGCGAATCCGAATACTCCTACTGAGTAAATTTGCCTCAACATTAGTGCTATGTTTCTATATTGACACCCCCTTAGTTTGGCTTGGTCAACATATCATCTCGATTTGTATGGGAGCCTAGTTCATTTGGTCATTATAGACAATAATACTGATACTTGACACCAATTATTTATGTGAACTCTTTTCTCAGTTCTTGCCTCAAATCTTTTCTAATGCATCTTGATTTATGCAAATATGGACTTTTAACACATATTATGTTAAGAACTAGTGAATAATGTAGCACTCAAATGTATAGTTCCTTACATACCTTCTTTGCCTAGTTAGAAGTGGTGTGATCACCTGATCCATTGGATTGGGTGACATCAACTTCACTGGCTCCACTACTACCTACTTCTTCCTTCTTTCTCTAGGTTTGATTCATCTAGTTCTTTGCAATCTCAACAATCTTTCACCTTCTCTTTTTTTATTGCTAGGTGCTAGTGCTCTAGTTTTGAAATTTTAGCTTACATGTCCAATCTTGTGAAAACTATAACAAACCAAAATTCCATTCATCAAAATCTTGGATTTTCCTCTAAAGTATGCCCTTATGTAGTTTTTTGTAATAATACCATGTTCACCACAATAATGACAACTGTACCTTGTGTTATAATCCCAATTGTGCAAGTTACCTTACTTGGATGCATTTTCTTGATTCTTGATTGTAAAACTACATTTTTCCTTAGATCTGCATTCTTGAGCTCTATGTCCATACTTCTAACAATTGTAGCAATATTGTTCAAATCTAGGTGCAACATGTGTATTGTTGGCTTTGGATCTACACTCATGTCCTTATTGTCCTTGCTTCTTGCAATTAAAATAGTATCCATTGAATTTTGGATTAGGATTTCACTTACTAGCCTTACTTCTATAGATATTTGTTGTATGTCTTGGTTTCCCATAGTGATGACATGTAGGTTTGTTGTGATTTGGCTTTGCATTCCCTTGTTCTCCACTCTTTGATGATTCTTCTTCTTCACTAGATGATAGGTGCTTGGTATATCCTAGTCTAGAGGTGTCATTAGGTATTTTTGGTGATCTAACAGCACCTCAAAGTATCTCACAACTTCATTAGGTTTGTTCATCCTCTCTATGATCTCCTTCTTAGATCTTTTAATTTATTCCTTAGATTTGCAATTTCCATGTCCTTTCTATTCAATTCTTTTTTTTCAAGTAACAATAGATTCATCATATCTAGTTGATTGTTTATGAATTTCTGCACATCAAAATTTCATTCATCAAGCCTGGTAGCCATTTGTCTCTTGTCTTCTTCTGCCATTATTTTTTCTTCCTCATTTTTCCTTTTCAATTCTAAAAATTCAATTAGTCTTATTCATTGGATTTCATTCTCTCTTTTAAATCTTTTAATCTCTTCATTTAGTATATTATTTCTCTCTAATAGGCATGTTATTACTGCATCACTTTCATTGGAATTGCCATTGTCAAGTAGTCCTTCAATTCTTCTTCTTGATATAGAGTATCATTATGTTGGATAGCCAATTCTTTTCTTCTCTTGAAGGATTTCTTCAACTCCTCTCTTGGTACATCAAGCTACTATAGTATGATCTGTATGTCAAGCTTTTGATTCTCAATGATCTTTCCCAACTTATAAGCCTCCATCTCCAAGATCTTAACTCTCAAGTGGTTAGACTTCTTCTAAGAGAACAAAGCTCTAATATGAATTGTTGGAGGTCTATGGGAAAGTAAGATACTGAGAAGGAGGGTGGGGGGTGAATCACAATCTATAAAAACTTTTACCTTCTTGAAACAAATCAAATGCATTCACCTTTAACCCATCTCACATCAGCATCATGAATTATATAATCATAAGCTGAAAAATATTTAACTATTCACCACATACATAAACATGAAAATAAAGATAAACACATAGAAAAAAAGATTTGGTTACCCATAAACCCTCCAAGGTGAGGATAAAACTGGGGTGGGGATGAGACCTACAAATCTTCACTACTACAACAATAAAGTATGTGTGTTGAGGATACAATGTTTAATTACTTGTTGTGATATACCCTACTAAGATCTTATAAGACTTATTCAGTCTACCTTGATTAAAGGATTTAAACTTACAATTAAGTAAGAACTCTGTTATGAGATTTGTATAGGCCTATTAGGAAAACTACGTCAAGAGATTTACCTTGATTCACCTACTAGAATGTATTAGTACCTAATCCTTCACTTAATAGTGGTTCTTGGTTATGAGTCTCCTCTCTTCAATTTTTATATGATTTCCTATATGATAAACTGTATTATATCCTTCACTACTAAATTTCTTCTCCTAGTCTTTGCTTCTAACCATCAAACATAGCCTCTTTTGTACATATACTTCTCTCTTCACTATGTAGCTTTTTCTCTCTTGATTTAGGGTTTGGATCCTTCTTAAATAACCATCTGGAGAAGATTCTAGATCATGATCAATAATTCATATTTCTTCCTTTTTCTGTTTAATCCTTCCATTTGTAACGCCCTGCCAAGGGATCCAAAAGAATAAATCTCAAGTTTCACTAAGTTTGCTAAACATTTTTTTTTTTTTTTTTTAAAGTAAGAATGTATAACATACACATCAAACACATAGTAGCGGAAGCAATAACATGTAATCATTGATAACCATACCTTGCAAGTTACACCTTAAGGATCCCAAGACGTTGAGTCACGTTTAAATTTAATTAATTCTAAGTCTAACAACTATCACATACATATGAAAGAATAATTAGAAGTCCCATGTCCATATAATACATTCGTTCCGAATGCCTCTTGGTAAATTAATTCGGAATGCTCAATCATCCACTGTACAAGTCACAGGGTATGAAAGGCTTAAAAGAATATACATATGTAAAGATAAAGATACAACATCCTCAAATCCATGATACAAAGTACAGTAAAAATATATGAAACTATTCCCATACATGATACATCAATACATCCATAATGATAAAACATCTATCATAAAATCTAACCATCCATCATAATAATCCAAGAACATAGTGAAGGTAAATGCCAATCACGAACACTCCAGCCACGGTGACCATGGAACGGATCTCAATGGTAAGAGTAAAAAGCACTACCACCCGACCACGTGGAACCTAAATGGTCCACTCCCACCATGCTGAGGAGATAGTCTCAAGTCCCAAACAGGGTATCATAACACAAAACACAAGAACTCTCTAAGTTTGGGAAATCCTAAAAGTATACTAACTCAAGGGTTCCAACATAGATAGACATCTAGACCCAGAGGCACCATAAAGACACGTAGGAAACCTAATATGCAAGCGGGAAAGTGTCATCGTAAAAGTCACGTAGAAGTTACCCGAGCAATCCCTTAGGAATCCTGGGTCCCTACTGATCCCTGCGGCCACTAGTATCCTCTCGTACTGACGAGGCATACTATGGAATGCAAGGTCGTAACCAAGCGTTCTCTCTACCCCATCCTAGTCTGTACTAGCACTCAAGGCATGGGAGAGAACATACAATTATCTTATTAGGTTCATTTTCCCTTAGTTAGTGTAAATGTTTTCACTTATTAAAACAACTTACAATGGGTTACTCCAGGCAGCCTCTTAGGACCCCGATCCCCATTGCAAGCCACTTCCCAACACTACACATAGATAACCTACCCTAGGCTCATGAAATCATAAATCAAAGAATCATAATAAAACCACCTCAGTCCTATACAAGCAACTGAAAAGACATCATAAAAGATAAGCCACAAAACTACATTAGTTCTTCATGAGCAACAGATAAGCACCAAATAATAATCATATGACCATGATAGTTCTCTATCAGCCACTAAAGGCATCAATGATAAATCACAAAATCCAATGGTTCTCCAATGAGCAACTAGAAAGTATCCCAATAGTAAATTACAATACTGATCAAAGACTCCAAAATGGTCAAGTCAAAACATGACATCATCAAGAACATAACAAACACTTCAGTCCTCTCAAAGCGACTGGAAGTAACCTAAGTATAATTGATCGAGACTCAAAAATGGTTAAGTTAGGTATCACCTAAACATACACCTCAACTTCACATAAGGAAACTGGAAAGCAATAACAAACAATAAATACATCCATCATAGAGCATACCATCACGTTACCTTGGTTGGTTTTGAAAAGATTGAGAACAAATCACCATATCATCACAATCGCATAACCCTCGAGCCTCTGGTAACAACCTATAACTGGTCAACATCTAATCAACCCCAAAACACCCCAAAGAATAGACAATAATAGAAAACATAATAGTCTAACAGTTTGGATTTGAAAATGTGCAATTGAGTTAAACATTAGACTTTCAGTTTTTTTTCGTTTCAAGGTATGATTCAAGTTCAAAAGATTTCTAGATTACCCTACAGGTTGACTCATTCACTTGTTCGAATGAAACTAGAATTACCCTCCCATCATGTTTTAAATCAATAACATAATTGGGTATGTGCAGGATCATGGTGTGCCAAAAAGTGGCAATGTGAAAAAATAGAGTTTGAACACGTCTAAAAGCGCTTCAAAATCTGCTCTGACTTTTTTTCACCTATCCAGGTACCAAACCTAGAAAGTAAGGCCCAAGCCTTATCGGATATCCGATATGAAATTGGATATCAGATCTCATATCGGATATCAGATATCCGATATGAGATCCGATATCCGATATCGGCGGCATAAAAATTGGAGGGAAAAGGGACAAAAATTAGAGGGAAAAACAAATTTGTAAGTGATATAACTAATTTGAGTTATGAAATATGTAAAGATATAATATATAATCTATAAATATATAATATAATAACATAACTATTATATATAAAATAATATATAATCTATATATTATATAATAATATATAATCTATATATTATATAATAATATAATATAATATTATATATATATAACGTAATGTAAAGATATAATATATAATCTATTAATATATAATAATATATTATGTTATTATTATTATTATTATCTATAAATATAATATATATTATTATAATATATTATTATTATATTTACTATATTTTTATTAAATATAATAATGTAATATATTATATATATGTTATTAATACATATTATTATTATTATCATTTATAAATTATAATCTATAATATATTATTATTATTATTATCATATGTAAATTATAATAAATAATATATTATGTTATTATTATTATAATCTATAAATTATATATATATATATGATTGTTATACTATATTATTATTATTTTTACTATATTATTTCTAGTGGAGTCATTTATATGGGTCAAAAGGGCTCACAGGATGACCTATGACCCCTTTCGACACATTCCATGATGACATATGTCCCTAAGCGATCCTAGGACCCCTAGGGACATATTAGAATAGTTTATATGGGTCGAAGGGGGTCACAGGATGACCTATGAACCCTTTCGACATATTGCAAGACGACATTTGTCCCTAAGGGTCCTAGGACCCTTAGGGACATATTAGAATCATTCATATGGGTCGAAGGGGGTCATAGGGTGACCAATGACCACCTTCAACACATTCCATGATGACATATGTCCTTAGGGGTCCTAAGACCCCTAGGGACATATTAGAATCATTCATATGGGTCGAAGGGAATCATAGGGTGACATATGACCCCCTTTGACACATTCCATGATGACATATGTCCCTAAGGGTCCTAAGACCCCTAGGGACATATTAGAATCTTTCATATGGTTTGAAGGGGGTCATAGGGTGAACTATGACCCCCTTCGACACATTACATGATGACATATGTCCCTAGGGGTCCTAGGACACCTAGGGACATATTAGAATGCTTCATATGGGTCAAAGGGGGTCATAGGTTGACCTATGACCCTCTTTGACCCATTAAATGATGACATATGTTTGTAGGGGTCCTAAGACCCCTAGGGACATATTAGAATCATTCTTATGGGTCAAAGGGGCTCATAGGGTGACCTATGACCCCCTTTGACCCATTAGATGACGACATATGTCCTTAGGGGTCCTAGGACCCCTAAAGACATATTAGAATCGTTCTTATGGGTCAAAGGGGGTCATACGTTGATATATGACCCTCTTCAACACATTACATGATGACATATGTCCCTAGGGGTCCTAGGACACTTAGGGACATATTAGAATGCTTCATTTGGGTCAAACGGTGTCATAGGTTAACCTATGACCCCCTTCGACCCATTAAGTGATGACATATATAGCTAGGGGTCCTAGGACCCCTAGGGACATATTACAATCATTCTTATGGGTCACAGGGGGTCATAGGTTGACCTCTAACCCCCTCTGACTCATTACATGACGACATATGTCCCTAGGGGTCCTAGGACCCCTAGGGACATATTAGAATGTTTCATATGGGTCAAAGGGGGTCATAGGTTGACCTATGAGCCCCTTCGACCCATTAAATGACAACATATATCCTTAGGGGTCCTAGGACCCCTAGGGACATATTAGAATCTTCAACCCATTACATGATGACATATGTCCCCAGGGGTCCTAGGATCCCTAGGGACATATTAGAATCATTCATATGGGTTAAAGGGGGTCATAGGTGTTCGACCCATTACATGATGACATATGTCCCCAGGGGTCCTAGGATCCCTTGAGACATATTAGAATCATTCATATGGGTCAAAGGAGGTCATAGGTTTACCAATGACCCCCTTTGACCCATTAAATGACAACATATGTCCCTACCGATCCTAGGACCCCTAGGGAAATATTAGAATTGTTCTTATGGATCAACGGCAGTCATAGGTTGACCTATGACCCCCTTCAACCCATTAAATGATGACATTTGTCCCTAGGGGTGCTAGGACCCCTAAGGACATATTACAATCATTCTTATGGGTCAAAGGGGGTCATAGGTTGACCTATAACCCCCTTTGACCCATTACATGACTACATATGTCCCTAGGGGTCCTAAGACCCCTAGGGACATATTAGAATCCTTCTAATCGGTCAAAGGGAGTCATAGGGTGACCTATGACCCCCTTCGACCCATTACCTGATGACATATGTCCATAGCGTTCCTAGGACCCCTAGGGACATATTAGAATACTTCATATGGGTCAAACTGGGTCATAGGTTGACATATGAGCCTCTTCAAACCATCAAATGATGACATATCTCCCTAGGGGTCCCTAGGGACATATTAGAATCATTTTTATGGCTCAAAGGAGGTCACAGGTTAACCTCTAACCCCCTTCGACATATTACATGATGACGTATGTCCCTAGGGGTCTTAGGACCCCTAGGAACATATTAGATTTGTTCATATGGGTCAAAGGGGGTCATAGGTTGACCTATGACCCCCTTCGAACCATTAAATGATGACATATGTCCCTAGGGGTCCTAGGAGCCCTAGGGACATATTAGAATCATTCTTATGAGTCAAAGGGGGTCATAGGTTGACCTATGACCCCCTTTGACCAATTACATGATGACATATTTTCCCACGTCTTAGAATTATTCATGACCCATTACATGATGACATAGTCCCTAGGGGTCCTAGGACCCCTAGGGTCATATTAGAATCTTACATATGGGTCTAAGGAGGTCATAGGTTGACCTATGACCCCCTTCGACCCATTATATGATGACATATGTCCCTAGGGGTCCTAAGACCCGTAGGGACATATTAGAATCATTCATATGGATCAAAGGGGGTCATAGGTTGACCTATGACCCCCTTCAACCCATTAAATGATGACATATGTTCTTAGGGGTCTTAGGACCCCTAGGGACATATTAGAATCGTTCATATGGGTCAAAGGGAGTCATAAGTTGACCTATGGCCACCTTCGACACATTACATGATGACATATGTCCCTAGGGGTCCTAAGACCCTTAGGGACATATTCGAATGCTTCATATGGGTCAAATGGGGTCATATGATGACCTATGACTCCCTTTTACCCATTAAATGACAAGATATGTCCCTAGGGGTCTTAGGACCCCTAGGGCCATATTAGAATTGTTCTTATGGGTCAAAGGGGGTCATAGGGTGACCTATGACCCCCCTCGAACCATTACATGATGACATATGTCCTTAGGGAAGTTGGGACCCCTACGAACATATTAGAATGCTTCATATGGGTCAAAGGGGGTCATAGGTTGACCTATGACCCCCTCCGACCCATTAAATGATGACATATGTCCCTAGGGGTCCTAGGACCCCTAGGGACATATTAGAATCGTTCTTATGGGTCAAAACCTATGACCCCCTTCGACCAATTACATGATGACATATGTCCCTAAGGGTCCTAGGACCCCCAAGGAGATATTAGAATCATTTTTATGGGTCAAAGGGGGTCATAAGGTGACCTATGACCCCCATCAACCCATTAAATGATGACATATGTCCCTAGGGGTCCTAGGACACCTAGGGACATATTAGAATGCTTCATATGGGTCAAAGGGTGACATAGGTTGACCTATGACCCCCTTCGACCCATTAAATGATGACATATATCCCTAGGGGTCCTAGGACCCCTAGGGACATATTAGAATCATTCTTATGGGTCAAAGGGGGTCATAGGTTGACTTGTGACCACCTTCGACACATTACATGATGACATATGTTCCTAGGAGTCCTAAGACCCTTAGGGACATATTAGAATGCTTCATATGGGTCAAACAGGGTCATATGATGACCTATGACCCTCTTTTACCCATTAAATGACAAGATATGTCCCTAGGGGTCTTAGGACCCCTAGGGACAAATTAGAATTGTTCTTATGGGTCAAAGGGGGTCATAGGGTGACCTATGACCCCCTTCGAACCATTACATGATGACATATGTCCTTAGGGATCCTAGAACCCCTACGAACATATTAGAATGCTTCATATGGGTCAAAGGGGGTCATCGGTTGACCTATGACCCCCTTTGACCCATTAAATGATGACATATGTACCTAACAGTCCTAGGACCCCTAAGGACATATTAGAATCATTCTTATGGGTCAAAGGGGGTCATACGTTGTCCTATGACCCCCTTTGACCCTTTAAATGACCCCCTTAGACTCCCTTAGACCCATAAGAACGATTCTTATATGTCCCTAGGGGTCCTAGGAACCCTAGAGACATATGTCGTCATGTAATTGGTCGAAGGGGGTGATAGGTCACCCTATGACCCCCTTTGACCCATATGAACGATTCTAATACGTCCCTAGGGATCCTAGGACCCCTTGCTATATATGTCATCATTTAAGGGGTTGAAGGAGGTCATAGGTCAACCTATGACACCCTTTGACCCATATGAAGCATTCTAATATGTCCCTAGGGGTCCTAGGACCCCTAGGGACATATGTCGTCATGTAATGTGTCGAAGAGGGTCATAAGTCAACCTATGACCCCCTTTGACCGATAAGGACATATGTCATCATCTAATAGGTCGAAGGGGATCATAGGTCACCCTATGAGCCCCTTTGACCCATAAGAACGATTCTAATATGTCCCTAGGGGTCGTAGGACCCCTAGGGACATATGTGGTCATGTAATTGGTCGAAGGGGGTCATAGGTTGACCTATGACCCCCTTTGACCAATTACATGACCACATATGTCCCTAGGGGTCCTAGGACCCCTAGGAACATATGTTATCATTTAATGGGTCGAAGGGGATCATAGGTCAACCTATGACCGCCTTTGACCCATAAGAATGATTGCAATATGTCCCTAGGTGTCCTGGGACTCCTATGTACATATGTCATCATTTAATGGGTTGAAGGGCATCATAGGTAAACCTATGAAACCCTTTGATCCATATGATGCATTCTTACATGTTCTTAGGGGTCCTAGGACCCCTAGGGACATATGTCATCATGTAATGTGTCGAAGTGGGTCAATTGTCAACCTATGACCCCCTTTGACCCATAAGAACAATTCTAATATGTCCTAAGGGTTTCGAGGACCCCTAGGGACATATGTCATCATGTCATAGGTCAACCTATGACCCCCTTTGACCCATAAGAATGATTCTAATACGTCCCTAGGGGTCCTAGGACCTCTAGGGACATATGTCATTATGTAATGGGTCGAAGGGGATCATAAGTCAACCTATGAGCCCCTTCAACCCATATGAATGATTCTAATATGTCCCTAGGGGTGCTAGGACCCCTAGGGACATATGTCGTCATGTAATGGGTCAAAGAGGGTCATAGGTCAACCTATGACGCCCTTTGACCCATATGGACGATTCTAATATGTCCCTAGGGGTCTTAGGACCCCTAGAGACATATGTCATCATTTAATGGGTCAAAGGGGGTCATAGGTCAACCTATGACCCCCTTTGACCCATAAGAACAATTCTAATATGTCCCTATGGGTCCTAGACCCCTAGGGACATATGTCATCATTTAATGGGTTGAATGAGGTCATAGGTCAACCTATGATCCCCTTTGACCCATAAGAACGATTCTAATATGTCCTTAGGGGTCCTAGGACCCCTAGGGACATATGTCGTAATGTAATGCATCGAAAGGGTTCATAGGTCAACCTATGACCTCCTTCGACCCATAAGAACGATTCTAATATGTCACTAGGGTGCCTAGGACCCCTAGGGACATATGTTGCTATGTAATGGGTCGAAGGGGGTCATAGGTCAACCTATGACCCCCTTTGACTCATATATATTAATAATATACATATTAATATAATAATATATATTAATAACACACACACACACACACACACACACACACACACACACATATATATCTATATATCTATATATATATGGCTATTATATTTAATAAAAATATTACGTTATTATATATATATTAATAACATACTTATATATATATCTTTACATTACGTTATTATATATATATAATATATTATAATACATATTTACATAGTAATATATTAAATTTTTTTTATAAATTATAAGCTATAAAATATTATGTTATAATATATATTACGTTATTATATATATTAATAACACACACACACACACACACACACACACACAGACACACACACACACATATAACTTTATTATATTTAATAAAAATATTACATTATTATATATATATATATATTAATAACATACTTATATATATAATATATATATATATATATTACATTATTATATTTAGTAAAAATAATAATAATATAAATTATATTTATAGATTATAATGAGAATAACATAATATATTATTATATATTAATATATTATATGTTATATCTTTACATTACGTTATAATATATATATATATATATATATATATATATATATATATATATATATATATATATATATATATATATATTATAATACATATTTACATAGTAATATAACAAAAATAATTTATAAATCATAAGCTATAAGTCTTAAATCCGGTTTTCCCTCCAAAATGGGTTGGGATTTCAAATTTCCCACCAAAATTCACCTAGCCATATCGGATATCTGATTTGATATCCGATATCCGATTTCAAATCCGATATCCGATTAGGCTTGGTATTTACCAAGCCTACCCGGTCAACCCAAAAGACGTGTTTGAAGAGGGTTTTAGTGATACTCAGACTTCGGGTAGTCATCTGACAATGTTATTTTGATTGAAATTGAATGAAATGAAAAGAGTTTTTTAATATCGCTCTGAAGATTCCATCAATATAATTTCTATCAAATTCTGAGATCGATAACTATTTATTAGTTAATTATCAATGAAGACTATTGTAAATTGCTGATTGACATACTGATTGAAAAACAACTATAATTTTCAAACGGTATAATATTTTTTAAATCTAAAAGTTGCGTCACATTCTATGCTTCGCCTAGTATAAGAAAAAATAAAATAAAATTAAATTTGGTAAAATTTTCTATTAATTAAGGTGGTCAGACACGGGACTTTTTTTTTTCTGAAATTTTTTTGGTAAAAAATTCATATTTAATTATTTATTTGGAATAAAAATACCAAAAAATATGCGTCACATCCGGGCATGAGTCTACTTTTCATATCTATAATTATATTAAAAAAATATTATCATTTGATTTTTATTAAGGTGGTCATACATACACCTACTTTTTATTTTTGCCCTGAAATTTTTGTAGTACTGCATTAAAATTCAACCTTTTGACCAATCAATTATTTTTTTCTCCTGATAAGGCCTAGTAGTTTAGAAACTACATTCAATTTCTTACAGATTATTTTCTTACAACTTTTTGATATAAAGTCCATAACCACTTTAAAATTATGTGTCAAGTTGACATAACCCTAATTTTCTGATTTTTCACTGCCACTTAAGGCCATAGTTTGGTACACCATGATCCTGCATATACCCAATTCTACAATCTTATCAAATAATATCTATTATTAATTAACTTTAATTAAACTACTTTTAATTAAATTAATTAATAGTTATTGATCTCTATACTTGTATTAATATCTTCATTAATTATCAATTTATTAATATATAACTAAAAGCTTATTAATAAATTGATATTTACAAAACTTCTTTAAAAATGCATTAATAGATAAATTATTACATGTTAATAAAACTATTAATGAAACATTATTATATACTAATAAAGTTTATATATATATATATTAAAATGATATATATATATATATTATATATATAATATTAAAATCTTTTTAATAATTAACACAATTCAAATAATAATTAAAATTTTAATAAAAGTTATTTAAAAATCGAATTGTAACCATGCATCATATAATCAAACTTTTTTTTTACAAATAAAAATAAAATAAAATAAATATATTTAAGCGATTCCTTGAATAGCTACGGCAGTTTCATATACTGCCGGCCTGGTGTCGCAGGGTACTGTTGCGTCAGCAGTACCTGCTGTCGCAGCAGTACCTACTGCGACACACGACAGCGAAAGGACGAGTGGGGGTGTGGGTCAACGACCCCCCCACCCCCCCCAATATCAATATAAATTTTAATTTAATTAATTAATTTTTTTTTATTAAAAATATTTTATCATAATTATTATGTTTGTCAAATAAATTTATTTATTTTATAACTTTATACATATACTAAATTTAAACTTTTCAAATATAAATTTATTTATTTTATGAAATTAATAAGAATTTAAAATTCATTTAAACTATATATATATATATATATATATATATATATATATATAGTTAGTTTAATTTGATCTCCCCATTACTTTGATAGAGGAACTATTGCCAACTATCCTAATTTTCAAATTAGAATTTCATTTTTAAATTTGAACCCTTCCCAATTCGATCGTGTCTTCTTTAAGCTAGAAGATGAGGGTTCCTAATTAAATTTATTTTACTTCTAAACATAATTTAACAATACCCTATCGTAGATACAAAACCAAAGAACAAGAGATTCATGCAATGAAATTCAAAGATTTGATTTTAACACTCACGAAGAGGACAGGAATCTCAAATTGCATAATTTAACCAGTGGTCCAAGCACAAGACCCTACCTGGTCTTGATGCTAATATGAAGTCCCCGAAACTGTGAGAGGATTTGCTTTTCTTTAATATCTTTCCTATAATTCTCTTTCTGAAATTCCCTTCCAAAATTGTCTCCCAAAATTCTTTTCCAAAATCGCCATCCAAATTCCTCTATCGAAATTCTCCCCCATCAAAATGAACCTTTCATTGATAATAAAGGGTTCTCCCCCCTTGGATTGGGGAACTAACTTACGTTCACCCTAGGAGAACTCTGTGCTTGCAACCCTTAACTCCGTATTAACTTTTTATTAATCTTTGTTTTATCTTTTAATGCATGTTAAATGAATTAATAAATAACTTTATTTAATTTTCCTCTTGACTTCTATTTTAAATTAATTTATTACTTTAATCTCATGTGCACTTTTAAGAAATTAAAATAACATTATTAATTTCTATAATTTAATCTTTTAATTTATTACTCAAATTTAAACTCATGCTTAGATCATGCGATCTAAAATCCTTTAATAATTTAATGTCTTTCAATTTTTAATTATTTTAGAAAATTAATTGATAACATATTTAATTAATTTAAATAACAATAATATTTAGCATTTATTTAAAAATGAACTCCAAATATATTATTATTAAATTAAATAAATATTATCCTGTTCTAAATTTATCTTTGAACTTTTATCTCTAAATTTAATTCTTTTATTTAATTAATTTCTCAATTAATTAAATATTAAAGACATCATATTAATTCTCCATTAAATTAAATCATTAATTAATCTTTTAATTAGACTTAATTAATAGAAAACACATCAAGGACTCATATAACAACATACGAAAACCCATCATAGAAAAACACATACCTAATCAAACAAAAAGGGTTATAATCCCAAAATTACATCATTTGATGCATTCAGAGGGTACTTAACTCAGATACTTGTCCTAATTATCAATTAGGACAATTGGCTAAAGGGTTTAGGATTTGGACTTAAGAGTTTATCTCCCCTCTCTTACCATTGAGACAATGCGATAGGGTAGGCTCATCCTGGCAATTCAGGGAAGTCGATACCCGATACCTGCAACCTACATAAAATCCACGCATGTACAAACACAATATTCTAAGCTAAACAAATAATGGTAGGAAGTGGTGCATCGTGTAGATCCCGACTAGCAGGTGACTACGACTCCCTTCCTTAACCACATCAAAAACACCATACATAAATAAAATAAACACGCACACCATACACATGCAGTATGGGGTAAGTATCCATAAGAAAGCACATGGAATAATAAACCATCTAACTAATCATCATCGATAACTGAAACCATTGAATAATCATCATACATGCATGAAATATAGAGTACCAAGTAATCTCATCATATAATAAACTGAGTGTAAAACAATATCTGATAATCTCTAAAATAATAATACTAATCATCAAACATAAATTGGCCTAAAAGAGTTTGGCAATGATGACAGAAATGCGACTTAGGGGCAGGCACTACACCATTTTTCTAATTGGTTACACTACCTTCATAGGGATTAATGATCTCAAAAAAATGTGTAAAAAAACTCCTTAGTTGTCTCAATAATCATTAAATCATGTATAGAAGTTGGCCAAAATAGTTTACATAAGTGTTTGTGCCACTCCAAACACATACACCAAAACTAGTTTACTCAGCACAAGAATACTTTGATACTTGATCATGACTAATACACTTGGCTTCTGTGTGCTTGGTACTAATTGTGTGACTTGGCATAAATGGCCACTCAGTACATACTGGGGTGCTTAGCAACCTAAAACTTGCTTGGCTCAAACTGAAATGTGAATAAATCCAAATACATCATTCAACCTTCATTGATTTGCTTGGTTGTAGTGATGGCTAACCAAATCTTCCTAGGAAATGACGAATTGTTTGACATAGATAGTCAAAATGACTCAGAGATCAACCTATAAGTCCTTTAAAGAAAGTCACAATGTAATAACAACAAGGAGTTATAAGGTATAGATTATCTTTGGTTAAAATCCTCTAAATAGGTCACACTAAAAATGTGCATGTAAACCTCTAACAAGGTTGGCTCCTAGCATATCTCACTTCATAAGAGTGATGTTTTTGGGTTGTTGGTACCCAAGTGGTTTTTCCATTCACAGGGTTTCCACATTAAATATTGATGTCAAAATGTGTGATTGCTTATGTGTTACAAGTTGATTTTCATCTTATTTACATATTGCTACAACTCAATATAAGATAAGGTAATACTCTGATACTTGATAGAGTAATGAACAATGAGATAATAGTTTGACTTGTGAAAAGATTTTAAGTTTGACATGAGATCCTAAATGTAGTTGTCGAGTTATTGCTATGAAGGTTTGAATTGGCACTAAATTGTTTTAAAGGAATGTAGGATATGGATATAATAGATTTAACCCCCCCTTTCCCTCTTAGTTATCTAACAACAACAACTGTAGTGGTTTAAATGTGGTATCATAACTTGGTCATAGGTTTGAATCCTTGGAGGCTACAATGAGTAATGTTGGAAGAGGGATTGTTGTAGTGGGCCAACATCTTGCTAGAGTTGCTATATAATTTAATATCCTTCTTTATCTTTTATAATTCTAGGGGTCCTATTGAGCATTAACAATTCAATCATTTGGTGCAACAACAACCCTAGTAGTCAACAATTTCTTGATTAGTAAAGCATGATACAAATTAGAGAAGAATCAAGAGTGAATGAAAACATCAAAAATTTATTATATTAGGTTCATATAAAGAAATAGAAAGACTTGATATAATATTCTCTCTAAAACCCAATTATTTTTCAATTTATCTCTTCAATTTGTTAACTATTCTTCTTGAATCATTTAACTAACAATCAAGAGGATAGAGTGTTGCATACTACAGATAAAAAATGGGCAAATGAAAATATCATTTCAACAAAAATACAAGATATTTAGCCTGAAAATATTTGGGATGGGAAAAGTAAATGTTTCCATTAACAAAAATAAACTAGCTAAAGAAAACACCATGATGTCGAATTACATTCCAACACAATACTACTTCTTCATCGTTATATGTTCCTAAATTAAAATAAACAATAGTTTGAATCTTGAAGATTTCACTTTGATAAATTTTTTTTAAATAGATCAATCATGACATGTTGAATACATACATAATAAACTAAAATGGCATGCATGAAATAGGTTTCTTGCTCAATAGTAAATGGAATAAGTCACTAGCAAACAATCAATTTCAAATTTGTTATAATAATTATGTAGCTTAAAGCTGTGGGTCGAAAATAAATATTTGTACCTTATCTATCTCTATTATTTTGTCCTTGGTCCCAACAATGTTTCTCGTAGAGATGTGTTTCTTATTGACCAATCCAACTATACCTAGATAACGAACACTATTTTGAAATTATAGTTAGTGAATCCCAAGCTATATTTGGCAAGAAGTCCAGTCCATAGCTCTCCAATAGGTAATTAATGTGCTGGTGTATTTGTGTATATTTTAGATAGTGAATAAACTAAATGATAGTGAATGTACTTAATTCCACAATTGGCCATTTTTGAATTTTCTAGAGGCATGCAAATTGTGGTTTCATTAAAGAAAAAGCTTATAAGTGGAAATCCCACTTTCTTGCATTGTGTGTGCGATTGGAGATGATATTCAACATTTTGTCATTCTAACATGATAGTTTTTTCACAAAGAGAAAAAAAATACTCACCTCAAAAATAAAACACAGTGACAAACCCATCTCTAATGTGGACATCTTCTTCATGGTCTATAATATGGAGGTTCCATTTGTCTCTTTCACCATATCCTAAAATTTGGTTTGTTGTTGTTTTTAAAAGTGACCTATGCTTCAATTACTTCAATTTGAAGATTATATCCAATTCTACAAGCATTGTGGGGTCATCGTATTCCCTCACCTAATCCAATAAATTTATACTTGTTTTAAAGTTATCCAAAGAACAATCAACATATCACATTTCTTTACCTCTTATCTCGCTTCTCTAGAGGTAATTTTTACTTCATCAAATTTTGTTTCCTTGAAATTCTAATTTATAATTTCCCCTTTCTTTGACTCATTAGCACCAATTAGATTCATTTTCCTCCTTTTCTCAATTTCCTTCATCTTCATTTTTAACCAAAAATCTTTGAATTCTTGAGTGTTAATGAAGTTATTAGCTCTATAAATCTTAAACATGTGGCTTCCCTTTCATTAGTGTTTTCTATAGGTCGAGTGTAATTAGAGAGATGGTATTCATAGCCATTGTTATCATCTTGATCCACTAGTTGAAACAACTTGAGCTTATTCACTCCTTCATCATTGTTCAATGCCTTCAATGCACCAACCACCTCATCAATTTCCTCTTCTCCCTCTATATCATCATAAGTTAGTGAGGATAGTGGGTATTTTTTTTTATAGGGGAAGGTTCAATGTAAACTTTGACCCTTATACATCATGAATAATGACTTTGTAGGAATTTATGGGTGTGACTCAACTTCCTCTAACACATTCTCAATTGACTTTCCAAAAACAATTCAAAACTATTTTCCCTTTCTTCTTCATATCCTCCTCTGTCTTCATCAATGTATTCCATCTCTTTCATCTTTGCATATTCTCCTCAATTGTCTCCAGTCTAATTAAAAATTGTTGTGATTTTATTATTATTATAGAATGAATATGACCTCCCAATGGCATATCATTTCTATTCCAAACTCCAAATGATAATAATTCCTCTAGTAATCCTACAGTTTTTAAATTATTTTAAAATGAAAAAGTATTTGTCTAACACTAATATATAACCTGTTTTATTATCTCAAAGAGCAAGGTCTCATGCAACTGCTAGGCTTCAGTCATTGCTTAGTATTTTAAGGAGTATTTTGGGCAATTTACGGTCCCATGTAGCTATTGTTGGCATTAAGTCAAGTTTTTTATTAGTGACAACACTTATTCAAATTTTGTATTGTTACCAAGCACTTTGATCAGTCTCTGGTATTTTCCATGTAATTTAGTGGTTATTGAGCTTCACGGTTCCTACCAAGCATTTCAGTGGTTGCCAAGTGAATTCAGGTAGTGTGAAGTCCAGTAGTTCTTATTGAGCAGTTCAGTGGTTACCAAGCTTCATAGTGTCTACTGAGTTATCAGTTCTTGTGAAGCAAAGCTAGCATTAACCGAGTGATGAGTGATTAGTGTTTACCGAGTGCAGGCATGGTAAGCATGGAATTCAATTTCTACTGAGTGACACAGTATCTACAAAGTCACTAATGTACATTGAGTTCAAAACTATGTTGAAGTGATCAGTATGGACCGAGCCTCCACTTCTACCAAATGCATGACGATGTCGTGTAATGACAGTGGATGCCATGTATCAAAAATTCACTAGGTCAATTTTTAGAACCTGAGTTTCTACATTTGGGCCAACTTTGTAATATTTGTTTTAACTTGTGTATTGGCCGACCTTGTAATTATGTGAATTGGGTTAGTATATATGTAATGTATTGTATCATACCCAAGAGTAGTGATTTTGAGAAGAGTGAATGCAAATGAAATGAAAAGCATGCGAATGTGAATCGACAACAGATTAAAGTGTATTGCAAGGTCATATTAGGAGCAACCAAGTTACATTAAAGGTGATCAATACTTCAAGGATCTTAATCAACAATTTAGTTGAGAGTCAAATCTATTGTTTCATCCCAATAGGTGAATCAACTTCAAATCCTTTAACAGGGTAGACTTAACAGTCTTTTCTTTAAATCTCTTTACCAAGTGCATACTTCATTGTATGTTTATAAAACCTCTAACAAGGTGGACCTAGCAGTCTTAATTGCTCCTAACAGGGTAGATCATCAGAAGTAATCATTGTAAGTCTTAACAGGCCAACTTTATGTTGCAGTATTGATGTTTTGTGGGTATCATCGCCACCTCAATTTTACTTTCTATTTGGAAGGTTTTTGGGTCACCAAATATTGTGTTCAAAGTGTTTTATACTTTCAATTTCTCATGTATACAGTAGATTAGATCTATTAATGATAATTGGATTATGTTATTAAGTGCTGAAATTGGTAAAAGTTTTGAGGTTACTGATTCACCCCTCCCCTCTCAATAACCTAGCTAGTCCTGAATGTTTCGAACAATTGGTATCACAACATTGTGGTTCTAAGGATAAATTTTGACAACTTGAGAAAAGATCAAGGACAATGGAGATATTTAGACTTGACAAAGCTATTGACAATGAAAAGCTAGATCTAGAGATAGCCATATCTCAACTCAAGGTAGGAAAGGAGCATCTTTCCCAATCTCTAAAAAGAAGAAAGGAACTTGCAAATTAGATGAATGACCACCAGTATGTTGAAGAGAAGATTGAATATTTTCTCCCCTCAAGTAGTTCAAATAAAGAAAATGATGCAATCAAAGAACTCCTAAAAAAGAATGGCTCCCTGCAAGAAGAAGTAAGAAAATTGAAAAGAGAACAAGCAATTCAGTTAATAAGATTGTGTGAAATCTCAGAACAAAGAACTAAGACAAAAGAAGACTTAGAGGTAACGAACAATGAAATTCAAAATCAATTCCTTCAACAAGAAAATCTTATTAATTGCTCTCCAATGAAAATGAAGAAATCATGAGTTTGAGATCTGAAAATGAAAGATTAAGGAATTACTTAAACTCTGAAAGGAAAATCAATGAAAGGTTGAAAGTTAATCTAAATTTTGAAAAGCAACTTAGTGAAAGAATAATGAAATCCCAAGTAGACATGGATCAATTGAATCAGCAAAATGAGTAGAATCTTCATAGGCAAAAGGGTAAAGCAAGACTTGGATACAAAGAAAAAGGTGAATCTTCCAAACAAGGTGCTCAAAGGAATCAAAGACCTACTTGCAATTACTGTGGTAAGGAAGGTCATACATCAAACAAATGTTGGAGTAATGGAAAGGAAAAATTTAATGGAAAATGCTACAATTGTAGTTAGCATGGTGATAAAGTTAATGAATGCAAGGAGAAACCAAAGTTTGAGGGCAAGTGTCATAGATGCAAGAAACAAGGTCACAAGGCATTTGAATGCAGATCTAAGACATTCAATCCAGTTGAAAAATTTGGAATGGCAATATTTGGTTGGGACTACAACACTTGGTGTAGATGTCATTACTATGGAGAATATGGACACATTGGCATAAATTGTGTTAGACATCACATGAGAAGAAAGGATACTACCATTAGATGTTACACATGTACTAAACTTGGTCATATAGCTAAGAATTGCATGAATACAGGTAGAGTTGAAGATGAAAAGAAAGAAAAATTTGATAACATCAGGAAGTATATGAGACAATAGTGGATTCCAAAATCTACCAAGAAAGCTAGTTCAAGCAATGATAGTCATGTCACTCAAGAAGTGAGTGAATCCACCATTTCCAATTAAACTCTTAAGGAAGAATTGGAACTACATTATCATGGTCACATCTAAAATAGTTCCATAATTGAAAAGAAAGAAAAGATCCAAATCAATATTCTAGATACAAGGGGATCACAAAAGATCAGTATCAATTATCACTGAGTAAGGTTGGGTCATACCAAGCAAAGTTGGGAGAAACAGGTTATGTTTGGTTGCCAAGTTACAAGCTTCTACCGAGCAATTTGTATAGATAGTGGATGACAAGCTATCATGCACTATGTCATTATGGCTCTCATTGTACTAAGCAATAATTGGAATTTTTTCATCAAAAGGTAGGAAATCAACTTCATTTTCACTATGAATCTAGTATATTGTGAATAGAGTGATTTGCAGAGCATCCCAACGACCTTTAGTAGAATTTGTAGCTAAAGTTTTTCAAGAATTTTCTTAGCTTACTGAGTTATCATGGCATCCAGTAGTAGCAAAAAGGCAAATAAAGGATCTAAAATGTTGGTGCGAGGTGTTGAATGGAAAGCCCCTAACTTCAAACTAGTGCCAGGGATCGCAAAAACCCTGGACTTGAATGGAGCTTAGTCACAGATACCACCTAAGGTACTTCTTATCAATGACATTCAAACTTATTTTAAATGTGCAGTTAAGGAGATAAGAACCCTAGAAATGGATAATGCCCTAAGTGAACTCTGTGTGGATGAAATTCTCAAACCTGAACATAAACATTTGGAAGAGAAAGGTTTAACCCATATTCCTCACCTGCCTCAAAAATTTCAAATAAAATGGATTAGATATGTCTTAAGCCGAGTTCATACTAGTCAATTGTGGTTAGAGCAGCCAATTTTAATTACAAATAAAATGATTCGTGCATTATTGGTCTCCCTATGCTTACCAAGGCTAATGTCGCTAATACTCTAGGTCGAGATGAGTTAGAGAAGAAAAACCTAGTCGAGTGGGACAACAGAGGAATGTAAATTAGTAGTGCATCTAATATAGAACTCAAATTTGCCATTCATGTGGTAGCAGATAAGATTTATAGCTCAAGTCAACATAATAGTGTGTCGTGTGAAGCAGTTGACTTAGCTTATAAGGTTGTTAAGAAGAATTTGTCATATGACCTAGTAGATTGGATGTTGAACTAGTTGAACAAAAATATGGAAAGCATTAGAACACCAAAGAATAACCCATGCAGGTTTGGTTCACTGTTTACATGTTTTTTTTTCTATGTTCAAAAGTTTTTCCCCTTTAAAGGCACAATTTTATGGAGAAAAGACACACCAGTTTTATATTAGATCAATAATTTTATAGATGAAATGTGTGAAAATTTTGACAGTATCATGGATAATTATTTTGAAACTTTCAAAGAAAAGATGAATAATAGGTTCAAGATACCAAAGAAGTTGGTAGAAGATTACAAGGATGATGTTTGTTTTATGGTTGATAGTGATAGAGTATACGTCCAAGTAGTAAGGCCCAGAATTGTGTGGGTAAAACCTCTTCCATATGAAGTTAACATTGATGAGGCAAAGGAAATTATTGAAGCCCTATTAAATGAGCCTATAGATCCAAAGGCACCTCTCTTTGGAACCTATGACGAAGCTAAAGCAAGAATTGAGCTTGAAATTAAGCTTCCATAGGCGGTAAACAAAGGAAAGAGGAGGATATCAAAGTTGAAAACAATAAGTACCCCTCTTATGATTACTAAGGGAAAAGGAGATGATGTGGAGGAATCTAAAAATGAAGAGGAATCTGAAAAGGAAGAAGAACCAGCAAGGAAGAAAGATGAGGTAATTATCACCAAGCCACCCAAGCCTTCCACTGGAGTATTCACAAGGAGATCCAAGAAGAAAGTAGGAAAAGATGACAGTGATATTGTCTTCAACTGACCTCCTCCCACATTTTAGGAAAGACTCAAATAATTAAGAGGTGCTGGAATAAACAACTTCAAAGCACTCAAATATGAGACCGAGACTCCAATAGAATAGAAAGAAGTTGAAGATCTAATCAGGGACAAGTTAGGTAGATGAAAATTCTCTCCTGATCAGTTTGCATCACAAGTCCCTACAATTTTGTTGGATAAGATCAAGGTTAGATGAGAGAACACCATACAAACTGTCAAAGACATTTTTTCTCAAACACTAAAATAGTAGGCACCCAACTTAATAGATGCAGAGGTGAATAAAAAGCATTAAAAGAAAATGAGAGCAAAATGACTTTGGAGTTCAACACTTGTCTAGTTTTAATGAAAGATATTGAGTATGTTGTGAAGAATGCTACAAAATTATGGAAAAATGTATTCCATCTTCATAAACCAAGTGAAAATCCTATTGAAATTAAAGATGAACAGGATGACAGTGACAAAGATGAAGAAAATGATGAAGAGAATACTCCTTTTGTCACCATTGATGCTGAAGAATATTAAGAGTTGATGAAGGATAATGAAAAAGAAAAAGAGGAAGAAGCTAAAGAGGAACCTAGGCAAGAAGAAGAAGAGAGTGACCCAGTCAAGATAGTTGTGGCTATCATAGCCTTCCTTCCTCACTCTCCAATGAAAAATGCAACATCATCAAGCATGGAGATAGCTTTAACAGCTTTGATTGTGACAACCATTGATGCATCGAATGTCTAATCACTCCTTGCTACCTCTCTACTCAACACATCAAAGATAGAAGTGTCTACCACTTAATCCACTAAGCTATAGAATCCTTCAGTCACCAAGCTAGCCTCAGCAATGGATATAGAGTGTTCCACAATTTTGAGTTCTTTAGCAGTATGTACAGTTTTGGATTCTTTAGTTTTGACTACTTCAGTTGTACATACTTCTATCAGTACTTCACTTGTAAATACCTCAATTTTGGGAAGTTTGGCAAATACATCAGTTTTGGATTCTTTAAGTACTCCAGTTAGTATTCCACCAGTAGGCACTATACAAGTTTTCACTACTAACTCTATTGTTTCCACTATTGTTTCTATTCCAAAATCTAAAGCATTAATTTTAGAAGTTGAACCAAAGACTCAACCAAGACTTTTGATTAGTGGAAAGGAAATAGAGGGAGACACAGATTTGGATGAGGATATTGAAATTCCCAAATTGGATTTTGACAATGCCACTATAGATCAAATGAGATTAGTCAATCAGTTCCTCCAAAAGAAAGCCAAGCAGAAGAAATTAAGAGAAGAGAGAGATAGAGAATTCAGGATTATTGAAAGTGCTAAGAATATTTTGACAGAAGCTATAGGTGTTGAAGTTGATTCTTCTCAACACATCTTATTGCAATTAGAAGAGGCAGTTAGCAAATTCAATGAAGATTCTAGTGGCCAAGATAACTTGATGGAGAAAGCAGAAAAGAAGTTTGATAACAAAGTGCTTAAGAACATTGCTCATCAAATAGCCATCCAATAGGTAGAACTTTCTTCAATGTTGAAAAATCTTGAAACTTCTTACACAAATGTAACATCTCATTTTGCAAAGATATGTGATGTTATTGAGCATACAAAGGAAATTAAGAGAAAATTGAATAAGATTGATGAAGATCTGAAGGCTAGTGCACAGAAGTTGCAACTTGACCCCAGTTCAAGCTCTGCACACCATATGAATATCAGATTCTTATCAGATATGCAGGCCAAATTATTGAGAGAGGAAGCAAGGATCCGGTCTACATTTATAGACATCCAAAACATGATCCTTCCCATCATGGATACAATGTAGAAGCACATTGCTTATTCCAAAACATTGATCCATGACAATAATTTTTCAATTGCAGATCACATGATTGAGTTCTCTGCAGAAGTACAAGTTGCTCTTCAAACCTAAAAAGTTTTGCAAGAAAACTAGGACAAGACCCTAACTCTTATTCTTAAGGTACATTTTGATTTTGTCTCACATTTTGGTGTCTCTATATAAGTAGATTGTGTATGAATCTTTGACATTATTGTCAAAAAGGGGGAGAGAGACATGTATATATTCAAGGAGGAGAGATATTTGTATATATCATGAGAGAAAGTTTTCATTCTAGGAGATACACTCAGTATGTTATTATGTCTTGTATGATATGCATATTGTATGGGGGAGATATATGCAAAGGGAATGTATATTTGATAGAGTTACAAAGAAATTTTTTGAAAAATTAAAAAAATCAACATGCCATACCAAGCTAAGCATCATACTATGTTGTACATAAGTTTTGACTAATAAGTGTTTTTTTCACTAATGCCAAAGGGGGAGATTGTTGGAATTAAGTCAAGTTTGTTATTAGTGACAACACTTATTCAAATTTTGTATGGTTACCAAGCTCTTTGATCAATCTCTAGTATTTTCCATGTAATTCAGTGGTTACCAAACTTCATAGTTCCTACAGAGCATTTCAGTGGTTACCAAGTGAATTTAGGTAGTGTGAAGTCTAGCAATTCTTATTGAGTAGTTCAGTGGTTACCAAGCTTCGTAGTGTCTACTGAATCATCAATTCTTGTAAAGCGAAGCTAGTGTTAACTGAGTGATGAGTGATTTGTGTTTATCGAGTGTAGGTATGGTAAATGTGGAATTTAGTTTCTACCGAGTGACACAGTATCTACCGAGTCACCAATGTACACCAAGTTTGAAACTACATTGAAGTGATTAGTATGGATCGAGCCTCCACTTCTACCGAATGCATGATGATGCCAAATAATGATAGTGGATGCCGTGTATCAAAAATTCACCAAGTCAGTTTTGAGAACCCAAGTTTCTACATTTGGGTCGACTCTGTAATATTTGTGTTAACTTGCATATCGGTCAACCTTTTAATTATGTGAATTGGGTTAGTATACATGTAATGTATTGTATCATACCCAAGAGTAGTGATTTTGAGAAGAGTGAATGCGAATGAAATGAAAAGCATGCGAATGTGAATCAATAGCATATTAAAGTGTATTGCAAGGTCATATTAGGAGCAACCAAGTTGCATCTATCACATAGACGTGATTAGTACTTCAAGGATCTTAATTAGAAATTCAGTTGTAAGTTAGATCTACTGTTTCATCCTAATAGGTGAATCAACTTCAAATCCTTTAACAAGGTAAACTTAACTGTCTTTTCTTTAAATCTCTTTACCGAGTGCATATGTCATTGTATGTTTGTAAAACCTCTAACAAGGTGGACCTAGCAATCCTAATTGCTTGTAACAGGGCAGATCATCATAAGTGATCATTGTAAGCCTTAACATGCCAACTTTATGCTACAGTATTGATGTTTTGTCGGTATCATCCCCATCCCAGTTTTACTTTCTATTTGGAAGGTTTCTAGGTCACCAAATATTGTGTTCAAAATGTTTTATGCTTTCAATTTCTCATGCATACAGTAGATTATATCTATTAATGATAATTTGATTATGTTATTAAGTGCTAAAATTGTTAAAAGTTTTGAGGTTATTCATTCACCCCTCCCCTATCAGTAACCTAGCTAGTTCTAAATATTTCCAACAACTGCTAATCATTTTAATATTATTATTAATAATAAAAATTGAATAGAAATTTTATTAATTATAAAACTTAAATAAAAAATAGAAACAAAAAAGGGAGGGAAGTAAATTTATGATGACAAATGGAGCTTTTTCAATAATGTTTATTTTGAGCCCCTTTTCTTCATAACTTATTTTCATTCCCTAAATAATAGTTGCTCCATAAAAATAAGAAAAGATTCAATATTATCCTTTTTCCACAATCTTAATTCTTCATAGGAACAATCTAGTGCTTAAATTTAAGTATAAAAGTGAATTAAGCAATATATGCAACTACATGAGAATATGGTGTAAGAGTACTCTATGATTGATTAAGATGTTTCCTAAAAAAGACACACTTCTCTTTCATATGAGACGTATTCCTCGCTTGTATTATTTTTTAGTTTGATGACCACAGTGGGCTAAAGACAATGATGCCAGTAAGCACAATAGCCTAACGACAACTATGTTTATTGTTGTTACATAACGTCAGGAAAATCTATCGCCCTCACACTTTGAAGGGCTGTTCATGTTGGATGCAAGTTCAAAATATTTTTTGCTACAATTTTGAATAGTCCAAAAAATAATTAATTATGAATTCTCTACTACAACATTTTCAGAAAAAAAGGCTCGTGTCTGACCACCATAACTAATTAAGAACATTACCAAATTTACTTTTATTTATTTATTTATTATAGTAGGTGAATCATAAAATGTGATGCATATTTCAAATTTCAAAAAATGTTTTCTGGTTTGAAATTTATAGTCATTTTTACATCAATATGTAAATCGACACTTTATAGATATCTTCATTTAAAAAGAAGAATTAATAATTACTTATCGAACTGATATTTTGATAGCAATTATATTGCTGGAAAGCTAAGAATGTCCTCAAAAAAATCTTTTTGCTTTAACAAATTTAGTCATATTAAAAGTTGTTAGGTATCTCCTCGAAGTCTAGATGTCACCTAAATGGGGAGAAATCATGTTATGTTTTTTGAGTTGATCAAGGCAGCTTGATAATTACCATGTCTAATAAGATATCTAATATTGTTCATATCTCTAACCATTATTTTCTATTGGTGTCAACCACTTAATCATTTACAAGGCAGAGTCAAATGGTCACCACTATGACTAAGCTACTCTATATAGGTTGAATCATGTAAATAAGTAAGTATGCACCTAGCTCTATAGGAGCTGAGTAAGTTTTGCACTCACATAATATTTTTGTATACGTGTTGAGCTCATCAGTGATCGAGAAAGTCAATAGTGACCGAGCAAGTTTTTGAGAATACAAGTGTTGAGTTAGTATGTATCGAGCACAATGAAGGCCGAGCAACGACAATGTCGAGCATCAAGAAACAATAAAGGCCAAGCTACAAAAAGTTTACATAGAAGTTAGGAATGGAATGGATTTTTAGGAAAATGATTATTAGGCCGACTTGGAAGGGATATTTAATTTTTCAAGAGGTTGTTATAGAACATTTAATACCTTCAAAGGTTTTTACAAAATATTTACACATTATGGATCATAGATCCCTATGTTGTTTGTTCAACGATCAGGATGAAGAGGCAAAACATGGAATAGAAAACTTTTCATGGAACTCTTTACAAGTGACAATCTTAACCTAGATCGCATGCTAGAAGAGAAGGAGATGAAAAGAGTTTAAGTGTGAACATGAAGCTATATACAGAAAAGGATTGAGTTCATATTAGAAGTCATTGAATGGTTCTGTTATCATCTAAGAGACCAAGTGATCTAGTCATTGCGGTAAAGTGAAAGGGAGAGAAAAACATATTAGACTAGAGGATAGGGCCATTTAGCAAGGAGAAGACTACAGAGCAAACCAAGAGTCAAATACTAGATCAGTTTTAACAGACTTGAATTAGGGTAAATCTCTTAATAGTGTGGTCTTAACAAATCTTTGAAAATCTCCTAACAGAGTCCTTACATTTTTGTAAATGTTAAATCCTCTAACAAGGTCAGACCTAGCAATCTCTCAAGCCTTTAATGTCAAACATTCTAAACTTAACTGATTAACTTTACTACTGCAGTAGTGAATATTTGTGGGTGTCATCCCCACCCCAATTTTACCTTCACTTTGGAGGGTTTCTAGGTAACAAATATTGTGTTATGTATTCTACTTTTATGCATGTGATTGATCATATTTATATGTTACAACAAATTTACACTACTAGTTTTATATGTACAAGTTATTGATAGATGTGGATGAATCTATGAAAAGTTTAAAGTGTTTAAGATTTTGATTCACACCCCCAACCACCACACCCCTGCCCCCCCCCCCCCCCCCCCCCACACACCTCCCCCCCAAAACCTTGCCCCTAGTATCTAGTTTATCATGTTTATTCCTCCAATAGTCAACAATTAGTATTAGAGCATTGGTTCTCTGAGAGAAGCTTAACAACTTAGAGATTAGTTCTTGGAGATGGAGGCATTCAAACTAGATACAGTTATTGAAAATTAGGTGATTGACATTCAAATCACACTGTAGAAACTTCAGAAGGCAAGAAAAGATATGAAGGATTCCCTAAAAAGGAGAAAGGAAATTGCCATCCAGATAAAACAATTTTCTTATGACGAAGTTGAGACTGAAGGTTTCTTTGAACCAATCAATCCAAATGAAAAAGCATATGTTGGTCTACTTGACAAGAACAAACTCCTAAATGAAGAAATAAGAGGACTAAAAAAAGAACATGAAATCCAATTAGTACGACTATGTGAAGTGGTTGAACAAAAGAAGAAAGTTGAAGAAGACAAGACTATGGTTGAAGAAGACAAAAGGGTAATGGATACCAGAATTGAAGGAAGGATATCAGATGTGCAAAAGCTCACAAACACTCAATTGGACATGATGAATCAACCCATTCTTACAAATTAGGAATTGAATCACAAGGATGTGGAAATCCCAAATTTGAAATCATAGGACATACTCAAGAATGAATTGAAAAATGAGAAGGAATCTATGGAGAGATTCAACATACCAAAGGAAGCAATGAAGTACATTGAAAAATTTATGAAGTCATCGAGTTGTTTTGATAGGTTGGAACATTCATGCACTGAAAAAGGAGAATCATACAAGAATGAAGAAATGAAGAATGAAAGATCAGAAGGAAAACTAACATGCTATCACTGTGGAAAACTTGGTCATACTGTAAATATTTGTAGAAGCAAACATGGTATGTAAAATTCTAAACCTAAGTTTACTGGTTACTATTTTGATACAAGAAACAAGGACATTAGATAAAGGAGTATAGGTGAAGATTAAAGAATGCAATTGCTACACCTAAATCTGAAGGATATTTCTATAACTGTCAGAAATATGGGCATAGAGCATATGAATGCATATCACAGACAAAATCCTACTAGACAAATCAAAAAAAGAATTATGCACCTAATAATGCATGTTCCAATTATCATAAATATGGACATCAAAGCAAGATTTGTAGGACTCAAGTAAAATCGGAATACTAGAAAAAGGAAAAAGGAAAAGGAAAAGTGAACATTGAGAAAATTAGGAATGAAATGAACTAGAAATGGAAAAGGAAAACAAAAGATGGAAATAGTGGAGAAAATGGAGCTGAGATCACCCAATCCAATGGAGAAGTGATCATGTCATCTCAAACTAAGCAAGAGAGGTGTGCATGAAATTGTATAATTAATTGATATATCATACATTAGTTCCTTACATGAAACTGTGCCAAAAGTTCATAGCTGCATATAAAAGATGCATAAGAACAAATTTGTGAAAGGTTTCCAGTGTAAGAAAATTTTCTATGTTGACCAAGCATTACAACATGGACCGAGCATTTAAAGAATGATATGATAGAGATCTAGTGACATGGAAGAAACCAAACTATAGACCAAGTTGAAAGGCATCAATATCAATCAAGACAACTGGCTTCCACTCACTTAAGTACACAACATTAATTTAGAACCTAATTGATTAGGAAGAAGGTATATAATATATTTCAAAGACATTATCTCATACCTTGCTTTAGATTTCAAGAGCACAGAGCAATTTGGTGATTTTGGCAATTAGCAAAGATTTGAAAAGTATTTTAGTCAAAGAAGTTAAAACAAGTAAAGATCTAAACTACATTGAGTATCCAAAGAAGGAAGAACTTCAAACCCTATCTACTATCATGGAAGCTTCATCAATCATTGGACTAAGACAAGATGTTAGTAAAATTCACCTAAGTTTGTGGTATTCTAGAGATTGCTATGAAAGGAGACTCTTTGGGTGCGTTATTTTTTATACCACCTAAGGTCATTATAATCCATGATCTCAGAAACTCTTATGTGCAAAATTGGAGAAGTAAGAGATTATGAAATAAGAGAAGCTTATGAGAAGTTGTGTAATGAAGGAATTTTGAAGGACGAATTTCAAATTGTCGAAGGAAAGGGTTAACTCGTGCCCTATAATTCCCAAAAAAATTCAAAGTCGAATGGATAAAGTTGTTTTGAGTAGAATTCATGACACAAAGTATTGGTTACAAAATGTTAGTACTTGCATTTAAATGTTTTTTACAAAATATCCCAATAGTGATTACACAAATGTGCTACTTACCAACCAAAAAAACTAAGAAATAAATGACAATTAGTACACATGAGATCCACTATTACTACATGTGTTTTCATTTTTTGGACTAGAAAAAGTAGTATTTGAGAGGTATCTATGATAAAACCATAATGATTATCAGAGCCCTGGTCGATAATTAGGTCTTTGCTCCTATATAAGTAGGATATTTCTATTGGATAACAAGATTTTTTCAGTTAGAAGGCAACCCCTAAATAATAGTAGGCAGATTTTATTGTTGTTCAGGATTTTATTGACAAATTAATTTATTTGGATATTTAAAGTTAATCATTCATATGTTTATGTGATTATTCTTTTTGAATAACTAGGAACAATTTTAATCATTTACATATAGATTATTGGTTATTATAAGAATAGGAATAACATACAAAAATGAAATATCTTTTACAATCGATAAAATATTAAATTATTTGATTTTTCTTTAGAAAAATTTCATAATGAATATATTTTTTAAATTGGACTTTCTAGTTCTAATCAATTAATCTAAGTGTTTTCATAGAACAAGCTACAACCACATGTTGGGGTTACCATAATTTAATATTGCATTGTCAATATAGTTAATCATTTGACTATTTATTTGCTATATAAGTGCATTCTAGTTTAAATTGTTCACTACACAACAATGAAAATATCATATATTTTTTCCTCAACAAAAGATGTACAAAATATGGTCAATAAATAATTGTCTTGTGTAATAATAGCTAATGATAATGAACTCTCAAAAATAGCAACATGCTTCTTAATCTTCTAGTTGCAAAGGAAAAGAATGAAATGTTTAACCATCTGGACTCTTCCTTTTCCAACAACACTCCAATCACTAAAGAGATTTTTAAAGAAAAAGAAAAATGTGCTTTGTAGATAGCAAAAATATGTGGATGAAGTTTCAAACCACAACAACTTTATTTTATTGAAATGTACCGTTCAAAGAAATCAAGATTTTGCAGGTGAATGTGCATACAATGACAGACAAAAAAATATTTTTTTGTGCACAGAATAAGAACTTTTACTTGAATTAAGAATTTAGTTGCAAATGCCTGAATTCTTTGGTACATAATTATTTTCTCATTCTCACTCTTGAGATCACACTTGAAATTTGTAATAAGGTTTCTTAAGTCAAAATTTTGTATTTTCTTGACTAATATCATGTAGATGCTCTTCATGTAACACCCATACATGCTTTTCACCCTCATCTAATTCTTTTATTCACTTTTTGTATGCTTTTTTTTATTAAAGGTGCATCAGTTTTCAAGATATCCACATTAAGAATGCCATGATTTTGTGATCATTCAAAGTCTAACTACACGATGTTACATGTTGAATCAACAATAATTTCTCCCCTCTATGTTGAGACTTATCTCTCATCATCCATGCATAAAATCTAATCTATTCTTATCTTTATTTGCATGGGTAAAATTCATGTTTATATTTATTTTCTCTACACAAAATCTAACTATTACTTGTGTACTAAGTCTCCATAACTAGGTCTATGTAGACTGTTTATTGGAATGATTGGATATAAAATGTATTTTAGTGTGTAACTCTGATATATAGTCTTAGAAAGGAGTTTTTTCATTTCAAGTAAATTTTTTAGAGTTATATATTTGTGTTTGTTGATAAATCAATAGCATTAGTTCATATGTTGTAGCAAACAATAATTTATGTCTTCTTAAATTACATGCTCTATTTTTTAAGAAACCTACATGTGGAAATGCCTTCCTAATGCCAATTTAAGCGAGATATAAGAAAGATTTCAAATCTACTCCATAACATTGAGATAAGAAGAAAAAAGAAAAAAGAAAATACGATGCACACAAAATAAACAAAGGAGACTAGATATAACACGGAAACCCTTACAGGAAAAATCCACCACCCAATAACCCAAGCAACTTCTTTGTATTATAGTAATCAATATTACATATAATGAACTATGGATTCTTGCACGGACTCAGATTATGTTGTAATCAACTTGAATTTCACCATGAATATCCCAAAAAAAAATGCAACAATTCATACACACTACAAATGCTATGCAATCTAGTGTATTAACTATCACAAAACAAAATAGTTACTAGCAGCATTGGAACTGGTCCATTTGACAGTCTCAATGGTCACTCATGCATTTGAGAATCACTCCCTTTGGCCTCAGAAACTTCCTTCGACATCAGGTCACTCCCTTCAGCATTAGGTCACTCCCTTTGGTTTAAGAAACTCCCTTCAACATTGGGTTACTCTCTTTGGTCTTAGACACTCCCTTCGATATCAAGTCACGTCTTTTGGCTTTAGATACTTTCTTCGACATTAAGTCACTCTCTTTGGTCATGAGCACTCCCTTCAGTCATGGGCACTCCCTTCAATCATGGGCACTCCCTTCAGTCATGGGCACTCCCTTCAGCATCGAGTCACTTCCTTTGGCATTAGATCACTCCCTTTGGCATTGAATAACTCCCTTTGGCTTTAGTCACTCCCTTAAGCATTAGGTCACTCCCTTTACCATTAGACACCCTCTTTAGATGACCTAAACATCCATCATACATAACAGTCACCCATAGGGTGAGCACTATACATGTGATTCATTTCCAATAATCTACCACTTGAGGAGATACATGTTGATATCCATTGGGTTACTCAAGAAAGCCATGTGCCCCATTTAAACATATTTTTTCTCACTTTAATACCTCCAAGGTATACAACATGAATTCAAAATCATCAACATATACAACCTATAACATACAGTGTCAAGCCTCAAAACCAATCTACCACTTATACATTAAGAAGCTCCAATTGCACAAGTAATGTCAATATGATATGGATCCATTAGAAAACATCACCATGGTCTCTAAGAATTCATGGGAACCTGTAATTGATCAATCCATGCCAACTCTGAATGCAAAATTGCAATATCATGAAATATCAAATAATAGGAAACTTAGTCAATATATTTAATTATAAATGTTCAGTGCTTGTTTCTTTCAATTTAATAGATTTGGGGTGAATGTATAAGTATTCCTCCTATGGTAGGAAGTAACAAGTGCCACATAATGGCTAAGTACTTGGCTTAATTAATAATAATTATAATTTTATATGTAAATTGAATTGTAATTTTATTAAATCTTATAATTTTATTAAATAAAATATAACAATAATCTTAATTTTATTTTAATGTACATAGTTATAAATATAATACATTTTAAATTGCAATATATATTATAATTGTAATAATAACTTAAAACTTTAATGTAGATAGTCTAAATAAAAGAAGTAGTTATACAAAGATTTTTTATTTAGCTTATATATAATAATTTACATATAATTTGATTTACATATAGTAAAGAAAAGTGGTATAAAAAAGGTAAATAATATACTATTATCATGTTCTTTAAAGGTGTTGAATTTTGAAAGTCCATATATAAGACTTCAATTATTTTAGCAAATAAGATCACTCTAAATTAATTTTTTATTTATTAAAAAAATTACATGTAGTCTATGAAAAATACTAATTGCATAATACTATTAAAAAATAATTGTTGTTGATTGGTAGAAATAAAAATCATTAATCACTACTTAAGAAATAGTAATAAAAATAATAATTTACTATACAAATATATTTTTTATTTGGAATAAAAATTATATTAAGGAAAGAGATCAAGATTTACATATCATTACTAGTTTAATAATACTATAGTATTAGAATGAAACTTAAAATATTTTATTTTTAAAAAGTAAGCTAAATGAAAAAAATGATTTAGTATATAGATAATTTACATTAACTTATTAAAAAAAAATTTAAATAGATTTATAATTTTTGCATTAGTATAGTCACATTTAAGTTTATCTATTGGATATTAATTTTGAATTATTTAACAAATGAATTGAATGATAACTTCAACACATTTTTAAAAAAAAAAATTAATATGATTTATAGTGTAAGACCTCCTTGGTACAACCTTTAAATAAAAAATAAAATAATATAGAAAATATTGATATAATAAAATTGATATTTTTTCTATTAGAAATAAAAGTTTCAGAAAATACAAAGCAACCAAAGTACCATCACGAAAGTCAACAAGGAATGACACAAAGAAGAAAGTAGATAAAGAAAAGGATTGTGATGACATGGATAAGGAAAACAATGGAAAGAAAGGTCACGAGGAAGGTTAGAAGCAACTTGGTGTTCAAGGAAAGATGGAGAGAGGATAAAGAAGAGAAGGAGGAGGATAATGATCCACCTAGTGATGATCCTCAATTTGATATATTAGAGTGAAGTGTTGAAGTTAAAGATGAAGGAACAAGTTTAAAGAGTATTAGGAATTAAGACAATATTTGATAGAAGGAGGTCCAAGAGAATCAACAGACATGTATTAAAAAAGACATTGCACATGTTTGAACATCTTATGTTGGATGTTAGAGTCAACATGGATAAGTCAATACCGAGAGAAATAAAGGTATATTTGGATAGTATGGAGGCATCATGAATAGATCTTGAAGAAAAATTGACCAAGGAGGCTGAATATAAAGTGGAAGAGCAGACAAAGGAAATTTTGTCAAATAAAATTATAGATTTGAAAGGGAAGTTACATGTCAATCTTTGTTGTAATATTGAACAAAGCCACTACAATGTATATTGCTCTACCCAACTTTGATACATTCACTACAAAGATTGACACCAACATTGTTAGTGTAAAAGACGAGTGAACAAGTCATATCAAAAGATTAGACTCAGCGATAAATATTGTACAACACTCAATAATACTAAAGGAATGTATTGCAAAGGAATGAGAACTTATAGCTAAGAAGGAGAAAATAATAACTAAAATTCTGGAGTTATAAGGAATGTTAAGTTTGCATATAGCTGTTATGAAGTGGAGTCCAGCAAAATAAAAAGGTATTGTTCATACAGATGGAGAACATTGAATTAGAGTTACAAAAGAATATTTTCACCTTGCAAGCTTTGAAGAAAACATGGGACAGGTTGGTGTCACTTACTGAATCAAGGTATACAACTATAGTGAGAAAATTTGAAATACTTATAATTTTGACTACATACATTCTATTTTGTCATGTTTACTAGCATTGATTACCATAAGCAAAAAGGGGAAAAGATTCAGATTGGGAGAAGATTAGAATGACCAAGAAAAGATAGGAAAATAAAAGGAGAAGATTCAAACTCGAAGAAAAAAGGATATTGGAGTATTAGAGACAGATATAGGGAAGTCACATGAATGAGGGAGTACAATTTAGAGGACACAAACAAGCATGTAGTTTTTTTTGTTTTTATCGTCAATGCCAAATGGGGAGATTTTTGGCATTTGCATTTGATGAGTATGATGATGAAGGTGTGACATATATATAGTTTTTTTATTGATGTCAAATACCTAAGGAATATTCATTGAACCAAAAAGTAAACTTCCTATCAATGTCTTAGTCTTAAGGCACTATTAGAGCATAAGTGCATTTATCAAAGGTTTAACTATTGGAGTAGAGTATGGAAGATGTTATTGAAATACTATCAATGTATCAAGGAAGTTTTGTTTGGTAGCTGACAATACAAATAAGAAAGTGGTTAACCATAAGATCTACAATCAAGATTGTGTGTAAGGTTAGAGAAGGAAAAAGAGAAAAATATTGAGATGCAAAAAAGAAGAGAGGAAAAGTAAAGGTAAGACATTGAACACTATGAAAAATGAATGGAAATTATAGAGAAAGAAGGCCATAACATAGCACTAGAAGGGATCTGACAAGATTAAGGTAGAAGTAAGAATCAGGTCATCTTATACTAACACTTGACCAATTTTCTACAAGATTTGTAAAAATCCTTAAAACTAAGGTACTCTGTTATAGGACTAACAAGTCTGCATATGAAAATTTGTAAATCTTTTGACAAGGTGATTGCCATGAAAGGTGGGATAAAATCTTATTATTGGGTAGTCTTAGTAAGATTGGTTATATAATTTGTTCTAGGGGAAAATGGAACCAATGATAAATGATGCAAAAAAGGCTAAGAAATTTGAACAATTTCTCCCTGAGCCATTCAATACAAGAGAAAGAGGGGCTTCCAAAAATAACTCTCGATAAGCCCTAAATTTGATTAGTGAAAAGAGAATAAAGGGATGTCAATACAAAATCTAGGAGCTGGTCAAGGAAGTATGATAGCAAGTTCTCTTTCATGCAATGTAAGCAAAAGATATGAAAAATATAGATCTGAAATACACACAAAGTCCAATAGAGATCTAAAAGTAAATGTATGCATCACCTCAAAATGCAAAGAGGAAGATGTAATTTTTCTTCAAAACTCATAGATCTGAACTATTTCTGAACTTCCAACCATGAATCTCGGAATAAAATGATGAAAGGAACAAAGCCCAATTTAAGTCTCCTTAGAATTTGAGACTAAAGCAATATGTCGACTTGGGAAGTTTTCTTACAACCAGGTTGATGTAGTTTGATGAACTAAAATTGATAAATCCAAAAAGATTGCAAATAATAGGTTCCAAATCTGTAATGTGTTTCACTCCCACCTACAAATCTGTAACAAATTTTATGTGTGTGGCTGTGTGGCTATAAAGGGGTTTTCCTTAGTCAACTCCCTATTTTGGTGATTTCCACCTCCATGAATAGTCTTTAGGATAAATTTCATTTGTATGTGTGTATGCATGTAACACTAGATTCATATATTGTCATGTATATGTGTGTATGTGTGTAACACTAGGGTCTTCTTGTCTAGGATAGAGACTAGTAAGGGTCAAGCATGGAATTGATGTGTCAGATTGTCATATGGAGATCCAATCTAGGATTTTAAGGTCCTCGAAAGAGAGCATACCCATAGATTAGGTCCTAGTGTAGTGAATATGTGAAGAAAGAGGGAAAATGAGGATGATTTTCTAGGTCCTACCTTAGTTTCACCTAGAAGATGAAGGAGAAACAAAGAGAAGTGTGTGCTTAAGATATAAATATGAAATGCAAAGATGCTAAAGAGGAGCTAAAAGGTGTTAAATCAAAGTGTGTCCAATTTAAGATGATAGACAATTAACATTGTATTTATCACTTTTCACCAAGTGATAGAAGGAAACATTATTGTAGGCCTAATCATAAACCTTTTGGATTGCAACGAAAAAGTTGTGGGTATCATCTCCACTAGAATTTTTCCCTTTGACCAAAGGTTTTCTATGATACGAAAATCTATGTGTTATGCATGTGTAAATTTCTTATGTGTTAGTATTATTTACTTTCATGCATATGAATCCTTAAGTTACAAGTCACACTATTAGTTACATGGAGGATTTATCGGGTTAGAGATATTAGAATTTATCAATGAATGAGGATAAAATAATTAAAGGTTAAAATTGACACTTGTACTAGTTCACCCCCTCATTTCTTAACCTTTCCAATTAATAATTAACAGTTTGGGTTGTGTATTCAAAATTTGAATTCTCACCCCTACTACTAGCTCAACTTCTTGATGCGGTAGTGCACTTCTCTTATTAGATGTAGCATGTTTATATAGGAGTCACAAGTTTTCTGTGTCTTCAATGACTCTCTCTCATTGGAAATAATTTAATTTTTTATTTTTTCAATTATTCCTCATTATGTTAAACCATCACCATTAAGTGCAACAATGAATGCATCCCTACCCTTCTTCATGATGTGGTAGTCATGGGTATCTTTCTCCATGCTTTCCTTCCTGACTTGGCGAAACCATCTTGCATGGCCACCTATTGATCTTCTTTCCTTTCCACTTGTCATCCTTCTACTCATACGAACTTCACTTATCATACTTCATCTAAGTGGATCACCTTTGTCATTGTCTCTACTAGACTCACACTTATTCTCTTCTGTAATCACACTTGTGAACTAGAGATGCACATCAATGTGATTTTCTAGTTGTTTCTCCCTACTAGTCTTGGTTTCTTCACATGCCTTGACATCAATGACAACACCTCTGGTAACTAAGTCTACTAGACTTTAGTCTTTAGGGTTTAATACAATTATGCCAACACTAAGTTCATTTCATTTTCAATAGTCTGGCCTTTGGAACAAAATAAACTTTTTAGCAGACACAATTAGGAGGCATATAACCTTGCAATTGACAAATCAAGCATTAATTGAAAAACCTATCCAATAAAGTTAGAAATCATTTCAATCAAACTTTTCATCATCAATCAATAATCATTGTCTAGCGTTTTGTTATTCATCCTATCAAAAAAAAATCTTATATGAGATGTATCCTTCCCAAAAGTAGACATTTTCATTATTCATAATGTATCTTATGTTAGAAAGTAAAGTACACGAAGATAACTAAGAGGAGAGGGGATGAATTAGTTATGCAATTAAAACAATTCTTGATATCCTTATTAATTTCAAAACATGTAAACAATAGATGCAATAACTATAGAAAGATCATCATACACAATAACACCATATCTGTTAACTAGGGAAACCCTTGATCAAAGGGAAAACCCCAGTGGGGATGGTACCCAAAAAATGATGTACTAATATAAAAGTTCCTTATGAAAAGATGGACCTTATTAGGAGTCAATTAAATAAAATCAGTACATATCAATCCTTGTTAGGAGATTCCAACCCTGAACTACGAGTTGATTAGGAAGACAGATGGATCCATTGTCCAAATAACTTTAGTAATATCCTCACCGAATAATACAATGGTACATCAACACTATCTAACAACAACTTCTTTGCTAGATAAAATTCCTTGTCCACTCACTATGCCTCAACTGTACCAAACACTTTTCTGATAAAAAGATATTTGTTATTAGGTTCACAAGATCTCACCTACAAGTTCACATACTCATATTACACAATGTCTACACTGGATGATTAAACCAAAAAAAATCATCCTTCCTTTATACCAAGTCCTAAAATAAATTATCTAGTCAGCCTTGAGGCTTTCCCAATTTACAATAATAATAATATAGGACCATCTTGATTTATTACAATTACACATTACATTATATCTTTACACTTTTGTACAATTACAAACAAATTAACTGCTCACAATCTTCATTACTCTTCACTTGATGCTCATTTGGATGTGCACATTTGATCACATCATCTTCATCAATTCTTCTACCTCTATCCAAGTCCACTTAACCAGATTCCATCTCCATTTAGAGATATAATCTAAACAACAATAACCGCATCCTAGAAAACTCTGTCGAAATGTTGCCTTTACTAAATCTTCAATAAATCTATATTGTCCTCATATTTTCACACGTGCTCTTAACTGTATCATCTAGGAACTTTTTAGAACATCTCTTCAACTACACATAAGATCATCTTCATTTCTTGAACCTTGTTCAACCAAACTCTATATGCTTCTCTTCCAGTCTTCACAAAATAACCAGTATGTTGACATCAATTACAAACTCTATCATGAATTCATCACACAACCTATGAATCATGTCTCCAAAAATGCTAGGATACTCCCTCATAGGAGTACCATCAACATTCATGCTTTACAATCTCCCCCTTTGGAATTGATAGAAATATACATGAAAAACATCTAAGTTCCATGAAGACCAAACATCTCTTCTACATCTTCTCCCCCATTCATGTTGTCCATGAATGTTATATATTCTATAACCAACATGCATGAGGAAGGTGGTAATCTCCCCCATACATCCACATATTTTCAAATCTTCTTCATCAATCCAATCTTCTTCATCAGTATTTTCAAATCCTCTTCATTAATGATATCTCTCTCCCCAATTGACACCAATATGCAAGGATTTTACATGTGTCTCTCCCATTTATATTATACAATGATATTTTTCATGTATTACTCTCCCCCATCGACATCAATAACAAAGGTATCATTATGTTAATTCACTTCATAAGATATGCAATACGCTCAAGTGTTCAAAAACATTGTTAAATAATAGTACCAAAAGTCCTTGATGACTCAACTCAAACATAGATACTCTCCCATAGAAGAAGCATCAAGAATAAAATCCAATCCAAATAAAAGTAGGGCTCTGTTACCATTGGATTGATGCAATTTTTGCATCAACTACTCAAAAGTAGGTTGGAGCATAACCCTATGCATACCTCTCAAGTACTCAAATATATCTTTTGGTAAAGGTTTTGTAAATATATCTACTACATGCTCCTTTTTGCTAATATACTCTAGTTTGATATTTTTCTCTACAACTTTATCTCTCAAAAAGTGATACTCAATAGATATATGCTTTGTCTTTCAATGTAAAACTAGATTCTTTGACATACTTATTCTACTTGTGTTATCACAATGTATAATAATAGGCTTTGCAAACTCAATCCCAATGTCTTTCAACATTTGTTTCATTCATATGACCTGGTTACAATTGTTTGCTGCCACTACCTACTTTGCATCTATTATACTCTGTGAAATACTGTCTTGTTTCTTGCTTAGCCAAGAAACTAATCTTCCTCCCAAGAAGAATGTTCCACCACTAGTGTTTTTTCTCTCATCTATACTTCTTGCCCAATCCACATCAATGTATACACATAAAGTAAAATCACTTGATCTGCCATACCATAATCCATAATCAGGTTTACCCTTCAAATATCTAAAAATTCTCTTTACTGTTGGATAACGTAACTCTTTAAGATCGGCTTGAAATCTTGCCACAATACCGATTGCATTAGATATATCAAGTCTAGCATGTGCCAAGTATTGCAATCCACCAACTATAGATTTGTACTTTCTCTGCTCAATAGTAGGGGTTGCATATTTTCTAGATAACTTGTGACCAATTATCATACGTGTTCCAGCAAGTTTACAACTCTCCAAACCAAATCTTTACCACAAGTCTTTAAGATACTTATCTTGTGATATGAAGATGCCATCTCTGTTCTAAAAAATCTACAATCCCAAGAAATACTTCATCCCACCAATTATACTCATCTCAAACTCTTTTTCCCTCTCTTTAGAAAATGCTTCACTTTCTTCATTATCACCTCCAAATATTATGTCATCCACAAATACCTCAACGACTAATAAGCCATTGTCAATCTCCTTCAAATACAAATTACTAAATTAGCATTACCTTTTCCAAATCTCAAACTTATCAAATACTTGTCCAATCTTGTATACTAGGCTTTAGGTGTTGGTTTCAATCCATAGAATACTATTTTAAATTTGTAAACCATGTATCCTTTATCTATCAAAAGAAAACCACCAAGTTGCTCAATGTATACCTCTTCTCCAAGTTTACTATTTAGAATGGATGATTTGGCATTCATCTTATACACATTGAAATTCTTGTGTGTTGCATATGCAAAAAACATTCTTACTACTTCTATTCTAACAACAAGTGTAAATGTTTCCACAAAATCAATTCCTTCTTGTTGTGAATAACCTTTACATATGAGTCTTTCTTTGTTTCTCACAAGTTCACATTCATCTTGTTTCTAAATACTCACTTAGTTCCAATAACATTCTTACCCCAGTGTAATGAGACTTGACGAGTCTAACCAGGACTCTACAAGTTCAAGCTAGAGTCGCCATTTATGAGGCAATTTACCTCTAGACTTAGACTTGACCGAGTCTTGGCAGAGTCCACTTGGACTCATCAGACTCGCCGAGTCCCAAGCCTAGGACTCTCGCAGGTGGCCAACACATAAAAAGTGAAATTTTTTAAAAAATCATTATTTTAAGTTTCCTTTTTTGGTTTTTATAACATCTAATTGACCTAAAAAGGTCATTCCACCATTTTCTTATACTCACAAGAGAGAGGAAAGAGTTAGAGAAGAATATTGGAGTTTTGAGAGAGAAATCAACAAACCAGTTAGCTCTCCCATATCGGTTGCTGATGGTTTGTGCAACTTTATAGCTTGCACTAAAGCATTGAGAGGAGCTTAAGGGAGCATTTGGAGGAGGTTTCTACAAACCTGCATTTCCATTGTTTGACTTTGTGCAAATTTGAAGAGGTAAGCTACAAGTTGCATTTCTTTGTGTTGTTTGTAATATGTTTTAAATTTTTACATTCATATTTTTTACTTCTCATTTTGTTTACATTTTTTGGGTCTCTACTACTATTATCTACTATTTAGAATCTAGATTTATTCTAATTTATGTTGATGACAAAGTAAGAAGGCCCTAAAGTTTAAAAATCTGATTTGATGCTAACTTTTTTCTATTTATAATATATTCATATTGCAGCAGGCTAGCAGCAAACACATTGAAATTTGACATAATGCCTCGGGGTGAGGGAAGTGGAACTAGGCCTGCATTTAACCCTAATGCAAACCCAAGTGCAGTAGAAAGGGATAAGGCTTGGAAACATGCCATCCTGGGGCACAAAAAGGGAGTTGGTACATGTTGGCATTGTAGTGTAGTATATAATGAGGGAGGAATAAATAGATTGAAGTATCACCTAGCAAATATACCTAGACGTGATGCTAAAAAAAGAAAATATGTACCCTAAGATGTTATGCGAGACATGCAAACTCTTCTAGAGGAAAACATAGAGAAAAAAGAATTGAAAAAGAACACCAAGAAGAAATGGCACAACTAGCTCAACAGGGATCTTCTAGTTTTCGCTCTCCATTATCTCCTACTCCACCTATGGATGCCATTGCATCTACAAGTGTGACCATTGGGCCTCACATTTGGAAGCAAAGATCGACACTTGATTCCATGTTTGCTCCATGCATGGCTCCAGGTGCACAACCATCGCTTGAGAGCATGAGTTGGAACAAGGAGAAACATGAGTATGCAAAATTGGAACTTGGAGACTTCATCTACAACAACATTTCATTCAATGCAGTAAAGTACTTATTTATTTAAATTTAAATTTATGTCTTCTCTTGCTTTCAAAGTTTCAACTTTAAACTTTCAACTTTCAAGAGACAATAATATTATTATTTTGTTTATTTTAATTTGTATTTTTTTTTCAAATTTATTTATAATATAATAATTTGTTTAAATTTAAATTTTATTTAATTTTTTTTAGGTCCCCTTATTGGAAAATTGGAATCTATGCTGTACCTACTTGTGGTTCAGGCTTCAAAGCCCCTAGTGCTGACAAGCTAGGAGGCCTTATTTTGAACCAAAGTGTGGCTGATGTAGAAGATGCAATCAAGGATCAGCATGAGGTGTGGAAGATGAAGGGTCACACCATCATGACTAATGGTTGGACTAATAGGAGTAGAACACTACTCAACTTTCTTGTCTCCTCATTAGGTGAACCCTAATTGTACTTAGAGTCTTAGACATTAAAAATTTAGAAGTAGAACTTGTACTTAAGTGATTAAGTTTATAAATTATGAATTTATAAATTATGATTCATCATTCATCATTATACTAATTTGTTTCTTTTTCTTCAGATGCCATGGTTTTTTTTGAAATCAATTGATGCCTTAGGAAAAACAAAAACTGTTGAATATCTTTGTCAGGTAATAGATGAAGTGATAAAGGATGTGGGTGAGGAGAATGTGGTGCAGATAATTATAAATAATGTAGCATATTATGTTGTTGCAGGAAAGCTTCTTATGGAGAGACACCCTCACATATTTTGGACCCCTTGTGCTACTCACTACATTGACCTCATGTTAGAGGATCTTGGTAAACTCCCTTAGATAAAAACAATTATAGAACAAGGAAGGAGTGTATGCAAATTCATATATAATCATACATGGGTCCTAACTCATGAGGAAACACAATAAGCAAAAGGAGTTGTCTCATCCAAGGGTCACTAGATTTGCAACCAATTTTCTCACATTGAAATCTTTGCTTGATTCAAAGAGAGGTTTGAGATGCATGTTTGTTAGTGAGAAGTGGATTACACCACCATATGTAAAAACCACTACAAGGATTGATGTAGCTGATCATGTTTTTGGTGAGGCTTCTTTTTATACACTGATTGTTGATATTGTGATGGTAATTCTCCCTTTTGTCCTCATTTCAACTTTCTTTTTTAACGAAATTATGTTATAAATTATTGTTCATTTTTTAAAGAAAAAACTTAACGCTGATTATTTCTCTTCCAATTTTCATAATGATTGTAGTTTGTAAAGCTGCTTGTTGTTTTCCTATGAATTGCTAATGGAGAGAAGCCCTCAATGGGCTACATTTATGAGGGCATGGATAGGGTAAAGGAGGTCATTCACTCTTTTTTTGTAGGGAATCGAGATAGGTATAGGCCTATATGGGATATCATTGATATACGTTGGCACAATCTACTTCACAGGCTTATACATGTAGTGGCCTACTTCCTTAATCCAACATACCAATTCAGCCCACATTTCAAGGGTGATGATGAGGTGTGGAGTGGTCTCTACAATGTTATAGAGAGAATGTCACCTAATTCAATAGTTGGAACAATTGTAATCCATGAGATTGAGTTGTTTAAGAAAGATCATCGGGACTTATTTGCATGAGAGTTGTGTAAGAAAAATAGGACAGAATTGATGCATAGTAAAAATATTTGATTCTACATCCTAATTTCTAATTCTATTACCATTTTAATTTGATAAATTCAAAGTTATTGATATGATTCAAAGTTTTCTTGTTTCAGATGCATGGTGGGAGATGTTTGGCACAAAGGTGCCAAATTTACAGAGGATTGTGATTTGTATCTTGAGCCAGACATCAGTGCATCAAGATGTGAACATAATTGGAGTATATTTGAGCACATACACATGAAGAAGCGCAATAGGTTGGCAGTGAAAAAATTGAATGATCTTGTCTTTGTTCACTACAACCTTTGCCTTTACCATAGATAGATCCTTGGCACCAATACATCACCGATTGTATTAGAGAATGTTGATCCTCATGTAGAGTGAAACACAGAGATGGCTGATCCCATATTCAGTGATGAAGATGTGGATTGGGTAGATTAGGTGGATCAAGAGGCTGAGGTAGTAATGATGGTAGTTGAGGAGGCTAGAGCGTGAGGAGACAGAGTGCAGGACCTTGAGGCTAGGAGTGATGGATCTTATTCTGATGATGAGGATTATGTGGGTGAGGATGAGGATGATGATGAGGATGAGGATGAGGTTCAAGCTCAACCTCAAACATAGTGAGAGAGGATGACTCTACAGTCTTCCATGACTTATCTTAGGCACACTCCTAGGAGGACATAGACTACTATGAGCCTTAGTCTTCTAATTGTTATTTTGATATATGTTTTGAACTTTTGATACCATGAATTTAATAATTCATGAATATTATAGACATTTGAGTCTTTGACACTGGAGTGTTACTATGTTCATTACTTTAAGTTTATACTTTATAGTTTATAACTTTATATTGTGTTATTCAAAATTTTCCTTCAGAAATTTACTTTTATACTTATGTGATGTATGCAAAAATTGTGTATGTGCATTAAGTAGCTTCTATTTATCTCAATTATTGTGTATTTGATGTTAATTGACTAAAAGATGCATGAAACAATCTTAAAATCCTTAAAAATCTTTGAATTTCATGGGTTTTTCAACTTTCCTAGTCCTTGTCGATTCCTTGTCGAGTGCAGTCACCGAATCTGAGCCTGAGTCAAATTTTTACTTTCTAAGTCAGAGGCAAGTATGACATAACTATGTCTTACCCATAGGTCTAGGAACTAATTCCCATGTATTGTTCTTTTTTGTAACCCCCTGCTTGAGAACCCAAAAGAAATAAACCTAATATGTTACAAAGTTTATTTAACTATATTTTTTTGAAAATATAAACATAAAAGAAACAATTCAAAAACAATATAAACAAACACAATATTTACATAATTGTAATTATAATATAGATTTCATTCTTGAAGCATTCCTTCATGTTGAGTCCTGTTTTAGAAAGTGTTATTAATAAGTTTAAGTCTCAATTACAATATCCCTGATCATAAAGAAATAATAGATACACCATCTCATTGGCAAAATCATGAATACATCTAATGAATAATCTCTGCTAAACATGTCACATGATATGCAAGAATAGATACAAGTACATCAAGATACAAGATACATGATAACTTATATACCAAAACTAAAGTAGAAGTTTCCAATATAAGAACAAGAATAATAATGGTGCAACTACATCATCAAGCATCCAACATTAGCCAATCTAAGGGGGACACAAATGGTAAAAAGTCACCACCTCTTGACCATGTGGTCACCTGACCAGGCTCCCACTCCCACTATGCAAGAGAGATAATGAATGATTTACATACGAATAATCAAACCATAAAACTATCCTAGGCAAGGAATCCCAATAGCCAAATTTACCTCAAGGTTACATAAACTAATAGTAAAGAAAAGATAACCAAACTTGAAAAGACACTCATCCAAACTAACATAACATACCAAAATCAACAACATATACAAAGTACAAATCAAATATCAAAACCATAATGATACAACCACCTCCAAATCAATGTCAAGTCTCATAAGAAAAATAACCAATAGATAACAACTATCGTCAATAAAAACAAATCACCAATCACTAACTCCAACAATAAAAGCACCACCAATGAATAACTGACACTCATCAATAAAAGTCAGTTGTTAATGATAATTGACATCCAATAAATAAATAATAACTCACAATAAATACACTATTAAAAGTAACATCCAACAAGTACACCACTAGTGGTAAACATAAAAAAACCATGAAGGAGAATCAAGCTACATACTATGGAATGTCATCACACAAGCCAACTCTAAGGTTAACCTAGTAGTCTCTTAGGACCATGCCCTGAAAGTGACTCTATGCAAAACCAAAATACCCTCTTGTGAAGACAAGGAAACTAGTCACACCCCTCAATGTATCATCCCATTCCCATTCTTAGCCTATACAAGTACTCAAGGCATGGACAAGGTAAAATCTCTAACCTATCTTTTAAATTTATCTCAAGGCATGAGAGAGGAAAGTATTTTAATTACTATGTTGTCACTTGTTACACAACTTACAATGAGTTACATTGTCAACCATTTTGGGCTCCGACCCCAGTACAAGCCACTCCCATAGACATGCACTTAGACTACATTCCCAAAACTCATAAACCACAATTATGTCTCATACCACAAAAGTAATACTGATCAAATTTGGTTTCTTAACACACAACTCAAAAATAACATTGGTTCGCAAAATCCAAGTTCTCATAAATGCTCATCAAAATAAATCTCAATTTGAACGATAAAATATATCATGACATCTAGTCAAATAATCATAAATGAAACCTCAAAATGCCTCTGGTGCACATCCTATCTTAGCCAACTAAAAAATCCACAAAGAAAAACCATCACAAAAATAAAGATCACAAGACTATGAATAGAATATAAGAAATTACATAATTTTTAATCATATGGTTTAATTCCATGATTTTCTATTGTTAGATTGACTTGTAAAGATGTGTTTAGAAATAAAGTAAGAATATACATGTTAAGGTAAATTGTTATGTTAATATACTTATTTAAATCAATATGTATTTAAATGTCAAATCTCTTTGTGCATATAAAATATCATGCAACATTATCATGTTATTAATTTAAATAATCTTAAATCATAAATGATTTAATTAATAACATAAAGATATTTTATTAGCTTTAAATATTGATACCAATTCCATTTCTAAAATATTACTATGACTTCTATCTAAGTCTAATATTAATATTTACTTTTACTTTAATTCAATATGACTCTACAAATAACTCAAACTTGAAATTATAATTATAATTAAGTTATTTACAATTTCTCTTATAATATTCAAATATTCATAACTAGATGATTATATGGTGAACTCCACTACAACTTCTCTTAAAATATAACCAAATCACAATTTTATAGTTCTTTGCTATATTTGTTGGGTAGATTGTGTTAAATTTTTTTTGCATCAATGCTTCGAATCGCACTCTATTCCTATAGCTCTTTCACCCTGATGATGGATTGTGGAAACACAATTTTATATTTATTAACTTATAACTTCACTTGCATTAATAAATATATAACAAGTTATAACTCAGTAAGAGTTTTAAAAATAATTAATATTAAAAACTCACTCATAAGAAAGTAAGTAGTATTTATTTATTTTATTTTTCAAATAAATATATTTTTTAATTTAATTTTTAAAAATAATTTTAAATTTTTTTGAAATTAATAATTAGTCATAATTTTTTTAAATAAATAAAAAAATTCTATTATATTTTTATAAAATAAAAATAAACATATGATTAGTATTTTTTTGCATGTCTTTGATCTCTCAAAATCATGCAACCATAGTATACTTAGTTTTCTATGTTTAGTATATTTGTTCTCACATGGATGTAGAAGTTTAGTTACAACATACTTTCCTCTCAATTAATTTTTTGCTTTTCTAATCAATTTTGCAACCAAATTATTTTAGATATAAGAGGAATATTTACCTTTATTTAGAAAATTCAAGTTAATCACATGGTTCTAAAGGAAAATTTAAAGTTGAAACCCTAACTATTCAATTTGTTATTTTTTCATATTTTCTATAATCAAAATTTTCCTATAGTAGAAAGCCTCTTAAAATAATACAGTAATAATAATTTCCTAAATTTTTCTATAGTTTTCCTCATTCAACTTTTCTTGATTAATAAGTTTTTCCTTTTCAAAATCTATAACATAATTCTTTATCAAAAAATGAATACAATAAATTAATAAGCATTATGCAAGCACTTGGTAAGACATGAAGTAGACAAATGTTTTAACAAAATTCTACAATGAGTTTTCAAACCCTACTTCAAAATCATAGCTAAAATCTAAGAAAATCTGTGAATGCATGCAAATTCAAATCCTCTGAAACTTTCAACAATTCTTTTGCTCTAATTCCAAATTTTGCTCCCCAAAACCTGTGTATCTCTCAAGAACTACAAACTCTCTAATAAAGAACCATAATCCTAACTAGAGTTTCTATTCTCCAATATTTCAAACACCACTAACTTTATTAAAATATTCATATTCTAATTGTTTAATCCTTTCATGCATATTTAAAGGATTATTTAATTATAAAATTATTTTCTTTTCTTTTCCTCCACTTTACTAATTAGTGCAAGCACTATTTAAAGTATAGATTATTATTTAAATTAATAATTATTATTAAGGCTCATTATTTAAATGTAACTCTAATTTAATTATTATTAATTAAATAATTATAATAAAGTAATATTTAATATTTAATCTTTTAATATTACAATTCTCTTAAAAAATATATTCTAAATTAGATTTTCAAATTATATCTTTAAACTAAAACATATTTAATTAATTAATTAATAATTAAATGTCATGATATTTTAATTTATCTTTAACCAATTTTCCATATTAGACTTCCAAATTAAGTCTTTTATATTAAAGCACATGTTTAATTAATTTTTCATTAATTAAATATGTTCTTATTTTAATATTTTCTTTTTAATCAAATACTATTTAATAATTCTCAATATTCTACGATTAACCCAAACAGTACAATTCAATCATTTACCAAATAAATCACATAGCCAAATCCACATAAAAGCAACATTATCAAAACTCAAGATTAAATAACATAGGCAAAGATAAACTCACTGGTTTAAAAGGGTGGAAAGTCAGATACATGTCCTCCTTCTCAAGATAAGTAATTAGGATATGGATGGGATTAGACTTGAACATTATCTCCCAATTCTTTCCATTGAGTTATTGCGATAGAACACGCTCATCTTGGCAATTCAAGGAAGTCAATGCCTGATACTTCCAAATCTGTATAAAAGATGAGCATGTACACATGCATATATATCTAAGTTAAATAGGAAATGATAGGGAGAGGTACATAATGTAGATCTTGACTAGCATGTGACTATGACTCCCTACCTCAACCATATCGGGCACACCAAATATCAATGTAAAATAGACATACACACCATACACATGCAAGTATGAGGTAAGTATAATAATAAATCCTAAATATAAATAACATCATATTCTAACATTAACATCTCATCATCATGATGACATAATAAACATCTTTCTAAGATAGTACACCATATGAGAAAATCATAAAAGTAATTTCATTAACTAACTAAGAGCAATTAAAGCATCATCACTGCAAGTAGGAAATTATTACAACCTATCATAATCAATTGCTCAACATGTCAAAGTATTGCATTTCAAATATGAAATAAAAGCTAACACATCTATAGAAGAATCATATAGAGATTTTAACAACTAAGTCTACAATGATAGAAAAGGAGGGGTATTACATCCTCCTCCCCTTAAAATAGGCTCACTCTTGGAAGCCAACTATTACTACTAAGGTAGCAAAAATGAAATATATAGCCAAAAAATAGCATTTAAAATACCAAGTGTTATGAATCAAAGTTTTATTTTCATAATTCTATTGTTTTCAATTTTGTTCTTTATATTTTCTTTTGATAAGTCTTGTTGTTTGATCTTGTTCAAAGTTTAACAACTTGTTAACTAATGATACACAATATTCCTAGAGCTCCCAATGTTGAAACTTGGACTCTGATACTAGATGTAATACCCTGCTCGTGAACCCAATAGAAATAAACTTAATATATTTTTGATTAAGTAAAATAGCTTTTTTACAAGGGTTCATGAAATCCACTAGTTAACTACAGAATACTACTAAAAGTTTAGGTCTAGCAACCAAGAAACATAATAAATAATAGGCCATACCCAATCATCAAATGTAAACAAAAAACATATGGCCAAAAGCTAGAGAATAGACAAAAAACTAGGAGCATCTATTGGGGTACCAATTCTTTGGCCAGCTCCAATTTCTTGAGCTCTAGCTCTCTCATGGCCTCAACCTCATTGGTCTTCGATTGGCTATCATCTGGAGAAACCTCCTCTTCCTCTTTTCCACTCTCCTTCGTTTCCTTCGGCTCTCACCCTACAAAGAATCACCCTCATCAACCACCCTGGTTTCCTCTCAATCCTTTTCTTCCTTCCCCTTTTTGCTTTCCCCAATCATCGAGTGTAGCTGAATGATGTTATGATTAAGACCTTTTATTATGTTGAGGCTCTGGTTAGCCAAGCTATGGAGAGAGCTCTCCATCCTTTCCACTCTTTATTGAATCTCAGAAACCCTTGCATCCAGCTTCCTTATTCTAATATTCTCGTCCCCTAACCTTTCTTGCCCTTGCATCCTGAACTTAATCTCTTCAATTTCATGGAAAATCCATTTAATGGATCGAAAATTGTCCTTCAAAATGTTGTGGGCATTTTTTAGGAGGTTCATCCCCATTTCCCTTGCATTGTCAGTAAGAATCACCAAAGCCGAGTCAATGAGCTCCTCCAATTGAATTTTGCCATCCATTCCCTCCAAAACCTTTGAGTGGATATGCTCTCTTACTAGACCCATTTTTGCAGTGCTAGCATGAAAGTTCCTCCATGCAATTTTCCTTCCCTTTACATCAAGAGTAATAGTGGTTTAAGTTTATCCCTCTTCCTCTTTTCTCTCTTCTAGAGCTTTGATAGTGCTCTTCTTACCCTTACCAAGTGCCTTCTTAGCATCCCTCTCACCACCTCTTTTACTTTTGACCGAGATGTCATCCTTCTTGCTTACTTGAGCCTTACTAGTGCCCTCCTCTCTCACATTTCCCTCCTTATCCATGTCCATCCCCTCTTCCTCATCATTGAAATCCTCCTCCAAGTTTTCCTCCTACTTTATCCTTCTCTCCATTTCTTTTCCTAGATTCTTTTTCTTCTTCCTACCCATATCCCTTATGATTTTAGCCACCTCCACCTCATCATCCAAGTGTAGACTAGTACTATCCTTCGTATCCAAAGGGAGGTAAGAGCTCTTTGTCTCCTTAGAAGAATCTACCTTCTAGGCAATAGCCCTTCCACAAGTTTGAGCTTTAAAATGTTCATATATGAGTAATAACAAACCCTCATGGAAGGTAGGATTAGTGTATGCTTTCTTCTTAAAATCCATAATACTCTTATTTGCAAAGAAAAACAAGTAGAAGGGGATGAAAATATTTTTTCCATATCTGAAATGGTTTAGGATAACAAAATGTTGGGTTCGAATATTGTCAAACCTTGTGTTGAGTGTTATGTAGGATATAGTTGCCCTTAAGAAAAACCTCCATAGTTTCTTAATAGATGCGGGCTCATAGTAGGCACTAGTCTTCACTAGTTTCTTCATCTACTTTGCATCCTTTGCAAAGTCTTTCACCACATTAAGAGATATTTTCTTATCCCTATAGAATTTTATGCCCTAATTGGGAGAGTTAATGACCTTCAAAGTGATCCCTTCATTGACCTAGAAGTTGATCCCATCAATCTTCACCTTCCCATCTATCCATGACTTAACCATAAGGTTAGTTATCTTCAGATCTTAGCCATGAATTTTTCAATGAAGGATGAGATGCCACCTTCCTTCAACTTCTACCACACCTTTGATCACCTCTTCCACTTCTCTACTTCTCCCTTTGGCTCTCTATGATGCCTCTCCCCTACAATTATGTTGCAAAAAGAAGAACAAAAACTCTATGTTCTCTAAGCATTGTGAGATGAACATTGGTTTTTCTCACAAAATTTGTACTTGCCTCCAACCTTAGTAAAGAAATAGTAATAGTAATTACCAATTTCCCATAAAATCATCCATAAAACATGCCATAAAGCCCCCCAATTATGATGCCTTTGAATCGGCCTGTGCTAAGCTTTCATCACTTTACAAGTTTGATTGATAGCATTAACTACCAGTAATACACTTTATGTTGCCCATCCTCCACTGGATTCTCTCCATCTCAATTAAACTTTTAATAGTCATCAAAAATCCCTCACCACTAGGCCATCTGTGTGACATGTCCCTCCTTATTGCCTCATTAGCCATCCAATCAACAACCACATTTCTGTCACGATAGACATGTGACACAAAGACCCTTTCGAAGGAAAGTAAGATAATATGTTACAAAAGTTACTAAACTATATATTTTTAAAATTTAAACAACATTAAAGTAAAAACATGGAAACAATATACATAAACACAACCTTTAGACAAATGCAATTACAATACAAATTTCATTCTTGAAGGATTCCTTCATGTTGACTCATGTTTAAGATTGTTTCATTAATAAGTTTAAGTCTCAATATGATATTCCCAATCTTAAAGAAATAATAGATACATCATCTCATAAGAACAAGCATGAATAAAAATAATACAATGAAATATATCTAATGAATAACATCTACTACACATGTCATAGGGCATGCAAGAATAGATTCAAGTACACCAAGATACAATATACATGATAGCTTATATACCAAAACTAAAGTAGAAGTCTCCAAGATGAGAATATGAATGATAATAGTGCAACTACATCAAAAAAATATCCAACATTGGCCAATTTGAGTGATACCCAAATGGTAAGAAGTCGCTACCTCCTAATCTTGTGGTCATCTAATCAGGATCCCACTTCCACTACACAAGAGAGATAATGAATGATTCACATACAAATAATCAAATCATAAAAAAATCTGAGGCAAGGAATCTTGATAGCCAAATCTACCTCAAGGGTAAATAAACTACTAATAAAGGAAAGATGACCAAAGTTAAAAAGACACTCATCTAAACCAACATCACTACCAAAATTAAACCAAGTACAAATCAAATATCAAAACCAAAAAGATACAAAAACCTCCAAATAAATGTCAAGTGTTACAAGCACAATAAGAAATAGATAAAAACTATAATCAATAAAAGTAAACCACTAATCACTAACTCCAACAATGAAAGAACCACCAATGAATAGCTGACACTCATCAATACACTACAACATTTAGGGTCAAATTGCAATGGCGATGTACTTTGTGTTGATTTTCATGTTTTCTTTTGCAATTGTCCTTACCATCATCACAATACTGACATTGGCATTGTAATTGCAACACCCTATATAAACAAAAAAAGAAGAAAACATGACATAAATAATTCATCATTTATTTTGATTGTCGGGAGTTATGTGAGAAAGAGGGTTGAGTGCTATGAATGAGGGTGGAGAGCTGTGAACGTTGTTGTCCCCTTCGTTGCTATGATCTTTGCATTTCATTGTTGTGATCTCTGCATTTCATTGTCATGACCTTGGTCTATGATTTTGTTTTTGTGATCTCTGCAGTTTGTTTTTGTGCCCTTGCTATGCGATTTGGTTGTCATGCCCTTGTGATCTCTACATTTTGTAGTCATGGCCTTGCTCTGCAATTTGGTTACCATGCACTTATGATCTTTGCATTTTGTTGTTGTGCCATTTCTCTGTGATTTCATTTTCATACCCTTGCTTTGTGATTTTGTTTCTGTGTTGTGCCCTTCTAATCTATTTACCCTTGCTCTATAATTTTGTTGACATGCCCTAGCTCTGTCATTTTCTTCAACGGCTATGTAAATTTTTGTTTCTTTTCCTTCTAAATAGGTTTCTCTTTATATTTCCTTCTAAACATGTATATTTAAAGATCTATTTTAAGGTGCTTATTACATCTAGCACAAAAGAAAAATTGATCCAGTAGCATACATATTCCAAAATCCAAATGATAAAACAATAAAACTCACTCAACCCATGCTAAGTGACTTACCTCAAGATCCTCCACAAAAATAGTGCAGACCAAGAAAAAAGGACAGAGTTCACAAGAAATTTTACAAAAACACATCATAGTAGATATTTTTAGAAAGAAACTAGCCATAACCTAGTAAATTGGGTCTAGTTGCTGATTAGTTGGGTTGATTACAAATTTGTGTAGAACTGTCATCATATTAGGTACAATAAAATGATCAATTAGTTGTTCCCATCTATTATGATCAAATACAATTTTCCATGGTATTTCTACAAGCCACATTATAGTATGGTATTTCTACAAGCCACATTTTGTATGAATATTACTCATAAAACCAATCAATTCCAAAAATTCTGGTCTCTTGAGGCCTCTTGCCCAATTGTTCACGTGCTTGTCTATGTTTCCATATTGTGCATATTCTGCGATTATTGTATTCTATGTAATTATCACTCTACTTTTATCCATCTCATGGGATCACGTCTCTATTGACACATTATAACAAATGATTTATGGCTCCCTTCACTATGGTGCCTCTGTAAGCTTTCTCCATTCTACGTTAGTATGGTGTCCTCTAGTTCTAATGTGATGCTTGCCAATGATTAACTTTTTAATGAAAGTATACACAATCCTTTTAACAAATATCATGGTAGCATTCTATAAAATAGTTTACGTGCCTTGTCTATACTGCCTGATTGATGAGTTCTCACTAAGAAGTGTTGTTAGAAAAGAAGTTTCACATTTATTTTGATTCCTCACATATCATTGTTCGATACTGGCTTCTTATCCAGTTTCTACAGTCACCCTTGCATATGGATTATTTTGAAGCTGATTTTTATTTTGTTAATGCTCAATATTTCATGGCTTGATGTGAATCTTTAGTTTAGAAACCCAATTTGTGAGACCACGTGGTGATTTAGAGACTCCAAATCTCCTCCACTAAATATTTTGGCAATATTCTATATGGGTTGTCATCGAAGAGAACGAGTCACAAAAGGTTTGAAAGCTATCCAATAATTGCATAGGAATGATCTTTGACCGCGAGCTAGAAATTGAATTATTTTGTCAAACAGTTCATATGCATTTTGATTATTGTTACATTCTTGTCTAAAGAAACCTTTATAGATTTGAAACAACAAGTTTACATCAAGCATGAAACGCCAATCTCTAAAAAATTATGTAGTTTCCTATTGGGTTGGGAATATGATTTTTTGTTCTCCTAAACATCACCACAATGGATATCAAAAAATCATCATCTTCAAAACAACATGGAATAAGGTGACACCAAGTAGTATGTAATAAAACCAATGTTGACTTAGAGTATCTTGAATTAAATTGTGATGAATCTCCACTGAATAGATTTGATCAAACACTTGGCATCCCTATTTATCAAGTTATAACTTATCGAGAATTTGGTATATCTGTGATTTCTCTCATATGGAAAATAAGGCATGTGGAGCAAGGTCAGGTGATGCGAGTTGGAAATGGGGTATAGATCATGGCATAATTCTTAAGGCTTTGAATCTCCAATACCAAATGGCCATACAGGTGCACATATGGAAATAAGAGACACCATATACCTTCCCATGTGGTGGCTCTGAGTCATTTAGAGGTGATATACGATAGGACAAAAAATGAAGCCTGGATTAGATTATCACTTATATTCCTCAAAACTTCAAACTCACCGAACAATAAGATTCAACTTCATTTGTGTATGATCACTAAATAAGATAAACCATGCACATTATCCCTTATCATCTAGAAAATTCAAATCATTAAGAGGTACATGCTATTGGCTAGGGCACCAAAATCAAGGTCAAAATGGTTTGAGATGGTTCATCTTTGAATGCTTCCAAGAATTTGTAAGAGTCATTCCCATTACTAGAAGAATAACTTTAGTGAAGAGTTGAGTGTAAGGAGTTAATGAAGAAAGTTCTGCTTTTGTGTAAATGCAATAATCACAAGGCTCCCATAATATCCTCAATATTGTCTAGATGTTGTTTCTATCGTGTAATCTCTTTCTAAAGCCATTCCTTCTCTTTCCATTGATCACTTGGAATCAACTACTTAATTGGCACTTGAGTGACTCGACACTTACTACTTACTCGACACATAGTAATGCTCGACACATGCTATATATTTTTCTTGACATGCACTATTTGACAACTTAGACTCAACATACATTACTTGTTTGACATGAACTAAGATTTTTCTAGTAAATGGCTTAAGTGTATTGTCACTCATATGTTAAACACAATCTAAGATTAACAATCTCCCCCTTTGACATGACTGGAAAAAAGACTTGGTTATGCATGAATAACCATAACTTATGAGCATAATTTAGATAATCTCTATTCGATACTTGGCTTACATAGAAAATTACAAAACTTCAAAATTTTGCAAAACTTGTGACTTATCAATCATACCTTCAAAATTTTATAAATCCCCATGAGCTGATTGTCTTGTGCTAAATCTAAATACTCCTGCTGAGTAAATTTGCTTCAACTTTTGTGCTCTATTTCTGTACTAACTCCTGCTTAGTTTGGCTAGGTCAACATATCATCTCGATTTGTATAGGAGCCTAGTTCACTCAGTCATTATAGACAATACTATTGATACTCAGCACCAATTATTTATATGAACTCTTTGCTTAGTTCTTGCCTCAAATCTTTCCTAATGAATCTTGATTTATGTAGATATGGACTTTTAACACATATTATGTCTAGAATTGGTTAATAATGTAGCACTCAAATTTAAAGTTCCTTACATACCTTCTTTACTTAGTTAGAAGTAGTGTGATTTCCTAATCCATTGGATTGGGTGACATCGACTTCACTAGCTCCACTACTACCTACTTCTTCCTTCTTTCTCTAGGTTTGATTCATCTGGTTCTTTGTCATCTCAACAATCTTTCACCTTTTCTTTATTTATTGCTAGGTGTTGGTGCTCTAGTTATGCAATTTCAGCTTACATGTCCAATGTTGTGACAGCTACAACAAACCAAACTTCCATTCATCAAAATCTTGGATTTTCCTCTAAAGTATGTCCTTATGAAATTTTTTGTAATATGACCATTTTCTTCACAATAATGACAATTGTACCTTGTGTTATAATCCTAATTCTAGAAGTTACCTTACTTGGATGCATTTTCTTGATTCATGATTGTAAAACTAGGGTTTGCCTTAGAATTGCATTCTTGAGCTCTATGTCTATACTTCTAATAGTTGTAGCAATATCATTCAAATCTAGGTGCAACATGTGTATTGTTGGCTTTGGATCTACATTCATGTCCTTGTTGTCCTTGCTTCTTGTAATCAAAATAGTATCCATTGAATTTTGGTTTAGGATTTTGCTTACTAGTCTTACTTCTGTAGATATTTGTTGTATGCCTTGGTTTCCCACAATGATGACATGTTGGTTTGTTGTGCTTTGGCTTTGCATTCCCTTTTTCTCCACTCTTTGATGATTCTTCTTCTTCAGTAGATGAAAGGTGCTTGGTATATCCTAGTCCAAAGGTGTCATTAGGTATTCTTGGTGATCTCATTAGCTCCTCAAAGTATCTCACAACTTCATTAGGTTTGTTCATCCTTTCTATGATCTCCTTCTCAAATCTTTTAATTCATTCCTTAGATTTTCAATTTCCATGTCCTTTCTATTCAATTCTTGATTTGAATGTAACAATAGATTCATCATACCCAGTTGATTTTTTATGAGTTTCTACACATTAAATGTCCTTTCATCAAGCCTAGTAGCTATTTGTCTCTTGTCTTCTTCTAAAATTAATTTTTCTTCCTCAGTTTTCCTTTTTAGTTTAGAAAATTCACATAGTCTTACTAATTGGATTTCACGCTCTCTTTTAAATCCTTTAACCTCTTCATTTAGTATATTATTTCTCTCCAACAGGCATGTTATTGCTGCATCACTTTCATTGGAATTGCCATTCTCAAGTAGTCCTTTGGTATCTTCTTCTTGATATAGAGTGTCATTATGTTGGATAGCCCATTCTTTTCTTCTCTTTAAGGATTTCTTCAACTCCTCTTTTGCTGCATCAAGCTACTATAGTATGATCTGTATGTCAAGCTTACGATTCTCAATGATCTTTCCCAACTTATAAGCCTCATCTCCAAGATCTTAACTCTTAAGTGGTTAGAATTCTTCTAAGAGAACAAATCTTTGATACCAATTGTTGGAAGTCTATGGGAAAGTAAGATACTAGGGGGGGTGGGGGCGTGAATCATGATCTATAAAATCTTTTACCTTCTTGAAACAAATCAAATGAATGCACATTTAACTCATCTCACATCACCATCATGAATTATATAATAATAAACTAAAAAATATTTAACTATTCACCACATCCATAAACATGAAAGTAAATATAAACACATAGCACAAAAGATTTGGTTACCCGTAAACCCTCCAAGGTGAAGGTAAAGTTGGGGTGGGGATGAGACCCACAAATCTTCACTACTGCAATAATAAAGCATGTGCATTAAGGCCACATTGTTTGATTACTTCTGGTGATCTACCCCATGAGGGGTCTACCCTGCTAAGATCTTACAAGACTTATTTAGTCTACCTTGAATAAAGGATTTAAACTTACAACTAAGTAAGCAGTCTATTAGGAGATTTGTATAGGCCTGTTAGGACCACTCTATTAAGAGATTTACCTTGATTCACCTGCTAGAATGTATTGGTACCTAATCCTTCGATTAACACTTAGGTGCTTGGTTATGAATCTCCTCTCTTCAATTTTTATATGATTGCCTATATGATAAACTCTATTGCATCCTTCACTACTAGGTTTCTTCTCCTAGTCCTTTCTTCTAACCATCAAACATAGCCTCTTTTTTACATACACTTCTCTCTTCACTCTGTAGCTTTTTCTCTCTTGATTTAGGGTTTGGATCCTTCTTAAATAACCATCTGGAGAAGGTCCTAGATCATGATCAATGATTCATATTTCTCCCTTTTTTCGCTTAATTTTTCCATTTTACTAATTGGTTACACTACCTTCGTAGGGATTAATGATCTCTAAAAAATATGTAAACAACTCTTTAGTTGTCTCAATAATCATTAAATCATGTATAGAAGCTAGCCAAAATAGTTTACATTAGTGTTTGTGCCATTCCAAACACATATACCAAAATTTTTTTACTTAGCACAAGAATACTATGATGCTCGATCATGACTAATACTCATGTTGTCACTTGGCTTCTGAATTCTTGGTACTAACTGTTTGACTTGGCATAAATAGCCACTCGGTACATATTGGGGTGCTCATCAACCTAAGACTTGTTTGGCTCAAACTGAAATCTGGACAAATACAAATACATAATTCAACCTTCATTGATTTTCTTGGTCGCAATGATGACTAGCCAAATCTGCCTAGGAAATGACCAAGTGTTTGACATTGATAGTCAACATGACTCAGAGATCAACATGTAAGTCCTTTAAAGAAAGCCACTATGTAATAATGACAAGGAGTTATAAGGTATATATTATCTTTGGTTAAAGTCCTCTAAATAGGCCACACTAAAAATGTGCATGTAAACCTCTAACAAGGTCGGCTCCTAACATATCTCACTTCATAAGATTGAAATTTTTGGGTTCTTGGTACCCAAGTGGTTTTTTCGTTTATAGGGTTTTCACGTTAAATATCTATGTCAAAATGTGTGAATTCTTATGTGTTACAAGTTGATTTTCATCTTATTTACATATTGCTACAACTTGATATAAGCTAAGCTAATACTCTGATACTCGATAGAGTAATGAACAATGAGATAATAGTTTGACTTGTGAAAAGATTCTAAGTTTGACATGAGGTCCTAAATGCAGTTACCAAGTTGTTGCTATGAAAGTTTATTAAGTTTGAATTGGCACTAAATTGTTTTAAAGGCATGTGGGATCTACATATAATAGATTCAAACCCCACCAACCCCTTATTTATCTAACAACAACAACCGTAGTGGTTAAAAAGTGGTATCAGAACTTGGTCAAAGGTTTGAATCCTTGGATGTCACAATGAATAATGTTGGAAGTGGGATTGTTGTAGTGGGCCAATATCTCACTAGAGTCACTATATGATTTAATATCCTTCTTTATCTTTTATAATTCTAGGGGTCCTATTGAGCATTAACAATTTAATCTTTTGGTGCAACAACAACCCTAGTAGTCAACAATTTCTTGATTAGTAAAGCATGATACAAATTAGAGAAGAATGAAGAGTGCATGAAAATATTTAAAATTCATTATATTAGGTTCATATAAAGAAATAGAAAGACTTGATATAATATCCTTTCTAAAACACAATTGTTTTTCAATTTATATCTTCAATTTGTTAACTATTCTTCTTGAATCATTTAACTAACAAGCAAGAGAATAGAGTGTTGCTTGCTATAGATAAAAAATGGGGAAATAAAAAACATCAATTCAACAAAAATACGAGATGTTTAGCCTAAATATATTTGGGATGGGAAAAATAAATCTCTCCATTAAGAAAATAATCTAGCTAAAGAAAACACCATGATGTTGAATTACATTCCAACAAAATACACATTGATGTTTGAAAGATTAAATATTAAAAATATTTCTAAATCATTTGAGAGAAAATATTTTTTCCCTAATACTTGGGAGAAGTTAGGCCATATGAGTCCATGACTACTTCTTCATCGTTAAATGTTCCTAAATTAAAATAAACAATAGTTTGAATCTTGAAGATTTCACTTTGATAACAAATTTAACATTAGATCAATCATGACATGTTTAATAGATATGTAATAAACTACAATGACATGGGTGAAATAGGTTTCTTGCTCAATAGCAAATGAAATAAATCACTAGCAAACAATCAATTTTCAAATTTTTTATAATAATTATGTATCTTAAATTTTTGGGTTGAAAATAAATATTTGTACCTTATCTATCTCTATTATTTTGTCCTTGCTTCCAACAATGTTTCTCCTAGAGATGTGTTTCTTATCGACCAGTCCAACTATACCTGGATAACGAACACTATTTTGAAATTACACTTAATGAATCCCAAGCTATATTTGGCAAGAAGTCCACTCCATAGCTCTCCAATAATTAATTAGCATGTTGGTGTAGTTGTGTATATTTTAGATAGTGAATAAACTAAATGATAGTGAATGTATTCAATTCCACAATTCGTCATCTTTGAATTTTCTAGAGGCATGCAAATTGTGGTTTCATTAAAGAAAAAGCTTATAAGTAGAAATCACATTTTCCTGCATTGTGTGTGTGATTGGAGATGATATTAAACCTTTTGTCATTCTAACATGATAGTTTTTTTAGAAAGAAAAACAAAATACTCACCTTGAAAATAAAACACAGTGTCAAGGTCATCTCTAATGGGGACATCTTCTTCATGGTCTATAATATGGAAGTTCCATTTGTCTCTTTCACCATATCCTAAAATTCAATTTGACTATTGTTTTTAAAAGTGACCTATGCTTCAAGTGCTTTAGTTTGAAGATTGTATCCAATTCTACTTACCCTCTCCTCATAGTTAAGTTCTACAAGCATCGTGGGGTAATCCTATTCCCTCACTCGATCCAATAAATTTATACTTATTTTAAAGTTATCCAAAGAACAATCAACATATCACTTTTCTTTACCTTTTATCTCGCTTCTCTAGAGGTAATTTTTACTACATCAAATTTCATTTCCTTGAAATTCTAATTTATAATCTCCTCTTGCTTTGACTCATTATTACCAAATAGATTAAGTTTCCTTCTTTTCTCAATTTCCTTCATCTTCATTTTTAACCAAAAATCTTTGAACTCTTGAGTGTTAATGAAGTTATTAGTCTCTATAAATCTTAAAGATGTGGCTTCCCTTTCATTAGTGTTGTGTATAGGTCGAGTGTAATTAGAGAGATGGTATTCATAGCCATTGTTATCATCTTGATGCACTAGTTGAAACAACTTGAGCTTAATAGCTTATTCACTCCTTCATCATCATTTAATGCCTTCAATCCACCAACCACCTCATCAATTTCCTCTTCTCCCTCTATATCATCATAAGGTAGTGAGGACACTGGGTATTATTTTTAGGGGAAGGTTCAATTTAAACTTTGACCCTTATACATCATGAATAATGACTTTGTAGGAATTTATGGGTGCGACTCAACTTCCTCAGACACATTCTCAATTAACTTTCCAAAAAAAAATTTCAAAACTATTTACTTCATAACTTTATTCTCTTCTTCCTCAAAAAAAATCTTAGAGCCCTTTCTTCTTCATATCCTCCTCTGTCTTCATCAATGTATTCCATCTCTTTCGTCTTTGCATATTCTCCTCAATCGTCTCGAGTCTAATTAAAAATTGTTGTGATTTTATTATTATTATAGAATGAATATGATCCTCATGGCATATCATTTCTACTCCAAACTCTAAATGATAATTATTCTTCCAATAACCCTACAATTTTTAAATTATTTTAAAATGAAAAAGTATTTGGCCGACACTAATAAGTTAACTAGTTTTATTCTCTCTAAGAGCAAGGTCTCATCCAACTGCTAGGCTTAATTTGCCTAGCAATCATTACTTAGTATTTTTAGGAGCATTTTGGGCAATTTATGGTCCCATGCAGTTGCTAATATTGTTGCTAATCATTTTAATATTAATTTTTTAAATAAAAATTTGAATAGACATTTTAATGATTAAAAAAATTAAATTAAATATAGAAACAAAAAAGGGAGGGAAGTAAATTTATGATGACAAATGGAGCTTTTTCAATTTTATTTTGAGCTCCCCTTTTTCTTTATAGCTTATTTTCATTCCCTAAATAATAGCTGCCCCATAAAAATAGGAAAAGATTTAATATTATCCTATTTCGACAATCTTAATTCTCCATAGGAACACTCTAGTGTTTAAATTTAAGTATAAAACCAAACTAAGCAACTACGACACTAGCTAAATGGCCAAATATTTGCACCGGTCATAGTAGTGTTGTCAGTTCTATTACTACAACTTTTGTCTCCTTTGTAATTGTTAGTAAAAAGTACTTTTTAATAAGTTGGGAATTGTGGTAGATTTATTATTTTTAATTTTAACTAAACAATGGGTGGGATGTGTTTTTTTAATGAACATCACCGAACTTCCAAGCTCCTTCCAACACTTACCATTTAATATAATGCGCTCATTTACATTGGGATATTTTTTTTAAAAATGGAATGTTAGAATTTTTTAAATATTTATTATTTTAAATATAATAAATATTCTTATTCTTTACATTTGTATTAGTGTGTAATGAATTAGAAATTAGAAACATTTACTATTAATTTTTTTTAATTAGATTGAATTGACATTTAATATAATAATCAATATTTAAAGTAATTTGTAATTAGTATATCAATGTTTAATTTGATCAAAAAGTTAATTAATTAATTTTTTCAAATTTTTATTATGTTTCTTTTGTATTATTTGATTTGATTTTTTTTTCTAATTTTAAATTGAAATAGAATTTAGAAACAAATTTTAAATTATATATAGATTAATAGAAAATTGATTAAATTCAGGAATTTATATATGAAGATAAAAATTTATTAAACCTCTGAGAAAACAAGGCAAGCGAAAACCATTCAGATCAATCAAAAGATGTCGAAGAGCATTTCTCCATTATCTCTCGCCATGCTGTCTCTGTTGAGCTTTCCTGCCCTTGCCCTTGCATTTGCGTTAGCAATTGGTTACATAATCTACATGCTCCTAGGCTAGAAACCCAATAATTTCGTACTTGCATCGTATCCAATTGTGGGCTCATTATTTGCTTTCTGGAGGAATAGACGTCGGATCCCAAAATGGCTAACAGAAATTCTCAGACATGCTCCTTCCAACACCATCGCCTTTCAGCGCCTCGGAACAAAGGTAGTCATCACAGCACATCCACCCAGTGTGGAGCACCTACTCAAGACCCATTTCCACAATTATTCGAAGGGCAACTATTTCCACCTCCGCTTGCACGATCTGCTCAAAACTGGAACCTTCAACGCCGACGGCGAGGCCTGGAAATTGCAGAGGCGAGTTGCTAGTTACGAGTTCGGCACCAACTCTTCGCGCGACTTCATAACAGAGAGCATGCAGGGCGAGATCACTGATGGTCTCCTCCCACTCCTCAGACACGTGTCTGGGAAGAGCGATCAGGTGGATTTGCAGGACATTTTCTAGCGATTCGCCTTCGACAACATTTGCAAGGTGGCCTTCGCCATGGACCCGGCTTGCCTCGACATTTCTCTCCCCTTTTCAGAATTCGCAGACGCATTTGAGTCGCCACCAATTTAAGCCTCCAGAGATTCATCGATCCTCTGCCCTTCGTGTGGATGATCAAGCGCTTCTTCAACGTCGGCTCCGAGAAACGCTTGCGCCACGCGATCCACACCATTCACAACTTCGCCCAAGACGTTATCGACGCGAGGAAGAAGGAAATGTTTCACTCTCATTGCGGGCCCCAGCGTGAAGGTCTCTTGTCCAGATTTCTTTCCGCTCACGAGAGCGGTGTTGCGGCAGGGAAGGGCTCGTATGATTTTTTCGTGAGAGATATTGTGATAAGCTTCATCTTGGCGGGCAGGGACTCAACTTCTGCGGCACTCACGTGGTTCTTCTGGCTCCTCTCCTCTCATGCACAAGTCGAGCAGAAATCCCCTTTGACATCAGGTCACTCCTCCATTTGATGGTCATTCCCTTTGGCCTCAGAAACCCCCTTCGACATCAGGTCACTCCCTTTGGCATCGAGTCAGTCCCTTTAGCATCAGGTCACTCCCTTTGGTTTTGATGCAGAGGTAAGGGTTAACAAAAACAATCCTAGGATATGCTAATTACCAACCTAACATGGCAAGAGAAATACCCAACTTCTGCACCTTTGCATAAGGCAAGATTTAAAGGACCACTCCTTAATCCATGCAACTATGGTTTAACAAGACTTGACTTCTTATCCTCAAATGGTGGGTTCACACATTTTGCATCTATCAACATAATTGGGGTTGAACAAAAGTGCAAAAGAACAAGGCATCACTGCCAAACAGAAATCCAAACCCAACTTTCACTATTTTGTCCTAGTAATGCAGCATTAGGCCTAGTAGACCTTCCAAAGGCAATTTGAGCTATAAGTGCAAAATCCTCCTAAGGACCCTAGGAACAAATTACCATTATGAAAACCCTTTATTGAGTTTAATCAACACCCAAAAAGATAGGTTCTAACTCCACAATTCAACCTTCCAAAATAAGAAACCATTACAGGCCTAATTGCCCCAATTAGGTCACTTTTACAAAGGAACCACTAGAAATAAAAGGTGTAATACAAAACCAACACAAGGAATGGTTAGGTTGGGTAAAAAATAGAAGGATTCCAAGATTTCACCCACTGGCTCAAAACCTAAGGCATGCAATTCAACAAATCTCAGTATGCAGTAGAGTTGTCACATGAAGATGCCAACTCATTCTTGCTTATACTATACAGCCACCATCTACCCGTGCCTTGAAACCTCCAAAATCCTAAAATACACTTGACAATCTCCATTCCCCTGAAAGTTTGATTTTTCCAACAGTGGAAATAGGAGATATTGCCATTTTTCTCTAAAACCCTAGGTGGTTAGGGTTTGTAACCAAGTTCAGCAAACATCCTTGTATCTCCAAACTCCTAGCATTTCAGAAGCTTAGAGTAGGCCCATTGGAAAGGTAACTCTTCGAGCTTTGATAAAACCTGACCCTCCAATCCACCAAGTCCATACAAACCGTACAATAAGCAAAAAATAGAGTTTTTGCAAGAAAAATGGTAGCTTTTATTGATTCAAAAGCAAGATATTACATTATATGTCTTCCACCCACTTGTAAGGGCTTATGAAGACCTTCCTCCAACTGGTCCAACTAAAATTTGAAGGTTGTGACCGTTGGAGGGAACTTATTACAAACAAAAGTTATTAAAATAAGGTAAATGTTGCATTATTGTCATGATTATGCAACTTATTTTGATTTTGTGATTCTAACATAACTTCTAAGAGACTCTAACACTTCCTAAGACCTTTAACATGACCCTAGGAGACTACTAGATCCCTATGACCTAATGAAACAATTGGTTTATACAAATACCAAAAGTTGTTCAAGGGTTCACACAATAGTATCACTATGCAAGAAAGAGCCTAATTAACCAAAATATGCTAGAATCAAGGATTGAAAAGGCCTAGAAGGCATTAAGACCATTTCATTTTGATGGGGTGCTCTTGCACTAGGTTTAAGAAACTCCCTTTGGCATTGGGTCACTCTCTTTCGTCTCAGACACTCCCTTCGACATCAAGTCACTTTCTTTGGCTTCATATACTTCCTTCAACATTGGGTCACTCCCTTTGGTTGTAGGCACTCCCTTCAATTACAAGCACTTCCTTCAACATTAGGCCACTCCCTTTGGCATCGAATCACTCCCTTTGGCTTTAGTTACTCCCGTTGGCATTAGGTCACTCCCTTTGGCATTAGACACTCTTGTCAAATGACCTAAACAACCATTGTACATAATAGTCACCTATAGGGTGAGCACTATACATATGAGTCATTTCCAACAATCTACCACTTGAGGAGATACATGTTGATATCCGTTGAGTTACTCAACAAGGCCATGTGCCCCATTTAAACTTAATTTTTCTCACTTTAATACCTCCAAGGTATACAACATGAATTCAAAATCATCAACATATAAAACCTGTAAAATATAGTGTCAAGCCTCAAAACCAATCTACCATTTATGCATTAAGAAGTTCCCACTACACAGGTAATGTCAATATGATATGAATCCATTCAACAACATCACCACAGTCTCTAAGTATTTATGAGCACCTATAATTGATCAATCCATGCTGAATCTAAATGCAACATTGGAATATCATGAAATATTGAACAATAGGAAAGTTAGTCAATCTATTTAATTGTAAATGTTTAGTGTTTGATTCTTTTCAATTTAATAGATTTGGCGAATGCATAAGTATTCCTCCTATAGTAGGAAGTAACAAGTCCCACATAATGGCTAAGTACTTGCCTTAACAAATTATAATTATAATTTTATATGTAAATTGAATTGTAATTTTATTAAAGTTTATAATTTTAAAAAAAATATAACAACAATCTTAATTTTATTTTAAGGTCCATAGTTATAAATATAATATATTTTAAATTATAATATATATTATAATTTTGTTATAATAAGATAAAATTTTAACATAAATAGTCTAAATAAAAGAAGTAATTGTACAAAGATTTTTTATTTAACCTTTTTTTTCTTTTCTTTTTTAGACTGCAGGAATCTGTGCAACACGGCCCCCCTATAAATTGCAGTGCGCCTGGTAAACTTTTTAACGTGATTGGTAGCGCTGGCGTGACACACCCACCAGTACCACGAGGACTGAGGAGACTAGAACCTGTGTCCAACCCCTTGCAACAGGGAAGATTTAGCCAACCGAGCTAGGGCCCCTGCCCTTTATTTAACTTATATATAATAAAAAAATATAATTTGATTTACATATAGTTGAAAAAAAGTGGTGAAAAAGTATGGTAAATAATATACTATTATCATTTTCTTTAGAGGTGTTGAATCCTGAAAATCCATATATAAGACTTCAATTATTTTAGCGAATAAGATCGCTTTTTTAAAAAATAATAGGTATTGATTGGTAGAAATACAAATCATTAATCGCTACTTAAGAAATAGTAATAAAAATATTTTATAAAAAATAATTTACTATACAAATATAGTTTTTATTTGGAATAAAAATTATATTAAGAAAAGAGAACAAGATTTACATATCATTACTAGTTTAATAATATTACAATATTAGAATGAAAATTGCAATATTTTATTTTAAAAAGTAAGCTAAATGAAAAAAATGATTTAGCAAATAGATAATTCACAATAACTTATTAAAAAATATTTTAAATACATTAAACTTTTTTGCATTAGAATAGACACATTTAAGTTTATCTATTGGATATTAATTTTGAGTGATTTAACAAATGAATTGAATGATAAATTCAACACATTTTAAAAAAAATATATTTAATGCGATTTATAATGTAAGAGCTACTTGGTACAACCTTTAAATAAAAAATGAAATAATATAGAAAATATTAATATAATAAAATTGATATTGCTTTTGAAATTTAAAAAATAAACTTAACAATTTTTGAAATAGAAATCTGATAATAAATTGTTATTATACTTAACCTTAGCTTGTGTCTCATAATTAAGAAAATAATTATTATGGTAATCTTCATAGAAATAGAAATTTGTATGTTGAAAACCATCAACAAGTAAACTTCCAAATGAAAAAGCTTATAGGAAGAAACATATTTTTTTATAGAATGATTTTGTCATCCAATAAAAAGTGGCCTTATAAGACATATTTTGTTAAAATAGAAAAATTCAAAACTATAAATTTCAACTTTGGTAGAAGGATGTTTATTTTTAAAATAATAATTTTGATGTTAGTTATGCATAATTAAAACTATATTAATTTTTGTGGTGTCTATTTAAAGACATATCATTTGAATCAATGACTATCACTTTATCCGATTTTGTTCTTATCCTAACTTCAATATGTACATACATAAAAACAAATCACAATAGATATTTTGATATTGAAAAGAAATTATTAATTTTTTATAAGAAAACAAATATCTATGAAATAAAAAAATAATTTTTGTAAGATAAAAAAAAATATTATCACAATCTAATATTCCACATGTATTTCTATCTAGAATTCTCTTTAAACTGTATGTATTATCTATTAAAAAGAGAATAGATTTCAATAAGACAAGTTTATCCTTTAAATTATTGGCAAACTTAAACGACAAGATAATATTCCATATATTTATTCCGCAAAATAATTATTCTGTACAACAAGACACCATTCCTGTACAACAGCACCATGTTTTCTGAAACGAATGGCCAGCTAATATAGAATTGTACTGTCGCGTCATGATAAGCCAGCGCATCTAAGATAAAAGGGGCTGTTTCGTGGGTTTCCACTGATTGCAGGCTTGTGTATTTCCCTTTTCTGGCGACATGGAATCCTTAACTTGCTCCCTGAAAGAGGTTTTTGCTATCTTCTTTCTCCTCTGCTGCTTTCTATATAAGCTGAAGAGAAATACGAAGAGATCATTGATATTGCCCCCCGGACCATGTCCATGGCCTGTCATAGGAAGTCTCCATCTGTTGGGAAACCTTCCTCATCAGGCTCTTGCAACATTGGCAAAGAAATACGGACCCATCATGTTTCTCCGTCTAGGCTCCATCCCCACCCTTGTCATCTCTTCTCCTGCCATGGCGAAAGATTTCCTCAAAACCCATGATTTGGTGTTTGCGACCAGACCAAACTGTGCATTCGGGAAATACGTAACGTATGACCATAGAGACGTGTCCTTTGGCCCCTATGGGGCGTGCTGGAGGCAGATGAGGAAGCTTTGCACTGTTGAGCTCTTCACGGTAAAGAGAACCGAGTCTTTCAGATTCGTTAGAGAGGAAGAAGTTTCTGCCATGATCGCTTCCATCTGGGAAGAAAGCGGGCACGGGGAGCAGTATGTGGATGTGAGGAAGAGGCTCTCCTCCCTCACACAAAATATTACGTGCAGAATGTTTGCCGGCAGGACTTTCTCGGACAACGAATTGGATGGAGGGCATGCGTTCAAAGAAATGGCTGAGGAGATCGCTGCTCTGGCCGGTGCTTTCCCAATCGGCGATTTCATTCCTTCTCTCGACTTCCTCGACTTGCAGGGATTCCGGCGTCGCATGCAGGCCGTTCACCAGACCTTCGACGGATTCGCTGAAAATGTAATTGATACTTTGTTCCGCCAAAGACGAGGTTGTTTGTGAATGTGTGGGCGATGGGAAGGGATGAAAACGTTTGGAAGGAGGCCGATCAGTTTAAGCCAGAGAGGTTTATGGGGAGTAACAAGGATGTGAGAGGTCAGGACTTCGATTTGCTGCCCTTCGGAACGGGAAGAAGAGGATGCCCTGGGATTACGATGGGTGTTTCTGTTGTTGAGTTGGCACTTGCTCAGCTTCTTCACTGCTTTGACTGGACTGTGGAGGGCGAGGTGGATGTGGAGGAAGAGTTCGGATTAACTGTTCCCAGAAAAAATCCACTGTTTGCCAGGCCTAAATGGAGGCTCACTACTCAATATCCTGCTTAAACCATGCATTCTGTGAAACTGTCATCGTTAGCTTTACAAGTTTGTGAAGTTCATATTGTATTAGTTCAATAATTGATTTTTTTCTTTTCTTCAGGTTTATTTGAGTAATACATTACCTGTGGGAGCTTTGTTTCAAAGTTAAATTATTTATATCAAAAAGTTTTGTCAGTTCATATAGTACTGATTTTTTTCTTTTCTTCAGATTTATTTGGGTAATATATTACCTGTGGGAGCTTTGTCTCAAAGTTAAATTATTTATATCAAAAAGTTTCGTCAGTTCATATAAATATTCCACACTTTTTCCATGTCTCTTTGCAATTTCTTTGCACCCTCTAAATGAATTTGTCATGTATTGTTTGTCATTAGCTAAAATGTTTTCATATTTCTTTCTCATCTAAATCTTTTTAAGCATCCTTCAAATACTTTTGGTAGTCTTTTGTAGTTTCCAATATGTCTTGAAGCCTAGGTGGCTATCCTCCCTACAAACTCTACAGTTGACCAATTTTCAAAAAAGAAAAAACATCATGGATTTTTCTGAAAATTTCAGCATTTGATCTTCATGATTGTCGATAACAAGAAAAAAATCACTATGCTTTCGGAAAGTTTTTAAAAATTGACTTTGTTTTGTCTTTAGTGCATTTTGAAGACTTCAACATTCGGTGTTTTGTCTTTAGTGCATTTTGTTTGGAGATTAGCTTGTCCCTTGATTAAATCGGATTTGATCTCCTTATAAATCTTGTGAGAGAAAGTATTTTAGTATTGAAGAATTTTGCTCAGCATTTTCTAAATTTTGTTCACTAGTGATTTCATCATTCTTGACTAATGGATTGGGTACTCTATGTAGTTTTACGATTGTATTGGAACATGTTTAATGAGTTCAATTTGAATCTTCTCTTTTATTGCATTTTTTTTTAGTACCTATAGCATGGTTAGAGGATTTTTTACTTAGATTTTGTCTCCCCAATAGCTTTTGTTGTGTTAGTGATGTTTTCTCATAAAAAGTGAAGTTTAGTTAATTAGGTTTAGAATATAGGCTTTTCTAATTGAAAGTTGAGTTATTTTAAATTAAATCTATGAAATGATTTTTGCTCGTTGTTTTTTACATTGGATTTAGAATGGCCATGATAATTTTCTAATTTTGTAACTGCTTTTAAATTTTTATAATAATTATATAATAATATTTTATAATATATAAAAAATAATTACTAATAAAATATTTATTTGATACACTTCATATTTTATCTATTTATGATTATATAAATACAATGTATAATTATTATTAAAGATTTTTTTTTTTCTTTTGATGGAGGCCATCCACAAACAAGTTTTAGGTATCTGATACGGGCCCATTGGTGTTTGAAACCTCTTCGGCTATGAGCCAAGGACTAAGGAGCATCTGTGCTCACAAAATTTGCCACGATCCAAACCTTTACACTATATTACTATTATTATTATTAAAAAATTTCCTTTGTGAAAATAAACATATCAATAATAAATTTTAGTTTTTGGTTTTTGCAATTTAAAAGATATACTTTCCTATTAGCACACAACACGCTAGTCTATTATAAAGTTTAAACTTGAAGCTAGTAATTTTTTGTTTGTACGAAGTAGTTAAGTGGTGTATTTGTATGAAAATAATCATTATTGAACCCAATATAAATAATGTTTACAAAAGTTTTTGTTATGTCATTTTATTTTTTCATATTATTATGAATATAATATTTTAGATGTACATCTTATTTAGTAAAGATATCTTATGATAAAGTTGTTTAATTTTATATTTCAATTCTTTATTCATCTCATCTTTACTTTCCAATTAGTGTTATTTTTTCAAGATATATTGAAATTATAAGATTGTAGAGAGGAAAAAATATAGAGGTTGATGAAGATAGTATTAAAACAAAGACCATTTTCTTATCATGCTTGTATCCATTCAATAAATATTTAAAATTATTAAAAAATATTTTTTCTTTGAAATACATTAATGTTTCATTCAATAATATTTATCTTATTTTAGTTATATAACATGTTCTATTCTTTGAAGCTTTATCTTATATTACATTTATATAGAACAATTGATTTATATTCTTAAAACAATGTCACCTATGCAAAAGGAAAGACACAATATTTAGTTGATTTGTGGCAAGCTTGTAGAACTTTGTTTAAGGATACAATCAAGGGGTATTGACAAATAAAATCATGATGATAGTGATTATTATAATTTGGTAATTAAAATAGTTCCAATGCATGTCTTGTAGATTGTTATAGGTATGCTAGTAGAGAAATTCCAATATGATTAGTTAATGTCAAGAAGAAAATAGACTATCAAAGCATTGAAAATAGTTACAGGACAAATTATATGGACATAATAATTCAAATCAAAGTGGTCTTGTTTAAATAGTTGGGTTAATTAGGGTTCAAGTACTTATGTATTATAGTTTTAAAATTTTATTTTAACAGTTTATGAATTCTTGGTTAGGAGATAACCATTTCCTAAAAGAAAGAGGTAGTAAAAATTAAAGTAGAAAAAATATAGACATGATTAAATAGTTAAACTGATATTTAAAATCAATTACAACATTTTATTAAAAAAATATTTCAAAAAATTATTAAGTATTTTCAATTTCATGCTCACTTTAGTGACTTATCTTAGATTAAGCCATTTCATTAATTGGCTACCTTGGTAAAAGTTATACTTATTGTTATGTATTTCCTAGCCCACATTATTATTATATTTCTAGTTGTGTTAATTTACATTGTTTGTCTATGACTAGGAAGTTTTCAAGTTTGTTCTATGACATTTATCAAGTCTTTTGACTTTCCTTTGATAGTACGTTTTCCCTCCCTTCTCAAAATCTTGCTCTTATAGATTTCCATAAAGTCACTTCCCCCTTGTAACATGTGAGGTTTATCAAGTCTTTTGACTTTCCTTTGATAGTATGTTCTCCCTCCCTTCTCAAAATCTTGCTCTTATAGATTTCCATAAAGTCACTTCCCCCTTGTGACGTCTGAATTTTTCTCTCCCTAAGCTAGCATTTCATCATTTCCTTAATCATAAATGCCCTCATGTTTCATGTTTCTCAATTGTCCCCATTGTCAATGTAATATTCAAAAAATCCTCAGTTTAATCAAATGACTAGATGATGGGTGTTGATACTTGTTTCTTAATACAAAAGCTCTCAAACTAGGCTAGGCTTCTTCCCAAGCCTACCTAAGAATAACATATGCTATCCCTTTATATTCTCCAAGGTTAGAGACAATGTGAATGGCCTATTCCTTGTGCCACTCTCGCCTATTCTATTGTCTCCATCAAACTCTTCACAATACCCAAACAATGAACTCACACAATACCCCAACACCACCATCACCTTACACCCTCTAGGATTCTTTTTTCAACACCATAGTTCAAACTAATTCCCACTAATGGTCAAACAATATCCAAGACTCTTTATACATTCCAAATTATATTTATCAACATTTTGGAATTCGTATGGACCTCCAAACAATAGTACATAACTTTTGAAATATACAATATTTTCACAATCCCTTTGGTCATAACTTGCATAATTTGGTTCTAAATAACATATCCAGAAACTAACATAATCCAACTAGTCAATGAAAAGATATGGTCCACGTACCAAGGCTATAATTTTTTATGACATAATTCACAAACCTTATTACAATGTGGGATCCCTTGCTGCATAAGGTGATTACCTCCCAATCTTCAATACATAAACTACTCCACTCATTGGTGATGTTTCTCAATACACCAAGGATGTAGACCAACCCTTGAGCATCCCTTCACATCTTCCATAGGATTACATGTTGCTAATTTGTTGTCTTTTTGTTTGTAACAACATTCAAAATATTGATTCACAGCTTCTTCTAATACAAGAAATAAAGATGGCGAATCTTGATAAGATTGAAAATTCAACACACAAGGGAAGCTTCAAAGCTTTGCAATCTTCATACAAAGACCATATGTAACTATTGTGGCCAATTAAACCCAAAACTACAAGTGTTATGTTGTTTATCTAGTGAATGCATGTAAAATACTATCCAAATTGTGAATACAGTAGATTATTTTCATAACCTGTGTAGATAAGAGAACCTCAAATACCTCAACAACTAATAAGCCATTTTCAATATCCTTCAAATACAAATTACTACTAGCATTACCTTTTCCAAATCTCAAACTTATCAAATTCTTGTCCATCTTGTATACTAGGCTCTAGGTGTTGGTTTCAATCCATACAATACTTTTTTAAATTTGCAAGCCATGTCTCCTTTATCTATCAAAAGAAAACCACCAGGTTGCTCTATGTATACCTCGTCTCTAAGTTTACTATTTAGAATGGATGATTTGACATCCATCTTATACACATTGAAATTCTTGTGAGTTGCATATGCCAAAAACATTCTTACTACTTCTATTCTAACAACAAGTGTAAATGTTTCCCCAAAATCAATTCCTTCTTGCTGTGAATAACCTTTACATACCAATCTTTCTTTGTTTCTCACAACCTCACATTGTTCACTCATCTTGTTTCTAAATACCCACTTAGTTCCAATAACATTCTTACCCTTAGGTCTAGGAACCAATTCTGATGTATTGTTCTTTTTTGTAATGCCCCGCTCGAGAACCCAAAAGAAATAAACCTAATATGTTACAAAGTTTATTTAACTATATATTTTTTAAAATTTAAACATCAAAGAAACAATGCAGAAGCAATACACACAAACACAATATTTACATAAATGTAATCACAATATAGATTTCATTTTTGAAGCATTCCTTCTTGTTGACTCACATTTAAGAAAGTGTTTTTAATAAGTTTAAGTCTCAATTACAATATTCTTAATCATAAAGAAAGAAAATATACATCATCTTATTAGAAAAAGCATGAATAATACAATGAAATACATCTAATGAATAACATCTGCTACACATGTCACATGGTATGCAAGAATAGATACAAGTGCACCAAGATACTTAAGATACATGATAACTTATATACCAAAACTAAACTAGAAGTTTCCAAGATAAGAACAAGAATGATAATGTGCAACTACATCAACAAACATCCAGCATCAGCCAATTTGAGGGGGACCCAAATGGTAAAAAGTCACTACCTCCTAATTGCGTGATCAACTTATTAGGCTCCCACTCCCATTGTGGAAGAGAGATAGTGAATGATCTGCATACGAATAATCAAACCATAAAATTATCCTAGGCAAGGAATCCTGATAGCCAAATTTACCTCAAGGGAACATAAACTACTGATAAAGAAAAGATAACCAAACTTGAAAAGGCACTCATCCAAACTAACATAACATACCAAAATCAAAAACAAATACCAAGTACAAATCAAATATCAAAATCATAATGATACAACTACCTCCAAATCAATGTCAAGTCTCATGAGCACAATAATCAATAGATATCAACTATCATCAATAAAAGTAAACCACCAATCACTAACTCCAACAAGAAAAGCACCACCAATGAATAGCTGACACTCATTAATAAAAGTCAGTTGTCAATGATAATTGACATCCAATAAATAAAAAACAACTCACAATAAATACACTATCAAAAGTAACATCCAACAAATACACTACTAGTGGTAAATATAAAAAAATCATGAAGAAGAATCAAGCTACATACTATAGAATGTCATCACATGAGCCAACTCTAAGGTTACCCTAGTAGTCTCTCAAGACCATGCCCTCGTAGTGACTCTATGCAAAACCAAAATACCCTCTTGTAAAGACAAGGAAACTAGTCACACCTTTCAATGTATCATCCCATTCCCATTATTAGCCTATACAAGTACTCAAGGCATGGACGAGGTAAAATCTCTAACCTATCTTTTTAATTTATCTCAAAGGCATGAGAGAGGAATGTATTTTAATTACTATGTTATCACTTGCTACACAACTTACAATTATTTACACTATTAGTCACTTTGGGCCCCAACCCCATTACAAGCCACTCCCATAAACATGCATTCCCAAAACTCATAAACCACAATTATGTCTAATACCACAAAAGTAATGCTGATCAAATTTGGTTTCTTAACACACAACTTGAAAATAACATTAGCTCTCAAAACCCAAGTTCTCATAAATGTTCATCAAAATAAATCTCAAATTGAATCATAAAATATATCATGACACCTAGTCAAATAATCATAAAGGAGATCTCAAAACACCTCTGGTGCACATCCTAACTTAGCCAACTAAAAAAATCACAAAAAAAAATCATCACAAAAATAAAGATCACAAGACTATAAATAGAATATAAGAAAACACATAGTTTTCAATCATATGGTTTAATTCCATAATTTTCTATTGTTAGATTGAGCCATAAAGATGTGTTTAGAAATAACGTAAGAATATACATGTTAATATAAATTTTTATGATAATATACTTATTTAAATTATGTTAATATACTTATTGAATCATAAAATATATCATGACACCTAGTCAAATAATCATAAACAAGATCTCAAAATACCTTTGGCGCACATCCTCATTTAGCCAACTAAAAAACCCACAAAAAAAACCATCACAAAAATAAAGATCACAAGACTATAAATAGAATATAAGAAAACACATAGTTTTCAATCATATGGTTTAATTCCACAATTTTCTTCTGTTAGATTGAGCCATAACGATGTGTTTAGAAATAAAGTAAGAATATACATGTTAATATAATTTGTTATGTTAATATACTTATTTAAATCAACATGTATTTAAATGTCAAATCTCTTTGTGAATATAAAATATCATGCAACATTATCATGTTATTAATTTAAATAATCTTAAATCATAAATGATTTATTTAATAACATAGAGATATTTTATTAGATTTAAATATTGATATCAATTTCATTTCTAAAATATTACTATGACTTCTATCTAAGTGTAATATTAATATTTACTTTTCTTTTAATTCAATATGACTTTACAAATAACTCAAACTTGAAATTATAATTATAATTAAGTTATTACAATTTCTCTTATAATATTCAAATATTCATAACTAGATGATTATATAGTGAACTCCACTATAAATTCTCTTAAAATATAACTAAATCACAATTTTATAGAACTTTCTACAATCCATTAGAGTTCTTTGCTATATTTGTTGGGTAGATTGTGTTAAATTGTTTTTGCATCAATGCTTCGGATCACACTCTGTTCCTATAGCTCTTTCACCTTGATGATGTATCACATAGTGTGATCCAAAGCATTGCTGTAATTTTTTTTAATGCAATCTACCCATAAAACATAGCAAAGAACTCTAATGGATTGTGGAAAACTATTATCTACACAATTTTATATTTATTAACTTATAGCTCCACCTGCATTAATAAACATATAACAAGTTATAACTTAGTAAGATTTTTAAAAATAATTAATATTAAAAACTCACTCATAAGAAATTAAGTAGTATTTATTTATTTTATTTTAAAAATAAATAATTTATTTTTAATTTAATTTTTTAAAATTTCTAAAATTAATAGTTAATCACAATTTTTTTAAATAAATCTAAAATTTTTATTATATTTTTATAAAATAAAAATAAACATGCAATTAGTATTTTTTACATGTCTTTGATCTCTCAAAATCATGCAACCATAGTATACTTAGTTTTCTATCTTTAGTATATTTGTTTTCACATGGTTGTAGAAGCCTAGTTACAACATACTTTCGTCTCAATTAATCTTTTGCTTTTCCAATAAATTTTGCAGCCAAATTATGTTAGATAAAAGAGGAATATTTATCTTGATTTAGAAAATTCAAGATAATCACATGGTTCTAAAGGAGAATTTAAAGTTGAACCTTAACTATTCAATTTGTTGTTTTCTTCCAATTTTCTATAATCAATTTTTTCCTATAGTAGAAAGCCTCTTAAAATAATGCAGTAATAATAATTTTCTAAATTTTTCTACAGTTTTCCTCATTCAACTTTTCTTGATTAATAAGTTTTTTCTTTTCAAAATCTATAACATAATTCTATATCCAAAAATGAATACAATAAATTAATAAGCATTATGCAAGTACCCGTTAAGACATGAAGTAGACAAATCTTTCAAAAAATTTCTACACTGAGTTTTTAAACCCTACTTTTGAATCATAGCTAAAATATGAGACAATTTGTGAATGCATGCAAATCCAAATCCTCTAAAACTTTCAATAATTCTTTTGCTCCAATTCCAAATTTTGCTCTCCAAAACTTGTGTGTCCCTCAAATGAATTGCAAACTCTCTAATAAAGAACCATAATCCTAACTAGAGTTTTTATTCTCCAATATTTCAAATGCTACTAACTTTGTTAAAATATTAATATTTTAATTATTTATTCCTTTCATGCACAGTCAAAGGATTATTTAATTAAAATATTATTTTCTGTTCTTTTCCTCCATTTTACTAATTAGTACAAGCACTATTTAAAGCGTAGTTTATTATTTAAATTAATAATTATTATTAAGCCTCATTATTTAAATGCAACTCTAATTTAATTATTATTAATTAAATAATTATAATAAAGTAATATTAAATATTTAATCTTTTAATATTATAATTCTCTTTAAACAATTTTCTAAATTAGATTTTTAAATTAAATATTTTAAACTAAAACACATTTAATTAATTAATTAATAATTAAATGTCATGATATTTTAATTTCTCTTTAACCAATTTTTCATATTAGACTTCCAAATTAAGTCTTTTATATTAAAGCACATGTTTAATTACTTTTCCATTAATTAAATATACTCTTATTTAATATTTTCTTTTTAATCAAATAATATTTAATAATTCTCAATATTATATGATTTATAATTCAACCATTTACCAAATAAATCACATAGCCAAATCCACATAAAAACAACATTACCAAAACTCAAGATTAAATAACACAGGCAAAGATAAATCACTTATTTAAAAGGGGTGGAAAGTTAGATACATGTCCTCCTTCTCAAGATAAGTAATTAGGCTATGGATGGGATCAGACTTGAACATTATATCCCAATTCTTTCCATTGAGTTATTGCAATACTAGAACACACTCATCTTGGCAATTCAAGGAAGTCGATGCCTGATACTTACAAATCTGTATAAAAGATGAACATGTACATGTGCATATATATATCTAAGCTAAATTAGAAATCATAGGGAGTGGTACATCATGTAGATCCGAACTAGTAGGTGACTTTGACTCCCTACCTCAACCATATTAGGCACACCAAATATAAATGTAAAATAGACACACACACCATACACATGCAAGTATGAGGTAAGTATAATAGTAAATCCTACATATAAATAACATCATATTCTAACATGAACATCTCATCATCATGAGGACATAACAAACATCTTTCTAAGATAGTAAACCATATGAGAAGATCATAAAAGTAATTTCATTAACTAACTAAGAGCAATTAAAGCATCATCACTGCAAGTAGGAAATTGTTACAACCTAACATAATCGATTGCTCAACATATCAAAGTATTGCATTTCAACTATGAAACAAATGCTAACACATCTATAGAAGAGTCATATAGAGATTTTAACAACTAAGTCTACAATGATAGAAAAGGTTGGGTATTACATCCTACTCCCCTTAAAATAGGCTTACTCTTGGAAGCTGACTATTACTACTAAGGTAACCAAAATGAAATAAATAGCCACAAAATAGCATTTAAAATACCAAGTGTTACGAATCAAAGTTTTATTTTCATAGTTCTATTGTTTTCAATTTTGTTCTTTATATTTTCTTTTGATAAGTCTAGTTGTTTGATCTTGTTGAAAATTTAACAACTTGTTAACTAATGACACACAATATTCTTAGAGTTTCCAATGTTAAAACTTAGACTCTGATACTAGATGTAATGCCTCGCTCATGAACCCAATAGAAATAAAACTAATATTTTTTTTATTAAGTAAAATCTATTTTTTACAAGGGTTCCTAAAAGCCACTAGTTAACTATAGAATACTACTAAAAGTTCAGGTCTAGCAACCAAGTAACAAGAAAAACAACAGGCCATACCCAACCATCAAATGTAAACAAAAACATATGACCAAAAGCTAGGGAATAGACAAAAAACAAGGAGGATTGATTAGGGAACCAATTCTTTAGCTAGCTCCACTTTCCTGAGCTCCAGCTCTCCCATGGCCTTAGCCTCATTGGTCTTTGATTGGCTATCATCTGGAGAAACCTCCTCTTCCCTCTTCCTCTTTTCCACTCTCTTTCTTTTTCTCAGGTTCTCACCTTGCAAAGAATCATCCTCATTAGCTGCCTTGATTTTCTCTTTGTCCTTTTCCTCCTTCCCCTTTTTTCTTTCCTCTATCATCGAGTGTAGCTGAATGATGTTATGATTAAGACCTTTTATTATGTTGAGACTCTAGTTAGCTGAGCTATAGAGAGAGCTCTCCATCCTTTCCACTTTTTTTTCAATCTCAAAAACCATTGCATCTAGCTTGCTTATTCTAACATTCTCATCCCCCCCTTCTCGCCTTTCCTGCCCCTACATCATGAACTTAATCTCTTCAATTTCATGGAAGATCTATTTAATGGACTAGAAATTGTCCACCAAATTATTGTGGGCATTGTTTAGGAGGTTCATCCCCATTCCCCTCACATTTTCGTTAAGAATCACCAAAGTTAGGTCAATGAGCTCCTCCAATTGAATTTTTCCATTCGGGCGAACCCACAATAATGGGTTCCACTTTAGTGGGACGAACAAAAATGAAAAAAATTGCAAAATGAGAAATTGAGTTTACCATATGTTTGCGCAAACACACTTATTGTGTTCGCACGAACTTTTTTTTTAATCATGTTTGTGCGAACATATTTCGTATGTTCACGCAAACATATGTGATATATATGTTTGTGCAAACATGATTTTCATGTTCTTGCGAACATACGTTCCCGCGAACATGGTAAATGTGTTCGCGCGAACGCCATGTTCACACGAACATGCAAAATCACAAAAATTTTAACCTTTTTTTCCTTTTCTTTTTCTTTCGCTCTTTTGACTGCCATAATTGCAGGAGAATGATCTCTTACTATAAAATAAAAATGTCAAAACGTGCTGCTCGGAGCAAGCTTTCGAATGACTATAATTTTATTACATAATTTAATCATTAAGACTTTCAAATATGAGTTTAACTCATTATAGGTTCATTACCGATTGAACATCAACCGACTTTGACACCTCAGGAAAATTAGTAAATTAGTAATTCAGAAAAAAAAAATGGTTTATGATAAATTGACTTCAAATTATCTGTGTCAAACGGAACGTATGTCTGAATTACGGTTCATGTCACTTCAAAACTTCATAAACTATACAATATTCAACAAAAATAAATCAAACCAAATGCAGACATTGGATATTGATGTTAAAAATCTAATGCTGAAAGAATTACTTCATTATCATTTCTAGAAAAAAAGTTATGTGTGTCAAACAGACTGTCACTTTTTAAAATATTGAATTTTATTATGTACCACTTTTTGGAGGAGATTAAAAAAATTGACATAAAAAAAAAATAATTTAGATTAAAAAATATGGTTACAAAGTAGGAACAAAGTACTCAAAATCACTAGTTTATGTCATCTTGAAATTATTTATAGTTTTGGAGATATAGTCACTTGAACGTGATGTTTGTTGCAAAAATATTGATTTCAGTGTCAAAATTGGTCAAAAAGTGGAACCCATTATTGTGGGATCACCCATTCGTTCCCTCCAAAACCTTTGGGTGGATATGCTCTCTAAGTAAACCCATTTTTGCATTGCTGGCATGAAAGTTCTACCATGCAGTTTTCCTTCCCTTTGCATCAAGAGTAATAGTGGTTTTAGTCAAGCCCTCTTCCTCTTTTCTCTCTTCCCGAGCTTCGATAGTGCTCTTCTTACCCTCACCAAGTGCCTTCTCAGCATCCTTCTCACCACCCCTTTTACTTTTGACCAAGCTGTAATCCTTCTTGCTTACCTAAGCCTTACTGGTGCTCTCCTCTCTCACTTTTCCCTCCTTATCCATATCCATCCCCTCTTCCTCATCATTGAAATTCTCCTCCAAGTTTTCCTCCTGCTTTATCCTTCGCTTTGTTCCTTTTCTTGGCCTCTTTTTCTTCTTCCTACCCATATCCTTCATGATTTTAGCCACCTACTCTTCATCATCCGAGTGTAGACAACCACTATCCTTTTTATCCGAAGGGAGGTAAGAGCTCTTTGTCTCCTTAGAAGAATCCACCTTCTGGGTAACAACCCTTCCACGAGTTTGAGCTTTAAAATGCTCATATATGAGTAATAAAAAAACCTCATGGAAGGTAGGATTAGCGTATGCTTTCTTCTTGAAATCCATAATACTCTTATTTGCAAAGAAAAATAAGTAAAAGGGGATGACATTTCTTGTTCTATACATGAAATGGTTTAGGGTAACAAAATGTTGGGTTCAAATCCTTTCAAACCTTGTGTCAAGCATTTTGTAGAATATAATCGCCCTTAAGAAAAAGATCCACAGTTTCTTAATAGATGTGGGCTCATATCAGGCACTAGTCTTCACTACTTTCTTCATTTACTTTGCATCCTTTGCAAAGTCTTTCACCACATTCATAGATATTTTCTTATCCCTATAGAATTTTATGCCCTGATTGGGAGAGTTAATGACCTTCACAATGATCCCTTCATTGACTTGGGAGTCGATCCCATCAATCTTCACCTTCCCATCTCTCCATGAATTAACCATAAGGTTAGTTATCTTCAGATCTTAGCCATGAAGTTTTTAAAAGAAGGATGAGATGCTACCTTCCCTCAACTTCTCCCACACCTTTGATCACCTCTTCCACTTCTCTACTTCTTCCTCTGGTTCTCTACGATGCCTCTCCCCTACCATTATGTTGTAGAAAGAAGAACAAAAACTTTTTGCTCTCTAAGCACTATGAGCCGAACACTAGTTTTTCTCAAAGAACCTATGCTTCCCTCCAACTTTGGTAAATAAATAGTAATAGTAATTACCAATTTCCCATAAAATCATCCATAAAATGTGCCACAAAGGCCCCCAATTATGATGCCTCTGAATCGGCCCTGCCAAGGTTTCATCACTCTACAAGTTTGATTGACAACATTAACTTCCATTAATACACTTTATGTTGCCCATCCTCCCCTAGATTCTCTCCATCTCAATTAAACTTTTGGTGGTTGTTGAAAATTCGTCATCACTAGGCCATCTGTGTAACATGTCCCTCCTTACTACCTCACTAGCCATCCAATCAACAACCATGTTTCCCTCATGATAAACATGTGACACAAAGACCCTTTTGAAGGAAAGTAAGATAATATGTTATAAAGGTTACAAAGGTTACTAAACTATATATTTTTAAAATTTAAACAACATTAAACTAAAATAGTGGAAATAATATACACAAACACAACATTTACACAAATGCAATTACAATACAAATTTCATTCTTGAAGGGTTCCTTTGCATTGAATCACGTTTAAGATAGTCTCATTAATAAGTTTAAGTCTCAATACAATATTCCCAATCTTAAAGAAATAACATATACATCATCTCATAAGAACAAGCATGAATAAAAATGATACAATGAAATAAATCTAATGAATAACATCTGCTACACATGTGACAGGGTATGTGAGAATAGATACAAGTACACCAAGATACAATATACATGCTAGCTTATATACCACAACTAAAGTAGAAGTCTCCAAGATAAGAGTATGAATGATAATAGTGCAACTACATCAACAAACATCCAACATTGGCCAATCTAAGGGTGACCCAAATGGTAAGAAGTCACTACCTCCTGATCATGTGATCATCTAATCAGGACCCCACTTCCACTATGCAAGAGAGATAATGAATGATTCAAATATGAATAATGAAACCATAAAACAATCCTAGACAAGGAATCTTGATAGCCAAATCTACCTCAAGGGTACATAAACTACTGATAAAGGAAAGATGACTAAAGTTGAAAAGACACTCATCCAAACCAGCATCACTACCAAAATCAACAAAATAAGCCAAGTACAAATCAAATATCAAAACCAAAAAGATACAACCACCTCCAAATCAATGTCAAATGTCATAAGCATAATAAGAAATAGATAAAAACTATCATTAATAAAAGTAAATCACTAACCACTAACTGCAACAATAAAAGAACCACCAATGAATAATTGACACTCATCAATACACTACAACATTTGGGGTCAAATTGTGAGGGTGGTGTAATTTGTGTTGATTTTCATGCTTTCTTTTTAAATTTTCCTCGACATCGTCACAATACCGATGTTGGCATCATAATTGCGACACCCAGTGACTATAAACAAAAAAGAACATAAAACATGACATAAATCATTCCCCATTTGTTTTGATTGTCGAGAGTTGTGTGAGAAAGATGGTTGAGTGCTCCAAATGAAGATGGAGAGTTGTGAACATTGTCATCCCCTTCATTGCTGTGATCTCTACATTTCTTTTTTGTGATCTCTGCATTTCATTATCGTGCCCTTGGTCTATGGTTTTGTTGTTGTGATCTCTATAATTTGTTTCTGTGCCCTTGCTATGTGATTTTCTTGTCGTGCCCTTGTGATATCTACATTTTGTTTTCATGGCCTTGCTCTAAAATTTGGTTGCCGTGCCCTTATGATCTCTACATTTTGTTGTTGTGCCCTTGCTCTATGATTTCATTTTCGTACCATTGCTCTATGATTTTGTTGCCATGTTGTGTCTTTGTGATCTATCTGCCCTTGCTTTATAATTTCATTGCTATGCCCTAGCTCTGCCATTTTCTTCAAGGGCTATGTAAATTTTTGTTTCTTTTCCTTCTAAACATGCATCTCTTTATATTTCCTTCTAAACATGTATATTTAGAGATCTATTATAAGGTGCTTATTACATCTAGCATAAAAGATAAATCGATCCAGCTGCATACATATTCCAAAATCTAAATAAAAATAAAATAAAACTCACTCAACTCATGCTAAGTGACTTACCTCAAGATTCTCCACAAAAATAATGCGGACCAAGGAAAAAGAGAAAAGTTCACAAGAAATTTTACAAAAACACATCATAGCAGATATTTTTAGAAAGAAACTAGCCATAACCTAGTAAATTGGGTCTAGTTGCTGATTAGTTGGTTTGATTACAAATTCATGTGAAATGTCATCAGATTAGGTATAATAAAATAAACAATTAGTTGTTCCCATCTAGTAGGATCAAATACAATTTTCCATGGTATTTGTGCAAGCCACATTATAGTATGGTATTTCTAAAACCACATTTTGTATGAATATTACTCATAAAGCCAATCAATTCCAAAAATTCCAGTCTCTTGAGGCCTCTTGCCCAATTGTTCATGTACTTGTATATGCTTCCATATTGTGCATTTTCTATGATTATTGTATTCTATGTAATTATCACTCTACTTTTTATCCATCTCATGGGATGACCTCTCTGTTGACACATTGCAACAAATGATTCATGCCTCCCTTCACTATGGTGCCTCTATAAGCTTTATCCATTCCATGTGAGCATGATATCCTCTAGTTCCAATGTGATGCCTGCTAATGATTGACTTTTGAATGACAATATAGACAATCTTTTTAACAAATATCATGGTAGCATTCTATAAAATAGTTCACGTGCCTTTTCTATATTGCTCGATTGATGAGTTCTCACTAAGAAGTGTTGTTAGATAAGAAGATTCACATTTATTTTCATTCCTCACCTATCATTTTTTCAATACTAACTTCTTATCCAATTTCTATAGTCACCCTTGCATATAGATTGTTTTGAAGCTAATTGGTATTTTTTTAATGCTCAATATTTCATGGCTTGATGTGAACCTTTAGTTTAGAAACCCAATTTGTGATGTAGTGATTTAGAGACTCCAAATCTCCTCCACTAAATATTTTTGCAATATTCGATATGGGTTGTCATGAAAGAGGACAAGTCACAAAAGGTTTGAAAGCTTTCCAATAATTGTATAGGAATGTTCTTTGACCGCATGCTAGAAATTGAATTATTTTGTCAAATGGTTCATTGCATTGTGATTCTTGTTATGTTCTTGTCTAGAGAAACCTTTACAGATTTGAAACAACAAGTTTACATCAAGCATGAAACACCAATCTCTAAAAATCACGTAGTGTCCTTTCAGGTCAGGAATATGATTTTTTATTCTTCTAAACATCACCATAGTGGATATAAAAAAGTCATCATCTTCAAAACAACATGGACTAAGGTGACACCAAGAGAATTTATTAAACCAATTCTGATGTAGAGTACCTTGAAGTAAATTATGATGAATCTCCACTGAATACATTTGATCAAACACTTGGCATCCCTCTTTATAGAATTGTAACTGATCAAGAAGTTGGTATATTTGCGATTTCTCTCATTTGGAAAAAAAAGGAACGTGGAGAAAGGTCAGGTGGTGTGAGTTTGAAATGGGGCATAGATCATGGCATAATTCTTAAGGCTCTGAATATCTAACACCAAATGTTCATACATGTGTAGGTATGGAATGAGAGACACCATATACCTTCCCATGTGGTGGCTTTGAGTCATTTACAGGTGATATACCATAGGCCAGATAATGAATCTTGGATTAGATTATCACTTACATTCCTCAAAACTTCAAACTTGCCAAACAATAAGCTTCAACTTTATTTTTGTATGATCACTGAATAAGATAAACCATCTATATTATCCCTTACCATGTAGAAAATTAAAATCATTAAGAGGTACATGCTATTGGCCAGGACACCAAAATCAAGGTCAAAATGGTTTGAGATGGTTTGTCTTTGAATGCTCCTAGGAATTTGTAGCAGCTATTCTCACTACTAGAAGAATAACTTCAGTGAAGAGTTGAGTGTAAGGAGTTAAAGAAGAAAGTTATGCTTCTATGTAAATGCCATAATCATGAGGCTCCCATAATATCCTCAATATTGTCTAGATGTTGTTTCTACCGTGCAGTCTCTTTCTAAAGTCACTTCTTCTCCTTTTCTCTCATGCCTTAAATTTTGATTATTTGTCTCTACCTTATCTTTAATCAACTTCACATTGTGTTACAACTCTAGCATAGGTGTTTGATCATTGATGGATTTATTTCAACATTCAAGTTTTCAATATTGGTCAACACCCTCAGTCACGAACGTCTCATGTCAAGAAATTTATGTACTATTTCAACAACATTTTCTTTCTTATGAGCTAATTATTCTTCATGTGCATGTTCTTGTAAAACATTAATTTTGTTGAAAAATTGTACACTCTTTGAAAGTGCATTGTTGTTATCATGTATGTATGTATATATAATAATGAACAAAAATAGTGTTTTCATGTATGCCAGAATAATAACTAACATTACCATTGGATCATATAACAGTGAAGTAATCAACCTAGTTAATTAGCAACTAGACCAATTTAATTGGTGTTTCCGATGTCATAGTACCTACCACAAAACTTTTTTGGATTCTATCTAGTGGCTTCCATAATATTCTTTATGTTGTCTAGTTGTTGTTTCTATCATATAGTCTCTTTCTAAAGTTGTTCCTTCTCCTTCACTCTCGTGCCTTAAATTTTGATTATCAAACTTCTAAATATTCTGAAAAATACAATAGGGAAAGTAAACTCTGTCGGGGGGTGGGGGGGTGGGGGTGGTGGTCAATCATTCCTTCAAAACTTTAACCATTAAAACATTCACCACACATCCATCTCACAATTTGCATGTAAACTGAAATAGCTAGCTAAATATATTCATTCATAGCATGAAAATAATAAACATTCAACACATATATGACACAAGATATTTGGTTACCAAGAAACCCTCCAATGAGAAGGTAAAACTAGGATGGGGGTGACACCAAGAAATCTTCACTATTATAGTTGTAAAATGTATACAATGAAGGTTACAATGTTTGATCATAAACTATGATCTACCTTATGAAAGGTCTGCCCTATTAAAGGCTTACAAGATTGTTAGATCTTACCCTGATAAGTGATTTCAACGCCCTATTAGAAGTGTCCATGATTATAGGATTTAAACTTACAATGAAGTAAGCACCCTGTTAAAGGATTTACAACAGCATGTTAGGACTACTCTATTAAGATATTTAAATGATTCACCTATTAGAATGTCTTAGCAATGATCCTTCAGTTAACACTATGCTGCTAGATAAAAAATAACCTCTTTGCATATTATCCTTGACCCTCTTAGATCTGATATATCACTTCTATCCTCTAACTTCCTTCATTTTCTCTCCTCTAACTGATTCTGCAATTCATATCTCAATTAGCAACTCCTTAGCCACCATGAATGCTCTATTTTTGCATGCAAACTTCTCTCTTCGAATATACAATGTTTTAGGGTTTTCCTTCCTTAAGAAGACCTAGGTGACTTAGGGTTAGGTATGAATCAATAACTATGATACATCCATTTTTCTATTTAATCCATCTCTTTAGCTATGGGCCCATTTGGTCGCGGGCATAGGAATAGAGAATAGGCATGTAATATTGGGAATAGGAATGGCTATTTCACTAACAACTATTTTTTGGAATCGGTATAAGCACATTTTAGAGGTAAAATGGGAATACGTATTCCTATTCCCTATTCCAAGTGACGACCCAAACAGAAAATGGAAAAAATATTCCAACTTTTCTATTCCTATTCCAGCAACCAAATGGACCCTAATTGTTTGCATGTACTGTATAGGGATCCTCAATAAAGATTCGTTCTTATAATTTATAATCGAAAAACAATCCTTAAGTTAGTTAAAAAATGGTTTACAAGTTTGTGCCATTACAAACAATTGTGTCCAAAAACCATTTTACTTGGCACTTGAAGTCTCCGATGCTCAACATCCACTGTATCTTCAATGTTGTAACTTGACCTTTGAATAACTCAACATCCATCAAGATCACTTGGCATCAACAGTCTACTCGACACTTGAGTGACTTGAGACTTACTAATTATTGAGCACATATTGATGCTCAACACATACTATATATTTTTCTCAACATTCACTATTTGACAACTTATGCTCAACATACATTACTTGTTCAACATGAACTAGGTTCTTTCTAGTAAATAAATTAAGTGTATTGTCACTCATATGTCAAACACAATCTAAGATTAATAATCTCCCCCTTTGACATGAGTGGCAAAAACACTTGGTCATGCATGAATAACCTTAACTTATGAGCATAATTTAGATAATCTATATTCAGTACTTGGCTTACATAAAAAATTTCAAAACTTCCAAAATTTGCAAAACCAGTCATACCTTCAAAATTTTATAACTGCCCATGAGCTGATTGTCCTCTGGCGAATCCAAATACTCCTACTGAGTAAATTTGCCTCAACATTAGTGCTATGTTTCTATATTGACACCTCCTTAGTTTGGCTTGGTCAACATATCATCTCGATTTGTATGGGAGCCTAGTTCACTTGGTCATTATAGACAATAATATTGATACTTGACACCAATTATTTATGTGAGCTCTTTTCTCAGTTCTTGCCTCAAATCTTTTCTAATGCATCTAGATTTATGCAAATATGGAATTTTAACACATATTATGTTAGGAACTAGTGAATAATGTAGCACTCAAATGTATAGTTCCTTACATACCTTCTTTGCCTAGTTAGAAGTGGTGTGATCACCTAATCCATTGGATTGGGTGACATCAACTTCACTGGCTCCACTACTACCTACTTCTTCCTTCTTTCTCTAGGTTTGATTCATCCAGTTCTTTGCAATCTCAACAATCTTTCACCTTCTCTTTGTTTATTGCTAGGTGCTAGTGCTCTGTTTTGAAATTTTAGCTTACATGTCCAATCTTGTGAAAACTATAACAAACCAGAATTCCATTCATCAAAATCTTGGATTTTCCTCTAAAGTATGCCCTTATGCAGTTTTTTGTAATATGACCATGTTCACCACAATAATGACAACTGTACCTTGTGTTATAATCCCAATTGTGCAAGTTACCTTACTTGGATGCATTTTCTTGCTTCTTGATTGTAAAACTAGGTTTTTCCTTAGATCTGCATTCTTGAGCTCTATGTCCATACTTCTAACAATTGTAGCAATATTGTTCAAATCTAGGTGCAACATGTGTATTGTTGGCTTTGGATCTACACTCATGTCCTTGTTGTCCTTGCTTCTTGCAATTAAAATAGTATCCATTGAATTTTGGATTAGGATTTTGCTTACTAGTCTTACTTCTATAGATATTTGTTGTATCTCTTGGTTTCCCACACTGATGACATGTAGGTTTGTTGTGATTTGGCTTTGCATTCCCTTGTTCTCCACTCTTTGATGATTCTTCTTCTTCAGTAGATGATAGGTGCTTGGTATATCCTAGTCTAGAGGTGTCATTAGGTATTCTTGGTGATCTAACAGCACCTCAAAGTATCTCACAACTTCATTAGGTTTGTTCATCCTCTCTATGATCTCCTTCTTAGATCTTTTAATTCATTCCTTAGATTTGCAATTTCCATGTCCTTTCTATTCAATTTCTTTTTTCAAGTAACAATAGATTCATCATATCTAGTTGATTGTTTATGAATTTCTGCACATCAAAAGTTCATTCATCAAGCCTAGTAGCCATTTGTCTCTTGTCTTCTTCTGCCATTATTTTTTCTTCCTCATTTTTCCTTTTCAATTCAAAAAATTCAATTAGTCTTATTCATTGGATTTCATTCTCTCTTTTAAATCTTTTAATCTCTTCATTTAGTATATTATTTCTCTCTAAAAGGCATGTTATTACTACATCACTTTCACTGGAATTGCCATTGTCAAGTAGTCCTTCAATGTCTTCTTCTTGATATAGAGTATCATTATGTTGGATAGCCAATTCTTTTCTTCTCTTTAAGGATTTCTTCAACTCCTCTCTTGGTACATCAAGCTAATATAGTATGATCTGTATGTCAAGCTTTTGATTCTCAATGATCTTTCCCAACTTATAAGCCTCCATCTCCAAGATCTTAACTCTCAAGTGGTTAGACTTCTTCTAAGAGAACAAATCTCTAATATGAATTTTTGGAGGTCTATGGGAAAGTAAGATACTGAGAAGGAGGGTGGGGGGTGAATCACAATCTATACAAACTTTTACCTTCTTGAAACAAATCAAATGCATTCACCTTTAACCCATCTCACATCAGCATCATGAATTATATAATCATAAGCTGAAAAATATTTAACTATTCACCACATACATAAACATGAAAATAAAGATAAACACATAGCAAAAAATATTTAGTTACCCATAAACCCTCCAAGGTGAGGATAAAACTGGGGTGGGGACGAGACCTACAAATCTTCACTACTACAACAATAAAGTATGTGTGTTGAGGATACAATGTTTAATTACTTCTTGTGATATACCCTACTAAGATCTTACAAGACTTATTCAGTCTACCTTGATTAAAGGATTTAAACTTACAATTAAGTAAGAACTCTGTTATGAGATTTGTATAGGCCTATTAGGACAACTACGTTAAGAGATTTACCTTGATTCACCTACTACAATGTATTAGTACCTAATCCTTCACTTAACAGTGGTTCTTGGTTATGAGTCTCCTCTCCTTAATTTTTATATGATTTCCTATATGATAAACTGTATTATATCCTTCACTACTAGATTTCTTCTCCTAGTCTTTGCTTCTAACCATCAAACATAGCCTCTTTTGTACATATACTTCTCTCTTCACTATGTAGATTTTTCTCTCTTGATTTAGGGTTTGGCTCCTTCTTAAATAACCATCTGGAGAAGATTCTAGATCATGATCAATGATTCATATTTCTTCCTTTTGCTATTTAATCCTTCCATTTTTCTAATTAGTTACACTGCCTTCATAGGGATTAATGATCTCAAAAGAATGTGTAAAAAAACTCCTTAGTTGTCTCAATAATCATTAAATCATGTATAGAAGTTGGCCAAAATAGTTTACATAAGTGTTTGTGCCACTCCAAACACATATACCAAAACTGGTTTACTCAGCACAAGAATACTTTGATACTTGATCATGACTAATACTCATGTTGTCACTTGACTTCTGTGTGCTTGGTACTAATTGTGTGACTTGGCATAAATGGCCACTCGGTACATACTGGGGTGCTTAGCAACCTAAAACTTGCTTGGCTCAAACTGAAATGTGAATAAATCCAAATACATCATTCAACCTTCATTGATTTTCTTGGTCGTAGTGATGACTAACCAAATCTTCCTAGGAAATGATGAATTGTTTGACATAGATAGTCAACATGACTCAGAGATCAACCTATAAGTCCTTTAAAGAAAGTCACAATGTAATAACAACAAGAAGTTATAAGGTATAGATTATCTTTGGTTAAAATCCTCTAAATAGGTCACATTAAAAATGTGCATGTAAACCTCTAACAAGGTTGGCTCCTAGCATATCTCACTTCATAAGAGTGAAGTTTTTGGGTTGTTGGTACCCAAGTGATTTTTCCATTCACAGGGTTTCCATATTAAATATTGATGTCAAAATGTGCGATTGCTTATGTGTTACAAGTTGATTTTCATCTTATTTACATATTGCTACAACTCATTATAAGATAAGCTAATACTCTGATACTTGATAGAGTAATGAACAATGAGATAATAGTTTGACTTGTGAAAAGATTCTAAGTTTGACATGAGATCCTAAATGTAGTTGTCGAGTTATTGCTATGAAAGTTTGAATTGGCACTAAATTGTTTTAAAGGAATGTAGGATCTAGATATAATAGATTTAACCCCCCCTTGCCCTCTTAGTTATCTAACAACAACAACTGTAGTGGTTAAAATGTGGTATCATAACTTGGTCATAGGTTTGAATCCTTAGAGGCTACAATGAGTAATGTTGGAAGAGGGATTGTTGTAGTGGGCCAACATCTTGCTAGAGTTGCTATATAATTTAATATCCTTCTTTATCTTTTATAATTCTAGGGGTCCTATTGAGCATTAACAATTCAATCATTTGGTGCAACAACAACCCTAGTAGTCAACAATTTCTTGATTAGTAAAGCATGATACAAATTAGAGAAGAATCAAGAGTGAATGAAAACATCAAAAATTTATTATATTAGGTTCATATAAAGAAATAGAAGGACTTGATATAATATTCTCTCTAAAACCCAATTATTTTTCAATTTATCTCTTCAATTTGTTAACTATTCTTCTTGAATCATTTAACTAACAATCAAGAGGATAAAGTCTTGCATACTACAGATAAAAAATGGGAAAATGAAAATATCATTTCAACAAAAATACAAGATGTTTAGCCTGAAAATATTTGGGATGGGAAAAGTAAATGTTTCCATTAACAAAAATAAACTAGCTAAAGAAAACACCATGATGTTGAATTACATTCCAACAAAATACTACTTCTTCATCGTTATATGTTCCTAAATTAAAATAAACAATAGTTTGAATCTTGAAGATTTCACTTTGATAATTTTTTTTAAAATAGATCAATCATGACATGTTGAATACATACATAATAAACTAAAATGGCATGCGTGAAATAGGTTTCTTGCTCAATAGCAAATGGAATAAGTCACTAGCAAACAATCAATTTCAAATTTGTTATAATAATTATGTAGCTTAAAGCTGTGGGTTGAAAATAAATATTTTTACCTTATCTATCTCTATTATTTTGTCCTTGGTCCCAACAATGTTTCTCCTAGAGATGTGTTTCTTATTGACCAATCCAACTATACCTAGATAACGAACACTATTTTGAAATTATAGTTAATGAATCCTAAGCTATATTTGGCAAGAAGTCCACTCCATAGCTCTCCAATAGGTAATTAATGTGTTGGTGTATTTGTGTATATTTTAGATAGTGAATAAACTAAATGATAGTGAATGTACTTAATTCCACAATTGGCCATTTTTGAATTTTCTAGAGGCATGCAAATTGTGGTTTCATTAAAGAAAAAGCTTATAAGTGGAAATCCCACTTTCTTGCATTGTGTGTGCGATTGGAGATAATATTCAACATTTTGTCATTCTAACATGATAGTTTTTTCACAAAGAGAAAAAAAATACTCAACTCAAAAATAAAACACAGTGACAAGGCCATCTCTCATGTGGACATCTTCTTCAAGGTCTATAATATGGAGGTTCCATTTGTCTCTTTCACCATATCCTAAAATTTGGTTTGTTGTTGTTTTTAAAAGTGACCTATGCTTCAATTCCTTCAATTTGAAGATTATATCCAATTCTACAAGCATTGTGGGGTCATCGTATTCCCTCACCTGATCCAATAAATTTATACTTGTTTTAAAGTTATCCAAAGAACAATCAACATATCACATTTCTTTACCTCTTATCTCGCTTCTCTAGAGGTAATTTTTACTTCATGAAATTTTGTTTCCTTGAAATTCTAATTTATAATTTCCTCTTTCTTTGACTCATTAGCACCAATTAGATTCATTTTCCTCCTTTTCTCAATTTCCTTCATCTTCATTTTTAACGAAAAATCTTTGAACTCTTGAGTGTTAATGAAGTTATTAGCTCTATAAATCTTAAACATGTGGCTTCCCTTTCATTAGTGTTTTCTATAGGTCGAGTGTAATTAGAGAGATGGTATTCATAGCCATTGTTATCATCTTGATCCACTAGTTGAAACAACTTGAGCTTATTCACTCCTTCATCATTGTTCAATGCCTTCAATGCACCAACCACCTCATCAATTTCCTCTTCTCCCTCTATATCATCATAATTTAGTGAGGATAGTGGGTATTTTTTTTATAGGGGAAGGTTCAATGTAAACTTTGACCCTTATACATCATGAATAATGACTTTGTAGGAATTTATGGGTGTGACTCAACTTCCTCTAACACATTCTCAATTGACTTTCCAAAAACAATTCAAAACTATTTTCCCTTTATTCTTCATATCCTCCTCTATCTTCATCAATGTATTCCATCTCTTTCATCTTTGCATATTCTCCTCAATTGTCTCCAGTCTAATTAAAAATTGTTGTGATTTTATTATTATTATAGAATGAATATGACCTCCCAATGGCATATCATTTCTATTCCAAACTCCAAATGATAATAATTCCTCTAGTAATCCTACAAATTTTAAATTATTTTAAAATGAAAAAGTATTTGTCTAACACTAATATATTAACCTATTTTATTATCTCAAAGAGCAAGGTCTCATGCAACTGCTAGGCTTCAGTCATTGCTTAGTATTTTAAGGAGTATTTTGGGAAATTTACAGTCCCATGTAGCTATTGTTGGCATTAAGTCAAGTTTTTTATTAGTGACAACACTTATTCAAATTTTGTATTGTTACCAAGCACTTTGATCAGTCTCTAGTATTTTCCATGTAATTCAGTGGTTATTGAGCTTCACAGTTCCTACCAAGCATTTCAGTGGTTGCCAAGTGAATTCAGGCAGTGTGAAGTCTAGTAGTTCTTATTGAGCAGTTCAGTGGTTACCAAGCTTCATAGTGTCTACTGAGTCATCAGTTCTTGTGAAGAAAAGCTAGTGTTAACCGAGTGATGAGTGATTAGTGTTTACCGAGTGCAGGCATGGTAAGCGTGGAATTCAATTTCTACTGAGTGACATAGTATCTACCAAGTCACCAATGTACATTGAGTTCAAAACTATGTTGAAGTGATCAGTATGGACCGAGCCTCCACTTCTACCAAATACATGACGATGCCGTGTAATGATAGTGGATGCCATGTATCAAAAATTCACTAGGTCGGTTTTTAGAACCTGAGTTTTTACATTTGGGCCAACTTTGTAATATTTGTTTTAACTTGTGTATTGGCCGACCTTGTAATTATGTGAATTGGGTTAGTATATATGTAATGTATTGTATCATACCCAAGAGTAGTGATTTTGAGAAGAGTGAATGCAAATGAAATGAAAAGCATGAGAATGTGAATCGACAATAGATTAAAGTGTATTGCAAGGTCATATTAGGAGCAACCAAGTTACATTAAAGGTGATCAATACTTCAAGGATCTTAATCAACAATTTAGTTGAGAGTCAAATCTATTGTTTCATCCTAACAGGTGAATCAACTTCAAATCCTTTAACAGGGTAGACTTAAGAGTCTTTTCTTTAAATCTCTTTACCAAGTGCATACTTCATTATATGTTTATAAAACCTCTAACAAGGTGGACCTAGCAGTCCTAATTGCTCCTAATAGGGTAGATCATCAGAAGTAATCATTATAAGTCTTAACAGGCCAACTTTATGTTGCAGTATTGATGTTTTGTGGGTATCATCCCCACCCCACTTTTACTTTCTATTTGGAAGGTTTCTGGGTCACCAAATATTGTGTTCAAAGTGTTTTATACTTTCAATTTCTCATGTATACAGTAGATTAGATCTATTAATGATAATTGGATTATGTTATTAAGTGCTAAAATTGGTAAAATTTTTGAGGTTACTGATTCACCCCTCCCCTCTCAGTAACCTAGCTAGTCCTGAATGTTTTGAACAATTGGTATCACAACATTGTGGTTCTAAGGATAAATTTTGACAACTTGAGAAAAGATCAAGGAAAATGGAGATATTCAGACTTGACAAAGCTATTGACAATGAAAAGCTAGATCTAGAGATAGCCATAGCTCAACTCAAGTTAGGAAAAAAGCATCTTTCCCAATCTCTAAAAAGAAGAAAGGAACTTGCAAATTAGATGAATGACCACTAGTATGTTGAAGAGAAGATTGACAATTTTCTCCCCTCAAGTAGTTCAAATGAAGCAAATGATGCAATCAAAGAACTCCTAAAAAAGAATGGCTCCCTGCAAGAAGAAGTAAGAGAATTGAAAAGAGAACAAACAATTTAGTTAATAAGATTGTGTGAAATCTCAGAACAAAGAAATAAGACAAAAGAAGACTTAGAGGTAAGGAACAATGAAATTCAAAATCAATTCCTTCAACAAGAAAATCTTATTAATTGCTCTACTTGGTCTCATTAATTATTTTTATTTGACATATTTCATTCACTTACTAAATAAATAATATGTTTAATTTTTTTTGATAAAGAAATAGAAATTGGTATATGATTGAAAAGTGGTGAAAGAAAAGCCTAAGCTAGTGGAACAATTTCTAGTCCCTCACCTTTTCCACCCGCTCAAATTTACACTCTAAAAAGTAGGAGCTACTATTATTTAGAAGAATATTCCAATTAAGTCTGTAGCAAAATTTTTTTTGGTTTCATGGGACCACCCGCTCCATAAAATAGATCTTATAGCCCCCCTCATTGGACCGCACCCTTATTTTCATTCTCCAAATAATAGTTGTTCCATAAAAATAGGAAAAGATTCAATATTATCCTTTTTCCACAATCTTAATTCTTTAGAGGAACACTCTAGTACTTAAATTTAAGTATAAAACCAAGCTAAGCAACTACATGAGAACATGATTGTAAGAGCACTCTATGATTGATTAAGACGTTTCCTAAAACAATATGTTTCTCTTTCATATGACGACACGTATTCCTCGGTTGTATTATTTTTCAGTTCGATGACCACGGTGGGCTAAAGACAGCAATGCCGGTAAGCAAAATAGGCTGACGACAACTATGTTTATTGTCGTTACATAACATCGAGAAAATCTGCTGCCCTCACACTTTGAAGGGTTGTTCATGTGGGATGCAAGTTCAAAATATAAGAAAACAAGGCAGGCGGAAACCATTCAGATCAATAAAAAGATGTCGAACAATATTTCCCAATTATTTCTTGGCATGAAATATCTATTAAGCTTTCGTGCCCTCACATTTGCATTTCCATTAGTGGTTGGTTATATAATCTACGTGCTCATAATACTATGCTTACATCGTATCCAATTGTGGGCTCATTATTTGCTTTCTAGAGGAATAGAAGTCAGATCCCAGAATGGCTAATGGAAATTCTCAGACACACTCCTTCCAACACCATCACCTTTCAGCGTCTCCGAACAAAGGTAGTCATCATAGCACATCCACCCAATGTGGAGCACCTGCTCAAGACCTGTTTCCAAAATTATTCAAAGGGCAATTATTTTTGCCTCCACTTGCATGATTTGCTTGGAACCAGAATTTTCAATGCCGATGGCGACACTTGGAAATTGCAGAAATGAGTTGCAAATTACAAGTTCGGCACCAACTCTCTCTGCGACTTCATAACAGAGAGCGCGTAGGGTGAGATCACCAATCGCCTCCTCCCACTCCTTAGAAATGTGGCTGGGAGGAGCGATCGGGTGGATTTGCAGGACATCTTCTAGCGATTCACCTTTGACAACATTTGTAAGGTGGCCTTCGACATGGACCTCGCTTGCCTCCACATTTCTCTACCCCTTTCCGAATTCGCACACGTATTTGAAGTCGCCACCAATTTAAGCCTCCAAAGATTCACTAATCCCCTGCCCTTCCTGTGGATGATCAAGTGCTTCTTCAACCTCGGCTTTGAGAAACGCTTGCGCCAGGCAATCCACACCGTTCACAACTTCACTCAAGACATAATCAATGCAAGGAAGAAGGAAATGTTTCACTCTCATGGCAGGCCACAGCGTGAAGATCTCTTGTCCAGATTTCTTTCCGCTCACGAGAGCGGTGTTGCACTAGGGAAGGCCTCGTATGATTTTTCTATGAGAGATATTGTGATAAGCTTCATTTTGGCAGGCAGGGACTCAACTTCTGCCACTCTCACATGGTTCTTCTGGCTCATCTGCTCTCATCCACAAGTCGAGCAAAATATCTACGAAGAAATCACAGGCCTTGTCACTGCTAGAGAAGAGAGCACTGGTCGCTGTTTCTGATACGAGGAGTTGAAGAAGATGAAGTATCTACAGGCCGCTCTGTGCAAGTAGATGAGGTTGTACCCGCCTGTGCCGTTAGACATGAAGCAGGCGCTGCAAGATGATGTGCTTCTGGACGGGACGGTGGTGAGGAAGGGGATGCGGGTGATATACCACCCTTACGCCATGGGGAGGATGGAGAGCATCTGGGGCTCCGACTGCTTGGAATTCAAGCTAGAGAGATGGCTCAGCAAGACGGAGAACGGCTCGCTAGAATTTATGGCACATGATGCATTCAAATATCCAGTGTTCCAGGCAGGGCCGAGAGTTTGCATGAGGAAACAGACGGCGTTTATTTAGATGAAAAGTATCGCTACGAGTGTTATAGAAGAGTTGAGGGTAGAGGTTGATGGCAACTAGAATCCCAAGTATATTGCGATGATCACGGCTAAAATGGAGATTGGCCTTCCCATACGCGTGCTAAAAAGACGACAAGAACTCCCCTGAGTTTCGAATGGGTTTCTGTTTGTTGTCAGAAGGTCGACTCTCGCTACAGCTTATATTGAAAAAATGAAGGTAAAAGTAGGCGTGTCAATATGATTATCACTGCCAGTTGGGTTTTACATCTCTTGGCTAAACTCATGTATGCATCCACTTCGAAAAAGTCAATCTACAAGCTTTGTATAAAAGTTTCAACAACATGTAGGAGAAAAACATTTACTAATATTAGGGCTAACTTCACTTATCTAGGATTTTTTAATTTTAAGTTGGATTTTGTAAATTTTTTTTATTGTATTTTGTAAGTGAGTAAAGTGCTTAAAGCTAAGATTTTGACTTTAGGGATAGAATCTTGGAGCTCAAATTGGTTTGAAAGTGTCATTTCAAAATGCTCACCCAATACATGTTATGTTTATGCACTAATAGTCACTCACTAAAAAATGTTAGTACTTGCATTTAAATGTTTTTTACAAAATATCCCAATAGTGATTACACAAATGTGCTACTTACCAACCAAAAAAGCTAAGAAATAAATGACAATTAGTACACATGAGATCCACTATTACTACATGTGTTTTCATTTTTTGGACTAGAAAAAGTAGCATTTGAGAGGTATCTATGATAAAACCATAATGATTATCAGACCCCTGGTCGATAATTAGGTCTTTGCTCCTATATAAGTAGGATATTTCTATTGGATAACAAGATTTTTTCAGTTAGAAGGCAACCCCTAAATAATAGTAGGCAGATTTTATTGTTGTTCAGGATTTTATTGACAAATAAATTTATTTGGATATTTAAAGTTAAGCATTCATATGTTTATGTGATTATTCTTTTTGAATAACTAGGAACAATTTTAATCATTTACATATAGATTGTTGGTTATTATAAGAATAGAAATAACATACAAAATGAAATATCTTTTACAATCGATAAAATATTAAATTATTTGATTTTTCTTTAGAAAAAATTCATAATGAATATATTTTTTAAATTGGACTTTCTAGTTCTAATCAATTAATCTAAGTGTTTTCATAGAACAAACTACAACCACATGTTGGGGTTACTATAATTTAATATTGAATTGTCAATATAGTTAATCATTTGACTATTTATTTTCTATATAAGTGCATTCTAGTTTAAATTGTTCACTACACAACAATGAAAATATCATATATTTTTTCCTCGACAAAAGATGTACAAAATATGGTCAATAAATAATTGTCTTGTCTAATAATAGCTAATGATATTGAACTCTCAAAAATAGCAACATGCTTCTTAATCTTCCAGTTGCAAAGGAAAAGAATGAAATGTTTAACCATCTGGACTCTTCCTTTGCCAACAACACTCCAATCACTAAAGAGATTTTTAAAGAAAAAGAAAAATGTGCTTTGTAGATAGCAAAAATATGTGGATGAAGTTTCAAACCACAACAACTTTATTTTATTGAAATGTACCATTCAAAGAAATCAAGATTTTGCAAGTGAATGTGCATACAATGATAGACAAAAAAATATTTTTTTGTGCACAGAATAAGAACTTTTACTTGAATTAAGAATTTAGTTACAAATTCCTGAATTCTTTGGTACATAATTATTTTCTCATTCTCACTCTTGAGATCACACTTGAAATTTGTAATAAGATTTCTTAAGTCAAAATTTTGTATTTTCTTGACTAATATCATGTAGATGCTCTTCATGTAACACCCATACATGCTTTTCACCCTCATCTAATTCTTTTATTCACTTTTTGTATGCTTTTTTTTATTAAAGGTGCATCAGTTTTCAAGATAGCCACATTAAGAATGCCATGATTTCGTGATCATTCAAAGTCTAACTACACAATGTTACATGTTGAATCAACAATAATTTCACCCCTCTATGTTGAGACTTATCTCTCATCATCCATGCATAAAATCTAATCTATGCTTGTCTTTATTTGCATGGGTAAAATTCAAGTTTATATTTATCTTCTCTACACAAAATCTAACTATTACTTGTGTACTAAGTCTCCATAACTAGGTCTATGTAGACTGTTTATTGGAATGATTGGATATAAAATGTATTTTAGTGTGTAACTCTGATATATAGTCTTAGAAAGGAGTTTTTTCATTTCAAGTAAATTTTTTAGAGTTATATCTTTGTGTTTTTTGATAAATCAATAGCATTAGTTCATATTTTGTAGCAAACAATAATTTATGTCTTCTTAAATTACATGCTCTATTTGTTAAGAAAGCTACATGTGGAAATGCCTTCCTAATGCCAATTTAAGGGAGATATAAGAAAGATTTCAAATCTACTCCATAACATTGAGATAAGAAGAAAAAAGAAAAAAGAAAATAGGACGCACACAAAATAAACAAAGGAGACTAGATATAACATGGAAACCCTTTCAAGAAAAATCCACCACCCAATAACCCAAGCAACTTCTTTGTGTAATAGTAATCAATATTATATATAATGAACTATGGATTCTTGCACGGACTCAGATTATGTTGTAATCAACTTGAATTTCACCATGAATATCCCAAAAAAAAATGCAACAATTCATACACACTACAAATGCTATGCAATCTAGTGTATTAACTATCACAAAACAAAATAGTTACCAGCAGCATTGGAACTCGTCCATTTGATAGTCCCAATGGTCACTCATGCATTTGAGAATCACTCCCTTCGGCCTCAAAAACTCCCTTTGACATCAGGTCACTCCCTTTGGCATCAAGTCACTCCCTTCGGCATTAGGTCACTCCCTTTGGTTTAAGAAACTCCCTTCGGCATTGGGTTACTCTCTTTGGTCTCAGACACTCCCTTCGATATCAAGTCACGTCTTTTGGCTTCAGATACTTCCTTTGACATTAAGTCACTCTCTTTGATCGTGAGCACTCCCTTCAGTCATGGGCACTCCCTTGAATCATGGGCACTCCCTTCCGTCATGGGCACTCCCTTCAGCATCGGGTCACTTTCTTTGGCATCAGATCACTCCCTTTGGCATCGAATAACTCCCTTTGGCTTTAGTCACTCCCTTAAGCATTAGGCCACTCCCTTTACCATTAGACACCCTCTTTAGATGGCCTAAACATCCATCATACATAACAGTCACCCATAGGGTGAGCACTATACATGCGAGTCATTTCCAATAATCTACCACTTGAGGAGATACATGTTGATATCCATTGAGTTACTCAACAAAGCCATGTGCCCCATTTAAACATATTTTTCTCACTTTAATACCTCCAAGGTATACAACATGAATTCAAAATCATCAACATATACAACCTATAACATACAGTGTCAAGCCTCAAAACCAATCTACCACTTATACATTAAGAAGCTCCAATTGCATAGGTAATGTCAATATGATATGGATCCATTAGACAACATCACCATGGTCTCTAAGAATTCATGAGAACCTATAATTGATCAATCCATGCCAACTCTGAATGCAAAATTGCAATATCACAAAATATCAAATAATAGGAAACTTAGTCAATCTATTTAATTATAAATGTTCAGTGCTTGTTTCTTTCAATTTAATAGATTTGGGGTGAATGCATAAGTATTCCTCCTATGGTAGGAAGTAACAAGTGCCACATAATGGCTAAGTACTTGGCTTAATTAATTATAATTATAATTTTATATGTAAATTGAATTGTAATTTTATTAAATCTTATAATTTTATTAAATAAAATATAACAATAATCTTAATTTTATTTTAATGTACATAGTTATAAATATAATACATTTTAAATTGTAATATATATTATAATTGTAATAATAACTTAAAACTTTAATGTAGATAGTCTAAATAAAAGAAGTAGTTATACAAAGATTTTTTATTTAGCTTATATATAATAATTTACATATAATTTGATTTACATATAGTAAAGAAAAGTGGTATAAGAAAGGTAAATAATATACTATTATCATGTTCTTTAAAGGTGTTGAATTTTGAAAGTCCATATATAAGACTTCAATTATTTTAGCAAATAAGATCACTCTAAATTAATTTTTTATTTATTAAAAAAATTACATCTAGTCTATGAAAAATACTAATTGCATAATACTATTAAAAAATAATTTTTGTTGATTGGTAGAAATACAAATCGTTAATCACTACTTAAGAAATAGTAATAAAAATATTTTAAAAATAATAATTTACTATACAAATATATTTTTTATTTGGAATAAAAATTATATTAAGGAAAGAGATCAAGATTTACATATCATTACTAGTTTAATAATACTATAGTATTAGAATGAAACTTAACATATTTTATTTTTAAAAAGTAAGCTAAACAAAAAAAAATGATTTAGCATATAGATAATTTACATTAACTTATTAAAAAATTATTTTAAATAGATTTATAATTTTTGCATTAGAATAGTCACATTTAAGTTTATCTATTGGATATTAATTTTGAATTATTTAACAAATGAATTGAATGATAACTTCAACACATTTAAAAAAAATAAAATTAATATGATTTATAGTGTAAGACCTCCTTGGTACAACCTTTAAATAAAAAATAAAATAATATAGAAAATATTGATATAATAAAATTGATATTTTTTCTATTAGAAATAAAAGTTTTAGAAAATACAAAGCAACCAAAGTACCATCACGAAAGTCAACAAGGAGGCCAAGCCTCACCAAGGAAGAACATAATCAGTTGTACAACATAACAAAAAGAGAAGAAGAAGGACTATCTAACCAAGAACATCATAGTAATTGACCATCCAAGCAGTCCAACCTAAGGGACCCTCCGTCCAAATGACACTTTTACAATCATGAATCTGCATCAGCCTAAATAGATCTTCTTTTGTAGAATTCATTTTCTTATTGATTTCTTTGTTTAGCCTAATGCAAGCTTGCTCAAAAGCTTGCAGATCACCAGGGTTCTATACCATTGGTATCCATGCTTCAACTCATAGTGGAAAAAAGCAACATGTCCATCATGAAGGAACCTTCTCATCTTGTCCCACTCGATCAACATAGTAGCCTGCACTTGCAAAGAAATTTTAAAATAAGTGAGTTTTCAAAAAAACTTAGTAAGATCCCTCGGCTTACCTTGGTACCTTTCCTAGTTCCTACACTTCCAGATCTGCCAGAGAATGTTAGATGATAATATATTCCAAAATAAGTTGGTATGTTTAGGAAGACTACTAATATGACCAGTGATAATATCAAGAATATTAACACCAATAGGATAAACAATGCCAAACATTCTCCATATTTCTTTAGCAAATGTACAATCTATAAGAATATGTCTACCAGTTTCAAGAACTCTGCATAAATTACAAATATCAGAATTAGAGAAATCTCTATTAATAGGGAGCTTGTCCAACATGACTAACCATCTAAAGCATCTAATTTTAGACTCAATAGAATCCTTCCACAAGATATAAAAGTATTTTTTCCAAACATCAGCATCATAAGAAGAGTACCAAACAACATTGACATGATCAATAATATACGTATTACAATCAAGGATTTTCTATATATTCTTGGCCTTAAGCAGATTCGTGACAACTCCACCAGGCCAGTTACAATTAAGGTGCCTTTGAGAATCAACATGGCATATAGTGGGAAGACCATAAATAGCTTGCACAATCATGTTATAAGTTCTTTTATGGGAATTAGGGATATAATATTTATTTTTAAGCTCATCTGAAGGAGTGATTTGATTCTGCGCAAAGAGATCTATGAACTGTTTAATACCTTTCTTAGCCCATAGTCTAGCAGAACACCCTTACGTAAGGGCCAAAGATTTACCATTTAGGTGAAGATTCCACCAAATGGATCTTTCACGATGGAGTTGATTATTACAATAAAAATCTTTTAATAGATCTAAAAATTGTGAAACCTTGGACCATGACAGGAAAAGTACCAATAATGAGGTCGCAAAAGGGGAGATTAGTCCAAGATTTGGCTTTCTTAGGAACACCCCTCTCAATGTTATTTCTAACCAACACTTTCCAAGGAAAGTTCCCCTCCATGAATTGAAAAATCTATTTGGTAGATAGGGCAATACCCTAAATTCTTAAATCCTTCAACCCAAGTCCCCCAAGGGCCTTGTCAGTGTGGCACCAAGCCCATTTAACAGAATGAATTTTATTATTACCCTTGCCATCAGACCAAACAAATTGTCTGATGGACTTCTGAATTTTAGCAATTTGATAATTATTAAAAAACCAGGCAGAGGAATAGTAAATGGTGTAAGAGGACAACATCTTCTGGCAAACCTAAATTCTGCCTGCTAGAGATAATGCCCTATTATGCCATTTGTTAGTCTTCTTATCAATCTTCTCTTTAACCCATGATCACATGTCTTTGAGGGCAGGTTCCATCAAGAAAGGGATACCAAGATATCTAGTGATCATATTGGAGCCTACCCAATGAAAATTGTATTGAGCAAACCAATCTAGGGGCTGCACATCCCACACCAAACAAATTGATTTGGCTTGAGATATAAAATTGATATTGCTTTTGAAATTTGAAAAATAAATTTAACAATTTCTGAAATGAAAATTTGATAATAAAAATCGATTGTCATTATACTTAACCTTAACTCATGTCTCATAATTAAGAAAATAATTATTATGGTAATCTTTATAGAAATAGAAATTTCTATGTTGAAAACCATCAACAAGTAAACTTCCAAAATGAAAAAGTTTGTAAGAAGAAACAAACTTTTTTGTAGAATGATTTCCTTTAAAAAGCAACCTTATAAGACATATTCATTTTAATCAATGATATGGAAGATACATATTTTTTTTAAATAGAAAAATTCAAAACTATAAATTTCAACTTTGGTAGAAGGATGTTTATTTTTAAAATAATAATAAATTGTTATGATTGGTGGAGAACCATTAATTAATAGACCATGGCCAATACAATAGTAGTGCTTTATGACAAGTACTAACAAGGAGGGAATGTTGACATATTGTACATTACATAAATAATTAGTTAGTTGATATGATAGTTCTAGTGTTAGTTATGCATAATTAAAACTATATTTATTTTTGTGGTGTCTATTTAAAGACACGTCATTTTTTTTTTGATAGAGGTCATCCACAAACAAGTTTTAGGTACCTGATATGGACTCATGCATACCTGAAACCTCTTCAGCTAAGAACCAAAGACATCCATACAAACAAATCACCTTTGATATTGAAAGAAATTATTAATTTCTTATAAGAAAATAAATATCTATGAAATAAATAAATAAATAAAGTTCTGGTCCTACCTTTGATATGTACATACATACAAACAAATTAGAATACATACCTTTGATATCGAAAAGAAATTATTAATTTTTTATAAGAAAACAAACATCTATGAAATAAAAAAATAATTTTGTTCTCATCCTACCTTCAATATGTACATACAAACAAATCAGAATCGTACCTTTCATATTTTAATTTTTTATAAGAAAACAAATATTTATGAAAAAAATAAAAAATTATAAGATTGATTATATATATATAATCACAATTTAATATATATATAATCACAATTTAATATTCCATAAGTGGTTATCATTTCTATCTAGAATTCTGTTGAAACGGTATGTATCATCTATTAAAAAGAGAATAGTTTTCAACAAGACAAGTTTATCCCTTTAAATTATTGGCACAGTTAAACAATAGATAATATTCCATATATTTACTCCGCAAAATAATTATTGTCAATCACTTCTCTTCCCCTTCACCTATGGATTTCCACTTAAATGGAAGGTCCAAATGAAGTAATTTCCTTCCCGTTACCTATTTATGATTATATAAATACAATGTATAATTATTATTAAAGCTTCTTTTTTTCTTTTGATGGAGGCCATCCACAAACAAGTTTTAGGTATTTGATACGAGTCCACACGTGTTTGAAAGCTCTTCAGCTATGAGCCAAGGGCTAAGGAGCATCCATGCTCCCAAAATTTGCCACGATCCAAAGCTTTACACTATATTACTATTATTATTATTAAAAAAACTTCCTTTGTGAAAATAAACATATCAATAATAAATTTTAGTTTTTGGTTTTTACAAGTTAAAAGATATACTTTCCTATTGGCACACAACATGCTAGTCTATTATAAAGTTTAAACTTGAAGCTAGTAATTTTTTGTTTGTACGAAGAGTTAACTGGTGTATTTGTATGAAAATAATCATTATTGAATTCAATATAAATAATGTTTACAAAAGTTTTTGTTATGTCATTTTATTTTTCATATTATTATTAATATAATATTTAAGATGTACATCTTATTTAGTAAATATATCTTATGTTAAAGTTGTTTAATTTTATATTTCAATTCTTTATTTATCTCATCTTTACTTTCCAATTAGTGTGATTTTTTCATGATATATTGAAATTATAAGATCGTAGAGAGGAAAAAATATAGAGGTCGATGAAGATACTATAAAGACAAGGACCATTTTCTTATCATGTTTGTATTCATTCAATAAATATTTAAAATTATTAAAAAATATTTTACTTTGAAATACATTAATTTTTCATTCAATAATATTTATCCTATTTTAGTTATATGACATGTTCTATTCTTTGAAGCTTTATCTTATATTACATTTATATAGAACAATTGATTTATATTCCTAAAACAATGTCACCTATGCAAAAGGAAAAACACAATATTTAGTTGATTTGTGGCAAGCTTGTAGAACTTTGTTTAAGGATACAATCAAGGAGTATTGACAAATAAAATCATGATGATAGTGATTATTATAATTTGGTAACTAAAATAGTTCCAATGCATGTCTTGTAGATTGTTATAGGTATGCTAGTAGAGGAATTCCAATATGATTAGTTAATGTCAAGAAGAAAATAGACTATCAAAGCATTGAAAATAGTTACATGACAAATTATATGGACATACTAATGCAAATCAAAGTGGCCATGTTTAAATAATTGGGTTAATTAGGGTTCAAGTACTTATGTATAATAGTTTTAAAATTTTATTTTAACAGTTTATGAATTCTTGGTTAGGAGATAACATTTCCTTAAGGAAAGAGGTAGTAAAAATTAAATTAGAAAAAATATAGACATGATTAAATAGTTAAACTGATATTTAAAATCAATTACAACATTTTATTAAAAAGAAATTCAAAAAATTATTAATTATTTTTAATTTGATGCTTACTTTAGTGCTTTATCATAGATTAAGCCTTTTCATTAATTGGCTATCTTGGTAAAAGTTATACTTATTGTTATGTATTTCCTTTCCTAGCCCACATTATTATTATTTTTCTAGTTGTGTTGATTTACATTTTTTTGTCTTTGACTAGGAAGTATTCAAGTTTGTTCTATGACATTTATCAAGTCTTTTGACATTCCTTTGATAGTATGTTCTCCCTCCCTTCTCAAAATTTTGCTCTTATAGATTTCCATAAAGTCACTTTCCCCTTGTGATATGTGAGGTTTATCAAGTCTTTTGACTTTCCTTTGATAGTATGTTCTCCCTTCCTTCTCAAAATCTTGCTCTTATAGATTTCCATAAAGTCACTTCCCCCTTGTGACATCTAAAGTTTTCTCTCCCTAAGCTAGCATTTCATCATTTCCTTAATAACAAATGCCCTCATGTTTCATGTTTCTCAATTATCCCCATTGTCAATGTAATATTCAAAAAATCCTCAGTTTAATCAAATGACTAGATAATGCAAGGAAGAGGTGCTGATACTTGTTTCTTAATACAAAAACCCTCAAACTAGGCTAGGCTTCTTCCTAGGCCTACCTAAGCATAACATATTCTATCGCTTTAGATTCTCTAAGGTTAGACACAATGTGAATGGCCTATTCCTTGTGCCACTCTCACCTATTCTATTGTCTCCATCGAACCCTTCACAATACCCAAACAATGAATTCACACAATACCCAACACCTCTGTCACCTTACACCCTCTAGGATCTTTTCATCAACACCATAGTTCAAAATACTTCCCACGAATGGTCAAACAATATCCAAGACTCTTTATACATTCTAAATGATATTTATCAGCATTCCAGAATTTGATAGACCTCCAAACAATCATACATAACTTTTGAAATATATAATATTTTCACAATCCCTTTGGTCAGAACTTGCATAATTTGGTTCTAAATAACATATCCAAAAACTAATGGAATCCAAAAATTCAATAAAAAGATATGGTCCACATACTAAGACTGTAATTGTTTATGATATAATTCACAAACCTTATTACAATGCAGGTTCCCTTGCTGCATAAGGTTATTACCTCCCAATCTTCAATACATAAACTACTCCACTCATTGGTGATGTTTCTCAATACACCAAGGATGTAGACCAACCCTTGAGCATCCCTTCACATCTACCACAGGATTACAGGTTGCTGATTTGCTGTATTTTTGTTTCTAACAATAGTCAAAATGTTGATTCACAACTTCTTCTAATACAATAAATAAAACTGGTGAATCTTAATAAGATTGAAAATTAAACACACAAGGGAACCTTAAAAGCTTTCCAATCCTCATACAAAGACCATATGCAACTACTATGGCCAATTAAACCCGGAACTACAAGTGTTATGTTGTTTACCCAGTGAATGAATGTAAAATACTATCCAAATTGTGAATATGGTAGATTATTTTCATAACTTGTGTAGATAGGAAAACCTCAAATACCTCAACAATTAATAAGCCATTTTCAATATCTTTCAAATAAAAATTACTATTAGCATTACCTTTTCCAAATCTCAAACTTATCAAATACTTTTCCAATCTTGTATACTAGGATCTAGGTGTTGGTTTCAATCCATACAATACTTTCTTAAATTTGTAAACCATGTCTCCTTTATCTATCAAAAGAAAATGACTAGGTTGCTCTATGTATACCTCTTCTCCAAGTTTACTATTTAGAATGGATGATTTGACATCCATCTTATACACACTGAAATTCTTGTGAGTTGCATACACCAAAAACATTCTTACTACTTCTATTCTAACAAGAAGTGTAAGTGTTTCCCCAAAATCAATTCATTCTTGTTGTGAATAACCTTTACATACTAGTCTTTCTTTGTTTCTCGCAACCTCACATTTTTCACTCATCTTGTTTGTAAATACCCACTTAGTTCCAATAACATTCTTACCCTTAGGTCTAGGAACCAATTCTGATGTATTGTTCTTTTTTGTAATTCCCCACTCGAGAACCCAAAAGAAATAAACCTAATATGTTACAAAGTTTATTTAACTATATATATATTTTAATTTAAACATCAAAGATACAATGTAGAAGTAATATACACAAACACAATATTTACATAAATGTAATTACAATACATATTTCATTCTTGAAGCATTCCTTCATGTTGAGTCACGTTTAAGAAAGTTTTTTTAATAAGTGTAAGTCTCAATTACAATATTCCTGATCATAAAGAAAGAATAGATACATCATCTCATTGGAAAAAGCATGAATAATGCAATGAAATACATTTGCTACACATGTCACATGGTATGCAAGAATAAATACAAGTACACCAAGATACAAGATATATGATAACTTATATACCAAAACTAAACTAGAAGTTTCCAAGATAAGAACAAGAATGATAATGGTGCAACTAAATCAATGAACATCAACCATTAGCTAATCTGAGGGGGACCCAAATGGTAAAAAGTCACTACCTCTTGACTGTGTGATCACCTTATCAGGCTCCCACTCCCAGTGTGCAAGAGAGATACTGAATGATTTGTATACGAATAATCAAACCATAAAATTATCCTAGGCAAGGAATCCTGATAGCCAAATTTACCTCAAGGGTACATGAACTACTGATAAAGAAAAGAAAACCAAACTTGAAAAGACACTCATTCAAACTAACGTAACATGCCAAAATCAACAACAAATACCAAGTACAAATCAAATATCAAAATTATAATGATACAACCACCTCCAAATCAATGTCAAGTCTCACAAGTACAATAATCAATAGATAGAAACTATCATCAATAAAAGTAAACCACCACTCACTAACTCCAACAATAAAAGCACCACCAACAAATAGCTGACACTCATCATTAAAAGTCAATTGTCAATGATAATTGACATCCAATCAATAAAAAAAAATCCACAATAAATACACTATCAAAAGTAACATCCAAGAAGTACACCACCACTGGTAATTATAAAAAAATCATGAAGGAGAATCAAGCTACATACTATAGAATTTCATCACATGAGCCAACTCTAAGGTTACCCTGGTAGTCTCTTAGGACCATGCCCTCGTAGTGACTCTATGTAAAACCAAAATACCCTCTTGTGAAGACAAGAAAACTAGTCACACCTTTCAATGTATCATCCCATTACCATTCTTAGCCTATACAAGTACTCAAGGCATGGACAAGGTAAAATCTCTAACCTATCTTTTTAATTTATCTCAAGGCATGAGAGAGAAAAGTATTTTAATTACTATGTTATCACTTGCGACAAAACTTACAATGAGCTACACTGTCAGTCACTTTGGGCCTCGACCCCATTACAAGCCACTCCCATAGACATGCACCTAGACTACATTCCCAAAACTCATAAGCCACAATTATGTCTCATACCACAAAAGTAATACTGATCAAATTTTGTTTCTTAACACACAACTCGAAAATAACATTGGCTCTCGAAACCCAAGTTCTCATAAATGTTCATCAAAATAAATCTCAAATTGAATCATAAAATATATCATGACACCTAGTCAAATAATCATAAATAAAATCTCAAAACGTCTCTGGCACACATCCTAACTTAGCCAACTAAAAAATCCATAAAAAAAAACTATCACAAAAATAAAGATCACAAGACTATAAATAGAATATAAGAAAACACATAGTTTTCAATCATATGGTTTAATTCCATAATTTTCTATTGTTAGATTGAGCCATAAAGATGTGTTTAGAAATAAAGTAAGAATATACATGTTAATATAAATTTTTATGTTAATATGCTTATTTAAATCAATACGTATTTAAATGTCAAATCTCTTTGTGCATATAAAATATCATGCAACATTATCATGTTATTAATTTAAATAATCTTAAATCATAAATGATTTAATTAATAACATAAAGATATTTTATTAGATTTAAATATTGATATCAATTCCATTTCTAAAATATTACTATGACTTCTATCTAAGTCTAATATTAATATTTACTTTTCCATTAATTCAATATGACTCTACAAATAACTCAAACTTGAAATTATAATTATAATTAAGTTATTTACAATTTCTCTTACAATATTCAAATATTCATAACTAGATGATTATATAGTGAACTCCACTATAACTTCTCTTAAAATATAACTAAATCACAATTTTATAGAACTTTCCACAATCCATTAGAGTTCTTTGCTATATTTGCTGGGTAGATTGTGTTAAATTTTTTTTGCTTTAACGCTTCGGATCAGACTCTATTCCTATAGCTCTTTCACCTTGATGATGGATCATAGAGTGTGATCCAAAACATTGCTATAATTTTTTTTTAACACAATCTACCTAGAAAACATAGCAAAGAACTCTAATGGATTGTGGAAAACTACTATCTACATAATTTTATATTTATTAACTTATAACTCCACTTGCATTAATAAACATATAACAAGTTATAACTTAGTAAGAGTTTTAAAAATAATTAATACTAAAAAATCACTCATAAGAAAGCAAGTAGTGTTTATAAATAAAATAAATAATTTATTTTTAATTTAATTTTTTTAAATATATTTTTTAAATTTCTAAAATTAATAATTGGTCATATTTTTTTAAATAAATCTAAATATTATATTATATTTAAAAATAAATAAAAATAAATATACAATTAGTATTTTTTGCATGTCTTTGATCTATGAAAATCATGCAACCATAGTATACTTAGTTTTCTATCTTTAGTATATTTGTTTTCACATGGATGTAGAAGTTTAGTTACAACATTCTTTCTTCTCAATTAATCTTTTGCTTTTCAAATAAATTTTGCAACCAAATTATGTTAGATAAAAGAGGAATATTTATCTTTATTTAGAAAATTCAAGATAATCACATGGTTCTAAAAAAAATTTTAAAGTTGAAACCCTAACTATTCAATTTGTTGTTTTCTTCCAATTATCTATAGTCAATTTTTTCCTATATTAGAAAGTCTCTTAAAATAATGCAATAATAACTATTTTCTAAATTTTTCTACAGTTTTCCTCATTCAACTTCTCTTGATTAATAAGTTTTTCCTTTTCAAAATCTATAACATAATTCTTTATCCAAAAATAAATACAATAAATTAATAAGCATTATGCAAGTACTCGGTAAGACATGAAGTAGACAAATCTATCAACAAAATTCTGCAATTAGTTTTCAAACCCTACTTTTAAATCACAACTAAAATCTGAGACAATTTGTGAATGCATGCAAATCCAAATCCTCCGAAACTTTCAATAATGCTTTTGCTCCAATTCCAAATTTTGCTTCCCAAAACTTGTGTATCTCTCAAATGAACTACAAACTCTCTAATAAAGAACCATAATCCTAACTAGAGTTTCTATTCTCCAATATTTCAAATGCAACTAACTTTGTTAAAATATTAATATTTTAATTGTTTATTCCTTTCATGCGCAGTCAAAGGATTATTTAATTAAAATATTATTTTCTTTTCTTTTCCTCTATTTTACTAATTAGTGCAAACACTATTTAAAGCATAGTTTATTATTTAAATTAATAATTATTATTAAGCCTCATTATTTAAATGCAACTCTAATTTAATTATTATTAATTAAATAATTATAATAAAGTAATATTAAATATTTAGTCTTTTAATATTATAATTCTCTTTAAACAATTTTCTAAATTAGATTTTTAAATTAAATCTTTTAAACTAAAACACATTTAATTAATTAATAAATAATTAAGTGTCATAATATTTTAATTTCTCTTTAACCAATTTTCCATATTAGACTTCCAAATTAAGTCTTTTATATTAAAGCACATGTTTAATTACTTTTCTATTAATTAAGTATACTCTTATTTAATATTTTTTTTTAATCAAACAATATTTAATAATTCTCAATATTATATGATTAACCCAAATATTATAATTCAGCGATTTACTAAATAAATCACATAGCCAAATCCACATAAAAGCAACATTATCAAAACTCAAGATTAAATAGCACAGGCAAAGATAAATCACTAGTTTAAAAGGGGTGGAAAGTTAGATACATGTCCTCCTTCTCAAGATAACTAATTAGGCTACGGATGAGATCAGACTTGAACATTATCTCTCAATTCTTTCCATTGAGTTATTGCAATAGAACACACTCATCTTGGCAATTCAAGGAAGTCGATGCCTGATACTTACAAATCTGTATAAAAGATGAACATGTACATGTGCATATATCTCTAAGCTAAATAGGAAATGATAGAGAGTGGTATATCGTGTAGATCCTGACTAGTAGGTGACTATGACTCCCTACCTCAACCATATTAGGCACACCAAATATAAATGTAAAATAGACATACACACCATACACATGCAAGTGTGAGGTAAGTATAATAGTAAATCCTACATATAAATAACATCATATTCTAACATGAACATCTCATCATCATGAGGACATAACAAACATATTTCTAAGATAGTACACCATATGAGAAGATCATAAAAGTAATTTCATTAACTAAGAGCAATTAAAGCATCATCACTACAAGTAGGAAATTGTTACAACCTAACATAATTAATTGCTCAACATATAAAAGTATTGCATTTCAACTATGAAATAAATTCTAACACATCTATAGAAGAGTCATATAGAGATTTTAACAACTAAGTCTACAATGATAGAAAAGGAGGGGTATTACTTCTCGCTCCCCTTAAAATAGGCTTACTCTTGGAAGCCGACTATTAATACTAAGGTAACAAAAATGAAATATATAGCCACAAAATAGCATTTAAAATACCAAGTGTTAGGAATCAAAGTTTTACTTTCACAGTTCTATTGTTTTCAATTTTGTTCTTTATATTTTCTTTTGATAAGTCTTGTTGTTTGATCTTGTTGAAAATTTAACAACTTGTTAACTAATGACACACAATATTCTTAGAGTTCCCAATGTTGAAACTTTGACTCTGATACTAGATGTAATGCCTCACTCGTGAACCCAATAGAAATAAAACTAATATGTCTTTTATTAATTAAAATGGGCTTTTTACAAGAATTCCTAAAACCCACTAGTTAACTATAAAATACTACCAAAAGTTAAGGTCTAGCAACCAAGCAACATAAAAAACAACAGGCCATACCCAACCATCAAATCTAAACAAAAAACATAGGACCAAAAGCTAGGGAACAAACAAAAAACAAGGAACATTGATCAAGGCACCAATTCTTTGGCTAGCTCCACTTTCTTGAGCTCCAGCTCTCCCATGGCCTTAGCCTAATCAGTCTTTGATTGGCTATCATTCGGAGAATCCTCCTCTTCCCTCTTCCTCTTTTCCACTCTCCTTCTTTTGCTCGAGCTCTAACCCTGCAAAGAATCATCCTCATCAGCTACCCTGGTTTCCTCTCTGTCCTTTTCCTCTTTCACCTTTTTTCTTTCCTCTATCATCAAGTGTAGCTAAATGATGTTATGATTAAGACCTTTTATTATTTTTAGACTCTAGTTAGTAAAGCTATAGAGAGAGCTCTCCATCCTTTCCACTCTTTTTTCAATGTCAGAAACCCTTGCATCCAACTTGCTTATTCTAACATTCCCGTCCCCCTTTTCGGCCTTTCCTATCCCTACATCTTGAACTTAATCTCTTCAATTTCATAGAAGATCCATTTAATGGACCATAAATTATCCAAAAAACTATTGTGGGCATTTTTTAGGAGGTTCATCCCCATTCCCCTTGCATTGTCACTAAGAATCATCAAAGTCGGGTCAATGAGCTCCTCTAATTGAATTTTTCCATTTGTTCCCTCCAAAACCTTTGGGTGGATATGCTCTCTAACTAGACCCATTTTTTTAGTGCTGGCATGAAAGTTCCTCCATTTAGTTTTCCTTCCCTTTGCATCAAGAGTAATAGTGGTTTTAGTCAAGCCCTCTTCCTCTTTTCTCTCTTCTAGAGCTTCAATCGTGCTCTGGTTACCCTCACCAAGTGCCTTCTCAGCATCCTTCTCACCACCCCTTTTACTTTTGATCAAGCTGTCATCCTTCTTGCTTACCTGAGCCTTGCTGGTGCTCTCCTCTCTCACTTTTCCCTCCTTATCCATGTCCATCCCCTCTTCCTCATCATTGAAATTCTCCTCCAAGTTTTTCTCTTGCTTTATACTTCTCTCTGTTCCATTTCTTGGCCTCTTTTTCTTCTTCCTACCCATATCCTTTATGATTTTAGCCACCTCCTCTTCATTATCCAAGTGTATACCAACATTATCCTCCATATCCGAAGGGAGGTAAGAGCTCTCTTTCTTCTCAGAAGAATCCACCTTTTGGGTAACAACCCTTCCACAAGTTTGAGCTTTAAAATGCTCATATATGAGTAATAACAAACCCTCATGGAAGGTAGGATTAGCATATGCTTTCTTCTTGAAATCCATAATACTCTTATTTGTAGAGAAAAATAGGTAGAAGGGGATGAAATTTTTTGTTCCATATCTGAAATGGTTTTAGATAACGAAATGTTGGGTTCAAATCCTTTCAAACCTTGTGTCAAACATTATGTAGGATATAATTGCCCTTAAGAAAAAGCTCCACAATTTCTTAATAGATGCAGGCTCATAGTAGGCACCAGTCTTAACCAGTTTCTTCATCTACTACGCATCCTTTGCAAAGTCTTTCACCACATTCATAGATATTTTCTTATCCCTATAGAATTTTATGCCCTAATTGGGAGAGTTAATAACCTTGGCAATGATCCCTTCATTAACCTGGAAGTCGATCCCATCAATCTTCATCTTCCCATCTCTCAATGAATTAACCATAAGGTTAGTTATCTTTGGATCTTAGCCATGAAGTTTTTCAATGAAGGATGAGATGCCACCTTCCCTCAACTTCTCCCACACCTTTGATCGCCTCTTGGACACTTCTCTACTTCTCCCTTTGACTCTCTACGATGCCTCTCCCCTACCATTATGTTACAAAATGAAGAAGAACAAAAAATTTTTGTTCTATAAGCACTATGAGCCGAACACTGGTTTTTCTCATAGAACTTGTACTTTCCTCCAACTTCAATAAAGAAATAGTAATAATAATTACCAATTGCCCATAAAATCATCCATAAAATGTGCCACAAAGCCCCCTAATTATGATGCCTCTGAATTGGCCCTACCAAGCTTTCATCACTCTACAAGTTTGACTGACAACATTAACTTCCATTAATACACTTTATGTTTCCCATCCTCCCCTGGATTCTCTCCATCTCAATTAAACTTTTAGCGGTCAATGGAAATTCGTCATCACTAGGCCATCTGTGTAACATGTCCCTCCTTACTACCTCACTAGCCATCCAATCAATAACCATGTTTCCCTCACGATAAACATGTGACACAAAGACCCTTTCGAAGGAAAGTAAGATAATATGTTACAAAGGTTACTAAACTATATATTTTTAAAATTTAAACAATGTTAAACTAAAACAGTGGAAACAATATATACAAAAACAACCTTTACACAAATGCAATTACAATACAAATTTCATTCTTGAAGGGTTTCTTCGCATTGACTCATGTTTAAGATAGTCTCATTAATAAGTTTAATTCTCATAGTATCATTAATAAGTTTAAGTCTCAATACAATATTCCCAATCTTAAAAAAATAACATATACATCATCTTATAAGAACAAGCATGAATAAAAATGATACAATGAAATACATCTAATGAATAACATCTGCTACACATGTGACAACGTATGTGAGAATAGATACAAGTACACCAAGATACAATATACATGCTAGCTTATATATCATGACTAAAGTAGAAGTCTCCAAGATGAGAATATGAATGATAATAGTGCAACTACATTAACAAACATCCAACATTGGCCAATCTAAGGGGGACCCAAATGGTAAGAAGTCACTACCTCCTGATCATGTGGTCATCTAATCAGGATCCCACTTCCACTATGCAAGAGAGATAATGAATGATTCACATATGAATAATGAAACCATAAAACAATCCTAGACAAGGAATCTTGATAGCCAAATCTACCTCAAGGGTACATAAACTACTGATAAAGGAAAGATGACTAAAGTTGAAAAGACACTCATCCAAACCAACATCACTACCAAAATCAACAACATAAACCAAGTACAAATCAAATATCAAAACCAAAAAGATACAACCACCTCCAAATTAGTGTCAAGTGTCACAAGCATAATAAGAAATAGATAAAAACTATCATCAATAAAAGTAAACCACTAACCACTAACTCCAACAAAAAAAGAACCACCAATGAATAACTAACACTCATCAATACACTACAACATTTGGGGTCAAATTTTGATGGTGGTGTAATTTGTGTTGATTTTCATGCTTTCTTTTGTAATTTTCCTGACGTCGTTGCAATACTAACAGTGGCGTTGTAATTGTGACACCTTGCGACTATAAACAAAAAAAAGAAAATATGGCATAAATCATTCCCCATTTTTTTTGATTGTCGAGAGTTGTGTGAGAAAGAGGGTTGAGTGCTCCAAATGAGGGTGGAGAGCTATGAACATTTTCATCCCCTTCGTTGCTGTGATCTCTGCATTTCATTGTCATGCCCTTGGTCTATAATTTTTTTGTTGTCATGGCCTTGCTCTACAATTTTGTTGTCATGCCCTTATGATCTCTACATTTTGTTGTTGTGCCCTTGCTCTGTGATTTTGTTACCATGTTATGCCCTTGTGATCTATCTACCCTAACTTTTTAATTTCATTGTTGTCCCCTAGCTCTGCTATTTTCTTCAAGGGCTATGCAAATTTTTGCTTCTTTTCCTTCTAAACATGCATCTCTTTATATTTTCTTCCAAACATGTATATTTAGAGATCTATTATAAGGTGCTTATTACATCTAGCATAAAAGATAAATCAATCCAACTGCATAAATATTCTAGAATCCAAATAAAAATAAAATAAACTCACTCAACTTGTGCTAAGTTACTTACCTCAAGATCCTGCACAAAAATAATATGGACCAAGAAAAAAGGGTAGAGCTCACAAGAAATTTTACAAAAACACCTCATACTAGATATTTTTAGAAAGAAACTAGCCATAACCTAGTAAATTGGGATTTAGTTGCTGATTAGTTGGGTTGATTACAAATTTGTGTAGAACTATCATTAGATTAGGTATAATAAAATGAACAATCAGTTGTTCCCATCTAGTAGGATCAAATATAGTTTTCCATGGTATTTCTACAAGCCACATTACAGTATGGTATTTCTACAAGCCACATTTTATATGAGTATTACTCATTAAACCAATCAATTCCAAAATTTCTAGTCTCTTGAGGCCTCTTGCCCAATTGTTCATGTGCTTGTATATGCTTCCATATTGTGCATTTTATGTGATTATTGTATTCTATGTAATTATCACTCTACTTTTTATCCATCTCATGGGATGACCTCTCTATTGACTCATTGCAACAAATGATTCATGCCTCCCTTCACTATGGTGCCTCTATAAGCTTTATCCATTCCACGTGAGCATGATGTCCTCTAGTTGCAATGCAATGCCTACCAACGATTGACTTTTGAATGGAAGTATAGACAATCTTTTTAACAAATATCATGGTAGCATTCTATCAAATAGTTTACATGCCTTGTCTATACTGCCTAATTGATGAGTTCTCACTAAGAAGTGTTGTTAGATAAGAAGATTCACATTTATTTTCATTACTCACATATCATTTTGTCAATAATGGCTTCTTATCCAGTTTCTACAATCACCCTTGCATATGGATTATTTTGAAGCTGATTTGTATTTTGTTAATGCTCAATATTTCATGGTTTGACGTGAACCTTTATTTTAGAAACCCAATTTGTGAGGTGGTTATTTAGAAACTCCAAATCTCCTCCACTAAATATTTTGGCAATATTCTATGTGGGTTGTCATCAAAGAGGACAAGTCACAAAAGGTTTAAAAGCTATCCAACAATTAGATAGGAATGTTCTTTGACTATGGGCTAGAAATTGAATTATTTTGTCAAATTCTTGTTACGTTCTTGTCGAGAGAACCCTTTACAAATTTGAAACAACAAGTTTACATCAAGCATGAAACACCAATCTCTAAAAATCATGTAGTGTCCTCTTGGGCTGGGAATATGAACTTTTATTCTCTTGAACATCACCACAGTGGATATAAAAAACTCATCATCTTCAAAAAAACATGAAATAAGGTGGGTCAGTGCAAGAATTTGGGTCTCACATTTGGCCAAAAAGTGGAAGTGTTTTTCTTGTTTTTGAAAAATTTTGTCAATTGATGCCAAAATTTGAGCCATTTAGAGATTAAATACAAAAAAACTTCAAAAATAAAAATTGTAGTGCTTGGAATCTTCTTTTTGAATATGTAATTTATTTTTATACCCATATGATGAATTATTTTTTTGATATGGATCTTCAAAAACCACATTTTCAAAATGCCTGTTTCAGGACCATACCACGCTCGAGTACGAACACCATAATTTAACACAAATGAATGAATTTTTGTGAATCCTTTTAAATGGAGTTACCTGACACACCAAAGATTGATGAGAATATTTTTCTTGAATTTTTTAATAAATATTTTTTTATTTTATTAATTTTTAATTTGCTATAAAGGAAAATTTTAAAACCTCTCATGTACGGACACCATAATTTGATCAAAATTTCACTTTTTTCAATATATATATATATATATATATATATATATAAAACTTCAAAAGAATTGAATTTAGATTGATGAAATATAAATTAATTTAAAAAATATATAAAATAAAAAAGTTATTAAAGTTTTAGTGAACATTGCTATTTTACATTTAGGTACCACCTTTGACTAAAAAAAATACAAAAATAGTAAATAAAATAATAACACTATAAAATTTATATTTCTAAAATCAGGACAGTGAGAGCTCTAATGGGTTTTTGTTTCGTAAAAAAATTTGATCAGGAAGACCCTCTTAAAATTATGGCAAGGCATGAATTTGTCAGTTCAATGCCTTAGCCAAATCTTGAGAGGCCAAGGCATAGGCTTGGTCTCACCAAGCCTATCCGAAACCAAAATCTGAGACAAGAAAAAAAAATCCTGCCTCATGTTGTAAGAAACGGGCACCCCTTATTTGAATTTCAAAAAATGGGTACCCATTTTGAAAAGCTAAAAGCAACATACAAAATCTGTCGAAAACTTAAAAATTTGAATTTTTAAGAAACGGGTACCCATTTTTTTATGTTTAAAAAATAAGTACCCATTTCTTAAAAATTCAAATTTTTAATTTTTTGAGAAACGGGTACCCAATTTTTAAAAATAACAAGTGACCATTTTTTAAATTTAGGGTTGGGCACTTGAGCCAAAATTGGGTGCCCATTTTTTAAAATCGGGTACCATTTCTAAGAGGTCTCATTCTGTGGATTTGACTTTCGTGGAATTGCGACCCAACTTTGTGCATTCACCCAAATGACACCAAGAGCATGTATTAAACCAATTCTAACTTAGAGTACCTTGAAGTAAATTGTGATGAATCTCCACTAAATACATTTGATCAAATGCTTGGCATCCCTCTTTATTGAATTGTAACTTACCTTGCAATTGGTAATTTGTGATTTCTCTCATATGGAAAAAAAGGCATGCAGAGGAAGGTTAGGTGGTGTGAGTTGGAAATGGGGAATAGATCATGGCATAATTCTTAAGGCTCTAAATCTCCAACACCAAATGGTCATACATGTGCAAGTATGAAATGAGGGACACCATATGCCTTCCCATGTGGTGGCTTTGAGTCATTTAGAGGTGATATACCATAGGCCAAATAATGAAGATTGGATTAGATTATCACTTATATTCCTAAAAACTTCAAACTCACCAAGCAATAAGCTTCAACTTCATTTGTGTATGATCACTGAATAAGATAAACCATGTATATTATCCCTTACCGTGTAGAAAATTCAAATCATTAAGAGGCACATTCTATTGGAAGGGACACCAAAATCAAGGTCAAAATGGTTTGAGATGGTTCATCTTTGAATGCTTCCAAGAATTTGTAGCAGCTATTCTCACTACTGGAAGAATAACTTTAGTGAAGAGTTGAGTGTAAGGAGTTAAAGAAGAAAGTTCTGCTTTTGTGTAAATGCCATAATCATGAGGCTCCCATAATATCCTTAATATTGTCTAGATGTTGTTTCTACCATGCAATATCTTTCTAAAGCCACTCCTTCTCCTTCGCTCTTATGCCTTAAATTTTGATTATCAAACTTTTGAATATTTGTCTCTACCTTATCTTTAATCAACTTCACATTGTGTTACAACTCTAGCATAGGTGTTTGATCATCAATGGATTTCATTTCAACATTCACATTTTCAAGATTGGTCAGCACCCTCAGTCACAAACCTCTCATGTAAAGAAACTTATGTACTATTTCAACAACATTTTCTTTCTTATGAACTAATTGTTCTTTAGGAGCATGTTTTTGTAAAACACTAATTTTGTTGAACAATTGTACACTCGTAGAAAGTGCATTTTTGTTATCATGTATGTATGTATATATAATAATGAATAATAATAATGTTTTCATGTATGCCAAAATAATAACTAACATTACAATTGGATCATATATTAATGAAGTAATTAACCTAGTTAATTAGCAACTAGACCAATTTAACTAGTGTTTCCAATGTCATAGTACCTACTGCAACACTTTCTTGGATTCTATCTAGTGGCTTCCATAATATTCTCTATGTTGTCTAGTTGTTGTTTCTATCATGCAGTCTCTTTCTGAAGTTGCTCCTTCTCCTTCTCTTTCTAAAGTTGTTCCTTCTCCTTCACTCTCGTGCCTTAAATTTTGATTATCAAACTTCTAAATATTTTGGAAAATACAATAGGGAAAGTAAACTATGATGTGGGGGGGTGTGGGTGCTGAATCATTCCTTCAAAACTTTAACCATTAAAGCATTGACCACACCTCCATCTCACAATTTGCATGTAAACTGAAATAGCTAGCTAAATATATTCATTCATAGCATGAAAACAATAAACATTCAACACATATATGACATGAGATATTTGGTTGCCAAGAAACCCTCCAATGAGAAGGTAAAACTAGGATGGGGATGACACCCAAAAATCTTCACTAGTGTAGTTGTAAAGTGTATCCAGTGAAGGTTACAATGTTTGATCATAAACTATGATATACCTTGTGAAAGGTCTACCCTGTTAAAGGCTTACAAGATTGTTAGATCTTACCCTATTAAGTGATTTCAATACCCTGTTAGAAGTGTCCCTAATTACAAGATTTAAACTTACAATGAAGTAAGCACCTTGTTAAAGGATTTACAACAACATGTTAGGACTACTCTATTAAGATATTTAATTGATTCACCTGCTAGAATGTCTCAGCAATGATCCTTCGGTTAACACTCTTCTACTAGATAACAAATAACCTCTTTGCATATGTATCCTTGACCTTCTCTAATATGATATATCACTTCTATCCTCTAACTTCCTTCCTCTGCTCTCCTCTAACTGATTATACAATTCATATCTCAGTTAGCAACTCCTTAGCCACCATGAATGCTCTATTTTTGCATGCAAACTTCTCTCTTTGAACATACAACGTTTTAGGGTTTTCCTTCCTTAAGAAGACCTAGGTGACTTAGGGTTAGGTATGAATCAACGACTATGATTCACCCATTTTTCCACTTAATCCATCTCTTTAATTGATTATTTGCATGTATTGTATAGTGATCCTCAATATAGATTCATTTTTATCATTTATAATCGCAAAACAATCCTTAAGTTAGTTAAAAAATTGTTTACAAGTTTGTGCCATTACAAACAATTGTGTCCAAAACTATTTTACTTGGCACTTGAAGTCTCTAATTCTTGACATCCATTGTATCTTCAATGTTGTAACTCGACCTTTGAATAACTCAACATCCATTAATCACTTGGCATCAACTGTCTACTCAACACTTGAGTGACTTGACACTTACTAATTACTCATCACATACTGATGCTCAACACATTCAATATATTTTTCTCAACATTCACTATTTGAAAACTTATGCTCAACATACATTACTTGTTCAACATGAACTAAGTTCTTTCTAGTAAATGACTTAAGTGTATTATCAGTCATATGTCAAACACAATCTAAGATTAATAATCTCTGCCTTTGACATGAGTGGTAAAAACACTTGGTCATGCATGAATATCCTTAACTTATGAGTATAATTTAGATAATCTCTATTCAGTACTTGGCTTACATACAAAATTTCAAAACTTCCAAAATTTGCAAAACTTGTGACTTATCAGTCATACCTTCAAAATTTTATAACTCCCCATGAGCTGATTGTCCTGTGCTGAATTTGAATACTCCTACTGAGTAAATTTTCCTCAACTATTGTGCTATGTTTCTATACCGACTCCCCCTTAGTTTTGCTTGGTCAACATAACATCTCAATTTGTATGGGAGCCTAGTTCACTCAGTCATTATAGATACTAATACTAATACTCGACACCAATTATTTATGTGAACTCTTTGCTTAGTTCTTGCCTCAAATCTATTCTAATGCATCTTGATTTATGCAAATACGAACTTTTAGCACATATTATGTTAGGAACTAGTGACTAATGTAGCACTCAAACATATAGTTCCTTACATACGTTCTTTGCTTAGTTAGAGGTAGTGTGATCACCTGATCCATTGGATTAGATGACATCAACTTCACTGGCTCCACTACTACCTACTTCTTCCTTCTTTCTCTAGGTGTGATTCATCCAGTTCTTTGCAATCTCAACAATCTTTCACCTTCTCTTTGTTTATTGCTAGGTGCTAGTGCTCTAGTTTTTAAATTTTAGCTTACATGTCCAATCTTGTGACAACTATAACAAACCAAAATTCCATTCATCAAAATCTTGGATTTTCCTCTAAAGTATGTCCTTATGTAATTTTCTGTAATATGACCATGTTCGCCACAATAATGACAATTGTACCTTGTGTTATAATCCCAATTGTGGAAGTTACCTTACTTGGATGCATTTTCTTGATTCTTGATTGTAAAACTAGTTTTTTTCCTTAGATCTACATTATTGAGCTCTATGTCCATACTTCTGACAATTGTAGCAATATCATTCAAATCAAGGTGCAACATGTGTATTATTGGCTTTGGATCTTCACTCATGTCCTTGTTTTCCTTGCTTCTTGCAATTAAAATAGAATCCATTGAATTTTGGTTTAGGATTTCACTTACTAGTCTTACTTCTGCAGATATTTATTGTATGTCTTGGTTTCCCATAGTGATGACATGTAGGTTTTTTGTGCTTTGTCTTTGCATTCCCTTGTTCTCCACTCTTTGATGATTCTTCTTCTTTAGTAGATGATAGGTGCTCGGTATATCCTAGTCAAGAGGTGTAATTAGGTATTCTTGGTGATCTCATAGCTCCTCAAAGTATCTCACAACTTCATTAGGTTTGTTCATCCTCTCTATGATCTCCTTCTTAGATCTTTTAATTCATTCCTTAGATTTTCAATTTCCATGTCCTTTCTATTCAATTCTTGATTTGTAAGTAACAATAGATTCATCATATCTAGTTGATTGTTTATGAGTTTCTGCACATCAAATGTCCATTCATCAAGCCTAGTAGCCATTTGTCTCTTGTCTTCTTCTGCCATTGTTTTTTCTTCCTCATTTTTCCTTTTCAGTTCAAAAAATTTACATAGTTTTATTGATTAGATTTCGTGCTCTCTTTTAAATCTTTTAATCTCTTCATTTAGTATATTATTTCTCTCCAATAGGCATTTTATTACTGCATCACTTTCATTGGAATTGCCATTGTTAAGTTGTCCTTCAATGTCTTCTTCTTGATATAGAGTGTCATTATGTTGGATAGCCAATTATTTTCTTCTCTTTAAGGATTTCTTCAACTCCTCTCTTGTTGCATCAAGCTCCTCTAGTATGATTAGTATGTCAAGCTTCTCATTCTCAATGATCTTTCCTAGCCTATAAGCCTCCATCTTGAAGATCTTAACTCTCAAGTGGTTAGACTTCTTCTAAGAGAACAAAGCTTTGATACCAATTGTTGGAAGTCTATGGGAAAGTAAGATACTAAGAAGGGGGTTGGGGGGTGAATCACAATCTATAAAAACTTTTACCTTCTTGAAACAAATCAAAAGTATTCACCTTTAACCTAGTTCACATTAGCATCATGAATTATCTAATCATAAACTAAAAATTATTTAACTATTCACCACATCCATAAAAACGAAAGTAAATATAAACACATAACACAAAAGATTTGGTTACCCATAAACCCTCCAAGGTGAAGGTAAAACTGGGGTGGGGATGACACCCACAAATCTTCACTACTAGAGCAATAAAGTATGTGCGTTGAGGCTACAATGTTTGATTACTTATGGTGATCTACCTTATGTGGGATCTGCCCTGCTAAGATCTTACAAGACTTATTCAGTCTACCTTGATTAAAGGATTTAAACTTACAATTAAGTAAGAACTCTGTTAGGAGATTTGTATAGGCTTGTTAGGACCACTATGTTAAGAGATTTACCTTGAGTCACCTACTAGAATGTATTAGTACCTAATCCTTTGATTAACACTGGTGCTTGGTTACAAATCTCCTCTCTTCAATTTTTATATGATTTCTTATATGATAAACTCTATTATGTGCTTCACTACTAGGTTTCTTCTCCTGGTCTTTGCTTCTAACCATCAAACATAGCCTCTTTTGTACATATACTTCTCTCTTCACTCTGTAGCTTTTTCTCTCTTGATTTAGGATTTGGATCCTTCTTAAATAACCATTTGGAGAAGGTTCTAGAACATGATCAATGATTCATATTTATCCCTTTTGCTGCTTAATCCTTCCATTTGTCTGATTGGTTACATTGCCTTCATAGGAATTAATGATCTCTGAAAAAATGCGTAAACAACTCCTTAGTTGTCTCAATAATCATTAAATCATGTATAGAAGCTAGCCAAAATAGTTTACATAAGTGTTTGTGCCACTCCAAACACATATACTAAAACTGGTTTACTTAGTACAAGAATACTCTGATGCTTAATCATGACTAATACTCATTTTTCACTTGGCTTTTGTGTGCTTGGTACTAACTGTGTGACTTGGCATTAATGGCCACTTGGTACATACTGGGGTGCTTAGCAACCTAAAACTTGCTTGGCTTAAACTAAAATGTGTACGAATCCAAATACATCATTCAACCTCCATTGATTTGCACGGTCGTAGTGATAACTGACCAAATCTTCCTAGGAAATGACCAAGTGTTTGACATTGATAGTCAACATGACTCAGAGATCAACCTGTAAGTCCTTTAAAGAAAGCCACTACATAATAACGACAAGGATTTATAAGGGATAGATTATCTTTGGTTAAAATCCTTTAAATAGGTCACACTAAAAATGTGCATGTAAACCTCTAACAAGGTTGTCTCATAACATATCTTACTTCATAAGAGTGAAATTTTTGGGTTGTTGGTACCCAAGTGCTTTTTTCATTTAGAGGGCTTCCATGTTAAATATCAATGTCAAAATGTGTGAATTCTTATGTATTACAAGTTGATTTTCATCTTATTTACATATTGCTACAATTTGATATAAGATAAGCTAATACTCTGATACTTGATAGAGTAATGAACAATGAGATAATAGTTTGACTTGTGAAAAGATTCTAAGTTTGACATGAGATCTTAAATGTAGTTATCGAGTTATTGTTATGAAAGTTTATGAAGTTTGAATTGGCATTGAATTGTTTTAAAGGCATGTAGGATCTAGATATAATAGATTTAACCCCCCTTTCCCTCTTAGTTATCTAACAACAACTACTATAGCAGTTAAAAAGTGGTATCAGAACTTGGTCATAGGTTTGAATCCTTGGAGGCCACAATGAGTAATGTTGGAAGGGGGATTGTTGTAGTGGGAAAAAATCTTGCTAGAGTTGGTATATGATTTAATATCCTTCTTTATCTTTTATAATTCTAGGGGTCCTATTAAGCATTAACAATTCAATCTTTTGGTGCAATGACAACCCTAATAGTCAACAATTTCTTGATTAGTAAAGCATGATACAAATTAGAGAAGAATCAAGAGTGAATGAAAACATCTAAAATTCATTATATTAGGTTCATATGAAGAAATAGAAAGACTCGATATAATATCCTCTCTAAAACCCAATTGTTTTTCAATTTATATCTTCAATTTGTTAACTATTCTTTTTGAATCATTTAACTAACAATCAAGAGGATAGAGTGTTGCATACTACAGATTAAAAATGGGGAAATAAAAATATCATTTCAGCAAAAATACAAGATGTTTAGCTTGAAAATATTTGGGATGGGAAAAACAAATCTTTCCATTAACAAAAATAAACTAGCTAAAGAAAACACCATGATGTCGAATTACATTCCAACAAAACACACATTGATGTTTGAAAAATTTAAATATTATATCTATTTTCAAATCATTTGAGAGAAAATATTTTTTCCCCAATACTTGGGAGAAGTTAGGCCATATGAGTACATGACTACTTCTTTATTGTTATATGTTCCTGAATTAAAATAAACAATAGTTTGAATCTTGAAGATTTCACTTTGATAAAAAGTTTAGCATTAGATCAATCATGACATGTTGAATACATACATAATAAACTAAAATGACATGGGTGAAATAGATTTCTTGCTGAATAGAAAATGGAATAAATCACTAGCAAACATTCAATTTCAAATATGTTATTATAATTATGTAGCTTAAAGTTGTGGGTTGAAAGTAAATATTTGTACCTTATCTATCTCTATTATTTTGTCCTTGATCCCAACAATATTTTTCCTAGAGATGTGTTTCTTATCGACTAATCCAACTATACCTAGATAACGAACACTATTTTGAAATTACACTTAATGAATCCCAAGCTATATTTGACAAGAAGTCCACTCCATTGCTCTCCAATAATTAATTAATGTGTTTGTGTATTTGTGTATATTTTAGATTGTGAATAAACTAAATGATAGTGAATGTACTTAATTCCACAATTGTTCATCTTTGAATTTTCATTAAAGAAAAAGCTTATAAGTGGAAATCCCACTTTCTTGCATTGTGTGTGCGATTGGAGATGATAGTCAACCTTTTGTCATTCTAACATGATAGTTTTTTCACTAAGAGAAACAAAATACTCACCTCGAAAATAAAACATAGTGACAAGGCAATCTCTCATGGGGACATCTTCTTCATTGTCTATAATATGGAGGTTCCATTTGTCTCTTTCACCATATCCTAAAATTTGGTTTGTTGTTATTTTTAAAAGTCACCTATGCTTCAGGTCCTTCAATTTGGAGATTATATCCAATTCTACAAGCATCGTGGGGTCATCCTATTCCCTCGCCTGATCCAATAAATTTATACTTGTTTTAAAGTTATCCAAAGAACAATCAACATATCACTTTTCTTTACCTTTTGTCTTGCTTCTCTAGAGGTAATTTTTACTTCATCAAATTTCATTTCCTTGATATTCTAATTTATAATCTCCTCTTTCTTTGACTCATTAGCACCAATTAGATTCATTTTCCTCCTTTTCTCAATTTACTTCATCTTCATTTTTAACCAAAAATATTTGAACTCTTGAGTGTTAATGAAGTTACCAGTCTCTATAAATCTTAAACATGTGGCTTGCCTTTCATTAGTGTTGTCTATAGATTGAGTGTAATTAGATAGATGGTATTCATAGCCATTGTTATCATCTTGATGCACTAGTTGAAACAACTTGAGCTTATTCACTCCTTCATCATCGTTCAATGCCTTCAATGCACCAACCACCTCATCAATTTCCTCTTCTCCCTCTATATAATCATAAGGTAGTGAGGACAGTGGGTAATTTCTTTTTTAGGGAAAGGTTCAATGTAAACTTTGACCCTTGTACATCATGAATAATGACTTTGTAGGAATTTATGTTTGTGACTCAACTTCCTTTAACACATTCTCAATTAACTTTCCAAAAAAAAATCAAAACTATTTGCCCTTTCTTCTTCATATCCTCCTCCGTCTTCATCAATGTATTCCATCTCTTTCATCTTAGAATATTCTCCTCAATTGTCTCCTGTCTAATTAAAAATTGTTGTGATTTTTTTATTATTATAGAATGAATATGATCCTCCCAATGGCATATCATTTCTATTCCAAACTCCAAATAATAATTATTCTTTTAGTAACCCTATAGTTTTTAAATTATTTTAAAATGAAAAAGTATTTGGCTGACACTAATATGTTAACCCATTTTATTTTCTCTAAGAGTAAGGTCTCATGCAGCTGCTAGGCTTTAGTCATTGCTTAGTACTTTTAGGAGTATTTTGGGCAGTTTATGGTCCCATGTAGTTGTTAATCATTTTAATATTAAATTTTTAAATAAAAATTGGATAGAAATTTTAGTGATTAAAAAACTTAAATAAAAAATAGAAACAAAAAAGGGAAGGAAGTAAATTTATGATGACAAATGGAACCTTTTCAATAATGTTTATTTTGAGCCCCTTTTTCTTCATAGCTTATTTTCATTCCTTAAATAATAGCTACTTTATAAAAATAAGAAAAGATTCAATATTATCATTTTTTCCACAATCTTAATTCTTCATAGGAACACTCTAGTACTTAAGTATAAATCTGAATTAAGCAATACATGCAACTACATAAGAACATGGTGTAAGAGTATATGATTGATATAGACGTTTCGTAAAGAAGACATGTTTCTCTTTCATATGATGCATATTCCTCGATTGTATTATTTTTCAGTTTGATTACTGAGGAATACGCTGCCTCAACATAACATAACATTGGGAAAATCTGTCGCCCTTACACTTTGAAGGGCTATTCATGTTGGATGCAAGTTCAAAATATAAGAAAACAAGGAAGACGGAAAACATTCAGATCAATCAAAAGATGTCGAAGGGCGTCTCCCAATTATTTCTTGGCGTTAGTGGCTAGTTATATAATCTACGTGCTCATAAACCAAAAACCCAACAATACCGTGCTTACATCGTATCCAATTGTGGGCTCATTATTTGCTTTCTGGAGGAAAAAAAGTCGGATCCTAGAATGGCTAGTGGAAATTCTCAGACACGCTCCTTCCAACACCATCACTTTTCAGCGCCTTGGAGCACATCCACCTAATGTGGAGCACCTGCTGAAGACTCATTTTGACAATTATCCAAAGGGCAACTATTTTCGCCTCCACTTGCACGATCTGCTCGGAACCAAAATTTTCAATGTCGACGACGAGGCCTGGAAATTGCAGAGACGAGTTGCTAGTTACGAGTTCAGCACCAACTCTTTGCGTGACTTTATAACAGAGAGCGTGCAGGGTGAGATTACGGATCGCCTCCTCCCACTCCTCAGACACGTGGCTAGGAAGAGCGATCGGGTGGATTTGCAGGACATCTTCCAGCGATTCACCTTCGACAACATTTGCAAGGTGGCCTTCGGCATGGACCCTACTTGCCTCCACATTTCTCTCCCCTTTTCAGAATTTGCAGACGCATTTGAAGTCACCACCAATTTAAGCCTCCAAAGATTCACCTCTCCCTTGCCCTTCCTCTAGATGATCAAGCGCTTCTTCAACATCGGCTTCGAGAAACACTTGCACCATGTGATCCACACCATTCACAACTTTGCTTAAGACGTTATCAACGCTAGGAAGAAGGAAATGTTTCACTCTCATGGCGGGCCGCAGCATGAAGATCTCTTGTCTAGATTTCTTTCCCCTCACGAGAGTGGTGTTGCGACAGGGAAGGGCTCGATTGATTATTCTGTGAGAGATATTGTGATAAGCTTCATCTTGGCGAGCAGGGACTCGACTTCTGCCACGCTTACATGGTTCTTCTGGCTGTTGGCGGTAGTTAGTAATTTCTGTCATTAAAAGAAGACAACCAACGCAACTCAGCCGTCCACAATCAACACTCTAGCCCACAACTCAGTTGTCTATCCACCGTCCATAACAAATTACATAGCAGACACTCTGTCATTCCAGCCGCCCATGTTTTTAATATATATAATATTATATTTAATATAGTGTAACATGTGTAAAATGTATTGTGTGTAGAGAGTTCTCATACTCTCTATAAATAGAGGCCTTATGTAATGCATTTTTGCAAGGCAGTAAGGCAATAAAATTAGTTATTATTTTTGTGTATTTGTCTCTCTTTGCCTTCAAATTGGTATCAGAGCATGAAGAGCTGGGCTTAGGAAGAAAAGAATTATGTGTTGATATGTATAACTACTGTAGCAGTGAATGAAGCTTCTAATGTTTTCTTGATTGCAGATAATTATCAGCTTATAAAGTTGGAGACTAGTGGCTGCCAAAGATTGAGAGAAGAAAATATCCCAGTTTAATGTTTGAAGAAGGTATGAGCTGATTTCTTGGAGTGAAGTCTAATGTTTAAAAAAATTTGTTAAAAGGGGAAAATAAGCATTATAATGTTGTTTATTTAAGCTATATGTCATTGGCTTAGACTTGTTTGGTGGATTTTCTTTGTAAAGCAAAGTTTAAAATTGTAAGGTGCAGTTGTAACTGTGTATTAATATGGCTTCAAGAAGTAGTATAGCTCAACCACAAATTCCAATATTTTCTGGTAAAAATTATAAATTTTGGGCTATAAAAATGAAGACACTATTTTGTTCTCAAGGCATATGGGATCTTATTGAAAAGGGTTTTATTGAACCACAAGATGAGTCTACATTAACACAAGATGAAAAGGACAAATTACAAGATAACAGGAAAAAGGATGCTAAAGCGTTGTTTCTAATTCAACAATCTTTAGATGAATCAATTTTTCCTATGGTTTGTGCTGCTAAAAAGTCTAAAATTGCATGGGATATTTTAGAAACAGCATATCAAGGGACATCAAAAGTTAAGATTGCTAAATTGCAAACTTGAAGGCGTGATTTTGAAAATTTGTGTATGAAGGATTCAGACTCAGTTGATCAATTTCTAAATCAAGTAATGAATGTGGTTAATCAAATTAGATCATATGGTGATGACTTGACAGATCAAAAAGTTGTTGAAAAGATACTTTGTTGTTTGCCTAGAAAATTTGATGCTATTGTTGTTGCCATTGAAGAATATAAAGATTTGACAATACTATCTATTGATGAATTGATGGGCTCACTTTTATCTCATGAATCAAGAATGAACAGAAATAACAATTCTTCTTTGGAGAATGCATTTAGATCGTAGGTATCTTTTGGCAGAGGAAGAGGAAGATCAAACTACAGAGGAAGAGGAAGAGGTAGAAGCATAGATGGACGTGGAAGTCCAAATCAAGAAGAGAGAACAAATCAATCCATTCAGAGTCCTAATAGAGGACATGGCAAAAGTTCATTCCAACACCCATCATCAAGGTTTGATAAATCTCAAATTCAGTGTCATTCTTGTAAGAGATTTGGTCATATTGCAAGTGAATGTAGAAAGAAACAAGAGGATATTGAAAAGAATGGTGCTAATTACTCAGATGTATTTGATAACAATTTAGGAAGTTTATTTATAACTTGTAATGTTTCTCAAGAAAGCTCTAGTGATATATGGTTCCTAGATAGTGGATGTAGTAACCATATGACTAGAAATAAAGATTTTTTTGCTAGCTTGGATGATTCTGTAAAATTTGAAGTAAAGCTAGGAAATGATAGTAAAGTCTCTATAATGGGAAAAGGTGTTATAAATGTCTTGACAAAAAATGGAGGATAAAGATATATTCCTGATGTGTATTCTGTGCCTGGATTAAAACACAATCTCATGAGTGTTGGTCAACTAGTACAAAAGGGTTACAAAGTTTCTTTTGATAATGATGTTTGCACAATCTTGGATAGAAATCTTAGTGGTAGGTTAATTGCAAGGGTCAACATAACACAAAATCGAATGTTCCCCCTTCAGATTCATTGCATTCAAGGAGGAAAAGAAGTTAGTTTCAAGACAGTATACTCAGATCAGTCGTGGCTATGGCATTTGAGGTATGGTCATCTTCATTTTGATGCTTTAAGCTTATTACAAAAGAAGAATATGGTGAAAGGATTGCCTCAAATATTGAAACCACCAAGTTCATGTGAAAGTTGTATTTTGTGAAAACAACATAGAGAAAGCTTCATAGTAGGAGGTTCATATAGAGCAAGAGCACCATTGGAATTAGTTCACACTGATATATGTGGACCTATGCAAACTCCATCTTTAGGAGGAAGTATATATTTCCTAACATTTATTGATGATTTTAGTAGGAAGATTTGGATATACTTTCTCAAACAAAAAAGTGAAGCTTTTGAAAAGTTCAAGGATTTCGAAAATTTGGTTGAAAAACAAAGTGGTCACTACATCAAGGTATTGTGATCTGATAGAGGTGGTGAATTCAATTCTAATGATTTTCTAGAATTTTGCAGATTTCATGGAATTAAGAAGCATTTTACCACAAGGTACACACAACAACAAAATGGTGTAGCAAAAAGGAAGAATAGAACCATAATGGAAATGGCAAGGAGTATGTTGAAGGCCAAAAATCTATCCAATGAGTTTTGGGCAGAAGTAGTAGCATGTGCTGTATACATTTTGAACAAGAGTCCTACAAAGAGTGTTAAGAACACAATTCCACAAAAAGCATGGAAAGTTAAGAAACATACAATATCCCATGTTAGAGTTTTTGGCTGTGTTGCTTATTCATTAGTTCCATCTAAATTGAGAAAGAAATTGGATGATAAAAGTGAAAAATGCATCTTTATTGGCTATAGTGAAGAATCAAAGGCTTATAGATTGTATAATCCCGTTTCAAAGAAATTGATCATTAGCAGGGATGTTAAATTTGAAGAAGAAGATTCACGGCATGAAAATGATAACAAACAAGTCACAAGAGGAGCACCAATATTACAAGGTGATGATGAATTAAAGAAACATGAGACTCAATCAACACCCAACACTCCACCAAGGAACTTTGTGCAAGGTGCCTCACCTCCAAGTTCAAATGTAAGTGATAAATCTGATTCAACATTCTCAACAATAGGTTACAAAGGTAAGCAGACAAGAAGCTTAAAAGAAATATATGATCAAGAAGAAGAGTATATAGATATTTACTCAAATTTTGCTTTATTTTCTTGTGATCCATTGTATTTTGATGAAGCAATTAAAGAAGATAAATGGATCAAGGCAATGGATGAAGAAATTGACTCTCTGAAAGAAATAACACATGGGAATTAATGGATTTACCTAAAGGAAAAGAATGTATAGGAGTCAAATGGGTTTACAAAACTAAATTTGATGAAAAAGGTGAAATTGTTAAGCACGAGGCAAGACTAGTTGCTAAAGGTTTTTCACAACAATATGGAGTTGATTATAATGAAACATTTGCTCCAGTTGCTAGACTTGACACAGTTTGAACTATTTTAGCAATAGCAGCATAAAATAATTGGAAAGTGTATCAAATGGATGTAAAATCAGCTTTTTTGAATGGTTTTCTTGATGAAGAGGTATATATTAAACAACCACCTGGTTATGAGGTTAGTGGGCATGAAAACAAGGTATATAAACTAAACAAGGCACTTTATGGTTTGAAACAAGCTCCCAGGGCTTGGTATAAGAGGATTGATTCATACATGATAAGTAATCATTTCAATAGAAGTAACAATGAGCCCACGTTATATGTTAAGACTAATAAGGAAGGTCAGATTTCGATTGTATGCTTGTATGTTGATGACTTAATATTCACTGGAAATCTATCAGTAGATATGTTCAAGTCAGAAATGATGAAAGAATTTGAAATGACAGATTTGGGGTTGATGAGATATTTCTTAGGTATTGAAGTTCTTCAATGTGACAAAGGTATCTTCATTTGTCAATCCAAGTATATAAAGGATGTTTTAAAGAGATTTAAAATTATGAATTGCAATCCAATGTCAACTCCAGTTTCAACAGGAACAAAACTTAGCAAGGAAGAAAAGGGCTCAAATGTTGATCCAACTATGTTTAAAAGACTTGTTGAAAGTTTAATGTATATGACAGCTACAAGGCTAGACATCATGTATAGTGTCAGTTTAATCTCAAGGTTCATGGAATCACCACAAAATTCTCATTGGCAAGTTGGAAAAAGGATATTGAGATATATTGTAGGAACAATGGGATATGGAATCCTATATTCCAAACCTAACAATTTTGGTTTGATTGGTTATACTGACCGTGATTTTGCAGGTAGCATCGATGACAGGAAGAGCACTTCTAGATATATCTTTCACCTTGGATTAGGAGCTATATCATGGGCATCAAAGAAGCAACCTATAGTGACGATCTCATCAGCTGAAGTAGAATATGTAGCTGCCACTTCCACAACATGTCAAGCAGTATGGATGCGTCAAATTTTGCTCGATCTTCACCATCATCAGGAGGAACCAACGCCAATTCTTTGTGATAACAAATCAGCAATAGCATTATCTAAAAATCATGTATTTCATAAGAGGAGCAAACATATTGATACAAGGTACCACTTCATCAGAGAATTGGTCAATAATGGAGAAATCCACCTTGAGTTCTGCAAATCTAAAGATCAATTGGCAGATATTTTCACTAAGGCATTACCAAAGAATAAATTTGAATATTTGCGAGAGAAATTGGGTATTACTGATGCAAAATTTTTTAATGAAAAAAATTAAGGGGGAGTGTTGGTGGTAGTTAGTAATTTCTATCATTAAAAGTAGACAACCAACCCAACTCAGCCATCCACAGTCAACACTCCAGCCCACAACTCAGCCGTCTATCCACCGTCCATAATAAATTACATAGCAGACACTCTATCGTTCCTGCCACCCATGTTTTTAATATATGTATTATTATATTTAATATAGTGTAACATGTATAAAATGTGTTGTGTGTAGAGAGTTCTCATACCCTCTATAAATAGAGACCTTACGTAATGCATTTGTGCAAGGCAATAAGGCAATAAAATCAGTTATTATCTCTGTGTATTTGTCTCTCTTTTCCTTCACTGGCTTCTCTCCTCTCACCCACAAGTCAAGCAGAATATCTATGAGGAAATTGCGGGCCTTGTCACAATTAGAGAAGGAAAAGAGAGCACTGATTGCTGCAGTTTCTCATACGAGGAGTTGAAGAAGATGAAGTATCTGCAGGCCACTCTATGCGAGTCAATGAGGTTGTACCCTCCCGTGCCATCAGACACAAAATAGGCATTGTGAGACGATGTGCTGTCGGACGGGACGGTGGTGAGGAAGGGGATGCGGGTGATATACCACCTGTACGCCATGGTGAGGATGGACAACATCTGGGGCTCCGACTGTTTGGAATTCAAGCTGGAGAGATGGCTGAGCAAGACGAAGAATGGTTCGCAAGAATTAGTGGCACATGACGCATTCAAATATCCAGTGTTCTAGGCAGGGCCGAGAATTTGCATGGGGAAACAGACGACATTTATTCAGATGAAGAGTATCGTTGCGAGTGTTATCAAAGAGTTCAAGCTAGAGGTTGATCATGACAACTAGAATCCCAAGTATATTGCAATGATCTTGGCTAAAATGGAGAATGGGCTTCTCGTACATGTGGTAAAAAGGTGACAAAAACTCCCCTGACTTCTGGATGGGTTTCTGTTTGTTGTCGGAAGGTCGACTCTAGGGTAAAAGCAGGTGTGAAAATATGATTATTGTACATAAGATTTTCATTGGGTTTTAAATCTCTTTGCAAAACTCGTGTATGTATCCAGTTGGGAAATTTCCATCTACAAGCTTAGTATAAAAGTTTCAACATGTAGGAGAAAAATGTTTAGTAGTATTAGGGCTAACTTCACCTATCTCTAGGAATTTTTAATTTGAAGTTGGATTTTGTCAGTTTTTTTATTGTATTTTTTAGATGAGGGAAGTGTTTAAAGCTAAGGTTTCAATTTTTGGGTATGGGAGCTTATGTAATGATCATGGAGCTCAAAGTGGTTTGAAAGAGCCATTTCAAAATGCTCACCCAATACACGTTATGTTCATGCACTAATAGTCGCTCTACTTGCATTTAAATGTCTTTTACAAAATATCCCAATAGTGATTACACAAATGTGCTGCTTACCAACCAGAAAAGTTAAGAAATAAATTACAATTAGTACACATGAGATCCACTATTGCTACATGTGTTTTCATTTTTCGGACTAAAAAAAGTATTATTTGGGAGGTATCTATGACAAAAATCATAACGATTAGCAAACCCCTTGTCGGTAATTAGGTCTTTGCTCCTATATAAGTAGGCTATTTCTATTTGATAACAAGATTTTTTCTGTTGGAAGGCAACCCCTAAATAATAGTAGGCAGATTTTATTGTTGTTCAACATTTTATTGACAAATAATTTAGATATTTAAAGTTAATCATTCATATATTTATGTGATTATTCTATTTAAATAACTAGAAATAATTTTAATCATTTACATATAGATTCTTGGTTGTTATAAGAATAGGAATAACATACAATATGAAATAGCTTTTACAAAAAATAAAATATTAAATTATTTGTTTTATCTTCAGAAAAAATTCATAATGAATATATTTTTTAAAATTGGAGTTTCCAACTAATCAATTAATCTAATTGTTTTCATAAAACAAACTACAACCACATGTTGGGGTTACAATAATTTAATATTACATTGTCAATATAGTTAATCATTTTGACTATTTATTTTCTATATAAGTGCACTCTAGTTTAAATTGTTCACTACACACCAATGAAAATATCATATTTTTTTTCCTCAAAAAAAGATGTACAAAAATATGGTCAATAAATAATTGTCTTGTGTAATAATTGCTAATGATGACAAACTCTCAAAAATAGCAACATGCTTCTTAATCTTCCATTTGTAGAGGAAGAGAAGGAAATGTTTAACAATCTGGATTCTTCCTTTGCCAACAACACTCTAATCACTAAAGAGATTTTTAAAGAAAAAGAAAAATGTGCTTTGTAGATAGTAACAATATGTGGATGAAGTTTAAAACCACAACAATTTTGTTTTATTGAAATGTAGAGTTTGAAGAAATCAAGATTTTTTCAAGTGAATGTGCATATAATGATAGACAAAAAATATTTTTATGTGGACAAAATAAGAACTTTTACTTGAATTAAGCATTTAGTTGAAAATGCTGAAATTCTTTGGTACATAATTATTTTCTAATTCTCACTCTTGAGATCACACTTGAAATTTGTAATAAGATTTCTTAAGTCAAAATTTTTTATTTTCTTGACCAATAACATGTAGATGCTCTTCATGTAACACCCATACATGCTTTTCACCCTCATCTACCTCTTTTATACACTTTTTGTACATTTTTTTTCCATTAAAGTTGCATCAGTTTTCAAGATAGCCACATGAAGAATGCCATGATTTTATGATTTTTCAAAGTGTAACTACACAGCGTTGCATGTTGAATCAACAATAATTTCTCCTCTCTATGTTGAGACTTATCTCCCATCATCCATGCATAAAATCTAATCTATGCTTATCTTTATTTGCATGGGTAAATTTTATATTCATATTTATCTTCTCTACACAAAATCTATCTATTACTTGTTGTGTACTAAGTCTCCATAGCTAGGTCTATGCCAATTGTTTTTTGGAATTATTGGATATAAAATGTATTTTTGTGTGTAACTCTGATATATAGTCTTAGAAAGGAGGTTTTTCATTTCATGTAAAAATTTTAGAGTTACATATTTGTGTTTATTGATAAATCAATAGAATTAGTTCATATGTTGTAGCAAACAATAATTTATCTCTTCTTAAATTACATGCTCTATTTGATAGGAAAACTACATGTGAAAATGCCTTCCTAATGCCAATTTAAGGGAGATATAAGAAAGATTTCATATTTACTATATAACATTGAGATAAGAAGGAAAAAAACATAGAAAATACGATGCACACAAAATAAATGGATGAGACCAGATATAATGCGAAAACCCTTTCGAGAAAAATCCACCACCCAATAATCAAAGCAACTTCTTTGTGTTATAGTAAACAATATTACATATAATGAACTATGGATTCTTGCATAGACTTAGATTATGTTTAATCAACTTGACTTTCACCATGCATATCCCAACAAAATATGCAACAATTCATACACATGACAAATGCTATGCAATCTAGTGTATTAACTATCACAAAACAAAATAGTTACTAGCAGCCTTTGAACTCCTCCATTTGATAGTCCCAATGGTCACTCATCCATTTGACGATCACTCCCTTCAGCCTTATAAACTCCCTTCGACATTAGGTCACTCACTTTGGCATCAAGTCACTCCCTTTGGCTTCAGGTCACTCCCTTTGGTTTAAGGAACTCCCTTCGGCATTGGGTCACTCTCTTTGGTCTCGGACACTCCCTTCAACATCAAGTCACTTCCTTTGTCTTCAGATACTTCCTTCGACATTAAGTCACTCCCTTTGGTCGTGAGCACTCCCTTCAATCATGGAAACTCTTTTTGGTAGGGGGTCACTTCCTTTTGCATCAGATCGCTCCCTTTGGCATCGAATCACTCTCTTCAGCTTTAGTCACTCCCTTCGCCATTAGACACCCTCTTTAGATGACCTAAAAAACCATTGTACATAAGAGTCACCCCTAGGGTGAGCACTATACATACGAGTCATTTCCAATAATCTACCACTTGAGGAGATACATGTTGATATCCATTGAGTTACTCAACAAGGCAATGTGCCCCATTTAAACTTAATTTTTCTCACTTTATTACCTCCAAGGTATACAACATAAATTCAAAATCATCAACATATACAACCTGTAACATATAGTCTCAAGCCTCAAAGCCAATCTACCACTTATGCATTAAAAAGCTCCCACTGCACAGGTAGTGTCAATATGATATGAATCCATTTGCCAAAATCACCATGGTCTCTAAGTATTCATGAGCACCTATAATTGATCAATCAATGCCAACTCTAAATGCAACATTTCAATATCAGGAAATATCAAATAATAGGAAAGTTAGTCAATGTATTTAATTATAAATGTTTAGTGTTTGATTCTTTTCAATTTAATGGATTTGGGGTGAATGCATAAGTATTCCTCCTATGGTAGGAAGTAACAAGTGCCACATAATGGCTAAGTAATTGGCTTAATTAATTATAATTATAATTTTATATGTAAATTGAATTGTAATTTTATTAAATCTTATAATTTTTTTAATAAAATATAACAACAATCTTAATTTTATTTTAATGTACATAGTTATAAATATAATACATTTTAAATTGTAATATATATTTAAGCCGATAGGCTTATATGTGGGAGCTTTGCTCCTGGATTTTACAATTTTCCACCGAAAAATTGTCAGCCTTTATCGGATTTCATATTTTTCTGACAATGGATCTTTCCTTTAGCAATTTCTATTTTCGACTCCTAAAAACTATCACTTTTATTTCTAATTTAGTCTCTAATTTCTAATTTCTATTCAACTCTTCATTTAATATATTTTGTTTAACATTTTTTTATAAAAACAAACTTTTCAATCAAAGTAGAATAGTTAAATTTTGTGTGTGAAGGTTTTTCTATGGTGTGAGGAGGGTTTCACCTATTTTCAACTATTTGGATTTATAGGTGCAATAATGTTCAAAAATCCTTATAGCCTCATTTATTAGTTTAATAGTGCTGATTTTTCTTGGTTTTTTAATAGATTTTTGAGTTTTATACTGTGATAAATTATGTGAATCAATTAATCATTTTCTTTACACCATATTTTTAAAATATGTAGTACAGAAAAAATAGTCAATCATTGAATCATTGGTGCTGGAAAGAAGGTAAAAGAATGTCCGAGGACTATATATTATTTTTGTGATAGATTATTCATTTTCAATTAGGAAAGAATCTTTTTTATGTTAATTGTTTAAATCAAGAGAGGTATATTTCCACACTCTATTCTATTTGGATGCCATTATTTGATTCAAGTCTATTGAGAATCTACTTTTATTGGTTATTTGTGATTATATATATAACAACAATTAAAATTGGGGTGTGTTACTTATATATGCAAGCAATAAGATTTAACAATAAGAGCTTTACTGAAATACATATTACATAGATTTGATATTGAAGACCTTGAATAGGAAAAATCATTTAAACATCTTCACAAGAGAGAAGTTCAAAAATAAAATGATAAATATAAAAAATAAGAAAAATATACATTTTTTTAAATAAAGAATGACTTGGATTAAAATAGGAAAAAATATAGAAAGTATTTATGTATCTAAATTTTACTTTACTATTTCTTGAAATTAAAATTTAATTTAATTTTTGAATATACATTGATTTGCATGAGGTTTATATTAACATTTTAGAAATAATTTAATTTAGATTAACTTTCTAATATGAAGTGATTTAAAGTTAAAAAGATGAATAAAATAGAAAGATTGCTATATTGTTCATATATCTAGATATTAATTTCTATTCTATTTTAAAATTATAATTAAAATATATTTATAAATATAATATAATTTATTTCTATTTGATAACTATTATAATTAAATTGATAATTTAACATTACATAATAAATATTTTCCAAATTTAAAAAGCTTGATTTTAATTTAATGAGGGCTAAATTTTATAAATTTAAAAAGTTTGATTTTAATTTAATGAGGATTCACCTTAGTTCAATTAGAAATAGATAAAATGAACAATTATGAAAATTTATAATTAAACAAATAAAAATTTATACAAATTATATTTTGAAATATTTTTAATTATGCTTTAGTAAAAATAAATATATAGAAATGTTTAGTTGCATAAAAAAAATATAGGCTTGCATATGTCTAGATATTATTAATAAAAAAAATTAGTTAAAAATATTAGATTAAAAGTGTAGATTCATTTTTAAAAATTTGCAAGTTTTTCATTTGATTTTTATATGAATATTAAAAAATTGTCCTCTCTAATTCACTTTTTTTTTGGTTTCTTAAATCTTTATTAAATCAAAATCTTAACTTAGATTATTTCTATTAATATTTTTAAAAAAATATTAAGCTACATTACTTCTATATGGTGGTTAGATATTTTAAATATCTTGTATAATAGATTCTTTCTATTTTCTTGAAGTTTCTTAAATTAATACAAATAATATTTAAAGATTTTTAAAAAATAAAAGCTTTTGTGAGTTTGTTGAGTTAAAATCTATTTGCAAACTATGAAATTAAATTTATAAAATAAATTTCCAAATTTTGTACAAAGATTATGTTTCTTGCAACATGGTTTCCCTCATGGACTTAATTGAATTTGTAGTTTGCATTTTCATAATTGATTTCAATATAACTTTTTGAAATTTGTGTATGGATGTTAGGAAAATAATCATAAATAGATGATGTTAATTGAAATGAGGCTTACATAGTATTTTTATTGTCATGAAAAAATCTATATGCAGAGATTTATATTACATTTAACAAAGCTAGATTGTTACTATGCAAAACAAATATAGTCAAGGTAAATTATGAAATGGTTAGATAAAAAAAAAATAAAAAATTGTACTTTGATTTAATGATACAAGGTATTTATAACATTTATTTCATTGTATTTAGATGGAATTATTGATAAAAAAATTTAATTACTTATATATTTTTTATTTAGTACATTTTAGATTTTATCTAATTAGTTGTAAAAATGAAATATTTTCTATCGGCACATTGTTGCATGCACAAAAGCATGCGACTGCTAGTATAATTGTGATAATAACTTAAAAATTTAATGTAAATAGTCTAAATAAAAGAAGTAATTGTACAAAGATTTTTTATTTAACTTATATATCATAAAACATATAATTTTATTTACATATAGTAAACAAAAGTGGTGAAAATTTATGGTAAATAATATACTATTATCATGTTCTTTAAAGGTGTTGAATCCTGAAAATCTGTGTATAAGACTTTAATTATTTAGCAAATAAGATCACTCTAAATTAATTTTTTATTTATAAAAAAAATATTACATCTAGTCTATGAAAAATACTAATTGCATAATGCTATTAATTTTTTTTTTTTATTGATAAATCATTAATCACTACTTAAGAAATAGTAAAAGAAACATTTTAAAAATAGTAATTTACTATACAAATATATTTTTTATTTGAAATAAAAATTATATTAAGAAAAGAGAACAAGATTTACATATCATTACTAGTTTAATAATATTATAGTATTAGAATGAAACTTAGAATATTTTGTTTTTAAAAAGTAAGCTAAATGAAAAAATGGTTTAGCAAATAGATGATTTACATTAAGTTATTAAAAAAATATTTTAAATAGATGAATAATTTTTGTAGTCACATTTAAGTTTATCTATTGGATATTAATTTTGAATGATTTAACAAATGAATTGAATGATAACTTCAACACAAATTTTTTTTAAAAAAATATTTAATATGATTTATAATGTAAGACCTATTTGGTACAACCTTTAATAATAATAATAAATATACAAAATATTAATATAATAAAAGTGATATTGCTTTTGAAATTTGAAAAATAAATTTAACAAATTTTGAAATGGAAATTTGATAATAAAAGTTGATTGTCATTATACTTAACCTTAACTTGTGTCTCATAATTAAGAAAATAATTATTATGGTAATTTTCATAGAAATAGAAACTTCTATGTTGAAAACCATCAACAAGTAAACTTCCAAAATGAAAAAGTTTATAAGAAAAAACAAACTTTTTTGTAGAATGATTTTGTCATCCCTTTAAAAGTAGCCTTGTAAAACATTAATTTTAATCGATGATATTGAAGATACATATTTTTTTTTAAATAGAAAAAGTCAATGGGCCCTTGGTCTACAGGTGAAGTTGAATGGCTCAAAAAGAGCCCGCCAAGGATCAAGTCTTGTTGAGTGCAAGACCCGAAGACATCATAAGGGATGAGGCTGAGATCATGCCCTGAACGAATTTGGTAGCATGGATGCTCTTGGGCTCTTAGCCGAATAGGTTTTAGGCATACAAAATTCAAAAGTATAAATTTCAACTTTGGTAGAAGGACGTTTATTTTGGAAATAATAATAGTAAATTGTTATGATTAGTGGAGAATCATTAATTAATAGACTAATAAGGAGGGAATGTTGACATCTTGTACATTACATAAATAATTAGTTACTTGATATGATAGTTTTGGTGTTAGTTATGCATAATTAAAACTATATTGATTTTTGTGGTGCCTATTTAAAGAAACATCATTTTGTTTTTGGAGGCATCCACAAACAAGTTTTAGATATCCGATATGAGCCACAAACATGTACATACATACAAAAAAATACGAATACATATCTTTCATATTGAAAAGAAATTATTAATTTTTTATAAGAAAACAAATATATATGAAATTAAAAAAATAAAATTATAAGATAAAAAAAAAATATTATCACAATTTAATATTAGAAAGAGAATAGATTTTAACAAGACAAGTTTATCCCTCTAAATTATGCCAATGTCTATGCTAGCATCAAAAGGACAATTTAATGTTTTTAATTATTAAATTAAAAATCATTTTAAAGTTGTATCATAAATTTAAATTTAATTAAAATTTTCCATATTGATGCCAGCATAGACATCGCCCTAATGTAGTCGATTCTAGGATAAACTATTGGTATTGATACTTTTGGGATGGTTATGCCTATATTGGATCATGTTTATTTTAAAGCATGAGTTATTGCAAGAAAAGTGCACTTCCAATATGACTGTTCATTTAGAGAAATTTTGTAATGTATTGGTTCCATAAGCAATTTCAAGGAAAGTCTCAACATAGGTAGAAAGAAATTGATCAATTAGCTTTCAATTTGACCTTGTTAAAGGTCGTAACTATGTCAAAATTATTAGTAATGAATATGCAAACATCCTTAAGTTAAAGTTAATTTTCAATGCTTTTTTCATGAAATTATCAATTTAATCTTTCCATTAGAAAGCTCACATTTTAATCTACTTAAATATCTTATCAGAAAGTTTATATCATGATGCAATAAAATGAGTAGAGTGAACTAAATAGAAACCACAGCTGAAGGATTTAAAATAACAATAATAATAAAAAGGGGTCTGGAAGTGAACATTTTGTTCTTTGGGTTTTGTATGAGGAGCGAGAAAATACCCACTCTAATATAGTCCAATAAAATACTAGGAAGAAAATTCCAATGAATATTTTAAATAAAGTCTATTAAATAATATCTCTACCTAGTGAATAAAATTCAACCTGAGTACCTAACCTAGAGGAGCATGACTTGTACAAAGAGGTACTTATATGATTCCCGCGATCATAGCTTAGGTGATAGGTCCACTTCATTGTACAAAAGACATATACATATAAAGCATAAAATTTTGTATCAATTGGTGGTTTGAAAATACTTTTAAATAAAAAATGCCAGCATAGACAACTTTTAAATAAAAAATGAAATGATATAGAAAATATTAATATAATAAAATTGATATTAAACTTAAGAATTTTTGAAATAGAAATCTGATAATAAATTGTTATTGTACTTAACCTTAGCTTGTGTCTCATAATTAAGAAAATAATTTTTATGGTAATCTTCATAGAAATACAAATTTCTATGTTGAAAACCATCAACAAGTAAACTTCCAAATGAAAAAGCTTATAAGAAGAAACATAATTTTTTTATAGAATGATTTTGTCATCCATTAAAAAGTGGCCTTATAATACATATTTTGTTAAAATAGAAAAATTCAAAACTATAAATTTCAACTTTGGTAGAAAGATATTTATTTTGAAAATAATAATAGTAAATTGTTATAATTGGTGGAGAATCATTACAATATACAATAATATTGCTTTATGACAAGTACTAATAAGGAGGGAATGTTGACATATTGTACATTACATAAATAATTAGTTGGTTGATATGATAATTTTGATGTTAGTTATGCATAATTAAAACTATATTAATTTTTGTGGTGTCTATTTGAAGACATATCATTTGAATCAATGACTATCACTTTATCAGATTTTGTTCTCATCCTAACTTCAATATGTACATACATACAAACAAATCACAATAGGTACTTTGATATTGAAAAGAAATTATTAATTTTTTATAAGAAAACAAATATCTATGAAATAAATAAAATAATTTTTGTAAGATAAAAAAAAATATTATCACAATCTAATATTCCACATGTATTTCTATCTAGAATTCTCTTTAAACGGTATGTATTATCTATTAAAAAGAGAATAGATTTCAATAAGACAAGTTTATCCCTTTAAATTATTGGCAAACTTAAACGACGAGATAATATTCCATATATTTATTCCGCAAAATAATTATTGTTAATCACTTATCTTCCCCTTCGCCTATGAATTTCCACTTAAATGGATAATGCAAAAGAAGTATTTTCCTTCCCGTTATTATTACATTCTGTTTATGACATATATAATACCCAATAAGACACCATTCCTGTACAACAGCACCATGTTTTCTGAAACGAATGGCCAGCTAATATAGAATTGTATTGTCGCGTCACGATAAACCAGCGCATCTAAGATAAAAAGGGTTGTTTCGTGGGTTTCCATTGATTGCAGGCTTCTGTATTTCCCTTTTCTGGCGACATGGAATCCTTAATTACTTACTTCCTGAAAGAGCCATTTGCTATCTTCTTTCTCCTCTGCTGCTTTCTATATAAGCTGAAGAGAAATACGAAGAGATCATTGATATTGCCCCCCGGACCACGTCCATGGCCTGTCATAGGAAGTCTCCATCTCTTGGGAAACCTTCCTCATCAGGCTCTTTCAACATTGACAAAGAAATACGGACCCATCATGTTTCTCCGTCTCGGTTCTATCCCCACCCTTGTCATCTCTTCTCCTGCCATGGCGAAAAATTTCCTCAAAACCCATGATTTGGCCTTTGCAACCAGGCCAAACTGTGCATTCGGGAAATACGTAACGTATGACCATAAAGACGTGGGCTTTGGCCCCTATGGAGCGTGCTGGAGGCAGATGAGGAAGCTTTGCACGGTTGAGCTCCATCTGGCAGGAAAGCGGTCACGAGGGGCGGTGTGTGGATATGAGGAAGAGGCTCTCCTCCCTCACACAAAATATTACGTGCAGAATGTTTGCCGGCAGGACTTTCTCCGACAACGAATTGGATGGAGGGCATGCGTTCAAAGAAATGGCTGAGGAGATCGCTGCTCTGGCCGGTGCTTTCCCAATCGGCGATTTCATTCCTTCTCTCTACTTCCTCGACTTGCAGGGATTCCAGCGTCGCATGCAGGCCGTTCACCAGACCTTCGACGGATTCGCTGAAAATGTAATCGACGAGCACGTCCATCGTCAGTCGGGAAAATCTCGGAACGCCGAGGAAGAAAATAGTGTAAAAGACATGGTAGACGTGGTGCTCGGTAAGGCCGAAACGGAGAGCCAGACAGTCTCACGAAGCCACATCAAAGCCGTGATTTTGGTAAGTCTCTTTGCTTTTACAAATCTGATTCCAAATTGTTTTATGCTGTGTATAAACTTGAGGAAATGTACAGGATATGCTAATCGCAGGAATGGAAACATCGGTGACATTGATAGAGTGGGCAGTGAGTGAGTTGCTGAGGAATCCGTGTACGCTGGCACGAGCGCAGAGAGAGATGGAGTCAGCAGTTGGCAGAGATTGCAGAGTAAAGGAGAGTGACGTGGTGAAACTGGATTACTTGCGATGCGTGGTGAAGGAAACTTTCCGACTGCATCCGCCACTTCCTCTGCTCATTCCGCATGAGTCGATGGAAGGGTGCAGCGTGGGAGGATACTTTGTTCCGCCAAAGACGCGGTTGTTTGTGAATGTGTGGGCGATGGGAAGGGATGAAAACGTTTGGAAGGAGGCCGATCAGTTTAAGCCAGAGAGGTTTATGGGGAGTAACAAGGATGTGAGAGGTCAGGACTTCGATTTGCTGCCCTTCGGAACGGGAAGAAGAGGATGCCCTGGGATTACGATGGGTGTTTCTGTTGTTGAGTTGGCACTTGCTCAGCTTCTTCACTGCTTTGACTGGACTGTGGAGGGCGAGGTGGATGTGGAGGAAGAGTTCGGATTAACTGTTCCCAGAAAAACTCCACTGTTTGCCAGGCCTAAATGGAGGCTCACTACTCAATATCCTGCTTGAACCATGCATTCTGTGAAACTGACTTCGTTAGCTTTACAAGTTTGAAGTTAATAGTAGCATTAGTTCAATAATTTATGTCTTCCCGTGTTGAGGTTAGTATTCAATTCTCTTTTCTTGAGGTTTATTTTGGTAAGACACTACCTGTGGGAGCTTTGTTTCAGCGTTAAATTATTTATATCAAAAAGTTTCGTCAGTTCATATAAATAACTCACACTTTTTCCATGTCTCTTTGTAATTTCTTTGCACCCTCTAAATGAATTTGTCATGTATTGTTTGTTATTAGCTTAAATGTTTTCATATTTCTTTCTCAAGTAAATCTTTTTAAGCATCCTTCAAATACTTTTGGTAGCCTTTTGTAATTTCTGTGTGTCTTGAAGCCTTTGATTAAATCGGATCTGATCCGCTTATAAATCATGTGGGAGGAAATATTTAGTATTCAAGAATTTTGGTCAGCATTTTCTAAATTTTGTTCACTAGTGATTTCATCATTCTTGACTAATGGATTGGGTTCTCTATGTAGTTTTATGATTGTATTGGAACATATTTAATGAGTTCAATTTGAATCTTCTCTTTTATTGCTTTTTAAAGTAATTGCAGCATGGTTAGAGGATTTTTCACTTAGATTTTGTCTCTTCAATAATTTTTTGTTGTGTTAGTGATGTTTTTCTATAAAAAGTGAAGGTTAGTTAATTAGGTTTAGAAAATAGGCTTTCCAAATTGAAAGTTGTTATTTAAATTAAATCTATGTAATGATTTTTGCTAGTTATTTTGTACATTGGATTTATAATGGCCACGATAATTTTCTAATTTTCTAAATGCTTTTAATTTTTTTATAACAATTATATAATTATATTTTATAATTAAAAAAAAATTATTAATAAAATAATTATTTGATTTACTTTATATTTTACCTATTTATGATTATATAAATACAATGTATAATTATTATTAAAGCTCTTTTTTTTTATGGAGGTCATCTACAAATGAGTTTGAGGTATCCAATACGGGCCCATGCATGTCTAAAACCTCTTCGGCTAAGAGCCAAGGACTAAGGAGCATCCACGCTTTAAAAATTCACCTGGAGCACAATCCAAAGCTTTACACTATATTACTATTATTATTATTAAAAAAGCTTCCTTCATGAAAATGAACATATCAATAATTAATTTTAGTTATTGGTTTTTACAATTTAAAAGATATACTTTCCTATTGGCACACAACATGCTAGTATAATATAAAGTTTAAACTTGAAGCTAGTAATTTGTTGTTTGTATGAAGTAGTTAAGTGGTGTATTTGTATGAAAATAATTATTTTTGGACCCAATATAGATAATGTTTACAAAAGGTTTTGTTATGTCATTTTAATTTTTCATATTATTATGAATATAATATTTCAGATGTACATCTTATTTAGTAAAGATATCTTATGATAAAGTTGTTTAATTTTATATTTCAATTCTTTATTCATCTCATTCTTACTTTCCAATTAGAGTGAATTTTTCAAGATATATTGAAATTATAAGATCATAGAGAGGAAAAAATATAGAGGTTGATGAAGATACTATACAAATAAGGACCATTTTCTTATCATGTTTGTATTCATTTAATAAATATTTAAAATTATTAAAAAATATTTTACTTTGAAATACATTAATTTTTCATTCAATAATATTTATCCTATTTTAGTTATATAACATGTTCTATTGTTTGAAGCTTTATCTTATATTACATTTATATAGAACAATTGATTTATATTCCTAAAATAGTGTCACCTATGCAGAAGGAAAGAAAAAATATATTTAGTTGGTCTATAGCAAGCTTGTGGAACTTTAAGGATACAATCAAGGGGTATTAACAAATAAATTCATGATGATAGTGATTATTATAATTTGGTAATTAAAATTGTTCCAATGCATGTCTTGTAGAATGTTATAGGTATGTTATTAGAGGAATTCCAATATGATTAGGTAATGTCAAGAAGAGAATAGACTATCAAAGCATTTGAAATAGTTACAGGACAAATTATATCAACATAATAATGTAAATCAAAGTGGTCGTGTTTAAATAAATGGGTTAATTAGGGTTCAAGTAATTATATGTAATAGTTTTAAAATTTTATTCTAACAATTCATGAATTATTGGTTAGGAGATAACCATTTCCTAAAGGAAAGAGGTAGTAAAAATTAAAGTAGAAAAATTAAAGACATGATTGAATAGAGACATGATTAAATAGTCAAATTGATATTTAAAATCAATTACAACATTTTTAAAAAAAAAAAAATATTTCAAAAAATTATTAAGTATTTTTAATTTGATGCTCACTGTAGTGCTTAATCACAAATTAGGCCATTTCATTAATTGGCTACCTTGGTGAAAGTTATACTTGTTGTTATGTGTTTCCTAGCCCACGTTATTATTATTTTTCTGGTTGTGTTAATTTACATTGTTTGTCTTTGACTAGGAAGTATTCAAGTTTGTTCTATGACATTTATCAAGTCTTTTGACTTTCCTTTGATAGTATGTTCTCCCTCCCTTCTAAAAATCTTGCTCTTATAGATTTCCATAAAGTCACTTTCCCCTTCTGACATGTGAGGTTTTCTCTCACTAAGCTAGCATTTCATCATTTCCTTAATCATAAATGCCCTCATGTTTCATGTTTCTCAATTGTCTCCATTGTCAATGTAATATTCAAAAAATCCTCATTTTAATCAAATGACTAAATGATGCAAGGAGGAGGTGTTGATACTTGTTTCTTAATACAAAATCTCTCAAACTAGGCTAGGCTTCTTCCCAAGCCTACCTAAACATAACATATGCTATCCCTTTAGATTCTCCAAGGTTAGAAACAAGGTGAATGGCCTATTCCTTGTGCCACTCTCACCTATTCTATTGTCTCTATCAAACCCTTTACAATACCCAAACAACAAACTCACACAATACCAAACACCACCATCACCTTACACCCTCCAACCTCCAAGATCTTTTTTTTCAACACCATATTTCAAACTACTTCGTACTAATAGTCAAACAATATCCAAGACTGTTTATACATTCCAAATGATATTTATTAGCATTCTGGCATTCGTATAGACCTCTAAACAGTTGTACATAAATTTTGAAATATATAATATTTTCACAATCCCTTCGGTCGGAAGTTGCATAATTTGGTTCTAAATAAGATATCCAAAAACTAATAGGATCCAATGGTTCAATAAAAAGATATGGTCCACGTACCGAGACTATAATTGGTTATGGAAGAATTCACAAACCTTGTTATAATGTGGGTTCCCTTGCTACATAAGGTGATTACCTCCCAATCTTCAGTACATCAACTACTCCACTCATTGGTGATGTAGACCAACCCTCGAGCATCCCTTCACATTTTCCATGGGATCACAGGTTGCTAATTTACTATATTTTTGTTTGTAACAACAGTCAAAATGTTGATTCATGACTTCTTCTAATACAAGAAATAAAGGTGGTGAATCTTGATAAAATTGAAAATTAAACACACAAGGGTGTTAATTACTGTTAGTTGGATAGCTATTATTTCTGACCCAGAAATAGCAACACTATTTATGGGTAGCTTGGACAGTTGTTCGTCCTTATCTATGAATAGCGGTTGTATTTATGGGTGGTTTAGATAGATGTTTGTCCACTTGCCAAAAATTAGTAAATGGTTATTATTTACTAATTTTAGTGATTCCTTTTGGAAACTTTGCAACCAATTCTATTATTGGTTGTCGAGTTGTCTTAATCTCAGTTGTTGGTTAGATTCAATCACAGTCGTTGGTTTACCAATAGGAGTAGTATAGAAAGGGGTCATTGGGTCATTTGGAGCAGAAGCTTTGGAGAAGCAGTTTGCAGTGTTAGCAAACAGTCTTGCAGGGTTAGCAAGGGCGCAGTGTTAGAGCGGGAATAACAGTGGGGAATATCAGTGGGATAAATTAGGAGGTTGTCGGAGTTCTGCCAATGTGAGGCAAGGAATTTTGCATCTCTTGATTTGCTAAAGTTTAATATAATTCCTCATCTGTAGAACTGGTTTTCCCTTAGGGGTTTCTCTAGGGACAATTTGTCCAAAAAATATTGTGTTCATTGTGTTGCGCATTTCTTTTCGTATTTTATAAGTGAAGTTGCAGATGTGTTATTTTTCGATATTAGCTGGGAATTTGTTTTCAGCAGTTTAATAATCGTTTATGATAGGAGATTAATAATCAGTGACTGCAATAGTTTGATTTTTCACATGGTATTAGAGCATTGTTAAGGGTAGAAGAGTTTTGCCCTAGGAAAGAAATTTTGATCTCTTTAGATTTATTATTGCTTTAAACCCTTGAGATGGCTTTAGCTAGTTTGAGAGATCAGGACAGATTGGATGGTGCCTCAAATTTTGGTGTCTGGAAGGCCAGAATTTCTTTATTGTTGGAAGAGAATGGTATCAAGGATTATGCTACCAGTGGTGTACCTGTACCAACGGATGCAACACAGCTTGCAGCATATAGGAAGGACGATGCCAAAGCAAGGAGGATTATCCTTGATGGTGTCAAGGATCATATTGTTCCACATATCTCGGAGCTAGATACAGCAAAGAAGATGTGGGATGCCATTCTAAATCTGTACCAGAATGCTACCACCAATAAGAAGTTGATTCTCAGAGAGAAGCTAAAGAATACCTGGATGAATCAGGGAGAAGACGTCACAAGTTACCTCACCAGGCTCAGACTTGTCAAGGATGAGTTAGCAACTGTTGGAGATAGCCCTAGTGATGATGAGCTAGTGAGAATAGCCCTAAATGGGTTTACTAAACAATGGAGTGTCTTTGTTCAAGTTGTCAGTGGACGAGATACTTTATCGAGTTGGGATCGACTATGGACTGATTTCACTTAGGAGGAGTTTAGACTAAGTCTTGTCAATGGGGCCAACAAGAGTCAGAAAAATGAGGTGGAACAAGAGAACGTTTCCCTAGCAGGTAAAGGGAAAGCAAAGAAGGGATCTAGCAAAGGATCAAATTCACAAAGTGAAAAGAAGAAGAAGGACCTTTCTAAGGTCAAGTGCTTTGGATGTCACGAGTTTTGCCACTATGTCAGTGATTGCCCAGAGAGGAAAAAGGGTAAGAAGCAGGTGGCAGCTTCAGCAAGTGCAGAAGAACTCTCTAGCAAAATGGAAGATGAGTTCGCACTCATAGCTTGTATGGTTAGCTCAACCTCACAGTGTGTTTGGTATATAGATAGTGGGGCATCATTTCATATGACAGGAGTTAGAGAGTACTTCTCTAGTTACAAGGAGGAGGACACCAACATCCAGATTTCTATGGGAAACTTGTCCAAACTCAACCCTGTTGGGAAAGGGACTATTTAGTTTCAAAGGGAGAATGGAAAGATAATTCCTCTTCATGATGTGTTATATGTGCCAGGCTTAGGTATGAATTTGATTTCTATATCTTTTCCTCAGGATAGGGGGTATAATGTACTCTTTAGAGGGACACATGTGCTGATTAAGCACAAGGATTGGAAATCACCCATAACTATTGGAGTTAGGAGTGGTCACCTTTATAGATTGCAGTTTGATACTCCTAAGGCACTTATGAGCAACAATAATCCTAGAGATCTTGGAGAGCTATGGCATAGGAGGATGGGCCATATTCATCATGGAGCACTTAGATTGCTTTGTGAGACCGTGATAGGTGTTCCAAAGGTGAGCACAGAGCATGACGATGTATGTAAGGGATGTGTGTTGGGGAAGTTTGTAAAAGCATCTTTTCCAAGGAGTGAAACCAGATCTAAGGGTGTTCTTGATCTAGTACATTCAGATGTTTGTGGACCAATGTCGATGAAATCTCTTAGAGGATATGAGTACTATGTTACTTTTATTGATGATTTCTCTAGAAAGACCTAGATATACTTCTTGAAGACTAAGGATGAGGTTTTTAGTCGATTCCAAGAGTTCAAGGCTCTTGTGGAGAACTCGACAGGAAAGAAGATAAAGGTTTTTCGATCAGACAATGGAGGTGAGTACAAAGGAAATGTCTTCCAGGAGTTCTACACCAGAGAAGGAATCAAGAGAGAATGGACTGTTCCTTACAATCCACAGTAGAATGGAGTTGCTGAGAGGAAGAACCGTTCTATATCGGAGGCAGCAAGAGCTATGCTACATGACCAGGACATGCCCCGTTACTTATGGGCAGAGGCATGTAATACAACAGTCTACATTCAGAATAGAGTTCCAAACAAGGTGCTAGGGAAGATGACACCAGAGGAGGCATTCACAGGGAAGAAGCCAGATGTTAGTCACTTCAGGATATTCGGGAGTTTGGCATATTGTCATATTCCTGAAGATAAACGTACAAAGCTAGATCAGACTGCAGAGAGGGGGTACTTTGTTGGGTACAATGAGACCTCAAAGGCATATAGGATTTTCATTCTGGGGACTAAAAGAATTATTGTCAGACGGGATGTCAAGTTCATGGAAGACAAGGCATTCAAGAGATCTAGAGATTTGCCAGCAGATGATCAGAGTGAGAAGCTAATAGAAGCTCCAAGACCAATTCAAGGGCATCAAAGCTCAAGTACAGTTACCAGTACAAGTGTAGACTCAGTTAGTGAAGATTCACAGAGTATGGAGCAACAGGTGCAACAGGAAATGCATCTGGAAGACTTAGAGGTTGACATTTCATCCTCTACAATTGGCAGTAGGAACCATGTGGTTCCAGATACACAAAGGGATACTCAGGAGTTTGTGGGAGCTCCTAGGAAGAGTACTAGACAGCGAAGACAACCAGCCAAGTTCAATGACTATGTGGCATTAGTTAGTCAGTTGGTAGATAGTGAGCCTTCTAGCTATCAGGAAGCTGCAGAACATCAGGTATGGCGAGATGTTATGGTTGAGGAATAATCTTCAATAATGCAAAATGATGTGTGGGAGGTATAACCTAGACCAACAGATAGGGCTACAGTTGGATCACGTTGGATCTATAAGATAAAGCATGGTGTAGATGGTAGCATCGAGAAATACAAGGCTAGGTTTGTGGCAAAGGGGTTCTCTCAGAAGGAGGGAATAGACTATGAGGAGACATTTTCTCCAGTTGCCAGGTATCCTTCTATACAAGCTGTAATCTCACTTGTAGCACAGATGGGATGGCAAATCCATCAAATGGATGTCAAGACAACATTCCTCAATGGTGAGTTGAAGGAGGAGGTATACATAGAACAACCAGAAGGCTTTGTAGCACACAACAAAGAGACCCACGTGTGCAAATTGAAGAAAGCATTGTACGGACTCAAGCAGGCTCCTAGAGCATGGTATGAGCGCATTGATACATACTTGCAGAAAATGGGCTTTGTGAAGAGTGAAGCAGATGCTAACCTCTACTACTTGATGGTTAGGGGTGAGATTCTCATTCTTGTTCTTTATGTGGACGACCTATTTCTTACAGGTTCACTAGGGCTCATAGTGGATTGCAAGAGGAACCTTGCAGAAGAGTTTGAGATGAAGGATTTAGGACTTATGCACTACTTTCTAGGCATGAAAGTGTGGCAGACAGATGGGGAGATTTTCCTTGGTCAAGGGAAATATTGCATTGAAATCTTGAAGAAATTTGGGATGGAGGATTGCAAAGCCATGTCTACACCCATGATCACAAATTGGAGGAAGGTAGATACAACTAAGGAGAAGAATGTAGATCCCACTTTATATAGACAGTTGATTGGTTTGCTTATGTATTTGGTCAACACTAGACACGATATAGCATTTGCAGTAAACTCTCTTAGTCAGTTCATGGTTGAACCAAAGAGAATGCATTGGATAGCGGCTAAGCATGTGCTACGTTACTTGTGTGGTACAGTCGAGTATGGGATCAGATATGTTCGAGGTGAAGGTATCAGGTTGATAGGCTATACTGATGCAGATTGGGCAGGAAGTACAACAGAAAAAAGGAGCACTTCAGGGTGTTGTTTCAGCTTGGGATCAGGAGTTGTATCTTGGTTCAGCAGGAAGCAGAAGTCTGTAGCTCTAAGTTCAGCAGAAGTAGAATACATAGCATCTAGCATGGTGACATGTGAAGCTATATGGCTTCGGAAGTTGTTAGTAGCCTTGTTTGGTCAGAAGGTTGAGACTACTGTGATATATTGTGACAATCAGAGTTGCATCAAGTTGTCTGAGAATCCAGTGTTTCATGATAGGTCTAAACATATAGATATCAGATATCACTTCATCAGAGATTGTGTACAAAGGGGAGTTGTTCGACTACAATACATACCTACAGATGAGCAGGTAGCAGACATTCTGACGAAGGCTTTGGGAAAGGCCAAATTTATCTTCTTGAGAGATAAGATGGGTGTCATGCAGAACAGCTTCCTCGCTAAGAGGGAGTGTTAATTATTGTTAGTTGGACAGCTTTTATTTTTGACCCGAAAATAGCAGCACTATTTATGGGTAGCTTGGACAGCTGTTCATCCTTATCTATGAATAGCGGTTGTATTTATGGGTGGTTTGGACAGCTGTTTGTCCACTTGCCAAAAATTAGTAAATGGTTATTATTTACTAATTTTAGTGATTCCTTTTGGACACTTTGCAACCAATTCTATTATTGGCTGTCGAGTTGTCTTAATCTCAGCCGTTGGTTAGATTTAATCTCGGTTGTTGGTTTACCAACAGGAGTAGTATAGAAAGGGGTCATTGGGTCATTTGGAGCAGAAGCTTTGGAGAAGTAGTTTGTAGTGTTAGCAAATAGTCTTGCAGGGTTAGCAAGGGCACAGTGTTAGTGCGGGAATAGCAGTGGGGAATATCAACGGGAGAAATTAGGAGGTTGTCGGAGTTCTACCAGTGTGAGGTAAGGAATTTTGTATCTCTTGATTTGCTGAAGTTTAATATAATTCCTCATCTGTAGAACTGGTTTTCCCTTAGGGGTTTTTCTAGGGACAATTTGTCCAAAAAATATTGTGTTCATTGTGTTGTGCATTTCTTTTCGTATTTTATAAGTGAAGTTGCAGTTGTGTTATTTTTCGATATTAGCTGGGATTTTGTTTTTAGTAGTTTAATAATCATTTATGATAGGAGATTAATAATTAGTGACTGCAATAGTTTTATTTTTCACAAAGGGAACCTTCAAATCTTTCCAATCCTCATACAAAGACCATATGTAGTTAATGTGGCCAATTAATCCTAAAACTACAAGTATTATTTTGTTTACCCAGTGAATGCATGTAAAATACTATCCAAACTGTGAATACGGTAGATTATTTTCATAACCCGTGTAGATAGGAAAACATGCAGTAATAGATAATGATACTCCACTTCATTAGCATGTATAAGGAAACTCAAAGACCATCATAGCCGTGAGGTATTGGAGAAGATAATAAAATTATAACCAAATGATAGTGCGACAACAGAATATCACAAGAAATGACTGATTTATTATTCATATTATTCATACACCATGCTTCGTAGTTTTCACCTCCACATCTCCTCTTCACTATCTCTCCAAATGAGATTACATTGCTTTATAGGATAATATGAATTTTCACCTCCCCTAAGTGGTTCAAACAATATGAATGACTATTCACCTTTTATATTTTGTCAATTTTTGCAAAGAAATTGCTGACAACATTTCTTGGCAATTTTTACACTTTTTTTTACATTTTGAATTTTATGTTATAATATACTTTCCTAAGTACCTTAAAAGGTCTATCATGACATATTAACACTATATTAAACTCCTATTTATGCCCATGTATGACATTTTCCATTTTTTAGGAACTTTGACTTCCTTTGACTAACATATTGCTTAACATAAGAACTTGGTCAACATGATCGTCATTGAACACTTACTAATATGAAATGAAATGACTAAATCGATAAGATAACATGACATAATAACCTAATAATCATGACCCATAATTCCATGGGAGATGGTTAGGGTTCCTTGCACCACTAAACTACTACTAACAAATATCATTTTGTTAAAAATACAATCTAGTCCTCATATTAAATTCAACTCAGATAAACCAAAATATTTTATGATTTATGCATCAACAATATTGTCACATTTTTAAATCTTTAACAACAAATATTTAAAGTACCAACTCTACAAGTCCTTTCTCTCTCTTGGCTTCCTTCCAAGCTCTATGCACTCTCTGACCTTGAGGGGATGGTCCCCTCCCCCACTTCCCTCCCCCCCCGCCCAACCCACTGGAGCTGGGGCATGTTTGTTTGGATCTAGAACTGGTTGTTCATTAAGGCCCAAAGTGTTCATGATCTACACCATAAAGATATTTTTCTGATGGAACCTTGTACTATCCCTGATGACTATACCTATTTGGGCCCCAAACCCATTAGTGGTCCCCCATCGACATCCATATTGGTGGTGTCTCCTCAGTCGAACTAGTTGGGGGCTATTGTTAGATCCAAGTTTCATGTGGACTTTGGTGCAAAACCTGTGATCTCCCCAGAGGCCACTGGTCCCATGATTGCTCTACTAGATTCAGTGGTCAATTTGATAATATTGATATTTACCCTTTGTCTTGTTGGAAAGTTCATATCCTTCTAACCCACGGTTGATATGGTAAGGAAGTGGTGCTCTATGAAGTGGAAACTCTCGAGGTTAGTGTCCATCTCTACGATGACTGGGCCCCTATTCCTGTTTAGATTCACTACAGAAAAGGATCGTGACTCGATCATGGAAAGCTTCTAAAATTTTGGCAAACACCCCTTGTTGATGGAGGAATGGAAACTTGGATTCAACCAAGAGATGGACCTCTACAGGTATGCTCTAGTTTGGATAATGTTGCCCAGTCTCCCTTTAGAGTTTTGGAATGAGCAGGTGTTCAGATGGATTGGTAACTCATTTGGTTAGTTCATCTTGAAATGGATAATATGACTAGATCTAGAACTAAGTTGGGTTTTGTTAGATTCTGTATTAATGTAGGAATGAAGAAACCCTTGCTGACAATGGTTGACCTCAAATTTGAATGGGGCAACGGTCTCAACTGATAGTCTATGAGGATGTAACCCCCTTATGCCAAAAGTGCAACATGTTTGGTCATTTGGTTGTGGATTTTTTGAAGGGTGAGAAACTCATAGGCAAAGTGTACTAGCTCGAAAACTATTGAGATAGCTAAAAAGGCCAAAAGCCTAGTGAATAAGGAACCGATAGGCCTGAGGGAAACATGTGAGGTGGCCTCCCAAGACCTATTTGAAACCCCTAGAAAAAAATAGTGAGAATGGAAGAACCCCTGTGAAGGTGGACATCATTGGATAGGGTGAAGAAGTCCAAACTATTACAGATGATGTAGTTGACCATGAAGAGGAGGATTTTTTGACACACTTGTTCTACAAATGTTTCAACCTAGGAAGGATAGATGAATAAAGAGATGGAAGCTGAAAAGGATGTTCCTCCATGTTGTTCATCCCTTCTCTTACGGAATGGATCACCACTCATTGATGACACCCTAGTGGTCTCACTTCTAGGTATTGTTGAAATGCTTTCCCCCACAACTGAGCTACCAAAACTTGACCTTCTTAGCAATAATGTTGAATTGGTAGTCCCAAAGCGTAAGCCTAGAGGAGGATATAAGGAAGATGTAAGCTCATCCATGAGGATTGGGAGACCTCCAACTAGGAATGTATGTCAAAAGGAAACAAAGAAGGATATAGCATAGGGGAAACAAGAAACCTTGAAGGAAACTCAATATCATAAAAGATGAAGCTCCTAGCTTGGAATGTGAGAGGGCCGAATAGCCCCAAGAAACAATATGAAATTAAAAAAAAGACCATAGAGCTTAAGTCTGACTTGATTCTTTTATATGAAGTTAAAATGACTGAGTAGGTTTTCTTTAGAGTTGCTACTTACATTTGGCTAGGAGCAGAATTTACTTACAGTGAGGCTAATGGCACCTTTAGTGGCATTTCCATGATGTGGAACCCAAACAAGGTGGTGGAAATGGTCACCTATATTAATCCCCATTTTGTGGTCATGAGTTTCACCTCCCAAGGTGTTAATTAGAATCTTTTCAACTTCTATGCCCCCAACACTAAAAAATGGTAGACTAGATGGTTGGGATGAGGCTACTAAAGTGGCTAAGACTATGAGACAAGAAATAATTTTATGTATGGGGGATTTTAACACCCCTCTATATCCATCGGAGAAATTGGGGGGGTTTGAAAGACTTTTCAGATAGTGTGCAAGATTTGGAGGGCTTTCTTAGAAGGAATAACTTGACTGATATTGATCTTCAGGGTCTTGCATTCACTTTGTATAATAATAGATTGGGGAAAATTTTGATTTAGGTTAGACTTGATAGGGCTCTTATTTCTTTTGGTTCGGACATTCTTCAACATTCTTCCTTAAAGGCAGAGTCGAGGACCATTTTAGATCACTCTATGTTGGTGTTTTCTTGGTTGGAGAATCAACCTACCAGACTGAGGCCTTTTAGGTATGAAATCATGTGGTACTTACACAATGAGTTCAGAGATTGTATTGTGTGGTGGTGAAAGGATCTAGTTGAGGGAAAGACCATGTTCTGTATTGCCAGAAAACTTGAATGAATCCAAAAAGAAGTGTGGGGATGGAGAAAATCCTCTTTTGGGAACATTTGGAAAGATAAGAAATCAACTAAGAAGAAGTTAGAATCCCTCCATAACTAACTTATTTAGGGAAATACTAATGTTGAACAACAAGAGGAGGAGAGGGGGTGTCAGAACCTATGGAAGACACTCCTAAATTGGGAGGAATTTTTTTGGAAACAAAGATCAAGAGTTTAGTGGTTGGAGTAGGGTGACTAAAATACAACCTTTTTGCATATATTGACGTCAAGAAGGAAAAAATGTAACACCATAAAAATTTTGGTGGATGATGATGGTTAGGAGATTAATGATATGAACAAGATAGAAGGCAAATTCAATCTCTATTTCAAGGAGCTCTATAACCCCCCTGTTGTGTAGGTCATTAGTAACATGTAAAATGCTATTTTGAGATATTTTTACCTAGTTGTGAATAACCAGATGAATGAGGACATGACTCTTAAGGTCAAGGAGGAGGAAGTCAAAAAAGCCATGTTTAGCATGAATCAGTACAAAGCCCTTGGTCTTGATTGTTTTCCCCTAGATTTTTTGTAGGAATTCTGTGACATTGTCAAGTATGATTTGATCCATGCTGCTAGAGACTTTGTCAAAATGAGAAATTTATTGAAGGAACTCAACCAAACCTTCATTGTTCTTGTCCCTATGACCGATAACCCTATTCATCTAGAAGACTTTTGACTTATTAGTCTATGCAACATGATTTATAAAATCCTTGCCAAGATTATGGTAAACCGAATCAAGCCCCTCCTTGATAAGTTAATAGGTCCCTATTAGAATGGTTTCATCCCTAGGAGGAAAATTCTAGATACGATCATAACTACACATGAGGTTATCCACTCTATGGATAGGAGAAAGAACCCAAGTATGGCTCTTAAACTAGATATTTCCAAAGCTTATGATAAGGTTAGGAGGGAATTTTGATTTCTATTCTCTCTAAACTTGGTTTTAATGAAAATGTTATCAAAAATATCAAAAATGTGGTTAATATTGTCACATTTTCAATTCTTGTTAATAGGAAACCTGAAGGATTTTTTTCTTCTTCCCAAGGGCTATGCCAAGGTGACCCCCTATCCCCCTATGTTTTCATTATTGTGGCAGAGGTTCTTGGTAGAAATTTGGTTTCCATGAACATTGTTGGCAGGTTAAGAGGTGTTAGACCCACATCCTTGTGTCCTCCAGAAACTATTCAACAATTTGTGGATGACACCTTCTTATTTGGAATCTCCTCTGTCCATGAAACTAGGGAGTAGAAAGTTGTCCTAAATTAGTATGTAGACATCTCTGAACAATGCATAAATTATTAGAAAAGTGAAGTGTATTTCTTCAACACTATTGTCATCTTGAGAGGTAAGGTGTCATGAGCCCAAAATGATAATTCATAATGACTATGACAAAACCCTCAATAATATATTAATATCAATTTTAATAATAATTATATTTGTTGAGATTTATATCCTTATATATTAATAGTAATTAGATATTAATTTTTTTAATGTTAATTGATTAGTTGAAATTGATTTGATATCAAAATCATTAATTCAAATGTTTACAATATAACTATGGGAATGCTACCCAAAATAATGCTAAACTAACCATAATATTCTAAGAACCAATATTAAATACCATGTTGATCTATTAACTAAAAGGTAGGGTCACAACATTGCATGAAGTACAACTTTTCACCAACCTACCCCTAATCACGGTGAAAGGAACATAAAATACCATCACGATGAGGAAGGAGCTGAGAAGACAATGAACACGGGTGTCGAAGAAGATAAATTCTGATTCTATAGTGCCATCAAACAAAGAAGTTTATAAAACACCTACAAGTCATAGTGGTGTCTTATTTGTCCACTAGTCGATAGATTTTTGGATGTAAAGTAATGGATTGATATTTTACTATGAGCCCCATTGGAGGGATTTGAACCTTCTTTGATTGGAGGTCACTCCATGTGGAAGCATGACTAGAATAACATGGCATGGATAATGTAAGCCTTGGACTTTCCAACCAAGTTGATAAAGAGCCCGTGTATTGTGAGAATGCCGAGTAGAATCTGTATATTGTGAGAAAGCCAAGCATATAAACAATGTGATATTAGATAATTTGTTTTACTTTTAAGAATGATATTTATAAATGATTAGTAAGATGGGATGTAACACATTTTTTGTATGAATTGTGCTAAGCATAGTGGGGTATGTGAAGGATCATGTTGTGTCAAAAACGGGTGATGCATGAAAAAAATAGAGTTTGAAAACATCTAAAATCATTTCAAAATCTGCTCTAACTTTTTTCCACCCATCCTGATACCAAAGCTAAAAAGTAGGCCCAAGCCTTATTAGGTATCTGATTTGATATCAGATACCTAATATTATCGGATATCTGATATACAATTACATATCTGATAATATTGGGTATTCGATATCAAATTAGATACTTGATAACTGTGCTATTAGTTTTATTAAAAAAAACCCAAGGGTTTCTGTTTTGACAATGTGTTCACATTTTTAGCTCAGATATCTAATTGTAAAATGGATACGTGATAAGGTAAGTGACTTTAGGTTTTTTTAAAAATGTTTTCAATCAATTTTATTATAAATTTATTAAATTTTATTATAAATTTGTTAGTTTTACTTGAATTTGTTAAAATTTAGATTTTTTAATATAAATTATGTTTTGCGAATTAATAGGTATGGCTGACCAAAATGATGATACTAAGGCAAGGAATACTATTCCTCATAACCCTCCACCAAACGATCTAGTGCCCCTCAAAATCATCCACCAAATGATCCTTTACCCCCTCAAAACCCTCCTCGCATCAAGGATTTGATATTTGAAAATCTAACCAAATTGAGGGTTTTGCGAACAACATATAATACTGTACCCACATTGGCTCCTATGTTATCAAGGTTAAACACCATAGTGGATAACATTGAAACACTTACCAAGGAACAAAATGTCACTCTTTGTTGGCATGAAAACATGCATGAGATGTTTGATGATGGGTTGGACTATGATGAGGTTGTAGCCCTCAATATAAGTAAAGATGATTTGTTTTCCCTTTTTGCAAACCCAAAAACCAATTTATTAGTCAACCGCAAAAAGTCCAAATAATCAATTAAATGGTGCACAAATGACACCATACGTGTGAACTTTTGGAATCATTGGTGGATGGTTTTTGACATCCCTCCACATAGCAATTTAGAGGTGCCATTTTATTTCCTTAGAAAATTGTATGCAGAATTTGTGTTGGGCCTCAAGGTGAACTATTGGAGCATGAAGCCCAACATGGGTGTAGCACTAGGAACTCCTCATGATAGACCCTCTTCCAAGTGGAAGAAAGCTGACACATTTGTCCCCCCTACTGATGTCTCCCCCCTCCTCAAGTGCAACATCCTAATATCATTGCAGAGGCTAGCTCTTAAACTATTAGAGCCATCCACAGATTGAGTAGCCTATTGATGTCCCAAGCTAAGTCAGTGTTGCCTCCCCGTGTTGATGATGCTAGCACAAGTTTGTCATCGGCAAGCTTATCACATGTTTGTGTGCCCCGTACTTGCATAACATGCAAGAATACTTGTTTGGGTCCTATAGGTGATCATTCTAAGTATCAGTTTGTATTTGATGAGGATACACTAGACGCACATGCAGAGGCACCCTAATGCGAGAGAGGAGGGGCATGCAAAGGCATGGACTCCTGTGTCGGTACATGTATACATATTTTTTTTATGACATATGCAATTGAAAGTTAATCTTTATAATAGACTAATTTTAATTTTTAAGCCATAATAACTTATACATATATGTGATCTTCATTCATGTTTAAGATAGGTTGATGATGCCATGCTCTCAGCTATTTCATTTGGCCTTGAGACATCTACGATACATTATGTTGTGTTCTCATTATTTTTTCTATTTGATATTGTAGCATATATGGTTTCTAATCTTTTTTTAATCTTGTAGGTACCACCTATCCCTGGGGGACGAAGTGTGGGGGATGAGCTAGGACCCATTGACAAAGGAAAAGTAATTAGGTGCCTTCTATTTGATTAAATATTGATGCATTCTTGTAAAATGTATGTGGTAATGAAATTTAATTGCATTCTTTATTTTATAGGGCATGGCTACTAGCAATGAGCCCATTCAGATTCCACGTCGTGGATGCTCAGGTATTTCCATTCGCACAGAGAGCCCCATTGTATGTATAAGTATCATTTATTTTTTATTTTCCTTAATTTCAAAAATAAATTCAAAATTAATTTCTGTGATATTAACAACTAGTATTTTGTATCTCATAGGAAACTCCTAGTGCACACAAGGTTGGACAGGAGAGTTTTGTATCTTCAAATGATGATGCAACCACTATATCCTGAGGAGGAACCTACACTAGTAAGTTGTAGTTTGAATTCTTCATTATATGTTATAAATTTGGCATGCTATGAATTATAATGTTATAGTTTAAGTTGTAGATTCATCTAACAAACATATTTGAACAAACATAGGCGACAATCAGTGAGGTACAAGCATTGCTGAGGGCATACGAGAGGACTCTTGACTGGTGCAAGAGGTCGACGAGAGGTATTTATGATGAAAGTTTAATAGTATAAATCTTTATTAAAAAAATATCATTATGCATTTGAGTAATTCAATGTTAGATGCAAAGAATCATATAAATTTAGTAGTCTAACTTTGGGTTTTCCTTTTTTATTTATGTAGGAGGTATCTGATCCACCTAGTCTAGCGAAAAGGCTACATTTTGATCATCCACCAGTAGCCTAGAATAGTATAGTTGTCATAGGATGCGTCATGAGACATTTTGAGATGACATATGTGACATTGTTTACAGAAACATTGATATTATACACACTTTGATGGCATGATTAGCCACATTTTGTATATGGATCTATGTATTTTGATATATATTTGTGTAATTTGTCTATGGATACATGAAATTTGATATATATTTGTATAATTTGTCTATGGATACATGTTTTTTGATATATATTTTTTCCATTTATGTGCACAATGATATACATATTAATTTAGTATCTAGTATTGTTCAATTTATCATGGATCATGTGTATTGTTCATATTTATGGAATATTATTAATTTTGATCATGTTTCTTATATTAAATTCAAATGCAATAATTTGTGAATAACATTTTAACAACCTTTATTATCAAATTTGGATGCAATGGTTAATTTAAAGTGCTATCATGACATAAATACACTTGTTAACCTCTTAGACAAGGTTCACATAACCCCAAATCTGATTTTAAACTCCATCTTCAACCTTGAAACTAACTCTTGGCTTCAAATCTAATCTCAACACACTTAAGGACTAAACATCTCAACCATGGATTCTATTCCGAACCACGAACTCATTCCTAGACTCAAAATTTTTGATAATTAGCCCTTCACTTTGTTACTATCCTCATACTACAACTTTTCAATTTCAATATAACCTCAAAATATCCCAACTTAAGAGACTTGATTGGATCAAACCTTTTTAACTTGGTTCCCCAATACCATATCCATATGAATAAAATTTATACATTTCTCACATTGATCAGATTACCCATAATGATCCACTTAATAAAAGTTAGGAACCAAATCATCCAAAACATACCTTCTTGTTGTTCTTTGTATAGACCCAAACACAATCATCCATAACTTTTGAACCATACTTCATTTCCTCAATCTAACCATCAAGTAATGCATTATATAATTATGTAAATTGGCTTCATTAATACATTCTATCATTTCAAACCTTATATAGGTGTTTCCAACCTTGTATGGTCATGCTCAAACCCCTAACTAACTCTTTGCACTCATTTTCACTTTGCAAGAAAAAGTTGCAAAGTTTACAAAATTGCAATTTTGTAACTTTTGCAATTTTGAGATTTTTTTGCTATAACTTTAAATTCTTAATTACATAAGTTCACCAAACTTGGTAAGGGGTTATTGATAGCTTGCACGAGCTCTGAGTTATGACCCTCAGAAGATTGACCTCAATACACACTTAGAGCACCTTGGAGACTCCTCAGTATGGGGTGGCCGTAGATCCCTCACCTTGGAGACTCTTCGATATGCACTTAGAGACCCAATTTACATCTAGATCCCTCACCCCCACTTTTCAATGTGTATTTCACCATTTCATATGCCTTTTTTTTTACTATTGTCTTTCCAAGATCTTGTTCGCACCCCTCATGGAAATATGTGTCAAACTTGGATAAGCCACCATATTCTAAACACTTCTCATTTAGGTAAGCATTTCTATAAAAGAAAAAACCATCAACTCTATGACATGAAAATTGATCTAGCGAGTCTCTTGATTATTTTAGAAGTCCACTAGCACCACAATTCTCCAATATTTCTTTACTATGCAAAGTAGAATGGATGGAGCGTAATAGTTTATGGTGCATAGAAAACTCAACATGATATTTGCAACAACATGTATTTCAAATTTTAAGTGGCACACAATAAAATGGCTTCTTCAAAAGCCCTTTGTGATATATGAAGACTTCAATGAATCTCTCTAAATTTTTTTAAAAACATAGTTTGACTTACCTCCAATAATGTTTAGGATGTGGTGTTCGGTCTTTGATGATAATTCTCAACTTTAACGCATCTTTCGCATTGGGTGATACTCTTGAGCTAGAGTACCAAAATTGTGTAATTTCTTCCTTCACATCATCGGATAGCTTCTTATCAAAATGTGGAAGTCTGCCACCAAAATCCCATGTTTCATTTTAAAGAGGATCATCGATTCTCTCTCATCTACTAAGTGCTCTTCTCAAAGTAGTATGATTTAGGTTCAAGTCAATACAAGTTTTTCTCATATATCTACCCTTTCTCAAATGATGACTTACCAAAGAGGTTGTAATAACCCTTCGAGCAACTCTCTTATCCTTCTCCCTACTATTTTTCCCAATGCTATTGAGAGCACTGAAAAGATTCTTCACAATAATGATATTTCTTTCCAATTTTTTATTGACATGAATCTTCAATTTGGAAAGCATAGGTCTCATCTTTTGCATCTTTAATTAAGTGCATAAAAAGCTGACATTGCTGCACCACTGTTTTGTTGCCGAAAAACATCTTATATAGTCTTGAAGCCCATAACCGAATGGTTCTTTCTGATTTTTTTCCTTCCAAATTGGTAATAATTGTTTCACCAATTTTAATTATTCATTTTGGTTTTCTAGAACCTTCATGTTGATTATAATTAAGAGCTATGTGATCAGTCTAAAAAATGCCTTTATTTTGTTATGTTTAAGATACTTTGTGATACTCTGTTTATCCTTGTTTTAACACTTATAAGCCTATGTTTGATAAACCTTTGATGATTTATGGGGTAGAAAAAACTATGTCATCTTTTGCCTAAATTATATCTACTATGCAGTATTTCATATAAATATCCAAATGTGGGTTCTTATGCTTGAATTTAGTTTGATGGATGTTTATTTGAAAATATGTCTTATATCATAACTAACCTGATGATAAGGATTAAAGGATGAGCAGAAGAATCTAGAAGTTGGTTGCCGACAACATTCAAGGAGAAACGAGCATCAAGGAACAACCACGAAAAGGAAGTTATAGCCACTCCAGGAAACATGGAAGAAAATAAGGAGGAGCTTTTATGAGCCATTGCCTTCTCTGCATTTATGTTGTAACAAGCGGATGCTGAGACTTCATTGCTCCCTCCTCAATTCCCTTATCCTTCCTTTCTGCTTTCAGTTATTCTCCTATACTCTCTCCTACAGACTTAACTTAGGACAGTTACTTTTCTATTATGTAATAAAGAGTAGATTCCCTATATATGTTAGGATTGACTCCTGTGTGTGAAGTTTTGGTTTTTAATAAGTTTTACCGAGTAAGAGAGAACACTGATTCACAGTTTGTTGCAGTTGTGTTTTACAATTCTGAATCATGTAATGACTAATTAATGAAATGAATTAGTTCTCTTTAGCTTCTATCCTGCATTGGTAGATTAGAGAAGCCAACCAAGGGGGCCCACTTGGAAGGTGGATAAGATTAGGATAGAATAGATTCATTTTACTAGCATTAGCAGTATTTTAAGTAAGACGTAGGTAGTTAACTCCTTCCTGTAGCATCACACTTCATGAACATTCCTGCAGCATCTGCAAGAACAGTCTAGGTGATGAGTCAAGATGGAATCTCTATTATCTTTTCATTGTGTTTTCAACATTCATAGATTTAGTATTTTCCTTCCTTTGCATTTTAACTTTCCTCCAGCACAAGCATAATAACTCATCAAGGTACCTAGTGCACATACTATGCCGACCATTTCAAGTATACATCCTTGGGTTGACAATCTAAATGCACCTCATGGTAGGAGAAAAGTAGTCCTTAGCTTGAATAGATTATTCCTAAGCTAGGCCTAGTGCATGACTATGGAACACCTATTGTGAGGCGGTTCATTTTTGGTGTTGTTTTCGGGGATGGTTTCAAGCTAGGAGCATTTTTGAGTCATAGTTTTTAGATTAAGTTCTTTTTACCAGTGTGAAAATTTTAGTTGCATGCATCAAAGAGGAAGACGACGAGATGAATACGGAAGATTTCTTCCACAAGGATCTATTAATTTGAAAGAAGAAGTTGATTTGTCCTTTGAAGACACAAGTCTTGTTTTCCCCACAGTATCATCATCAAGAGCTGAATCCCTAGATATATCTGGTCTCCAACCTTTCACTGAAATATTGACCAGTCTTCTTGATAACACTACCTTGAATCCACCAGTTGTTAATCATCTAGTGCCTAACATTCCTTTTTAGAAGCAACCTCATAATCCAATCCCACCAGTCATGGTACAACCCACTTTTCCATTTCCACTTCCAAGTCTCATAACCAAAGCCAATCTCAAGAATATACCTCCCACTACTCTTTTGAAGTTCTATGGCCTTGCAACTGAAGACCCTGATACCTTCTTGTTTGAGTTTTACATCCTTTGTCATAGTTTTGACTACAATACTAATGCCCATAAGCTTAAATTATTTCTATCCACATTGAAAGAATTAGAGCTCTTTACGATGGTTCATGGGCTTAGGAGCCAATGCAGTTGTGAATTGGGATGAAATGCAAGCCTTGTTTTTGGAAAAATATAAAGAATATTGCAAAGCATCTGGCACAAGAGGAGATGATATCTTTAGGATATCATAAAAGGAGGAAGAGACATTAGAAGACTATGTTTCTCGATTTTTATATACACTACAAAAGAATCCTCAGCACACATTGTCTTAAGATTCCCAAAAACTAGTCTTTCTAAGAGGAGTGAATGAAGACTGTTTGGAAGCATTGGACTTGATGGCCGGTGGAGATGTATATCAAGCTCAATGGGGTGACCTCAAAAAGATATGTCAGAACTACTCAAGGTCAACCATGAAGAAAGGTCGAGGACCCCTTTCTACAGTTACAAAAGGAATTAGTCAAGGCATTTCAAAATTTGAAATATCCAATTTGTTGTCAGATTTCAAACATGACATCATTAATGATGTCACTACATAGTTAGATACAATGACTGCAAAGAAGAAGCAAGAAGAGGCTGAGTTACAACTAGCTGAGTACTATCCTCATTTCTGAAAGCAAAAGAAGGATTGCCACTGTAAATTGGTTGCAAGCATGGAGAACCAACATCTTCCAACTAGATATGTAAAGATAGATGGGGATGTTGAGAAAGTATTCTTTGTTTCTCAACACTGACCATGGGCTCAATGTCAAGGTATGCCTCAAGACCCCTTGCAAAATTCAAATTCATATGGTAATCAATGGAAAAACTGCAATACCCAAGGTCCTCCACAAAACCAACCCAATTAGAATACTGATGGGCAAAATAACCCACAACAGTCTCAATGCTCTCAAAATTTCCAACAACCTTGGCCTAACCAGTAGAATAACCAATGGCCCCAGAACCAGTAGAACCAATGGCAACCACCCCAAGGGAATTGGCAATCTCCAAACCAATGGAAGGGATCTCAACAATGGCCTAACCAAAATACTGGTGCTCTGCAATTACCCCCTCCAGCTCAACAACCTGCTTTAATGCCACCACCTGCAAATAGTGGACCTCAAAATCAAACACAGCTACCTACACAACCTCAGCCAAATCCAAATAGTCAACCACAACAACCCATGTATAGTGCTGATACCCAGCAATACTCTACTTATGCCCTAGATGTCGCAGGTATACATTTCAGATCTGGAACAACCTTACCAACACCAAAGCCACCTCTTATAACTGAAGTATCAGACTCTCCTACAGCATCAGAACCTCTAGTTGATGAACCTGTTGACCCAACTAATGTTACCATACCATTACTAGTTCAACCAGTAGTAGAGTCTCCTTTTCCAGACCAACTAATACAAAAGGAACCTGAACAAAGCAAGGAACAACCCTTTGACATTGTTAATCAGTTGAAGAATATGCATGTCCAAATACCTTTGTTTCAAGCTATTAAGGACATTCCTACTTATGGAAAATCTATAAGGGAAGCTTGTCTATAGAAACCTAGAAGGAAGAAGAAAGATCCTACCACAGTTCATGTTGTTGGACACTTAGCTGATATCATGTTAGGAAGAGTGATTTCACCAAAATATTCTGACCCAGGGAGTCCAGTAGTAAGTGTCAGCATAAATGGTCAATTTGTTAAAAATGCCTTAATAGATTTGAGAGCTTCTATAAATGTGATGACTAAAGAAACCATGAAGAAGTTACAAATAGAAGGATGAAGGCCCACACCAACTATTCTGCAGCTTACAGATAGTTCCACTGTCATTCCTGATGGAATGATAGAAAATATTGTTGTGACCTTAGATTCCCTAGAATATCCTGTGGACTTCATGATTTTGTCCCCTACAGTAAACTTATCTGGCTATCATGTCATTCTAGGTAGACCATGGTTGGCCACAGATGATGCAAACATAAATTGCAGATCAGGGAATATGACTGTATCAAATGGCCAAGCAACCAAGAAATTTGATCTATATCCTCCTGCACAACCATTACCAAATTTGAGTACATCTTTTTGGCTAGATTTAGGAGATGAAGAAGAAGAGATAAATTCCATAGTACAACTTATGATGTTACATAGGCAATCTTTTCTAAAGTTGCAAGAAGAAGATTCAGTAATCCAGAGCATCCTTACCAACACTTGTGTGGTAGGAAAAGATGTGTCTGAAAGCTCTGTATTAGAATTGATTACATATGAGGAGTGTGATACAGGTTGTACTTTACTTAAGCAACCTGAAAATCCTTGTTCACTACTTCCTTGTGAATTAGAAGGAAGCCTAATATCTGAAATTGCTATGGTAGAATCCACTATTAATGTTGAACTAAGTAAAGGCCATAAACTACATGTTAACCCCAAATTGACATCTATACAGATGGAACAATTAAAAGAATTGCTTCAGAAGCATGAGAAGACTTTTGCTTGGGATTATGGTGATATGAAAGGATTAAGCCCTACACTATGTACCCATAGGATATACATTAATGAAGGTTGTCTACCATTTCGTCAACCTCAGAGGAGGATAAATCCAAGCCTCAGAGAAATAGTCAAAACAGAATTGCAAAAATTGCTTGATGCTGGCTTTATCTATCCTATATCTGATAGTAAATGGGTATCACCACTGGTTATGGTACCTAAGAAAGGAGAAAAATGGAGAATTTGTGTAGATTATAGGGAGTTGAATAAGGCTACTAAAAAGGATCATTTTCCTTTACCTTTCATAGATCAAGTTTTGGATACACTAGCTGGAAAGAAGTACTTCTCCTTTTTAGATGGATATAGTGGCTATAATCAAATTAGTATTGCTCTTGAAGACCAAGACAAAACTACAATTACCTGTCCATGGGGTACTTTTGCATACTCTGTTTTACCATTTGGTCTTTGTAATGCTCCTGCAACATTTCAACATGCTATAATTAGTATTTTTGCTGATATATCACATGATTGTATGGAAATTTATATGGATGACTTTACAACATTTGGAGTTACTTTTGAAGAAGCAAAGACAAATCTTGAAAATTTTTTGGTAAGATGTCAAGAACATAATTTGGCACTAAATAGTGAAAAGTGTTTCATGGTCATGCAAGAGGGTGTGGTACTCGGTCATTTCATATCTACTGCAGGTATACAAGTAGACCTAGCTAAAATTGAGGTAATTCAAATATTACCCATACCCACTAAATTAAAAGATATCAGATCTTTTCTGGGACATGCTCGATATTACAGGCATTTTATAAAAGACTTCAGTAAAATAACTAGTCCCTTGTACAAGTTGCTCACCAAAGAAGCTAAATTTGACTAGACACCTGAGTGTGATAAAGCTTTCCTACAGCTTAAGCAACTTTTGACCACAACCCCAATTTTACAAGGCCCTGATTGGAACCTACCTTTTCACATATATACAGATGCTTCTGATTATGCCATAGGTGCAGTTTTAGCACAAAAATACTCAAATCTTGAAAATGCCATTTATTATATCAGTAAGAGTCTTCATGTCCCAAAACTGAATTACACAGTGACTGAAAAAGAATTGTTAGCAGTAGTCTATGCTCCAAATGAATTTCGGCATTACATCACAGGTTATCCTATCTATGTTCATACTGATCATGCAACAATCAAATATCTCATGAACAAACCTGCTATAACTGGTAGGTTAGCAAGATAGTTACTATTGCTACAAGAATTTGACATAACCATAGTGGATAAGCCTGGAAAAAAAATGTCATAGCTGATTATTTGTCAAGAATCAATCATCATGATATAGATATTACTCTGGTAGCTGATGCATTTTCAAATGAACATTTGTTTCATATTGTTGTTAAAGTTCCATGGTATGCAGATATTGCTAACTACATTGCAGCTAATAAGACACCAATGCATTTTTCTTATAAGGAGAGAAAGTTGCTCATACAAAAAAGCTTCTATTTCTCATGGATAGACAATTTTTTGTTCTATATTGGACCTGATCAAGTTATGCGCAGATGTGTAAGAGAAGATGAGACATATGATATTTTGCATGCATGTCATAATGATCCCTATGGAGAACATTTTGCAGCCAAAAGAATAGCTTTCAAAATCTTAGCCACTAGTTACTATTGGCCTACCCTTCATAAAGATGTAATCAATTATACAAGGAAGTGTGACCAATGCCAAAGAATGGGTCGCCTAACCAAAATAGATGAGATGCCTCTGAATCCTCAAGTGGTGTTAACACCATTTGACAAATGGAGAATGGACTTTATCGGTCCTATTGATCCTCCATCCAATGGAAATTCTTATATTCTAGTTTGTATTGACTACCTAACCAAATGGGTTGAGGTTAAGGCTATGAAGCATGCCCGTGATGAAAAAGTTGCCGAATTCCTATATGAAGAGATTTTTACATGCTATGGAGTTCTTAAAGAATTGGTTACTGATCAAGGCACACAGTTTACTTCCAACCTAATTTTAGAGTTGATGAAATAGTATAACATCAAGCATCACAGATCCAGTCCTTAACATCCACAAGCCAATGGACAAGCAGAAGTTACCAACCGTGAGCTGGAAAATATTCTAACTAAAACAATCCATGTGCATCGTCAAGATTGGACCAGCCAGTTACAAGAAGCTATTTGGGCTTATAGAACAACTTGGAAAACCACTACTGGATTCACATCATTTGAGCTTTTGTATGGAAAAGTGGCAATGCTTCCAATTGAATTTGAACACAAGACTTTAAGAACAGCCTTGACCTTAGATATTGATCTTCCTGTAGCACAAAGAGAATGCCTCCTACATCTTAATTCTTTGGATGAAATGTGCAAGACCGCTTTAGAACACACTAAACTAGTGCAAAAATAGAGAAAACACTGGCATGATTCTCATATCCTCAACAAACAGTTCAAAGCTGGTGATTGGGCATTATTGTATGATTCTTGCTTTAAGGATATGCCAAGGAAGCTGCAGACATGATGGTTAGGACCATATCAAATCATCCATGTCTTTGACAATGGAACAATTCAACTAACCACAATTGATGATGTGCCTTTCAAAATGTTGATCAACGGTCATTGACTTAAGCTTTACAAACAACCTCAAAAAAAAGTCAAATTCATGCAACAACTCAAACAACCGGTCCAACAACAACTCAAGTATCTCTTCTTGCAGCAGAAGGCGAAAACCTTCTGCTTGCTCCTCTTCAATATTAATTCTAATTTGCGTGTCCATAATAATAACTTTATGTTTGCATAAAGTCCTTTTTTTTTTATGATATTTCTTTCCATTCATATCTTAATCTTTCATCCACCCACCCCACTCCATTTCTTAATCTTCCATCCACTCACTTTCTACATAATTAAGTTTTTGTATTTTCAATCAAATCTGCACATGCTAATGGATGCTGCCGTTTACATTATTTCTGCCACCTTTTTTTTGGAGCATGTGACAATCCACTTGGCAGGTATAAACATTTTCAAACTATTATTCATTTATAAGTTTGCAGATTTTGTTAATTATATATAATATTGCATAGTCTCTATAATTACGACGTATTCCAGTCCCTCACCCATACTAGTCTGACAAGTGAGGACACTTGTCATAAAATTAGCAGGGGGCAAGGGAGTGTCATACTATCCAATGACATGCCTCATTAACTGTAATGATTTTCTAAATTCTTGGCATTACCCTTTATTAATGAGATCTTTTTGCCATAAGTATGCCATGTCAAGTGTTGTACTCCCACTTTATGAATGAATTTTTTTTCTTGTTCGTGCCAAATTTTTCATGCTAAGCCATGATGTGACCCATTTTAAAAAAATTTGCATTTGAACCATGTATCTGGGTGATTTTCATGCAAATTCATGATTTACTTTTAACTAAATTTTAATTATGGCACATAACAATTGGTTATGGCAATTAATGTTCCCAAAAAGAAGTGGTGAAGCATCTGAGAAATAACGCAGAGTCTTGAAGTTTGCATTCAGAAAGGGAGAGAGAAATAGAGTAGCAAAAGAAGTATCAAGAAATGGTAGGTTTACCGAGAAGAGAGCCGGTTGAGCACATTTTGTTGCTCTCTGACGTAGAAGCAGTAAGAAGATTCAATGCATGCAGGTGGTTAGGTTATTGTTTGAATTTAATAGCATATAATAAGAAGCAGCTGTAGAATTCACCAGGACATTTGATGAAGGTGAGGCTTCTGTGTGGGGTTTGACAGTAATTGCAACAGAAGAACAAATTGCAGAAGTAATAGGGTTACCTTCTGTTGGAGAGCATTATTCAAGCTTGCATGACGCTAGGTCAGCAAGGGCCTAGTTCACTACCCCACATGACCCTCAATTGGATGTTACAAAGCAGGGGTGCAAGAGATTGTCTTTGCCGCCTCCATACCTTGAGCTAGCAATGCACGTCATCAGGTATTTTACTTGTGAAGGCAGATTTTCTCAGATACATGCACACCATTTTAAGTTGCTTAGTTGTATAAGGCACAATATTGCTGTGAATCTTCCAAATTTTCTATTTAATATGCTCTGTATTAGTGTGAAAGAGACTCAAAAAGGGAAAGATAATTTTGTCACTCACCATGCCTTGATTAAGTTGTTAATAGAAAGGTCTCTTAGGGATGTATCCCCTTTGACATGGGATGACTTTGTGAAATTTAAAACCCTACAACCCCAAGTTGACCTTAGTGAATGGCAAGGTGAGGAAAACGTAGTTCCCAGTAGTGAGCTTGCAGAACAAAATATTGAGGGAGCTGAAATAGAAAATGCACAAGGGATTGAACCAAAATTTGCTTCCATTCAAGAGAATGTGCCTCCACCTAAACAGGACACACCTAAACCCACTACTAGTAAAGCTAAAAGGAAACGGAAGTCACCAGAAGAAACCACTGCTCAACGAAAACCTAGTCCTGCAATTAAGCAACAAAAGAAAACAAAGAAGGTTCCTACAATAGTGACACTGAAATAGAAAAGTAGACAAAAGACAGTAGTACAAGAAGAGACTCCTTTGTGGAGAAGCCCTAGAATGAGAGGGGAGATTTTTAAAGATCCTATATTGTCTAAAGCACCTGCTCTTGAGTCTCCTGTGCAGATAATTTCTGACCATTCTCCCCTTCACACTAAGATGACAAAAGCTTCTGGTAATCCTCTTGCAGCATGTGAGCAAGAAATTAATGAAACCTTAATGGATTTACCAGGTGTTTCAAGCCATGAGAATGAAGTAGTTCCTGAATGTCATGATTTGAATACTGCCTTAGTCCCATATAAGTCAACATGGATCAATAGTTTGGCGGAACATCTATGGTGGGAACAGAAAAAGAAAAAAGATTATGAAGAGGATAACAGTGCCATCACCTTGCAAAAACTCCTTTTCCAATTATATGGACAGCATTTATTTGATGAAGCACTATGGAAAGAGGAGAAGAAAAGAATGAGCAAGATCATAACATCACAAAATTAGGAGATTGAAGAATTGAAATAACAGCTAGAAAGACAGAAACAACACATGAAACATGCACTTAAATTAGTTGATCAAGCTCTTGCTTGCAGACCACCTCCTCGAGTATATGCTTTTTATTTGAAAGAACAATATCTTTTGTTTCAGTTGATGTTAACCCTTAGAAATGTAAATTCAAAATTCAAAACCGCACAAGATTTTTATGGGCTGTATCAAACCTTACCACCATGGTAGCAAAATCTATTGTGTGAGTTGTATATTCATAATTTTGTCATTCCTGCAGAAACTGAGTGGAATCTTTTGCTCTATATAGGAGATGTGCATTTGAAAGCTTTTATGTCATGGATGTCTAATGAGGCAAATTATGACAGACAACTGGTTAATTATAGAGATGAGGAGAGAACAAAACCTTTTCCCTTGAGGGCAGAAAGTAAAAAACCAGAAGAAATGCTTCAAGACTAGTTTACATTAACCTATGGGAAGAGTAATCCAGAAGTTAGAAAGAAGGTATTTGCTGCTACAGCCAAAGTGTATGCCGAATATGAAAACTTTCCCTACTTTGCATTCTAGAGAGCTATGACTGGAGTAAGAAGTAGATGGGCATGGTTACCTGATTCTCTCAAGAAATCAGAGCCACATAGTCCTATTAATTTGGAAGAAGCGCTATATAGAGTTCCAAAATATTTAGAACTGGGAAAGCAACTAAGGCCAAAGCTATGGTGTCCTTTGACCATGCAACCTCCAATGCTTTTATGGCCCCTGTATGATATTGCTACTGAAAAACTTGATAAGTTGCAGGAAGACCACAGGCGAGAAGTATGGGAAAGGATCAGAGGATTCTATTACACCTTCAAGAGTAGCAGAAAGGGAAAGACAGAAGTTGGGGAGCTCATATCTTTGACAAAGAAGTGTAATTCTTGAGGACAAGCATTAGTTTAGCAGGGGGCAGAAGATGAGTCTAAAAAATGCCTTTATTTTGTTATGTTTAAGATACTTTCTGATACTCCGTTTATCCTTGTTTTAACACTTATAAGCCTATGTTTGATAAACCTTTGATGATTTATGGGGTAGAAAAAAATATGTCATCTTTTGCCTAAATTATATCTAATATGCAATACTTCATATAAATATCCAAATGTGCATTCTTATGCTTGAATTTAGTTTGATGGATGTTTATTTGCAAATATGTCTTATATCATAACTAACTTGATGATAAGGATTAAAAGATGAGCAGAAGAATCTAGAAGTTGGTTGCTGACAGCATTCAAGGAGAAACGAGCATCAAGGAACAACCATGAAAAGGAAGTTATAACCACTCCAGGAAACATGGCACTGAATAAGGAGGAGCTTTTACGAGCCATTTCCTTCTTTGCATTTATGTTGTAACAAGCGGATGGTGAGACTTCATTGCTCCCTCCTCAATTCCGTTATCCTTCCTTTCCGCTTTCAGTTGTTCTCCTATATTCTCTCCTGCAGACTTAACTTAGGGCAGTTACTTTTCTGTTATGTAATAAAGAGTAGATTCTCTATATATGTTGGGATCGACTCCTATGTGTGAAGTTTTGGTCTTTAATAAGTTTTATCGAGTAAGAGAGAACACTGATTCATAGTTTGTTGTAGTTGTGTTTTACAATTCTGAATCATGTAATGACTGATTAATGAAATGAATTAGTTCTCTTTAGCTTCTATCCTACGTTGGTAGATTAGAGAAGCCAACCAAGGGGGCCCACTTGGAAGGTGGATTAGATTAGGATAGAATAGATTCATTTTACTAGCATTAGTAGTATTTTAAGTAAGACGTAGCTAGTTAACTCCTTCCTGTAGCATCACACTTCATGAACGTTCCTACAGCATCTGCGAGAATAGTCTAGTGGATGAGTCAAGATGGAATCTCTGTTATCTTGTCATTGTGTTTTCAACATTCATAGATTCAGTATTTTCCTTTCCATAGCAGTAGTGTAGTTTCCTTCCTTTGCATTTTTACTTTCCTGCAGCACAAGCATAATGACTCATCAAGGTACCTAGTGCACATACTGTGCCAACCATTTCAAGTATACATCCTTGGGTTGACAATCTAAATGCACCTTGTGGTAGGTGAAAATTATTCCTTAGCTTGAATAGATTATTCCTAAGCCAGGCCTAGCGCATAACTATGGAACACCTATTGTGAGGCGGTTCACTATGCAAGGTAATTCCTATGCATTATCATGTTCGACATGGTTAATCAAGAAATTTACATTATGACCTAGTAGCATTTCATCCTCCAATTTTGTATTCTCTAAATTTTCAATCCTAACATTATCGTTATCAATCGATACATTTTCATTCCCTAATTGCACATATTCATTATCTAACTCAATGATTTCATTTGGATACATTTGGTTGGTTCCAATGCATCGATAGGTTTCATAGTTAACCTATGACCCCTATTGATGCATTTCACCTATGACCCCTCTCGACGCATTTCATGACAACATATGTCCTTAGGGGCCCTAGGACCCTTAGGGACATATTTGGTTGGTTACAATAGATTGAGAGGGGTCATCGGTTATCCTGTCACCCCTACAGACACATTTCATGATGTCACATGGACCCTAGGGACACATTTGGTTCATTCTAATGGATCGAGAGGTTTCATAGGTTAACCTATGACCCCTATAAACACATTTCATGACAACAAATGTCTCTAGGGGCCCTAGTACCCCTAGGGATGCATTTGGTTAGTTTCAATGTGTCAAGAGTGGTCATAGGTTAACCTATGATCCCTATCGATGCATTTCATGACAACATATGTTCCTAGTGGCCACTAGGGATGCATTTGGTTGGTTTGAATGCATCGAGAGGGATCAGAAGTTAACCTATGACCCCTATCAATGCATTTCATGACAACATATGTCCCTAGGGGCCCTAGGACCCCTATGGATGCATTTGGTTGGTTCTAATGCATTGAGAGGGTTCATAGGTTAATCTATGACCCCTATTGATGCATTTCATGACAACTTATGTCCCTAGGGGTCCTAGGACCCCTAGGGACACATTTGGTTGGTTCCAATGCATTGAGAGGGGTCATAGGTTAATCTATGACACCTACTAATTCATTTCATGACAACATATGTCCCTAGGGGCCCTAGGAACCCTAGGGACACATTTGGTTGGTTCGAATGCATCAAGAGGGTTCCTTATTGATGCATTTCATGACAACATATGTCCCTAGGGGCCCTAAGACCCCTAGGGATGCATTTGATTGGTTCGAATGCATTAAGAGTCTTGACACATTTCATGACAACATATGTCCCTCAGAGCCCTAGAGCCCCTAGGGATGCATTTGGTTGGTTTCAATGCATCAGAAAGAGTTATAGGTTAACTTATGACCCCTATTGATGCATTTCATGACAACGTATGTCCCTAGGGGTGCTAGGACCCCTAAAGATGCATTTGGTTGGTTTTAATGCTTCGAGAGGGGTCATAGGTTAACCTATAACCACTATCAATGCATTTCATGACAACATATGTCCCTAAGGGCCCTAGGACCCATAGGGATGCATTTGGTTGTTTCTAATGTATCAAGAGGGGTCATAGGTTAACTTATGACGTCTATTGATGTATTTCATGACAACGTATGTTCCTAGGGGCACTAGGGCTATTATGGATGCATTTGGTTGGTTACAATGTGACAAGAGGGGACCCCTATCGACACATTTCATGACAACATATGTTCCTAGGGGCCCTAGGGCCCCTAGGGATGCATTTGGTAGGTTCAAATGTGTCAAGAGGTGTCATAGGTTAATCTATGACCCCTCTTGACACATTTCATGACAATGTATGTCTCCAGGTGTCCTAGGGCCCTTAGGGACACATTTGGTTGGTTCTAATGCATTGAGAGGGGTCATAGGTTAACCTATGACCCCTCTCAATGCATTTCATGACAACATATGTCCCTAGGGGCCCTGGGACCCCTAGGGACCCATTTGGTTGGTTCCAATGCATCGAGAGGTGTCATAGGTTAACCTATGACATCTCTCGAAGCATTTCATGACAATATATGTCCCTAGGGCCCCTAGGGACCCATTTGGAATGCATCAAAAGGGGTCACTAGGGGCCCTAGGGACATATATTGTCATGAAATGCATCAAGAGGGGTCATAGGTTAACCTATGACTCCTTTCGATGCATTTCATGATAATATTATATTTAATAATAATATAATACTATATATTTTAATATAATAAAAATATATTATTAGATTATATAACAATAATAATCATATATATTACTAAACCATATATTAAATAATAATAACCATATGTATTATTATATATAATAATCATATAATATTACTATATATATTTAATAATAATAATCATACATATTACAATATATAATAATATTTATAATCATATATAATAATAGTTAATAATAATAATCATAATCATATGTAATAATAATATTAATGTCCACACTTCCCGAAAATAAATTTCCCTCTAAAACCCTTTAAAGTTTCCCTCTAAAATTTTTGTCTCAAATTTTCTTGCAAAATTCCCAATTGAAAATTTGCAGTAATCGGATACCTAATTTTATTTTGGGTATCTAATTAGGCTTGGTATTTACCAAGCCTATTTGGTCAACCCAAAAAGCATGTTTAAGAAGGGTTTCACTAACACTCAGACTTCGGGTAGCCATCTGACAATGTTATTTTCATCGAAATTGAATGAAATGAAAAGGGTATTTTTATAACACTCTAAAGATTCCATCAATATAATTGCTATCAAATTCTGAGTTAAATAAGTATTTATTAGTTAATTTTCAATGAAGATGATTGTAAAGTGCTAATTTACATACTGATTGAAAAATAGTTATAACTTTCAAATGGTATAACATTTTTTAAATCCACAAGTTGCATCACATTCTATGCTTCACCTAGTATAAGGAAAAAATAATAATTTGGTAAAGTTTTCAATTAGTTAAGGTGGTCAGACACGAGAGCTTTTTTTTTTCCAAAAAGGTTTTATTAGAAAATTCTTATTTAATTTTTTATTTGGAAAAAAAAACTTTAAAATATGTGTCACATATGGGCATGAATCTACTTTATATATCTATAATTATATAAAAAAATATTATCATTTGATTTTGATTAAAGTGGTCAGACATACACCTGCTTTTTATTTTCACCCTAAAATTTTTGTAGTACTACATTAAAATCCAAATTTTTGACCAATCAAATATTTTTTTCTCTAGATAAGGCCTAGTAGTTTATAAACTACATTCAATTCTCTATAGATTATTTTCTTACAACTTTTTTACATAAAGTCCAAAGCTAGTTTAAAATTGTGTGTCAAGTTGATATAACCTTGATTTGCTAGTTTTTCACTACCACTTAAGGCCATAGTTTGGTTGACCATGATTCTAGACATACCCAGTGATTATATAATATGGTATGAATTAAATGTGATATATATATATATATATATAATAGTGATGAAAATAATTTATCTAATTCCTTGTTTCTTTGTTATACTATGGGGAGTTGGTAGATGGTGTTGTGTGGGGAGAGGTAGAGTAAAACCAGAGGAATTCTAGTGTCAAGAATCATATGACAAGAAAATCCACACTCTCCTTGGGATGGTATAAGAAGGATATAAGAGATTTAGATTAAGGCATATCAATCTATCAATAATCTAAGATCATAAGGGGTAGTATTAATTCTTATAAGAATTTCTAAGTTTTGAAGAGGTCAAGTATAAGGTCATATTAGGTCTTATTAGTAATCTAAGGTGATCACAAGTCATACTAGCCATTAATCAAAATAAATTAAATTAAAGAGAGAGAATGTGTGTGTGTGTGTGTGTGTGTGTGTGTGAGAGAGAGAGAGAGAGAGAGAGAGAGAGAGAGAGAGAGAGAGGATCACCCTCATCAAATGAAGTTTCTTGATACAATTCAAGGACTTCTTCAAGGTCCTAGGAACCTATATATATATGTATATATCTACTTAGTTTTAATGATTGTCAGACTTTGATTATTTATAGCCTTCGAGAAAGGGGTTATTACAAGTGGTATTAGAGCATAATTGTGTAATCCTGTGAATAGAATTCTATGAAAACTCATGAAGGAAGGACCAAAAGAACCACTATGGGAAATGTAGCAAATGAGATGAGAACTTACATGGAACAAAACAACTAAACATTGATTAATCAAATGGAAAGATCTAACCAAGCACTTCTCCAAGCACTGCAAAGAATGAGAAATTTGATTAGTGATAATTTAAGAGGACAACCTACTCATATAAGAGATACTAGCTCAAATCACTCAGAAAATAAAAATGTGTCATCTAGGGTCGAGGTACCACAACTTGTATTCTTACCTAGGGGAGAGTTATTGAGAGAAGGGATAAAACAATCCTTGAATCGAACTGAAGACATAGAAAGAGCATATGCCGAACTAGAACCACATATTAGGGAAGTGATATCTTTTAGAGAATTTTGTGAAGATAAGAGAAAAGAAACACAAAGGAAACATATTAATAAGGATCTTAAGCATAAAGCAAATAAGGTGGATGTTTCAAACTTTGATGGATCAGAAAAAATTATGGCATATGATTGGCTACAAACATTAAACACTTACCTAACTTTCAACCCCATGACTAAAGAAGATGCACTCCAATTTTTCATTCTTCATCTAACTAGCATAGCATGAGAATGGTGGTATTATGGAAGTACACTCATGGTCATGACAATATTACTTCATATAAGGAATTCACACAAAAATTTATGAAAAGATTTGATCGAAAAAATCCCCAAGAAGATTTCAAAAGACTAACACATATTAAACAATATGGGATAGTTGAAAGCTACATTAATGAGTTTGATAGAATATCAGTACAAGTGAAAAAAATGGACAAGGATAGACTCAATTATCTATTTGTGGATGGATTAAAGGAACCCCTTAAAGGGTTGGCCAGTGCTCTAAAACCTGGAAGTCTTGAGGATGCCTTTGAGGCAACATGAGTTTGGAACCTTCATCAAACAATCATACTCATAAGTTAGAACATTTCATAGAAGAGATGTATCCTATGAAAGAGATAAGCTCTTGGGAAAGGAAGAATTGCACCAAAACTTGTGCTCAGAAAGAGAAGAGCTTAAAAGAAAAAACTTATGTTTCAAATGCCAAGAACCTTAGGGGTGAGGGCACGCTTGTCGACAAAGAGAATCAAAGGAGAGGAAATGGTGCTACAAATGCAAGGAGAAATGGAGCCTTGAACATAGATGCAGCAAGAAAGAACAAACTTTCAACATAAAAATAATACATAGTGTAGAGATGGACGAGAATTCAAACAAAAGAGCAAGATATGATGATGAAAAGAGAAAATATGATGAAGAGGCATTATAAGATAATTTAACTTTAATAATAATAATCAAATCCATTGATTTTAAGTTACACAATGTCACGTGAAAATGTGAATAATAATAGATTGCTTGAGGGCAAGCAATTTGAGGAAGGGCAGACTTGTCATGAGCCCAAAATGATAGTTCATAATGACTATGACAAAACCCTCAATAATATATTAATATCAATTTCAATAATATTCATATTTGTTGAGATTTATATCCTTATATATATCAATAGTAATTAGATATCAATTTGTTTAATGTTAATTGATTAGTTGAAATTGATTTGATATCAAAATCATTAATTCAAATGTTTACAATATAACTATGAAAATACTACCCAAAATAATGCTAAACCAACCATAATATTCTAAAAACCAATATTAAATGTCATGTTGATCTATTAACTAAAAGGTGGGGTCACGACATTGCATGGAGTATGACTTTTCACCAACCTATTTATAGGTGGTACCCCTAATCACTGTGAAAGGAACATGAAATACCATCACGGCGAGGAAGGAGTTGAGCAGACAACGAACACGAGTGTCGAAGAAGATAAATTTTGATTCCATAGCAGCATTGAACAAAGAAGTTTATAAAATACTTGCAAGTCATGGTCGGGTCTTACTGGTCCACAAGTCGATAGATTTTTGGATGTAAAGTAACAGATTGATATGTTACTATGAGCCCCATTGGAAGGATTTGAACCTTCTTTGATTGGAGGTCACTCCATGGGGAAGCACGACTGCAATAACAGGGCACGAATAAGGTAAGCCTTGGACTTTCTGGCCAACTTGATAAAGCGCCCGTGTGTTGTGAGAATGCCGAGTGGAGCCTATGTATTGTGATAAAGCCGAGCATATAAACAATGTGATGTTAGATAATTTGTTTTACTTTTAAGAATGATATATAAATGATTAGTAGGATGGGATGTAACACTTTTTTTTTATGAATTGTGCTGAGCATAATGATATTATGCTCAGCACAATTCATACAAAAAAAAGTGTTACATCCCATCTTACTAATATATATATCATTTAATTCATACCATATTATATAATCACTATGCTCAGCACAATTCATAAAAAAAAATGTGTTACATCCCATCTTACTAATCATTTATAAATATCATTCTCAAAAGTAAAACAAATTATCTAACATCACATTGTTTATATGCTCGGCTTTATCACAATACATAGGCTCCACTATATGTATGTATGTATGTATGTATGTATGTATGTATGTGTATGTATTTATGTATGTATGTATGTATATACATACATACATACATACATACACACATATATATGTATGTATGTATGTATGTACCTACATACATACATACATATATATAATAGTGATAAAAATAATTTATCTAATTCCTTGTTTCTTCACTATACTATAGGGAGTTGGTAGATAGTGTTGTGTGGGGAGAGGTGGAGTAAAATTAGAGGAATTTTGGTGTCAAGCGCCATACGACAAGTAAATCCACACTCTCCTTGGGATGGTGTAAGAAGGATACAAGAGATTTGGATTAAGGTATATCAATCCTTAGAAGTATATATATATATATATATATATACTTAGTTTTAATGATTGTTAGACTTTGATTATTTATAGCCTCTAAGAAAGAAGTCATTACATAAGGTTACTTGTATTCTGGAATGTTAGGAGGTGTTTCTTCTTAACACTTATCTTTTGCTCCTGCTCACAATTAAAGAAGTCTCAAATCAGTTTTGGAAAGGTCATGTTGAATGGTTCTAAAGAAAACTGGTAGGTTGGAAAGACAAGATTATGAGGACTAACGGAAAACTCCAACTTCTCTATAGGGCATCCTGATTTACTTCCTTTCCATTTTTAAACTCCCTAGAAAATTCAAAGATATCCTTGAAGAAATACAGTCAAACTTCTTATGGTTCAATATCAAAGAGTAAGATAGAATGAGTTTGGTTAGCTGGTAAATAGTTTGTCATCCTAAGGACTTTGGGGGTTTAAATATACGAAGGATTGGATACATGAATAAGGTCCTTCTAACCAAATTTGGTTGGAGGTTGAAAAATTTGTTGGGTAATCAAAGCAACATTGTGAGGCCCAAGTACCTTAGAGGAGAATCATTTCATCATGCCCTATGGACCCAAGCTCTCCTCTAGCGCTTTGAAATTTGGAATGATAACCTAGAAAATTCTAGGAAGATGCGGTGTGATTGGATTGTTCGGAATGGTGACACAATTGATTTTTGGGAAGATCAATGGTTCCAAGATTACCCACTCAAGCACACTAAATTCCTTTCTTTATGTGAGATATGCACCAGAGTGAATGGATCCATGACTTAAAACTATATCACCCCAGAACGCCATGGATTGAGATCTAGCACTAGGTTCCTGTGAGGGTGGGTCTTGCTCTAGAACTTCAAAACCTACTGAACAATTATAGGATCCCCCTCATCCTAGTTGAGGACTCCTTGGTTTGGAATCTTACTCCCTCAGGCGACTTCACTATGAAGTTGGCTTATCTTTGTTGCCTTGGGGGTGGGGTGGCCCAAGGAGATTGGAGAAAGGTCTAGCACTTGTAGATCCTTCCAAAGATAATTTTTTTCTAGTGGATGAGTTTACATGAGTCTATCCTTACTATGGAAAATCTCCAAAGGAGAGGATGTCAGCTTGCAAACTATCATGTCCTTTGAATTTAGGATACAAAATCTATACCACACCTTCTTATTCACTGCCCTTTTTCCTTAGAGATATGGAGGGAGGTACTTGCCTTATGGAGAATCTAGTGGTGTGCTAATGAAGGTCTGCGACAGTTTTTTCACTAGAATGGCTCGTCTTCCCACCCATATCTAAATAACTTATGGTTAATAACTCCTTTTGTTTCATGGGAAATCTGGAAGGAATGAAATAACAAAATATTCAGGGATAAAGCTACTACCAGTTTAGGGGTGGCTTGATAGGTTATCATACTCCTAAAGGAATGTAGTGAAGTCTGGTGGTGGAAACCCCTTCCCCCCCCTCCTGGACACCCCAAGTAGACTTGATATGCAGTGGAGTTCAGCTTGGGGAGTGGGCCAAATGGTGGCACAATTTGATAACTCCAAAGCTTAATTTTAATGGCTCAACCATGACTGGAAGTATTGCTATTGGGGTTATTTTATGCAATTCTATAGGGAAAATGGTTATGGCTTATTCTGGAAATTGTAGAGGTGGCTCAAACAATGAAGTTGAGGCCTTGGCTCTTCTGTGGAGATTGAAACTCATGAGGAAACATGGAATTAATAGGCTAATGGTTGAGAGGGATTTGATGTTAATTATCAAAGCTACCAAAGGGGACAGTTTGAGTAGTTGGGTGATCAAGGTGGTAATTGAGGAAATTTATAAATTGATGGAGAAATACCAGGAAATGTAGGTGGATCATATTTACCATGAAGGTAATAGCATGGGGGATGAGTTGGCTAAATTTGGACATAGTGTCACGAGGATCATTGAATGAGAGGACATCAACTTGATTCCATCATCAACTAAATTGTTGATGGAACATGAATGTACTTCTAACACAACCATATGAATCATCACACCAAGTGGCATGTCTACAAGTTTTCATGTGGGCAGGAAAGCAAATGGCCTCATAAAGTTTACATTTGGAAAGATTATATGTGGATACACTTTTATGATCTCCTTGTCATAAATGTTGTTTATTTTTGCAAAAGGATGAAGGTAATGGATTTTCTTAGATTAAAAAAACTGACTAAAAATAATAATAATGATACTTGTAGTGCCTCTTCCATTTGACTTCTGTAGTCATCCTGATGGACGCAACCTTGTTGATCTTTTGTTCTGATGGATCATGATTGTGACCCTGAGTGGTCTACATCGTTGAGGTGTTTGGATTTATGTTTCTGTATCAGTTGCTTTGATTATGCTTTTGATTGATCTATGAGATTATGATGCAATTTATGGTTCACTGAGGTTTGTGCCAGTGGTTACCAGGATCAATGTGGTATCATGAGGTTGTTCCATGATTACCTTGAGATGTGTGCATAGATTGCACTATGTACTATTACCATGCTACACTGGACTAGGTTCCTATAGCAGTGGTTAGTCATGTTTATGACTATGGTTGTTTATGCGTTTTAAGTGCCTTTTCAATGTTGTTTAAACAATCTTTATTAAATTCTTAAGTTATTAGAAATGGATTTTCCATGTTGGATTATTTGGTTATGTGCTATGGGCATTTACCTTGTTATATTTTGATCTGAGAGATATCTATTCTTATGTGATGATTTACATTTGAGGCGACCTGAGGGTCAAGTGTTATACCTTGATTTCAGTGTCATAGATATTAGACTACTATGTTGTTCAGTTGATCATATTGCATGACGATGCCATTTTGAGATGACAGTGTGTTTTATGATGATATCTGGTTATCTAGTTTTTTGGCATACCTCTGATTACGTTATGTGATGGATTTAATGCTATGGTTATTTACTTCATTCTTGCATTGTTATGCTTTATGTGAATGTGAGTGATGTAAATAGATTATTTTAATATAATTAAAGAAATGGTTAAATTAGGTGATTTAATGCATTTATTGCTTCGTCTATGTTATTATATGCAATTGCACTTGATCGTGTTCTTTAGTGTATAGGATTTATATCCCTGGCAGTGGCACATGGAGTTAGTGATTCAGCCTTTCATATTTTACCAATGTCGTCCTGGTATGGTCGATGTATCCTAATTAAATTTTTAATTAAAACCTTTAGGTGATTATTAAATCCGAACTCATTTGCATTATGTGATTAGACCAGTAAGCATGTCTGTGCATTTAGAGGTTCACATTGTCGTGAAAGTCATTAAGGAGATTTATGTGTTTTCGAGTTTTCGAGCTTTTTAAATTGATTTATTTTAATTTCTGGCAGCTTTTCCATAGATGAATGCCTGTTTATAGGAATGGCCTATTTTCGTTTGGGTCGATTCGGGGTTTAACTAGGTTGGCTGGTTATTTGCCCTAATCGATTATTCACTCAAAAAGTGAATAAATATCCAAACAGGAATTTAATTCCTCACTTCTCACTTTCGAATTGGAAAGTTGGAGAGTAAAACCCAAAATCCTCTTCATGAGGATTTACTGTTTTGCTCATTGTGGGAGCTACGGGTGTGGGATCATTGCGAGGTTGATCTCATTGGATCCAGGTCGGAGAAACCTTAGATTGCAGTGATTTTTAGCCACTTCTGCTGGCGTTTTATTTTTTGGTTCAGTTTTTCATTTTGCCCTTTTGGCTGTGAGCTAGGGCTTTCTCGTTTTATTATTTCGGCTCCATTTCTACTTCTATTTTTCGTAGCCGTTTGTTTGGAGCCTGAGAACTAGTGTTCCCCTACATTTTTGTATGTTAGTTCTACCCAGTTGGGCAAGTATGAACATTTTCATGTTTTTTTGGGATGAGGGTTTGGAGTTTTGCATTGTTATGCTAGCTGTTTTTGCATACGGTGTTCGATTCCATTTATTTTTGGATTTTTGGGGGGTTTTTGAGCCCAAAGGTCAAATGGGTTTTAATTTTGATAGTTTTCCAAATTTTAGAAATTTTACCTCATTTTGCGTGCTACCCTATTTTCTCAAGTTTTCTTAGCACAATGTGAGTCGTGGACTTGGATGATCTGTTTGGATATTAGTCATACCACTTCTACACTTTTATATTACATTGGGATGCGTGTTGCATCCGTACTCCCGACGTTGTGTTCGGTTGAGTGATTTTATACCTGGTGTTATTGTTTCTTTTAGAACTTTGCTTTTGTTTCGTGAATGCTAGGATTCATGTAGAATCCATACTCTCGGATTGAGGCCAGTTCAGTGAGTTCATGATGTTTGGTCTTGTTACATCATTGGGATTCATGTAGAATCCAAACTCTCAGATTGAGGCCGGTTGAGTGTTTTCATGATGTATGGTTTTATTGGCTTTGGGATTCATGTAGAATCCATTCTTCCCGTGTTGCTTTTAGTTGGGTGTTTTCTTTGCATTGTGTTCTCATTCCTATCCTTGTGTTTTGATCTTTGTGATGGTGGTGTGCCACACATGAGTACGTGTGTGTACATTTATTGTGTGACTTGCGAGGCCCGATCTTTCGTGGATTTGTTGGAATTTATGACCATTGGGGTTGGGATGGGAGTATGCATGCCCACAGGCACTTGTTATAGGATGAGCTTGGGTAGAGTAGGGTAGCATATGGAGGAGGCTTCTATCTTGCAACCTAGTGATCATTGTGCCCCGAGGGTTAGCAGAGGATATGAAGTTTTAAATAAGTGATAATTAAAGAAAATGTGTGACTAGTAATAAAATTTAAGATAATAAAATGCTATGCCAAGCCATTCCATTGAGGGATGCTGAATTTGCATGATCCAATCTTGGGCTTTTCGATGCCAAGCAACTCTCCGTGATGTCAGCCCCTACTTAGTAGCCTTTTGAGTGTCTGACCAAGACCTTTACTCCTTGCATTGTCTTAGGTTCTTGGTTGCAGCCATCATACTGTCTAGTGTGAGTGTTAGCCATGGATGTTGTACTTTATGTGTGTTTGTGGTTAGATATTTATCTCCATCAGCATGGCGAGTGTGGACCTACGGGTTCCATGTGGTTGGGAGGTGCAGCTACCTTCACCACTGCTAGGGACTGGTGTACAGAGATGATTTTTTCCTAGTGCGACCATTGTTGGATGTTTTCACTTGGTACTTCAGGTTCTGGAGTATGCTTTCTTGTGATTTATGCTTTCATTGGGATGCTTGGATATCATGTTTAGATGATGTTATTTTATTTGACGCATTCCCTTATTATTATGTTTAGCATATGATTAGATGCTGTGAATTGTTGTATCAGCATATCTGTTGCTTATTGTTGTTTAGCATGTGATAGGTGATGTTATCTACTTGTAGGATTATCTGATGCTTTACTACTAGCATGTTAGATTTCCTTATGCTTTTGTTGGTAGCATGTTTAGTAGTGATGTCCCTATTATGATAGTACCATCGATCTGGTTGGTGGCTTGGGATGTTATGCATGGGGGATGGCTAGGACCCACGATGGTCTTATGATGCTATTGACAGTTGGGAGGAACCGCACACTTAATTTGGTTGTTTAGTTTCTTCTAGTATTTATGTACACTGAGATGTTGCTTTCAGTACATTCTTTTCTGCTATGGTTTAGATGGATAGATGTTCCTCTTTCCTTTCTATTGTTTCTCTTGAGAGTTCATTCCTCGATTTGCATGGATCCAGTACTCCCCGATGTGGAGGTTTTCTTGTTTTTAAGCTTTTTGTTTGCATTCAGTTGTCACGCTGATTTGTTTTCACATGAGAGTGAATCCTCACGCGAGAGTGAATCCTCACGTAAGAGTGAAAAGCCCTCGTGTGATGCTCAGTAGTCCTCGCATGAAACTGCACACTTTCTCGTGCGCAGTGATGAAAGATCTTGTGCAAAACTAGAGACCAATTTTCTTTCTCACGTGAGAAATAGGGGCTATCTAGGCTTGTTAGATATTAGTTTGGAAGTTGGTTTTGGACACCCTTTGGTTTTTACACCTTCCTAGTTCAAAACAGATTTCCTAGGGGTTTAAAATATATCGTTTAAGTATAAGGAATACATCAACTTATACTTAAGATATATTTTAATATATGCAATGAATCTTTTGAGATAGGTTTCAGACCTCTCAGAGACAAGTTAAAGATTCTAGGAAATTTTAGGGCTTTAGAAATCCAGACTTAGCCAATTTTTAGGGCATTAGGATTTCAGGCTTAGCCAAATTTCAGGATTCTGCATTTTACCCCAACTTGGTGTTTTGTTGATGAGTGGTCATTTCTTGAGCTTTGATCATGTGTGTTGTCGTTGTTGGCTTTGTTTGTGTGTGTCAGTTTGGTAGTGGCATTTGGAGATTCGTTGGTTGCCATGATTGTGGTGAAGTCTTTCGTTGTGATCTTTGTGATCCCTGTATGATGTTGTCATGTGCATTCATACTTGTAAAAAAAAAAAAAAAATTGGCTTGTATTTCATCCTTGTTTCCAAGGATCTCCAAGCAGGGCATTACAACACTTCACTCATACCCCACTACAATTACAACTAGCATTTGGTGATTATGGAAGGAAAGGAACAATTAACACATACCATCAAAAGAGATATTTTGGGCTTTGAGAAACCTTGTGGCCTTAGGATGGCTTTCTACTTTCTCTACATTTACATCTTGAGTATATTTTATTTATCTTATGAAGATTTCCTTACCTAGAACACAACAATGTCAAAAAATTCAGAGGAGTTGGTGGAAAAATTTGAAGAGTTTATGGTTGATTTGGGTGGCAGTACAGACACCAGTGATCATATTGAACCTATGGGAGTGGAGGAAGAGTGAAGTAGTGACTGTTTATCTGTGAGAGGGTAATTTATTACCCGTTATGGAAGGGATGATAAAACATGAGGAAATATCTCTAAGTAGTACTTCAATTCATGGAATGATAAAAGGGTGTCCATCCATGGGATGAGTTTGGAAATCACTGAGGATCTTATTGCTAGGGTTGGTGGGTTTCCCATGGATGGAAAGAACTAGTACAAATAAGCTCATGTGAATAATGAAACCAACCTATGAAAATTCTTCAAGTTTAATGAGGAACTAGTTCATATGTGAGGTGGTTTTTCCAGGAAACATCTTACTAAGCCTTGGGACGTCATTTTCTATGCTATTATGAGATACATTACCCTAGAAGATCAATTTTAGGTAATTTATTTTTACCATTTCCCTATCCTTAACCATTTTAGAAATCAAGATCAAATCTCATTTTCGTTCCTTTTGCTGAATTATATGGAAAATAGTATTTTCAAGGCAAGAAAAAAAAAGGAGGGAAAACCCTTTTACCTCATCCACCAGGGTTTCATGAGTTGTTGTTAGATTGTGGTGACTAATTAGGAAAGTAATGTACATACTTCATAAATTCTTTGGGCCAAATTTTTTTTTTTGGGCCCTATTTTATCAAGATTTTAGGATGAAATGTAATTATTAATTATAACCCTAAAGCAATTAAAATACTTGTATAAAAGGGCTTAGGGTTAGGGATTATTTCATAAAGTATGATGCAAAATTGGTTCTTGCAGCGGTATTGAGCTATAAGGGATTACAGATTGCAATCAAGTTGTAATCACTAGATCATAAACATATTGGACTTGCTATTTGGTGGACGTAGCCCCGGGATTGGGTGAACCACGTTAAATCTTCGTGTCTCGTGTTCTTTTCTATGTGATCTATTATTGGTTATATTTGCATGTAATTTTTATTTCTATTCATGGTTTAGTCCTAACAAATGGTATCAGAGCCTAGTTGTTTTTCAGTTATCCTCTGTAGGAAAGTTTCACGGTTGAGTGGGAGCAATGGAAGATGAGGGTAAACTGAGGGTTGATAGGTTTAATGGGTAGAACTTCCAGTTATGGAAGATGCAAATGGAAGACTATCTGCATCAAAAGGATTTATGGAAGCCATTGGAAGGAAAAGCCAAGAATTAGGGATCTATGTCAAATGATGAGTGGGATCTTTTGGATAGAAATGCACTTGGAAGCATTCGATTATGCCTAGCACCATCAGTGGCATTTAATATTACAAAAGAAAAGACAATAGAAGAATTGATGAAAACCCTAGCAACACTATATGAAAAGACTTTCGCTTCAAACAAGGTATTTCTCATGAAGCATTTATTTAATATGAAAATGATAGAAGGTGGATCTGTTACAGATCATTTAAATGAGTTTAATACTATTACTAGTTAGTTATCTTCTATGGGTAATAATTTTGAAGAAGAAATTAGGGCTCTCTTGATTTTGTGTTCTTTTCTTGAAAGTTGGAATGGCTTGGTAATAGCTGTGAGTAATTCTATTCCTAGATCTAGTACCCTAAAATATGATGATGTGATTGGTGTTATTTTGAGTGAGGAAACTCATAGAAAAACTTCAAGTGGATCTACATCAGGAAGTGCTTTGAATGCACAAAGTAGGGATAGAACAATTGAGAGAGGAAGTAATTTTGGAAATCATGGGAAATCAAGAGGAAAGTCAAAGGGGAGGAGGTCTCAATCGAGAGGACTAAACAATTGTTGGTACTATGGGAAACTAGGGCACAAAAAGAAAGATTGCTGGAATCGAAAGAAAAATGACAGAGATAAATCAGATGGAGACAAGAAGGAAAATGTGGTAAGTAACAAATCCAAAGAGGATGCTTTGCTTATGTCTTTAGAAAGTGTTGATGATTCATGGGTTTTAGATTTTGGTGCTTCATTTCATGCTACACCTCATAGAGGTTATTTCATTGATTATGTCCAAGAGGATTTTGGGCTTGTTTATTTGGGGGATAGTGAACACTATCAGATTGTTGGAAAGGGAAAAATTAAGATTAAGTTGTAGAATGGGAATCATTGGCTACTACATGAGGTAAGACATGTTTCAAGGCTGAGTAGGAATTTAATTTCAGTAGGCCAACTCGGTGATGAGGGTTGTGTAGTTACTTTTAATGATAAAAATTAGAAGGTTTCAAAATGTTTCCTTGTAGTAGCAAAAGGTGTGAAAGTAGGCACCTTATATCTTTGTACAGGTCATATTGTTCCTTCTACTTTAATTGTTTCAGAGAAAAATGAATGTTTAGGAACAATTGCTACAGTTGAGTAGGGAGAACAAATAGTTGTTGTAGATTCTGATATAGAGTTGTGGCACAACAGACTTGGGCGCATGAGTGAGAAAGGTATGAAAGTATTTCATTCAAATAAAGTTTTACCATGTCTAAAATGTGTTAATATGGATTTCTATGAAAGTTGTGTGTGTGGAAAATAAAAGAGAATGAGTTTTGCAAAGATTGGAAAGGAAAATAAAAGGGAGAAATTAGAGCTTGTGCATACCGATGTATGGGGACCAGCTCAGGTATCTTCCCTTGGTGGCTCTCATTACTACATTACATTTATTGATGACACAACTAGAAAAGTATGAGTTTATTTCCTTAGATAGAAATATGATATATTTCAAACTTTTAAGAAATGGAAATGCTTGGTTGAAAATGAGACTGGTTAAAAATTAAAATGTCTCAGATCTAATAATGGTGGTGAGTATTGTAGTCATGAATTTGAAGATTATTGCTCCACTAATGGTATTCATAGATAGAAATTTTTTTCGAGGACTCCATAGGAAAATAGAGTGGCTAAACACATGAATAGGACTATAATGGAGCGTGCAAGGAGCATGAGGTTGCATGCTGGGTTGCCCTTACAAATGTGGGTGGAGGCTATCAACACTACTATATATTTGATTAATAGAGGTCCCTCTACTCCTTTAGGCTGTGGTATTCTAGAGGAGGCATGGACTGGTAAGAAGGTGAGTTATTCTTTTCTCAAAACCTTTGGTTGTGAAGCATTTACTCACATAGATTTTGAAAATAGAACCAAGCTAGAAGCTAAGTCAAAGATATGTATATTTATTGGATATGGCATTAATGAATTGGTTATAGGCTTTGGGATTTTGAAAATCATAAAATTGTAAGAAGTAGGGATGTCATATTCAATGAGGAGGTCTTGTACAAAGATCTGTTGGAACAACATGAGAAGAAAGAAGATGATTATGTCATGCTGGATGATACTCCAAAAGCTAATGTTTTAGCCATTCCTTATGATGTGCAACAACCACAACAACAAATACCACATACATCGGTAAATGTTAGACAGTCAACAAGGAAAATTAGACATCCAAAAAGATTCTCTCCCTCTTTGTATTCTATTTTACTTACTGATGTTGGTGAACCTAAAAGTTATGATGAAGCTATGTAGGTGGATACTAAGATTCAGTGGGAGTTTGCAATGAAAGATGAAATGGACTCTTTGCTAAAGCATAAGACATGGAATTTGTGCAAGTTTCCTGCAGGTAAAAAGGCTTTATAGAATAAGTGGGTTTACAGATTAAAAGAAGAGGATGGAGGTAAGAAAATATTTAAAGCTAGGTTAGTTGTAAAAAGATTTGCACAGAAAAAGGGAATTGATTTTGATGAGATATTTTCTCCTGTTGTTAAAATGATTTCTATCCATACTATTTTAAGTCCAGTGGCTACTAAAGATTTACATTTAGAGTAGCTAAATGTTAAAAGAACCTTCCTTCATGGTGATTTGGATGAAGAGATATATATGGCTCAGCCACAGGGATTTACAGTCAAAGCTAAGGAGAACTTAGTGTGCAAATTGAAGAAAATTTTATATGGCTTGAAGCAAGCACCTTGGTAATAGTATCTAAAATTTGATAGTTTTATGCATGAGCATGGTTATAGTAGGTGTCATTTAGATCATTGTGTCTACTTTAAAATGTTGGATGATGACAGCTACATTATTCTATGTTTATATGTTGATGATATGCTTGTAGCTGGGTCTAACATGGATCATATTAAGGGGTTGAAATGCCAATTAGCGCATGCATTTGATATGAAGGATTTGGGGGCAGCAAAAAAAATCCTTGGTATGAAGATTTGTAGAGATAGAAAAAAATAGAACATTGATGCTATCTCAGGCTGATTATGTTGAGAAGGTGTTACAACATTTCTCTATGGAGAATGCTAAAGCTGTCAGCACACCTTTACCTAGTCATTTGAAGTTGACTAAGGAGATGTGTCCCAAGACATAGGAAGAGGAGGATAAGATGTCCAAGGTACCCTATTCTTCAGCTATAGGAAGCTTGATGTATGCTATGGTATGTACTAGGCCAGATATTGCACATGCAGTGAGAGTCATTAGCAGGTATATGAGTCATTCAGGAATTGAACATTGGAATGCAGTCAAATGGATTCTCAGATATTTGAGAGGAACATCCAATAAGTGTTTAAACTTTGCGTGCTCTACTACAATTTATAGGGCTATGTTGACTCAGATTTGGTAGGGGATATTGATACCAAGTGGAGTACTACAGGTTACATCTTTACTGTTGGTGAGGCAGCCATGAGCTGGTTTCTAGGTTACAAAAGGTTAATGCTTTATCCACTACAGAGGTAGAGTATGTATCTACTACAGAGGTATCCAATGAGATGATATGGCTTTAATTCTTCTTGCAAGAATTGGGACATCCTCAGAAGGATAATTATTTGTTCATAGATAGTTAGAGTGCCATTCATCTTGCAAAGAATTCAGCTCTACATTCAAAGACCAAACACATACAATTGCAGTACCATTTCATTCAGTTAGTTTTGGAGGATGGACAGTTAAAGCTGGGGAAGATACATACCAATGAAAATCTAGCAGATATGTTGACAAAGGTAGTAACAAGGGAGAAGTTGAACTCCTCTTTAGCTTCAGTTGGTCTTCTAGACTGAATATGAATAAAAGAATAGCAGAGTCCAAGGTGGTTTGATCTAGTGGGAACCCCATGTGGTCACGGTATTTCTATAGGATCGGTTTCCAAGTGGGATACTATTGTTTAGTGTGGAGCCTGATCAGTCCCCAAGTGGGAGATTGTTAGATTGTGGTGATTGATTAGGAAAGTACTGTACATACTTCATAAATTCTTTGGAGTTAAATTTTTTTTTGGGCTCTGTTTTATCGAGATTTTGGGCCAACATGTAATTATTAATTATAACCCTAAAGCGGTTAAAATACTGCTATAAAAGGGCTTAGGTTTAGGGATTGTTTCATAAGGTATGATGTGAAATTGGTTCTTGTGGCAGTATTGAATTGTTAGGGATTACAGATTATAATTAGGTTGTAATCACTAGATCATAAAAATAATGGACTTGCTATTTGGTGGACATAGCCCAGGGATTGGGTAAACAACGTTAAATTTTGGTGTTTTGTGTTCTTTTCTGTGTGATCTATTATTTTGTTGTTATTGGTTATATTTGCATGTAATTGTTATTTCTATTTATGGTTTAATCCTAATAGTTGAATGCCCATCACCTTGCCCGAAACCCACTGCTCCTAGTTAACCCTCTAGCTACTACTACCCCCACATCTCTCTTGACCCTGGCCCTGGCCCTAGCCATAAAAAAATTAAGAAAATGCCTAATCCTAAGGTCAAAATTAGTCTCATTGACTCCAACATGGACACTATGAAGAGAAAATAGAGTGCTCGTAGAACCAGAAAATGCCTCCAATTAGAGAAGTTAAAGTCCCCTCCCAAATAGGTCTTTAATTTAGAGTCTATTGAAAGTGGCATTAAACCCCCTAAGAAGAAGAAACTTCACTAGGACATTGGCAAGAAATCTGGTTCCAATCCTCCCAACCCCTCCCATATTTTTGATACCTTGGAGGCCAACCCTTCCTTGACTAGAAGCAGTGTTGAGGACATTACACCCCCCATTAAGGACACTACTAAAGTGGGGGAAAAAAAGGAAAGTATAGCCATCACCAGAGTCACTACAAGGCCAGACCTAATAGGCTTGAATAGTCAATGAAGGATTTGGCAAATAATCATATTGGCATCTACCAAAGATTTGAAACTTTGGTTGAGTTCTCCACTAAAGTTATGCATTTTGTGGCAACCACCCTTTACTTTCTATAGGTGAACAAGGATGTGAAGGACTTATGCAAGGAAAGTGAGACTTCTTGCTTCATATACGGCTTCTTGGTGGAGGACTAGATGAAGACCCTCCTAGATAAATCTATCAAGAGGAGGGGGTGACTGTGGACAAGGATGTACCTAAGGCGAAGGACGTTGATGAACTGGATAATAAGGAGGGTAGTTAGCCCTATTGGCTATTTTTCTTTTTGTTATAATGATATCTTTTAATCTGAACTTGATGCCCTACAAGGCTTTTTGTTATTTTTATAAGTTTAATTGTTGGATTGTTAGTAGTAGTATGTTGTTTTGTTGTTGGAATATTTTTTATGTTTATCTACTTGATCGCAATAGAACTGATGTTGTTAGGACTATTATGGATTATGTTAGCTTTTGAAGTATAAAACTAGTATTGGTTAGATGATAGAGAGGTAACCTCTGGCTGATCTTTCAAACATTTTTTACTTGTGGTCAGCCCTCATCTCTCTTGGTTGCTATCTATATACTTCAAAAATACTCTTTTTAATTATTTAATATCCTTTATTTTTTAAATGTCACAATATAGTTAATTCTTGATATAGTATCAATTTTTAACCTTCAAATGATATTAGAACTACAATGACCATGTGAAGGTATGTAATCTAGATGGTGATGTAATAAATGCATGCATAAAAGATTTAGATATAGATCTTGTATGAACATTAAATTTGAAAGACACTTAGTAAAACTCATTTTAAAAAATATTATGGTGTGAAAAGGGTGTATTAAAGAGTTATTTGCATTTATTTCTACTCATTTTTAAGAGATTACTATGATAGTGTATGCATACAAATATTTTAAAAATATATACTACTTGTTTACTCACTATGGAGGCTCATTAGCGAATATCCTATTTAAATTAAGAATCCAATTATGGGTATCTTTTCAAGATTTATAATATAAAGCGTATATCTATAATTTGTAATTATGCAAAAAAAAATTCTTATATGAGGTGAACAAGCATCTTTTTGAAATAAATGGTTTAGAGTTGAGGAGGCAAGACTATATGGTCTCAATCATATAAAGTATACAATTTAAAATCTCTTTTATGATAAAATTTCCAAAAACATGTACATGAAAAGGAAAAATGTATATTCTTTTATTACCTTATTTTGATAAGAATATCTTTCAATAATTTATTAGTTAATGAGGATATAATTTTACTAATATTTTTCCAAATTAAAAAAAATAGATTTATCCCAATTCTCCTTATTTTAAGGGTGACCTTTTTCTTTGAAAGGTAAAAGTGGGAGAACCACTATATATTAAATAAATATGAAGTTGAATCAGATTCAAGGGCTCATTAGGGAAATAATCTAGAAGAAAACCCTAAATCCTCACCGAAATTATTACATGATAAGGTACTTTCTGTCAAGCAAATAAACCTCTAACTATTAATTCAAATGCAGTGCCTTGCAAATCCAAGCTACAAATTTTCCTTTACCCCAAGATTTATTTACATTTATTGTGCATGGGGATAAATATAAAGGTTTATAACTCATTTCTAGGTGACATATGCATATATCAAGTCCTTACTAGAAAAATTTCAAATAAGGTAGACATGTAATGAACACCATGAAACCACATACACAATGGTATTTAGTATTGAGGGATTGTTGCCTATTCCCACCCCCCCCCCCCCCCCCCACCCTCACCAAAATTTGAATTCAAATGCTTGCCCCATCCAACGGTCACTTCCATGTTTAATATTATTCTAGTGCTCGAGAAATAAAAAGAAAAATAATAATAAAATGATATAACCTTATGTGTTGTTTCGTTGGCCTACAACTTTCTGTGTCATCAGATCTGGTTTAGGTCTATGGTGGGTGCTTTCCTACATTCTCCAAATGCACAGTCTTTAAACATTGTGGGAAAGCCCCTTAGCGACATGTGGATGGTGGGTCATTTTCCCTCGGAAAGCTGCAAGACATGAGTTTTGATCATCGTTAGATCTTCGCAGATCCACGGCCGAGGCTTCCCTACATTATCAAGATGCGAGAGTTTTAATAATTGTGGGCATACCTCCTTGTGACACGTGGAGGGAATGGCATCATGGGCCCACCTTTTTCAAAGAATAATGCATGAGGAACTTCCACCATCAGATCTGCGAGCATCAAGGGCTGGTGCTTTCCCTCTTGATGGAAGTGCAAGGGTTTTAATTATTGCGGGCAAGCGTCCTAATGACACCTATCCCAAATGATGTCATGGGCCCACCCTTCTTGCAGGGAGATACATAATGAGTTTCGACCGTCTGATGCGAATAGATCCATGACCGAGGCTTCCCCACATTATCAAGATGTGAAGACTTTAAAAAATGTGGGAAAGTGCCTCGCTACTGCGTGTCTCTATGGGACCTATTTCTTGTGTGGGTAAGGTGTTGCCAGGGTGGTTGCTAAGGTGGCGCCAAGTGTCATGGGCCTGGTATATGAGCAAGCATAGAATATAGAAGATCTTCTTGATCATTGATCTCACAGAGATCAACGATCAAGGCTTTCCCACTTTATGGAGTTGCGGAGAAGTTTAAAAATGTGGGAAAGCCTAAGAGAGACATGTGTCTCAATGGCCCAGCTAGGTTACGAATGGTGCTAACAGTTAATGTGAATTCCATGATCAGGGTGTTGGGATGGCACTATTAATTTAACATGGTCAACTTGGGAGGACCCCGCGAGGTGGCAAAAGGAAACAAACTCTTTGGTCCACGTGGCCTACCTTACTCAAAGATTTCAGCTAACTTGCTGACCCTGTTGATTCATGAGATAGAAATAAAGGAAAACCAGGATTTTTTGCATGAATCTGACCCTCATGATCGATTCTGACCACTTACGAGTGAATGCAAAATAAAGAAGAGCAATCTATCACCTATGATCTGATCCATCTACCTAGTCAGAACTGTTTAATGGCATTGTTTCTATCTTCTCAAGGCCTTGTTCCAATGAAGATCAGATATCATTGCATCTAGATCTGTACCCAGATCAAATTTTCTCCATGATTGTTCTCTGTAGGACTTCAATGCAGTGGTTGTAGAGTAATTTCAGTTAGAGGAAATCTCAGTTATGCCTAAACTATAAAGGCAATTTTTGTAGATTTTTTCTGGTCGACCCTCCTCTGACTTCTCTGATATTGCTCTGTAATTTCATGTGTAAATTTTCTTTGCCTCTAAACTGTATGACATTTTGCCTTATCTCCTTTAGCCATTGATGTAAAGTGCAAGAACTATTTGCCTCTCATCAGTGTATTGTAGAGATCTACAATCTACATGACTGTATCTATTTTTGCCTGTGAATGATATATAAGTGAATCTTCTCTTTCTTTGTGTCATTCATTTTGGTTTCCTAATCTGCATGTGATTGTTAGATTAAAGCAAGTCAGAATGTGTATATCTTTTGGTGTCATGACGGTTCAATAGTGCATGTATGGGCAGAGATTGGTTTGAACACTCTATTTTGATGCATCACCCCCTTAGGTTAGAGTAGGTAGATTTTCTTTCATGCATTCCTTCTCCCTTTTCCTCTCCAAGAGTAGTTAGGTGCACTCTGATAGTAAAGGAAGTTGGCCTTCTTTGGAGAATCAACCTCATTGTTCAAGTCCCATAGCTTGGAGGTTGTTTCCATGTTTCACAAGGTTGTCCTTAGGTAAAAACTTTGGACAAGGGTGCAAACCTTTGTGACAACAGTTTTTGTCACGCCCGGTGGGACCAAAAAATTAGAAAATTTTAAGTCTACTGGTGTCAAAAGGAAGATTTCAAGATTAATACCAAGGAGATAGTACTAGCTTCAGTGTTCAAGCCTTCAAGAGGCTCACTCTACAAGTACTTGGTGACTCTAAGCTTCAAATACATCTAGTTCCAGACCAAAGTTGTAGTAATTCATGCCCAAAACTGAAACAAGGGCTTTTTCTAGAGGTAAATTTCAGTACCAAGAGCTTTCATTTTCAAATCCTAGAAGAAGGAGGACTAGAGTATCTTTATCAACAGTTAGGAGTGCAATAGCAACAAATACACCTGCAAGATCCATCTCTACTCCTCCTGCTATTAGATCTCAGCCTAGATTTCCATTAGCTCATATCAGCTTAGATTGCCATTAGCTCATATCAATAGATCACTTATCTATATGGCATAGCCTAGAGCCCATACTTTTGCCACCTTTAATGGTGGAAGTCCTCTTTTACTTGCTCAAAGACATGACATACCAATAGTTGCACTCAAAAGTATACCAGAGTTTACTGGTGAAACTTCTATCTCTCCCTCAGAGCACATCAAGAGGCTGCAAATGTCTATAATATCCATGGTATTATAGAAGATGATGTTGTAGTTAGGCTTCTAGCCTCATATTTGAAAGGAAAAGCACTGCAGTGATATAGAGGTTTGGCTCATGGTTCTATAATAGATTGGGATGGATTAGGAGCAGGACTATGTAAATACTTTGAGGACAAAAGTGACCATTTGTCACTTTTAGAATAGTTAACTACTATAAAAAGAGCCCCCCATGAATGTATGAATGATTTCAACTATAGATTTCAAAAGACATGGGATAGAATACCTACTTCAGTAAAACCTACCCTTGGTAATGCCTTCTTGCATTACCTTAGAGCTTTTAACAGTGACATTGCCACTACAATCCAAACTATGGGAGGAGATACCTTGCCTAATGCCTATGGCATAGCAATAAAGTCAGAAAACATCCTAATACAAGGAGGCAAGCTAGCTCCAAGGCCTCCCATGCCTTTCTTTCTTGATGTTCCAAATCACCAACCAGAATTGGCTCCTCTTCCTACAACTTCCACATCACAATCCCTTACCCTAGTCCCTCAAGCTTCTACATCTTCAAATGGAATAGGTGAAATCAAGGAGATGATGCAATCTATGATGTTGAACATAGATAAGAAATTGCAAGACCAAGAGAAGAAGTTGGACGATAGTTTCTCTGTGATGTAGAAAATGAGCAATAAGGTGGTGACTTTAGAAAGACAACAAGCTCAAGGTAGTAAGGCTCATCAATTGCAACATCAAACTATGAATAGTGGTAGACCCCCAAATCATAATTATGGGAATAATTCTTTTGATCAGAATAGGCAGAGTAGCCATGGTTCAAGCTCAAATGTAAACCAAAGTAGGGCCATAGTCCCTCAAAACAACATGGCCCAAGATCAAGATTTTTGTCCCTCCTGTAACTACTCCTATGCTCGTTGCATGTGTTAGGAGGCTGAATCTTATTTGGCTTTGACCATCCAAGAGCCTGCAATAGGAAAATCATACAAGGAGGACCAATTTAAAGAGGCCTCATATATGCAAGGACAAGGTGATTTCTCCTTTATGAATCATTGGGTGGAGGAACATTGTAATGTAAACCAGGATTCCATTGCTCACAATACTAGGAGTAAGAGAAGAGCTATTGAAGGTGCTCCCCCTCCTCCTCCCAATTAGGCCTTGACTTCAAATGCAATACCCCATGAACAAGTAGTAAATAATCAATCAAATACCCTTCAGTAGCAAAGGCAAAATAATGGTAGAAGAGATGTAAGTGATCCTCAATTTGTTCCATCTCAACCTCCTACAAACACAGCTCCCAAGGTTTCTACCAGAGCACCTATTGTGCCATTCAGTGTTGTAGAACAAATGAAGACAAATGTGAATATTTCCATGTGGGATGTTGTTGCTACTATACCCATGCAAAAGAGGTTGCTGCAGCAAGAATTGGAAAGTATTGAACCAAAGAATCAGCCACCTAGCATGGAAAGTGCCACAAGCCTAGTACAACCATCAAGGGAGGAAGAAACAAGTAAAAAGGTTAGACCCCCTCCATTTTATGTTTCTCTAATTATAAGGGATAAACTAGTTGACAATTGCATGATTGATTCAGAGGCTAGTAGTTCAGTGATGCCTAGGTGTGTTGCTGATGCTTTGGAAATGAAATACGAGCCCATTGTTAGGGATGCATTATAGTTGGATGGTAGTACTATCAAGACTATATAGGGATAAACTAGTTGACAATTGCATGATTGATTCAAAGGCTAGTAGTTCAATGATGCCTAGGTGTGTTGCTGATGCTTTGGAAATGAAATACGAGCCCATTGTTAGGGATGCATTATAGTTGGATGGTAGTCCTGTATAGGGATCCTTAGGAATGTGGAAATGGCTCTACATGCATGCCCTGGTTGTATTGAAACTCAAGATATATCCATTGTTGAAGTCAAGCCACATTTTGCCATCTGTTTGTCAAGAGACTTCACTACCCAAATAGGCGGTTACATATCTTCTAATTTGTCATATATGTTTTTTAGGACAAGATATGGGGCCAAAGCTTCGATCAGAGCAGAACCTTTAGCCCTCCATCATACCAAACCCTACACCCCTAATCTCATCAACATGAATTGCAATATCCTAGAAGTGGATGAGAATGACATAGTGAATGAGCCTATTACTTCCCTAGTAGAGATACCTGATTTTCTCTTAGATGAACGGGCTAATGCATATCAATTCGATCCTATGTTAGAAACCCTTGAAACAGGCCTTAGTACATATTGTATATTAGAGAAAGATGCTCTAGTTCCCAATCTTGTGGAGACTAAAGAAGATATAAATGGGTTATGGAGCATGTACTTTGATGGTTCAAGGAATAAGAACAAATTAGGGGTTGGCGTGATGTTGATTTCTCCTGCACAAGTAAGATACTACTTCTCCTTTAGGCTCCAGTTTAGATGCACTAATAATGTGGCTGAGTATGAATCCTTGATTTAGGGTCTCCTACTTGCTCAAAAAAGAGGAATTCAAGCCTTAAGTGTATATGGAGATAGTGAGTTGGTGGTTAATCAAGTGAGAAATCAGAATATCACCAAGAATGGTTTGCTCAAGTCTTATAAACATAGGGTATGGGATTTTCTTGAAGGTCTCAATGCATTCAATATTCAAAGCATCCCTAGAAAAGAAAATAGACATGCTGATAGACTTGAAACAATAGGTGTATCTCATGATGTGCCAAGGAATATTGAGGACAAGAAGAAGCAAAAAATTAGGATGGTAGTAAGGCCTGTCATTCCTGTTAACAACATCCATTGGCAAGTGTTTGAATCTGATGAGAAAATTGTAAGTTTCTTGCAGAATGAAGCAAAATTTTTAGATAGAAACTAGTCAAGACTGCATAATCAGTATGGTGATCAAATCATTAACCTCAGTTCCAAAAAATTTCCTAAGGGTCTCATTACCTTATAAAGTGTTTTCAATCCTGATGGCCAAGCAAGAGGCAGAGTCATGAACCTAGCTACTAATGAAGATGATCACACCCTGGTCATGATTGCTGATGGAAAATCCTTAAACATAGGGAAGATATGTTCTAAGATTGAGCGAGAAAGTTTTATTCATCTATGTGAAGAATTTAATGATATATTTTCCTGGACGTATGATGATTTAAAGGGTTTTGACCCAAGGTTATTTCAGCATACCATAGATTTAATTGATAATGTCAAACCAGTAAGACAAAAATAGAGGCCAGTGAATCCCAAGATTGAACCTTTAATGAGAAAAGAGCTATCCAAATTAATTGAGGCCAATATAATTTTCCCCATCAAGCACTCATCATGGGTAGCAAACCTTGTCTCTGTTAGGAAGAAGAGTGGAGAAATTATATTGTGTGTGGACTTTAGGGACCTTAACCAAGCTTCCCTTAAAGATCACCATCCTCTCCCTTCCATGGAGAAGATTTTGTCCAAGGTCAGTGGTTCAAGGAGGTTTTCATTACTTGATGAATTTTTTGGCTACAACCAAATGTTGGTCAAAGAGTCTAATAGGTACAAGACTACATTCACCACCAAATGGGGTACCTACACTTACTGTAAAATACCATTTGGGCTAACCAATGCAGGTGCTACATTTTAGAAGGCAATGGAGATGACCTTCAAAAGTATGATTGGAAAGTTCATATTAGTTTACCTTGATGATATCATAGTGTATTCAAAGAATGTAGAGGATCATTTCAATCATTTAAGATAGGTGTTCTCAAGGTGTAAAGAGTTTGGGGTATCCCTTAACCCGAGCAATTGTGTCTTTGCTACTAATCAAGGAAAATTATTAGGACACATTGTATCTGAGGATGGTTTAACCATTGATCCAGAAAGAAAAAAACAATAATTGCTCTCCCTCTTCCTAAACATAAGAAAGGGTTGCAAAGTTTCCTTGGTAGGATAAATTTTGTGAGAATATTTATCCCTAATCTTGATACCATGGTAAAACTCCTTACAGCTATGCTCAAGAAAAGTATGGTATTTGCATGGAACAAGGAAGGGAAAGAAAGTTTTGAGGAGATCAAGGTAGCCATAGCCTTAGCCCCTACTCTCATTAATCCAAACTTTGAAAAGGATTTCATCCTTTATATCCTAGGTGGTGAGTCAAGTATTTATGCTATCCTAACTCAAACAAATGACAAAGATGAAGAGCAGCCCATAGCCTTCTTTAGTGAAGGGCTTAAAGAGTATGAAGGAAAATATAGCTATGTAGAGAAGTAGGCTCTTGCAGCCATCATAGCTTTAAGGAAATTTAGACACCTCCTATCTCATAATAAAATTCATCTGTTAGTACCCCATGCTAGTGTGAAAGATTTCCTTTTGAGCAAAGATATTAGTGTGAAAAGGGCTAGTTGGATTACTAAAGTGATGGAATATGATGTTGACATCTAGATCACCAAGCTGGTAAGAGGGAAAGGGTTGTGTAAACAAATGATATCATCTTAGGAATTAGATGAGGAAGTCACTATGATACTAATAGAGCAACATGAGGCAAGAAGTGATGACCCAAGGAACTGGATGGATGATATGAAGAATTTCTTATCAGGCAATGGATATCCTCAAGGATTAGATAAAGCTAAAAGGAGACAGTATAGATTGTAGTTAATTCCTTATGTCATGGTTTATGGCATCCTTTTTAGGAGAGATTTTAATGGAGCCCTATTAAGATGCATTGACAAGGACTAGGCTGAAAGAATGATCAAAGAGCTTCATGATGGTCCTGATGGTGGTCACTTCTCAGCAAGGACAACTGCAATGAAGGTCATGAGGGCTAGTTACTACTGGCCATCCTTGTTCCATGATTCTCATAGGTATGTGAGGAAATGTGAAAAATGTGCTTTCTTTTCTGGTAAGCAAAAGCTTACAACTCTTCCTCTTCATCCCATTGAGGTAGACCAACCTTTTGCTCAATGGGGATTGGATTTCATAGGCCCCATCAATCCTCCTTCCATTTCTCGTCACAAATGGATTTTAGTTGCTACAAAATACTTTACCAGATGGACAGAGGTAGTTGCATTGAAGGATGCCACATAATCTTCAGTTGTTGAGTTCCTTGATGGAAATGTGACTAGGTTTGGTGCTCCTTCAACTATTATTTCAGATAATGCAAAATCTTTTGTTGGAGCTCAGATTTTTGCATGGGTAGTTGACCATAATATCTACTTGAGCACATCCTCAAACTACTATCCCTAGGGCAATGGTTTGGCTGAGTCATCCAACAAGAATTTAATTAGGATCATAAAGAGGACAATAGAAGATAACCAGAGGTGTTGGCATAAAAAGTTGAGGACTACACTATGGTCTGACAGAATAACACCTAAGAGGTCAATAGGGAATTCACCATTCATGTTAGTATATGGTAGAGAAGCAAGGCTTGCAATTTCATTGGAGTTCCCATCCTTGGAACTAGCTCATCAACTAGAGCTAATTGAAAATGATGCCATGATAGTGAGAATGGCAGAGTTGATGGAGCTGGAAGAAAGAAGAAATTAGGCCATATAAACCCTAGAGACACATCAACAGTAGGTGAAAAAGAGATTTGACAAGAAGGCTAGGGTCAGAACCTTCAGGGAGGGTGACTTGGTCTTGAAATGGGATGTAGACAGGGAAAAACCAGGGAGGCACTCAAAGTTTGATGCACTGTGGAGTGGTCCCTATGTGATTGTAAGTTGCAAGTAGGCCAATGCTTTTCAATTAAGCAAGTTTGGTGGTGAAGTTTTTCCCATCCTAATCAATGGGATCTACCTCAAGCCATGTTTCTAAGAGGGCTTGATTTTCCATGTACATAGGTAGTGTAGTTTCTTTTTGCTCTTTCTTGCTTTCCAAGAAGTGCATGAGCACAACTGTCTCTCTATGAGATAGCTAGTTTTGTTGAGGTTTTGAAAGGTTGCAGAGGCAGAGGTTTTTTGTGTTTTGTTCTTGCAGAAGTAGGGGTAGGGTTTTATAGTTCACCGATCCACATCTTTCATGACTCTATAGCCCAATAGATGTTTTAGGCCATTGATCTTATGCATAGCTGGCTTGCATCTCCTCTGAGTTGCCAGAAATGTTGCCTATTTTTGCCCCGCTGCCAAAATTTGAATTCAAATGCTTGCCTCGTCCAATGGTCACTTCCATGTTTAGTGTTATTTTAGTTCCTAGGAAATAAAAAGAAAAGTAATAATAAAATAATCAAACCTTATGTGTTGTTTCCGTCGGCCCACAACTTTCTACGTTGTTAGATCTGGTTCAGGTCTATGATGGGTGCTTTCTTGCATTCTCCAAATGCACGATCTTTAAACATTGTAGGAAAGGCCCTTAGCGACATGTGGATGGTGGGTCCTTTTCCCTCAGCGAGCCGCAAGACATGAGTTTTGATCACCGTCAGATCTTCGTAGATCCACGGCCGAGGCTTTCCTGCATCATCAAGATGCAAGAGTTTTAATTATTGTGAGCATGCCTCCTTGTAACATGTGGAGAGAACAATGTCACAGGCCTGCCTTGTTCAAAGAATAATGCATGAGGAACTTCCACCGTTAGATCTGTGAGGATCAAGGGTTGGTGCTTTCCTGCTTGATGGAAGTGCAAGGGTTTTAATTATTGTGGGCAAGCACCCTAGTGACACTTGTCCCAAATGATGTCACAGGGCCACCCTTATCGCAAGGAGATACATGATGAGTTATGGCCATCCAATGCGAATAGATCCATGGATGAGGCTTCCCCACATTATCAAGATGTGAAAACTTTAAAAAATGCGAGAAAGTGCCTCGCTACCGCGTGTCTCTATGGGACCTGTTTCTTGTGTGGGTCACCAAGGTGTTGCTAGGGTGGTTACTGAGGTGGGGCCAAGTGTCATGGGCCTGGTATATGAGCAAGTGCAGAATACAAAAGATCTTCTTGATCATTGATCTCGCGAAGATCAATGATCAAGGCTTTCTCGCTTTACGGAGTTGCAGGGAAGTTTAAAAATGTGGGAAAGCGTCAGAGAGACATGTGTCTCAGTAGCCCAGCTAGGTTACCAATGGTACTAATAGTTAATGTGACTGCCATGGTTAGGGTTTTGGGGTGGCATCGTTAATTTAAAAAGGCATGGTCAACTCAGGAGCACACCATGAGTTGGCAAAAGGAAACAAACTCTTTGGTCCACGTGGCCTACCCTACTCAAAGATTTCAGTTAACTTGCTGACCCTACTAATTCACAAGATAGAAATAAAGGAAAACTAGGATTTTTTGCATGAATTTGACCCTCATGATCGATTCCAACCACTTTTGAGTGAATACAAAATAAAGAGGAGCACTCTATCACCTTTGATCTGATCCATCTACCTAGTCAAAATTGTTTAATGGCATCATCTCTGTCTTCTTAGGGCCCTGTTCCAATGAAGATTAGATATCATTACATCTGGATCTGTACCCAGATCAGATTTTCTTCATGATTGTTCTTTGTAGGACTTCAATGTAGTGGTTGTAGAGTAATTTCAGTTAGAGGAAATTTTAGTTATGCCTGAACTATAAAGGCAATTTTTGTAGATTTTGTTATGGGCGACCCGTCTCTGACTTCTCTAATATTGCTCCGCAATTTCATGTGTAAATTTCCTTTGCCTCTAAACTGTATGACATTCTGCCTTATCTCCTTCAACCATTGATGTAAAGTGCAAGAACTATTTGCCTCTCATCAGTGTATTGTAGAGATCTGCAATCTACATGACTATATCTATTTTGGCATGTGAATGATATATAAGTGAATCTTCTCTTTCCTTGTGTCATTCATTTTGGTTTCCTAATCTGCATGTGATTGTTAGATTAAAGCAAGTCTAAATGTGTATATCTTTTGGTGGCATGATGGTTTAATAGTGCATGTATGGGTAGAGATTGGTTTGAACACTCTATTTTGATGCATCACCCCCTTAGGTTAGAGTAGGTAGATTTTCTTTCATGCATTCCTTCTCCCTTTTCCTCTCTAAGAGTAGTTAGGTGCACCCTGATAGTAAAGGAAGCTGACCTTCTCCAGAGACTCAACCTCATAGTTCAAGTCCCACAGCTTGGAGGTTGTTTCCATGTTTCACAAGGTTGCCCTTAGGTAAAAACTTTGGACAAGGGTGCAAACCTTTGTGACAACAGGGACCATCTTGAAAGACTTTTCTGGCTGGACCAATCAAATATTTCTATCCTATTTATATAATTTTGTCTTGACTGTGATTTGCAATGTCTCTAGACTTAGGAAAAATTATCAACCCTTTGCACATTTGATAAGAAGAATTAGATATGAAGGATTCCTTCTATATTTTATCACTCCAAAAAAGGTATTTAGAAATTTTATTGTACACTCTTCCTTAAGGTATTTACTGATGTATACCTGAACAAGAGAAGCCAACAATAGACCACCTATGGTATCTCTTCCCTTACAAGGATTGCAAAGTTTTACATGCCAACCAAACAACTCACTCGTTATGCTCTTATCGCATCTAGATCCAACTAAGAACACAAATAAGCCATGAAGGTATGCAAGATTCAAATCATTATCACTACCTCATAGCATGAGCTCTGCCTTCTCCATATCTCACAAACATCAGATAGTGAAGCTTCAAACAATAGGGAAGCATCACTTGATATCCATCCTTACTCAATTTTTTATATCCTAATGTGAATCATCATTATTTACATGAGATTTGAAGAGAGATGAAATAACCCAACAAGGTACAAATTGATCCCAAGATTCACATCCCTAACAAGCACTTAACTTTGAATGTACTCATGTTTCTTTTCAAAAATTCTTAGTAGTCATTAAAGACTTCAATGTTTTTAATCCCTTTTGATTTTAAATCTGGGAGATCATGAATTGATATGTCCATGAAAAAAGAGTCTATATTATAACTACTTGAGCTCATGTTAGCAAAAGAATCAACAACCATGTTCCCCTCTTAAAACACATGGGAAATAAAATAAGTATCAAAAGTGTCCAATAATTTCCAAATTCTCTTCATAATATATTTAATTTTCAAATTATCTATTTTCTTGTTGATTACAACATTGAAAATAAAATTGAAATCCACCTCTACATGCATACTCATAATTTTAATAGTTTTAGCATGCTCTAAATCATATAACAAGGCATTTGCTTCAACAAGATTATTGGTTGGACATCTAGTAAAGAAATACATTTAAATGCTAAAACTAAACCCCTATGATCACAAAGACACATACCACATCCATATTGGCTAGGATTTCCCCATGGTGAGCCATCAAAATTCAACTTAATAAAATTATTATCAAGAGGAGTCCATCTAATTTTGGAACAATTTATCTTTAGTTTTCTACTATTTGGAATCATAAATATAGGGATGTGAATTAGATTCCATGACTTAACCAGATTATGATCCCATTCTATGAAGTTGTAATTGCAAATTTTGTCTTTAACATGCGATTTAACCACCTTTGAAATGGATTGCTCTAATTTTTTTACAACTTTCACTTATGAAGTATAATTTCTTAAGATTCTCTTGTTACGTTCCCACCAAATAGCCCAAATAGTCATAGTTGGTGCATAAAGCCAAATACTTGAAAAGAAAGATTTGGAATGAAGAATCAACCATGACTGGAAAAACTCCCACAAATTGTTCAAAAATGGCACATAGAAGTTAAATTTTTCCACATGTTGTAGTAAGATTAAGCAAAGGGGCATAATAATAGTAAGTGATCAACATTTTTCAGATTTTACCTAACATAACACACATTGAAAAGGTTGGAAAATATTAAATTTATGAAGCCGATTACTAGTCAGAATCCTATTCCTAAGTACTAACCAAGTGAAGCATCCTACCTTTGGTAGAATTACTTTGTTCCAACATAGGGTATAAGTTCATTATTTAGACATGTTTTTCTCCATTAAGAAAAGAGCCTTGTACCCATTTTTAATATGATACTCACCATTTTGTGATGGGGCCCATATCAGTTTGTCCTCTTTTACATTTAAGAAGAGTCTCCTATGTGATAATATATTATAAAGGCTCTTCTTTTTATTCATCGAGATTGGCAGATCATATGGATTTTTCCAAATTACTTTACTCAAGTACATATTTGAACTACCAACACATAATCAACAACATAAGTTCCCCGGTTGCATTTTATAATATTGATGGCATTTTTGAGATTTGTACATAGGTTCAAGGGTGGTAATCCATACTAGGAGTCTTCCCAAAATTTGTTAATAAACCATTATTTACCACCTATGAAATGTATCTAGTGATAATTTCTCTTAAGGATATTAGGTAGTTCCACATAGCAGACCCCTGAGTTGGATTATACATAGACACAATTCTATATGGATCCAAATTATCCAAGTACTTAATTTACATAATTTTACACCATTTGGTATTTGGCTTATTTATCATTTTCCATATTAATTTTTCTCCAAATGTTGTTTTCCTTTTTGACATATATTATGTAAGCCAATTATGCCAACACCTTATCTTGAGACATCTCCTTTAATGATATGAAAGGAATTTTGTTTTCATCTGACATGTTTCCATTTTATAGGAAATCTCTGATTGGTTTCTCAATTTGTTTGATGATTCCTAGAGGAGCTTTTAAAATTGATATATTATAATTGCAGATAGAGGACAGGATAGATTTGACCAACAACATTTTCCTAGATAGAGATATAGCCAATGATATTTCCAAGAAGCAATTCTACTTCTAATTTTATCCACTACTATCTTCCAATGTGCTAACTTAGTTTCTCCTGCAAACAAAGGGAGTCCTAGATATAAGGATGGTAAGATCTCTTGAGAAAAGCCCAATATGTTGACTATCTTATTGGCGATAACTACATTGACAAAAAATAGAAACACCTTTGACTTTTGATTATTAATTTTCTACCCAAAAATATCTAGATGTATAGATGCAAAGTGTTTTTGATCTCCCTAATTTCTTTCACATTAGCTCAAGAAAATAGAAGTGTATTATCTGCAAGCAATGCATGAGTAACTCCTATTGAAGATTCATTAATTTAAACAACCAACCATTTGCCTTGGTCTTTCTTAAACTTTGTGATTCTTATTAAAGCTTCAACCATGATTATGAAGAGGGATGGAGAAAGAGGATTGCCTTGCCTAACCCCTTGAGTTGAAGAAAAAAAACATATAGGATCACCATTGATAATGATCGAGTCACAAACACTAGTAATATGATTTTTGATCCATCTACACCACTTTTAATTGAAGCCAAAACTTTCAAGTACCTTAAACAAGAAAGACCTTCTAACCTTATCATATGCTTTCATCATGTCCAATTTGATCATTACTATAGGGGGCTGATCTATATGAATTGAATGATGAACCTCACATGCCACAATAGCATTTTCCATTGTTTCTTTGCTTGGAATAAAACTTCCTTGTTAAAGAGAAATTATTTTACTTTTGATTAGATTTTAAAATAATTTTATTTTTTTATAAAATTATGAAAAATACTTCATAATTATCATTTACTATTTAAATTATAAATTTTTTGTCTTATTATTAATATGAGACCAAGGAAGGTTACATATGCATCCCTTTGGATGCAAATTTTGGTATTTGAGTAATTCAATTAACCAATGAGAACATGATATTAAATTTTATTGGACCAAAATATAAGAGTTGATTATAAATATTTATTTTTAATACTTGTAAAACATGACCTTTATAAATTCTCATTGGTTTGAGCAAGCCGAAAAGTCATTTTTCTTTAATATAAAATATAAAATATATTAAACATTAAAAATAAAAAATATTTGAAAGATATTAAGCCAATTCTTGAAGATTCTCTTCTAAATATTCACTTAGGAGGCTGGTGATGCAAAGGTATATGGAAGTCTAATGTTTCTAAATCACAATACACCAAAGTAGGTTCTACTTTGTGACAATTTCTCACAAGGAGCTTACTTTCCCCAAATATGACCAAATTGACTTAGTTTTTTATCCTAGGAACTTGGGATCACATACTCTTTATCAAAAGTGAACCTTTCATCAACCCCAACTTGCTATCTATAACTTTTCACATCAAACATTAATATAAATGCTCCTATAAACATTGACTATAAAAAAAGAAGATTCCATATAAATTCATAGTGTGTGTAGACACATTTTTATTATTTTAAAAAACTTTAGGGACTCCAAGTATAAAGATATTGTTTCCCTCATTAGCACCTATAACTCTCAAGGTTTATTTTCTCATAAATAAGCCCAATGATTTTAATATTTGTAAATACACATAAAATCATCAAAATAACCTTCAAATTTTCCTTTACACTCTTATTCATACCTTTGTACTCAAACACCCAATTATTTGTGGCTAGTCACGTAGGGATTGCTAGTTGTAATTTGTATTTTTGACCATTGAATCACCTTGTTCCTAGTTCAAGGCCTCTACAATATTATAAAGTACACTTTTCCCCTCTAGTACCCTAAGAAAGTGAATTTTTCATTGGTGCAACAAAGGGTTATACACCATTTTGTGTCAAAACCTTACATGCTTAAGGTTTTAAAATAGATTTTGCAAATTCATATGGATCTATCTCATAGAACTAAACTAAATGGGACCTAAATTAAAATACACCCATTCCTATAACTTTATCTCCATCTAACTATCCACTATAGGTAGGGATATCTACTTTAGGCTTTGAGTGTGCTTCTTTTAGGACATCTATAAGTACCTTTTGATTTACAACCACTTCTAGGATTATAGACCTCTCTTCTTTCATCTTAGCTTCATCTTTTAGTTCCCTCTTGTTCATCATCTTCCTTTTTCTCTTTCATATTTTTTATTTCTTTGGCCATTATGACCTTCCATCTTCTCTCATCCTTTTCTACATCCCTTGGAGTTCCTATTCCATATCTACCTTCTTTAGAGGCATTATGTTATCCCCTCTTCACTCTCTTCTACAAACATACAACCAACTCATGTACTACTATTAAATTTGATACCAATATGATGCAGAGGCATGAAGAATTCTAAAGATTTTTAACCACAATACACCAAATTAGGTTCTACTTTTTCACAATTTCTCACAAGGCACCTGCTTTCCCTAAACTTGATCAAAATAGCTCAGTTTGATCCTATTAACATGGGATTACATGATCTTTATAAAAAGTGAACCTTTTATCAAACCCAACTTGCTAGATACAACTTCTTACATAAAACATTAATACAAATACAAGATTCCATCTAAATACATAGGGTATATTAGGCACATTCTAATTGCTTTTCCAAAATTTAGGGACTCCAATTATTAACAATTTTCCTTATTGACATTGAAAATCCACAAGGGTTATTTTCTCATAAAAAGACCTAATCCTAATAGCCCTTCCTCAAGACCTTTAATACCATAACTTTATAAAATTATGAAACACTTACTAAATTAAGGCTAATTTTAGATACCCTTTATCAAGACATGAAACATTCTTGATTTATGTGGACAATTATTAGATAGAAATATAATAGTTACATGCTTGATATAACCAATAATGCAAATGAATGAAGCACACACAAAAAAATAGAATACACAAATGGGGTTCATCTTATGGTGTAGTGGTTTTGTAGTTGTGTTGTTAATGATACAACCAAGGTTCAAATCCCTACTTGGCACAAAAATAATATTATTATTGGATGGGCCCACCTTGGTTGTCATGTGTGGTGATGGATAGGTGCACATGTATGAAAAATGAATGGAGATTCTGGTGTTTAGGGCGATCACTAATAGAGATGGAGATAAAAATGGTAAATTCTCAAGATCATCACTCTATTAGGAGTGCTTGTAGTCTTTATGTTAGACCCACTTTGGGTGTGTTAGTTGTACTTTGGGATTGGCATCCTTTTTTGGATTTTGCATTCACAGGTCTTGGGTGTTGCATTCAGGGATGAGGTCCCCTAGATTTTTGGACTCACTAGTTCATATCTCTTATCAGAAGAAAAATATTATTGAAAAAAAAAGTTAGAATACACAAACTTAATGTGGTTCATCTAATCTTGGGTAGAGTTAACCACTTCTAGTCATTACAAGGCGGAGTCACACAACCATCAATGCAACCAAGCTACTCTATATAAGATGAATCATGTACATAAGTAAGTATGTACCTAGCTCTATAGGAGTTGAGTAAATTTTTGGGTCACATAGTACTTTTGTATATGTTTCGGGCTCATTAGCGATCAAGAAATTTTTTGAGAATACAAGTTTTGAGTTACTTAGTATGTATTGAGCATAATGAAGGTCGAGCATCAAGAAATAGTAAAGGCTGAGCTATAGAGAGTTTACATAAAAGTTAGAAATGGAACAAAGTTTTAGGAAAAATGATTATCAGGCCAACTTGGAAGGGATATTTAATTTTTGAAGAGGTTTTCATAGAACATTTAATACTTTCAAAGGTTGTTACATAATATTTACCCATTGTGGATCATAGATCCATATGTTGTGTGTTTGATGATTAGGATGAAGAGGCAAACATGGAATCATCTAGAAAGCTCTTCATGAAACTCTTTATATAGTAATGATCTTAACCTAGATTGCATTCCAATAGAGAAGGAGATGAAAAGAGTTAAGCCATATACGGAAAAGGATTGAGATCAGATTAGAAGTCATTGAAGGTTTCTATTATCATCTAAGAGACCAATTGACCTAGTCATTGTAGTGAAGTGAAAGGGAAAGACAAGCATATCATATCAAAGGATAGGGTTAGTTAGCAAGGAGAAGACTCAAAATCAGCTTATAGAGAAAACCAAGAGTCAGATATTGAATTAGTTTTAACAAACTTGAATCAGGGTAAATCTATTAATAGAGTGGTCTAAATAGATCTTTGTGAATCTCCTAACAAAGTCTTTACTTTTTTGTAAGTGTTAAATCCTCTAACAAGGTCAGACCTTATAACAATCTCTGAAGCCTTTAACAAGGTAGACCCCTCATAGGTTAGATCATATTTTATGGTCAAACATTGTAACCTTAACTGGTTAACTTTATTATTGTAGTAGTGAAGATTTGTGGGTGTCATCCTCACCCCAATTTTACCTTCACCTTGGAGGATTTTTGGGTAAAAGATACCATGTTATATATTTTACTTTTGTGCATGTGATTGATTAGATTTATATGTTACAAAAAATTTACATCACTAGCTTTACATGCACAAGTTATTGATAGATGTGGATGAATCTATGAAAAGTTTAAAGTACTTAAGATTTTGATTCACCCCCCACCCACCCCCCCTTAGTATCTAGTTTATACTATTTATTTCTCCAACAATCAACAATCGGTATCAAAGCATTGGTTCTCTGAGAGAAGCTTAATAGCTTGGAGATTAGATCTTGGAGATGGAGGCATTCAAAGTGGATAAGGTTATTGAAAATTAGATGATTGACATTCAACTCACATTGTAGAAAATTAAGAAGGCAAGACAAGATATGAAGGATTCCCTAAAAAAGAGAACGACAATTGCCATCTGTTGAGCTATTGTTATGCACAATACTAAGTGGCAAGAATTCTTTCAAACTCCTCTCTTGAAAAGTAAATCTTGTGAATCAACTCCAAGGTTCTAGGTGATCTTGCGACCTACTAGAATCCGCTCAGTTGAAGATAAATGTTTTTGATCATGAGGAGACCTTTTCTGGTTTGAGGTGACTTCCTATAAGATGTGGAATCTACTCACTGCTTCAAAATTAATACACAAAAAGAACTATGTTTTTGTATTTTTCTATTTTTTAATGAATGCAATCTAACAATGCAACTAATATGAGTTCCTAATTTAACAAGGGATTAATAAAAAAAATAATGAAGATAAGGTAACAAGAAACTTTAAGAAAATAACATGAAAGAAAATCCTAATGGGCATAAGCTATGGAAACAATATGTCTATGAGTTAAGATTTTGAAGAAATTAGTGCGTAACCAATAAAAGTAGGAGCAACACTTTCTTGATTCCACTGATGTAATCATCGATGGGAAATGTAGTAACCGTATGATATTTCACTCTTCATCAAATTTCAAGGCCACTAAAGTGCACTTATGTGAGACAAAAATTTATGTAGGCACAATTTGGTGATTTCTTCTTGAGCTAGATACATCAACAAAATTTGTCAAACCATAGCTAACACCAAAATTAAAAGATCACACAACTAGAAATAATCATAATACACTTTTGGCTCAATCACAATTCCATGAACATAAATTCAAAAAATATTACACATTTAGGCAAGAATCAATGGGAGCACAAAAATCATATATTATTGCAAAATAATGACGGCCCTGATTACATATTACAATCTTGTATTTATAAGAAATCATCTTCTCAATTTGTATTGAGAGTGAGAGATATATTCATGCAATCATATGCTTCTAATTTAATAAAATAAACTAATTATATACAAACTAACCATCTAACTAGTTCTTAGTAGGACTCCATCCATTTTTATATCATTAATTAGATGCATGAGCCTTTACATGTCATAAAACAAAGAAATAATGAGAAAATAAGAAGAAGTGAGTCTTTAGTCGATGTGGAAGTGTCTAAAAGTGTCAAAAATTGAAGCTAACCCTTCACTGGCATCTATTAGAGTTAAACTACAGTCAAAATACATTTTTGATGCATGAAAAGCTCTCATTTTGGGAAATGGCAGTTAACTGTCAGCACATCTTTGGAAAAGTGCACTTCAGAAGAAAGTACATTAGTACACCTGTGCACCTTTAACTTCTTCAAAATTCTTCCAACACTTTGTGAAAAAAGTGCACTAGTGTACCTAGCGTAGCAATACACCTCAAAGATCCAAAATTGTAAAATTTTACTGAGTGTCAAAAATGAAATTCTAGCTTCAGGGTTGTGTCCCCCTTCATACTAGAGCTATGTCTAGATGCTTGCCCTTGAATTTCTCAATAATCCCAGTGATTTTTGTTGCATATAGTATATCTAAAGCATTATATTTATCCTTGACCTTCTGCCTATAGTTGTCTACCTCAATACAGGTCTCAGCAAAATTCTCAAGTTTAGTATCCAACTCTAGCAAGACTTTTTTTGTCCTGAATGCCTACCAGATATCTTCATCACTAGAAACCTCATTAAAAATATTCCTGAATTTTTGCACTACTACCTCAACCGGTATCAATTTCTCCCATGCATCATCTTCAAAAATGTTGAGACATGCATCACTATAATGTTTCTCTGCTTCCAAAATTTGCTCTCAGTTGTGGTCCTTGAGCTAGTGGATCTCCGCATGTAATGACTCCACTAATTTATTTCTATCCACTATCTTTTCAATGCAATTATCAATTAATTCTAGTTCTTCTACAATATATACATCCATGAGTATTCTATATCTCTGGCCCTTAATTGCCTGTAGCACCTATAAATCTTTTCCCCATCCATGTACCTCATGCATAATACTAAAATCTTGCTTCACAATTGCTACCATTTTATCCACATTTTCCTACATAGCATGAATTAGCTTTAGATTTCCTTGGATGATAAGAATGCCCTTTTCATCAAAACTTTCCTACCGTTGCTAACAAGCATTCAAAAATGGATCTAATTGTACCCCTCCCCCATCTCTTCTTTCAAGTGCAACATTTAGAGTCTCCTCAGGGTGTGTAGAATCCAAGGGACCAACAACTTTGGCTAAATATCCTTTTAGGATTTTATTTTTCCTTCAAAGTGCTATTAGTTCTACCCCTTATTGTTCCAAACTTCTAAATACCTCCTTCATTATCAAAGGTTCAAGGAAAGGATTGATAGGTCTTTTCCTTTGTCGAAAAGGTTTGGCATCAAGTTTGAGTGGAATATCATGTGTAATAATCTGAGGATCATATGTCTTCAATTCTTCATAGCTCCAGGCAATAACATCCTTATACTTTGTAAGAAATTTAAGCATTTCTTCCCTTTCTTTTGGCTTGCATGCTTTCCCAATCCTTACCATTTTAGAAACATCATCCATACATAAATTGTACGAATCATATTCCTTGGTACCTTTCTCTTTAGTAGTCCTTTTATTAAATGCTAAATTTGTCACAATAAAAAATGCACTCCAACTTGATCATCCCCTTAGAAATAGTATTAGTTTTCAAATTTAGGATTCCATCTTCATCTTGAGGCTCATTGTCCTTAGGTGTATCATTTGGAGTGTCATCAATTTCTTGTCCCTTAAAGTGGCCGCTGCACATAATAAATTCAAGTATATTTTGATCATCCTAAAAAACCTTGAAAGTTTATGATATTGTTAGGAATAGATGGAGCAACAACCAATTTGACTGAAAACCATTTCAATTTTGTTCTTTCAACTAGTTGTAATGCACTTTTTGGAATAGTGAGGGCATCTGCTACCATGTTTTTCCTTCTTGGAATAGATTTTATGTTCAAAGCCTCAAAATCATCTAGTAAATCTCATACCCATTTTCTATAAGCAAGCAACCTCTTACCATTATAGGAATACAATGATTTCACTTGTCGAATAACCAACTAAGAATCTCCTTCAACTACAAGAGTTGTAACTCCTTTCTTGAGTGCAAAAAGAAGTCCCTAAATCAATGTTTCATATTTTGAAACATTATTAGTACATCTAAACTACAATTGATATGCTGCATAGAAAGATTTACCTTTTGGAGTAATCAACTCAATACCTCTACACTGGCTCATGATTTACATTTGGAACTTTCGAAGTGAAGTGTCCAAATTGGGTTTTTCTTGGGTTTCCTAACCTTATTCTTATTTCTCATTAGCTTTTCCTTTACCTAATCTTGGAAGGATTGTCTATTGGGTACCCATTGTAGTCTTTGGTGGGGTGGGCTCATTGATTTTCCATTGTTGTTCCTTGAAACTAGGAGTGTATGTTTTTCTTGTTTGTCTTGAATTTCACCTATCAATTCTTTGATTTCATCCACATTAGGTTTAGGATGGACAACTACTAAAGTCCATTCTTGGCCTTTCACATACTATCTTCTTCTTTGAACTTTGATCATTCTAAGTGGAGGAGAGGACAAACCCCTAACATCTAAAGAAGTAGTGCTATATAATGCTTTTAGATCTTCAATTTCCTCTTCAATCTCTTCAACAATGTCAGACATGTTTGTATAACTTTGATTTTCTATGGGTTCATTTTTTGGATAATTTCTTTTCTCTACTTCCATCATTTGTGTTAACACCTTAGCAATTGCTTCTTGAAATGATAAATATTCAAACTCTGAATGACTAACTTTATGCAATCGACAAAATCTTGAAAGGAGGAGGATATTGGGGTCAACTTCTCCTCCTAGACACCATAAATTAGCCATCATGTGGTATATGAATTGTGTTACAACCTCATCTTTTGGGGTTGAAATTGTGGACTCCATATCTTGATCATCTGATGTTTTGATCAAAGTTGTATAAAAAACCATTACCTTATAGGAGCCTAAATCTATTTGTAAGAAGGCTACCTCATTAGGAGCATTTTATTATGTAATCATCTTTTTCAACTTTGGCTCTGCATCTATTTTGATTTGGCTATTTAAACCTCTCCATGGTAACCAAAGCTGAGTAAAATCTATGGAAAACCATCCCCTTAGGCATTTTGTCCATTCTCTACTTAGGAGTAATCCATATGTTTCTAGGATATCAACCACATGTATATCAATGACATCTTGAATCTGTGGGTCAACTATTGACTGTATCCAAACATCTTTTAATATGCCAATGACTTTCACCTCTATTTTGTTCATTTGTATCACTATTTAGTTGGTAGGTTGAGGGATGACTCCTAACCTTTGCACTATGGACAATGACATTACGTTACATGAAGCTCTTGAATTTTTTAGGAAATTGTTAAGGTTCTTCCCATGTATCCTGATGCTAAGAAAAAATGGGGGTACCTCCACCTTGTCTTTAAACATAGTGGGAATTACCTCTACAACATTAACTTGTTTAGATAATGTCTTTTGAGGGGTAGTGTTTGTATTGTGGGATACCTTGGTATGATCCAGAGTCTTCATGAGCACTTCTCATTGTTGTGAACAATTTTGCAGCTTGTCAAACATGGACATGTTGGCCTTTGTTCACTTTAGGTCTTCTACAACATTATACTTCTTAGTAGACCAAGCAAGATTTTTCAATATTGTTGGTACATTTCCTTGGTTCTAATTTTGTTGTCCTCCATATGATGGTTAACTGGTACTCAATTATTACTTGCTCTTAGATCAAGAGTAGTTGGTTGTAGTGCTGGGGGAATTCCATCTATCAGAGGTTCTTTTCTACTTCTTAGGTTGTACATATTTTGATTATCATTGTGAAAGTCAAACACCTCTTCATGCTGAAGGTTAGGTTTCTAGTTGAATGGCAATGAAAATTCTTTGTTGATTGACTATTCTACCTGTGCATTCTATGTAGAATCATAGGACTCTAATAGCATGGCATTAAATTGCATAGGAGGAGCATTATTTGTTTACCTGCAAATTTTGAGTCATTTCTTGATTTCCATCATAATATGAACCATCATTGTTAGATGCATTTTGACCATCGTCATATTGATTGATATCTGTATACTAAACATTATTGTTGTTATTATCTACAGAAATGCTTCCGTCATTCGAACGAGTGTTCCATTGTCAGCTTTGTCTTTGGAAGCCATTATCATAGTTAGGAGGATTGAAGTTGTTCCCTCCATTATTGTTTCCTGTATTGTTGTTTCCACTTTTGTTGTTTCCACTGAAGTTCCTATTATAATTTTGGCTATAATTGTTTTTGTAGGGGCCAACATTTTTTCTTTGAAAATTGTTATTTTTCCCTTATGAAAACCTTAGACAAGTCAGCTCATTGTTCATTTGTGACGTAGTCTTTTTCATTTGACTAAATTCAAAAATAAAGCTATTGTCTGCATCTACAGAAACAACTACCTTTTGTTCAAAGAAAGTAGCTTTCCGAGGTTCATACCCTAGATATGTTAGAGTGGGGATTTTTAGAGCGGGTGTCTACTATAATGGAACTGGATTCATAAGCATGAATTGGCTAGGCATCATGGGTATTCCAATAGGGTATGTTGGCATTGCTGTGACAACTTGAGTTGGAAGCATCAATCCTCCTCCATTAGGATTGGCTTGCTTAGTAAAAATTATTGCTTCTATGAAGACTTTTTCCAATGTATCAATATTTTCTACAAGAAGTCTTCTCAGAAAGATATTAGTAAGAGGGCCCATAGCATTTAGATAAATCTAAATAGTTACTTCAACTAGTATAGTATATGGTGTTTCCAATTTGTGATATGCCATGTGAAAGTGATGATTGAAGTACAAAACCATCTTAGTTGGGTCTCTTTTGATTGATATGAATTGTTTATGTATCACTACTAGGTTGATAAAAGTTTTGAATTGTTCTAGGAACAGTTTTTTGAAAGTATCCCAATCTCCAATACATCTAGGCAGTAAATTAAAATACCAATTAAAGTAAACTTCCCTGAAAGAGTAGGGGAATAAATGAAGAACAACATCTTCATTGGCAATTGGTTGCAAATTTCTTTGAATACTTTGATGTGATCTTCAGCAATTCATGTTTCTACATAAATGAACCTTGGGCAAAACTTCTCAGGATTCTTGGAAAAGTCAAGGAATGCACCTCTTAAGTTGATTGGTGAGTCTATAACATTTGCCAAAAAGGCCATTGGAGGATTTAGTGGACCTAAGGGGAGTTATTATGGAGGTGGAGTTGAAGAAGATGATGAAATTTTGAATGGAAGTGGCTAAATTCAAGGTATTCCTTTGTCACTACGAGGCTTGTGAAATTGGCTAAGCTTGAGAAACTCGTGTGTACTAGGGGAAGATTTCAAAGCTCACTGAAATGGGGATTTTGGATCGAGATCCTCTAGTTTTCATCGATTCTAAAAAAGTGCACCTTTGTAGAAGCACACTTTCTCACAAATAAGGTGGAGCTCAGAATTTAGCACACCAGTGCACCAACACACTAGCATAGCAGTGCACCTAAATTTCTTGAAAACTTAGAAAAAAAATTTAACTTGTAAAAAGTGTAGAATTTCAAAACTTTGGCAGACTTTTCTTCTATTCCAAAAGTCAAAATGGTCACCCTCCTTCTAGCGCCGCTTCTATCTCTGTTTCACTGGGTGTAGTAGCTAGTGGTAGTTGTGGGTCATCCTGAACTTGTGATGCCCTAGTATCCACCAGCCCTTGTACATTTACTTCTCCTTGCTGTGGAGGTGCTGGGATTTCACCTTGTTTTGGTTGAACTCTCTAAGGGGAACTTCTTTACCTCTTCCCTTGGCCTCCACCTTTCTGAGCCTGATAATAACCCACCAACCTATCAAGTTGGTGTACTATTTCTAGCCTCACTAGAGATTGAGCTACAAAGGTAGGGATGATAGCTTTCTTCTCTCTACCTTTGGCTAGATAGGCTTGTGCATGAAAGATTACTATTTTAGGAATTGCATCAAGCTCAAATTGTTTCTTGATCCATTCCTTCATCATTTTCATGACATGCCTCACCCTGTGGTTGATATCTAAATTTTCCTCTTTATCAACTTCTACATTCATAATAGGCCTATTGCCTATTCTATCCCTATTGAATAGAGGATCCAACAACTTATCAGAATCTTTTTGCAATATGTTCAAAGGATTTTTAATTTTTAGGACCTTCTCTACTAAGTACAAAGTCATCCTACAATAATCCCTTATTCAGATAACGTAGTCATTTGTAGCATTCATCCAGTGATCCTTGATGGCTTTCTCATGGCTAAATGTTTTACCTACTAAATACTGTACTCTCCCTATGTTGTTAAAACATGGCCATGGAGAATTGTACTCCTCCAAGGGATATTGATCCCATTACACTCAAAAGAGGGGATGTCTTGCCTCCAATCTACCTGAAAGGGTCCTCTAACCAATGGCCAAATCCAACATTTTTTATGTTGCCTTCTTACTCTATCATAGGTAGATAAGATTTGTCAAGGGATCTCTAAAAGAACCAATTTTTCACAATGGTAACTCAGGAGCTTCTTGGGGTTTTTAGTGGTACCTGCTACCCTTAGATATGTGAATGTTTTGAATTGAATGTAATATGCTCTGAGTACTATTATCTACTCTATCACGTCATCTAATAACCTCTTTTCATAATCCGCTTCTATAAATCTAATTATAGAAAATATAAATGCATCATTTATAATTTTGTTCTCTTTGCTTTGTTTTGAGAGCTTCTTTTTCACCAACTATGGGTACACAATGTATGGCCAGGCATTATGATCTTGCATGCTACCCTTTTTGTATAGCCCTAGATAGTCTGTCACTCTTGTAGCCAATAGATAGACCAAATACGATGTCATATAGAACTTCCTTTTGTTCTTTACCACCACCAATTGCTCGTACAAATTCTCACTAAGACTAGAAGCCCAATCTAGCGACATTTTTGCTTTCTTGATTATTTCAATGAAGTATACCATGAAAATATTTAGATGCCTTGTTGTGGGTAAACCCATGAATCTACTCAAAAGAATGCTGGAGTAACCAATATCCTCAATCATGTATCCCCTAGTCATATCAACTTTTCCCGTCTTCTTCCCCAAAGGAGTCTTCTCGATGAGGTAGGAGGACTTAATGATCTCTAAGGCTTCCTCAATGTTCTCCCGGTACCAACTTTCTGCTTGGTCATATGTAAGCCTGATGAACTGATCTGCCCCCAGGAGATGAAATACTTTCTCAATATTCTTGGGGTGTAGATCAAGGACAATTTCTCTTATTATGATTTTCACTACCCTCTCCTTAGGAACCAAGTGTTTTGCAAGTGTCATAACAAGCTCTGAAGATTGCACTGATATTGGGTATGAAGCTAAGTTGACCAATCCAAATTGGATAAGTGTAAAAACCATTGGTGACCTCTTAGTAGGTTTTTTGCAAATCTTAAGGAGTTCTCCCAAATCATTATGCCCCAATTCTGTATCCTTGATTTTTGAGTAGTCATCTTAGAATCTTGATTTAGTTAGAATGCCCTGGAACTTGAAGACAATGAGTTTTAGTGCCATTTTCTTGCCAAGTGAAGCTGATGAGGATGCCATTATATATGGACAAAAAGATGTCAATTAGTCCAAGGTTCGAGAAAAATGAATTAATTGAACCCTAGTATTAATGAAGAGAAAACCTAGAAAAAAGTCATTCTGTAAATACCATAAACCCCTTTTAAAAGCTTCAAAAAATACTAACACAGCTAGCGCACCTATTAGGTGCATCCGGTGTGCTTTATTTTATAATCAAATTTAAATAACTATGATGTGTGCACCAGTGCACCTCACTTAGGCTTTTTTATTTTTTTAATGCTTTGAACTTTGTACTTTGGCGTGCACCCAATTAGGTGCTCCTGCATGCACCCTAAAAAGATTTTTTTTTAGTGTTTAGTGTTTTTTTTATATATGTATTTTAGTTTTTAAAATGAATTTAGGTGTGCACTATTGCACCTAATTAGGTGCGCTAATGTGCACCCAAATTTTGGGCTTCGTGGTTGGAGTTTGGTTTTTTATTTCAATTTTATGGCTTTTAATATATTGTTGCACACTAGCACACCAAGTTAGGTGTGCTAATGCACACTGATATGCATGACATGTGTGTTTTGTGCAAGGAGGGTAGAGATAGCACACCAATAGAGGTGTAGTAGTTTTCTTGGGAGTTTTGAAAATGTGGCAGAGTTGGATGTGAATGAAGGAAAAGAAGATAGCAAAGTGAGGAGAAAGTGACCCCCCCGCCCTTTATATAGACTTTAGATAAAATACTTGGCATAACTGTGCAACTAAGAAGTTGCGCTACTGCACAAAACCTCTCTCCAACCTTTGGCACACTAGCACACCTCATGTGGTGTGCCTAGTGCACTAAAACTCTTAATACTTTAGCCTTTTCTTTTGAATCTTTTGATTTTTTGACCTTTGAGTATTTTCGACAAGACCTGGACATAAACTAGGGGCTTATGGGGGACCTCAAAATGATTTAGATCTCAATTTTAGGAGTCCAAAAGCCAAAAATTTAAAGTAGAGGGTCCCCATTTCCTATCAGAAATAAGGCATGCATTGTGGAACCACAACACCATCTAGATAAAATAGTTTTCTTATGAAGAAGTTAAGACTGAAGGATTCTTTGAACCAATCAATCAAACTGACAAAGCATATGCTAATCTACTTGACAAGAACAAACTCCTAAATGAAGAAATAAGAGGACTAAAAAGATCTTAGGGTAAAAGTACAAAGTTGTGTCACCTTTTAGGTTGACTTATCAGAATGATTGAATTTGAATATTTCTATCTAAAAATCTATTTTTTTGAAACATATGATCTAGATAAATTAATTCTAGCTAAGTTATATATGGTCTTATACTTTTTGAAGTGAAAATGTCTATTAAATGCATGTTTTATACTAGTTTTTATCCAATTACTAAAGAAATAAAATTATTTCAGAAAAATGGCATTTCAATAACTCTAACTATTTTTTATGATTTTTTTAATAATATGTCAACACCATTTTATAGTGCTCAGAGTCAATAATATTCTCATATAGACTTTATAGTGTTTTAGTTAGATATAGTATATTGTAATTAAAACATTCTACAACCACATATTTTAACACTTGGAAAGATGTCAGTTTTGAGAAAGAAAAATATATTAGATCATATTAAAAAAATACAAAAATTATATGATGTTCTAGAGGAGAGAGTCCTATTCTAGAATGCATAATTTTTCTCTTCGTTAGAATAGATTTTTTTTGAAAAATGTGGTGGGAGATGAAAACTATCAATTTAAGGTGAGTTGAGATTTCAATCCTCATAAAAGAGAAAATATAGGTCTAAAGCCAATTTTTATTTTTTATTGCTCTAGATATATATGTTATCTATAGCATAGTTTCATATCGTAGGGAAATAAGTTCATTTCTATATAGTTTTTTGGTAAGAACTAGACCCCTAATTTTTAGTGTTTTCAGCACTGAAAAAATTATCTATGAAAATTAGGAAAATATATCAATTTTTCTTCCAAATAATTATTAAAAATTATAATCCTAAACTTCATCCATTTCTACACATTTCATTAGTTTATTTCATTTCCAAATTCAAAATAATAATACCAATTTTATGTCATTGAAGATGAATAGTTATACTTTTGTTAGCCTTTTCTTTTACAAAAGGGTTACATAGGTTTGTGCTTTTACCCGAGAACATGAAATCCAATTAGTAAGACTATGTGAAACGACTGCACAAAAGAAGAAAGATGAAGAAGATAGGACTATGGTTGAAGAAGACAAAAGGGTAATGGCCACCAGACTTGAAGAAAGAATATCAAATATGAAAAAGCTCACAAACACTCAACTGGACATGATGAATCAACTCATACTTTCAAATTAGGAATTGAATCAAAAGGATGTGGAAATTGGAAATTTGAAATCATTGAATGACATACTAAATAATGAATTGAAAACTGAGAAGGAACCCATGGAGAGATTCAACAAACCAAAGGAAGTAATGAGTACTTTGAAAAATTTATGAAGTCATCAAGTTGTTCTAATGGTTTAGGACATTCATGTACTAAAAAAAGGGAATCATCCAAGAATGGAGTACTGAAGAATGAAAGGTCAAAAGGAAAACCAACATGCTATAACTATGAAAAACTTGGTCATACTACAAATAATTGTAGAAGTAAACATGGTATGCAAAATTCTAAACCTAAGTTTACTAGCTACTATTTTTACTGCAAGAAACAAGGACATCAGATACAATAGTGTTGGCCAAGACTAAAAAATATAAATGCTACACCTAAATTTGAAGGAAATTATTATAACTATCAAAAATATGGGCATAGAGCATATGAATGCAAATCACAAAAAAAATTCTACTAGACAAATTAGTGAAAGAATTATGCACCTCATAATACATCTTCCAATTTTCACAAATATGGAAATCAAAGAAAGAATTTTAGGAATCGAGTACAATAAAAAAACTAGACAAAGAACAAAGGAAAAGCTAAAGTAAACATTAATAAAATTAGGGATAAAATGAAACAAAAATGGAAAAGGAAAACAAAAGATTGAAATAGTCGAGCAAATAGAGCTACGATCACCCAATCCAATGAAGAAGTGATCATGTCATCTCAAACTAAGAAAGAGAGGTATGTATGGAACTATATACTTAATTGACATATCATACATTGATTAGTTCCTTACACGAAACTGTGCCAAAAGTTCATATCTACATATACAAGATGCATAAGAACAAATTTTTGAAAGGTTTTTGAATGTAAGAAAATTGTCTATGTTGACCAATCATTGCAACATGGACCAGGAAATTCAAGAATGATATGATAGAGATTGATTGACATGGAAGATATTGAGCTATAGACCTAGTTGAAAAGTGTCAATATTGACTGAGACAATTGGCTTCCACTCACTTAAGTACACAACATTAATGGAGACCCTAATTGATCAAGAAGAAGGTATAAAATAGATTTCAAAGATATTATCTCATACCTTGCTTCAGATTTCAAAAACATAGAGTGATTTAGTGAAAGAAGTTTGAATGAGTAAATATTTGAATTGTTCTGAGTATCCAGAGAAGGAAGAACTTCAAACCCTATCTACTATCATGGTAGTTTCATCAACCATTGGAATAAGTCAAGAAGTTAGTTAAATTCAACTGGTGAAGAGTGACACATGTCCTCCACCTAAGTTTCATGCTATCCCAGAGATTTCTATGAAAGGAGACTATTTGGGTCTGTTATCTTTGATATCACCTAAGGTCATTATGTTCCATGATCTCAGAAGTTCTTATATGTGAAAAATTGGAGAAGTAGGAGATTATGAAATAAGAGATTTTTATGAGAAGTTGTGTAATGAAGGAATTTTGAAGGACGAATTTCAAATTGTTGAAAGGAAAAGTTTAACTTGTGCCCTAGAATTCCTAAAAAAATTCAAATTTGAATGGATAAAGTTGTTTTGAGTAGAATTCATGACATGAAGTATTGGTTGCAAAATGGACTAGTGGAAATCACAAAGAAAATGATACATAGGGTTATAGGTTATCCAACCCCACACAAGAAGAATACCATGAAATATTTGAGCCATGAAGAAGTTGAGGCTAACACTGGAGCCAAGTGGAATGGACATGGTCTATCTAGTATAAACATGTTCGATCCATTAATTGAATTTATAGTGAGAATCATTGCTCACAAATTTTATCAATCTAGAAGATTGAATAGTGTACCTTGTATGACTGTGGATGAAGTGTGGAAGATTGTGATGAAAGATCATGAGTATAATCTTGTCGAGCTATAGAAGTTACAACTTGTAGAGAATATTTCATCAATAAGAAAAGAAAATAATTCAATGTGTAAGTTCAGATCCCTCATTGTTTGTATTTTCTTTTATATCCAAAAGTATTTTTTAGGTATTTGAAATGTTGTATGGGAGAAAGACAAACCATTGATGAGACAAATCAATGAGTACATATTACTCAACTGGGAGAAATTTTTAATAATGTAATGAATGCTTATTTTGATGAAGTTAAGAAAATAATGAAAAGGGGAATGAGAATTCCTAAAGAATTGGTCACAAAATATTACAATGACATATGTTTTCTTGTTGACATGGACAATACTTTTGTACAGGTAGTTAAGCCAAGAAAGGCTTGGTTACAAAGTTTTGAATATGAAATATATAGTGATGTTGTAAGTGCAAACATTGATGCACTACTCAAAGAAGAGATAGATTTTGAGGCTAAACCTTTTGGAAGATATGAGGAAGACAAAGAAAGAATAACTATGAACATCAAGATAGCTTCTAAGGAAAAGAAAAGGAAGAAAATGATTGAAGACTTAGAAGCTAAGCTAGGCACCCTAGGCAAGGTAAAAGAAAAATTGAAATTGACACAAGGTCTTAGTGAAGATGATGAACAAGACAATGGTGATGAGGAAGATGAAGTACAAGAAGGTGAAAAGGGTAAAGCCCTAGTTGTTGTCATGCCACTGAGAAAGAAGACTCAAGGAAAAAAGAAGAAGTAGATATTGACACCTCCACCACCAAATAAGCTAAGGACCAAGGCAACTACTAGTGCTGAGAAGACTACAAAGTAGAGTCTATTGGGCCAAGTGCCCCTAAAACAAGAAGAAGGGGATTGGCCAGAGGACCACCTTAGAGGAAACAATATTCTATTGATGAGGTATGTTTAGACATAAAGATTTTCCTAGGATTATCTAGTTTTAAATTTGTGAAATATTATACACTAGATAATGATGACAAGAATAGAATTGAGGAGGCTATGATAGAAATGATGTCAAATTTTAAGCTAGCTCCTAGTGAAATAGAGAGATAGATACCCAAAGATCTATATGAGAAATTGAAAGGAAGATGGGAATAGGTAGAGAAGGTAGAGAATATGATAAGGACTAACACATTAATCATAGTTATGCCTGATCTATCTTAGGAGCAACATAACACATTTTTGGAGTAGCATAGGAACATATTTGTTCCAAAATATAGAAATATTTTTATATTGATAAATAAGGAGGAATTTATACAATAGAAAAGTGAGTTGTCATGGAAGAGAATTTTTGGGTTAATAACAAAGAAAGCAAAGTTAGAAAATGTCAACATCATTGATGATTACAATAGTGGAGGAATTTTAAGTGTGCCAAGTTCACAAGACAACATGTCCCCTATACATGCTGACACCCCTGACACTCCAAAATCTAAGCAGTCAAGGCTCACAAATTTAGAGGTAGATGGTGAAGATAGAGAAATTAGTATAAATAATAAGATTTTTTTAGCACCTCGAATTGAGGAAGAAAAATAATCAAATAAAGCTTAATAGAGTGCAACTATTGTTGTCTCAAGGATAGATGCAAAAGCAAGATCAAGTGCTGACATCCCTTCACCAACTCACAAGGTAGTGTCAAGAAGAATCACTCTCTCACCTATCAGAAAGAGGATAGCAATAAAAGATGTTCCACCAGATATTGAGGTTAGTCCAGATGAAATCATTGAGATTCCACAGTTGGATCTAGAAAATCTAATCTTGGATAAATCTATTTTTCTCCAAGAAGTTTTGGCAAAGAAGAGGAGACAAGAAGAGCTTAGGAGGGAGAAAAAATAGAAACATTTATTATATGATGTAAAAAAAATTTTATTTATGCTTTTGATATTTAGAATGTAGAAGAAGGTGCACCAATCATAAACCAACTTGTTAATATAGTTGATCAAGTGAATGTTGGAGATATGGAATCAAATGTGAAGTTAATGGATTGGTTAGCAAGAAGATTTGAAACCAAGGTTGTGGAAAAAGTATCCATAACTATTGTCGAATAGAAAGTGAAACTACAAGAGAAATCATAGATTGTGATTGAGTTAATACAAAAGGTACAACATTTGTACACAATTTTGTCAGACGTGCCAATGTTTACACATACCATTCAAGAAAAAATAAACAATATTTAGGCTAAGATGAAGAGATCCTAAAACATTATTTTGTAGTCAAAAATATCAAGCACTGATCATTATAATAATCTATTGAATGCTCAAGGTTCATTGGCCAAGCTTCAAGTAGCTAACAGAAACATGAGATCCAAATTGATCTCTATTTAGGCAATGTTGATACCTCATTTGGAGGTCATGTAGAGAGAACTAAAAACAACCCAAGATCTTATCATATAAGATCATAATATTTTAGTGGATGATAGTTTAATTGATTCAACTACAAGATTACAGTTGTAGAATAATATTTTAGAGGCAACAAGAATCACATGGGATCATGCACTATCCATGATTACCAAAGTTCACAAGAAATTAATTGAAAGATATGGATTACTTCCACCCATTCAACCCCAACAACAACAACAAATCATGTTCAAAAACAAGGGAGAAAGTGTCATGTGTAGAGAAAAAAGAGATATATACAAATGGGCAAAGAGAATTGAAGAGAGATAGAGGAATCTGATGTGAACAATGTACAATGTACAGATTTGAATAAAGGTGAAATGATTTTGTTATTCATTTTTGTATATTATTTTTACATTGTTCATTAGTCATAACACTTAGGGGGAGAGCTTGTTATTAGCTTGTATTGTAATGATGTAAATATGACAAAGTGTTTTTTTCCACTAATGTCAAAGGGGGAGATTCTTGGTATCTCTAACCATTATTGTTTGTTAGTGTCAACCACTTAGTCATTTACAAGGAAAACTTAGATGGCCATCACTATGACCGAGCTACTTTATATAGGGTGAGTCATGTACATGAGTAAGTATGTACCTAGCTCTGTAGGAGCCAAGTAATTTTTAAGGTCATATAGTGTTTTTGTATATGTGTCAAGCTCATAAGCAACCAAGCAATTTTTTGAGAATACAAATGTCGAGTTACTTAGTATGTACCGAGCATAAGAAGGTGACAAACAACAATCTCGAGCATCAAAAAATAGTAAAGGTTGAACTACACAAAGTTTAAATAAAAGTTAGGAATGAACATATTCTAATTGATCGTATGGGTCAAAAGGGGTCGTAGGTTAACCTATCTCCCCTTTTCACACATAAGATCAATTAGAGTAATTAGATTTTGTCATGAACTATAGGTACACCATATAAGGCAAGAAACAATTAGATTTTAATTTCATTATACAAGCTTTGATCTTTTAGGTTATCATTTAAAAGGTTAACTACATGTGTGCATAACAACATATTTATAAATTTGTTTCCCTAACATTAATAACTAAATAAATTAATGCTATTTAAATGAAATATATATCCACTATCTACAAAAATCAATTTACAAAATAATTTAAATTACTAAACATTCACTTAAAAATTCAATCATATCTTATTCATGACACACACACAAAAAAACACCTCACATGGATGATGGAGGGAATAATGAAGATCCTTCCTCAGCTTTCAATCATAACCCTTCATTTTCCATAAGGTTCCTTTGGATATTTATGCAAAAGATATCAAATAACTAATATTTTACTAGATTTTTTTTTTTTTAAATGAATGTGTTCCCCTTACCCAAGACATGCAAATTTCCAATCACTTTTTCATGGGGTTTGAGTGTTTTGAAAGAAAAAAACAAAATTTGGGGCCCAACCTTTCAAAAAGTTGTTGAATCAATTGATTTGGTGTCTAGAAATTTCTAACACTATGGGAAGTAGTAGTAGGTGAAAGTCTAAATGGAAAGGAAGGTGACAAATGAAGAAATTAAAGAGTATAGGGAAAATGATAGGGGAAACTATTGTAGAAAGAGGCAAGGTATGATAAATATCAATGAGGTTGAGCTTGTAATAGTAATGTTCAGAGAAGATGATGTTGAATTTGATAATATGAATAAACTTAATATTGTGAGTGAAAATGTATTAATTGAAGAGGAGAGTGTAGAGCTTGAAAGAGAAAATTTAACAATTGAGAATGATAGTGATAATGTTGCAAATGAATCTTACACGTCTCCTCATTATAATCGAAACTAGGTTCCTTGTAATGAAGAGAGACAAACATCTGACCCTAAACTTAGTAGAACACTGAAGTGGTTATTAGAGATTGATGAGGCCATTTTGAGCACATTAAAAGTGAAGAGGTCACATAGAATAGTTCGGTTGTGAGCTTCAAGACTATATGAATAGTATTTTGGAAACAAGATATTAGTGGAGCAATGCCAATTTTTTTTGCAATTGTTAAGGATACAAAAATTATGACCTATGCTATTGAAATTCAAAATTCATGTCAACAAGAAAATGGAGAGAAATGCCATTATTATGAAGAATATTTTTAGTGTTCTCAATACCATAGGAAAAAAGAGCAAGGAAAAGGACAAGAAAACTACTCATAGGGTTATCACAACTTCCTTGGTAAGTCATCATATGAGAAAAGAGATATTTCTTAGATAAACTTGTGTTGACTTAAACATAAGTCACATGACTTTGAGTAGAACACTAGAAAGAAGAGAGAGACTTGATGATACTCTTCAAACTAATATATGGGCTTATTGTGGGAGACTTCAATGTTCTGATAAGAAACTTTAGGTTTGTACCCATACCATAATTCATAAGGTGTTTTGTTTGTACATTTCTTCAATTGAACTCAATTAAGTGTATGAACTAACATGTTGATTTCTTATCTCCAGTATTTTGGTGCAACCTTCTTCTTAGTCATTAGTGTTCTTGCACACTCCATGATGGATACATTTCTTCTTTCTACTATTCCATTTTTCTCTAGTGTTCTAGGTGATGATAAGTATCTTTTGATTCCTCTTTCCTTGTAGAACTCATTGAATTCATTTGAGATTAATTCACCTCCTCTATCTAATCTTTGGAATTCCAAATTCTTCCCTATTTCATTCTCAACTCTAGCCAAATACCATTTGAACTTTTGAAAAGTATCAAATTTATCTTTCAAAAACATTATAGTCATCATTCTATAATAATCATCAACAAATCGAATAAAGTATATGTCTCCAAAGTAGCTTTCTATACATATTGGTCCACAAAAATTTGTAGGAACTAGTTCCAAAACTTATTTTGAATTGTAGGACTTACTTTTGAAACTTATTTTACTCATTTTTCTAATTTCGCATTGTTTGCACATGCTCATCTCAGGTATGCCTCTTACTCTTTTGTTCTTACTTATGGTAACTAGGTTATCAAAATTAACATGACATGTCCTTTTACGCCATATCCAACTCTCCTCTATTTGAGCTAACAAACATGTAGTTTCAGTGAGATCTAGGTAAAACAAGTTACCTTTTGTCTAATTGACAATCCCAGCTAGGTTTCTTTTTCCATCCAATAGATTAGCTTTTCCATTCATGAATTCTACCTTATATCCTATATTGTTTAGTTGTGCTACTTTGAGTAGATTGTGTATTATTCCTTCAATCCAATAGGCATTTTCACATTTGATTCCTTTAGTTAATGCTATGATTCATTTTCCTTTTACATAACATGGTTCATTGTTTCCAAATCTAACACTTTCACCATCATAGTGTTTTAAATGTTCAAACTTAGTTTTTTCACCAATCATGTGATGAGAACAACCACTATCTATGATCCATGTAGCAATTTTATAACATGAGAGATAATTTCCATCTTTTCATCTTCTTCATTATCATATTCATCCTTAATAACAATGTAAACTACTTCTTCTTCATTATCATCACTATCATAATCTTTAGCAATGTAGCAAGATTTTTTACCTTTGTCTTTGTAGTCCTTGTATCTCTCGAATTTTTTCTTGCCTTTGAACCTATTATTTCTTTTCTAATCTTTATCTTCTTTGTTTGGGCATATAGTAGAAATATAACCAATCTCTTCACATGAGAAACAAATAAATGGAATTTTACCTCTGAGTTTTCATTTATCTTTTGATAATCTTTTTGAAACTAGGGCTTCAATAGCTTTAAGGTCTTTATTTGACTCATCTTATTCTTCACTGTCAACCTATTTTCCTTTTGAGTTTCCTCTTTTTTTTGCCAAGATTTAGTTTGGCTTTGAATGCAAATTCAAAATTGCTAGAAGTAGAAGCATAGTTATCAAAGTTATCCAACTCAAAAGTAGTTAATCTTTCCACAAGTGCATCCAAGGTTATTTTATTTTTAGGATTGCATATAATCTCTTGAATTTTTGAAACTCTAATTACATAAATAGGAAGAAGAGTTCTTAGTACCTTACTAACCACTGTCTCATCATTTATGTCTCCTCCTACAACTTTGATTGTACTCACACTTTCTTTTATTATTTCACTACATTGGACAATGTTCTCATCTTCTTTCATTTTCATTCGATAAAATTGACCTCTCAAGATTTCTACCTTGTCTCTTTACACACTTTTATCACCTTTATAGGCTCTCTATAGTTTTTCCCACATTTCAAAAGTAGTAGGAAAATTTTTAACCTCATCAAATTTAGAATAGTTAAGAGAAGAAGCCATATCAATCATCATTATATTGTGATACGTTTCCTCTTTCATCTATTTCATAGTCATAGGTTTAGATGGTGACACATTTCCCCCCCCCAAGTATAATAGACCAATATCACTAGAATGCTTGATAGGTGCAACTTCATTAACTCCTACCATACTGAAAAGTTGTCTCTCTTAAGTTTGGGAATCTCCCTTCTGTATGACATCCTTACCTTTAGCTTAGGTCCTTGAAACCTTTCCTACAAGCACCAAAATCTCTAATACCAATTGTTGGAAATAAAGAGTGTAACTAAAAGGGGAGGGGTGAATATTACAACAAAACAACTCCCTTTTGCTAGATGTCAATTCAAACTTTCTACTGATTATGCAATACTATCCAACTTAATTAACATTAAAATATTACTGTCACTCATTTAACAAAGAAATCTTATAAATTTTAATATGTTTTAACCTTTGATAACTTAGTTGTAGAAACATAAAGCATAAAGTAAATAAAATGAACATAGATGACACCAAGATTTAATGTGGAAACCCAATTTGGGAAAACCACCATGCAACTAGTTAAAATATTTTTCACTCTTTTGAAGTGAGTCCTCTTAGGATCCAATCATGTTAAAGGTTGCAAAACATACTGTTAAGTATGACCTTATTAGAGAATTTAGATCACCCTATTAGGAGTGGCATTGCTAGAGGTCTTCAAACACTTCAATTTGAATTATCACCTTGTTAGAGGATTTACAATATGTTTGTTAAGTCAACTTTGTTAAAAGATTTCTTTACTATTATAATGATTAGAAGGTAAAAATGATTTGACCTGATTTGTGAAGAAAATATCTTTGCAAATTTAATCTTTGTTCTGGCTTTATCTCCAGATCCTTACTGATCATATGTTCTTTGCATCTTAGCTTCCACACTTTCTTGCTCTTCTTTTTCCTTCACTCACATATTCAGCTTAATCAATATTCCACTTGTTCTCATTGTCCTTACAACTTGACCTTTTGCACGCGCGCGCGCGCGCACACACACACACACACACACACAAATCATGAACTTTGATAAGTTGGCTTGAAGACACTTCCAAATAATCAATAAACCCCCAAATAGTCAACCTTAATCAATTAATTATTATATAATTACATTCTGCTATCACTCAGTTAATACTAGAATTGAACACTCAATTAATACTATGAGTCCTTTGATGCCCGACCACTTAGTTAATACTTCAAGTAGGATATCCTTTATTAACCAACTACTTTGTCAACACGAAGATGTCTTCATTACTCAACTACTTGGTCAATACTAAAATATTCAAGGTTAATACTACAAACTCTTCATTGCTCTGTTAATACTGACATTTGTGTAACATCAGTGATACCATACAATTGAAGAATTGTTTCCAATAGTAATGTCAAGGAGAATTTCCTTGAGAGAAACCATAGGTTGGGGATGAAATTTTCTAATGTTCTTGATAGGATAATAGACTTCTTAGCACTGGGAAGGGGTTTTTCATGCAAAGGTTTACTACCAAAAAGCTTAATGTCAACAAAGCTTGGTTGGGTTTTCAGAGCTTAAAAATGGTTAGGCAATGACCAATAGTGGGAGAGTGGTAATGTTCAACACCCAATTGTTAATCTGGCTAAAATCCACATTTATTAGAAATATTAATTGATTTTTTTATATAGAGAAAGTGAGGGGTTATATTTTATTCTTTTCCTAGTGTTGTAGTGTATTTTTTAATTTCTTGCTATCAACATTTCATGATTGGCATTAATTAACATGTAAAATATGTTCTTATTTGGGTTGTTGAGCTGGACTAGGATCAAACAATGCAGTATCTATGTCCATTATAGTAGATGATATATGTATCCCACACTCTAGTGTTAATGGTGCAATTATTCATCATGAGTTTACAACTTTTTGTATCAATTCACAATGATGGGCTATAAATCATTTTTCCATTACTAAAACTGAATACAAGCCCTTACCTCATCACTACTATTAGAATGATTTGGACTGGATCATAATGGTTGATTATTTGTGTTATATGTTTCTTACATGCTCTTTATTTACCTTGTCATGCTTGGGATTTCTAAAGACTATGATGATTGATATAGATTATTTCAATGCTTTAATTCATACTTCACTATTAAAGTAAATTAGCAAAGGTAACTAGCTAGTACATATATGCTTTCTCAAAATATATTTTACTTCATTCTCTTATGTAAAAAAATGTATAACAATGAGCAATATTAAATATTCTATATTTCTTACTAGTTTTGATGAAAAATACAATTTAAGTGTTTGATTGAATGTGTTGTGATGGAATCTAATAGAAATCTTGCTAGCTTTTGAAAAATGGATTTATTCTAAGAATTAAATGGTGCAATATTAATGGGTGCCTATGCATTTAAATATTCCCATGTGATCTATTTTGTGAAAATGCTTGTTTTGTTTTTTAGGGATTATGTGGTTACCTAATATTGACTTGATATTTTATGCTTTTGATGAATATGTTGATTAAATGTCTTTTTATGCCCTCTTATGCCCTAAAAGGGGAATTCATTATATTATAGTGTTATTATGGGATGACAATTAGAGGGTCCAAAGAAGTGTGGATTACCAAATGAGTCGGGGCCCACAAGTACCCAAACCTGGAAAACCTATGGGAATTTTAAAAATAAGTGATAACTTTAAAATAAATTAGGGAAAACAAACTAAAAAGATAATTTATTCCTTTCCCAAACCCCACATGCTAGTAAAATATGGAGGGTAAGAGTAGGAGAAGACATCTTTATCTACATACATAGATGTGCACTGCATCTCTTTGAGAGGATGCTATGACACCACATGAGTTAACCTTGGGAGGTCGAGGCCTAGAGAGGCCATGCCTAGGTAACCCAATAAGATAGGCATGTGATGACACTCATCATGTAGTGCTCTTATGTCTAGCCCAATGAGATAGATAATTTCACTTAAATGTCATGGATTATGATTCTTATGTATTTCTATTTCTAATTTATTTAATGTTTAATTTTCCTCAGCATAATCTACAATTTATTTATCTTTGACTATCAACATAGTTCCTCAATTAATATCATAATTCCTTATTGTTATACTCAAACTATTGCTTAAGTGACTTATTTTTATTAGCCCTTTATTTGGTTAGTGGACGTATCAATGAAGTGTAGTGTAGGATTATGAGGCTTCAAAGAAGACCACCATGGTTGATTTTATTATATTTTCACTAGATTAATAATCCATGTTGTATACTTGGAAATATATTATGTATAGCTCAAATGTTATGCTATGAACTCATATTTCAAATCCCATCGGAAGTCAATGCACTTATTCTTTTATTATATAATTTAATTCAAGGCTCCTTTATTCCTTGTGTCTTTTTCTTACATCTTTCCAAATATATCATCTTTAGGGATTCCATTAAGGAACCAACATCGCAAATTATTGGAGATTAATGAACATATGCATTTTGTATACTTCTTAATGGAACATTTGAGTTCTTAAACTTGAATTTTCTACATGTATGATATATATGGTCCTTTCCATGTATCTTATTTAGTATCTACATTAAGGGGCTTTTTTTTTTCTTTTTTTGATAAGTTTTATCATATTTTCTTTAGACCTCCAAGTGAGGGCATTAAAACCACTTACACATTAATAATTATATTCCTTGTAAAGGTGTGCTCTAATTATACACTAGGATGAAAATACCTACATATGTGGGATGATACTACATACCCAATTTTATTTAAGCATGTCTTAATAATTACACCCAAGCTAGAAATAAAGACCTAATTTCCTTTTAAAGCATTTTGTTCTAACATAAAGTGTATTTAAATTTGTGTTCCTAAAGTTTTACTTTTAGGGTGGGCCTTTTACATAATGCTTTTCCTCCTTTGGGGATGGGTAGGGGCCTTGCTCACATTGAACCTAGTAAGTTGGATGACTTTGAGAATGATGCTACTATTGTATATCTGTAGCGAGAGGGATTTTTGAGTTTTTTAGTCCATCAATGAATTTGATGAGGTTTTATGTGTTCCTACTAGATTATCATCCAAGCATGGAAAATGGAAGATGATTAATCAAGTGGTGGAAAATAACAGTCTTAACAAGTCTTTTAGAGGAGGTTAAGATCTAGTTAAAATCAAAGAGGATATGGAAGGGAACAATTGACACCACCTTAGAACCAAGTTTGACTTATGACTATGGAACATTTTAGTTTAGAAGGGAATTTCAAAGTTTACCACTTTTATCATATGCCACTCTTTAACCACTTTAGGAATCATGATCTTATCTCCTTCCCATTTTTCTTTCTTAATTTTATTGAAATCTTTGTCATGGAAGTGATAGAGAATCCTCAAACCTAGGGAAAGAAGCCTATTCCTTTAAAGTAGGGTTCAATTTATGGAACACCACCACCCCCCCCCCCCCCCCCCCAAGAAAGAAATACAAATTATCCATTTAGGAGGTGATTAGTGAGGAAGAAGATGAGGTCAAGGAGTCATAGTGATCCCCTAAGGTGTAATAGGTTGGAAACTTGGTTAAGAAATAGGGGTAAAAACCTTATTATTGAATATGAGGATGATACTAACTAAGGAAGTGAGAAGATAATAGAGAAATAAGAGAAGTGAAAGATGGTTGATAGGGATGGTGGTATAATTGGAACTCTTGATAACTCCTAGAAATCAATAACAACATCTCCACTCTTATCTAGATCACAACATGAAAGACTAGTTGATTAAGCTAACTAAGGATGTCAAGCATGACAAAGAGAATAGTAACCATGCTACGAGTAATTCCATCTATACTGACTACCAAAAAACAACCTTCAAGATAGCCAAATTAAAGATAGAGGTTAGTGAATTGAAATATAAAATTCTTGATATTGAATTGAAGACTGGGATGATCTCTAGGTTTAGCCTTTGACTCATGCATATTTCTACAACATCTTTGTGTTTGATCCATCACAAGGTACTTGGTGAAGATGAAATAAATTGCAAAGAACTACTCAACTTCATCAAATATGATTGGCTCCATATTGCATAGAAATTGGGATGTTAAATTAAATCCCCTTCACCATGTTTAATTTTGGGATGGTTATGGTTCTCAACACTTTTTTTGCCTATGGGTTTCTTAGAAAAATAGTTTTATTTTTGATGTGTTATGTTAAACAATTTTTTTTTGAAAGATAATAACATCAACTAATAATATAGTGAAAGAAATAACTCAAATACATACAACCATCATAAATAGATTACATCTCTTAAGGGTTCCATGATGTTGAATTGGATTCAAGTTTATTAATATTAAATCTAACACATAACCAAAATCCACATCATGGACTAATCACAAGTACAAATACAATAAATAATATACAATTAGAAGGATGCCACTTTGCATAACTAGCATTCCTAATCATCCACCATAAAAATAACAGGGTTTAAAAATCTTAAAGAGTATACATCATCTCATAAGATCTTTGATATTCAAGTACAATACAACATAATATAATCATCCAACATAAATGCAAGATCAGAAAGAAAGAATCATTTTCACAAGGACATCAAGTAATGACATCCATCTATCAGATCTCAATGGGATAAGAAAAATGCACTACCACCTGACCTCATGGAATCTAAATGGCTCACTCCCACCATACTAAGGAGATAAACTCAAGTCCCATACAAATATCAATCTCAAAAGTCATAACCAACATCTAGGTCAAGAAAAAACCTAAAAGAAAACAATCTCAAAGGTACCGAGACATAAGTATCATCTAATCCCAGAGGCAACACAAACATGTAGGAAATATACTATGTAAGTGGACAAGTGCAATCACATGAGCCAACTCTAAGGTTACCCTAGAAGCCTCTCTAGACTCTAACCCCCTAGTGTCTCTATGTGGCACCAATATCCTTTCATATAGACAAGGCATACTAATGAAGCAAGGTTGTAACCAAGCATCCTCTCTACTCTGATCCTAGCTTGTACTAACACTCGAGGCATGGGAAAGGAAAACAATAACTCTTATTAGTTCATTTAAACTCATTTAATGAAGTGTAATCACTTGTTAAAACAACCTATAGTGGGTTACCTAGGTAGCCACTTAGGGCTTTGGTCTCCATTGCAAGCCACTTTCCAATATACACATAGATTACCTACCCTAGGCTCATAAAAGTATAACTCATATGATCACAATTTTCATCCCAGTCCTTTACAAGTGGCTGGAAAGCACCTAAAGACAAATCATAACAATCACCTCAGTCATATGCAAGCAACTAGAAAGTACCACAAGACAAATCACAATAATCACCTCAATCCTATACAAGCAATTGGAAAGCACTGGAAGATAACTGATCAAAAACTCAAAGGCTACAAGAAGAAAATCATAATTATCACCTTAGTTCTAAATAAGCACTAACAAACACTAATCAAATCTCATCATAGAAAACACGTGACACATCACCATGGTTAGATATAAACGATCATATACATAACATCATCATAGAATCAAACCCCCAAGCCTCTAGTAAACATCTTGATTGGTCAAAGTACTAAGTCAAACCCAAACCCCAACATGAAATACCACATATATCTAATCAAAAATTTTAAACATTGTTTTCATAGTTAAATTCATTTTCAAAACACAAAATTAGATATACAAATAGAGTTCTATTTTTTTATCTTTTCAAAGTATCAAGATTACTAAGTTTTTTGAATTACAGAAATCATTTTCATATTTAAATTAAACCATCAAGTAAAACTCAATTTTATTAAAATAATCATTTCTCTAATTACAATTATCGAGTATGTATACATTTTAATAATACATTGATTAAAAAACTTTAATTAAATATTATTTAAATTAAATCAATAATCCTTAAATAATTAATAATAATAATTTTTTTATTAATAAAATAATAAAATAATAATAATTAATAATATAATATTAATGACATCTAGTATACAATAAAAATATTTACTAATTATTAACATTTAATAAATTTAAATAACATATATTAAAAATTATTATAAAAATTTAAAAACATTAATAAAAAATAAATTTAATAATAAACCTACACACGATGCATTTAAGGCCCGTCGGCCAGATTGTCATAGCAGCAAGGTACTGCATCAATAGTACACTATTGCATGCAGTCTCCAAGGAGAGTCACAACTTAAGGAAAAGGGGAGGAGGGGAGGTGGGGGTTGACCACCCTGACCTTCCACAGTTTTTCAAATATTTATATATTAATATAAAATGACAAACATTTACAACCCCCCTCCCCAAAAACAAAGTCATTTCACATTTTTTTAATATTATATTTAATAGTTATTACAATAATTATAAATTACTGTGGTAACTATATATATATATATATATTATATATATATATATACATATATATGTATACATGTATACATATATATGTATATATATATATATATATATATATATATATATATATATATATATATATATATATGCATATATATATCTATATATATGTATATATATATATACATATATATACATATAGATATAGATATATATATGTATATATATATACATATATATATCTATATATATATATGTATATATGTATATATGTATACATATACATATATATATACATATATACATATGTATATGTATACATATATACATATATATACACATATATATAAATATATACATATGTATATATATAAATATATGCATATGTATACATATAAATATATACATATGTATATGTATACATATATACATATGTATATATATATACACATATATACATATGTATGTATATATATATATACATATGTATATATGTATGTATGTATATATACATATATACATATATATACATATACATACATATATACATATATATACATATATATACATATACATACATATATATATGTATATACATATGTATATATGTATATTTATTTTTCATTAAGAAAACCTAGTATAGCAATCTCGAATTAAATAGGCAAAACCAATAAAACAAATTGAGTTTTATTTTCAAAATCCACATCTCGATATGAACAAATTTATTATGAATCACCCAATTTACCAAAGAAGGGTTTTCCAATCTTAAACTGTTTACAAATGTTTTCAAAATGAAAAACAAAAAGATTCACGACAAGGGTTTCGAATTAAATCACAGACAATTTAATAACAAAAATTAATTTTTTTCAAACAAGGTTTTCAACCCAACTAAATTCTAAAATAGATCGATCAATCACGAAGAATACAAAATAATTTTACACAGGAAACTACCGCACAAAACTCACAAGATCCTACCTAGATTTGATGCTAAACAAGGAATGCACGAAGCTCGCTAGCAATTTTCCATTCTTTCGAAAACCCTCTTCTCAAAAATTGGCTCCTCCAAATCTCTGTGTGAAGAAATGAGCTCTAATTCTTTAATAAAGAGCTTTCCCCAAATTAGGGCTTCAATTTTGCAATCAAGCAAAACCCTTTTTTCTTTATTATTTTATTATATTTTAGTTTCATGTGCAACCTTTTTGCAAGTAAATTAAAATAAACTTTATTAAATCAATTCCTTTCTTTCTTTTATTAAATTCACAAGACTTTTTTAATAAAATATTTATTAATCTAACTAGTAACAATATTTAGAGTTTATTATAAAAATGAAACCCCTAAATATGTTATTATTAAATCAAATAAATATGATTACACCAAAACTAGAACTTTAACTAAATCTTTGAACTTAATTCTTTTATTTAATTAATTTCTTAATTAAATATAATTAAATATCAACTTTTCTTTATAAATTTTTCTTTAAATTAAATCATTAAATTATCTTTTAATTTGATTTAATTATAACTAAAAATCACAATAGACCCAAAAAACTAAATATGAAAACCCAACTGAAAGACAAAGCACATATTCAATCTCTAGGGTCAAAATCCCGAATTCATGTCACTTGATGAATTTAGAAAGGTAAACAACTCAGATACTTGTCATAATTTCTAGGAAAAATGGCTTAGGGTTAGGATTTGGACTCAAGGAATGGCTCCCCTCTTTTACCATTGAGATATTGTGATAGGGCACGTTCACCCTTGCAATTCAAGGAAGTTGATGCCTAATACCTGTAATCTGCATAAAATCCATGCATCTACATACTCATCTATTCTAAACTAAATAAGCAATGGTGGGAAGTGGCGCATCATGTAGACCCTGACTAGTAGGTGACTACGACTCCCTCCCTTAACCACATCAGAAATATCGATCATAAAATAACACATACATGTACACCATGTAGATGCAAGTATGGGGTAAGTAACCATAGAACTACATAAAAATAATTCATTTAACTAATCATCATGAGATAACTGAAATCACTATATGAACAAACATGTATCATCATAGAAATAATCCTAAATACATGAAATAACTAAGTGACTTATCACATAAACTAACTGAGTATGAAACAACATCTAATAAAATCTAATAATCAAGTACCGATACTCATAAAAAAGGCCTAAAAGAATTCAACAATACAATCTAAAAAGTAAAGTAAGGGTAGGCATTACAAGAGTATTATAAATATACTATTATAACCATACTGTTAATGGTGGCTTATATTCATTTGTTTCTTTAGGTGTTTATTTTTATGTTATTGTATTGTTAGTGTGTTGTTTGTCTTTACAACCTTGATTTGTAGTTTTGTAAGGGTTAGTGTGATGCCCTGCCCAGAGATCCTTGGAACAAGGATAAATAAAAACCAAGATTTTTTTTATACAAGTATAGATGAACATGATAATCAACATAAGAGGATCATACATATCTCAATGGATGACATAACCAACAATTCTATAAACCAACGGATCTCCAAACATGACTACCAAATGACACACTCAAATTGAAGACAAAAGCCAAAGCCACCAATAGAACAAATAATCTTTGATTTTTCAGAGCCTAGAAAATCCTAAAGGGGAGTTGAAACACCAAATTGCATTATGTGAAAAACAACAAAGATGCCCCCAATTTTTTGCATGAGAAAACACAATATACAATCTTGTATGAGGAAGTACAACATGCTACATGAGAGACTACCCTCTTGTGCAAAGAATTTCTTGGCCCAACAGCCAAAACCACTACACTAATGTCAAGGCTCATATGATGAAGTACAAGGCACAACATGAAGAAATGTAAGCCTGTGTGCGAGGAGATGCCAAGTCTCGCACATGAGAGTGTACAATCTTGTGTGAGGATTCACAACAACAAGCAAGGTAAAAAAAAAAGATTAAAAGGTAGGAATGATAGTTTCCTCCACACCAGAGAATACTAGATCCATAATCAAGGCTTAGACACTCAAACACAATAACTGCAAGACAAAAAATGCTTCTAACCATCTAAAACATAACAGTTTAGGAACATACTAAAAGCAACATTGCAATGTACAAAAACAACAAAAGTCATGCATGGTTCAACCCAAACATAATAGCATCATGAGACCATGAAGGCCCTAGCCATCCCCCATGCGTAACATCCAAAATTTCCAACTAAATAGTTGGAGCTTTCTTATCAAGACGTTGCTACTAAAATGTAATAACATCATAAGAGTAGGAAAACTAACATGCTACTCCAATAAGAAATAGATACTCCAACTAAGTAAATCACAACATCTAATCATATGATAAGCATCATAATAAGGGAATACATAAAATAACCAACATATCTAAAAATGATATCCAAAAATTCTAATGAAAGTACAAATTACGAGGAAGCATACCTAGAAATCTCGAATATACTAAGTGAACATCAAGCACCAACCACACCAAAATAATAGACCATCTCTATACACCAGTCTCCAATAATGGTATAGGTAGCTACACCTCCCAAACATGTGAAACTCATAGGTCCACTCCCATTGTGCTGATGGAGACAATGATCCAAACACAAACACACATAAAGGAAAATGTCCATGGCTAGCACTCACACCAAATAGTAAAGAGGACTGCAACTAAGATCATGAGACAATGCAAGTGGATCAAGTCTTGGTAAAACACTCTATGGGTCACTATATAGGGTCTTGTTGGAGGGTAAATAACTTGGCATCAAGTAGTCCAACCTAGTGATGGTAGCATCAACTTCCCAATGGAAGATGCACAATCCTAGCAACATGAACTTCCTAACAGAAGACACACAATCTTGTGTCCTCAGACTTAACCAAGTGCTCACATAACTATTCAAAATATAGGATAGGCTAGGTTACTAAGAGGGAAGGGGTGAATCAAGAACCAATACAAATTAATCTTATTTCACCAATTAATCCTTTATATATATTATGATCTAATTGCATGCATGAAAGATTGAAAATAGCAAAAACATTCATAACACTTTGACACAAGATATGGTAACCTAGAAACCTTCCAAATAGAAAGTAAAATTGGGGTGGGAATGATACCCACAAGATTTAGTACTGTAATATAAAGCTGGTAGGTTAAGGCTTACAATTGATCACTTCTAATGATTTTTCCTATTAGGAGCAATAAGGACTGCTAGATCCACCTTGTTAAAAGATTTACGAAACATACAATGAAGTATGCACTCCATAAAGAGATTTTCAAAAGACTCCTAAGTCAATCTTGTTAAAGGAATTAACTAATATACGTATTAGGATGAACTAGTGGCTGATCTCTGATTTGCTGGTTGAGATTCCTTTGAAATGTAATGATCAACTTGTCATGATAGTTAAATCTTTTCAACTCTTTATACTATTTGTAGCCTTTTCATTTCACACTTTTACTCTCTATATTCGCATCATTACTTCTTATATAGTATTTGGATATGATATAATACATTACAGATATACCAATCTAAAACACAATTCATTAAAGTTAGCTTCAACATAGTTTTCCAATAAACTCACAAAGTTGGATCAACTCCTGGCACTCAGGTTCTAAAGACAAACTTGGTGAGGTTCTAATACTTGGCAACCATTGTCAACACTTAGCACTGCCATGCTCTCGGTAGACATAGAAGCTTAGTTCATACTAATCACTTTAAAGTAGTTTGAATTTGATCAACACTAGTGACTTAGTGAACACTTTTGACATATAAATTGAATTAGTTGGTTGACACTACATGGCTTGGTCAACACTAACACTATGAGCTTGGTATAAATTGAATCACTTGGTTGAGCCTCCTTAACTTAGTCAACAATAGATTCACATGACTGACACTACAAGCTCGATAGACACTGGAGATCAATGTTGACATTGTACAACTTGGTGAATATTGTGAAGCTTTTTTTGCATTGTCATTGATCAACTCGGTAGATACTTCTTGGTGTGAACTGAATGTAGATTCTAAAACTTGATAGCAACTGTAGAACTTGGTAACAACTTTATTGCTCAATAGTAACTGTAGCACTTGGTTAACACTGCAAACTAAAAGACATGATCAATAGCAGCTTAACCAATTGACTAAGTGTTAGTCATTAATAAAAAAATTTGACCTTAATGTCAACATTCCCCCCTTTGACATTAGTGACAAAAAAACTTATCAATCCAAAATTGAATGTTGAAAATTTCAAGTCCAAAATATTCTTTTATCTCCATCATGTGTCTTCAACTCGGTAACATACTCTATTTTTGTAAAAGATGTTTTTTGACTATCTGTATATGTATTTGTATAATATTATGTTACTCCCCCATACATCATATCTCATATTATACTTCTCCTCAACACATATACATATATCTCCCCCTTACACACACACACACACACACACACACACACACACACACACACACACACACACACACACACACACACACACACACACACACACACACACACATCATATTATACTTTACTTCTCCCCCTTTTTGACATAAATGGAAAATATGTATACTTCCATTACCTCTGATCTTTTCTCAACCTAGCTTTGATACCAATTGTTGGAAATATAGGATAGGCTAGGTTATTGAGAGAGGAGGTGAATGAGGAACCAATAAAACTTAATCTTATTTCACCAATTAGTCCTTCATATATATTCTAATCTAATTGCATGCATGAAAGACTAAAAATAGTAAAAAATTCATAAGACTTTGACACAAGATATAGTGACCCAGAAACCTTCCAAATAGAAAGTAAAATTGGGGTGCAGATGATACCCACAAGCTTTAGTACTGCAGTCTAAATTTGGCCAATTAAGGCTTACAATTGATCACTTCTGATTATCTACCCTGTTAGGAGCAATAATGACTGCTAGGTCCACCTTGTTAAAGGATTTACAAAACATACAATGAAGTATGCACTTGGTAAAGAGATTTGCAAAAGATTTCCAAGTCTACCTTGTTAAAGGATATAACTGATACACCTATTAGGATGAACCAATGGCTGATCTCTAATCTATAAATTTGATTTACTGATTGAGATTTTTTTGAAATGTAATGATCACCTTACTATGATAGATATATCTTTGTTTCTCCTCATACTACTTGTAGCCTTTTCACTTCACACTTTTTCTCTCTATATTCACATCATTACTTCTCATATAGTATTTGGATATGATATAATACATTACATATATACCAATCCAAAATACAATTCATCAAAATTGGCTACAACATAGATTTCCAATAAGATCACAAAGTTGGCTCAACTGTTGGCACTCATGTTTTGAAGACAAACTTGATGAGGTTCTAATACTCAGAAATGTCAACAATTGGCATTGTCATGCTCTTGGTATACATGGAATCTTGATTCATACTAATCACTTCAAAGTAGTCTAAACTTCGTCAGCACTGGTGACTTGGTGAACACTACAAAACTTGGAAAATAACTGAATCACTTGGTTGACACTAAATGACTTGGTAAACACTAATTCTATGAGCTTGATATAAATTGAATCACTTGGTTGACCCTCCTTGACTCGGTCAACACTGGATTCACATCACTAACACAACAAGGTCAATAGACACTAGAGATCAATGTTGACACTATAGAACTCAGTTAATACTATGAAGTTTTTTTTGCACTATCACTAGTCAACTCGATAGATACTCCTTGATGTGAATTGAATGTAGATTTTGAAACTTGATAGTAACTATAGAACTTGGTAATAACTTTATTGCTTAGTAGTAACTATAGCACTTGATTAACACTACAAACTAAAAGATAAGATCAGTAGCAACTTAACTAATTGACTAAGTGTGAATCACTAATAAATAAGCTTGACCTTAATGTCAACATTCCCCCCCTTTGACGTTAGTGAAAAAAAACTTATCAATCCAAAACTAAATGCTCGAAATTTCAAGTCCAAAACATTCTTTTATCTCCATCCTATGTCTTCAACTTGGTAACATACTCTATTGTTGTAAAAGATGTTTTCTAACTATCTATATGTGTATTTGTATAATATTATGTTGCTCCCCCATACATCATATCTCATATTATATTTCTACTCAATATATATACATATATCTCCCCCTTATATATATCATATTCTACAAAGGTGTATACTTTCATTACCTTTGATCTTTGCTCAAGTTGTTAAACTTCTTCTCTGAGAACTACAATAGCTCTAATACCAATCATTGGAAATATATGATAGGCTAGGTTATTGAGAGAGGAGGGGTGAATAAGGAACCAATAAAACTTAATATTAGTTCACCTATTAATCCTTCATATATATTCTGATCTAATTGCATGCATGAAAGACTAAAATTAGTAAAACATTCATAACACTTTGACAAAATATATAGTGACCTAGAAACCTTCCAAATAGAAAGTAAATTTGGGATGGGGATGATACCCACAAGCTTTAGTACTGCAGTATAAAGTTGGTTAGTTAAGGCTTACAATTGATCACTTTTGATAATCTACCCTATTAGGAGCAATAAGGACTACTAGGTCCACCTTGTTAAAGGATTTACGAAACATACAATGAAGTATGCACTTGGTAAAGAGATTGCAAAAGACTACTAAGTCTACATTGTTAAAAGATTTAACTGATATACCTATTAGGATGAACCAGTGGATGATCTCTAATCTATAACTTTGATTTGCTGGTTGAGATTCCTTTGAAATGTAATGATCACCTTGCTATGATAGATAAATCTTTGTTGCTCTTTATACTACTTGTAGCCTTTTCAATTCACACTTTTGCTAAGTATATTCACATCATTACTTCTTACATAGTATTTGGATATGATACAATACATTACATATATATCAATCCAAAATACAATTCATCAAAGTTGGCTACAACATAGATTTCCAATAAGATTGCAAAGTTAGCTCAACTATTGGCACTCGAGTTCTAAAGAAAAACTTGATGAGTTCTAATACTTGGAAACCATTATCAACAATTGGTATTGTCATGCTCTTGGTAGACATGGAATCTCAGTTCATACTAATCACTTCAAAGTAGTCTAAACTCTATTAGAATTGGTGACTTGGTGAACATTACAAAACTCAACATATAACTAAATCACTTGGTTGACCCTCCTTGACTGGGTCAACACTAGATTCACATCACTAACACTACGAGTTCAATAGACATTGGAGATCATAGTTGACATTGTGCAACTTGGTTAATATCGTGAAGCTCAGTTTGCACTATCACTAATCAACTTAGTAGATACTGCTCGGTGTGAACTGAATGTAGATTCTAAAACTTGGTAGAAACTGTAGAACTCGATAACAACTATATTACTCAGTAGTAATTGGAGCACTCGGTTAACATTGTAAACTAAAAGATAAGCTTGGTAGTAGCTTAACCAATTGACTAAGTGTGAGTCACTAATAAAAAAAATTGACCTTAATGTCAATAATCTCCCCCTTTAGCATTGGTGACAAAAACTCTTATCAATCCAAAACTGAATGCTCAAAATTTCAAATTCAAAACATTCTTTTATCTCGATCTTGTGTCTTCAACTCTGTAACATACTCTGTTTTTGAGATTTTTCAAAATTGCTTTTGTAAAAGATATTTTTGACTATCTGCACATGTATTTGTATAATATTATTTTACTCCCCCATATATTATATCTTATATTATACTTTTCCTCAATATATATATACATATACCTCCCCTTCTTATATATATATATCATCTTATACTTTACTTCCCCTTTTTGACATAAATGCCAAAGGTGTATACCTCCATTGCCTCTAATCTTTTCTCAAGTTGTTAAACTTCTTCTCTACGAACCATATTAGCTCTAATACAAATCATTGGAAATATAGGATAGGCTAGGTTACTGAGAGGGGAGGGGTGAATCAAGAACCAATAAAACTTAATCTTATTTCACCAATTAATCCTTCATATATATATTTTGATCTAATTGCATGCATGAAAGACTAAAAATAGTAAAACATTCATAACACTTTGACACAAGATATGGTGACCCAAAAACCTTCCAAATAGAAAGTAAAATTGGGCTCGAGATGATACCCAAAAGCTTTAGTATTGTAGTATAAAGTTGGTCGATTAAGGTTTACAATTGATCACTTCTGATGATCTGTCCTATGAGGAGTAATAAGGATTGCTAGGTCCAAGATTTACAAAACATACAATGAAATATGCACTTGGTAAAGAGATTTGCAAAATTCTTCTAAGTCTACCCTGTTAAAGGATCTAACTAATACACCTATTAGAATAAACTAGTGGCTGATCTCTAATCTGCAACTCTAATTTGCTGGTTGAGATTACTTTGAAATGTAATGATCACCTTGCTATGATAGATAAATCTTTGTTGGTCCTTATACTTCTTGTAGCCTTTTCACTTTGCACTTATGTTATCTATATTTACATCATTACTTATTATATAGTATTTGGATATGATACAATACATTACATATATACCAATCCAAAACATAATTCATCAAAGTTAGCTACAACATAGATTTCCATTAAGATCACAAAGTTAGCTCAACTACTGGCACTTGGATTCTTAAGACAAACTCGGTGAGGTTCTAATACTTGGCAACCATTATCAACGCTAAGAATCATCATGCTCTTAGTAGAAATAAAAGCTTGATTCATACTAAATGAATTGATAATTTTAAAATACTCTATTTTAATATTGCCAAGACATTTGTGAACCTATGTTTAGCTGAACCTATGATTAAGTCTAGACAAAACCATTAACCTATGGGTAGATAGTATGCCATATTTTTCCAATAGTATAAATATAATGTAGTATTTCATATAACCATCAAAATGTATGTTCTAATATTTGGATTTAATTTGATTACGCTTATTTGCAAATATTTATGCATCATAAGTAACTTGATAGGGAAGGAGCTGGAGATGGTCGACAACATTCAAGGAGGAACATTAAAGTCTAGTCATGATGGAAGAACCATAACAGTATCAAAAGACATGATCATTACAAAAGAGAAGACCTTATTTCATGAATGCAGGGATGAAAAGTTTCTATATTTCCTCTTCATTTACTATTATGTTGACTTGGTTGTTCAAACTTTATTGTTTGTACTGTGAACTGTTATGTTTCCTTTTCCTTTGGCAGATTTATAGTCAATCTATTTTCTTTCCTATTTTAGAATAAGTGTCAATCCTCTATTTATAGGGATTGAATTAATAGTTTTAGGGGTTGAAAAAAGTTTATGAAAAGAAACTGTTGACTCTCATGGTGAATTATTTTCATAGTTTTTATGTATTGTTCTCATGTAAGGAATTTTGAAACATAATGAAATAATCCTTTGTTTACATTCTGTGTTAGTAGATTAGTAGAAGCTAACCAAGGAGGCCCACTTGGGAGGTGGATTAGATTAGAGTAGTGTAGATTTACTTCCAACATTTTTTAGTATTTCAAGTAGAAGTTGTAAGTTTCTTCTCATAGCATCATACTTTGTGAGTGTTCCTACAGTATCTATAAGAATAGTTATAGTGAATGGTTTGAGTTGGAATATAGGTTAGCATTTAATTGAATTTCCAACATTTTTTTTAGCGAAGAGTTAAATGTGTTAGTTTCATGTAACACTAGTGTAGATTCTTTCCTTGCATTTTATTTTCTTGTAGCATAAGCATAATGACTCTTTAAGAAGCCTAGAGTACATACTATGCTAACCATTTCAAGTATACATCCTTGGGTTGACAAATTAAATGCACCTCATGGTAGAGAGAATAATCCTTAGATTGAATATGCTATTCCTAACTAAGGCCTTGAGCATGATTATCACACACCTATTGTGAGGTGGACCATCATTTTTGGTGTCATTGCCGAGGATGGTGTCAAGCTAGGAACATTTTTGGGTCATAGTTTTTAGTTAAGTTTTTAGAAATTTGTAGTCCTAAAAGTTTCTTCACAAGTGTGAAGAATTCAATTGCATGCATTGAAGAGGAAGACAAAAAGATGAATACGATAGATTTCTTCCATGGGAGTCTATTAATTTGAACAAAGAAATTGAAGAAGAAGTTGAGTTTCCTTTTGAGGATGCAAGCCCTTTTTTTCATATCATATTTTCCTCTAGAGCACAACCCTTGGACACCAGTGGTCTTCAACCTTTTGCTGAAATTTTGGACAGCTTTCTAGGTAGTTCTACTCCAAATCCACCTAATGTTAATAATCTAGTACCAAATGCTCCTTTTCAGTAGCAACTCCATAATAAAATACCTCCAGTAATGGCACAACCTACTTTTCAATTTCCTCTTCCAAGCCTCATAACCAATGCTAATCTCAAAAATATACATGTAACTACTCTTCTAAAGTTTTATGGCCTTGCAACTGAAGATCCTACTACTTTCTTATTTGAGTTTGACATACTCTATCATAGCTTTGACTATAATACTAATGCCCATAAGTTGAAGTTGTTTCCAGCAACACTAAAAAAATCAACTTTACAATAATTCATGGGTTTAGGAGCCAATGTAGCAGGTACCTGGGATGAAATGAAAACTCTATCTCTGGATAAATATAAAGAGTATTGCAAGACAAATTATTCAAGAGGACATGATATGTTTAGAATATCACAAAAGGAGGATCAAACATTGGAAGACTATTTTTCACGTTTCTTGTATACATTGCAGAAGAACCCTCAGCATGTACTGGTGAAGGATTCACAAAAGCTAGTATGCTAGATAGGGGTGAATGATAATTATCTAGAAGCACTAGACCTGATGGCTAGTGGTGATGTATATCAATCTTCTTGTGATGACCTCAAGAAAATCTATCTTAACTACTCAAGGTCAACTATGAAGAAATGATGAGGACACCAAACAACAACCACTAAAGAAATTAGTGAAGGTATTTCAAAGCTTGAGATATCTAATCTACTCTCAGAGGACATCATAAATGATGTCACTACACATGTCAACACAATGACTACAAAGAAGAAGCATGTAGAAGCTGAGGTACAACTAGCTGAGTACTGTCCACACTGCCAAAAGTAGAAGAAAGATTGCCAATTCAAATTGGTCACTAGCATGGAGAACTAGCATTTTCCAACTGAGTAAATCAAGATAGATGGAGAGGATGAGCAAGTATCCTTCATTTCCCAACATCGGCCATGGACCCAATGTCAAGGTATAGCTTAGGACACTTACAAAATTCAAAACTATATGGTAATCAATAGAAAAACTATAGTACCAAAGGTCCTCCACGATATAGTCAACCTAATTGGAATAATGCTTGGAAAAATAATCCACAATAGTCTCAATGGCTTCATAATTCCCAACCTTCCTAGCCAAACTAGCAAAACAATTAGTGGTCTAACTAGAAAAATAATCAATGGTAGAATTAGCAGGACTAATGGTAACCACCCCAAGGGAATTGGCAATCTACAAACCAATGGAGAGAACCTCAGCAATGGCCTAACCAAAATACTAGTAATTTATAATTACCACCTCCAATCCAACAACTTGCACTAATGCCACCACCTAAAAAAATTGGACCTCAAAAACATACTCAGTTACTTGCATAGCCTCAGCCAAATCCAAATAACTAGTAGCTACAACAAACCATGTATTTTGTTGATGCTCTGCAATACCCTGCTCATGCTCTAAAAGTCGTAGATATACATTTAAGATCGGGTACAACCCTACTAGTGCCTAAACTGCCTCTCATAACTAAAATACCAAATACTCCTACACCATTAGAATCCATAACTTCTCAACCACAAATGGTTGACCCAACCAATATAACTAGCTCAGCTCAAACCCAAATAGTAGTTGAACCTCCTTTTTTGGAAGAGCTCATACCACACAAACCTGCACAAATAGAGGACAATCCTTTGATATCATTGATTAGCTAAAGAACATGCACGTCCAAATTCCTTTATTCCAAGCTATTAAAGATGTTTTTTCCTATTTATGGAAAAGCCATTAGAGAAGCCTGTTTGAAAAATCTTGGGAGAAAGAAAAAGGATCCAACAACAGTCCCTGTTGTAGGACAATTGGCTGATATTATGTTAGGAAAATTGGTCATTCCTAAATATTCTAATCCAGGAAGTCTAGTTTTGAATGTGATTATAAATGGTCAGTCTATTAAAAATGCTTTGATTGATCTTGGTGCTGCTATAAATATTATGACTAAAGATACTATGAAAAAGATAAATATAGAAGGGTTAAGAGCTACCCCAAAAATTCTACAGCTTACAGATAGTTCTACTATAACTCTCGATGGGATGATAGAAGATATAGTAGTAATCCTAGACTCTTTAGAGTACCCTACAAATTTCATGATTCTATCCCCAAAATTCAATTTATTTGGTTACCCTATCATCTTAGGATGACCATGGTTAGCTACAACTGATGCAAATATAAGTTGTAGATCAAGGAGTATGACCATATCAAATGGACAAGCAATAAATAAATTTGATTTATATCCTCTAGAACAACCACAACCAGATTTAAGTACATCTATATGGCCAGATTTAGGGGATGGAGAAGAAGAGTTAGACTCTATATCATAGCTTATGGTGTTACATAGACAACCTTTTTTGAAGCTACAAGAAGATGATTCAGTAATTCAAAGTATTCTTAATAATACTTGTGTGGTAGAAAATGATGTATCTAACAGTTATGTGTTAGAATTAACTACATATGAGGAATGTAATGAGAGTTATTTTCTACCCAAGGAGCCAGACGTTATTCATCAGCTTTTACCATGTGAACTAGATACAAGTCCAATCTCTAAAGCTACTATAGTTGATCTCACAACCATTTTTGAGTTGTCAAAGGGTAATAATCTCCATGTCAGTCCCAAATTGCCTTCCACACAAATGCAAAAATTAACAGAGCCTCTTCAAAAACATGAAAAGGATTTTGTATGGGACTATGGGGATATGAAAGGGTTAAGTCCTACATTATGCACTCATAGAATATATATCAATGAATGGTGCCTACCACTTCGTCAACCCCAGAGAAGGATTAATCCAACCCTTAGAGAAATAGTTAAAACTAAACTGTAAAAGTTGCTCTATGCTAGTTTTATATACCCTATATTTGATAGTAGATGGGTCTCACCTCTGGTCATAGTGCCTAAAAAGGGAGGGAAATGGCAAATTTGTGTAGATTACAGAGAATTGAATAAGGCAACCAAAAAGGATCACTTTCCTTTACCCTTCATTAATCAAGCTCTGGACACTCTAGCTGATAAGAAGTATTTTTCTTTCCTAGATGAGTACAGTGGTTATAATCAAATAAGTATAGCTCTTGAAGATCAAGATAAAACCTTAATTACATGCCCATGGGGTACTTTTACATATTCTATCTTGCCATTTGGCCTGTGTAATGCCCCCACAACATTTCAAAGAGGTGTCATCAACATTTTTGTTGATATATTGCATGATTGTATGGAAATATATATGGATGATTTCACAACATTTGGAGTCACCTTTGAAGAAGCCTTGATGAATCTTGAAAAGGTTCTTATCTGATGTAAAGAACATAATTTATCACTCAATATTGAGAAATGTTTCATGCTCATGCAGGAAGGAGTGGTGCTTGGTTATTTCATATCAGCTGCAGGAATACAAGTGGATCCAGCTAAGATAGAGGTAATCCTAACATTTCCCATGCCTGAAAAATCAAAGGATGTAAGATCTTTTTTAGGTCATGTTGGCTATTATAGGCATTGCATAAAAGATTTTAGTAAAATAGCTGGTCCTTTGTATACACTATTGACTAAGGAAGTTGAATTCATTTGGGCACCTAAATGTAATGAAGCCTTCCTATAGCTTAAGAAACTCCTCACTAAAATACCCATTTTAAAAGGACCTAATTGGTCAATTCCATTTCATATTCATACTAATGCATTAGACTATGTTGTACGGGTTGTATTAAGACAAAAGCCTACTAATCTTGAAAATGCCATCTACTATATTAGTAAAAGCCTTCATAGACCTGAACTGAATTACATAGTAACTAAAAAATAACTTTTAGCAGTAGTCGATGCATTGAACAAATTTAGACATTATGTAACCGAGTATCCTATTTTTGTTCATACTGACCACTCAACTATAAGGTACTTAATGACCAAACTTATTGTAGCTAGTAGATTGGCAAGATAGCTCTTGTTGTTATAGGAGTTTGATATTACTATTATTGATAAGCTAGGAAAGTCCAACATAGTTGTTGATTATTTGTCTAGCTGCACATTGCTGATGAAGATCCAACTCCCATTGAAGATACCTTTCCAAATGAGTACTTGTTCCACATAGCAACTCACACAACACAGTATGTAGACATAGAAAACTATCTAGCTACAAATAGAATACCCTCACACTTTTGTCATAAAGATAAAAGGAAGTTAGAAGAGAAGAGTTTTAATTATTCATGGATAGATAACACTCTCTTCTATACTAGACTAGATTAGATGATGAGGAGACATGTCAGAGAGGATGAAATATATGACATACTACATGCTTGTCATGATGAAACATGTGGAGGCTATTTTGCAAAAAGAGGACAACACAAAAGGTACTTACTATTGGGTATTATTGGCCAACATTACATAAGGATGCAGTAACTCATACAACCAAATGTGACAAATGCCAAAGGATGGGCCACCCAACTAAAACTATTGAGATGCCACTCAATCCATAGATTGTAGTAACACCTTTTGACAAATAGGGTATGGACTTCATAGGTCCAATTGACCCACCATCAAGTGGAGTATCCTACATCTTAGTATGTAGGGATTATGTAACCAAGTGGGTGGAAGTTCGGGCAAGGAAAAGTGCAAGAGATGAGAAAGTAGCTAAATTGTTATATGAAGAAATATTGACCTGCTATGGAGTTCCCAGATAACTTGTCACAAATCAAGGAGCCTAATTTACATCAAACTTGATCACTGAGGTTATGAAAGAATACAACATAAGGAACCACAAATCTAGTCCCTATCACCCTCAAGAAAATGGGCAAGTAGAGGTCACCAATAGAGAAATTGAAGCCATTTAGACTAAGACAGTGCACATACACGAGAAGGATTGGAACAATAGATTAATTGAAGTTGTATGGGCATACCAAACTACATAGAAGACAACTATTGGCTTTACTCCATTTGAACTTGTGTGTGGAAAAAAAATAGTGTTGCCTATTGAATTTGAACATAAAACCCTATGCACTGCTTTGGAATTGAATATAGTCTTCTTGCAACACAACAAGAGAGACTTCTCTACTTGAACTCACTAGATGAAATGAGAAAGACAACATTAGAAAGAATGAAGATTATTTTGTAGCAGTGAAAGAAGTGGCATGATGTGCATATCATTAATAAATAATTCCAAGTGGGAGATTGGGCCCTTCTATATGATTCTCATTTTCAAGAGAATCCAGGGAAGTTGTAGACTTGATGGCTAGGGCCTTATTAAATTTAGCATGTCTTTGACAATGGAGTAGTCCAGCTGACAACTATTGATCCTATCCACTTCAAGTTACTTGTAAATGGCCATAGGTTGCACCTCTATCAAAAACCATAGATCAAAGAGGAGTTTCTCTTGTAGTTCCAACTACACAATTTCCCAGTTGACATACTTCCTATAGTAGAAGGTGTTGACCTCCTGCTTGTAACTCTTCAATAAGAACTCCTTCAAGAATGCCCATAATAAACACTTTATGTCTACAGAAAGTTCAAATTCTTCATTCACCTTCTAATTTCTTCTTTTTCAACCCATCTCATTTCTTTATTCCATCCACCCATCTTCCACATCATCATTTTGCAATGTTTTTAGTAACATGATGAGTTTGTTGATGTATGTTGTTGTTGTTGACCTCCAACTCTTGCCACCTTTTGGCATGTGCAATGATCAATTAAGTAGGTATAAGCTTTTAAATTTTTTAGTCATTTATAGAACATAGATTTCATTGGTTATATCTACTACTTCCTTATATATATTATTGCAGTGTTATGCCAGTTCCACACCCCATAACAATTATGACAAGTGAGGAAACTTGTCCATGTTTCATAGGGGGTAGGAAAGGTTACTAATTCCCCATGATATATCTATTTATTTATTATAGATCTTCAAATATGTACATCCTCTTTAAAACCCAGTTGCCATAGTACACAAGTGTAATGTGTTGTACTCTTATTCCTGAATAATTCCTTAATGTTAGGCTATGATATGATAGAAATTTAATTTTGATGTGACATGAATTCAATTTTGGGAAGATTTTTGTGCATCTATGATATATTTTTATAAAACCCACATTATTATTACTCGTGATGTATTGTTCATGATAGAAATGAGTAGAAAATAATGTGAAATGTGAAAATGTGTATGATTTTCAAAAAAACAAAAGAAAGCCTAAAATGCAAGTAGGGCAGAGTCTAAAATTGAAAAATTATAAATGGGAGGAAAATTGCAGCAACAAGAATCAGTGGAGCATAGTGTTTTACTTTTAGATGTGGAGGCAATGAGAAGATTTAATGCATGTGGCTAGTTAGGGTATTTTCTAAAACTAACAGAGTTTAATGATGAAGCAGCCACTAAAATTATACATACATTTGAGGAAGGAGAAGCAATGGTATGGGGGTTAACACTTGTTTCCATAGAAGAATGGATAGTAGAAGTAACATGGTTACCAGCAGTGGGAGAACATTACCCTAATGCACATGATGCAAGGTCAGCTAAGGCATAGTTTTTAATACCAACTGACCCTCCATTAGATATAACCAAGTAGGGTTGCAAAAGAATGTCTCTTCTGCCACCATACAATGAGTTGGTCATACACATTATCAGGTATTTTATCTATGAAGGAATATTTTCATATTTGCATGCACATGATTTTAAGTTGCTTAGTTATATAAGGCATAATTTTCTAGTGAATGTTCCCAATTTCTTGTACAATATGTAATGTATTAGTGTTGAGGAAACCCAAAAAGGGAAGGACAACTCTATTACTCACCATGCCCTAATCAAATTACTTATAGAGAGATCTCTTACGGATGCCTCTCCTATGTCATGGGCTGAATTTTTCTAGTGTAAAACCTTGTAACCTCAGGCTATCCCTAATGAGCAGCCAAATGAAGAAAATGCTTTTCCCATTGATGCAACTACTGAGAAAAGTACCCAAGATGCTAAAACTCTAAATGTGCAAGAAAATGTGCCTTTACCCGCTCAAAAGAGAAATTTACCTACCTCCACTGGAGTAAAGAGGAAACAGAAAGTGAAAAAAGAAACCTTAGCTTCAGTAGTAGAAAAACAAAACCCCACAATCTCAAAGCAAAAGAGAACAAACACAGGTCCTACAGTAGTCACTCCTATAGCAGAGGCACTAAAAAGAGGTGGTACGAAGAAGGTCATGGTACTTGAGGAGACCCTTGTTTCAAGAAGCCCTAGAATGAAAGAACAAACTTCTAAAGTATCGGTAGAAACTCAGTCTACTCCACCCAAACCATCTAATAAAGAATCCCCAATACAAGTTGTCCTGGATGATTCCTCCAATCAACCTAAAGAGGAATGTAGTGCTGAGGTGAATGAAAGCCAAAATAATTCCCCAGTAGGCCAACAAGATACTCTAGGCTATAAAGGTGAAAAAGCCCCAATAATGCATAAGTTAACTTGTTTGAAAAATGGCCTAGTTCCCTACAAGTGAACATGGTTTACAAATTTCTTAGAACAATCATGGAGGGAACAGTGAAAAAATAATTTCGAGGAAGAAAGTGGCCCAGTTACCCTACAAATGCTTCTTTTCTAGTTGTTTAATAAACATGTGATGACAATAGCCCTATGGAAAGAGGAGAAAAAGGAGATGAAGAGGATTATAGCATATCAAGGTGAAGAAATTGCAGAATTAAGAGAGCAATTGGCAAAAAAGAAACAAAGGAGGGATCATGCCCTCAAATTGGCTGATCAAATAATTAATTGCAAACCACTACCTAGAATCTATGCTATTTGTTTAAAAGAACAATAACTTTTATTCCAGCTTATGTTTACCCTCAAAGACATAAAAGTAGAATTCAAGATAGCCCAAGAATTCTATGGTTTATACCAAACTCTTCCATCTTGGCAGCAAATTTACTCTATGAATTCTATGTGCACAATTTCATTATCCCTAAAGAAACTCAATGGAATCCTATACCTTATATAGGAGATATACATCTAAGGACCCTAATGTCTTGGATGCACAATGAAGCTAATTATGATAGACAATTGAATAATTACAGAGATGAGGAAAGAATAGAACTCATGCCATTAAGAACCGAGAGTGATAAACCAAAAGAAATTATGAGGGATTAGTTCAAATTGACCTATGGGGATAAGCACAAGGAGATAAGAAAATGAATCTTTGAGGCTAGAATAAAGGTGTATGCAAAATATGATAACCTGTCTTATTTTACCTTTTAGAGAGTCATGGTTGGTTTTAAAAGCAGATGGGGAAGGCTACCTAATGGACTCAGAAGATCAAAACCACACAATCCTATTAACTTAGAATTTTCACTTTACTGAGCTCCGAAATACATGTAGTTGGGAAGGTAGGCTAGACCAAAATTGTGGTGTCCACTAACAATGTAGCCACCAATTCTCATGTGGCCTCTGTATGATATCAATTCTGAACAACATGACAAGTTGTAGGAGGAAAATAGAAGAGAACACAAGGATTCTACTACACCTTCAAAAGTAGCAGGAGAGAGAGGACTACTGTTGGAGATTTCAAATCAATGACTAGAAGGTCCAATGCTTGAGGACAAGCATCAAAATTATCAGGGGGTAGATGATGAGGCTAATTATTGCCTCTATTTTATGATAATTTTAAAATACTCTTTTTTATTATTGCCAAGACATTTGTGAACCTATGTTTAGCTAAACCTATGATTAAGTCTAGATGGAACCATTAACCTATGGGTAGATAATATGTCATATTTTTCCAATATTATACATATATTTCATTATTTCATATAACCATCAGAATATATGTTCTAATATTTGGATTTAATTTGATTATGTTTGTTTGCAAATATTTCTACATCATAACTAACTTGGTAGGGAAGGAGCTAGAGATTGTCGATAGTATTCAAGGAGGAACATTAAAGTCTAGTCACGATGGAAGAACCATAATGGTATCAAAAGACATGACCACTACAAAGGAGGATCGATTATTTCATGAATGTAGGAATGAAAATTTGCTATATTTCCTTTGTGTTTACTACTGTATTGACTTGGTTATTCATACTTTATTGTTTGTACCATGAACTGTTATGCTTCCTTCTTTTTCTTTGGCAAATTTGTAGTTTGTTTGTTTTCTTTCCTATTTTAGAATAAGTGTTGATCCTCTATTTATAGGGATTGGATTGAAAGTTTTAGGGATTTGAAATTTTTTATGAAAAGAAACTGTTGACTCTCATGGTGAATTGTTTTCATAGTTTTTATGTATTGTTCTCATGTAAGGAATTTTGAAACATAATGAAATAATCCTTGGTTTACATTCTATGTTAGTAGATTAGTAGAAGTTGACCAAGGGGGCCCACTTGGGAGGTGGATTAGATTAGATTAGTTTAGATTTTCTTCCATAATTTTCACTATTTCAAGTAGAAGTTGTAAGTTTCTTCCTACAACGTCATACTTTGTGAGTGTTCCTACAGTATCTGTAAGAATAGTTATAGTGAATGGTCTAAGTTGGAATATAGGTTAGCATTTAATTGCATTTCCAACATTTATTTCAGTGAAGAGTTAAATGTCTTAGTTTCTAGTAGCACTAGTGTAGGTTCTTTCCTTGCATTTACTTTCCTGCAACATAAGCGTAATGACTCTTTAAGAAGCCTAGTGCACATACTATGTAGACCATTTCAAGTATATGTCCTTGGGTTGAAAAATTAAATGCACCTCATGGTAGGGAGAATAATCCTTAGATTGAATATACTATTGCTAAGTAAGGCCTTAAGCATGATTACCACGCACCTATTGTGAGGCAAACCATCACTAATTACTTCAAAGTAGTCGAAACTTGGTTAGCAATAGTAACTCAGTGAACATTGTGAAACTCAACATATAAACTAAATCACTTGGTTGACACTACATGGCTTGGTCAACACTAATACTACAAGCTTAGTATAAATTGAATCACCTTGTTGACCCTCCTTGGCTTGGTCAACACTAGATTCATATCACTAACATTGCAAGTTCGGTAGACACTAGAGATCATAGTTGACACTATGCAACTCAGTTAATAATATGAAGCTCGATTTGCATTGTCACTAATAAACTTGGTAGCTATTGATTGGTGTGAATTGAATGTAGATTTTGAAGCTTGGTAGCAATTTTAGAACTTAGAAACAACTGTATTGCTCAGTAGTAACTATATCACTCAGTTAACACTACTTACTGAAAGATAAGCTCAATAGTAGCTTAACCGATTGACTAAGTGTGAGTCACTAATAAAAAAACTTGACCTTGATGTCAAAAATAACAAGTGTCCTCAAACTAAATCAAGTTCTCACTTAACATTTTATTATCTTTCATTTATTACCTAGTTAATTTATCTAGTTATCACTTAATTAGAACTTCTTTATGTCAACCCTCTAGGAAATAGTCACCAACTTTGTGAGAGAAGCCCCTCCATGCTACCCTACATATCCATGCTCATCACAATGATGAGTTCCTATAGGCATGCATATTCCCAACACAACCTTAATGAACATAACTCAACTGAAATACAAATGGGAGATTGGGCCTCGTAATTCACCTAACAAATACACATGCACGTGCTCATGTATGGCACACCACCATCATAAAGATTATAACACAAGGGTCAGATGAGAACACAAGAAAAATAATACTTGACCAAAGACAAGCTTAGGAGGATGAATGTGGCACACATCTTAATGCAACATAAAAGTGCAACGATAGTCTAACTGACATCATACCAATGATCCAGATCCACAACTAACATTATGCAAATTGAGGTAAACTTGAAACCTCAAAAACTTCAAAATTAAAACCCATTTGGTCTTGGGGAACAAAAGCTATAAAAATCCAATAAAATTTAGGTTCGAACACCATATGCAAAAATGACCAGCATAATAGTGCAAAACCCCAAACCCTCATCTTGCAGATAGGGAAAACATTCATACTCGACTAATCAGGTAGAACCAACAATCAAAAATGGAGGGGACCACTAGCTCTCAGCCTCCTAACATACAACTACTAGAAAAAAAAGTGGAAATGGAGCTAAAAACAAAAACTAGAGAGCCCTACTTGACAACCAAAAGCACTAAAATAAGAATTAGCCAAATAAAATAAACATCCAGTGGAAGTTGCCAAAATTTGTGGTAAAGCAAGGTCTCCCCGAGAAATATCCAATTAGATTGGCCTCATGGAGATCCCACACCCATAGCTCTCATGATGAATAGATAAACAATCATCTAGAAGATGAGGTTGGGAAAAGCTCTCAAATTTGTAATTTCCAAAAGTGAGAAGTGAGAAATTAATTTCCTCTTTGGATACTTATTCACTTTTTGAGTGAATAATTGATTAGGGCAAATAACTAGGAGAACTAGTTAAATTCTAAATCAACCTAAATGAAAATAGAAATATTCCAAGCAATTGGAATTCGTCTAAGGAAAAGTTACCAAAAATCAAAATTAATAAAAATAAATCCCAAAAACCTTGAATCACAAAACTTCCTTAACAATTTTTGCAACAAATACAAACTTCTTAATGCAAAGACACATTCATAGGTCTAATCAGATAATGTAGATGATTCCAGATTTAATCAAATCACCAAAGGGTTTAATTTAACATTTAAATAAGATGTGTCGAACATACAGGGATGAAATTGGTAAAATATGAACAATTGAATCACTAACTCCATGTGCCACTACCAGGGATATAAATCCTACACACTAAAATACACGATCAAGTGCAATTGCATATAATAACATAGACAAAGAAATAAATGTATTAAATAACCTAATTTAACCATTTATTTAATTATACTAAAATAATTCATTTACACCACTCATGTTTGCATAAAGCATAACCAAGAAAGAATTAAGTAAATAACCATAGCATTAAATCCACATAAAACTAAATTAGAGATATGTCCAAATATCGGATAACTAGATATGATCATAAAACATACTATCATCTCAAAATGGCATCATGATGAAAATATGATCAACTAAAAAACATAGTAATCTAATATCTATGATAATGAAATCAAAGTATAACATCTAACCCTCAGGTAATCTCAAATGTAAATATAACACGAGTACAAGTATCTCTTGGATCAACATATAACAAGGTATAGACTGCCAACACAAGAGGCACTACATCCTCTCCCACTTGGCATAAGCTTACTCCTGGAAACATGCAAAAAAATAAGGGTACAAATCTCTCAACCATGTAGCATCCTCCCAAGTAGTAGAGATCTCATCATTTGGGTCCCACTAGACCCTTACCTACCCTATGTCTAGACCTCTCAAAGTTAGTCTCCAATGTTGAAGGATACAAATGGGCTCCAAAGAAAGCTTCCTATCCTCCAGTTGCAAAGCATCCCAATCAAGAACATGGGTTACATTAGGAATATACTATCTCAAAACAAAAACATGGAAAACATCATGGATGCGCAATAGGCTAGGTGGCAATGCTAGTCAATAAGCAACAGGATCGATCCTGTCGAGGATTTCAAATTGTTTGATGAAATGTGGCACCAACTTAGAGCCTTTTCCATAATAGATGAGGCTCTTCCTTAGACACACTCTCAAAAACACCTTGTCACCAATAGAAAAGTGAAGATCCAAACTATGGGAATCTGCATACTTCTTCTACCTATCCTGAATAGTAACCAAATACTTTCTAATACAAACAACCTACTACTCCATATCCTGAAGCATTTTTGGACCTAGAAGTACTTGATCCTCTAAATGATCCCAACTCAAAGGGGTACAACATGGTCTACTGTACAAGGCCTAAAAAGGTGACATGCCAAGAGAACTATGATACCCATTATTATAAGAAAAATCCACAAGGTATAGATAATCCTCCCACTTCACCTACTTGTCCATCACATACATGCAAAGCATGTCTTACAAAACCTAGTTTACTCTCTTCATCTAACCATCGGTCTTTGGGTAATAAGCTGAGATAAAATTGAGTTGCATGCCTAAAGTATGCTAGAGAAACATCCATAGTGCCATAGTGAACACTAGATCTCTATCTAAAATAATTCAATGAGGGATCCCATGCAAATGGACAATATCCTCCAAGAAAACATGCATTACAGAAGAAGTTGTGTATGATGTGCATGCATCTTCTTGACATCGGGATGTGCAGAATATAGTGCATGATGTGATTCTAACAAAACCAAGGTACGAAGATCACCAGACATTGGTACATAGATACATCCCAAGTGTCATAGTCATCCATTAGACTTAAGAAAATAACTTGAGAATCTCCCCTCAAGGGTACATCTAGACTCGATTCTCCACCCTCATCTCCTAATGCCATGTCACTAGGCAAGGTCTCTAAGATACAACCTCAAAAATCCTCTCCAAATGATAGAAATGATATCCCATGTTGCCTCCTACTCAAATAATATACAATGATATTTACTATCCATTTTATGCAGTGAACATCAAAGTGATATTCACATAGAAACTCCATACAGTGATGTTTTCATGCATTCAGGTTTGGGTGAGTAAAGATATATTGTAAGCTCCTATGATAACTATGCAACCCAAACCTATATCCCAAAAGGAAATGCCTCCAATGAATAAGAGCATGGACCATGGCCATGAGTTCCAAATCATGAGTGGGGTAGTTAAGCTCATGGTCCTTGAGCTTTCTAGACTCATAGAAAATCACTTGACCATCCTACATCAACATCACACCCACACCTTCCAACAAAGAATTTGTGCAAACCATAAAGTTACGTACAAGATTAGGCATTACAAGTACTAATGTATTGGTCAAATACTCTTAAAGAGTGACAAATTTTTCCTCACACTAGTCTAACCAAAGATACCTCTTCCCTTTCTACTATAAGGAAGTGATGCGATGAACCACATGTGAGAAATCCTTCACGAAGTGATGGTAATAACTTGTTGATCCCATAAAACTATGAACCTCTGAGACATTAGTAGGTACTGGCCAATCCATGATAGCTCAAATTTTCTTTAGATCCACTGCAATACCATCACCAATGATGATATGCCCCAAATACTTCACATCTGATTGGAAGAATCCCTATTTATCTAGGTTTCCATACAATTGATGATCTCTCAAGTACTGCAACACTTGGTGTAAATGGAACTAATGCTCCTCAATATTCTTAGAGTAGATCAATATGTCATCCAAGAATATGGTATGTAAAAAATACTCCATTCATCAAACTCATAAACACTGATGGCACATTGGTTAATAAAAAGGGTACAACCATGAACTCATAATGCCCATATTATGTATGAAAAGTTGTCTGATGAATGTTGGCCTCCTAAATACAAAGTTGATGGTATCTTAAGATAGGATCAATATTTGAGAATAGTTGTACTCCCTTCATTTGATTAGACAAGTCATCTATCCTCGGGAAAGGGTACTGGTTCTTCACCATCACCTTATTCTACTATTGGTAGTCAATGTATAAATGCAATGATCCATCTTTCTTCTTCACAAAAAAGATAGGTGCACCCCATGAGAATATACTAGGATGAATCATACCCTTGGCCAAAAATCCCTCCAATTGCAATCTAAGCTCACTCAACTCTTGAGTATTCATGCAATAAGGAGCTCATAATTGTCTCTACCCCTAGTATGAGATTGATCAAAAAATCAATGTCACAATATAGTGGCATACTTGGTATCTCATCAAGAAATACATCTGCATACTCACAAATTAGTTAATGATTGTCAAGTGTCACTTTACAAATCTTAGCCTCCTCAAGATCACTAACACAAACTATGAACATTTGGCATCCCTTCTGCACACTCTACTTCAGCTAGTTAGCTGAGATCATCTGAAGTGAGAATGGTCTCTAGACCCCTAAAAGTTCCACCTGCCCACTTGTGTGATCAACACACTGTATTGAATTATGACAAAAATCTATATTCACCTGATGGGTAGCTAACCAATCCATGGCCAACACAATGCCATATGATCCTAGAGGTAGGATATGGAGATCCACTATGGTGGTGAAGGTACCCAAGTTCAAACTACAACCACTAACTAAGGAGTCTACAACCAATTTGGATCTTGTGGCTAACTCAGCTTGCCACCTATTGACTTGACATGTAGCCACTAGTCCAAATCACTAAACAAGAGATGGTGAAATAAAATAATCTAAATCACCTAAGTCAAATAATACTAAAGATGAAATACCATGCATCATACCTATAGCCTTGACTACAATACCTTGATGCTTAGCTTGGCAGTTATCAACTGCTACAAAACTTCAATGATTCTTACCAACATCTCCCACAATAGGCTCTTATCTAGCTACATGTTTGCTAGGCCCTATAGATCGTTTGATAAGACATTTCCATGTTTTATGTCCAAGCTTGCCACAAGAGAAATATTCTCTTGGAAATTTGGAACTATTCTCATGACTACCCTATGTAGCACTAGAATAAGGTGTACTACCCTTGCTAGAGTTTTTTTGTTATTCTGAGAAGGATGATTTTGCTGAGGCTTCTGACCACATCTCTGGTCATTTCCCTTCTTACTAGAGGCACCTAGATTTTTTCCACCTTTAGACCAATTTCCTTTTTGTCAATATTGATGATGATTACCACCACCTTGTGAGGGTGCTGATTGGGCTTGCCCCTTTCTAGAGGACTAGTTAACCTATGCATCCTACCCTGAAGTCCTAACACCTTGGTTCTAAGAACCTTATTTACAAGTAAACCCTTTGGCCAGATTACTCTCTGTAATTTGTGCCTTCTCTGCAAAAAGAATAATAGTCCTGGGTTGATGCATTCAAACCTCTCTAATAAGGGCATTCTTAAGGCCTCAGATAAAATGTTGAGTAAGGAGTATTTCATCATGATTGTAGCATGAGTACTACCTAAGCTCAAAGAATCTAATCCTGTACTGGTCCACTAACATGTTCCCTTGTCTTATCTCATGGAACTCATCAGCAAGAGCCTCTTTGAATTAAGGAGATAGGAATCTCTCTCAAAACTTCTCCTCAAATATCTCCTAGGTGTGATCTACAATGTTGATTTGTACCTTCTGCCCCTCTATATTCCACCAAATGGATGCATGGTCCCTTAGTTGAATAATTTCACAATGGGCCTTCAGATTGGTTGCATATGGATACATGGTAAAACAACACTCCATGTACAATAACCAAGTTTCTACCCTGAGGCCACCTCCCTTGCCATCATAAAATGGTAGTTTGGATTACTGAAGAGATTTCATGATATCCAAATGAATCAAATCTTCATCATTGTAGTTCCTACCACCCTGATGGTGTCTTTGGCCACCTGGTGGTGTATGGGAACATTCACACTCCTCCTCTCTATGCTCGAACATGTGGGAATCTCCATGATGAAATCTTTCTTCTTGGCCATGGTCATGTTGGTTTTCCTCTGCACGAGGTTCAAACTAAGCTATGATCTCCTACAACAAAGGAATCACTGCCCCAATGCCACCTTGATCATTGTTACTCTTTTCTCCCTTGCCATCTTGACGTTCCTCCTCATTGTGTTCTACTTCATTAACAACTCATTGGTTAGCACCCCGACCACCAAGTTTTCATGTAGGAGGAATCACTATAGAAGCAACAAAATAAGATTAGTATCATATGATGAAAGAATAAGAGTCACAAGCATGAACTAACAAGATATCAAAATACTAACCATAAGATAACAAAACACACAATAAAAATAATAACATAGTGGAAGAATAACACAAAGATCCCAATGTTACAACATGGACTTTGATATCAGATGTAATGCCCTACCTAGAGATCCTTGGAACAAGGATAAATAAAAGCCATGATTTTTTTTTACAAGTATGGATGCACATGACAATCAACATATGAGGATCATATAGATCACAACAAAAGACATAACCAAAAATCCTATCAACCAACAGATCTCCAAACACCACTACCAAATGATACACTCAAATTGAAGACAATAGCCAAAGATGCCAAAAAATGAATAATCCTTGATCTATCAGAGCCTAGAAAATTAAGCAATCCTAAAGGATACTTAGAACACCAAATTGTGTTCTCTGGAAAATAGTAGAGATGCCACCTATTTTTTGTGTGAGAAAACATAATAAACAATCTCGCATGAGGAAGTAAAACATGCCACATGAGAAACTACCCTCTCATGTGAAGAATTTCTTAGCCCAACCACTAAAACCACTGCATTGATGTCGAGGCTCATGTAAAGAAGTACAAGGCACCATGTGAAGAAATGCAAGCCTATGCTTGAGGAAACACCAAGTCTTGCTCATGAGAGTGTACAATCTCACATAGGAGAGAGTACAATCTCACACAAGGATTCACAATAACAAGAAAGGTAAACACAAGATAAAAAGGTACGAAAGATAATTTCTTCCACACCAAGGAGTACCAAATCCACAATCAAGGCTTAGACACTCGAACATAATAACTGCAAGAAAAAAAATACATCTAAGGTCATCTAAACCATAGCAGTAAAGGAACATACTGAAAGAAACATCACAATGTACAAAAATGATAGAACTCATGTGTAGTTCCTCCCAAAAATAATAGCATCATGAGACCATGAAGGCCCTAGTCATCTCCCATGCATAACATCCAAAATTTCCAACTAGAAAGTCAGAGCTATCTTATGAGGACGTCACTACTAAAATGTAATAACATCATAAGAGCAGAAAATCTAACATGCTACTCCAATAAGTAATAGATAATCCAACTAAGTAAATCACATCATCTAATCATATCATAAACATCATAATAATGGAATGCATAAATAACTAACATCATCTAAACATGATATCCAAGCATTCCAATGAAAGCATAATTCACAAGGAAGAATACCACAAAATCTTGAATATACCAAGTGAACATCAAGCACTGGTCACACTATAATAATAGACCATCTATGTACACTAGTCCCTAGTAGTGGTATAGGTAGCTATACCTCCCAACCATATATAACCTATAGGTCCACTCCCATTTTGTTGATGAAGATAATGGTCCAACCACAAACACACATAAATCAAACGTCCATGGCTAGCACTCATGCTAGACATTAAAGAGGACTACAACCAAGATCATGAGACAATGAAAGTGGATCAAATCTTGGTTAGACACTCTATGGATCACTATAGATGGACTCACTAGAGGGTAAAAAACTTGGCATCAAGTAGCCCAAGCTAGTGGTGGTAGCATTAACTTCCCAATGGAACGTGCACAATCTTGGCAGCATCAACTTCCTAATAGAAGGCACACAATCTTGTGTCCTTGGACTTGACTGGGTGCTTACATAAAAAGTATTTTTAAAAATTGAATTGGGTGCTCATTTAACATTTTATTATCTTTTATTTATTACCTAGTCAATTTTTTTAATTATCACTTAATTAGAACTACTTTATGTCAACCCTTTAGGAATTAGTCACCAAGGTTGAGAGAGAAGCCCCTCCATGCCCCTCCATGCTACCCTACATACCCATGCTCATCATAATCATGAGTGTCATTAGGAATGCATATTCCCAACCCAACCCCAATGAACATAAATCATTTGAAATAAAAATGGGAGATTGGGCCATGCAAGTCACCCAATAAATGCATGCGCACATGCTCTTGTGTGGCACACCACCATCAAGAAGATCTTAACACAAGGGTTAGATGAGAACACAAGAAAAATAACACTCAATTGAATACAAGCTCAAGAGGAAAGATGTGGAACACATCCCATTGCAACAATGGTCTAACTAACATTCTACAAATGATCTAGGTCCATTACCAACATCATGTTAAGAAAACCTAAGAAAATTGGGCAGCACACAAATTGAGGTAAAAACCTCAAAACTCAAAAAATATGAAATTAAAACCCATTTGGTCTTAGGGAAAAAAAGCTACAAGAATCTAATAAATTTCATGTTTGGACATCATATGCAAAAATAATCAATATAACGGTGCAAAACCCCAAACCCTCATCCTGAAAATAGGGAAAACATCCATGCTCAACCAATTGGGAAGAACTAGCAATTAGAAACAAAGGGGAACACTAGTTCTTAGTATCCTAACATAAATCTACCAGAAGTGGAAGTAGAAACAAAGCCAAAACACAAAAATGGGAGAGCCCTACCTAATAGCCAAAAGGGCTAAAATGAGAATTAGCTATGAAAAAAATATCTCGCAGAAGCTGCTGAAAGTCATGGCAAAGTGAGGTCTCCCCAAGCTGGATCCAATAAGACTAACCTCACGAAGATCCCACACCCATAGCTCTCACAACAAACAAAGATGAAATCCTCCAAAAGAGGATTTTGGAAAAAGCTCTCAAATTTGTAATTTCAAAAAGTGAGAAGTGAGGAATTAATTTCCTCTTTGGATACTTATTCATGTTTTGAATGAATAATCAATTAGGGAAAAATAAAGTTTAGGCAGATCTCACACATCTTCCAAAGCTGATCCCACCTAATATTGAGTGCATACTTGACAAGAAGATTCTCAAGGAGACTAGGAGGGGTGCTTATTGTTCCTATCTAGTCAAATGGCAAGATAAACCATTGGAGGATGCTACGTGACTAACTGAAGTAGAGATTCTGAAAGTTGGCTACAACCTCCATTTTATACCAACTCAGGGGAGTTGAGTTCCTTTGAAGCTAGGCAGTATGGTGCAGGGTACCCTTGTGTCAAGGGGTTATCAAAATAAAGTTCATTGCTTATTTGATCATTAAAATAGGTTTAGGTCATGTTTAGTCATTTTGGTCCAATTGTAAAGGTGTTAGGCCACTTGGTGTTTTATAAACCAATGGCTTTTCACCTATAGGACCCTTTGGCTTGGGATCATGCCAAGTGGCATCTAGGCCTTAGGTTTTTCATATTTACATTCTAGGAGTGTAGGCTAGGAGTTAGTCTTAATTTTGGTCAATAAGAGCACTTCCCTTACATAGTTGCTTAAACAAATACATTATTGTTGCAAAAAATTTGTTGTAATGCAACATTTGTCAACTTTGCAAAAGTTGTTCATTGTTGTAAAATGGGAAAACTACAACTAATCAGGAGTTAAACTAATTCCTGCAATCCAAGGCAGTTGGATCAAGCAGGAAATATTTATAACCATTGGTGAACCTATCACAAGACAAAGTTCAATCTTTGTACAAGTTTTATTCTGAAATCAATAAAATTTCTCTATTTTTTTCTTGCTACTTTGCAGTTTCAGACATTTTTCCATACTTGTATGGATTGGTAGTAGCCTAAAGTTCATATGAGAAGATAGAGCATTGAATCCACTTTCGATTGCAACTAGTTTGAAAGAATTTGGTGTTGTTTAGGGAAATTTGTACATGTTTTTCTGTCACAGGGTCTGAAACCCTCCAACCCCTAAGATTTTAAGCAAATGGGTGATTATCTCCAAATCTAAGTGACCAAGTTGCTTGAGATCCTAGCAATGTATAATAGCATGAGTATATTCCATGATTCCAGAAGGAGAGACACTGAGGAATCAATTTGCCAACTTTAAACCCGTGCCCTAGAGCAAACTGACGAGTAAGTTTGGTCTAGAATTTTGTATAAACTGAACTCACAATGAGAAAGAATGAATTTTATTAAAATAAATGACAAATTCAAGGTTGTGAAAGGTCAATAGAACTTCCCTAACACCAATAACATGTCTATGCACCCATTTTGGTATAGTTTCTATGTCATCAAGCCTAATGAGGCTTGTTAGGTCTGCATAAGCATAGTGTTATCTCATAATGTTGGAGTAGATTAGGCTGCTAGTTACTTAGGAGATTATTTGAAGATTTGAATACATTGATTTAGACACCATTTGTTTGGTCTAAGATTAGGTTCTTAAGATTTGGTTTTTGTAAAGATAGTAAAACACTGATTTGATAAGTCTGTCATAGAAAAGTCTGATAAATAATCAACACAGTGCTTATTCCTTATCCTTGTGAGTTTAGAAAAGAATATGACAGAGTATTAAATGGTACCAAGGCTACCTAAGACTAAGACAAGTGTTTCTAGCAACCACAGTGGAATCAAGATATTTGTTTAGACAGAAAAGAAAAATTGGATAGAAAGAAGGTATGTTGGTGTGTCAGCAAAGGTAGGGTATTGAATTGTATGAGGTTTGTCAATAACTTGGGATCTTCAAGGTTTGTGTTAACCTTTGAAAAACATAGTTTTATAATTCTATCACATTAGCTGTTAAAAGGCAAGTTGTGTGGGAATAGTATCCTAAAGAAACAAAGTTTTTTTGATGGCAATATCATTTAGGGAGTGTAAGGACATTGGTTTCTTATAGTTTCCTTAAAGGATTATAGGACTACAAGTTGAGACAAATACTATTGCTTAAAAGACAAGTACAAGAGGCATTCAAGTTGCTTCCATTGCCACTCTGCATCAATCAGGACCCTTGATCTATTCTATCACTTTGTGAATTAGACATCTACAACAAGACTAAACCTCATACTCAACCTATCCTTTTGTGAAATCTACAACCCTATCAAATACATAAGGAATTTACTTGGCTCTTTGTTCCAACAAAAAACATATTAAGACATACAACTTTAAGGAGTTGCAACTAAATTTAAGCTTTTTGTTCAAAAATTGAAAAAACACCACAAACAACACAAATAGGAGACAAGAATTAGACTCAAGATATAAATTAATGCTTTTTTTTTTTATTCCTTTGACAAAAATACATAAAGGATGTATGGAATAACTTAGAAACAATTGAATAGACCAGAACTATCTATCATTCATTAAATGTTGTTAATACAAGAGAAATAATGAGATTAGTGGAATCACAACAATGGAAAATCTTCCAAATTGGAACCATCCTTGTGGTATCATAGCAATGAAAAATATCCAAAAAATAGAACCCTTACTCCACATCTTGAAAATCCTTATAAATGATTGTAACAAGCTTCAGATGGGAAGACACATGTCAAAATCTTACTAAAAACCAAAATACAGAGATATTTCTACAAAGCTATATTTAAAACATTCTCTACATTCAGATAAAATTGGGAAAGTAGTTGCAAAGCTGGCAGGAGGCATATATTGTAAGAGTCTTCAAATTAATTTTTGTTGTCTTTTACTGCGTTTAGTCATGGAAATATTCAACTACCTCTTTTGGTATAGCCTTAATATCTGTAACTACTTCAACCACAATCACTTCTTTCTTGATGAGATGCTCAAAGTATTTGATTTTAATCTAAGTTTCTTGCTATCACACTCCACCTAAAAATCTGATCACCATCATGGATGTAGAGCATCAACTCACCTCTCTTAGCATTGTTTGGTTTTGACCTATGTATTGTTCTACTAATTTACTTTGAAAACAAAACCCCCCATATCATTGTAAGCCTAAAAATTGGCCTTTATGATCTTATGATCACAACCCTATCATAGCATCAAGATTTGTCTATTCCATCCTCACAATCTTACAATCTTAGTCAACTAACCCTTGTCATGACTTCAGAGGCTCATCTTTAACTTTATGATCTTACGCTAATTGTAGCCTTTCTCTATTGTAGCATTAGAAGGCTCATGATCTGTTCTCGTGATCTTATGATTGGTGTGATCTCTCAATCGTAGGTCATCAACTTTTGTCTTTCGACTACCTGAAACTTCATGTCATCTTAGCTATTCACCTCTTCTCTTACGATCCCACAATGAACATAAGATTGCAACTTTACTTTTTAAAACCTTTGACCTCACGAGCTATCATAGTATCATATCGACGTAGCATCATAGCTTTCTCACCTCAAGCTTTACAATCTTACAAAATTGCCTATTCCAATGCCACATCACAACCTATGCAATGACCTCTAGACATGCCACATGTCACCTTCCTACTAGTTGAAACCTCCACCTCACTCGTTGCATCACCAACCCTTTACCACATGTCATCGTCTCACATTTTCACAGCTTTAACCCTTGACCACACTCTAACCCAAGTGACCATGCACCTAACTCATTTCCTTAAGCATGGATTAAATGGTGCAACTGTGTGAAATAAACTTTCACAGCATCTAAGCTATTTTTATTGACTACACGATTATCCTCACAAATGCACACCTAACTACCACATGTCCATGTCACCACCTACTTCCTGGTTGCCCAAAATATCCTCTCCATAGTTGCCAACTATCCATAGGTCCCACCACACAAGCTTGGCCTTTCCCACAAAGCTTGTCTCTTAAAGATAATTTCTTATTATGCATCCAAATATTTAAGCATTAAAAGTTTCCATTCACTACGAATGTAGGACAAAACCATTTCACTAGTTGTTGCAATCTAGTGGTGACACCATTTCACACCTTCACTCCCTTGAAAACAAACTATGATTTTAAGTTTGCAATGTTGCGAGTCCTCATATTCGCCATCTCACAACTGCATTTCCTTGTTGACCATATTGACCTACAATATTGTGAACCACTACACACTAACCATGATCTCTCCTTCACCACGATTTATCCCTTAAAATTTCTTCTAGTTGTAAACAATGATGGCCTTATCTTTATCATTTTCATCTCTTTTGGACCGCCAAATATAAGGCTTTCTTTACATGTGTGATGGTGTAGCCACCATTTTGATTTACTGCCACATACTTCTCACAATCATGCCACATAATTTTAACTCAACAATTAATCCTTTAGAATGTGCAATTAGAGAACCCCACCATTTCTCTACTTAGACCTTAGGTTATCATTAACTTTGTGTGATGTTGTGACACCCTTTTTGATTTGACTGTCACCTTGTTCTACAATATCACAACCATAAAACCTAACTACCATTGTAACCATGTGATGATGTGATAACTATTCAAAGTTAACTATTTCTTTCAATAGTAACATCACAACTTGAAGATCCTTAAGCTAAGATTAAGTCATGATCATGCGATCTCCATGAATCTCTCCCTCACAACCTTGACCCTATAGTTATCATTAACACTTGCAATGTCATGATGACCCTCTAATTTATCGCTTCACTCCCTTGTGACTGCTAAAAAAATTAGCATTCCAAATGTGGCCATGTTGTGATAAAAACAACTTTGAAACTCAAAAAATTATAAAGGAACGACATTATAATATGAAAAATAGCCAAGAATACTAGGGATATGGAAAATTGAATGAATGGTTATGGTTTTGATGTATCCCTATTCCATAATTGCATATCATTTCATGGAAAATTTATTAGAACATGAAACATGACCTTTTTTTGGGGTTTCTTATGAAAAAAGACATTTTTTTAGAAAACCCTAAGCAGTAAAAACACATTCCTTCTTGATTTTCACAAGGTATTTCAATTTTTTTGATGGGGTGAAAAATCAAGCCAATAGTGGTTTTGTCTAGGGATGAATGTCCCTTGTGGGCATGAAAAGGATTCAGATCTCTGGAAGAAGCAAACCACTCTAACAAATTTATCTTGAAAAACTTTATTGAAAGCAAGAAAAACTACTCTAATCATACAAGTGATGGCCCCAGGCCACTAAATCCTCAACAAAATTTCTTACCTTTGTCATATACCTAACTTTCATTTACACATTCTTGAGGTAAGTTGTAAGTGTCATTCTCAATTGTTTCACCAAACACATCAAAATTCTTCATTAACTGATTAAGTAAAAACAAAATCACTTTCATAGTGCATATAAAAACTTGAAACACTCTTTTCATCCTACTTACTACAAAAATGCATATCAGCATGCTCTTGAATTCCAAAATCAAAATGAGAATCACCATTATCAAAAGAAACATGCATGCTATCAACTGGAAACACAAAGTGCTCATACTCTTCTTCATTTAAAGAGTCATATTCATCATAAATTGCAATTCACCTTATGTACTTAGATGTGAAGAGTATGTGAAATTTGATCCTTTCTCACTTGCAATCTCATTACTCATCCAATCAAATTTGTCATTTGCTGAAATTTCTTCACACCCAAACAACTAATTGGTCACCAAGCTTGAAAAACTATCATGAAAGTAATTATACATAATATTTTGATCATAACCATAGTCTTCATCTAACATCTTGTTAGAGTGAACCCTAAACTCATCAAACTTATTATCAAAAGATTTATCAGCATATAAGGAAAATTCAGAATTAGATTCACAACTTTCACTATTTTCCTTTTCATCACATGAAACATCAAAACTTATTGTAGCATCACCAACATGAGAAGAACTTGAATTAGTATGAAATTTCCTTACAATAATATCCCCCACATCTAACAAGTCATGATGTGCATAGACATTTGAGGTATTGTCAAATACACCTCCAAAGCTTGGCAAAGATGGTTCTGATTCTATATCTCTTTCCACATCAAACTTTGGGGAACTTACTTCATTAAATGAAGAAATATTATAAGGGAAAATATGAGCATCCTTAGAAACACTTATATGCCTTTCAAAATCATGAGCTGAAAAATCTAAATTATCATCAGGGTTCAAAAAGACTTCCTAACAAATCTTCTCCTCTTGGATATGATTATTATTTGGATGACATGAAGAACTTACAACAACAAAACATTAGTAGTAAAATATGAAAAATCAGAAGCCTCACTACACTCATTTTCTTCATAATAAGAATTCCTCTACTATTGTTATACATTTCTTCACTCTCATATACACTATCACATGACTCATTTTCAATTATATATCCATCTTCCTCATGCTGACTGCAATCATTTGATTCACTAAATTTTGAATCCTTCTCTTCATACTTGGAAGATAAATTATCATTATCTACGAATTCATTACATCCATTCTAACTTTCAACACATTCACTATCATCATTAGAAGATTCAACACAACTTTTATTGTTATGCAAATTACTTTCTATCTTCTTGATGTATTCTTCAACTTTCAAAAGCTTTTGTAATTTCAAATGTGCTGGTCAATCAACTAAATTAGGCACAAAGACTTCTAGGAAAACAATGGGTAAAGAAGATTCCTTAGGTCTTAAAGAAAAATACAACTCCATGAGTGCTGATTTGAACGTCATATAAAATTGATCATCTTTTAGACCTTGTATATCTCCTACCATATTTCTTATGAAATAAACAATCTGATTGTGAAGTTTCTTTTTTATCTCTACAATATCTTCAAGCACACTTTCATAACTTGGTAAACTAACTTTAGATCTAAGATTTGACTCCATTGTTTGATTAAAACTTTTATCTACCTCTTTCCTTAATGTTGATATTCATTGAATAGAGGCAACCATTTCTTTTCATTTAACTTTCATGAAAGGGAAATTCATGAAAAGTAAAATACCTTTTAGTATTGATGTTGAAACTTGATCTGTTGATTTAGCATGGATGTAAACATGAACTTCTTCACACCGTCAATAAAACCATGTAGAGCTGCCACCTCCTTGAAAGAGGACAAAGAAATCACTGCTATGACTCACTTTTTAACATTCACATTCTTAGAAAAATAGATGTATACAACACTTAAACTTAAATCAAGAACAGAGAACTTCTTTTCCAAGAACTACTATAAAAATCTTCAAATCTGACCATACAAGCTGAAAGTACTTCAACATATTTTATATGAAATCAACCAAGGAAAAATGGTATAGAGATATAGAGTTTCCACTCACAATTGTGAGGAATATTACATAATTTTTCACTTGACAAATCTAAACCAGACTTTTTGTTTGTAGGAAAATCATGCAAATCATCAAACCACTTTCAGACATTTACAAATTTGGAAAAGAGAACAAACACATGTGTTCATTCTTGACTGTGAAATTTTACAAAAGCACTTCAAAACATTACACAGTTGAACTAATTGATGATGCATTCACTAGCAGCAATGCAATTTACATTCAACTTTTAAAGTACTACTGTCCTAGATAAGGTAACCACTAGCAAACATGAATCTTCAGCAAAGAAATGGAAAACACCTCACAACCTTGTTGTTGTAGAAAACTTTCCACATGTCGTTCTTCTAACTGTATTGAATCTATTTTTAGATTCAATACTCCCCAGAAGAGTCACCATTTTGTTTGCTACTTAGATGGGCAAAATATAGCTGAGCTGAGATACATGACTGAAAATGCACAAATTATACCAGAGATTCCAATATTTTTAACAATGAATTACTTCACATAGTCCCCAATAGAGTTGCCATTTTGTTGGCTCTTGAATTAAGAACTTTTCAATAACCCAATGATAGGAATAAATACATCTAGGGGTGGCTAATTCCCATGTTTAACATACCCATTCAGACATTGGGGCCAACTATAAAGCTATACTCCTTCTTCAAGCTCTGCAAGACCTACGTGAGTGAACCTATAGATTCTATTATATGGCACCAGTTTCAAAAGTATACAATCTAAATCTTATAAAGCAGATAAAACCCTTGTTCTTCTATGCTTATGCAAACAACATAGACATGATGATGCAAGAGCATCTTGGGTGTAAGAATAATCTTGCATCACCCAAATATATTTTCCTTTTAGTCTTTTCTATTTTAATAAGGACTAGTAGACAGGGTGGTTACTATTTATGGGAACTTGCTATTTTTATTAAGTTTATCATATGAGCTTAGAATGTTCTCATTTTCTATAGGAAGGATCATTTTAGAGTTATAAGCTTACCATAAAAATCTCCTTGCTCTAGCTTAAGTATTAGAGAAGTTATTGTAGATTTTTAGTGGAAAAATTTGTAGAAAAATCTTTAGGCTCACCATTGGTGGCCTTAAAGTGCCTAGATGAGGTCTGAAAACTCGACAAAAGGCACTTGCACAATTTTGAGCTTGTAGATTAGGAGTTGGCATTTTTGAAAAGTGGTTATAATAGCCAATCGGAGAAATGGTTCGAGAGTTATGGCCTTCCAAAGATGGGCTATCGAAATTTTTAAAATAATTTGTAAAAAATTTATTTAGCTGACTGTATATGTATTGTTAGGGTTTGTCAGCCCTAGGTATTAAGTTTGAGCATCTAGAACCTTCCCAGATAGCATAAAATTTCCTATTTAAGAAAGACTCAAAATATTGTCTGGGAGAACTTTGGGTGATAGTTCACAGCTTGTCTTGCATAATTACTATAATGAAGGTGCCCATGTTGATTAGCATTTTGCAGTTAGGAATTTTGTAATTCCATATTTGTGTCACAAATAAGAAGTCCATATTTTGTTTTTTCATTTGCTATTGTTTCGTTGTTTCTATTATGAGTTTATGGTATTAAGGGGAGCACCCTTCATCGCATGAAATAGCCAATAACATGACCTATGAACTTGATAAACTAAGTGAGGAAAAATCTTTTCAGCTCTTCAACATAAAAGGGAAATGAATTTGATTAATATGTTGAATATCGACAAAACCCAAGTATGAACAACAAACATATAGATCATGTAGTTAATCAATGCCTTATCTATTGAGCAATTCCATAAATCATTAACACACATCCTTGGAAATTATTGATACATCTCATGTATCAAGACCCTTGATCCATCCCATCACTTTGTGCATCAGACATAAAAAACAAGATTGAATCTCATGCTCGACTTGTCCTTCTGTAAAATCTGCAACCATGTCAAATACATGAAGCATTTACTTGGCCCTTTGCTCCAATAGAAAAACATATTAAGACATACAACTTTAAGGAGTTTCAACTGGGTTTAAGCTCTTTGTCCAGAAACCCAAAACATTACTGACAACATAGAAATGAGACAAGAATCAGACTGAAGATAATGCTCATTTTATTTATTCCTTTGAAAAAAATGCATAAAGGATGTATGGAATAACTCATAAACAACTAAATAGACTAGAATTATCTATCATTCATTAACTATTGTTCATACAAGAAAAATATTGAGAATAGTGGAATCACAACAATGGAAAATCTTCCAAACTAGAACCATCCTTGTGGCATCATAGTAGTGAAAAATTATCCAAAAACTGGAACCCTTACTCCACATCTTGGAAATCCTTATAAAGGATTGCAATAAGCTTAAGATGGGAAGGCACATGTCAGAATCTTAATGAAAACAAAAATATAGAGATATTTCTACAAAGCTATATTTAAAACATTCTCTACGTTCAGATAAAACTGGGAAAGTAGTTGTAAAGCTAGCAGGACACACTTATTGTAGGAGTCTTCAACTTAATTTTGTTTGTCTTTTACTACCTTTAGTCATGAAAATCTTCAACTACCTCTACCTGCATAGCCTTAATATCAGCAACTGCTTCCAACACAATTACTTCTTTCTTGATGGGTTGCATAGAGTATCTAATTTTATTTGAGTTTCTTACTATCACACTCCACCTAAAGATCCAATCACCATCATGGTTGTAGAGCATCAACTCATCTCTCTTAGCATTTTTTGGTGCTGACCTATGCATTTTTCTAGAGATTTTCTTTGAAAATGAAACCCCTTGTATCCTTGTAAACCTGGAAACTAGCTTTTACAATCTCACAATCACAACCCTATCGCAACATCAGGCTTTGTCTTTTCGATCCTTATGATCTTACAATCATAGTCAACTAACCCTTATCGTGACTTCAAACCCTCATCTTTAACTTTACAATCTTATGATGATTGTATCTTTTCTCTATCATAGCATTGGAAGGCTCATGATTTTTCCTTGTGATCCTAAGATTGGCATGAGATGATAAGTCATCAAATTTTTCCTTCCAACTACTTGAAACTTCATGCCATCTTAGCTTTTCACCTCTCGTCTTACAATCCCACAATGAGCGTAAGATCGCAAACTTTACTTTTTAAGACCTCCAATCTCATGAGATGTCATAGCATTGTATCGGCGTAGCATCATAGCTTTCTCACCTCAAGCTTTACGATCTTATGAAATTGCCTATTTCGATGCCATGTCACCACCTATGTGATGACCTTTGGATGTGCCACATGGCACCTTCCTATTGACATGGACACATGGTAGTCATGCATGCATTTGCAAGGATAACCATGCCGTCATTAAAAAAAACTTTGACCGTATGAAATTTTATTTCACACGATCACACTAGTTAACCCTTGGTCAAGGAAATGAGCTTCGATAGTGCAAAAATGAGCCAAGTACACGGTCGCCTAGGTTAGAGTGTGGTCAAGGGTTAAGGCCATGAAGATGAGAGAATATGACATGTGGCAAGGGTCTAGTGATGTAATAAGTGAGGTGGAGGTTTTAGTCACAACCTACTTCTTGGATGCCCAAAATATCCTCTCCATAGTAGCCAACTATCCATAGGCCCCATCACATGAGCTTGGCTTTGCCCACAAAGCATGTCTCTTAAAGCAATTGCTTATTGTGCCTCCATATATTTAAGCATTAAAAGTTTCCCTGCACTACGAATGTGGGACAAAACCATTTCAATTCTTTTCACTGACTCCTACGATCTGGCGATGACACCATTTCGCACCTTCACTGCCTTGAAAAAAAACTATGATGTTAAGTCTGTGATGTTGTGACTCCTCATATTCGTCATCTTGAAACTGTATTTCCTTGTTGACCATACTGACCTATGATGTTGCGAACCACTGCACACTAACCATGATCACTCCTTCACTGTGGTTTATCCCTTAACATTTCTTCTAGTTGTGAAACAATGTTGGCCTCATCTTTATCATTGTCATCTCTTTGGGATTTCTAGATATAAGGTTTTCTTTAGTTGTGTGATGGTGCAACCACCATTTTGATTAACCACCACATACTTGTCAAGTCATGCCACATAACTTTAACTCAACAATTAACCCTTGCGAATGTCCGATCAGAGCACTTTTCCATTTCACTACTTAGACCTCAGGTTATCTATAACTTTGTGTGATGCTATGATGCCCTTTTTGATTTGACTATCACCTTGTTCCACAACATCCCAACTATAAAACCTAACTGCCTTTGTAACCAAGCAATGATGTGATAATTTTTCAAAGTTATCTGTTTCTTTCAATCGCAACATCACAACTTGAAGATCCTTAAGCCAAGATTAAGTCATGATCATGCGATCTCCACTAAATCGCTCCCTCACAACCTTGATTCCGTAGTTATCATTAACACTTGCGATGTCGTTATGACTCTCTGATTACCACTTCGCTCCCTCATGACTGCTAAAACAATTAGCATTAAAAATGTGGCAATGTTGCAACAAAAGCAACTTCGCAACATCACAACTTGAACAATTATAGAGGTGCGACATTATAATATGAAAAATAGCTAAGAATCCTAGGGATATGGAAAATTAAATGAATGACAATGGTTTTTGATGTATCCCTATTCCATAATTGCATATCATTTCATGGACAACTTATCAGAACATGAAACATGACTCTTTTCTAGGGTTTCTTACGAGGAAGACACATTTTCAGAAAAATCTAAGTAGCAAAAACACATTCCTTCCTAATTTTCACAAGGTATTTCAAAAAGTTTGGTTGGGTGAAAAATTAGGCCAACACCTCATAAGCTAATTTATTAGCATCACTTAAAGTTCAATAATTTCAAGATGGGTAGAATACACTTGGTCCTCCCTTGAGTGATGTGTCTTGTGGGCTATTTATTGTAAGGAAGACTCTTTTTGACACAACTTCAAGAGTATATCAAAATAGTGATTTTATGTTTTCATTTTATTTATAAAACTCATATTTTGATCAATTACTACCGCCAAACTAAACATTATTATAATTCTTGTACATATTTTACTATTACTACAAATTTAAGAAAGTTTTTAATATAATATTGTCAATTGTTGGAAAAATAATTAAATAGCCCTTAAATCAAATGTCATGTAGCAATTTAATGTTTTATGGGAATCTATTTTATAAGTCTCGACTCAATAGAAAGATCCTCAAATCGTAGGAAAGGTTAAGAAGTCAACACCGACATATAAAAACAATAGACCATTTCCAAACCATTTGATAATATCTTTCTAAAATAAAGAATTAAAATGAAGAAACCTCCATACTAAATTACCTTTAATAGATTGACCAATAATAAAAATGAAAATGTTGTTCAAACATATTACAAGAACTCATTTTCTTAATTGCAAGAATACAAACATAACAATGAAAATGTTGTTCAGACATATTACAAGAACTCATTTTCTTAGTTGTAAGAATACAAACATAACAGTGAAGTAATACAAACTCTCAAGTCACTAGTCACAACCATCCAGGAAAGACTCTGATCCTTTTGGTTCTTAAGGTTAAGGTCATTTTGTTCGCTTAGAATCCATTCTCTATGCTTGGTTGTTCTCAAAACCTCAAAAACAATATTTGACTTTTCCCTGCAACCATTTTCTTTTGACAAGAGGGCATCCTTTCTCTGTATCTGTACTCGTCAGCATTTAGGATTATTCATAATTTTTAAAAAAATAGGAAAGTACACAGTATTGCATTCTATATCATGAATCATAATAATTTCTTGTCTTAAATTGAATATTAATTTTAAAACTCATTACACAATTTTCTCTCCGAAACGATTTTACATTGCCAATATGGATTGTGAAACCTTCTGTTCTAATTAAAAGTATTTGCAAATTCTATTGTATGTTGCTAAAGAAATTTCCTATGATGTGAGAAAAACTTATTTCTTACATGATAGTTATACCACTGCAACAGGAAAATGTCATAAAATTTGAGAATCTTACTTGATTACTTCTTCATTCCATTCACTTCCAGAGAAACCTGCATGGGGGAAGTTGAAGCTTATTCATAACGGTTGCATCGACACCATGAATTAGAGTTGCTCCACATCCCTTCAGATGTTTGAGGGTTTTTTGGGCTGAGCTATACGACCTTAAGACCTCCTCTGCAGCGAGCAGAAACATACATTAACAAGCACAAAACTATGAAAAGCATAACAGGAACTACAGGGGGTGCAAAAATATAGGGAAGACAAGCATAAAAAAATGAGGTTGAGATCATGCCCTGGGGGATACCTCTTAGTCCTTGGTTATTAACCAAAGAGACTAGGCAAAAAATGTCGAAACTCCATAAAAAAATATTGCTCAAATTTAGAACTCAAGAAACCATAATAATGTAAGCTAATTGTTTCTATATCTTTGTGGTTGAGGTATTTTTATTGTTCTATGTCATATTATTCAAATTTAGAAATTGAAAAATATTAATAATGTAAGGTAAATGTTTCTTGTGGTTGAAGTGTGTTTATTCAATATTGTTTTATTAAAAAAGATTTTATGTTATTTTAATTTTTTAATATATCTTATTTGTTAACATTTTGTTAACATGTATATGTATTTATACCATCATTTATTAAGAGAGAGTTGATGGTAGTCTTCAAATATTTAAGTATAATCTTTCTTACCATTTTATTTCATACTTAGTATGGAATTAAGGAGAGTCATGTCACATGGATAGTTTTGGAATTCTAGTTGCATTATTTAATATTTTCATTTCACCATTCAGTATGAGTAATATTAAATAACACTTGGTTACATAGTCATAGATGATTTAGAGAATATAAGTAGCAAGAATAGTCTTGTAATCATTATTGGATTGTTTATATTTATTATTGCACCATGTGTAGAGGATGAAAAACAAACCACTATAAAGAATTTAGTGAAACCCTTCAAGGATTCATGTCTTGACTTTTGACATCAGACAAACCTTCAAGTTTGTCCATTTCTTAGCTAAATATGAGTTTTAACCAAGCATATCTATTAACTATACTATTTAGCCTCCAAAAACTATAAATAGAGACAGCAAAGCTCTATTAGCCAACTTAGTGAGCTCTTTATCCAAGATGCACTTGTGGTTTGAAGATGATAGCATGATGCACTATAAGAAAGATTGAAGTAATTAAATGACAAAGATAGAGTTGAGAGTGTCATCGAGAAAAAAATTTGAAGCTCCAAATAGGTTGAGGATCCTCTTCACCAAAATTGATTGTAGTGGAGTAAATTTGACCCTATGAAAAGGAAACTATGTTCCTTTGAGAGATAGTTCCATAACACGTTTGGATATCCTCCACCAACTAAATAGGTGAAGATACCTAATTATCAAAAAATAAAGAAATTAACTATTTCTAGTTCTAGAAATGAAAAGTCTATAGGATAGGGAGTCTTAAGTCCAAAATTGAGTATCCATCTAAGGAAACCAATGCAACATGCAAACATTTGTATGTTGTGTTGTAGTCTTATATGGATTGAATGAGGTATTGTGGTTCCACAACACACGATCCATTTTTACTTCAAAAATATGGACCCCCCTTTTTTCCTTCTTCTTTTTATCATTAAATGAGATTTTGGATCCTTTGTTCTTATCTATTATGACTTCTTCCAAAGGGTCTCTATGTCCAGGAGGTTTGGAGTTTGGTTGGTAATTTTAAAATCAATTGTTTGAGCTTTTGTGGTGAACCTAAGTGTTTTGCACACTTGCATAGGGTCCACAATCTATCTTTATAAGTCTAAGTCTTCTTGTGTACTTGCGCAAATTTAGACTTGTGCACCTATGCATGTTTGACATGTCCCTTCACTCCACTTTCATTTAATCAAGTCAGAGTTACACACCTGCACACATGTAACAAGAATTATTTGATGCTAACATTAGTACTAGGGCCTATGTATACAGGGTTAGGGGTCTTCTTTCCTTGGGTTTCTCACCTTGCTAAGTTAAAATATGTAGTTGCACATTTATGGACTTGTGTAGGTTACAAGCCCTAGGGGTTGCTCATTAATTTTATCTACTATTTTGAGTCTTCGAGGTCATTTGTATGCCTTTTAGGGTCCTTTAGAGGCCTTTTTTAGGCATGAACTTGCAATTACAATTTTGATAGCTTCCTTTTGTGCAGGTCATCATGGCATCCTCCTCGCGAGTAGAAAGAAAAGAAAAGATCTCTCTAAAATCGGTAACTTTCATGTTTTAAAGGGATCTTGAAGAAGTCAAGGTTTGAAGGTTGTATATTTAGAGATCAAAGATACATAGTTTGGATACATAGATTGGAATGAATCCCTAACCATACATAGAAAATTGCATGAAATATTACAGATAATCATTGCCTTGATACAGGTGGGCCTAGTCAATGATGCATCTTGCCCTACATCAGTGCAATATTAAAAGCTAACAATGACCCTCACCTAACATTATGATCCAAATGAGAGGGTCGTCAAGAGCATCACATGGGAGGTTGTTTTGGACATACGATAGGTGATAAAATAGAGAAAGTGTTTCACTTACCTATTTATGATGAATACTATAGGATCTCGTTCGACAATGCAATGAGATGGTATAGTGAAAATGAAGAGGAAGTATATGTGATAGTTTAGAAAAGATATCTAATTGGGTTGGACCTTTGTTTAACAAAGATCTTCTTTATGGGTTTCTCCTTTATGACATAGGTTTCAAATTGGTACCAGAGAAATTAGTATTTTCAACTTGGTATGAGAGCCATGAATCAGAATGGTGTGTGGTTCAGTTTGTAGTTATTATATCGATGTGTCTCTCATTTTCTTCGTAGACCATGTGGTGTTTGCTAGCCATAAGAATTCATCTTAGAGTGTCTATGAAAAGGTGTTTTAAGGAAACTTAGGTACGGAAACAGCTTCCTATACTAATACCTTAAGGAAAGTATTGTGCAAATTCTTATTAAATCCTTACAATTATAGATTTGATATTATGTAAACAATAATATTGCATTCAACCATGGATACAAAAATAGATAGAGAAAGAAAATACATAAACAAAAAGATATGTCGGTGGGGATTTTTTTTTTGGTAAAACAACCACACCCCTCCAAAACCTGCACAATATATTATCTTCAACTCAAAGGTTACAACACACTTGCAGTGCAAGCTCTTTCAAGACACCAAATACTTATCTAGTAGCAATCAATAATACACTACTCACCCTCTACTATCTACAGCCCTCAAAGTGCTTATATAATGGGTTTCCCATTTTTAGGGCATCTTCCAAAGATAGCTCTTACGTGTCATAGGAATCTGTCATAACCGTTTCAGTCATGATTTCCTTACATAAAATTAAATCTTCCAAAGATAGCTCTTACGTGTCATAAGAATCTGTCCTAACTATTTCAGTCATGATTTCCTTACACACAATTCAAGATGTTGACACATGCAAGTGGAGTGACAAATCAAGATGCCAACTAGACATGTACACTCATACTTAATTACATTATTTTCAAAAAACACATTTGCAAAAAAAATAATAAGAATAGGAATTATCCAAGGTTGAGACACCTTATTCCTAACATTCTCCCACTTGTCAAACACCTTGTAAGAGAAATAGGAACATAACAGGAACTATCTGCTATAGGTCAAAAGGCCCATAGACTTTGAACACTATCTAAACTTCTCTGTGCCCACTGGTTTTGTCAATGCATCTGTAAGATTCTTTATAGTATCTACTTCTCCAAATTAACCTTTCCATCTTCCACCATATTTCTCACAAAGTGAAACTGCACATCAATGTGCTTCGTTCTTGCATGCAAAGTTTGATTTTTTGCAAAGCAAATAACACTCTAACTGTCGCAACAAATAGTAATATATCTTGCATCAATACCAATATTAGAACAAAATCTCCTAAGACACATGGCTTCCCTACAAGCATGAGTAGCAGCCATGTACTCAGCTTCTATAGTGGAAAAAGCAACCATAAGTTATCACTTACTCATCCAATTGATGACATCACCAAACATAGCAAACACATAAGCACTAGTGGATCTCCTGCTATCAATATCACTTGCCCAATATAAGTCCACAAACCCATGAATACAAACTAAATGGAAAGCTCTAGAAGAGTTACCATGATAACAAATGGAGTAATATGATGCATCCCTCAAATATTTGAATACTCGCTTAACTGCATCCCAATGTACCCATCCAGGATTAACCATAAATTGGCTCAGAACTCCCACTGCTTGGGTGATTTCTCATCTAGTATAGACCATAGCATACATAAGACTGCCAACTACACTAACATAAGGTACTCTACTCATCTCCTCCACCTCACTAGGAGATTTTGGACAATCATCCACAGATAACTTTGTTCCCATAGCAACAGGAACACACAATGGTCTACAATCTGCCATCCTAAACCTTTCCAAAATAGACTTCACATACTTACTCTGACTCAACCAAAGTTTTCTATTAGACCTATTTCTATTGATTTCCATACCTAAGATGCACCTTACTTCCCCAAGATCTTTCATCTCAAACTATGCTAACAACTGAGATTTAAAATCAGAATTCATACCCTTACCCTTCCCAAATAGCAACATATCATCAACATATAATGCAATAATAAGAAGGCAATCATTTTCAATTATGAAGTAAACACAATGATCTAATTTTGATCTTATAAATCCAATTGACAACACAGGCATCAAACTTAAGGTACCACATCCTAGGACATTGTTTCAAACCATAGATAGACTTCTTTAATCTGCAAACTAAAGATTCTTTGCCTTTAACAATGTAGTGCTTAGGCTGTGACATATAAATCTCTTCCTCCAAATCACCATGATGGAAAGTTGTCTTCACATCCATTTGTTCTATCTCTAAATCATATGATGTAGCAAGAGATAATAGAAATCTAATGGATGTCAACTTTACAATAGGAGAGAATATTTCACCATAATCTATTCCCTCTACCTATAAATACCCCTTCACAACCAATCTATCTTTCTACCGTTCAAAACTACCATTTGCACCAAATTTCTTCTTGAACATCCATTTGCTACCAAGAGGTTTCCATCCTTTAGGCAAAGGTACAAGGTCCCAAGTTTTTTTTTTATCCAATGAAGTCATCTCATCATCCATGGCCTCAATCCAAGAACTTGCATCTTCCATATCCAAAGCCTCTTTCATAGATCTAGGCTCATCAGTGTTAGTAATCAAAGCAAAACCACAATTGGAATCTAACATAGAATAACCAAACCTTTTTGGTTGGTTTCTTACTCTTGTGGATCTGCTCAAGGGCTAAGGTTGAGGTTGTTCTTCCTCTTCTTTTGAACTATCAAAGCTACTAGAGGTCTCCTCATCATTAGACCCAGCATGGTCTTTTTATTCAGTCTTCTCAGGGGTAGGAGGCAACTAAACAATATCTTCCTTCTTTTCTTTTTCATTTGGTTCTAGCACAATACGAGAAGATGTTAGCTCTATGAAAATAACATTTTTGCTATACAACACTTACTAGTCACAGGGTCCCAAACCTTGTATCCTTTCATACCAACACCACATCCAATGAAAATACATTTGACAACTTTGTTTTCCAACTTAGATCTTTTCTCCTTTGGAACATGTGCATAAGCTTCACAACCAAAAACATGAAGATGTCTAATTGAAGGCTTCCTACCATACCACACCTCCATTGGTGTCTTACCAACAAGAGCTAATGTAGGAGATTTGTTAACTAGATAGCAAGTAGTGCCCACAGCTTTGGCCCAAAACTTTTATTCAAGACTAGCTCCACTAAGCATACTCCTAGCCTTCTTCATCAATGTCCTCTTCATTCTTTCTACAACTCCATTTTGTTGTGGGGTATAAGGAGTTTTCTTATGCCTCTTGATACCTCATTCTTTACAGAACTATTTGAACTCTATTGAGTAAAACTCACCACCATTGTTAGTTCTCACACACTTAATCTTCTTACTAGTCTGATTCTCTACATGGGCTTTAAATTTCTTGAACTGATTAAATACTTGTGTCTTACTTTTTAGGAAATAAATCCACGTCCTTCTATTGTAATCATCTATGAAAGATACAAAAATACAGACTTGGAGATTGAAGGAACTTTTATAGGACCAAATACATCAAAATGAATAAGATCCAAAACATTAGAAGACTTGTGAGAACTAGAGTAAAATTGAACTCAATTTAATTTATTATAGATACAATGTTCACAGAAGTCAAACTCAAGTTACAATCATTTAACCCCTCAACGAAGTTCTTGTTCTTCAGGGTTCTAAGACCCTTCTCACCAATGTAGCCAAATCTCATATGCCACTACATTTTCTTTTCTACAAGAACCTTTCCTTCCAATGTGTTTGCACCCTTAGGTACATATGCTAAACTGCCATCAAAACCAATAACCATAGTCTTCTTTACTGCTTGTTCAGATGGTGGGGATGAAGTGATAGTTGCTCTCTTCATTGAAATAAAAGAACTATTGCACCAAGAAATGTGCATGCATCAAGCTAAAATAGAGTACCTCTCCTAGTACCCTTAGCAAGCACCATAACTCCTCTCATCATCTTACACCCATCTTTAGAAAAAATAACTTGTACACCTACATCATTCAACATACTTATAGATAATAGGTTTCATGCCAAATGAGAGATGTGCATTACCCCATTGATCCCCTTCACTCATCTATTAGAGAATTTGATAGTGACCCATCCTTGTCCAACTATATTTAGGTGAGAATGATCACCCAAGTACACCTTTCCACCATAAAAAACTCATACTTCAAGAACCAACTTTGATGAGAGGTCATGTGGAAAGAAGCACCCGAGTCTATCAACCACACATCATTAAATGCATGCATTGCCAAGTCTGCAATGCAAACATCGCCATCTTCTTGAGATTTTTCTAAACCTAAATATGAGGCCTTCTTGTTTTTCTTTGGCTCTTTACAGTCTTTATGGAAGTACCCAGTCTTATCAAAGTTCTAACATTTTTCCTTGGACTTTCCAAAAGTCTTTGATTTTCCATAGGATTTGGATCTACCCTTTCCAAACCTGTTACCATATTGCTTGCCTCTTTCATTGGATCTCCCGCGAACAACAAGAGCTTCCTTAGCCAAATCTGAAGACTTTCTCCATGTCTCCTTAGATAACAGTGAAGACACCACATCATCCATTCTAAAAGTGACTAAAGTACTTCCAAGAGCTATCACAAGATGGTCCCATGAATCTGGCAAGGACCATGATAGAGTCATACATTGATCCTCCTCCTCTATCTTGACACCAGATGATGCCAACTATGCAATTAGAAAATTAAAAGCATTTAGATGATCTATAATAGATCCTCCTTCCTCCATTCTTAGAGAATACAACTTCCTCCTCAAGAACAACTTGTTCACCAAAGATTTGGCTTGATACATAGATCCAAGCTGTGTCGACAAACTGTTTGCGATCTTCTCATCAAGAACATTCAAGAGAACTGAATTAGCTAGATAGAGTTTAATGAGACCCTTAGCTTTTTTATCCTAGATGCCAATCTACTTGAGATATTGTTGTAGGTCTCACATCAAGTGAAGTCACTTGCCATAGATCACGATCTTAAAGAAAGTCTTCCATCTTGAGTTTCCACAACTCAAAATTATTGCCATTAAATTTCTCCACCTCCATTTTTTTGTATGATGAACTAGCCATCTCAATTTGCAAATAAGATTCAAAATTCTCTACACAAAACTCCCACTCAAACTTGAGATCAGCTCAAAAAAACCCTACCCAATAACTAGGATCAAAAGTTGATCACGCTTTGATACCACTTGTAAGGAAACTTAGGTGTAGAAACAACTTCCTACACTAATCTCTTAAGGAAAGTATTTTGAAAATTCTTATTAAATCCTTACAATTATAGATTTGATATTATGTAAACAATAATATTGCAGTCAACCATGGATACAAAAACAAATAGAGAAAGAAAATATATAAACACAAAGATATGCTAGTGGGGAAAAACCTTTCAGTAAAAAAAGCTCACCCCTTCAAAACTTGCACAATGTATTATCTTCAACTCAAAGGTTACAAAAAACTTGTAGTGCAAGCTCTTTTAGGACACAGAAGACTTATCTAGTAGCAACCAACAACGCACTACTCACCCTCTACTATCTACAAGCCTCAAAGTGCTTATATAATGTGCTTTCCATTTTTAGGGCATCTTCCAAAGATAGCTCTTACGTGTCATAGGAATCCGTCATAACCATTTTAGTCATGATTTCTTTACACACAATTAAATCTTCCAAAGATAGCTCTTACACATCATAGGAATCCGTCATAACTATTTCAGTCATGATTTCCTTACACACAATTCAAGATGCTGAAACATGCAAGTGGAGTGACACATCAAGATTCCAACTGGACATGTACACTCACACTTAATTAAATTATTTACCAAAAACACATTTACAAAAAAAATAATAAGAATAGGAATTATCCAATGTTGAGACACCTTATTCCTAACAGGTATGTGTCATCATGCAAGTGAATCTCTCTTTTGTGTGATTTCATTTGGAGTTTATGACTACCATAGTAGATTGAACAACATCCTATGTGAGTCATATGGGACATGATTACTTAAAATGCAATTTTTGTAGCCAATTTTTGTTCTAATTAAAAAGGAAAAGGAAATTACATTATTGTTGAGGGATATGGTAGAAGGCCTTGTAAAGGAAGCATGTAAGAGATATAATTTTTATATTGGGTGTCTATATTGGTAATAGTGAATGGTTGTTGAGTAGTTTACTAGGATAAAATTAAGTTTCTTTGTGTTCATTATTTAGGGCCACTATGTAGAATTATATTGTGGAGCTAGAAAATAAGTGGATACATGTGTTGAAATAACTACTATATTTTGTACCAATTTTTGATGAGAATTCATCATACTAATTGACGATAGTTCATCGACCGTGTGATGAAACTTGTCGTCACTGAATGAGCATCAAACTTTGAGATTATTGACTAGTTAGTCACTCATCCAACTTCAAAAAATGTTGCAAAGCACACTTTAGAGATATTGGAATAGAAGAATGATGGGAAATATTTGATTGGGCTTATGCTGATGTCGTGTTGTCAATAAATTGATAAAACATATGATGTGCTATCTATCACATGCATAGCATCCACATTGTATTTTCTATTAGATGTTTAATCAGAAAATAGCCTTTATACATTAGAATTTTGATGACCTATGTCTGGTACTTTTGAGGAATTAAACTAGGGTCCATAAAACCACAATCAATATGCATGGACATTAGGTGGAGGTGGAAACTCAGAACTTCCAACAACTGTTTGCATTTCTATTAGAGATAGATAAGATTTTTTAGGTTATAGACCATTGCGGATGTCAAAATTTCAAATTTTGTAGATAAGGGAATGCACCCAACAAGCCAATGAAACAAAAGAACTAATATACAAGAATACTTCTAATCAAAACAACTATGAACACTCTTATTCAAAAACCACCAAGAAGTTGCGACCACTAATAATTTTCTAGATATCATAAAAAATTTTATGGTTAAAACTCCTTGGTGAGTTTTAAATAGAGGAGTTCTTATCTATTCTGATTAGAAGTCTTTTGGGTATTTGGCTATCTCAATTTTCTTACTTGTTAAGGGCATTACTTCACCTACAGAAGTCAAAATTTTGACATTTTCCATAGTCTATAACTTAAAAAACCTATAGATATCTCTAATAGACATGCAAACATGTGCTAGAAATTATGTTTTTAAGCTCTTCCTATCATCATTGCTTATGGATTGAGATTTCAAATATCCCCAACTTGCTTCCTAAAAAGTAACATGTATTTGTATGATAAAGGAAGGAAAATTACCTGAGCAAGTACATTACTGATCTTCAATACTGAACTAGGGCCACCTCCTGCATTGCTTGAAACCAAGAGATTAACGTAGTAAGCATTTGAAATTAGCAATCATCTTCAATGGCCAATGCAGGTGATATAAAAAGGTAATCTAGATAAAATAGGTAGTATAAAATGATAATCAAGGAAACATACATTAAATTTAATGCCTTTAAAAAGCGAATGATGATTGACAAAGAAATGATTGATTCCTAGAGGTTTTGTTACAAGACCCTATAGTCAATAAGCATCCTCCATAAACTATCTTTCTTAATCACAATAGAAATAAGAAAATAAAATAAAATAAAAGAGCATAACTCTCCATGAAAATTTTGATGTCCAAAAACATAATATGAGAAATAAATAGTTGTAGTGCTTATAAAGACACAAGATGCAAGAAAATATGAGCTATACTTAGTGCATAATTCAACCTTTTAAGGGAAGAGGAAGAATATTCCTAAGATTTTATTAGATGAATCAACTTTCTCACATCTAGTTGCATCCTCAAAATATATTCTATCATTATGATAATAGGAAAAGGAGTGCTTTTAATGGAAGATAAATAAATTTAGTAGATTATATCTTAAAGTCTAAAGATGGAGTTTCATAAACCTTTGGCAACAAACCATTTTTCTCCTATGATAAGGAAGTTCTATAGATTTCCCTTATCATACCATTAATGCCAACCATCCATCTAATTCTAAGTGAATTTGCAAAAGTGTGATGGTTGTCCATCAGAGGTGCCAAATAGAATAAATCAAAACATAATAGGCTATCATAATAATTCAAAATAACATTAAAATAACTAAATTTATAGCCTTGATGGTGTAAGAAATTCCTCCAATATCATGTGTTGTTGGAAACTCATCACCATGCCAATATCCAACATTAAAGTAATGATCCCAATCTATCCAGACAATTAATGTCATCAAATTTTAATCTGCAATTTTTGTAACTAGCAATGTAGGATATCCTCCTAATAACAATGATTGAAATAGAACATAAAAATATTTTAATTGGAATACTTCTACTTTCATGACTGTCTCAACAAACTGGTACATAGATCTTCTTGAACTCACCATTTTTGAGTATATACCAACCCATATAAATAAATTTAGTAGATTATATCATAAAAGGAAAAGATGGAGTGGCATATACCTTTGGCAACAAACCCTGTTGCTCATTTGTTACCCTATTTATTTATGGCGGTGTCAATTAGATACAAGAATAAGTTGTTTAATGCAATTCCATGAAGTCACTTGTTACATTCTAATGGATAGTTAAGAAGATAGAAGAAGGGACAATATGGATACTAATTTCAAAGACAATGGAGAAAAGATGGGAGGGGAAAAGACAAAAGTGATTTTTTCCCATCTTTTCAATTTAGAACTCTCTAGTAAAAATTTGATAAGAATATAAATAAATAAATAATATTGAAAATATTTTGTGCCATAGGATATTGTATACCTAAACTTAAATGCAATAATATTTTTTATAAGTTCATGATTTAGGTTTAGAAAGCATAGAATGACCTCTAAATTAGTTCGATGGAGGTGGAATATGCTCTTGCAATATGATCAACATTTTAAAACACTTTAACATTTGAAATCTTCTCTTGGAAGAGAAAACTAACATAAACCAAATTAGTTTTAAGTCAAATTAGGGTTTTAGTAAAAAATGAACCCTTAATATATTGTTTGAAGAATCTAGGGATTAGGAGTAAGTATTTAATACTCTTGCTTTGGAATAGTGGGTTTTTTGAGGCATAAAAATTATCAATTTTGTCATTTTGAGGGTTATGATAAAAAATATCATGGGGTAATCTTTTGATATGTTATAATATAAGAAAATGAGTATTTTAAATTGCATTTTATTTTGGAAGTTTTTTGGAATTTTTTGAGAAAGAAATTGAATTCAATTTCTAGAGACCTAATTGAGCTACTAGCCCTAATAAGTAGGGTCAATGGTGTTTGATTAACAATTGATTGTATGGGACTTTTAAACCTAGATGTTTGGATTGAATTGACTTATATGAGACCTTATGAAACCTTGGGGGTCATAAGGAATGGTAAATCCAAGTTTGGGACATTTATGATTAATTAATGTATTAAGGAACATTGGGGATAATCCCTTTTTTTTCAAACATGTCTCAAAATTAGTGTAGTGAAAACAAAGTTTGAGAAGGTGATTGACTTGTACAGAGTAGACATGTATCCTAGGAGTAGCTCACCCATAATAGGTTTAGGACTGAGAATGGTTGGATCTAGTATATTATCGACCTTTTCTTTGTTTAGAGAATAGTTCACTATTCTCTACTTAATAGGCCAACCAAGTGAAGGTGGAAGCTCAACTGCTCCCACCCCTAACACAACTCTAAATTACCCATTAAAATCTAACATTCATCCATTTTTTCATTCATTAATAAAATATAATATTCATTCATTATAACATGATGTAAATATCTAACATCCAAAGCTAACATCTAATATTCATTCATTCTTTCATTATAATAAAATATAACATTCATTTGTTAAAACATCACACTCATTAACATATAACATTCAATAAAATTCATTAACATTAGCACACAAAATATTTGATTATCCATCATCTTCCACATTATTTTGTTTCTCCTCCACCTCATCTTCTTGAACACTCCTTAGGGTTGAAATACAAAAGGTTATGTTAATAAAAAAAAAATTACAATTAAATTTGTTTAAATAGATTAAGGATTGATCATATATCTCTACATATCATTCATGTCATTGATCTTCTTCTTCATCCAAGTCATCATCATGATCATTATTATCATCATCATCATCATCACCATAACCACCACCATCATCACCATATTTGTTAGCACCATCACCATAATCACCATCATCATCATCATCATCATTATCATCGTCATCACCATCTTCCTCTTCTTCTTCATGAACATCTCCATCAAGATCATCATCTACATCATCTTCTTCTTTGGTATCCTCTTCTTTGATAGCTTCTTCTTCTATCACATTATACCTTCATTGATCTTCCTCTTGGATCATGTCTAACAAAAGAAGACCAACCCTATTTATGTGGAACCTCTGCATAAAACACTTGATCACATTGGCTTAAAATAACATAGGACTCATCCCTAGTTAGCTCAAATGACCTTGTATTAACCATTGTAAATCCATTTTCATGTTGAATAACAGTTCTATCAGGATCATTTTCATTGATTTGTGGCCTATACTAATTGACAAAAAAGAGAACCATTTTGAAGGAATTGAAGTCACACCCAAGTATATCATCCAAAATTACATAACATCAATTTTGAGATTCTCAAGGATGTATGTCATTTTTGGATGAAATATTAGTCATCTCAAAGACTATTGTTATCCCAAAATCACAAATTTTCTTTGTGTCATCCAAATTTTTGATATAAAATTTATAATCATTTTACTACATAGCCTTGTGGTGTTTGAGCTATAATAATATGTTAAACATGTAAAAAATGTGTCATGACTTGATAAACATATGGGTCGTTAATAAATTTAAACATACCTCATGACCTCTTAAGTCATATGATAAATCAATTTTCTTTTGTGTAACATTAGAATCTCGATTACAATAATATTCTTTAACCAATGAAGAAATACCTTCCCATGTTACTGTGTGACTAGGTTGTCAACATCGTTTAATCAATGACATCATCGAATCAAAGATTGTTTGCATGATACAAATGCAATGCATCCCACTCTTAACCAACTGTACAAAAAATAAATAGATGACTTTGAAATGATTTATTTTGAAGATTAAGAATCAATTAACCACAATAACATCTTATATTTACTTTTCACTTTCCTCAATCTTTCTTTCCCCATCAAGTACTCCCCTTAAAATTGGTCAATGGGGTGGGTATCCTAAATGTGATCTATATGGAACTTTACTACAAGTTTAGGAAGATATTTAGTAACATTTAACATGGTTTGGCATAACATATATCCATCCACCATAGAATCCTTAGGATGTTATTTTTATCAAACCAAAAATTTCATTTTAAGTGCCTCTCAACCATCCACATTGACTTAGTGCATATAGGTCTACACATTTTAATCTCCTCAACTTGGTGTGTGAGGTAGTGTTCTTGTGCATTGAAAAAATTTGAAGGTAGACACTTGCATTTCACACATTAGACGAGGAATTTAACTCTGCCAATATTTTATATTGTCTTTATGGATTTGTTTAGATGAAAACCACCTATAAGAGATTCAAGACAAAAAAATATATAGGTAGGAGACTTTACAAAATAATATAAATATATTACATAATAAGAAAAAAAAATTGTGAATATAATATACCTATACAAAAAATCAAACAAATATCACTACTTACCATATATATTTTCCAAGATCATATATGACTTTCTTGACATTATTGAGAAAGTGGTCTGAGAGACATATAGGTAGCACATACTGGAACAAGAATAAATTGATCATTTCATTTTTTTATAACATAATATAGTAAACTACTTGCAATTTACACACACACACAAACATGAATTACCTTGATGAAGGTATGTCGATCATGCATTTTCAACCTTGAGCCAAAATCATTCTTCTTTGATAAGAGATTAATTATGTTTGCAACAAATCTTGTGGAAAATCACATATTTTGTATGGTTTCTTTTATAACATTACTTCTTTGCTCTATTAATTACCAAGGTAGGGCACTTAAATTGATCTAGTTTCCATGGGTATTTGACTGAACAAAATCTTTCATTGCATGAGTGGATTCATGAATGTTAGTAAAAAATTTCCCAAGTTTTTCTTTGTCATGCCTTCCATTAAATATTTTGCATAATGTCTCTATTATATTCTTTCTAATATGCATAGTATCAAATGCACAACTTGTAAATCTTCATAAGAGGGAAACCTATAAAATTTTCTGGGATAAATTTTTAGTCTCTTTAGAAGGTGGTCATTGATGTCTTGACAACCTTCACCATCATCAATTACATCATCAGTAAATAAAATGAAATAGAAAAATATAAATTTGAAACATAAACCACTAGGTGGAATGACATTACCTTGAAAATTAATTTTATTATATTTCAACTTCCATAGGTGAGGTTTCATCCTTCATGACTTTGATGTAGTCTCTTCTTTCCCATTGAGAAGATTTTTTTAGACACTTTGATACTTATGATTCATGTGGAGGAAGTGCCTAAACTCATCAAATACTTGCTTTCCTAAAGATTTTGAATGAAGAGGCTTCATCTGTGGACCATAAATTGAACATAAAATTTTTCCATTTGTTTGAGATCCTACAAGATAATGATATAATTGGATTAAATATGTTAATTTTCATAATTATAGTTATCATGTACAACTAGATCACTTTAACATGACACTAAAATGTGTTAGCCTTGGGGCATCAGGTATCAAGCATAAAAGCATTGCATGCAATTGAAATTATCTTTTCCTATTGGTCCAGAGATGCCATACATAGTAACACATTTCTATAACCCTAGCATCTCATCAATAAGAGGCTCAACATACATTCATATCTTTAACTTGGTACTTGTCTAGTTGAATGGACAATGACATTATATAATTATTGTGATCACTTCATTGAAAATTTTATAATTACATGTACATAGCTATTAAATGAAAAAATACTAAGAACAATCATTTCCAACATGATGTGCTACCTCTTTATTGAAATCCATGGAGGAATGTAATTGTTGATAACAAAAATAGGCCACACCGAGTAAACAAATCTCATCTATCCAAATGGATTCACACCATCTGTTGCCAATGAAAGTCTAAGATTATGAGGTTCTTCTTTAAAGTGTTTCCATTTTTCCTCTATGTCCCTGAATGTCAAATCATCTATAGGAATTCAAATAAAGCCATCTCAAATTCTATTCCATGCATGGTAATCCATAAATTGAGCCAAGCTACTATTCTTGAATAACTATTGCAGGTGTGAAATAATGGGAATATAACAAAGAATCTTTCCATGCACATTTTTTGTTATTTGATTTGTTTGATATCTACACATCTAAAATTCAGGGCATTCTGGTGCAAATTCACATTCTCTATCATCTATAATATGATTTTTGGGACAAACATATATTTCTTGATACTCCATTCCAATATCTTTCATAATTGTAGATAATTCTCGGTATGAGCAAGGTAGCATATTTGATGGTAGCAACAAAAAATCACCTTTCAATCTACAAAAATAAAACAAAATTTGTTCATATAACAATATTAAAAGTTCATGATTCACTCTTTATTAACTATGAAAAATATGACATACCTTAACATATGTGACATTTCTATGTTTGATAAAACCATTCATAACATTCAAGTTCACCAACAACAATACAATAGAAAGAAGAGTTGTTTGGGACCCTCATAAAGGGTTGCCTCTACATTCTCAAGTAAAGGTATATCATTAACATCAATGTTCTCATGAAGATCAATGTTGTTATCATGATTATGATCATTTGTTTTAGTACCAAATGTGTCATGAATCAATTCATTTGTACCATCATCTTCAAATGTATTTTCTGGCGTATGATAGCCACCTAGTTTCATAGGAACATTATATTCATATTTGATGTTCACACATCCATATTCCTCCACTTCTACATCCATATTCTACATGTTAGAGTGGTCCATATCATGTGACTTGGGAAGGTCGACCTATATTAAAATGATCAACATAAACAAACCATGATCATGATCATTTGAATAACTATTAAAACAATATAATGAATAAATCACCAATGGATGATAATCAAACCCCCCTTCAACATTAACATGGAGGCTACACTGTCTCTTATTTGTTTTGATGATAACTCTTATAACTTTAGGCCCTTGAAATTTTTGCCAAGACAATAACATTTTTCATCACCTCTTTGTTTAAAGTTGGACCATAAACTAGCAAGTGTCTTCCTATTTTGTTCTTTGCTTATATTATGTGACATGATTTGATGGGCTATTGAAACTTTGGTCTATAATTGTGACAAACTAAAAAAAACAATGTCACAAGTACACTAGCCATCTTAGACCTAGTCATCTATGGAGCTTGTGAAATGATGTTTTAGTATAATATACCAAATTGAAATAATTACATATAGAAAAATCTCAAAATGAACCAAAAACATTGAAACTTGGATTAAAATATTAAGAAACAATCTAATCTAGAAATAACATCAAATTTATTTATATTTTGAATTAGAAAACTCATATCATTAACCTTAGATAGATTGTGTTATTGAAAATATTCTATGTTCAAACTAACATATATGTGAATGAGGTTATTATATTTCTATAACTATAAGTAGCACCAAACAAGTTTTTTGATGTGTTTAGGGTCATCATGTTTTTTATGTGTTTTCCTTTGGACCCAATAATGTCATGTGGACCAATAGTCAAGTCCATGAGTTAATGTCAATAAAAGGACCTAAGGACATGGTCACTCTTCAATAAATTTCAACAACATTTGGAACTACTCCTCTATAATAATCATCATTTAGCATTTCAAATTGATAGGTCCAAATGATTATTATTCTTAACATTTGGAAGTGCTCCTCTATAATAATCATCATTTAGCAGTTATGAGATGATCAAACAAGAGGAAATAGTTGAGAGCTTAGATTAACACAATTTTTAGATGATCATATGAAATAAAATGGGTAGGACATGAGTAGAAAGAAACTAGAAATATATTGTGTATAGATGAAGGTAAGAAATGGCAAATTTTGGAGTACTCAGTATTTAGTATGCATATATCATCATTCCAGATCAAATGGGTGAGTGGTATCATACATGCATAGTGAGAAATAAAGGAGGAAATTGAACATACCAGGGAGGTCTCAAGGATCACACTTGTTGAGGTCCAATTTAGCAATGGCCCTTCCTGTGAAATTGTTGTTTAAAACTATGGAGATCCAAGAGCTACACTAACCCTACTTTGAATCTGCATAGTACAAGTATAACATCAAATAACCAAAACCAAGGAAACAATAATATAGGAGGATAAGATCCACATTTGAATATATAAACACATAAACTAAATTTTAGAAAGATAGGTAGCCCATACTGATAAAATGACATCCTTATTAGCATTAGAGACCATATTGATCATTACTTTGAAGAAAGAATAAGAGACTAAGTAGTCGCGCATCAAAATAGTAGTCATAATAACTATAAGTGATTATGCACCAAAACATAAAAGTACACCAAATAGATATTCTAGTAAAATTAGAAACCCATTCTACCAATGATTCCTAAATTAGGGGAAAGAGGATACCCCTCTTCTTGAGACCAACTAAAATATAAACATAAAAATTTATGCTTGAACCCATTATTCAAGTGACTCCTAGAATAGAGGAAAGAGGATACCCATTTGATTGAGACAATCCCTTTTGAAGGAGGTGAGATCACTTCCAAAATATAGGGAAACGTGGGATGAATGAAGAATTGGTCTTTGAGATATATAGGAGGTGTGACCCAAACTAGAAAGTTCTCAGGTGAGAATGAAGTGGATAGGGGAATGTTTTCTCACAGATGCCATTTGTTCAAGAAGCCATACTTGAAATCTCCTAAGATCAAATAGACCTCATCAATATTATAAAAAAAATATTAGGACGGTTGGTTGGGCTAAACAAACAACATAGGTCCATGGAGAGAATGAGAACCCATAGGAGAAGAATTATCTACATAGTAAAAAATAGAGAGCATACCAACAATTTGTATAATATCTAAATAAAAGTCACAAGAGACTAGAAAGGAGTTCATGGGGTTGTAGCTAAGATCAATAATAGGATTATTTAAATTGCTTGTTGTAAGTAAAGAGGAGAGAGAAAATAAACTACCATAAGAACACCACATAAAATATGTGTACAACAAGGAATTGCACTATTTAGTGCTTTGTCATTCATGACTATTTATATTCTTACCCACCATGGAAAAATTCCATCTATTTCTCATCAAATCTAACCTATCTTTATAAATGAAAACCCCACAAACTATAATTAAAAAAAACATAATCAATGTTAGCAAATATACTAAATCAATATATGAATGTCATGGGAATGGGCTTGTTGTATAGTATGGGCAGGGGGTTGTGTTTTTTCTATAGCTTACTGTTGATAGGAAAGTTACCTCGAAAATATTGGGGCCACAAATTGTGCTACTCAAATGAGACAAGAGTTACAATGTTCCTAAGGCATAATTGATGGTGTTTTTGCACAAATTTTTAGCAGTTTCAAACAATTTCATTTTCAAGTAAAATCATGTTTCAAGATAGGCAATTTCATTTTAAAATCACATAAATCAAGTTTCAAACAATTTCATTTTCAAATCACATAAATCAAGTTTCATTCCATTTCATTTTCAAATAACATATATAAGGTTTGAAACAATTTCATTTTCTAATCACAAATCTGAAGTAATGCACATCCTTACCCAAACAATAGTGTCAATCACATAAAAACTTTGTGCTCAAACCCCACACTGGCCCAAATGTGCCTTTCTTGCAAGGACAACTATGAAAATGAATTTGTCTTTGTCTTCTTTTTTTAATGTTATTGCGTAATTATCTGAATTTTGACTTCTATTTATAAGTAGTTGGTATTGTGATGATATCAGGGGCTAATTTAAAAATAAATGTGCCTCGCCATTAGAAAAAAATGTCAAAAATTTGGGCCACATGTAGTAGTGAAGAAGCTATAGTTATTTAAGTATGAATTTGTCATTTGACGATGGAATCATGGCCAAAGCAAAAAAATGTTTTTGATTATTGAAAATCTAGCTATATATCACAACTAGAGGAGAATGATGTCCCATAAATGAGGTACTTTATCTAAAGGAGATTTAGGTATAAGTTTTAGTTTTTCATTTATATGTCAATGAATTCTTTATGTCTAGTGTATAGGTTAGTTGTGGGAGTTAGCATTGATTTCTTTAGGTGTAAGTTATTTTAATAGTAGGTGAGTTGGTCGGATAAAAATTGTTTTCATGGCACAAAGGGTTGTCTATGATGTTCATTTTGATTTGAGTTTAAAGTGTTAATGTGGATGATGAGATAACTTGTCCCTCTAAATTTTAAGGTTACGTAGTTGTCAAGATGTGGTCATGTCATAAAATATTTTTGGATTGATATCCCTCAAGAGAATGATTTGTTTTATCTTAATGATGGAAATTTGGAAGTATTTAGAAAGATGTTAGTCCTAACAATGTATGAATATTGGATTAGTGGATGATAATTAATAGGCTATGTATGCTAGGAAAATATTTAAGTGTGAGTTACTTTTGTTAAAAGATAAAATTAAAGTATGTATTATACATGATTTGTAGTAAGCGGTACATTATTAGTTGTACCTAGCACCCTAGAGTTTTTTGGATTAAAATTTTAATGAACCATGTATGGGAAAAAGGATTCCTATAGAATTGGTGAGTACATCGGTTGGGTACCCATGTATTTGAATAGGTGGATTGTTTTTATATGGACTCAATAATCAATCTTGATGTAGAAGAAGGAGAGAATCCCAAAGTGATGATGGTTTCCCTGTAATGATGATTTATGGTCATTAGAACCTGTGTGTGCTTGATTTTTAGTAGTCTGAAACTATTTGAGTGGACAATTTATGCTAATTTTGAAACCATATGTGAGGTCTGTGATGAGTCAAAACTACTATAGTGCAAAGCTTATGGTGAACTTGAAACCATTTATGTGATGTTCATGGATTTCATGGTGAGATTGAAATAACTTCAAAATTGCATCACTTAGGGGTAAACCATGAAAATCCAAAATTACTAGAATGAGGGGAAACAATGTGAATGATAGAAGTTTATCTTGTAAATGGGAACCTAACAAGGTTTTAAAATATTTTTAAGATTATGGTGGAGGCAGGATCTGAAAATAATCATCATAATTAATTGTAAATTTTAATATGCATTTTCTTATAAATATAATGTATTGGTCATGTGTTTCTAAAATAGAGCTTATCTTTATGGATTTCTCCTTTGTATAATACCTTCCAACTTGGTATTAGAGAAATTAGTGTTTTCAAATGGTTGTTTCCATTAGAAATAAATAATACTCAAAAGTTGGAGGAGGGGGGGGGGGGTGTGTGGGGTGAATCAATATTCTACAAACTTTTGACCACAACTAGATATTGTTAATTACTTTATAACTTGCATATGAAAGTAAAACAATAATACATAATAGTAAATATAACTATTGTCACTTAGGTTTACACCCTTGTCCAAAGCTTATGCATGAGGACAACCTAGTGAAACATGGAAACAACCTCCAAGCTATGAGACTTGAACTGTGAGGTTGAGTCTCTAGAGAAGGATGGCTTCCTCTTACTATCAGGATGCACCTAACTACTCTTGGAGAGGAAAAGGGAGAAGGGGAGCATGAAAGAAAATCTACCTAATCTAATCTAAAGAGGTGATGCACCAAAATAGAGTGTTCAGACCAATCTCTACCCATATATGCACTTTTGAACCATAATGAAACTAAGGATATACACATTTAGACTTGCTTTAATCTAATAATCACATGCAGATCAGAAGACCGAGATGAATGACACAAGGAAAGAGAGATTCACTTATATTATCATTCATAGGCCAAGGAGATACAGTCATGTAGATCATAGATCTCTACAAAACACCAATAAGAGGCAAAGAGTTCTTGCACTTTCATACCAATGGCTGAAAGAGATAAGACAAAAAATCATGTGGTTCAGAGGCATAGGGGAATTTACACTAAGAATTTGTAGAGCAGTAACAGAGAAAACAGAAGAAGTTCCCACTTGCAAAAATCATCAAATTTTGCCTTTATAGCTTAGGCATTACTGGGATGTCCTCCAACTATAATTACTCCACAACAACCTGCCATTAAGTCATGCAGAGAACAATCATGGGGGAAATTTGATCCAAATACGGATCCAGATGCAATGATATCTAATCTTCTATGTCAAATAATGCATTGAGAGGACAAAAATGGTGCCATTAAGCTATTCTGACTAGGTAGATGGATTGGATCAGAGGTGGAGTGTTCTTCCTTGTCTCGCATTCATTTTGGGGTGGTTGGAATCGATTACAAAGATTAAATCATATAAAAAAAAAATCTTGACTTTCTTCATTCTTGAACACCTGAATTAGTAGGGTCAACAAGTCAACAAAACTCTACATCCAAAATGGGCTACGTGGACCAATGACCTCTTTCCTTTCTTCCACCTCGCAAGGTCTTCCTGAGTTGACCATCTCTTTTCATTACTAACTGTGATGGTCACATTAACTGCTAGCCGCATCTAACTATTACTGCCTCCACCAGACCCATTGGGACACGTGCCACTGAGGTGCTATGTCGCTATGGGTATCCTTTAAGAAATTTCCCATAGCGAGATAGCACCCACTGTAGATTTGAATTAATCTAACAATCATGAAGACTCACCATAATACTATGCTATCTCCTTAAACTTCTGGGCCCACGAAACACCTTAGCACACCTGGCATCCGACTCGGCCCAAACTAGTACCATCCCTGCAGTTTCATAACACTCGGCCCCACCCTACTATGTGTCATTGAGGTGCTATGTTGCTATGGGTAATATTCTCACAGCTTTCCATAGCGAGATAGCGCCCACCATTGATCTCCATGAGATCAATGATCGTGGAATATCCTCGTAATACTCTGCTTGCCTCCATAAAGTTTCTGGTCTATGAATCCACTTGGCAACCACCTAGCACAACCTAGCATCCTCATCTTGGAAATATTTGGCCCCACTGATCCACATGGCATAATGGCACTATGTCACTATGGATAATATCCTCGTAGCTTTCCATAGCGAGATAGTGCCTACTGTCGATTTCCTTAGATCTATGGTGATCAACAAAATTGTACAACTACACACTGAGATGGCTGAATAGACCAATGAAATATTGCCACCATATTTGACACAACTACAACTGCCACCGAGGATGAGCCATAAGATTGCTTTGGAGAAGGGCAGGCCCATTATGTCATCTTTGCCACGTGTCGTCGAGGCACTATGTCGCTATGGTTAATATCCTCACAGCTTCCCATAGCGAGATAGAGCCCACCATTGATCTCCATGAGAACAATGATGAGAAAGATGGATCTAACCTATCAGTATACCAACCAATAAGAACTGACCATGTGCCAACCTATCTGACAAGTCCTCATTTACAACCCACCAAGTGAAGCAGGACCCACATTCTACACAGTTATACTTTAGCCAATGAAAAGATCGATCATCTGCCAAGATGTCAAATTTTATCATTGATATCTAACAGGGCATACCTAGGACCCACCTTCCTTCTGATGTTGCCGCAATATCATTTTTTGTCTGGGTGCTATGTCACTAACGATGAGGAATACAAATTTCCTGATAGCACCATAGCACCCACCATGGATGGAACAAAACCTGGCGTCGGAGAAACAATAAGGAAAGGGAGGACCCACTGGCCACACAGCCAAAAGGCACTATGTCGCTATGGCAAAGGACTGTGCAACTTCCCATAGCGAGATAATGCCAATCGTATATATCTTTTGATCTGACGATGGGGGACTTGTGGGCTTGCAAAAATACACTTAGGAAATAAGGAATATCATTAGGTTCAATCATTTAATTTTTTTGATATTCTTGGGGATGTTTAAAATAACATTAAACAGGGAAGTGACCATTGGGCAGGCAGTATTTAAAATTCAAATATTTGGTAGGAGGGCATAATATATAACATTTCTGGCGACTCACAGGGGATGCTAGCCTGGTATGCATAGACCAGTGACCTCATGCATCTATTGGGTTACAAAGTCAAAAAGATGTGGATCCTGCGTTCATTGTGAAACCCTAACCCTACCTCTGAGAGGAAAACCTTGAAACCCTTTTCTTTGCAAATAGGACCAGAGACTAAAACCTCCTTCCTATAACGTTCAAAATTTCAAAACTTGCTATCTAACGGAGACAATCTTGTGCTCCTGCACTTCTTGGAAAATAGGAGAGCTAAAAAAGAACTACTCTACTTATATACATGAAACCTTCAACCTTCATCAGAAGCATGACTTGAGATATATCCCATTGATTGGGATAGGCATAATTTCACCACCAGGCTTGCTTAACTAGAAAGCATTGGCCTGTTTGCAACTAATAATCAGATAGGGGCCACTCGACAATGCATCAAACTTGAGTGTCTTCCTAGTTTTGCCCTATCTACATCCCATTTTAGAACCAAATCTCCTTCCCTGAAGATTCTGACCCTAGCCTTCCTGTCAAAACTCTTTTTTGCCTACTCCTAGTGTGTCTCTAGGGTCTACATGGCTTTACTTCTCTTCTCTTCTATCTCCATCAACTCTGCCATTCTTATTGTCATGGAATCATCTTCAATCAACTCCAGCTAATGAGCTAGCTCTAGGGATGGGAACTCTAATGAAATTGGAAGCCTTGCTTCTCTGCCATAGACTAACACAAATGATGAATTCCCTATTGACCTTTTAGACATTATTCTGTCAGCCCATAGTGTAGTCTTCAATTTTTAATGCCAACACCTCTGGTTATCTTCTATTGTCCTTTTCATGATCCTGATCAGGTTCTTATTGGAGGACTCAGCCAAACCATTACCCTGAGGATAGTAGTTTGAGGATGTGCTCAAATAGATATTATGATCCACTGACCATGCACAAATCTGAGCTCCAACAAAAGACTTTGCATTTTTTGAAATAATGGTTGAAGGGGCACCAAACTTGGTCAAAATTCCATCAAGGAATTCCACAACTAAAGATCCAATGGCATCCTTCAATGCAACTGTCTCCGTCCATCTGGTGAAGTAATCTGTAGCAGCTAGAATCCATTTGTGACCATAACTAGAAGAAGGATTGATAAGGCCTATGAAATCCAATCCCCACTGAGCAAAAGGCTGGTCCACCTGAATAGGATAAAGGGGAAGAGCTGCAAGTCTTTGTTTGCTAGAGAAGAAGGCACATTTTTCACACTTCCTCACATACTTATGACAATCATGAAATAGAGATGGCCAGTAATAACCAGCCCTCATGATCTTCATTGCAGTTGTCCTTGCTAAGAAGTGGCCACCATCAGGACCATCATGAAGTTCTTTGATCATTCTTTCAGCCTAGTCTATATCAAGGCATCTTAATAGGGCTCCATTAAAATCTTTTCTAAAGAGGACACCGTCAACTATGACATAAGGAATTGACTATAATCTATACTATCTCCTTTTAGTTCTATCTAATCCTTGAGGTTATCCATTGCCTAATAAGAAATTCATTATATCATCCATCCAACTGCTTGGGTCACCATTTCTTACCTCTTGTTGTTCTGTCAGTGTCATAGCAACTTCCTTATCAGGTTCTTGAGATGATAACATTTGTTTACACAATCCCTTCCCTCTTACCAGCATGGTAATCTGAATGTCCACATCATATTCCATTACTTTAGTAATCCAGCCAGCTCTTTTCTCACTAATATCTCTGCTCAAAAGGAAATCCTTCACACTAGCATGGGGTACTAACAAATGAATCTTATTATGAGACATGAGGTGTCTAAATTTCTTCAAAGCTCTGATGACTGCAAGGGCTTGTTTCTCTACATAGCTATATTTATCTTCATACTCTTTAAGCCCTTCACTAAAGAAAGCTATGGGCTGCTCATCACCTTTATCGTTTCTTTGAGTTAGGACAGTAGAGATGCTTGACTCACCACCTAGGGTATAAAGGATGAAATCTTTCTCAAAATTTGGGTTCATGGGAGTAGGGGCTGAGGCTATGGCTGCCTTGATCTCTTTTCTTGTTCAATTTCAGAACATACCTTCCCCATGTTTATGGACTTTCCATCGGCAATCATGACTGGAGTGTAGTCATCTTCATCAACAGCTAGGTTCATGGCCTTGTCTCTTGCTTGGTCATCAGGATTAAAAACACTCTCTAGAGTAATGAGACCTTTAGGCAGCTTGTTGGAGCCGAGGTTAATGATTTGATCACCATATTGATCCTGCAGTCTTGACTAATTTCTCTCTGAAAATTCTACCTCATTCTGCCAGAAGCTGAAAATTTTCTCATCAGATTCAAACACTTGCCAATGGATGTTGTTATCAGGGATAGCAAGCCTTACTACCACTCTGATTTGTTGCTTCTTCTCCTCCTCAAGATTCCTCGGCACATCATAAGATGCACCTATTGCTACAAGTCTATCAACATGTCTATTTTCTTTTCTAGGGATGCTTTGAATATTAAATGTATTAAAAACTTCAAGCAAATCCCATACCCTATTTTTGTAAGACTTGAGCAAACCATTCTTGGTGCTATTCTGATTTCTCACTTGATTAACCACCAACTCACTGTCTCCATACACCCTTAAGGCTTGGATTCTTCTTTTTTGAGCAAGTAGGAGACCTCGAATCAAGGATTCATACTTGGCTACATTATTAGTGCAACTAAATTGGAGCCTAAAGTATAAATAATACCTTACTTATGCAAGAGAAATCAACATCACAATAGCCCCTGACCCAATCTTATTCCTTGACCCATCAAAGTACATACTCCATATCCCACCCATACCTTCTTTAGTACCCACAAGATTGGGAACTAGAGCATCTTTATCCAATATACAATATGTACTGAGACCTGTCTCAAGAGTTTCTGATGTAGAATCAAATTGATATGCATAAGCCAATTCATCTAAGAAAAAAATAGGTATCTCTGCTAGGGAAGTGGTGGGCTCATTCACTATGTCATTCTCATCCATCTCTAGGATAGGGCAATTCATGTCGATGGAATTAGGGGTATAAGATTTAGTATGATGGATGGCTTGAGGCTCTGCTCTAATTGAAGCATTGGCTCCATATCTCATCTTAAAAGACATATATGACCAACCAGAAGATATGAAACCACCTAGTTGGGCAGTAAAGTCTCTTGACAGACAGATGGAAAAATATGGCTTGACCTCAGCAACAGAGATGTCTTGGGTTACAATACAACTAGGGCATGCATGTAAGGCCATCTCCATATTCCTAAGGATCCCTATAGTCTTGATAGTACTACCATCCAACTGTAATACATCCCTAACAATGGGCTCATATTTCATATGCAAAGCATCAACAACACACCTAGGCATCACTGAACTGCTAGCCCCTAAATCAATCATGCAATTATGGACTAGTTTTCCCCCTATAATTAGAGAAACATAGAATCGAGGAGGTCTAACCTTTTTACTTGTTTCTACATCCCTTGATGGTTGTACTAGGCTTGTGGCACTTACCATATTGAGTGTCTGATCCTTTGGTTCAATTCTTTCCAATTCTTGCTGCAACAACCTCTTTTGCATGGGTATAGTAGCAATAGCATCCCACATGGAGATATTCACATTTGTCTTCTTCATCTTCTCTACCACATTGAATGGCATAGCAGGTGTTTTGGTAGAACCTTTGGGAGCTGCGATTGTATGAGGTTGAGATGGAATATCTTGAGGATCACTTGTATCTTTCTTGCCATGATTTTGCCTTTGCTGCTGAAAGGTACTTGATTGATTATTTGCTACTTGCTCATGAGATACTACATTTGAAGTTGAGGCCTAATTGGGAGGAGGAGGGACAACATCTTCCATAGCTCTTCTTTTGCTTCTAGTGTTATGAGCAATGGAATCCTGGTTTACATTACAATGCTCCTCCATCTGATGATTCATAAAAGAGCAATCACCCTGTCTTTGCATATCTGAGGCATCTTTAAATTGGTCCTCTTTGTATGATTGTTTTGTTGCAGGTTCTTGGACTGTTAAAGCCATAAAAGATTCAACCTTCTGGCACATATAATAGGCATAGGAGTAGTTACAGGAGGGGCAAAAATCTTGATCTTGAGCCATATTGTTTTGAGGGACTATGGCCCTATTTTGGTTTACATTTGAGGTTGAAGCATGGCCACCCTGCCTACTCTGATCAAAAGAATTGTTCCAATGATTAGGATTTGGAGGCCTACCACTGCTTGGAGTTCGATATTGCAATTGATGAGGTTTACTACCTTAAGCTTGCTATCTTTCTAAAGTCATCACCTTGTTTCTTACTTTTTGCATCATAGAGGAATTATCCTCCAGCTTCTTCCCATGATCTTGCAAACTTTTCTCTAGGTTCTTTTCTCTTTTATCCATGTTCTACATCATCTCTTTGATTTCATCTATCCCATTTCAAGATGTGGAAGCTTGAGGGACTGGGACAAGGGATTGTGATGTAGAAGCTATGGGAAGAGGAGCCATTGTTGGTTGATCATTCAGAACATCAGGGAAGAAAGGCATAGGAGGCCTTGGAGCTAGCTTACCTCCTTCTATTAGGATGTTCTCTGATTTTATTGCGATGTCATAAACATTAGGCAAGGTATCTCCTCCCATAATTTGGATTGTACTTGCAATATCACTATTAAAAGCTCTAAGGTAATGCAAGAAAGCATTACCAGGGGTAGGCTTCATTGAAGTAGGTATTCTATCCCATGTCTTTTGGAATCTATAATTAAAATTAGTCATACATTCATGGGGGGCTCTTTTTATAGTAGTCAACTGCTCTAAAAGTGACAAATAGTCACTTTTATCCTCAAAATGTTTGCACAATCTTGCTCCTAATCCATCCCAATCTATTATAGAACCATGAGCTAAAGCTCTATACCATTGTAGTGTTTTTCCTTTCAAGGATGAGGCTAGGAGCCTAACTGCAACATCATCCTTTGTAATACCATGGATATTGTAGACATTTGCAACCTCTTGAATGTGTTCTGAGGAAGAGATAGAAGTTTCACCAGTAAACTTTGTTATACTTTTGAGGGCAGCTACTAGTATGTCATGTCTTTGGGCTAATAAGAGAGGGCTCCCACCATTAAAGGTTGCAAAAGTATGAGCTCTAGGAAATGCCATATAGCTAAGTGATCTATTGATATGTATTGATGGCAGTCTAGGCTAAGATCTAATAGCAGGAGGAGTAGAGATAGATCTTGTAGGTGTATTTGTTACTATTGCACTCCTTACTGGTGATAAAGATATTCTAGTCTTCCTTCTTCTAGGGTTTGAAAATGAAAGCTCTTGATACTGAAACTTACCTCTAGAAGATGCCATTGTTTCAGCTCTGGGCATGAATCATTGCAACTTTGGTCTAGAACTAGATATGTATTTGAAGCTCAGAGTCACCAAGTACTTTGAAGAATGAGCCTCTTGAAGGCTTAAACAATGAAGCCAGTACTATCCCCTCAATATTGATCTTGAAGTCTTTCATTTTGACACTAGTAGGCTTGAAATCTTCTAAAAAGTTGTCCCACCAGGCGTGCCAAAAACTGTTGTCACTTAGGCTTGCACCCTTGTCCAAAGCCTATGCTTGAGGACAACCTAGTGAAACATGGAAACAACCTCCAAGCTGTGGGACTTGAACTATGAGGTTGAGTCTCTGGAGAAGGCTAACTTCCTCTTACTATCAGGATGAACCTAACTACTCTTGGAGAGGAAAAGGGAGAAGGGGAGCATGAAAGAAAATCTACCTAATATAATCTAAAGAGGTGATGCACCAAAATAGAGTGTTCAGACTAATCCCTACCTATATATGCACTTTTCAACCAGAATGAAACTAAGGATATACACATATAGACTTGCTTTAATCTAATAATCACATGAAAATTAGAAGACCAAGATGAATGACATAAGGAAAGAGAGATTCACTTATATTATCATTCATAGGCCAAGGAGATATAGTCATGTAGATCATAGACCTCTATAAAACACCAGTAAGAGGAAAAGAGTTCTTGCACTTTCATACCAATGGCTGAAAGAGATAAGACAAAAAATCATGTGGTTCAAAGGCACAGGGGAATTTACACTGAGAATCTGCAGAGCAGTAATAGAGAAAACAGAGAAAGGTCCCACCTGCAAAAATCATCAAATTTTGCCTTTATAGCTCAGGCATAACTGGGATGTCCTCCAACTATAATTACTCCACAACAACCTGCCATTATGTCCTGCAGAGAATAATCATGGGGGAAATATGATCTGGATACGGATCTAGATGCAATGATATCTGATCTTCTATGTCAAATAATGCCTTGAGAGGATGAAAATGGCACCATTAAGCCATTCTAACTAGGTAGATGGATTGGATTGAAGGTGGAGTGTTCTTCCTTGTCTCACATTCATTCTAGGGTGGTTGGAATCGATTACAAAGATTAAATTGCATTAAAAAAATCTTGGCTTTCTTCATTCCTGAATAGTTGAATCAGTAGGGTCAGCAAGTCAACTAAACTCTGCATCCAAAATGGGCTACGTGGGCCAATAACCTCTTTCCTTTCTGCCACCTTGCAAGGTCTTCTCGATTTGACCATCTTTTTTCATTACTAACTGCACCAACCCTCAAACTCCAACTGTGATGGTCACATTAACTGCCAGCCACATCTAATTGTTACTGCCTCCACCGGACCCACTGGGACATGTGTCACCGAGGCACTATGTCACTATGCATATCCTTTAAGCAATTTCCCATAACAAGATAGTGCCCATCATAGATTTGAATTGATCTAATGATCGTGAAGACTCACCATAATAGTGCTCTATCTCCTTAAACTTTTGGGCCCACGAAACACCTTAGCACACCTGGCATTTGACTTGGCCCGAACTGGTACCATCGCTACAATTTCATAACACTTAGCCCCACCCTGCTATGTGTCGCTGAGGTGCTATTTCGCTATAGGTAATATTCTCACAGCTTTTCATAGCGAGATAGTGCCCACCATTGATCTCCACAAGATCAACGATCATGGAAGATCCTTGTAATACTGCGCTTGCCTCCATAAAGTTTTTGCTCTATGAATTCACTTGGCAACTACTAGCACAACCTAGCATCCTCATCTTGGTGAGATCTAGCCCCACTGATCCACATGGCATAATGAAACTATGTCGCTATGGATAATATCCTCGTAGCTTTCCATAGCGAGATAGTGTCTACCGTCGATTTTCTTAGATCTATGGTGATCAACAAAATTGTACAACTGCACACTGAGTTGGTTGAATGGACCAATGAAATATCACCACCATATTATGACCCACCTAACAACTTCCACCGAGGATGAGCTGTAAGATTGCTTTGGAGAAGGGCGGGCCCATTACGTCATCTATGCCACGCGTAGCCGAGGTGCTATGTCGCTATGGTTAATATCCTCGTAGCTTCCCATAGCAAGATATCACCCACCGTTGATCTCCACAAGATCAACGATGAGCAAGATGGATCTGACCTATCAGTATACCAACTAATAAGAACTGACCACATCCCAACCTATTTGACAAGTCCTCATTTGTGGCCTGCCAAGTGAAGCAAGACCCACATTCTACACAGTTATACTTTAGCCAATGAATAGATCGATCATCTGCCAAGATGTCAAATTTTATCACTGATATCTAATGGGGCATACCTAGGACCCACCTTCCTTTTGATGTTGCCACAATATCATTTTTTTTTTGGGCACTATGTCACTAACGGCTAGGAATACAGATTTCTCGATAGTGCCATAGCGCCCACCGTGGATGGAATAAAACTTGGCACCGAAGAAACAATAAGGAAAGGGAGGAAGCAGTAGCCATGTGGCCAAAAGGTGCTATGTCGCTATGGAAAAGTACCGTGCAACTTCCCATAGCGAGATAGTGCCAACCGTAGATATCTTTTGATCCAACGATGGGGGACTTGTGGGCTTGCAGAAATATACCTAAGAAATAAGGAATATCATTAGGTTCAATCATTTAATATTTTCGATATTCCTGGGGATGTTTAAAATAACATTAAATAGGGAAGTGACCATTCAGCGAGTAGTATTTAAAATTCAAATATTTGGCAGGAGGGCACAATATGTAACAATAATCATACACAGTGAGAACTCATAACACTATTATTTGTCAACTAGGGAAACCCTGGCCAAGGAAAAATCTTGCTAGGGATGATACCTACAAGATAATCCACTAAACAAATGAATCTTGTTAATAATATTGACCTTGTTAGGAGTCTTTGAAATACATATAGCATCTCTAGTCCTTGTTAGAGGACTAGGACCTATTAAAAGCCTCAACCCTATTAAGATGTGCTTCAACCTTATTAGGAGTTTGTAGTGCAATTACAATAAATGCAAGAAGAGCCCACTACCCTAACATGCAATATACAATTTAGTTTCCTCACAAGAATAAATATACATACAATACAATCTTACTATTGTATCTCACACTTGCTCTGATCATACAACATGTTTCACATCACATACAACTAGTATATAACTTAAACTTTCTTCACTATTATTTGCATCACATACTTGCTTCCCATTATCTGTGCAAGATATGATCTTTACTTATATCTTGCAAATTAACAAGACTCTGCTTAGTCAGCCTTGATGCTTTAACACACTTGAAAAAATATAAAATTGTAAGAATTTGGCTTAGGCCAGAATTCACCCAAGACCAAGGAACTCAAACACAAGCAAAATAGTAGACCAAAGACAAAGTATGATTAGAATAATGATATATTCATTCAATATGCCATATTCAATTACACTAGGAGTGCTTGTATATAAAGGCCTTTGGAGAGCCTCTAGAATGCATAGAAGTCAACATCATGATAAGTCACACAACCAGGCACATGTCCAATAGATATGGGTTATCCTCCATTAAGCATAGAAGTAAGTGCAATGATGTGAGGATAAGCCTACAATGGTGTATCATGCAAATTAGTGTTTTAGACAACATGTGCTAAAATTGGAGTATACATAATTGTGTTGTCAACATCGCAACTTAGTGTATGATGCAAACTCTAGTGTTATAGACACCATGTGCTAAAATAGAGTTGTGTACTTTTTTGTTGTCAACATGACAACTCATGAGAGTACACAAACTCCTAAGTGTCTCACCTAAATAAATAATAAAATAATACAATATAATAAAATAATGAATTAACCTAAATAAACTTAAGTAAGTGTAAATAGTAAATACTTATTTACACCAACACCCCCCCTTAAGTGCAACATAGGGGAATACCCTTAAGCTTATGACAACTAGGATGAAATGCATAATGGGTCCCAACTACTAAGCCATGTTAGGTACCCATGTATATAATGAAATGCAATCTCTCTTAAAGTGGAGAAAGAGGGAAAACCTCATGGGAAGAGCCCTCCCCCCAAAAGAGAGATGAAATGATGTATGGATGGATGAAGTAATAAAGACCTCCCCATTATGACATACATCCAGTATATACATAAGAGAATCATGAGAAGAGGAAGAGAGACAAGATAGGCTTCCCCCCAAAGAAGAATGCTTGCCAGTGATTGCTCTGATGAAGAAGCTGATCCAAGACTACAAAATGGTGTTCCTACCCTTAGGAAGAAAAAAGACCAAGGGTACAAATGAGATGCTTCTGTTGTGTGTGGAAAGAATCCCATGGATAAGTGATGTCTCTAAAACTTTCTCAACTGGCTAAAGAACCTATCTCAAAGAACTGTCTATCTACTCAACTGATGAAGAACCCTTCTACAACTACTGATCATAAGTATACATAGTCACTTCAACTTGTGATGATCAATTATGTAGAGAATGAACAAGAGAGTTGGATGCAGCCCTCATGACAACTAAAGAAGGTGCTTTTGCATTAAGAAGAAGAGGCAGATCATCAATACTATCCCCCAAATCTGTCACTGAAGTTGGACCTAGAAGACTAGATGTACCCTATTGTGTTGGACCTATCACTATGGTGATATATGCATGTGGACTATACTGATGTAGTGACCTCTTGCTACAACTGTCGATAGAACCCCACGTGTTTGAATCTGTTGAAGCACTATCACTGGTGTCACTATTAGTTCCCACACAGTATGACGTGTGGATAGTATTAGAGGACATGATTGGTCAACTTTCCTCAAAGTGTACATCCTTCTCTACAAAAATCTAATGTGTCTCTAGATCCAATAGTCTGTATGCCTTCACACTATCTTCATAACCAATGAAGGTACAAGGTCAGGGTGATTGTGCCTTGCATCCACTGGAAGATCTGTTTTCCCATGTAGGACAACTAAAGACTCTAAAGTGTGTCACAATAGGTTTTCTACCACACCATGCCTCAAAAGAAGTCTTGTCATCTAATGTTGGATGAGGAGACCTATTAAGAATGTGAGTGGCACTACTAATTGCTTTGACTTCAAGTGATGGATCTAGAGACTTGGCTTGTATCATACAACTTGCCATAGACTTAAGAGTTTTGATCTTGAATGCTACAACATCTGTCTTATGTAGACTGAATGCTGGTGGAGTTTGAAGATCAATCCCCTCATGTCTAAAAAAGTCTTTTAGTCTTTTTTTTCACATACATGCATCCATTTTCCATTCATAGAACTTTGATGGATTTCCTCAACTTTCATTCTACATGAGTCTTGAAGGCTAGAAACTTGTCCAACACTTCATTCTTATTATAAAGAAAGTAGAGACAAGTGTATCTTGAAAAGTCATCAATGAAAGTAAGTATGTAGCGACACTGGCTAAATACAAAAGGACTTGCTAATACCATGAGAACCATCTGAAGAAAACCTGGTGCTCTTGAAGACTTCCCTCTTTGTAACTTCCCCTTTGGATGCATATCCACTAAACCTACTGAACATTCACTATGGGAAAAGTTGATTTGGGGTAGACCTTTGACCATTCTATTTGTGCAAAGTTGTCGAAGGTAGTGAAAGGAAATATGTCCAAACTGCTGATGCCATAATTTCATTGTTGAATTTGATTGAGATAACAAGGCCTTTAAAGGAGACTTGGGCACAAAATGGGAGAAAGAGTACAACCTCTTGTCATGATTCACTTTCCCCACTACAACCAAGGAGTCATCTTTTGGACTATACACCTTTACTAAGTCTAGAAGGAACTCAACTCTATGCCCATCTCCAAGGTGAGTGATTTGGTAGATTGATAGGAAATTTGAACTTAGGTTTGGTACATAGAGAATATTTTTAAACTCTCCATTGTCCATCTCCATGTTTCCTTTCCCTTCATCTTCCATTTTAGTCTCATCTCCTATGAAGATGTGCAATATCTTTGACTGCTTCATTGAAGAAAAATCCTCCTTTGAAGAACCCATATGATATGAGGCACCTGAATCAAGTATCCATTCTTTTGAAGAATGTGAATTTTCCATGAGTGCTTGGCCTTTGCCCTTTGAATCTGAAGACAATCCTTTCTCCTTATAAGCATTAGGTAGTGAAACATTAGTTGTCTTCATGATGTTGATCAACTCATCAATCTTCTTAAGATAACACTCATGTTCTTCATGATCCATTTTCATGCAATAAGTGCACTTTTTCTTCTCCTTATTGTTTTTGTCCCCCTTCTTCTTGGAATTCAAGGACTTTCCTTGATGATTGGATTGTGGTGTTGTCTTTTTTGCATCCTCTGATTTGTCCTTCTTCCACTTCTTATTCCTACCCTTTCCTTTTTTTGGAGACTATCTAGCTGAATTTTGAGAACCCTCATTATTGGCCACCAATGCTTTAGACTTAGGTGATTTGAGAATCCCCATGGATTTCAACTTCTTTTCTTCAGTATCCAACATATTACCATATTCATCAAAAGTGAGTTTCTTATAGGCAAACCCTAATGTAGTCTTTGAGGTGTTAAAAGAAGAAACAAATGTGGAATATTTGGATGACAACTTGTTATGTATGAGATAGATCAATCTATCATCTTTGATAGAACTCCCACAATTAGTAAGCTTTGTCCTTAGTTCATTCACCTTAATGATGAAATCTGTTATAGAATCAAATTACTTAGGATCTAAGGAGACAAGCTCATCTTCAATTTTGGAAACATCCTCTTCAGACACTTTACCATATAGGTTTTTGAGGGTATCCCAAGCTTCCTTGGATGTAGAACACTTCTTAATTTGATATATGATCTTATCATCAACCCCCAAACATATATCACCTAGGGCTTTCCTATGCATTGCTACCCAAACTAAAATATCACTTGCTGATACTTTATCACCTACTAGTTTAGGAAGAATACCATCTACATATTGTGAAACTCCATTGTGCATTAAATGATACCACATTTTGATGGACCATGTAGCATAGTTATGAGGAGTTAATTTTGGAAACTTAAAGTTTCCCATAATATTAAAATTAAAGAAAATTGCAAAAAAGAGAGAACACAACACCAAGAACACCCCCTCTTTTCACTAAATGAAGAACCCCCCCCCCCCAAAATAGATGCTTTTGGCACTTTATCAGTAATGCGATCACAATGGCCACTTGCCAATTTTGGCCTTCGTGGATGGTGCAGGAGCACCTAGGTAGGCTAAGTGTGAAACCTAGGTATTTCTTTATTTTTGGCTTGTAGTGATGCTAGCCACATCACTATTCTAATAATAGGTCCTATGTGGTCCTTAGGTGTGTTTAGGAGACTTGGCAAGACCCAAAGTGACCAAGTTGCTAGAAGTTGCCGACTATTGTCAACTAGGTGACTTAGGTCCGAAAAAGGCTAAAATGGTCTAGAAAGGTTCCAATGGCTTTGAATCGTTTATTTGAAGTCATTTTATGCATATTATATGTCTACTTTGTTTTTGTGCCAAATTTGGAGGTCTAACTCCATGTAGAACAAAAGTTGCTGAAATGCTGTCATGTTGTCATGACAACATTTTCTTGCAAAAAGCAACTTTTTGGAATTTGTGTGTTTAGAACGTCCTAACTGTTTAGAAAAGTTATGGAACTGATGGAGGAGCCTTTAAAAACATGAGGACAGCCATTTTTAGGGGGTTGGACAAGTTGGTTTTGCATTTTGTACAAATTGAGCAAGTATTTTGTTGCTGGTTTTATGCATTTGAAGGCATTTTTAATAGAGGAGGATTGAATGGCCTGATTTTTGTGTTGGAAAAGTTCTGAAATATTTTTTTTAATCTTTTTTTAGTGTTGGTTTGATCATTTTAATTCGTTTGCATTAGTGTAGAAAAATCTTTTTGTTCTTGGCAAGTTGTTGATCTGAATAGGGCTGCACTTAGAAAATGGGATCTTAGGGCCACTTCCCACCATTGGAAACCTCTGGTATTTTGGGATTTGGAACTAGGATCCATGTACATTAGGTATCAAGAAGGAGGGCCCTTGAAAGCATCAGCAAGCATTTTTAAGGTGATGCCCTAGGCAAGCCAAATGCAACTTGGCTAGGAATCACAGTTGGAAAATGAGTTATGGAGAGGATTGAGTGTACAAATACCTTAATCCGGCTACATAGCGAGTAATGAGAAGGTCTAACCTTGCTCCACTCCAAAGGAGAGGTCTTGGAAAGGTGTCTAAGGTCATTTTGCATCACAACAGCGATAAAGCACTTGAAATCCTCATTTTTGGCCTAAAACTGTACTTTCATTGTACGGAAAGTTTGGAGGCTAGAAAATTACAAAATCTTGAAGTACTCTAAAAAGGGTATCCAAAAATATAATTTTTTTGTAGGGTTGTTAAGAAGTTTTTCAAGAAATCTTGTTTCCAGCTATTTAGGAGGGCTAATTCCTAGTAGCCTTTTTGGAGCAATTTGGTGTATCTTCCCTAGTAGATTGAATGCGCCTATGAAATCAGCAATGTTTAGGGTCATGGATGTTAGAAGGAGTCTAAAAAAAAAACCTAGATGAAGAACTGGTACCCTTGGAGCTATAGATGGACTTGAGGGTTAATAGTGGACTGGAGCCGGCTAGTAAGAAATTTGATGTTACTTTGTTGGTGTACCCCCAACTGAAGGATTAGGATCTCTTGAGCAAGGTCCTAGTAATTATAGGGTGTGAAGAAGCCCTAGTGGGTCTAGTGAATGACCTAAGGTAGCCCTGAGAGAGAGAGCTTGGGGTTTGGAAGCAAGGTTGGGGTGTTACATCAGAGTGGTATCAGAGCCAGTTAAAGATTTGGGAAAGGTAGTTAATGTTGGAAGCCACTGAAGAATCAGTAGGAGAATCCATGATGGTGACAAATGTGGAGTTAGCTAAAGAAGTTGATGAGCAAAGGCAAAGAAATTAGCTTCTTGAAGAAGCACTAGAAGAGGTGAAGCAAAAACTAGATGCAGTTGTAGAGGCAGCCAAGAAAAGAGATGAAGAAGAAGATGGGAATGGTAAAAAGGTAGCAGAGGAAGATATTGTACCTGAACCTAATCCTATCTTGCAGGAAGAGCCCTTCTTGAAGGCAATCAAAGCCTTAGGAGGTAAAGCTTTGGAAGGAGTGCCACTTTTCAGTGGTAAGATGGATATTGATGCAGTTATGGATTGGTTAGAGGGTATGGAGAACCACTTTGAGTGTGAGGGTATCTCAGAGGCACAGAAGGTTAAGGTTGCTAAGTCAAGGCTTAGAGGCTCAGCCTTAACATGGTGGAAGTATGTACAAGATGAAAGAGTCAGCATGGGCAAGAATCCAATTGCAAATTGGAGTGCTATGGCAAACAAAATCAAGGAGAACTTCCTACCTGAAGACTTTGAGATCCAACTCCATTAAAAGAGGCAAGGACTGAAGCAAAAAGATCTTGATGTGACCTCCTACACAGAAGAATTTCAGAGGTTGTGTTTGAGATCCAAGAAGCAAGAAGAGGAGTCACTCAAGGTGGCAAGGTATCTTGGTGGCTTGAAGTGGAACATTCAAGAGGAGCTTAGCTTATGGGCCCCTACCACTATCCAAAGATGTCATCAGCTAGCTTTGAAGTTAGAAGAAAAGAACAAGAGGAAAGGAGATTCTAACTTCAAAGATAGAGGCAAAGGAAGAAATCAGAAAAATCAAAGAGGAGGCTACCAAGGCAAAGGTAGTGATCAAAAGAGCCAAAGTGAAAGCAAACCCATGGAGCAAACTATTGACCACTCTTCAAGAGGTGGTTATAATAGAGGGAGAGGCAATCAAGGAGGATCAAGTAGGGGTAGAGGAAGTAGGAGCAGCTCTTACTTTGCAACAATGAAGTGTTACAATTGTGGTCAACTAGGCCATCCTGCCTATAGGTGCCCGGACAAACCCTCTTCCTCAAGCCAAGATAAAAGGCTAGCATATGCACAAGAAGATAATAGAAGTTGCAAGGATGTTGACATAGACCATATTGAGTCTGAAAAAGGTGAGAATCTTATGTTTAGGAGGGTGCTCATCAAGCAAACAGCTTCTAATGAGCCTAGACATAGAAGGTCATTGTTTAAGGATAAAGTGCAAGATCCTAGGAAAAGTATGCAAGGTGGTGGTTGATTCTGGATCAACTGATAATGTAATATCAGAGGAGGCTATTACAAAGCTCAAATTGAAGAAGATACCTCATGAAAACCCTTACAAGTTCACATGGCTTAACAAAGGGCAAAGCATCCTAGTGAATGAACAAGCATGGGTGGACTTCTCAATTGCAGGATATAAAGACCGCTTATTATGTGATATTTTGCCAATGGATGCTTGTCATCTTTTGCTAGGGAGACCTTGGCAATTTGATAGGGAAGTGGTCTATGATGGCAAGGAAAATACCATAACATTTAAGAAAGGAAGCAAGACCTTCAAAATTCAGTCATTGTTAGAAGGGGATGAACCACAGTCCAAGGTGCCTAATGTGCTGCTATGTGGAGAGAAAGAGTTTATTAGAGACCTCAAGCATGAGGAGAGCCAAGGATTTGCAGTCATACTAAAGCCTGCAAGTGAAGAAAAGCCAGTCCAAGAACCTTTACCAGCAGAGGTACAAGAGTTGCTTGTAAAGTATAAGGAGATTGTTAGTGATGGTACACCAGCTACCCTACCACCAAGAAGAGTTATCAGCCATCAAATTGACTTTGTTCCAGGTGCCTCACTACCTAATAAGGCAGCCTACAAGTTAACCCCAGATCAGAACCTTGAAGTGGCAAGACAAGTCCAAGAGTTGACGGACCAAGGTTTGATCCAAAAGAGCATAAGCCCTTGTGCAGTCCCGATGGTTTTGGCATCCAAGAAGGGAGGAAAATGGAGGTTGTGTACTGACTCAAGGGCCATTAACTGCATTACAATCAGGTATAGGTTTCCTATTCCAAGAATTGAAGACCTTATGGATTGTCTAGGAGGTGCTATGTATTTCACTAAGCTGGACTTGAAAGGTGGGTATCACCAAATTAGAATAAAGGAGGGAGATGAATGGAAGACAGCATTTAAGACTACTGATGGTCTTTATGAATGGCTTGTGATCCCATTTGGTCTTTCCAATGCCCCTAGCACCTTCATGAGGCTCATGAATGAAGTGCTCAAAGACTTCACAGGGAGATTTGTGGTGGTGTATTTGGATGATATCCTCATCTACAGCAAGACCAAAGAGGAACATGTCAAGCATGTAGAAGCGGTTTTGAAGAGGCTTCATGAGGAGAAGCTATCTATCAACCTTGAGAAGTGTGACTTCTTCAAGCAAGAGTTGGTGTATCTAGGCTTTGTGGTGTCTAAAGGAACTTTGAAGATGGACAAGGAGAAAGTTGCTGCTATCCTAAGTTGGCCTACACCTACCACATCTAGTGAGGTAAGAAGTTTCCATGGTTTGTCTCAATTTTATAGGAAGTTCATTAGGAACTTTAGTGGTATTTGTGCACCATTTATTGATACCATAAAGGGGGGAGTCAAGTCCAAGTTTAGGTGGACTTTAGAGGCTGAAAAGTCATTTGATATGTTAAAAAAACAAGTAGCTACTCAACCCATCCTAAAATTGCCTAGCTTTGAAAAGTTGTTCACCTTAGAATGTGATGTAAGTGGCCTAGCAGTGGGTGGGGTGTTGAGTCAAGAAGGTAGACCAGTAGCCTTCTATAGTGAAAAGCTAAATGAGGCCAAGAAGAAATACTCATCCTATGATCTAGAATTGTATGCCTTAGTCCAGTGTCTTAGGAAGTGGAGACACTATTTGTTGCCAAAAGAATTTGTTGTGTTTACAGATAATCAAGCTCTTAGCTACATCAACACACAGGAGAAGTTGAGCAACAGGCACTTGAAGTGGATGGAATATTTGCAGGCCTTCACCTTTACAATCAAGCATAAGAAAGGACAAATGAACAAGGTTGCTGATGCATTAAGTAGAAGGGTTTTAACAGTCCAAGAGATTCAGCTCCATAGCATTGGAGTGGAGAGTTTTCAGAATCTTTACAAGAATGATGAGGACTTTGCTGAAGCCTATAAGGTATGCATGGATTTTGGAAACCACTTTCATAGCAGATTTTCAGAATACACTTTGCAAAATGGGTTGCTATTTAAGGCTACCCAGTTGTGTGTACCAAGAGGTTCCATGAGAGAGAACCTAATACAAGAGAAGCATAATGGCAGCTTGAGTGGGCATTTTGGTATCAGCAAGACAATAGAACTAGTGCAAAGGTTCTATTATTGGCCTAAATTGGTCAAAGATGTAACCAAGTATGTGGAGCAATGTATGGTGTGTATGAAGGCAAAAGGAGGAATGAACAATGTAGGTCTTTACCAGCCCTTACCAATTCCTAGCAGACCATGGGATTATGTAAGTATGGATTTCATTGTTGGTTTGCCTAAAACTAAGCAAGGGTATGATAGCATTTATGTTGTTGTTGATAGATTCAGTAGAATGGGACATTTCATTCCATGTAAGACAACTAATGATGCAAGTCATATAGCTCATTTTTTTTTCAAAGAGGTTGTAAGGATTCATGGACTTCCATTAAGCATTGTGTCGGATCGAGATGTGAAATTCATGAGTCACTTTTGGAAGACTTTATGGAAGAAGCTTGGCACTAACATGTCTTTTGGTTCATCTTACCATCCTCAAACTGATGGTCAAACTGAGGTGGTTAATAGAACTTTAGGTAACCTTCTTAGGTGCCTAACTAAGGAGTATGGTCAGACTTGGGATGTTATCATCTCACAAGCAGAATATGCCTACAATGATAGCAAGAATAGGACTACCGGAAAGAGTCCTTTTGAAATTGTTTATGGCATGCACCCAAGAGGTGTGTGTGAACTAAGGTGTCTTGGAAACATGGATCAGATTAGTGGTCAAGCTGAAGACTTTGTACAAACCATGAAGGAGATTCAGGAGCAAGTCAAGAAGACTATTCAAGACAACACTCTAAAACTCAAAGCCAAGGTGGATGAAAAGAAGAAGGATGTTCAGTTTGCTATTGGGGACTATGTGATGGTCCATTTGAACAAAGCAAGGCTTCAAAAAGGCATTCCTACTAAGTTACAGATGAAGAGGGTAGGGCCTTGCAAAATATTGGCTAAATATGGAGCAAATGCCTATAAGGTAGATTTACCTTCCGATTTGGGCATATCCCCTATTTTTAATGTGCAAGACTTGGTGGCATACAAAGGTGACCCATCTTAGCTCAGTCCCGATGTTCATGAAGATCTTGAACTTGCTTCAACACCTACAAACAACAAGTTGGAGGTAGAAAAGGTGTTAGATTCAAGCGTAAAGAAGACTACAAGGCACAAGGTTTACATGGAACACCTCATCAAATGGAAGGAGAAACCAATTTTAGAGGCTACATGGGTTGCTGAGACAGAGTTCAAGAAGGTTGGCATACCTCTAGATTTGTTGCAAACTAATCCACCTTGAGTTCTTTGTTGGAGGGGGGAGTATGGTGCAGGAGCACCTAGGTAGGCTAAGTGTGAAACCTAGGTATTTCTTTATTTTTGGCTTGTACTGATGCTAGCCACATCACTATTCTAATAATAGGTCCTATGTGGTCCTTAGGTGTGTTTAGGAGACTTGGCAAGACCCAAAGTGACCAAGTTGCTAGAAGTTGCCGACTATTGTCAACTAGGTGACTTAGGTCCAGAAAAGGCTAAAATGGTCTAGAAAGGTTCCAATGGCTTTGAATTGTTTATTTGAAGTCATTTTATCCATATTATATGTCTACTTTGTTTTTGTGCCAAATTTGGAGGTCTAAATCCATGTAGAACAAAAGTTGCTGAAATGTTGTCATGTTGTCATGACAACATTTTCTTGCAAAAAGCAACTTTTTTGCATTTGTGTGTTTAGAATGTCCTAACTATTTAGAAAATTTATGGAACTGATGGAGGATCCTTTAAAAATGTGAGGACAGCCATTTTTAGGGGGTTGGACAAGTTGGTTTTGCATTTTGTACGAATTGAGCAAGTATTTTGTTGCCGGTTTTATGCATTTGAAGGCATTTTTAATAGAGGAGGATTGAATGGCCTGATTTTTGTGTTGGAAAAGTTCTGAAATATTTTTTTTAATCTTTTTTTAGTGTTGGTTTGATCATTTTAATTCGTTTGCATTAGTGTAGAAAAATCTTTTTGTTCTTGGCAAGTTGCTGATATGAACAGGGCTGCACTTAGAAAATGGGATCTTAGGGCCACTTCCCACCATTGGAAACCTCTGGTATTTTGGGATTTGGAACTAGGATCCATGTACATTATGTATCAAGAAGGAGGGCCCTTGAAAGAATCAGCAAGAATTTTTAAGGTGATGCCCTAGGCAAGCCAAATGCAACTTGGCCAGGAATCACAGTTGGAAAATGAGTTATGGAGAGGATTGAGTGTACAAATACCTTAATCCGGCTACACAGCGAGTAATGAGAAGGTCTAACCTTGCTCCAATCCAAAGGAGAGGTCTTGGAAAGGTGTCTAAGGTGGTTTTCCATCACAACAATGATAAAGCACTTGAAATCCTCATTTTTGGCCTAAAATTGTACTTTCATTGTACAGAAAGTTTGGAGGCTAGAAAATTATAGAATCTTTAATTACTCTAAAAAGGGTATCCAAAAATATAATTTGTTTGTAGGGTTGTTAAGAAGTTTTTCAAGAAATCTTGTTTCCAGCTATTTAGGAGGGCTAATTCCTAGTAGCCTTTTTGGAGCAATTTGGTGTATCTTCCCTAGTAGATTGAATGCGCCTATGAAATCAGCAATGTTTAGGGTCATGGATGTTAGAAGGAGTCTAAAAAAAAAACCTAGATGAAGAACTGGTACCCTTGGAGCTATAGATGGACTTGAGGGTTAATAGCGGACTGGAGCCGGCTAGTAAGAAATTTGATGTTACTTTGTTGGTGTACCCCCAACTGAAGGATTAGGATCTCTTGATCAAGGTCCTAGTAATTATAGGGTGTGAAGAAGCCCTAGTGGGTCTAGTGAATGACCTAAGGTAGCCCTGAGAGAGAGAGCTTGGGGTTTGGAAGCAAGGTTGGGGTGTTACATCAGTGGACTTCTAATTTTTCTTGTTACAACTTCTATATGAAATACAAATCTAGAACTTTACAATGTGCTACAATTTAGAAGCAATACAAAGAAAAGAATAGCCCTATTTATGAAAGTGACACTTTTGTCCACACAACCTTACAATTTTACTGTAGATCTAGAAAGTAGACGAAAAATTACGCACTTTAAAAAAAATGGAACCTAATTTTGACTCTAGATGTGTCTGTACAAAGCGTTTGAAGTTGCAAAATGTAGGATTATGCAAGTACAATCACCAAAAAATGCAATTTCTACCAAATTTGTGCACCAAAACCAAAGAAAACTACACCACTGAAAAGTGTAGGGAATTTTACCCAATTTTTAAAAAATCACACTTGATTTGGAGTCCAGATGACTGAGATATGGCCTCCCAAAATTGGACTGCAAAATCCAAAATCAAATTGGAGAGGGGTTGCACCAACAAAAGATGGGGTTAAATTTGATAATCATATGGCCATTACAGTAGTTAAAATTTTCCCTAGAATGACCGTTAGATGGTTTTCAAATTTAGGCTTGTAAAAAGATGATGTTAGCGTGCCCAAGCCTTGTGATGATGTTAGTGATGACATCAGTAGTATAGATGATGACATCAACATATAGATTTGTACAGACTATATAGAAAAGTCTGACATGTTCGATTGACATGGGCATATGGATCTGCTTGTGTGGAAGTTGAGTTAGTAAGTATAGATCTATGCAGAGATTGCTGACTCTACTCTTTTACAGAGGCTGACGTGGTACGTGTCCACATGGTAGAGGGTGATTGGTCTGCATGGATCACTTTGTGGAGGATGTTGAGTATAAAAAATGGTTGCTATTTTTTATACTATCAGTGCTAGAAGGGGAATCTCCATTGTGTGCACTAGAATCTTTCACCACAACCATGGATCATTGTATCAAAGGGGGCTAGGAAGTGGAGGGCGGTGCCATAAACTTTAAATTGGTGTGGGATATGGCAATGTTTTATCCCACATTCGTGGGAGGTGGGATATAGGACTTGTTTAAAAAATTGTCCATTGTAGATGTAAAATAAGTGGAACTTGCCAGTGTGGCTGCAAATGGTTTGACGCCTGTTGAGATTTTGAGACTATGGCTAGACTTGTGATTTGGGTTGTTGGATTTTGGTGTTTGCATCTATAAAAATATGTGTTCATCAGATTTAAATTGCAGTGCCTAGATTATTCAGACCATAGATAAATATGCAGTATGGCCCTCTGATTTGTTAGGCCAAAAATTGAATGAACCCACCGATTAAAATAATACCCTATGAAATTAATAATAGAATATTCTATGAAATTTGCAGAGCTAGGATCTGACAGCTTAATTCTACAAAAAAAAATTTCCTGACTGGGCAACAAATCCATAAATGCCCAAATCAGAAAAAAATTGTAGAGATTTAAAATAATTCAGATCCAAAAATAAATAATAAGATCAATTAAACGATCATACCTAGTTTGCAAATCATTTCCCTTGGGTGTCAGTTTGCAAAAAATTTCACTTCATGATTAACTTTCACCCAACATAGGCAAATTTATAGATGATCTTCACCAAATTGATGTTCTGGACATAATGGTGAGGTCAGATTTGGCTGTAGATGCTCCTAACTTATGCAAATTCTCTGGATTCAAGTTGAGGTGGTAAAGCATGAATGGTCTTGAATGATTATGTGTAGAGAATCTCCCCAAGCTCTAATACCATGTAAGAATTTTGCTTAGGCTAGAATTCACCCAAGACCAAGGAACTCAAACACAAGCACAATAGTAGAGCAAAGAGAGAGTATGATTAGAATGACTATATATTCATTCAATATGCCATATTCAAGTACACTAGGAGTGCCTATATAAAGGCCTCTGGAGAGCTTCTAGAATGCATAGAAGTCAGCATCATGATAAGTCATACAACTAGGCACATGTCTAGCAGATATGGGTTATCCTCCATTAAGCATATAAGTAAGTGCGATGATGTGAGGATAAGCCTACAATGGTGTATCATGCAAATTAGTGTTGTAGACAACATGTGCTAAAAAGGGAGTGTGTACAATTGTGCTATCAACATGACATCTTAGTGTATGATGCAAACTCTAGTGTTGTAGACACCATGTGCTAACATAGAGTTGCATACTTCTGTGTTGTCAACATGACAACTCATGAGAGTACACAAACTCCTAAATGTCTTACCTAAATAAATAATAAAATAATACATTAACCTAAGTAAACTTAAGTAAGTATAAATAATAAATACTTATTTACACCAACAAAAATAACTTTGGGTAAATATCTAGGATGTTAGACCAACATGATTAAGTAATTATTTTGTTTCCAAAATAATTCCTTAAGCCATACACTTCAATTTACTAATGCACTCTATTCTTCTTTATTAATTACTTGTGCTAGTATTCCTTTTGTAACTTACATGGTACTATCCATACATATCTATGCACTAACATACATCATCATGAAACTGTCATCTATCACTCCTCAACTATGGATGAGCTAACTGGAAGTATCTCATCCATACATACCATATCTGTCTAACACTTGGAAAATTTTCTAACTTTGATTACATCATGAAATACCAAAATGGATATGTTTCCATAAATGACAACACTCATATATATACCTAGGCATATTTTCAATAATATCCCCTTTTGGCAATGATGACAACATTTGAAAAAATTGGCTAAGTCCCAAAATAATGTCATACAAAATAATAACTACACAAAAATTTCCTTCAAAACTTGAAAATTTTATTCATGTTTTGATGGATCATTACATTCATTATCACTCCTTTACAATACATAGCTAAGCTCCCCCTTACATATACATATAAAATTTTAGATACTTCTCCCTTACATAGACAATTTTTCTTACGTACTTCTCCCCCTTTCACATCAATGGAAAAGGTGTCAAAAATTTGTACATGCAAAATTTGTGTTTCCTTCCTCTAATCAACTTGACATTCTAGATATACAATCTATAAAATCATGTTTCAACTTATCAAAATCCTTCTTCCATATTTCCTTGACTATATCAGCTATACTAATGAGTGCATAAAGTGCATAGGATGCCACTTCCACTGCACTCAAGTCAGTATAGGAAAATTTATCATAGGATGCCTTTGTTGCAAGACACTTCTCCAATTGCCTTTGCAAAATGATAACTTTAGGAGATAAATATTCTCTAAGGATAGAGAATCTCTTGATTACCTTCTCCTTGCCAAATTAAATTCCTTTTATAGCATTTTGGATTTTCTCCATCTCTATTCCAATATCTTCAGTGCTTGCCTCTGGTTGTTGTAATCTAATAGTGAGTGTTTCAAGCTTACTCATTTGGCCTTTGATCAGATTATTAAATTGTGATAGATGATTGTATGACATTGCACATTGTCCATACAACTACTGACCTTCATCTACACTCTTCCTTAGCTCTTTAGTGCATACATTTAATGCCTGTAAATCATTCCTGACATTGTTACATACTATGTCAAACAATGATGCATCATGCATTGTCTGCGCTTGTGCTAAAGCAATATCGAACAAGGTGGTGAACTCTACATGAAAAGATCTTATCATTTCTTTAGCCTTCTTCTATAAGTGTGGTTCTATAATAGTGGACTACATTGTCTTCTACAATCTATCCAGAACTTCTTCCATTGTTCTCTCCAAAGTCTTTATAGACTTATTCTTCTCAAGTAGCTTTCTCAAAGAGCTCATTAAACCTTTTTGATCATCATCATCATTAGTAATTGTTGCTTCTACTACTACTGAAATGAATGAGACTACTTTCAATTTAGTACTTTTCTTTCCATCCTCTTGTCTCTTCTTCTCCTTCTCGTCTCCTCTCATTATTTCTTCCTCGGCTTTCTTTTTCTCTAATCTCTCTTCTACTTCTTCTTTCAGCTTCTCATCTTCTATTCTTTTTATTTCTTGTTCTTTTTTTTCTTCTTATTTTCTTTATGCTTTTGTATTCCTTCTCCCATTTGACTTTTTTAAGTCATCCTGATGGATGCAACTTTGTTGATCTCTCTTTGAGAAGGGATCATGATTGGGACCATGAGTGGTCTACACCCTTGAGGTGATTTGATTTACGTTATTGTATTAGTTACTTTGCTTATGCTTGTGATGTAATTTATGGTTCACTAAAGCTTGTGCTAGTGGTTTTAGGGTCTATGTGGTATCATGATGATGTTTTGTGATTACCTTGAGATGTATACAAAGATTGCACTGTGTACTATTACCATGCTACATTGGACTAGGTTCTCGTATAGTGGTTAGTCATGTTTATGATTATGTTCACTTATTTGTTTTAAGTGCCTTTTCCTCTTGTTTGAACAACCATTATAAAATTATTAAATAATTATAAATGGATTGTCCATGTTGGATTCATTGGTTATGTGCTACAAATATTTACCTTGTTATATTTTGATCTGACAGATACTTATTACTCGTGTTATGTTTTACATTTGAGATGACCTGAGGGTCAGATGTTATACCTTAATTTTACTATCATAGATCTTAGACTACTATGTTGTTCAGTTATCATATTTTCATGGTGATGCCATTTACAAATTATAGTATGTTTTGTGATGATATCTAGTTATCTGACATTTGGACATATCTCTAATTATGTCATCTGATGGATTTAGTGCTATGGTTATTTACTTCATTCTTGCTTTGTTATGCTATATGCAAACATGAGTGATGTAAATAGATTATTTCAATATAATTGAACAAATGGTTAAATTAGGTGATTTAATGCATTTACTGGTTCAACTATTTTATTATTTGCAATTAAACTTGATCATGTGTTTATTGTGCAGGATTTATATCCCTGGTAGTGACACATGGAGTTAGTGATTCAACTGTTCATATTTTACCAATGTTATCCCTCTATGGTCGACATATCTATTTCAAATTTTAAATTAAACCTTTTAGTGATTTGATAAATCTAAACTTATTTGCATTATGTGATTAGACCAGTGAGCATGTTTGTGCATTTAAAGTTTTGCATTGTCATGAAAGTTGTTAAGGAAAATTATGTGTTTTGGGGTTTTCAGGATTTTAATTTTATTGAATTTAATTTTTGGTAGCTTTGTTATAGATGAATTCATATTTCTAGGAATAAGGAATAACCTCTTTTTGTTTTGGTGGATTTGGGGTTTAACTAGGTTGGCTGGTTATTTTTCTAATCGATTATTCACTCGAAAAGTGAATAAGTATTGAAAAAGGAATTTAATTCTAGACTTCTCTCTTTTGAATTAGAAACTTTGAGAGTAAAACCCAAAATCCTCTTCATAAGGATTTATTGTTCTATTTTTTGTACGAGCTAGGGACATGGGATTGTCACGAGATCAATCTTATTGGATCTAGCTTGGCAAGACCTTGGATTGCTATGATTTTCAATTGCTTCTACAAGGTTTTATTTTATGGTTTAGATTTTTATTTTTCCCTCTTGGTTGTAAGGTAGGGCTCTCCTATTTTATTGTTTATGCTTCATTTATGCTTCTATTTTTGGTATTTTTTGTTAGGAGGTTGAGAACTAGTGTTCCCCTATGTATCTATTTGCTAGTTCTACCTGGTTAGTTGGGTATGAACATTTTCCCTATTTTTGGAATGCAAATTTGGGGTTTCATGTTGTTATGCTAGATTTTTTTATATACAATGTTCAAACCCAAATTTTATTGGATTTTTGGGGTTTGTATTGTTGGGTGATGCGATGCGCTCCCCTGTCCACAGGTGGTTAATTATGTGGTGTTCCATGTTCACTAACAGTCATGGCTTTTGGTGCAACGGTAAATGGGCCCAACAATTGGTATCAGAGCTTGGTCTTGTCTTGGTCATGGGTTTTAATCTCCCCGGTGCCTTCCCGACCCGTGTAAGCACCTGGTATGCTCGTCGAGGGGGAGATTGTTGGGTGATGTGAAGCACTCCCCTGCCCACAGGTGGTTAATTATGTGGTGTTCCATGTTCACTAATAGTCATGGCTTTTGGTGCAACGGAAAATGGGCCCAACAATTGGTATCAGAGCCTGGTTTTGGCTTTGTCATGGGTTCAAATCTCCCCGATGCCTTCCCGACCCATGTAAGCACCTGGTATGCACATCAAGGGGGAGATTTTTGGGTGATGCAACGTTCTCCCCTGCCTATAGGTGGTTAATTATGTGGTGTTCCATGTTCACTAACAGTCATGGCTTTTGGTGCAATGGTAAATGGGCCCAACAATTGGTATCAGAGCTTGATCTTGGCTTGGTCATGGGTTCAAATCTTTCCGGTGCCTTCCCGACCCGTGTAAGCACCTGGTATGTGCGTCAAGGGGGAGATTGTTGGGTGATGCGATGTGCTCCCCTGCCCATAGGTGGTTAATTATGTGGTGTTCCATGTTCACTAATAGTCATGGCTTTTGGTGCAACGGCAAATGGGCCCAACATGTATGCCCTAAGACCAAATGGGTTTTAATTTTGAAGTTTTTGAGTTTTGAGGTTTTTTGCCTTGGTTTGCATGCCAGCCAGTTTTCTCAAGTTTTCTTAGCATGATGTTTGTTGTGGACTTGGATTATTTGTAAGATGCTAGTTACACGATTGTTGTACTTATATTTTTGAATTGGGATGCATGCTACATCCATACTCTTGACTTTGTTTTTGATTAAGTGATTTTATACCTAGTGTTATTATTTCTTTTGGATCCCTGTTGCTATTTCATGGACACTAGGATTTGTGTACAATCCATACTACCAAATTGAGTCCAATTAAGTGAGTTCATGATGTTTGGTTTTGTTGCATCATTTGGATTCATATAGAATCCATACTCCTGGATTGAGGTTGGTTGAGTGAGTTCATGATGTATGGTTTTATTATTGCTTGGTATTCATGTAGAATCTATCCTACCAAGTTTGTTTTTGGTGGAGTGATATTTTTCTTTTGTTTTCATCCATACATTGTGTTAAGATCTTTGTGATAGTGGTGTGCCACACACAAGTACATGCATGTACATTTTTTAGCTGACTTGCAAGGTCCAATCTTCTGTAGTACTTCTGGGAGTTATGATTATTGGGATTGGGTAAGGAATATGCATGCCTACAGGCACTCATCATTGGATGAGCATGGGTAGGGTAGGGTAGCATATGGATGGGGCTTCTATCTTGCGGCCTAGTGATCATGACACCATAGGTTGGTAGAGGAAGTTTTAATTAAGTGATAACTAAATAAAATTTGGGAGTGGTAATAAAACTTAAGATAATAAAAAGGTTCAAGATGTGCTCCTTTTGCTGGGAAGTTTGAGCTGCCAATACTATCTTGGGCTTATCAATGCCAAGCGACTCTCCATGATGTCAGCCCCTACTTAGTAGCCATTGAGTGTCTAACCAATACCTATAGCTTATGCATTACCTATGTTCTTGGTTTTAGTCATCATATTGTTCAGAATGAGTGTTAGCCATGGATGTTTTCTTTATGTGTATCTTTATGGTTGGATCATTATCTCCATTAGCACGGTGGGAGTGGACCTATGAGTTCTATGTGGTTGGGAAGTGCAGCTACCTATACCACTACTAGGTACTAGTGTATAGAGATGGTCTATTGTCCTAGTGTGACCATTGCTAGATGTTTTCACTTGATACTTCAGGCTACAGAGTATGCTTTCTTTTGATTTATGCTTTCATTGGAATACTTGGATATCATGTTTAGATGATGCTAGTTTATTTGATGCATTCCTATATTATGATGTTTAGCATATGATTAGATGATTTGAATTGCTTCGTTGGAGTATCTATTGCTTATTGGTTTAGCATGTAAGATTTCCTATTTATATGATGTTTAGCATATGATAGATGATGTGGTTGTTTTATTGGATCATCTTATGCTTTAGTTCTAGCATATTAGATTTTCTTATTCTTATGTTGTAGCATGTTTTAGTTGACTTTTCTTTTATATCTAAAAAATATTAGCACCTTCAAAAAAATAACATACATCAAGACTTATTCAAAACATATTACCTAAATTAGTTTACCCTATGTCACATTGTTGCAGGAAAAATACCCAACCTAGCTAAGGAAGAAAAAACATAATTCTCACTATTTTGTAATTAAATGACATATCTTTTCACAACATATTCATTTTGATCCTAAAAAGTAATTATGCACATATTTTTCTGAAATCATCATAAACATCATGTTCTTGAACATCAAAGTCTTTAGAAAGTTTGCAAATTAAACTAAAAATGAAATGACAAAATAGACCATATTCTGGTCTCATCATTCCTTTGAACTAAAACTTTGACTTTTCCTCAAGAAAACATGAAATTTTTCACCTCGCAGCCATCCTAAAATTTGAGGCAACACTTTGTCCTTTACCCTTGTAGCAATGTTCCAATAAAAACCTTTACTCTCCATGTACCTTCCCCATTTGTGAAGCTCTTCTGACATATCAAATTTCTCTAAATCTTGTTGATTAGCAAGCAATGGGGACAATGATAGTGCAGACTAAAAAGTTAAAGGAATCCAATCATTTTTTTTTTCTTCCCCTAGCTTGATATACCAAGGTGCTCGCTGAGTGGCCATGATAAAATTTAGTGGAGAATGAGGTTCCCTCTTCTGTAAGTTTTCACTCAATCCTACATAGTGCCATTGATTCACCTGCTTTGTTGCAGGAAGATCTATTTCTACCATAACTTTATATTCCTGATAGACTATTTTCTTTAAAGGAGGAATAATTAAAATTCTAGGTTTTGAGTAAGCAATTTTCAACCATTCATAGTATAGAGTTCTAACATCGTTGGCCTCAGACTTGAGAAAAAATGGCATCTCATACTCTAATTCCCTATATTGATGGGCCTGGTTTTCCCTGCTAATTTCATTTTGGATCCAAGACATTGATGTCCTAAGTTGAATATCACCCACATAAGGTAGAGGGTTCCAATATCTATTATCAGTGATTACTAAATTATGTAAAAATAGTTCACAAAGAAATTTTCTAATGGCTACAGGGGCAACATGAAAAGGTTGGAAAAATTCATGAGGAGTATTAAGTCATCTGGTAATAATGCTTAACAATGAAACAGTGGAACCAGGATGGAAAGTAACATGTGTCTTAGGTGAAGGATCAATTTTTTGGGCTGCAGATGCTAAATCATCATGTCCTAGAGAATGAATTTGTTCAACAATAGTATTAACTACTTCAAAATTTATTCCAACATCTTCTTCATGAAAATTTTCTCTTTAAGGTGGAGGAGAATCTAAAACTCTAATAGACACACTACCATCATTGTCTGAATCTATGGAAATGATGGATAGCTAGATAGAGGATGTTCCTACTATTATAGGTAAACATTTTTCACTTTCACCCTCTTCAATGATGATCTTATCTTTATCAAAAGAAGAGGATTGCTCTTTTTCAATAGCTACATTTTCAGAAATAGGGGATTGAAAAGACACACCCTCATCAGATTTTACAGATGATTGGCTCCTTTGAGTTCTATGCCTAAAGGGTACTTCTACTACCTTTGAATCTGTAGGATGTTTTGGAGATGTTTCTTTTACATTTCCCCTTTTCTTCTTATAAACCCTAGAAATTGTAGGAGAGCTAGTATTTGGGGAAATTTTAATTTACCTTTTACCCTTATTAGATGTTGGTCCTAACTTGGAGGTAGAAGCTACAAAAGTGAAAATTAAGGTTCTCTATGACTTCCTAGGTCTAGTTGAGGAAGAGCTTAGTGTTGGGTTTACATGATTTTCTTGAGGTTCTTTTTCCACTTCAACTTGCTTTGTAGGTTGCCTAATAGGGATTTGCACTTTGTTTTCAACAAAATCATCCCAAGATATCCCAAGTTGTTCCCTAAGGGATTTTTCTATGATGAGCTTAACAAAATAGTGGTGTGAAACATCCTTTGTGGTTCCTTTTTGTACTGCAATGACTCTTTTTAACAAAATATGATACATAAAATGAGGAACATTCAAAGGGAAGTCATCAAGTCTTAGGCAGCTCAAAAATTTGAAATGCATGGCATGCAAATATGAATGTCTCCCCTCACAAGTAAAATATCTCACAATATAATTAGCACATTTGTTAAATGGTTTTGGTAAAGATGTGTAGATTGGTCCTTATTTTTGGTCTATCTAAAGCTGTGGATTTATATGCACTGTAAATTGGGCTCTGGCCAAAACTAGGTCTAATGCGTCTAAAAATTTCTCTCCTACCAACAACAATTCCATTATATTTGCTGCAATTTTGGGTGAAAATGGAACCCTTACTCCTTTGACTATAGCAAAACCATCCCTCAACGTTCTCAAGAATTCTAAGGCAAGCTCCTCATTCCATGTAGATAGTTTGAACATGTAAATTATCCACCTCGTGGCTTGAAATATAGGTAGGCAAACTGGGTCTCCCAATAATGTTGTGTGGTTAGCTGGTTCTCTTCTTGACAAACCACCCCCCTTTGTTCCTTTGGAGTGATTATAGGAGTAATTTCAAAAATGGAAAAACTTGCAATAGACGAGAAGATAAGTGATAGTACTTTTTTTAAGCAATTGGCATTTTTAGCATTTAAGATCACTTAAGATCACTTAATTCTGCATTATGTACCTTAGTTGGAACTCATACTTACTAACTTGTGAAAAGTGTGCAACATAAAGGTGACTATCACATCACATTATTCTCTTATCATGATTTATGGAAAGAACACAATATGTGGTGGCACATAAAGAATAGCATAGACATTTAATTATAACAAAAAATATATGTATAATACCCCTTCCCCCAACTAAATTAGGCAATAGCTCCTGCAATTGCTAGTGACAAAGCTAACTAAAAATAGAACAACACATTAAGAAAAATTTTAAACTTGAGTATGTGTACAGACCTATTAAGTCATGTTGTCATTTGATACTATCATGCAAGTTGATGAAGGGTGAGGTGAGCTGGAAGATGAGAAAAAGTGGAGTGAGGTGGAATTATTATGAAGAAAATACTTTCACAAAGAAAGTAGTTTATTATGATCATTGAAATGCTTTTAGAGAGAGGATAGCAAATGAACAGGAAACTCATCTGCAATTGCTATAGGAATTGTAGGATTAGTAGATGACTATAATTGTTGTAGGAACTCTTCATGACTAGATGACTTATGGTAGAGTTTAAAGTAGTTTCCATTAACAAGGAGTTTTAAGTGAACATGATCAATGGTAGAGAGCCACACTACACCATTCCCAAACACAAAAATGATTTCATACAGTCCAAGCCAACAGGTTTAGAATTTTCCTAGATTTTGTTGATAATGAGAATCATATAGGAGGGCCTAGTTTCCAAGAGAAAACTTCTTCTCATGGATGAACTTATCATGCCATTTATTTTTCTATTGTTGGATTATCTCTGTATTGTGCAAGGAAAATTTATGGTATTCATAAAGGGTATTCAACTGTAGTAACCTATCTTCTTAAGCGTTTGAAAGATTAACATCTAGCTCTAAAGTAGTTTTTAGTCATGTGTTCAAATTCTGCAGGCATGAAAGAAGATTTTTTTACCATAAAGTAATTCAAATGGGGTAAATCTAGTGGTGCTCTTCCATATAGTCATGTAAGCCTAAGTTGCTTCAGGAAGCCTATGTGGAGGAAATTTATTTCCTAGCTTTTTAATTTTATGTTTCTGGCTTACTGATTTTTATCCTCACATGAAATTTTACTTTGGCACATGAGAATTCAGATATTTGTATAGTGTGCTTGGTTTCCTTGCATAGCTTGTGGTGAATCCTCAAATGAAACCCCACACTAGTTTGGGTGTTTTGGCTGCTAGGCCAAGCATGTCCTCATATGAGATGGTGTTTCCTCATGTGGCTCAATGTACTTTTCACGCAAAGAGGTACTCCCTTGTGTGAGACTATCAGTTTTTATTCTCTCATGTGAAAAAAATGGGGCCTCTCCACTATTTCTTAGAGAATTCAATTTGGACTTTTGAGTAACCTTTAGGAGTTCTGGTGGTTCCATGATTTGACAGATTGAAGATTTTTGTTTTGATGTCATCTTTGGTTTTTGTTCTTGAGTTTGTGTGTGTCAATTTGGTAGTGGTGTTTTGAGATTCATTGGTTGTTGGGATTGTGGTTAAGTCTTATGTTGTGATCTTTGTGATCTCTGTATGATGTTGTCATGTGCATTCATACTTGTTAAATAAAATAAAATCTTAGCTTGTATAGAATCCTTGTTCTAAGTATCTCTGGGTGGTGCATTAGAACTTCTCTATTTCTTTCCTTTTTCTCTAACTTCTCTACAATTTTCTTTTCTTCTTCATCACCCTCTTCATCCAAGCTAGAATAGGTAGTAATATTGTGAATAATTTTGGTCCCATATCCTACAAAAGGGTTCTCCTTAGCATATATAGTAATGTGCATACTATTCACTTGCCTTGGTTCAATACCAATAACTATATGAGGAGGTGATTATGTTTTCTAGGTTTTCTCAACCTCTTCTTCATCATTAGTAGTAGTAGTAGCCTCAACATATATAGGACTTGTTGTTTCAGGTTGCACACTTTCCTTGGTAAATTTAGGCATGGAAGTCATATACTTCAGTATGGATTCTTTAGATTCCTTCTTTACCTCTTCATAGTTGCCTCCCATAAGAAGAACTACTCTTCTTTTGTTCATCAGCAAAGGCTCAATACCTTTGAAAATCTTTTCTATGTCCTCCTTATTACTAACTTCACACAATTTTTGAATCACAGTCTCTCTTAGCTTGGTGTCATTCATCTGCTACTCTTTTCTTCCTATTTAATGATCTATTGTACAAATATTTCAATATATTATTAGCAATAGATGTGTTAAGAGAGATTCAAATGTAAAAATTGCATTCTTAGATTTCTTCAGCTTCATAATGTTATCAAACAACTACACTCTAATAATTTTGCTCATGTTTACTTTCTTCTTCTCAACTACCATTACATAAGTTGCATCTAAAAATCTTGCTAGCACTAAGTTCACTCTAGAAATATGATTTGGTTTATATCCTACAATTTTTATCAACACTTTGATTCCTTTGTCCTAGATCAAGTCAACTCTCATATTCCTTCCATCAAACTTAGTCATCAAGTTTGTCTTGATAGTCTTCCTTACATTCTTATCATTTACTAGGTTACATCATTCATTTCTTAAACTTGTGACCTTATGAATTAGGTCATTATCAATTACAATATGTACATCACATATCCAAAATATTTCTTCATGAGCTCCACTAAGAATAATTATTCTCCACTCATGATTATTGAATTCTATATGAAACACACACTTAATCAGGTTTAGTTCATTTAGGTATGCATACTCAAATTTTAGGGTTAGGTCTCCATTACACATAACTCTTAATTCCTTGTGAATATCTCCAACTCGAATACTCTCAAATTTACAATGAATGTACCTTCTAATTTCTTCTATGTGAAGTACATTTGGCAGGATTTGAGAAAATGCTCCTAACGAATCATCAATAAGAGAAAGAAATGGGTGCTTCTTGAATTTGTATCTAGATCTCTCACTTATGTCACAAAATAACTAGCTTTGCATACTACTAACTATTTATACTGAAAATTCCAACTTAAAGCTTCATAAAGTACCTTTAATATTGTGTATTAGGGCTCCTACAACTTTGCACTTGAACATTTCACTTCACACTTCAATAAATTTTCAAATTGCTCACAAATTTTCTCCAAACACTTTGCATGGTCAAATGTTACTAAATATCTTACTCACAATCCTTAAATTATCTCAAATTTAACTCCACATTAAATGTGCATTTGCTTCATCTTTAATAGTTGTCATTGATTACCAGTAAACTTGTTTTCTTCTGTACAACTTACTACAATCATAAAAACCCTTGCGCACTCAACCATAGCTTCCTCTCTATGTCATTAACTTCTACTAACTACACAACTTCTAATTTTCATTCTATCATTAGTTTGGATTAACTAACACTCTTACTCTATTGGAAATGCTTAATTTAAATAGGATGAGTTGCAAACGACTACTAATTTCAATATTCCATTAGGTGCATCAAAATATTGCTCTTCCAAAACTATATGAGAACTTGCTAGATTAATATCTTTTACAAAGGATTCCTTGAATTCATCAACATTTTCTTTAATTATTTCCTTCTGACTGTTGTTTCTACCATTATCATTTCTTTTGTCATTTTTTTTATTGTTCCTTCAATAATTAGGATTCTCATTGAAGTTCCTTCTATCCATTCTGCAAAATATTTTTGTGTCCAAAGTTATTTCATAACTGACATACATGTGTATTCCTTATTTGATTCTTTCCATTCTTACTTTTAGGTGCTCTATAGTTCCTTGCAATATGTCTAGGATTGTTATACTTGTAACATACAAAGTGTTTCCTTTCACCATTAGATTTTCCTCCATCATTAGATCTTCTTTGTGATCTTCCTCTCCTATCACCTGTAGGGTTAGTATTCTTAAATATTCTACTATTTTCATTATCATTATCAAACTTAGGTTTCTTACAATCTACTACTTTATGTCCATAACCATGACAATTATAACAATAGAAATGAATAATAGGTTTAAAAGACTTACCTGTGCAATCTCTTTTCATATGACCAACTTCATTGCATATGACACATCTACCTCTAAATTCACATCTAACTCCCTTAGATGATTCAACTTTCTTATGTTCATCAACTTGCTCAATTTTCATTGGTTCATTATATTTTTTAGAAATAACTAGTTCAATTTCTTTAGATACTTCTATAGTTATTTTTGATTCAATCTTACTCATATCAAATTCTTTAGGGGACTTAACAACTAGATCTAGTTCTTTTCTAATTTGAACATTCTTGGCTGATTTCTCTCCAATAAGATATCCAAGGTCTATCTTATTATAAGAGGGTCTCTAGTAAAATATCTGCTCATCAATTTTCTCACTATAGGAATAAAGCTTCTCTAACTATTTTTTTAGCTCGTGTCAATTCTCCTTTCACAATAGTGTTGTACTTATCTAACTTAGCATGTTCTATCTTAATAGAGTCTAATTTAGATGTTACTTGAGTCAACTGGGATTTAAGGTTTACATTCTCAGATTTTAGATTTGGTTTAGTTTTATTATCATCTTTCTTAAGACTTAACTTAATTTCAACAATTTTCAACTCATGCTTCAAAATATCATTTTATTTCTTGAGGATTTTTACTTCATCATTGTCACTATTTTTTTCATTTGATTCTTTTCTCAATTTCAAATCATCAATCTTTTCTTTCAATTTTCCAATGTAAACTTTTGCATCATCATGCCGATCTTTTAGGTTATCTCTTTCTTTAGTAAGAAGATCAATTTTCTCAAGAGCTTCATCAAGATTTCTCTTCAAGTGTTCCATATCCAAAGGGATCTTACTCAAGTTGTCAAGCCTCTTCTGAGTAACTATTCTCTGATACCAATTTCTAGAAATTTATAATACTGAGAGGGGTGGGGTGGGGGGGTGGTGAATCAGTATTCTACAAACTTTTTCTCACAACTAGATACATTATAACTTGCATATGAAAGTAAACAAACAATAAAAAAGAATAAATATAGCCATACACAATGAGAACTCATAACACCATTATTTGTTAACTAGGGAAACCCTGGTGGGGATGATACCCTCTAAACAAAAGAATCATGTTAAGGATATTGACCCTGTTAAGAGTCTATGAAATAAATATAGTATCTTAAGTCCTTGTTAGAAGACTAGGCCCTGTTAAAAGCCTCAACCCCGTTAGGAGTTGCTTCAATCCTTTTAGAAGTTAGTAGTGTAATTATAATGAATGTGAGATGATCCCACTACCCTAACATGCAATATACAATTTATTCTCTTCACAAGAATAGATATAGATACAATTACTATCTTACTATTGTATCTCACACTTTCTTTTATCATACATCAGGTTTCACATCACATATGGCTCACATATCACTTAATATTTCTTCAATATGGTGAACACATCATATACTTGCTTCCCATTATCTATGCAAGATATGATCTTTACTTATATCTCACAAATTAACAAAACTTTTCTTAGTCGGCCTTGATGCTTTCACATGCTTTACCAAATATAAAATAACTTTGGATAAACATCTAGGATGTCGGCCCAACATGATTAAGTAATTATTTTTTTTCCAAATTAATTCCTTAAGTTGTACACTTCAATTTATTGATGTGTTATGTTTTTCTCTATTAATCACCTATACTAGTAAGCTTTTTGTAACTTATATCATACTATATGTATTGATCTATGTATTGACATATGTCATCATGACACTATCATCTATCACTCCTCAACTACGCATGAGCTAACTCAAAGTTTGTCATCCATACATACCATATCTATCTCTATACTGTTTCAAACTATCTAACACTTAGACATTTTTCTAACTCTGATTACATCATGAAATACCAAAATGGATATGTTGCAATAAATGACAACACTCATATATCTACCTAGCCATTTTGCTGACAATTTCTTCTTAGAGGGTTGGTTTTATTTTCTCTACTTGTGCAATAGGTCTTATGATCTATTTATAGATACCCTTTTGGATGGACTTCTATGACCAATGGCTCTGCCTTTAGTGGATCGTATGGATGAAGCTCCCTTTGGGATGCTTGTTGGGAAATTGGGTATTTTTGTGTTCAACCAATTTTCTTTTTCTCAATGATGGTGTTTGAAGCCTCTTGTGGGTGATCTTCTTTGGTCATTGTTGAGGCCAGTTAATGAGTTTATATTTTTTTTTTTTTTGAAGATAGATGGTTCTCTTTCTATAATTCCTATGGAGGAAAATGTGTTCAATGCCTTGTGAAAAAGTGGCTTGTGGGGTCAAACTATGTGCTACCCATTATGAGTTTGAAGATGGTGTCTACTCCAATTTTTTGCTAGATGTTTTTCAACCCCTATAGTTTGGTTGTGATGGATATTACTATTTTTTATTAAAATGTCATGGAGAGGAACTTAAACCAAGAACAACACATTATAACATCATTAGAGAACACCAATATGCCATTACAACCTGGGGTGGAGCTAAGTGATATTCTTCCAGATTATCAAAAAATTTAGAAAAATGTAAAACTTAGTAGTGCTCAAGCTATTATCACTAAAATCAATATAAAGATCATTTTTCCATTTAAACATATGAAAAAATAAGTACTTAATCCTCTACAACTAGAAAATGTGAAGCTTAAATGAGATACTATTAAAGTGCAAAAAAAAAAACACTGGGGCAATAGTCCTCCATAAAAAATCATAAAGATCATTTAACATTATAATTGTCTCCCAGCTCTTGGTGAAATGCTTGGTATCCTTCTTCTAGTATTCATCTTCATCTTCCTCATATTCTAAGTCTTCAAGATCCTCCTAGTGTCATTTCCCCAACTTCTCCTTTAGCCTATTTTTATCAATGATCACACCAATTGCTACTTTAAGAATTATTCCCTATACTAGTCTGCATGTTAAGGAGATAGGAGAGTTAAGGTACTCTCTATAGTGATTGTTTATTTTTCCATGTCTTCCAAGCCAATAATTTTATTCTCTAGGGTCTAGATGTAGCCCATTAATTTACCCTCCTAGTCCAACCATGATCCTTAACCTTACCTAACTTTCATTACCCTTGACAACCTCCTCCAGGTAAGGGGAAGTGAAATCATCATATTTATGGCATGTAATGTTACCCAGATTAACCATAATTTTATTCAATTTCTCCTCCCTAGTTTCTTCTAGGTCAAAATCCTCTTCTTCAAAATCCTCCTCTTCAGACTCAATTTATTTCATTTCTTCTGGCTCATATTCCTAGTTAATTTCATAAATCACATCTTCTTTCATGGTCCCTTTTTTAATTACACAGTCTAGAGGACTTGCATTCACCAGAGCTTCCCTTAATTTCTTTTCTCATAAATCTCCCTCTTTTGCTATCTTTCACACCATCTTACTCTATTGAATCTCATTGTCTACAAAAATATTATTTTCCATAAGGGTATTACTTTTTCTTATCTTAACAAACCCACTTATTTTATATGGGGTTTTATACTTAGTAGGAGTGGTATCAAATAGGGCATCGGGGGAGGATTTATCATAGAGCCAAAGGAGTTAATGGTTTTGGGATCCTTTTTTTTAGGAGAAGGGTCATGTTTATCCTTCAAAGGCTTAGTTGTTAAGAGCTCAATTCTTACCAAGCTTTGGGGAGGATTATCCAATTGTGAATAGGTAAGACATCCACTTATGGAGGGAGCATGCCTAAAAGCATGTTAATAAAGAAAATACATTAGACCTTGGCAAGAGGGAGGGTTTCTCCTTTACTAATGCTATTACTAAGAGTCTCAAATACAAATACAATAAGACATTCATATTTTCCTCATGGTGAACATGGCTCAAAATTGGAAAGTGGCAACCATGACAAGTGGTAAAGAGACCATATAAAGTAAAATACTTCATAACATATAAAAAAATATAGGCATAAGGAGAGGGAATGAAAGATGTGGCATTACCCATTTTTAGATGAAACAACAACATGTTTTTGTCCCTTCTCAATGAACTTTTCTTGTATTTTATTGTACTCTCTAGAACCCCTATGCTCCATATGATCACCATTGAAATCTAGACCAATAGTTTTACTAATAAGCTCTAACATCACCATGTACTTAATACTACCAATGGAAACATGGCCCTAGTGTAAATAATTGACAAACTTCAAATAAAAGGTGTTGTTAGAACCTTTCATGGCTATAATATATAGTTTGAAATCACAAGCTTGACAAAATACTCCCTTGGGCCAGAGATCTTGATTTTGGGAAATATTTTTGTTATCACTAGTTTCCACTTTGTTAAGAGAGCCTCCATAACTCTAACATCTTAAAAGTTTCTCTCCTTCTAAAAACTCAACATACCCAGATTATTATCCTTGTCCATAGAGTTGGTTTTGAAATAGCAACAAAACTCCAATTTTGTAAAGAAAAATAAGACTTTAGAATTATGAGTAGTAATATAATTAAATTTACATGAGTGGATAGAGAAAAAATCCCTATGATTATTAATATAAAATATTTCCAAGAAATAACTTTTGGCATGTAAAGAAAGAGTATGTTGCATGTGCATAGATTTCTTGTCATAATTTATTAAAATAAATTACTTGTAAGCCTATTATTTAATCATCCTCCTTGGATTATAATTATCTTTTTTTTTTCTTAGTTCACAAATTATCCTTAGTAATGGTACTCACTTTTATTATCATTCTTTTTTGTTTTTTTGTTTGGTCTATCCATTTTGGTTGCTATAGATAATGGTTTTGTTCCTTTTGGTAACAAGACCACTAATATAATTCTTGAAGGTCTTGTATTGGTTGGTTGTTTTTTATTGAAATCTAGAAGTAACTTTATTAACTTTCTAAACTAGTTAAGGTGGCATAAATATTGTTATACATTATGAGGATTTCACACACTTAGTTTATTTATTCTTCTTTCACAATTCCTATAGAGGTGCAAGAGCCTCCTATATAGAGGTGGGAATTTTTTAATGAAGTCTAAGGTTGGTAATCTTGAGTGATATTCTCCTTTTTATAGATTCCTAAATAAGGGATGTATTTTTAGTGGCTTCCTAGTCCCTTAATCTCTTCCATTTCTACTCCCATTAAAGTGGGCTTTTTAGCTACTAATGTAGAAATTTATTTTTTTGATGGATGGTGGTTTTTCAGCTAGAGGGTGAGATCATCATATTTTTTGGTACTCTTTTTCTATTTATTATGAAGGCCTCAAGTATTTCAAAATCCCTATGTTATTTTTCCACCTATCTAGGTGTTGTTTGTCTAGTGTTAATAGCCTTTTCAAGCCTTTATGTTGTAAGGGGACAATCATGACCCTTGTACTTTAAAGCCTTTTTTAGAAAGGAAAGAAAAGTAGAGTAATAGTGTGCCCTTTGTGATCTTGTGATGACCCTATGGCAAGACATATTGTTAGTTAGTGCCAAAATACTTAGTCATCATAGGAAGTCAGTTAGCACTGCAACCGAGCTTTCCCTCGGGCAATAAGCATCAATATAGCCCAAGCTACCTAGTAGATGAGTGTTAAGTGATCTCTAGTGTAAACTGAGTTAGCTGAGCATTCTATTTTCAGAATGAGAACCAAGAAGATAGAGCAATGTGAACTAACCCAATATATTTTTTCAAGTGATTAGTGTGAACCGAGCATCCAAGGTCAATAGAGTACCAAAGTTAGCTAAGCTAATGGTGTTGCTCAAGTGAGAACATATCACCCGAGTAAGCTATAGGACTCGAGTATCATTGAGCCAACTTGGCAATTATGTTTGAAACTATTGAATTGTGTAAGAATTTGGCTTAGGCAATAATTCACCCAAGACCAAGGAACTCAAACACAAGCACACAGTAGACCAATAGAGAGACAGAGTATGATCAGAATGATGATATTCATTCAATATGCCCACTTAAGAGTACACTAGGAGTGCCTATATATAAAGGCGTCAGGACAGCTTCTAGAATGCATGGAAGTTAGCATCATGATAAGTCATACAACCAGGCACATGTCCACCAGATATGGATTATCCTCCATTAAGCACATGATTAAGTGCGATGATGTGAGGATAAGCCTACAATAGTGTAGCATGCAAATTAGTGGTGTAGAAAACATGTGCTGGATAAGGAGTGTGAATAACTATGTTTTTTGCATGACAACTCAGTGAATGATTCAAACTCCTATGTTGTAGACACCATGTGCATAATTAGAGTTGCATAACTCATGAGAGTACACAAACTCCTAAGTGTCTCACCTAAATAAATAATTAAATAATGCATTAACCTAAGTAAGATTAAGTAAGTGTAATAAGTAAATACTTATTTACACCAACACCCCCCCTTAAATGCAACTTAGGGAAATGCCCTTAAGCTTACAAAATCTAGGATACAAAATAGGATGGGTCCCAGCTACTAGGCCATGTTAGGTACCCATGTACATAATGATATGCAATCTCTGATAAAGCGAAGAAAGAGGCACTAGTAAATTTAGGCCTAAATTTTGATGCAAATAGGTCAAAATTTTGACAAGAGTAGGTCGATAAGGTGACCAAGCTTGTTGTTAGTCTTTTTTGGTCAGTTTTTGCCACATACATTCTGCATCAAAATTTTAACGTCATAAAGGTGGACTTATCGACACAAATTTCATCAATTTCCCTAGTCCAAGCTGAACTATTATTTCCTCATTTGTAGGCACCGTTGGTCAAAATTTTGACATAAACCTACACCAATTTGGCGTTGATATTGCGACAAAAACACCTTACTTTTCTACACTGGTGCCATATACATGATGTCAAAGGCGACCAATTTTGTGTCAAAATTGTGACCAAAATACCAATTCTTATTTGTATTTGTGTCGAAATTGAGACCAAGATATGTAGAAATTTTGACAAGCTATCCTAGTTATTGTAAAATCTTTGCTCTCATAGGAGCCTTCTAAACTACACAAAACTTGATTCTAAAGCATAATTGCTCTGTGCATGAGAGTCAGGGTATCATGTACATTTCTACCTCCACACCATTGTTTCATTCATCACATGATTTATTTCATACAAAACAATGGGAAGGAGGAAGAAATGTGCACACTATCCTGAGTCTCCACTGAGCAATTATGCTTTACAAGTCAAATTTTGTGCAGTTTAAAAGGCTCCTATGAGAGAAAAGCCTTTGCAATAATTGGCACAGCACGTCTAAATTTTGGTTCCTGCGGGGAAGAATAAAATTAGGAAAGAATTATTTATCAGGAATGAAAGCTAATAATTTCATCTATTTTTCAAATAGATAAACATGACAAAAAAACTTACAATCCCAATCACATCATCATAAGAGCGCATATATAAATATAACTATAACTATGTCTAAAACCAACATAATTTACAAATATCCGCAATTCAAATACTATCCCTTGATGTTTTCTTTAATGCAAAGTTTTAAGTCAACTATGTTATTGCCCTGGATGTAATACCAAACTGTCATTAGGCTAAAGACTGCAGGAAGATTTACGATTTACAAATGCAAGGAGAACTACCCGACCAAAGTAGAAAATGACATGAAAATTTAACAATCTATCAATTAAAAATCTAGATGAAATATTTCTAGCAATTGAATTGTACATTATAGAAACAAAGAATTGCCTTAAAATTGACACCTCACCAGTTGTTCATTTGCATCCATAATGGCTTCAAAAAAGTTGAAAGCTTATGATTTGTCAAGAACACAAAAGGCACTCATAGTTTAGCTACATCAATAAAACTAAAGTAGTTCAGTTGCATGGTGAGGGCAAGAGACTGTTAATATCGATTGTGGAGTTGCAGATAGGTAAGTGATAAACATAAAAAGGTAGTATAAGATTTTAATAGCAATTGTGACCTTCACAATTTTTCTCAGTAGTTTTGGGTCATTAAATTGGATAGAAAATTGATAGTAAAATTTGAAAGAGAACACACATAATGTTACATCAAAATAAGTTTGCATCCTACATATGAGTATGCATCAAAACTGATTTTTTACCTCCTCAATCTATCTGTATCAATAAAGAAATAAGATGTTTCTATAATACAAAATTCTTGAACCCTATTCCACTGTAATCTTTCAAACCTGCAAAATAAAACAAAAGCCATAAGAACTAAAATAAAAGGATTTATTTCTAACAAACTATCATTGATGCTTTGTATATTCCTTAGGACATGATACAAGCTATTTCACAAGCAACACTTAACATTCCAATTTTTTTCTTGTTTACTAGAGTGATGATAAACTATATGCAAAGTAGAAATAGTGAGGCATAATAGATGATTAGTATCTACAATTTTTAATACTGAAAATTATAAAGAATGTAATACTCACAAGTGTCGCTGCCTAAGAGAATGCAACCCAAGTTTATCATGATCTTTGTAGCATTCATTGCATTGGGAATATCCTACTTATTTGCAAACACCAGTAACACTGCATCTCGTAGTTCATCTTGCAAGAACAAGAAACTTAAATGATAAAAAAAAATTCTACGGATAACATGAAAATAATTGTTAAAAGAATGAGGCCAATTTTACACATAGTAACCAAAGTTGCCATGAGAAAGACATGAAATCTTCTTGATCCATTTTCCAATTGTGGTTATACAATCCTAAAAATTCACTTTGATAGTTTTGACTAATTATTGTTGGAAGGATTTTATTTGCTTCATCAAATGAGTGTATACTATAGTCTTGGCTTCTTGTATTTTTCAAGATAGTATCATTACTTGTCTAGTATTGTTCAATCTGAAAGGATGATATTGATATGTTTTTTTTCTATAATAGCCAAAACAAGGGGTTGTTAACCTTTACACAAAGAAGGGATGAAAGCATAAACATAGGGCATCAACAACACAAAAAAAAAACCCTCTTTCTATGCACTTGGACAAAAGTCTAAGCAACACTATTGTTAGGATTGCAACAAAGGAAACCCCACTACAACCTGTCAACAAGGCCCAAGAGTGATTATTTAAGATTCAACAATATCAGTAGAGTTTTGTTCAAAATAGAAGTGGGAGTAGTAACTTCAACAACATAGGCCACAAGGCTAGTGGGCATCGCACCTAAAATATGGTCTAACATCCAAATTTGTGACAAGAATGGAAGTGATAGAAGTCTAGCTCAGACCAACATCATGAGAAGCATCAATATAATCAAAAAAAGTTTCTTCTTCATTAGAAAACAAGTCCTCAAAAGGAAAATCTAAAATAGAATTAGAAGCTCTAATTGTCAAATGGTCATTTTTCATGGCCCTCCATCAAGTGACAACACCTATCCAACACAAAATGGCAATCATTAGGCATGTATCCTATAGAGATGCAATCTCTACAACAAAATGGAAAACCCTCATATTCAATGCTTCATCCATGGCCTCTCATCAACCATGATTGAAGTGAGAGATCTCTATTTCAACTAGAATACAAACATAGAATAGCCCAAAATTGTACTAGATCCATCCAATTTTAGGAACTAGCAAAGGGAATTTCCAATGGCCTAAAGCAAAACAACTCACAAAAGTGAAATGATGATGAGGAAGGAAAACCAAAACATAACTCACATAGGTATAGCTCAATGTCACCAAACATTAGGGACTTCAAAGAATTAGTCACCCAATGGTGTAAATCTTAGAGGGACTAGAGACTCTAAGAATTTATAGACCATACTTCTACACTGATAAAAGTCCATGTTATCACCACAAAATATGAAAAACTTTGCATAAGACTTGATAGCCCAAGCATAGCTCCTTCAACTAAAATTTTACATACAATTATCTAGAGCATTCATTGGGTCTAGAACCACCAACAAGAGAAAATATCCTAGCACCTACAAGCCTAGCTTAGCGCTACACTAGGAGAGTCAAACCCCAACAAAATCCATCCAATGGATCTCTTTTGATGGGGTGTGTTATGATTATATTAAGTTCCCCTCTTTCTCCAGAGTGGAAAACACCATGAATTTTGAGTTCAGATCTACGTTATGTAATACTGCTTTACTCATGTTTAGAGATCCTTACATTATATTTAGAGATACTTATTATTTCTAATCTATAATAAATGGCAGTGTAATAGCATACTAGCATCAGAGTTCATAACCCACATCAAAAGTGGTTAGTTACACAAGAAGAAGCATCCAACATGGGACATGAGAAACAAATTCAAATTGATTTCTCCTCTATTATCAGAGGATCATAGTAAGGCACAACACAAATTCTCAAATATAAATAATAGTCAACTGTCATTTTACTTAGATCGCTATGAAAATGTAGCACTAAAATACAATATACATTGGAGTTAGGAATTTGGTTGACAACCAAAATCAATTTAATTGAAATAAGAAACTTCACCAAAGAATCAACTAAATATGTAATTTTAAGCATATTTTTCTACTCAAAATGTTACGACTTCTTCCTTCTTGACCTTAAACTTGTGACATTTTCTAGTTTTGCAGGGGGAAACACGATCTCTCTAACTATTAGTTCTAAATGGCTTCCACCTTAGGTGCATAGAGTCTTTGAACTACATAGATAAAAGACACAACCATGCTGAAGACCATGGAAATAGAGGATAACATGGAAAATACCAAACAACAAGTTGGATGATGATGAAGACTACAGTGAAGGTAGAAGATCCTAGACATCATCAATTAATACCAAACTACCAAATGGAGTATACAAACTTGAAAAGATAAGAAACACCTTACAACTAAATGAAACTCTAGAAGCTACCATAAAATGGCATGACATTGAATCATTACCAATAAATGAATACAACATAGAGAAGCTACTAGATATGGTATTTCTATTCATTTTTCAAATGAAAGAGTGTAGTAGGTATGCAACCATGACTAAGGAAAGTGCAATTTCACACCATTTTCCATGTTGATGTTGAGATACAAACCTATGCAATCCAATCTCCCAAGGAATAGACAACACCACATATCGCCATCTTTGCCAAAATAGGATTTGACATAAAGTGATGTTAGAATAGTTACTAAAATGGTCATAAATTATGTTGTTATAGTAAAAGAATACTTTAACTTAAGAAAAAAAACTATACAATATTAAAACATGATATCGTGCTTTAAAAACTAAAAAGGTACCTGTAACAAAGAACTTCATTTTGACTTGCTAATTGGTTGTCACTATTAACTATAAGCTTATCTTTAAAGTTTGAGCTTCACTTGGTTTTGAGAATAGTTAAATATTGTCTACTTAACAGGGCCAATCACGTGAAGGTGGAAGCTCATTTGGCCCCTCCCCCACAACAACCCCCCCCCCCCGCCCACATCACTCTAAATTCCCCATTAACATTTAATAACATTCAATTCATCCATTTTTGAAATATAACATTCAATCATTATAATCACATGATAACATTCATTAACACATAAAATTCATAAACACACAACATTCATGAATAATTCAAGAGTAAGTCATTCATGAATAATTCATTAACACCCAACATTAATGAATAATATTCATTAACACAATATTCATTAACAATATTCAAGATTAAGTCATTCATGAATAATCATATCTTTTTTGCTTTATTGCTATTTCTTTTTTTCATAAAATTTCTAAGAGGAATATCAATGTCCTTTTCATCCCCATTAACATTTAATAACATTCAATTCATCCATTTTTGAAATATAACATTCAATCATTATAATCACATGATAACATTCATTAACACAATATTCATTAACACCCAACATTAATGAATAATATTCATTAACAATATTCAAGAGTAAGTCATTCATGAATAATCATATATTTTTTGCTTTCTTGTTGTTTCTTTTTTTCATAAAATTTCTAAGAGGAATATCAATGTCCTCGTCATGCCTCTCCTCTACTAGTTCTAACACACATCTCCTCCTCATCCATTCAGGAACATTATGATGTCGTTGCACCAAAGTGGGGTCTACTGCAATAACAAGTACTTCATGAGTTAAATTCACACCATTTTATATTAGTGAATTACGAGTTTTTATTTAAGTAAAAGAAATATAAATCAAAAAATTAATTTAAAAGAACAAAACATAAATTTTCTTTACCTGGATGTGCGACATGATCTACCTATTGATTAGTCTGAACATCCTCCGGCACTCGTTCAGCACGACATGATTCTATATCCTCAACACAAAAAGGTTACACCAAGTTCAATTAAAGATGTTAAATTATATTAATAATTATATAATTAGTTTTAAATAACAAATGAGAACCTCCATCAATAGTACAATGCACATTAGGGGCTTCATGATGCTGCGTATGATCTGTGTCATGATTAACAGGTTGCATCGCAATGTCATGCACATTATTATAAAATAAATTGTTGCTCAAGTATTCAATTTCTAATATATATTTTGGAATATTTACCTATGAACATGATGTAGGAGACTATTCGGTTGGGGCAATGGAAGTTTTCCATAGGCAATTTTTTTGTGTTCTTTTGTGGCCTCCAGATTAGAATCAGTGCCCTACATTTTTTTATTAATTAACAAAATTGTTTGCATTTTATAAATAAATTTTCTTTGCAATTCATTTATTGCTACTTACAACGTGTGCTTTGATTTTCGAATATCCCCCAGAGCCAAGTTTGTGCTGCCCAACCTTTTCCAGCCTCACCTTTGTTGCCTTTGATGTGTCCTGCAACCTATGAAAAGTTTGAAATATGTTAGATAATATAGATATAAATATTAGTACTAAATAGTGGATTATTATATATTAGTATGACAGTTTTAGCATAAAGTAGCATGTTCCACCAAAAATATGAAAAAAGGGAAGAAATTATGGCATCATACTTTTAATTGACATGTGTAATCATGCTATCTATCCATGGAGCTCATGCTATTTATCCATATTCTGACATGCCTCTCCATAAAATTACACATCAATTTTGACAGTCTATATTATACATTGTCACACAAAGTAAATGATAAGCTAAAAGTTCAAACAACTAGTAGATTTTATAGATTAATTTTTTTTTCCATCAAAGATAAGTCAATTTAGTTGAATGGGATGTGAACATATTTGGTAAATTGGGGGGGGGGGGGGGGGGGGGGGTTCATGGAGGAACCACTGGTTCTAACTGTAGTTTAGAGTCTATACGCATAGTGGAAAGGCATGAGTCTGGTAGCATTACCTGCTAGTTCTTGATGTCCTACAGAGTATCCATAGGTTCCACACTCAAAGTGCTTTTATCCCCAAGGCTGCAATAGGTATAAACTTGAAGGTAAATGTCAGATTTTAGATTTTTTTAGTAGCATTACTTTTTACACGTAGCTAAAAAGTAAGTATTTTTTTTTTTTCAATTTAAAAGACATCACCTTTGTACATCAAGTGCTTCTTTAGCCTCCACATTGCATGAAACTAATTTTATAAATGGTGGTTGTAACTGAAACAAAATTCCCACTGATTTGCTAAGATAACTAGCAACTAATAGGAACTACCTAACATTGTTCCAATGGAAGACTCACAACTTAAGACTTGTCTTAATCTATGTTTATTTTGATTGCTTCTAGCAGTGGAGCACTAGTCAGAATGTTTGAGAAGATCAGAAATGTTACATCATAGTTTGGAGGATGTTTTGTATAGTCCACATCCACAACAAATGATTTCAAAGCTGATAGTTGGAAAGAAAACTGTTTAGATAAGCTTCAACTATTCTTAAAAGTCACATAGTAAAAGAAGAATTAAGGATAGAAAAAAATAAAAAGTCAACTTTAACACTTTTACTGTAGAAATTACGAAGATTAGTATGTGATCATGTTTAAACCACTCGCTTTAATAATGCCACATAATTTTGATCCTATAAATAAGGTATAAGAGTTTAAGAAATAGTAAATTTCATAGAGTGGAAAGAAATAGCAAAAATTATCAGCATTATTTAGAGTTTTCCAAAAAAAAATTCATAACTTTAAATGCTTGCAAACAAATGCTTTCATGCAGATTAAAATAACATAAATGCTTACACTTGTAGGGGACACGGCCAATAATGGAGAATGCATGCACAACTCTTCCAAATAAGGAAAGCATTGTAAAACTTTGACATTAGCAAAATATTCATCATCAAAATAGGTGATTTTCTTGATCGATTTCACTTTTGCAAAATGTTCTAGAAGTTGAGTGTCAGTTTCCAAATAAAGACATTTAGGTAAACAGAAGCTCACCATTATCTTACTGGGAAAACTACAATTAATAATTCTAATGCTTTCTAAGAGTGGACAATTTACATCCAGTGTCATATATATATCATTGACATGTCAGAGGGGTGATACAATCAAAAGATCAAAACTAAGTGCTAATCAAAGCACTATCAATATCTCAAGTCTCAAAATGATACATCAAATATACAATGAATCTCATGATCAATATAAAGATACAAAAAGGAACAAAAGATAACATGGACCTAACTATAGCCTTCCCCCTCATCACCAAGAGGAGGAGGAGGAGGAGGAGTAACATCTGCACATGCAGGAGGCACTACACCATCAAAAGCTCAAGCATAATCAAAGAACCTTGAGACATGTTGAGCTAGAGGTACTGTATTTTCATATACTACATAATAATGAGTAGCCCGAGAGGTATGATGATAGGTCTCATCTCGCTCTAACTCTATCTATCTCTTTAGCTCTATGATCTTAGACCATAGATCCTACTATCTCACAATTCCCCTCTTCTAGCTAGTCATGCATCTCTAACTATAACTTGCACCTGTAACTTGCCCACCTACCTCTGAGAAGTCCTCAATCTCTCCCTCACATGTCATAGATAATCTTGAGTCTGTGCTAATACATCTCCTATGGGTGAAACCTATGGAGGCTAATTTGGCATGTCATCATCCCCTCCTCCACCCACATGCTATTGTGGTGGCTCCTCTACCCTATGTCTCATGGCATCACCTCCTACTACACCCATGGTGCTCATCTCTCTGTGAGTTCTCACATGAGTAGGCCTATGTGCCTATTCATTGTTGCTCAATCTAAGATCCAATCTAATAGTATGAGAAGGAATTGTAACAAGAACTACCAATGGCCATTATAATGGTCTCTCCTCCCTCAAAGGATGGTCTTGTGGTTGTTGAACATCAGGGTGTTGTGCCTGACTAACTACCCCTATAGGATCAGTTATATGAGTAAATGAATGTGTGGCCAAATGCTCTATGTACTAGGGAGTGACACCATCATTCACTTCATCTAGAAAGCAATCCCATCTATAAATGGTAAGGCCACTAACATCTTCCATACATCTAATTGGGTCCAATCTAGGAGAACAACCTTTCTTTACCTCCTTGGTGAAGCAGGTGTAACTATAGTGCTCCTGTGATATACTGTATTGATAGTCGAACTGTCTCTAGAGATGGGTTAGAAGAAATCTCTCTATCTTCAATGAAGAATGACCATTCAGTGGCTAAGACACCAACATGAATCCTAGCTAGGAGAAGACATCATCTTATGGCTCTATGCCTAGCCATGGTCTATAGGTAACATACATCATGTCATCGAAATGAAGTCTCAAATAGTTTGTCTTACCTAGTGTAGGTTGGATCATCTCTCCACAATACCAATAAATATAAATCTACAAGGGTTTTTGTCAGTCCTCAAAGATAGGAACATGATTGTTGTCATTAACTTGTGTTTTTGGCATTGAACATGATGCTTATGACTTTTAGGAGACTAACCATTAGTAAAATTCTTGCAAAGTTTTTCAAATAAATTGTGCTTGTCATTACAATTACTAAATATCATTTATCACCTATACTGCTAACACATGCAACTATGGTACATGTAGTTGAGCATTACTATATTTTCAAGACATAATATAGCTATATGTGAAGTTATAAGTTCACTATTTATATCTTATGTAGTATTTATGCCCAGATTGAGATATATACAGTTGTGTCAGCATTGAGATTGAGATTTATAAGCAATTGTGTCAGCATCGGAATTTAGGATTTATAAGCAGTTGTGTTAGTTATATCTTATGTAGGATTTATGCCCAGATTGAGATTGAGATTTATAAGCAATTGTGTCAGCATATGAATTACATATCTTTCATCAATAGATAGATTAAATTGAGCTAGTTGAAATTGTCGATACTGAAGTTGAACCCTAAATTTGCTCATTAATGTACTAGTAGTTAATACTATTGCATACCTTTTTGGATTTGGTGGTGTACTTTCTTTTGGACATTCCCATTTCTCCTTTGCATCCAAAATAAACTCATTCCAATCCCTCACTAAAACAAAGGGAGGACACTCGTACCTCAGGTTTAGGATGACGCTCTTTCTATATGTGTCCCTCACAACCTTAAGATGTCTGGAAGCTTTTTGTAAAAATTTCTTATGATAAAAAATATTACTACCAAACTCATGCTCTATATATTTGATGAGCTCATCTTTTAATTTTTGATCTTGGTAGTTCCACCTTTTAAGAAAAAACACAAAATTGTTAGATATAGCTAGTATAAGAAAATACCCGAATGAAAGGAAAAATGTTGCACCAATTAATGATATGAAAAAAAATAGTGGGATAAAATTAGTTCACTTATGATATTCCACCTTTTATGTATGGTGGGCCTGAATCTTCGCAGCGTGAGGTCATAAAGCCTCCTATAAAATGTATCATTTCCTGCAAAAAATGTCATGGGATAATTAATAGTAAGAACCATTAAAATGAATCATGTGAAGAATACTTTTCATAGTGAATAACAAACACATAAAATGAGATACATTTCATCTTTTTAGTGATCTATTTTAGGGTTGGAGGATCAAATTGACCAAAATTGACCAAAAAAGAAGTTTGTATCTTCTATTGAAAGCATGAAACTGCAATGTATTGAATTACTAAACTAGAGAATTACTAGTATAGGCAAAAGGTCATTGATAATTCAGATGATCCTATCAAACCCCTAATAAAAAGGAATTCCAAAATAATTAAACAACTTGCACGATATGACATACTAAAGAAGGTCATGAGGGATCACTCCACATAAAAAGCCCTTGCATTCACCACTTCCTATCATGTTTACGTCTTGCAAGAAAATCCTTATTACAATATAAAAAATAATTATTTAAAGTACCAGGAATCTTAGGACATTTCAAAGGCATTGATTCATTATTGTCAATCAACAACGATGTCTGCATAGCTCCCATGCTAGAAATATGGGTAGCTCCAGGAAATGATGGTGAATTATCACCAATATATGCACTATGATCCGCATTTCGCAACATACTAGATGGTGCATCTCCTACCACAAAAAAAAAAATACACTATGTGATGCACCCAAGATTAAAGTACATATTATCAACTCATAATTAACACAAAACCAAATATAGAAAAACAAGGATTTACTAGCTAGACGTCCCCTTGTTGCTGAGATTGCAGTCGATAATCTCGTACGGGCATCCATCAACCTTGTAGGAGTCTCCTGCATTGGATGACTTGAACAATACATTGTTAGCAAAGACATTCTAAAATAATAAAAGTAAGAGTTAAGAAGTTTTGAATGTTCGAAATAAAAAATTCCTTCTAACTTGTCGACTAAAAGATTATTCTACTAGTGGTAGTCAGAGGTTTGCTACTACCAGCCTCACCGCATTATCCTTGACCAAGTTGTAGATCAGTTGCCAAAAATTCCTGTATAACAAGAATTTAGTAGTTAAAGTTTCTTACAACTCTTTAAAAAAATTGCATCAATACAATATTTTTGTACATATTACATATTTTATTTCACAACATAAAAGATTATAAAATATAAACCTTTATTGAACTTTTGTTATAACTAATTATTCATTGGAGCTTACTTCATAACAACGAGCTTGCACTCTCAAATCTAATAGCCTCTTCATCATCTCCTCGAATTCCATATTTGCCTCATCCAAAATTTTCATTGCTTCTAAATTAATTTTTTAAAAATTTTTCTTCAACATTTTTATGAAATTGGGAGTTTCAGCTATATCCTCATCAAAAGGCGTAGCTAGTGGCTTGGTACTTACTGATGCTACTTTACCCTTATCCTAAACATCAAATTGTGAGAGGAATATCAGTAAAACTATCATAAAAACTAAAAAACCATAAATAAAATATTTTAATAATATAACATTTTTCAACTATCTAATTTGTACAATTTCAAAAAGGTTTACCCTCACTAAAGAAGGGGTGGGAGTAGCATCCCGGTGACCTCTATGTTGGATCCATATCGTCCTGTCACAAAGATTAAACAAAAAAAATTCAGCTAACTGAAAGCAATAGACAACAAAAAAGAACTTATTAACAAAATGATAAATAGTACTTACACTATAAATAAAATAACGTAGTAATATAACATTTTTCAACTATCTAAGTTGTACAATTTTAAAAAGGTTTACGCTCACTGAAGAAGGGGTGGGAGTAGCATCCTGGTGACCTCTATCATCTATCAGATCCATATCGTCCTGTCACAAAGATTAAACATAAAAAAATCATCTAACTGAAAATAATAGACAACAAAAAAAAACTTATTAACAAAATGGTAAATAGTACTTACAGCCGTCATGATAGTAACTTTGTTTGTATCTATGCGATTTAAATGGTAATTGATTAGCACTTCTTCCCCTGCACTTATTGATTTTATTGCACAAACAAAAACTTCATTCCCCTCACGCACCTCAAATATGCAATTGGGTTGCTTATTAGTTGAAGAAGGTCACGTACTATTTATAAAACCTACAATATTACCTATTTCTTTTGGTCTCCCATCAATGTACATAGCAAATCTTTTACTTTGATCATTTTCTTTCCGTTGTATATAATTAGCTGATACCCCATACCTACACATACTTTTTTTATATCAAACAATCTGCATCCAATCATTGTAATTATAACATGGACCGACATACTTGAACAATTCGACAACTTTTTTGTAACATACCTTTATCCCATCCATGGAAAATAGGCCCAAACCATGTAACAAGGATGGAGCAATGCGATATATCCTCTCATTAACACAAAAAATTGTGTTAATTGGAGGTAACTCATTGGGTACCCATTCTTTCTCAATGTGTCATTACTAAAAGGGCACCTTGATGTCGCCTTTGGTCTCATCATCATAAGAACATGACCCCCCATCAGCAAGGAAAAATTGTATGTGTTTATTAAAAAAAAAATTATTCTTTTGACCTCTAGTTGATCTCCCTATTTTAGCCATACTACATGTAGAGCTTTCATCTACTAGTTCCTCATTTCCCTCATTCGATGTAGATAGATCTGACAAGTACCTATTTGGTGGGTCTTGCAATCCATCAAATGGAAAGTGAAAGTGACAAATATAAAATGTAGTAAGTTGAAAGTGATTATACAATTATATTTCTATATGGACCTTCTTTGTCTATATATACATTATATGATTATATAATATTTCTATTTATAACATATGTGCTCAATGATAAACAAGAAGAATATAAGAAAATTATGTCTATTTATTGGCTTATACCTGCTGATCCATGTCACTGTGCACAATCCACGCGAAATGGGTCAAATTTCCTATAGTCAATTGACTGTTTGCAAAAAGTGTGACAATCAAACACAATATAAACATTGGTAATTATAAGTAACATATATTGTAATCATTAGAAATCAACACAATAAATATGTAATCAAATTTCCCAAATATGTTAATCATTTACCTTAAGTTAGCTAAAAATTACATGATACACGTTTGCTACAAATAACTTAGAAGACAACATGAACAATAGGCAACATCGCAAACATGAACAAATTTCCCTTATATATGGAATGCAAGATCATCAATAGAAGGGGTGACAATGTACCTGTAGTCAATTGACTATTTGCAAAAAGGGTCATAATTAGACACAACATAAACATTGGTAACTATAAATAACATATGTTGTAATCATTAGAAATGAACACAATAAATATGTACAAATTTCCTGCATATGTTAATCATTTATCTTAAGTTAGCTAAAAATTACATGATATGTGTATGCTACAAATAACTTAGAAGATAACACGAACAATATGCAACATCGTAAACATGAACAAATTTACCTTATATATGGAATGCAAGATCATCAACAGAAAGGGTGATGATGTTTGTAGTCATTGATTATCGTAAACATGAACAAATTTACCTTATATATGGAATGCAAGATCATCAAAAAAATGGGTGACGACATTTGTAGTCATTGATTATCGTCTTCATCATCATCATCATCATCATCATCATCATCATCATCATCATCATCATCATCATCATTGCCATCAACACCATCATCGCCATCAACCTCACCAATCACCATCATCATTGCCATCATCACCATCGCCATCATCATCATCATCACCATCATCATCATCATCACCATCATCATCATCATCACCATCATCATCATCGTCATCACCATCATCTTGATCTTCATCATTTTCTTCTTCATCATCTTCAATATCTTCTTCTTCCATAACATTATACTTTATCGGCCTTCCTCTTAGATCATGTCTAACAACAAATGACCAACCCTATTTATGTGGAACCTCTGAGTAAAACACTTGCTCACATTGGCTTGGAAGAACATAGGGCTCATCTCCAACTAGCTCAAATGACTTTGTATTGATTATTGTAAATCCATTATCATGTTGAATAACCTTTCTATCTGGATCATTTTGATTTAGTCATAACTTGTACCATTTGACGACGAATAGAACTACTTTGAAAGTGTTAAATTCACACTCAATTATATCATCCAAGATGCCATAGTATTGATTTTGAGATTGTTGAGGATCTATATCATTTCTAGATGATATATTGGTGACCTCAAAAACTGCAGTTATCCCAGAATCACAAGTTTTCTTTGTGTCATCCAACCTTTTTATGGAAACTTTGTGGCCATGATAGTACATAGCTTTGTGGTGCTTGACCTACAATTTTTGAAGTGTGTGTAAATTATTTGCATCGTGAGTTGATAAAAAACATACGTTGAGTTATGATCATTAATAAATTTCTATGTAACTCTCCACCTCTTAAACCCTTTACTAGATCAACTACCATCGGCATAACATTGGAATCTCCATTACAATGAGCTTCTGTAACCAATGAAGCAACACCTTCCGATGTTAATGAGCAACCATTTTGTTGACATTGTTCAATCCATTTTGTCATCCAATCAAGATTGTTCACAATATACAAATGTATTGCATCCCACTCTCGACCACCTGTTTCAAAAAAATACACCAATTAAAAATAACTTATATTGAATATTTATAAGAATTAATTAACTACAATAACAGCTTAGATTTACCTCTCACTTTCCTATTAGATTGTGGTGACTAATCAGGAAAGTACTATTCACCAATTGTTTTGGTACTATTCACCATTCGTAGATTCGCCACTAAAGTTATGGCTAATTATGGTCGACATGTTATAACCCTAAAGTAGTTTAATACTTGTATAAAAGGGTTTAGGGTTGGGTATTTCTCATTATGTTTTGATACGAAATTGGTTCTTGCAACGATATTGAGCTATAAGGGATTACAGATTGTAATCAGGTGTAATCACTGGATTGTAATAAGATCTTACTTGTTGTTTGGTGGATGTAGCCCAGGGATTGGGTGAACCATGTTAAATCTTGGTGCCTTGTGTTCATTTCTGTGTGATCTATTATTTTTTGTTATTGGTTATATTTGCATGTAGTTTTTATTTATGTCCATGGTTTATCCTAACAAGTGGTATCAGAGTGAGGTTGTCTTTCTGTTATCCTCTGCAGGAAAGTCTAACAGTTAAGTGGGAGTCTCATGATTGAGTGGGAGCGATGGTAGATGAGGGTAAGCTAAGGGTTGACAGGTTTAATGGGTAGAACTTCTAGTTATGGAAGATGCAAATGGAAGACTATCTATATCAGAAGGATTTATGGAAGCCATTGGAAGGAAAAGCCAAGAATCAGGGAACTATGTCAAAGGCTGAATGGGATCTTTTGGATAGAAAGGCACTCAAAAGCATTTGGTTATGCTTGGCACCATTAGTGGCATTTAATATTACAAAAGCAAAGATGATAGAAGATTTGATGAAAACCCTAGTGACACTGTATGAAAAACCCTCCGCTTCAAACAAGGTATTTCTCATGAAGCGTTTATTTAATATGAAAATGGTAGAAGGTGGATCTGTTGTAGATAATTTAAATGATTTTAATACTATTACTAGTCAGTTATCTTCTGTGGGTATCAATTTTGATGAAGAAATTAGGGCTCTCTTGATTTTGTGTTCTTTGCCTGAAAGCTAGAATGGCTTGGTAATGGCGGTGAGTAATTTTGTTCTTGGATCTAGTACCCTAAAATATGATGATGTGATCAGTGTTGTTTTGAGTGAGGAAACTCATAAGAAATCCTCAGGTGGATCTACATTAGGAAGTTCTTTGAATGCACAAAGTAGGGGTAGAATGACTGAAAGAGGAAGTAACTCTGGAAATCATGGGAAATCAAGAGGAAAGTCAAAGGGGAGGAGGTCTCAATCGAGAGGACCAAATGATTTTTGGTACTGTGGGAAACCAAGGCACAAAAAGAAAGATTTCTGGAATCAAAAGAAAAATGAATGAGATAAATCAGATGGAGACAAAGAGGCAAATGTGGTAAGTAACAAATCCGAAGAGGATGCTTTGCTTCTGTCTTTAGAGAGTGTTGATGATTCATGGGTTTTATATTCTGGTGTTTCATTTCATGCTACACCTCATAGAGGTTATTTCATTGATTATGTCCAAGGGGATTTTGGGCTTGTTTATTTGGGGGATAATGAACCCTGTCAGATTGTTGGAAAGGGAAAAATTAAGATTAAGTTGCAGAATGGGAATCATTGGCTACTACATGAGGTAAGACATGTTCCAAGGCTAAGTAGAAATTTAATTTCAGCTAGGCAACTCGGTGATGAGGGTTGTGTAGTTACTTTTAATGATAAAAATTGGAAGGTTTCAAAAGGTTCCCTTGTAGTAGCAAAAGGTGTGAAAGTAGGCATCTTATATCTTTATACAGGTCATATTGTTCCTACTACTTTGATTGTTTTAGAGAAAAATGAATGTTTAGGAACAATTACTGCAGTTGAGCAGGGAGAACAAATAGCTATTGTAGATTCTGATACAGCACTATGGCACAACAGACTTGGGCACATGAGAGAGAAAGGTATGAAAGTACTTCATTCAATGAAAGTTTTACTAGATCTGAAATGTGTTAATATGGATTTCTGTGAAAGTTGTGTGTATGGAAAACAAAAGAGAGTGAGTTTTGTAAAGACTAGGAAGGAAAACAAAAAGGAGAAATTAGAGCTTGTGCATGCAAATGTATGGGGACCAGCTCAGGTATCTTCCCTTGGTGGCTCTCATTATTATGTTACATTTATTGATGACACAACTAGAAAAGTATGGGTTTATTTCCTTAGACAAAAATCTGATGTATTTCAAACTTTTAAGAAATGGATATGCTTGGTTGAAAATGAGACTGGTAAGAAATTAAAATGTCTCAGATCTGATAATGGTGGTGAGTATTGCAGTCATGAATTTGAAGATTATTGCTCCACTAATAGTATTCATAGATAGAAAACTATTCCAAGGACTCCATAGGAAAATGGAGTGGCTGAACGCATGAACATGACTATAATGGAGCGCACAAGGAGCATGAGGTTGCATGCTAGGTTTCCCTTACACATGTGGGCAAAGGGCAGATGCTGTCAATACTATAGTATATTTGATTAATAGAGGTCCCTCTACTCCTTTGGGCTATGGTATTCCAGAGGAAGCATGGACTGGTAAGAAGGTGAGTTATTCTTTTCTCAAGACCTTCGGTTGTGAAGCTTTTGCTCATATAGACTCTAAAAATAGAACCAAGCTAGAAGCTAAATCAAAGAAATGTGTCTTTGCTGGATATGGCATTAATGAATTTGGTTATAGCCTTTGGGATTTTGAAAATCTTAAAATTGTTAGAAGTCAGGATGTCATATTCAATGAGAAAGTGTTGTACAAAGATCTATTGCAGCAACATGAGAAGAAAAAAGATGATTATGTAGTGTTGGATGATACTCCAAAAGTTGATGTTCCAGCCATTCCTCATGATGTGCAATAACTGCAACAACAAATACCACACACACCAGTGAATGTTAGACGGTCAACAAGGAAAATTAGACCTCCACAAAGATTTTCTCCCTCTTTGTATTCTATTTTACCTACTGATGCTAGTGAACCTGGAAGTTATGATGAAGCTGTGTAGGTGGATACTAAGATTCAGTGGGAGTCTGCAATGAAAGATGAAATGGACTCTTTGCTATAGAATAAGACATGGGATCTATGCAAGTTTCCTGTAGGTAAAAAGGCTTTATAGAATAAGTGGGTTTATAGGTTGAAAGAAGAGGAAGGAGGTAAGAAAAGATTTAAGGCCAGGTTAGTTGTAAAATGATTTGCACAGAAAAAGGGAATTGATTTTGATGAGATATTTTCTCCTATTGTTAAAATGACTTCTATTCGTACTGTTTTAAGTCTTGTGGCTATTGAAGATTTGCATTTAGAGTAGTTGGAAGTTAAAACAACCTTTCTTCATGCTGATTTGGATGAAGAAATATATATGGCCCAACCATGGGGATTTGATGTCAAAGGTAAGGAGAACTTAGTGTGAAAATTGAAGAAAAGTTTATATGGCTTGAAGCAAGCACCTTGGCAATGGTATCTGAAATTTGACAGGTTTATGCATGAGCATGGCTATAATAGGTGTCATTTAGATTATTGTGTTTATTTTAAGAGATTGGATGATGACAGCTACATTATTTTATGTCTATATGTTGATGATATGCTTGTAGCTAGGTCTAACATGGATCATATTAAGGGGCTGAAATGCCAGTTAGCACATGCATTTTCTATGAAGGATTTGGGGGAAGCAAAACAAATCCTTGGTATGAAGATTTGCAGAGATAGGAAGAATATAACATTGATGCTATCTCAAGCTGATTATGTTGAGAAGGTGTTGCAACATTTCTCTATGGAGAATGCTAAAGCTATCAATACACCTTTACTTGGTCATTTGAAATTGACAAGGAGATGTGTCCCAAGACATAGGAAGAGGAGGATAAGATGTCCAAGGTACCCTATGCTTCAGCTATAGGAAGCTTGATGTATGCTATGGTATGCACTAGGCCAGATATTGCACATGCAATCGGAGTCATTAGCAGGTATATGAGTCATCCCAGATTTGAGCATTGGAATGCTGTCAAGTGGATTCTCTGATATTTGACAGGAACATCCAATAAGTGTTTACAATTTTGGGGCTCTACTACTGATTTATAGGGCTGCGTTGACTCAAATTTGGTAGGGGATATTGATACTAGGCAAAATACTACAGGTTATGTCTTTACTATTGGTGGGGCAGCTGTGAGCTGGGTTTCTAAGTTACAAAAGATTAATGCTCTATCCACTACAGAGGTAGAGTATGTTGCTGCTAAAGAGGTAGCCAAGGAGATGATATGGCTTCAATTCTTCTTGGAAGAATTGGGACATCCTTAGAAGGATAATTATTTGTTTATAGATAGTCAGAGTGCCATTCATCTTGCTAAGAATTTAGCTCTGCATTCTAAGACCAAACACATACAGTTGTGGTACCATTTCATTCGATCAGTTTTGGAGGATGGATAGTTAAAGCTAGAGAAGATACATACCAATGACAATCCAGCAGATATGTTGACAAAGGTTGTAACAAGGGAGAATTTGAACTCCTCTTCAGCTTTAGTTGGTCTTTTAGATTGAACATGAATAAAAGAACAGTAGATTCTAGGGTGGTTTGATCTAGTGGGAGCCCCATGTGGTAGTGGTATTGCTACAGGATCAGTCTCCAAGTGGGAGATTTTTGTTTAGTGTGGAGTCTGATCAGTCCCCAAGTGGGAGATTGTTAGATTGTGGTGACTGATCAGGAAAGTACTATTCACCAATCATTTTGGTACTATTCACCATTCGTAGATTTGCCACTAAAGTTATGGCTAATTATGGTCGACATGTTATAACCCTAAAGCGGTTTAATACTTGTATAAAAGGGTTTAGGGTTGGGTATTTTTCATTATGTTGTGATACAAAATTGGTTCTTGTGGTGGTATTGAGATGTAAGGGATTATGGATTGTAATCAGGTGTAATCACTAGATTGTAATAAGATTGGACTTGCCATTTGGTGGATGTAGCCCAGGGATTCGGTGAACCATGTTAAATCTTGGTGCCTTGTGTTCATTTTTGTGTGATCTATTATTTTCTATTATTGGTTATATTTGCATGTAGTTTTTATTTTTGTTCATGGTTTATCCTAACATTTCCTCGATCTACCTTTTCCCATCAAGTACTCCCCTTCGAATTTGTTAATTGAGTTGGGATCCCAAATACGATCTACATGGATCTTTAGCTGCAAACTTAGGAAGATATTCACTAATGTACATCATGGTCTGGTATACCATATATCCCTCCACCATAGAACCCTCAGGATGTGCTCTCTATTGAACCAAGCCTTTCAAAAATTTCAAGTGCCTCTCAACCATCCATATTGACCTAGTTGGTATAGGTCCACACAATTCAATCTCCTCAACTTGATGTATGAGGTAGTGTTCTTGTGCATGAAAAAACTTGGAGGTAGACACTTTTGTATTTCACACATCAGATGAGGAATTTTTCTCTTCAAATATTTTATATCTTCTTTATTGATTTCTTTAGATGACAACCGCCTCATGTATTTTCCAAGATCATATATAACCTATTTGACATTGTTGGCAAAGTGGCATGAGAGAGATAGAGGTAGAACATACTGCAATATTTGTAAAATGATCTAGTCAATATTTTATAAAAGAATGCAATTGAAACTACATGCAATATATAAATATATAGTGAATACAAAATAACATGAATTACCTTAATAAATGTATGCCAATAATGTCTTTTCAACCCTGGCCCAAATTCACTTTTATTTGATATGACATTGTTTATGTTCGCAGCAAATCCTGTGGGAAATCATATTTTTTTATGACTTCTTTTATAGCATTGCTCTGCTACTCTGACAATAACCAACTAAGGGCACTTGTATCAATCTGGTCTCCATCGTTATTTGATCGAATGCCATTTTTCATTGCATGGTTGGATTCTTCAATGTCACTACAAGTTTTGACAATTTGATCTTTGGCATGCCTTCCATCCAAGATTTTCCATAATGTCTTTGCTACATTCTTTCCAATATGCATAGGATCAAACAAATGCACAATTGGGAGTTTCTTGTAATACGACAACCTAGTAAATTGCGTAGGATAAATTTTTAGTCCTTTTGGAAGTTGGTCATTGATGTCTTGACAACCTTCACAAGCATCAATCACATCATCAGTAAACAAAACACGATATCAAAATATAAATTTGAAACAAAAACTATCAAATGGAATGACATTACCTTGATGATTTATTTTATTGTATGCCAACTTCCATAGGCAAGGTTTCATTCTCTATGGCTTTGATGTAGTCTCTTCTAGACCATTGAAAAGATGTTTTTCAATAATTCGGTACTTATGATTTCTGTGCAGAAAGTGTCTATTCTCATCAAACACTTGCTTTCTTAAACTTTTTGAATAATGAGATTCCATCTTTGGACCACAAACTAGACATGCAAATTTACCCTTTTTCTGAAGACCTACAAGATGGTGTATAATTGGATTAAATGTGTTAACTTTGACATACCAAAAAAGAGGTGTCAAGAAGAGAACATACCACAAAAATGTGTTAGCCCAGGGGCATCGTGTATTGTCCATACAAGCATTGCATTAAATTGAAATCATCTTTGTCCTATTGGTCTAAAAATGTCATACATAGTAACCCCATTCCATAACACCACCAACTTTTTGATAAGGGGTTCAATATATATATGTTGATATCTTTAACTTCGTACTTACCTAGTTGAATGAGGAAAAACATTACATAATTATTTTGACCATTTGATGGATTAGTAATAATAAATTAATTTAGATGACCACTAAATCAAAAAATACCTGGAACAATTAGTGTTAGCATTATGTGCTCTCTCTTTATGGACAACCAAGGAGGTATGTTATTGTTGATAACAAAAATAGGCCACATCGAGTAAGTAGATCTCATCTCTCCATAAGGATTTACACCGTCTGCTGCCAATGAAAGCTTGAGATTATGAGGTTTTTCTTTAAAGTGTGGCCATTTTTCCTCTATTTCCTTAAATGTCAAACCATCTATAGGCATTTGCATAATGTCATCTTGACTTCTATTGCATGCATGGTAATCCATAAATTATGCCAAGCTATTGCACTTGAATAATCATTGCAGACATGGAATAATGGGAATATGCCGAAGAACCTTGCGAGGCACCTTTTTTGTTAATCGATCTGATTGATATCTACTGATATGACAAGTAGGGCATTGTGTTGCAAATTCATGATGTTTATGATATATAATATGATTGTTCAGACATGCATGTATTGTTTGATACTCCATTCCAATATCCTTCATGATGGCAGATAATTTTAGGTATGAGCGAGGTAGAATGTTTGATGGTGGTAACAAACATTCACCTATCAACCTATGACCAAAAATATAATTTCTTAATTTAAAGAATATTAATTGCTACACGAACCCAATGTTAATTGTAAGGGAACCATGAGTAAAATTATGAAAGAAGATGGCATACCTTAACATACATGTCATTGCTACGTTGGATAAAACATTCATAACCTTTAAGTTCACCAATAGCATTATAGTGGCAAGAAGAGTTTTTTTGGAGCCTTCATATAGGGACTGGTGTGCCTTCTCAAGTAAAGGTACATCAAGATCTGCATCATCATCATCATCATCATCATCATCATATTCATATTGATCATCGTGATCATTTTGATCATCATGATCTTCATCATCCTAGTCTTCTTCCATGGTATCATTACCTTCTACTTCAATATTCACATCTCCATGTTCCCTCATTTGGAAATCTGCATTCTCCGAATTGTCATGGTCCATAACATGAAACTCACGGATGTTGACCTATATGAAAATTATGACCTTATATTAACCATGACCATGATGTCATCATCAAATCATGTCTTATGTAATTTATAAACTATTAAAATACATACCAATGGGCGATACTCGTTTCCCCCTTCAATGTGACCATGTTGCCTACAATGTTGCTCAGCTATTGTGATTAGATATCTTCAATTCTTTAAGCCCTTACACATTTTGCAAGGACACTAACATTTTCCATCACCTTTTCTTTTTAAGTTAGACCACAGTCTAGAAATTGTCTCCCTTATTTTTTGTGTGTTGATATTGTCAAACATGGTCTTTCTTGAATGAAATGATTGGTTGGTGGAAGAAGGATGATTTGTTTGCAACTTGCAGATGGAATAGTAAGAGGAAGACACATATAAAAAGGAGTTAGGTCTCTGAACCAAGTAGGAGTTAGGACATGCTAGATTGGGGTCAGCCCAAGATATTTTAGAATCATGAAGAACCTAGTAAAGGGTATCTAGAATGGTGAAAATAAACAAGTATTTTTACAGCTACAAAGGAGGAATTGAGAGCATTATAAATAATGAAGAAGAAACTTAAATCCATAAAACTTCACCTCTATTTACAATTTGACCTTTTTGCAAGTGAAATATGAAAATATTAAAAATTTCTAATCACATTTTCACTTTAAAAAGAACACCAAATATACCTTTGCTACAATATCTTCTTCAAATTCTTCGCTATCAAATTCTTCAGAACTGCAAGCTCCTGTGTAGAAAAAATATGAGATGTACTAAGTAATTTTTGATGGGCAATATTTAAACAAATCAACTATCAAAAAAAAAATTTATGAAATTCAGTTGCTTGATTATGTACTTAAGACTTGGCAAGATGTTCCCAAGTCTATCTATAGAATGCCTATCTATATGGCTATTTGCAAATAGTCTAGTATGGTGCCTCTTTTGAACAACAACAATGGGGCTAGTAATTTGGCTCAAGAGATGCACAAGCCTGTTGACACCACAGAACTTTTAGTTCATATAGCATTTAGCTATCTTCTTTAACAAAATCCAAAGAGAATACAAACAAACTAATAAGTCGTGTCTATCTCAATTGAATAGCAAGTACGATAGTGAGTATTAGGAAACTGACATTGCGAATAGCATCCAGTTCATAAAGTATTAGGAAAGTGACCTTGCTGATTAGTTTAACATAGATTGGTGAACAAAAAATTCATAATAAAAATCTGATTTTTTTCCACACTTTTTCAAACCATATAATGAAATGACAAAACATGAATTGTATACGAGTCACTCAAAATACTTAGCTTTTAATATGCTTCATAGATGAGATTGCATTCTATGGTTTGAACAAGATGTGGAAAAAAATGAAATGACATAGATATAAGCATTCTCACACCATGAGTGAAGCAACAATTGCATAAGCTTTATTGCAAAAAAATTGTCAATATTATTTACATTGTATATACTTGTTTATATAATGCTTCAATTCCTAAACTAAGAAACTATAGCTAGTGTTCTAACCATGCATAAAAATAAAATTACAGTGCAAATGTATGAAATTGTATGCATAACTACTCCTATACTAGTTTATAACTACTATAGAAGCACAACACTACAATCACATTACCAAATCCAACTCCATAACTTAATACCAATCCCACTTCCCACCATCGACTCTCCATTATATCTTTGTTGCTACAAATTGTAGTCTTATTCCATTCTGCTTGATGCTCTCTGCAACCTGAACCACAACCCAGTGTCATATTTTTAAGGGGAAACCCATGAAGGTGGGGTTTTCCTAAAAGGGAGGAAGCCTCAAATGTTGCGAATGTTTTCCCTATGGTATTAATCTTTACAACATGTTGTTTGAAAGATTCAATATTTTGAGGAAGGTTAGATTTGAAAACTTGAAAGGAATTTTTCTTGACAACTTGTTTTCTGAAAGATCTAGAGACTCTAAATGAGCCATGTTTGCCAAGGATTTAGGAATTGAACCACATAGCTGATTATTTGAGAAGTTGAGAGAAATTAAACCTTGGAGGACTCCCAATGCTAGAGGAATATTGCCTGAGAGGTTGTTATGTGAGAGATCCATGAACTTGTCTGCATAGATTATCTTCTCGTATATTTGAACCCTTCCTTTTATCCAAATTGTTACTTCATCCTTGAACTTTGATTCATAAGGAGAGTCTAGATTTAAATTAGTGAAATAAGAGAAGGTAAGTCGTTCATCAATAATTTGAGATTGATTGACCATAGCATATAGATTACTTAGATCTTGAGGGATACTTTCTGATAAACAATTACTCAATAAATCTAGAATTTGGAGATTTTGCAACCGCATAAGTTGGGATGGAATTTTACCTTCGAAATTATTAGAGGTTAAGCTCAAAATTTTCAAATCTTTTAGCTTTTCAATCCAAATAGGAATTTTACCTTCAAATTTATTATTTCCCAAATAAAATATTTTGATACTTGTACAATTTGAAAGGGATGGAGGAATATTACCTTGAAACCTATTGCCATTGAGATTTAGTGCATGAAGAGCTGTGAGATTTCCCAACTCCTTTGGAATGTACCCTTCCAAATCATTGTGAGCCAATTTTAAAACTACTAATTGAGAACACAACCTAATAGTTGCAAGGATCTTACCCATCAGGTTGTTATTTGACAAGTCCAAAATGCCCACTCTATTTGAATTTGTGCAAGTAGAACTTGGAATTTCTCCGGAGAGGTTATTTCTTGACAATGATAGAAAGATTGATGCCCAAATATCTGATGCAGGTCTAATGTTTAGAATCGAGCTGTTAAACATATTATCTAATAAATCTAATAGGAATGAAACAAAATCCAGAGTAGGAAGTGTGGCATACAATCGATTCCCTTGCAAATCCACCATAGAAAATTGATGAGATATTTGCCAGGGTAGAGAACCTTCCAGATTGTTATCTGAAAGAATGAGCATATCAAGATTAGGAAGAGACCACAACCATAAAGGAATATTTCCCAAAATGTTGTTACTTGAAATATCTAGTTCCTTCAATTGATATTGTTGGGACAAAAATGTAGGGAAAGCACCTTCTATATTGGAAGACCTCAATGCCAAGTACTCCAAATGGTCAAACTGTGGAATCCAACTTGCAAATATAGTAATAGATAACTAATTTTCAAAAAGGTCCAATCCTCGTAAGCAAGTCAGATTTTTGAGCATCTGAAATAAAATGTTGCCTCTTAATCTGTTAGAAGCAAGTGCGAACACTTTTAAACTGGCCATCTTCAAAAGAGAATCTAGAATTGTTCCTAACAATTGGTTATCACCCAGATGTAGCTCACTTAATGTTGAAAGCTCACATAGAGAGGGTGGAATGTGGCTAGTCAGATGATTATGGCTAAGTAACAATACTCTTAAACTTGCCAGCTTTGAATTGGAGTCTGGGATTCTTCCTGACAGCTGGTTGTTACTAAGATCCAGATGTGCAAGGGATAAAAGGCTCTCAAAAGAGGATGCCATAGTTCCCTCCAAATTATTATGGGATAGATCCATGGTCTCAAGTTTTGAATAGTTTGCAGCAAAGTGGGGAAACTCTCCACTGAAATTGCACTCGGAAAGAGATAGAGAAACAAGTGAGTTGGAATGGCCTAAAATGAAAGAAAGGTTTCCCTTCAAGTCATTATTACCACTAAGGTCAAGATTTCTCAATTTTGAATGGGGCATGAAATTGGAAGGGATGGAGCCATTTAGATTATTGTAGCTAAGATCAAGTGAAACCAATAAAGACACATTCTCAATCCAAGAGAGTAGTTTGGACATGAATGAATTCCATGATCAATGTAGATGGGACAAAGAGATCAAATTTGATAGATCTAGAATATTACCTGAAAACCCACAACTAGATAGTTGAATCTGGGTGAGATTGTGAAGACCGCTGAGGGCCTCACCCCATCACTCTATGCCCATTGTTAGGTTCACTTCATTCATTCCCAAGAATTCAAGGCTTCTCAGACCTCTGGCCCATACATCAAACTTACCACCCTTAAATTCCCAATTATATGAAAGATCCAAATGATGAAAGCTTGACATATTTCCCAACACTAGAGGAACCTCACTGCCAAATCCAGCATTTGACAAGCTAGGAAATGAAAACCTCTGTAGTTTTGAGAACTGTGGAGGAATAGAAATACATTGAAAGTAATTCTAGCTGAAATCCAAGTGCTGCAGGTGCTGCAGATCAAATAATGATGGATGAATTTCACCACTCAACTGATTGCCTAGATCAAGGGTAATCACATGCGATGTATGATAATCACAGCCAACACCCTCCCACTTGCAACAATTCAATCCATTCCAAGAGGATAACTGACCCAAGGAAAGATAAAGGCCACCCTTGAAATCTAATGGAGAACTTCTCTCATCTTTGATACATGCTATTGAAATTGACATATTAAGTTATGGAGTTGGATTTGGTATTGTGATTGCAGTGTTGTGCTTCCACATTTCTGAAAATTATAGTGCAGATGTATGAAATTATATGCATAACTACTCCTATACTAGTTTATAACTCCTATATTATAATTTTTTAACTCCATCGCCCAAGAGGATGCCAAACAAGATTAAGTTTTACCAGAGATGCCAAAAAATTACATTCAGAAAAATCTAATTTATAGAAATACCTGTAGTAGGTAAAGCACATTTGAAAGATAAAAATAGATAATTTATGTATATAAATCCCAGAATTGTTATGATTCAAAATATTAGTTCACTTATAATTAATAATTATGGAAGGTTTTGTTTTCACTGTAGTCAAAATCCATTAACAGAATGGGTGAAGGTAAGGTAGGGATATACCAAACTCGCACTATAACGTGGTTCCACATTTATAAGACACAACAAAAATTGGTTCCACATTTATATGACACTTTTGAAATATTAAAAATATATAAGTAGTTCAACATAGTTTTTAATTCTCAAAATATTAAAGAAATGATATTCTATGATGCTAGAGTGGGGTCAGCCCAAGATATTTTAGAATCACGAAGAACCTAGTAAAGGGTATCTAGAATGGTGAAAATAAACAAGTATTTTTACAGCTACAAAGGAGGAATTGAGAGCATTATAAGTAATGAAGAAGAAACTTAAATCCATAAAACTTCACCTCTATTTACAATTTGACCTTTCTACAAGTGAAATATGACAATATTCAAAATTTCCAATCACATTTTCACTTAAAAAAGAACACCAAATATACCTTTGCTACAATATCTTCTTCAAATTCTTCGCTATCAAATTCTTCAGAACTGCAAGCTCCTGTGTAGAAAAAAGATGAGATGCACTAAGTAATTTTTTATGGGCAATATTTAAACAAATCAACTATCAAAAAAATAATTTATGAAATTTAGTTGCTTTATTATGTACTGAAGACTTGGCAAGATGTTCCCAAGTCTATCTATAGAATGCCTATCTACATGGCTATTTGCAAATAGTCTAGTATGGTGCCTCTTTTGAACAACAACAATGGGGCTAGTAATTTGGCTCAAGAGATGCACAAGCCTATTGACACCATAGAACTTTTAGTTCATATAGCATTTAGCTATCTTCTTTAACAAAATCCAAAGAGAATACAAACAAACTAATAGGCCGTGTCTATCTCAATTGAATAGCAAGTACGATAGTGAGTATTAGGAAACTAACATTGCGAATAGCATCCAGTTCATAAAGTATTAGGAAAGTGACCTTGCTGATTAGTTTAACATAGATTGGTGAACAAAAAATTCATAATAAAAATCTGATTTTTTTCCACACTTTTTCAAACCATATAATGAAATGACAAAACATGAATTGTATACGAGTCACTCAAAATACTTAGCTTTTAATATGCTTCATAGATGAGATTGCATTCTATGGTTTGAACAAGATGTGGAAAAAAATGAAATGATATAGATATAAGCATTCTCACACCATGAGTGAAGCAACAATTTCATAAGCTTTATTGCAAAAAAATTGTCAATATTATTTACATTGTATATACTTGTTTATATAATGCTTCAATTCCTAAACTAAGAAACTATAGCTAGTGTTCTAACCATGCATAAAAATAAAATTACAGTGCAAATGTATGAAATTGTATGCATAACTACTCCTATACTAGTTTATAACTACTATAGAAGCACAACACTACAATCACAATACCAAATCCAACTCCATAACTTAATACCAATCCCACTGCCCACCATCGACTCTCCATTATATCTTTGTTGCTACCAATTGTAGTCTTATTCCATTCTTCTTGATGCTCTCTGCAACCTGAACCACAACTCAGTGTCGTATTTTTAAGGGGAAACCCATGAAGGTGGGGTTTTCCTAAAAGGGAGGAAGCCTCAAATGTTGCGAATGTTTTCCCTATGGTATTAATCTTTACAACATGTTATTTGAAAGATTCAATATTTTGAGGAAGGTTAGATTTGAAAACTTGAAAGGAATTTTTCTTGACAACTTGTTTTCTAAAAGATCTAGAGACTCTAAATGAGCCATGTTTGCCAAGGATTTAGGAATTGAACCACATAGCTGATTATTTGAGAAGTTGAGAGAAATTAAACCTTGGAGGACTCCCAATGCTGGAGGAATATTGCATGAGAGGTTGTTATGTGAGAGATCCATGAACTTTTCTGCATAGATTATCTTCTCGTATATTTGAACCCTTCCTTTTATCCAAATTGTTACTTCATCCTTGAACTTTGATTCATAAGGAGAGTCTAGATTTAAATTAGTGAAATAAGAGAAGGTAAGTCGTTCATCAATAATTTGAGATTGATTGACCATAGCATATAGATTACTTAGATCTTGAGGGATACTTTCTGATAAACAATTACTCAATAAATCTAGAATTTGGAGATTTTGTAACCTCATAAGTTGGGATGGAATTTTACCTTCGAAATTATTAGAGGTTAAGCTCAAACTTTTCAAATCTTTTAGCTTTTCAATCCAAATAGGAATTTTACCTTAAAATTTATTATTTCCCAAATAAAATATTTTGAGACTTGTGCAATTTGAAAGGGATGGAGGAATATTACCTTGAAACCTATTGCCATTGAGATTTAGTGCATGAAGAGCTGTGAGATTTCCCAACTCCTTTGGAATGTCCCCTTCCAAATCATTGTGAGCCAATTTTAAAACTACTAATTGAGAACACAACCTAATAGTTGCAAGGATCTTACCCATCAGGTTGTTATTTGACAAGTCCAAAATGCCCACTCTATTTGAATTTTTGCAAGTAGAACTTGGAATTTCTCCGGAGAGGTTATTTCCTTACAATGACAGAAAGATTGATGCCCAAATATCTGATGGAGGTCTAATGTTTAGAGTCGAGCTATTAAACATATTATCTAATAGATCTAATAGGAATGAAACAAAATCCAGAGTAGGAAGTGTGCCATACAATTTATTCCCTTGTAAATCCACCATAGAAAATTGATGGGATATTTTCCAGGGTAGAGAACCTTCTAGATTGTTATCTGAAAGAATGAGCATATCAAGATTAGGAAGAGACCACAACCATAAAGGAATATTTCCCAAAATGTTGTTACTTGAAAGATGTAGTTCCTTCAATTGATATTGTTGGGACAAAAATGTAGGGAAAGCACCTTCTATATTGGAAGACCTCAATGCCAAGTACTCCAAATGGTCAAACTATGGAATCCAACTTGCAAATATAGTAATAGATAACTGATTTTCAAAAAGGTCCAATCCTCGTAAGTGAGTCAGATTTTTGAGCATATGAAATGAAATGTTGCCTCTTAATCTATTAGAAGCAAGTGCCAACACTTTTAAACTGACCATCTTCAAAAGAGAATCTAGAATTGTTCCTGACAATTGGTTATCACCCAGATGTAGCTCACTTAATGTTGAAAGCTCACATAGAGAAGGTGGAATGTGGCTAGTCAGATGATTATGGCTAAGTAACAATACTCTTAAACTTGCCAGCTTTGAATTGGAGTTTGGGATTCTTCCTGACAGCTGGTTGTTACTAAGGTCCAGATGTGCAAGGGATAAAAGGCTCTCAAAAGAGGACAACATAGTTCCCTCCAAATTATTATGGGATAGATCCATGGTCTCAAGTTTTGAATAGTTTGCAACAAAGTGGGGAAACTCTCCACTTAAATTGCAGCTGGAAAGAGATAGAGAAACAAGTGACTTGGAATGGCCTAAAATGAAAGAAAGGTTTCCCTTCAAGTCATTATTACCACTAAGGTCAAGATTTCTCAATTTTGAATGGGGCATGAAATTGGAAGGGATGGATCCATTTAGATCATTGTAGCTGAGATCAAGTGAAGCCAATAAAGACACTTTCTCAATCCAAGAGGGTAGTTTGGACATGAATGAATTCCATGATAAATGCAGATGGGACAAAGAGATCAAATTTGATATATCTAGAATATTACCTGAAAACCCACAACTAGATAGTTGAATTTGGGTGAGATTGTGAAGATCGCTGAGGGCCTCACCCCATTGCTCTAAGACCATTGTTAGGTTCACTTCATTCATTCCCAAGAATTCAAGGCTTCTCAGACCTCTAGCCCATACATCAAACTTACCACCCTTAAATTCCCAATTATATGAAAGATCCAAATGATGAAAGCTTGACATATTTCCCAACACTAGAGGAACCTCACTGCCAAATCCAGCATTTGACAAGCTAAGAAATGAAAACCTCTATAGTTTTGAGAACTATGGAGGAATAGAAATACATTGAAAGTAATTCTAGCTGAAATCCAAGTGTTGCAGGTGCTGCAGATCAAATAATGATGGATGAATTTCACCACTCAACTGATTGCCTAGATCAAGGGTAATCACATGGGATGTATGATAATCACAGCCAACACCCTCCCACTTGCAACAATTCAATCCATGCCAAGAGGATAACTGACCCAAGGAAAGATAAAGGCCACCCTTGAAATCTAATAGAGAACTTCTCTCATCTTTGATACATGCTATTGAAATTGACATATTAAGTTATGGAGTTGGATTTGGTATTGTGATTTCAGTGTTGTGCTTCCACATTTCTAAAAATTATAGTGCAGATGTATGAAATTATATGCATAACTACTCCTATACTAGTTTATAACTCCTATATTATGATTTTTTAACTCCATCACCCAAGAGGATGCCAAACAAGATTAAGTTTTACCAGAGATGTCAAAAAATTACATTCAGAAAAATCTAATTTATAGAAATAACTGTAGTAGGTAAAGCACATTTGAAAGATAAAAATAGAAAATTTATGTATATAAATCCCAGAATTCTTATGATTCAAAATATTACTTGACCTATAATTAATAATTATGGAAGGTTTTGTTTTCACTACAGTCAAAATCCATTAATAGAATGGGTGAAGGTAAGGTAGGGATATACCAAACTCGCACTGTAACGTGGTTCCACATTTATAAGACACAACAAAAATTGGTTCCACATTTATATGAAACTTTTGAAATATTAAAAATATATTAGTTCAACATAGTTTTTAATTCTCAAAATATTAAAGAAATGATATTCTATGATGCTAGTGTTTTTCCTAAATGCTAGACAAACTACATTAGAGATGTATAGTATTTCATATACTACTACTCAAGAGTTCTAATCATTTCAAATTGTAATAGAATAATTACTATATATTAACTATACATTTATCTCACATGGCCTTTACCTTATTGTTCACTTGTTGTAATGCTTATTTATGGATCATGTACAAATGTGTTATGATTTTTGGAAGATATTACCTTATCTCATAGAAATCCTTGGTATCAAGACTAGCTTAGTTGTATATATGCAAAGAATATTTTCAACATTTCCATTTAAAAGGATACTTCTACATTTTCCATTATCTCCTCATTAAAACACAAAACACTAATTCTGAGCCATAAGTCTCCATCAATAAAATATAGATGTATTGATAAGATAGATCAATGCAAAAGCAAAGAAGAAAAGCTTGGTGAGATAAGGCCACATAATAGAAGGAAAGAAGTATAGGAGAAAATTGTTATATAGGCACACTAAATTTCTCATGGAGAACATTAAAATAAATTCAATGAATTGAACTTCTATGATGCCCCCAATCCATCCAGTCAATGCACCACTACAAGTCATAAACGTGACATTTTTAATTACCCTTAAAAATACCCATAACTAGTTGAAAAAGCTAAGATTTGTGCATCTCAAATGCGACTAGAAATTTTTTGCTAACACTATTTTGTAACCCTGTGAATAACATGCAATTAGAAAAAGCACCAAACTTCCATTAAGTTTCAAGCAGATTCCATTTAATGTAGAAGAAAAGAAATCTCAAACCAGACAGCATATTAGTTTCCTGATTTCCACCAGTTCTGAAGGGCCTATAAGCAAATGAGAGGGAAATTCCCTTAGTGATGTAACATAAACAATTATTGTTCTTGGCTCTCAGTTGAAAAGGTTTCAATACAAGGCTTGCACTCGCATACCAAGTAACAAAGATGATCGGTGTTCTTCACTACCAATTAAGAATATCCCAATCTAAGGTTTTTGCTCTCATATCAAGTAACAAAAATAATTATGGTTCTTATTTCTTATCAAAGAGGTATTTCAAGCTAGGTCATAGGCTTCCATACCAAGTAGCAAAAATAATTATTGTCCTTGGCACTCAACTGAAAAGGTTTTAGTTTAAGGCTCTTGCTCCCATACAGACTAAAAAAAAAAAAATTATTGCTCTTAGCTTACAATTGAAGAAGCTCTAATCTAAGACTCATGCTCTCATATCAAACAATAAAAAAATATTATTATTCTTGATTATTTGTCCAAGAAATATTAATCTAGAACTCATACTCTTAGATCCAATAACAAAAATATATCATTCTCAACTGTCAATCCAAAAAGTTTCACTCTAAGAATTCTACTTCCATATCAAATAAAAAATATAATTTCTATGTTGCTTCCAATATAAAAAGTTCCAATCTAAAGCTCATGATCCTATATAAAATATTATTAAACAAGCTAAGATTTGTTCAATCCATAATAACTTCTTCGAATACAGAATATTATTCATCAGTTGTACCAATAACCAAAGTAATTGGTAGACAAAAGGTCACAAGCTGCAGATTCAAACCATTGGAGTGTCTAAAAGAAATTGCATTGTATAGCTGACACAAAAAATGAGACAAATTGTTGCATGAAGCTTAAAATAGTGAAATAGTTGAAGTCAATGAAGTCAATCATAATGTAGGTTCATAAAATCTAAATGTTTTTGGTAGAACTTTCTCAGTACACTGAATTAAGATCTGAATTGTCATTTTTTCAGCTCCCTAAAAGTAGGATGCCACAGCAAAAAAATTGCCTCGTCAGGACAGCATAAATGAATATCTCACCAAGCCACTTTCCACATGAAATCAAAGATTATCTTGGTTAATTTCTTTGTTCAATTTAATGGGCTCAATATAACTTCAATCTCTTTTCATAAGTAATGTTGTTTTTAGTTGTTATATGGTACATACTATTACAGTTGTTTGAAAGTTTTTGTAATGCACATTCAAAACCCTTCTAATAGACAGTTTGATGGACCAGAAGTTCCACAAGATGAATACAACACGTGGTTGCAAAAAATTGGGATGCATTAAGTAGTCAGTACTGAAAAAGTAGCACAAAATTAATGCATGGAGTGTTCAAACCATTGATTTTGGAGAAAATGTCGCCAACAGGGAGTCCCTAAGTGCATTCTTATGAAACCCCTTATAGTGTGGTTGAATTGACACCACATGGCAGAGAAGGGAACACTTTCTACTATTGAATATAGGAGGATAATAAATCATGTAAATCATGTACCAACTAAAAATACATAAACAAGGGCTTGAATGTAGAAAAAGGCACGATCCAAGGCTTGATCGTGCATGAGGAGTTGAGTGCTTGGAAGAGGGAACGAAGCCATTCATGGTGAATCTATGTAGAGTCTGGACAAGATAGAGGGCGACAAAACTAGATTGTGGGAGTTACCACCAAAATTTTATATATTACAACCCTACACAATGTCATGGTAAAGAAAACCATATAGCACTAAACTCTTACCTATTACAATGGTCCACACAATGTCGAGTCCTCTCTTCTGAAACTTGCCCTTGAAAATCTATGCCCTCCTGCGAGTGAAATGCTAGAAGTGAAGGAGTTGAAGTGGTGGGTCAATGGAGATCAACCATCAGCACATGAAGAAGTAGCCCTCGCACCAAATGAAATGTGTTATAGTTTTTCCCCTTTTTTTTGTTTTATGCTGTGGTGTGTGTTGCAATTGTGACAAAAATAATTTGTCGCAATTGCGACCAACATGGGCATGTTATTAAAAAAAAACAAAAATTTGCTTTATAACTCAACCAACCAACCCATTTAAAATACTTGGTCATAATTTTTGGTCACAACTTAGGGTAAAATGCAATAGTGAGGGAAAACCTCATGGGAAAAACCCTCCCCCAAAAAGAGAGATAAATAGGGATGCATGGATGGATGGAGTAATCAAGACCCCCACATTACAACATACATCTAGTATATACATAAGAGAATGATGAGAGGAGGAAGAGAGATAGGATAGGCTCCTCCCCCACCCCCCCCCCCCCCCCCCCACCCCCAAAGAAGAATGCCAAATAGTGATAGCTGTGATGAAGAAGCTAATCCAAGATTGCAAAATGGTGTTCCTCCCCTTAGGAAGAAACAATGTCAAAGGTACAAATGAAATGCTTCTGTTGTGTGTAGAAAGAATCCCATGGATAAGTGATGTCTCTGAAACCTACTCAAATGGCTAAAGAATTTGTCTCAAAGAACTGTCTATCTCTATAACTGATGAAGAACCCTACTGTAACTTTTGATCATAAGTATCCACCATCACTTCAACCTGTGAGGATCGATCATGTAGAGAATGAACAAGAGAGTTGGATGGAGCCCTCATGAAAATTGAAGAAGGTAATTTTATATCAAGAAGAAGAGGAAAATCATCAATAATATCCCCCAAATCTATCACTAAACTTGGACCTCGAAGACTGGATGTACCCTATTGTTCTGGACCTATCATTGTGGTGATGTATGCATGCAGACTAGACTAATGTAGTGACCTCTCACTATAACTATCAATAGAACCCCACATGTCTAAATCTATTGAAGCATGATCACTAGTATCACTATTAGTTTCCACATGATATGATGTGTGAAGAGGATGAGAGGACAAGCTGGGTGAACTTTCCTCAAAGTATACATCCTTCTCCACAAAAATCTGACATGTCTCTGGATCTAGAAGTCTATATGCCTTCACACCATCTTCATAACCAATGAAAGTACAAAGTTGAGATGGCTATGCCTTACATCCCTTGGAAGATCTATTTTCCCATACAAGACAACTGAAGACTTTGAAGTGTGTCACAATAGGTTTTCTATCACACCATGCCTCAAAAGGAGTTTTTCCATCTACGGCTGGATGAGGAGAATGATTAAGAATGTGAGTGGCACTAAAGATTGCTTCGACTTCTAATGATGGATCTACAGACTTGGATTTTATCATGCAACTTGCCATAGACTTAAGAGTTCAAATCCTCAAAGCTACAACATCTATCTTATTAAGACTAAATGGTGTTGGAGTCTCAAGATCAATGCCTTTGAGTCTACAAAAGTCCATAAGTCTTCTATTCACATACATGCTTCCATTGTCCATTCGGAGAACTTTGATGGCTTTCGTAGATTTATATTCTACATGAGTCTTGAAGGCTAGGAACTTGTCCAACACTTCATTCTTATTATGAAGAAAGTAGACCCAAGTGAACCTTGAAGAGTCATCAATGAAGGTAAGTATGTAGTGACCCTAGCTAAATGCAAAAGGACCTGCTAATACCATGTGAACCATTTGTAGAACACCTATTTCTCTTGAAGCCTTCCCTCTCTATAAATTCCCCTCTGGATGCATATCCATTGAATCTATTGAACATTCACCTTTGGAAAATTTGATTTGGGGTAGACCTTTGACCATTCTATTTGTGCAAAGTTGTTGAAGATAGTGGAAGTCAAGATGACCATATCGTTGATGCCATAATTGCATGTTTGAATTTGATTTTGGTAATAAGGCATTTAAAGGAGACTTGGGAAAAAAATGGGAGAAAGAGTACAACCTCTTGTTATGATTCACTTTCCCCACTACAACCAAGGAATCATCTTTAAGACTATGCACTTTTACTAAATCTGGAAGGAACTCAACTCTATGTCCATCTCCAAGGTGAGTGATTTGGTAGATTAAAAGGAGATTTGAACTTAGGTTTGGAACATAGAGAACATTTTGAAACTCTCCATTTTCCATCTCTGCATTTCCTTTCCCTTCAACTTCCATTTTGCTATCATCTCCCATGAAGATGTGTGGTACCTTGGACTGCTTCATTGAAGAAAAATCCTCCTTTGAAGAACCCATGTGATAAGAGGCACCTAAGTCAAATATCCATTCCTTTGAAGAGCTTGAATTAGCCATGAGTTCTTGCTCATTTCTCTTTGAACTAGAAGAAGACCCTTTCTCGTTATATGCATTAAGCAATGGAACATTATGTTTCTTCATGATGTTGGTCAACTCATCAATCTTTTTAAGATAACACTCATGTTCTTCATGACCCAATTTCTTGCAATAAGTGTACTTCTTCTTCTCCTTATTATTGTTGTCCTTCTTGTTGGAATTTGAGGACTTGCCTTGTTGATTGGATTGTGGTGTTGTCTTTTTTGTATCCTCAATTTTTCTCTTCCATTTCTTCTTACCCTTTCCTTTATTTGAAGACTATCCAACTGAATTTTGAGAACCCTCATTGTTGGCCACCAATGCTTTAGACTTGGGTGATTTTAGAATCCCCATTGATTTCAACTTCTTTTCTTCATCATCCAATGGTTTAGCATATTCATCAAAAGTGACTTTCTTGTAGGTAGACCCTAAGGTAGTCTTTGAGGTGTTAAAAGAAGATACAAATGTGGAATACTCTAATGGAAGCTTGTTATGAATGAGATAGATCAGTCTGTCATCTTTGATAGAACCCCCACAATTAGTAAGTTTTGTCCTTAGTTCATTCACCTTGATGATGAAATCTTGTATTGAGTCATATGACTTAGGATCTAAGGAGACAAGCTCATCTTCAATTTTGAACACATCCTCTTCAAAAACCTTCCCATAGAGGTTTTTAAGGGTATCCCAAGCTTCCTTGGATGTATAACACTTCTTAATTTGATACATTATCTTATTATCAACCCCCAAACATATATCACCTAGGGATTTCCTATCCATTACTACCCAATCTAAAATATCACTTGCTAAAACTTTATCACTTGCTAGTTTAGGAAGAGTACCATCTACATATTGTGAAACTCCATTATGCATTAAGTGATACCACATTTTTATGGACCATGTAGCATAGTTATGAGGAATTAATTCAGGAAACTTAAAGTTGTCCATAATGTAGAAAATGAAAGAAAAGTGTAGAAAAGAGAGAACACAACACCAAGAACACCCCCACTTTTCACTAAATCAAGAAATCCCCCCAAAATAGACGCTTTGGGCACTTTATTAGTAATGCAATTACAATGGGCCACTTGCCAATTTTGGCCTTCTTGGACTTATGATTTTTCTTGTTACAACCTCTAAATAGATTACAAATCTAGAACTTTACAATGTGCTACAATTTTGAAGCAATACAAAGCAAAGAAAGGCCCTATTGCTGAAAGTGACACATTTGTCCACACAACCCTACAATTTGACTATATATCTTGAAAGCAGATGAAAAAAAATGCACTTTCAAAAAAAATGGAACCTATTTTTGACTCTAAATGTTCCTATATGGAGCGTTTGAAGTTGCAAAATGTAGGATTATGCAAGTACAATCACCAAAAAATGCAATTTTTGAACAATCTATGCACCACAACTAGAAAAGAGCTACACCACTAAAACATTTAGGAAATTCTACCCAATTTAGAAAAAAATCATAGCTAATTTGGAGTCTGGATGTCCGAGTTATGGCCTCCCAAAGTCAGATATCAAAAACCAAAATCAATCTGGAGAGGGGTTGCATTAGCAAAAGATGGGGTTTAATTTGATAGTCATATGACTATCACAATAGTTCTATTTGGCCTTGTAATAACATCCAGATGGCTATCAAATTTAGGCCATTGGAAGTGATGATGTTAGTGAACAAATGTGCCCTCTACTAATGTGGTAGTACGGATGGTACACATCTATGTCCGTATTGTATGGATGTACAAATTTTTCAAACATGGTAGCCTGCATATGCTATACAGAATCTGACTAGACAGTGCTAATGCTTGTTGATGTGTCACCACGTGTTCGCAGAGTTGGAGGTTGACTATGCAATCTAGTCACTATTGATTGCGTGGGATGGCATAACATGTTGCCATGTGGCTACACCAAAGAAAGGACACATGTTAGGGATTGCTATGAGTCTGATGTAGATGTAGAGATCCATGTGGCTACTTGGAGACTTGCAGTGGTGGCTGAAAGACTATTATTGTCACTGGAACTACTAATGCACGCAGTGGCCAAAAATTTAGTAGGTGCCAGATTTTGTTTATTTTGGCTGCCAAAAAACTTATAACACTGGTAGTGGGATTATAATTTATCCCACATTGACTATTTTGGCATTGAGAGGGTGGTTTAAATGAAATCCCATGTGCAGTGATAGCAAATAAAAGAGTGGTCGCCAAACTTTGGAGATTGGTCAAACTATTATGTGCCCTCCACTAGAAAATTATGTGTTTGTCGGTGGACGTGGCTAGGCTTCACCACTACTGGTTGGAAAATATGTTAATTTTTCCAAATTATGATGTAGTACAGCCATCCATAAATGTGATGTGGATTTGTTGAATTAACCTACCTGAATATAATGAAACCCTGTGAATAAATAATAATACTTCACCAAACTTATAGAGCTGAGCTGGGGTGTCACTGCCTGCTTTGGCCAATTTTTTTTTATTTGCCTACGTAATAAATCAAAAAATACCAAACTTGGAAAATATAGAGAATTAATAGATTCAAAAAAGAAAATAATCGAATCGAATTAGATTATACCCAAACTGCACATTGGGGCCTCCGGGTTTCGATTTGCAATTTTTTTTTGCCTCATGATCAACTTTCACCCAACATAGGAAAATTTATAGTCAATCTTCATTGAATCGACACTCTAAACACAATGGTGAGGTTAGATTTGGCTCTAGATGCTCCTAATTTCACCAGATGCTCTGGATATAGGTTGAGGTGCTAAAGCATGAACGGTCTCGAACAACTATGTGTAGAGAATCTCCCTCAACTTTGATACCATATAAGAATTTGGCTTAGGCCAAAATTCACCCAAGACCAAGGAACTCAAACACAAGCACACAATAGAACAACAGAGAGATAGAGTATTATTAGAATGATGATATTCATCTAATGTGCCCACTTAAGAGTGCACTAGGAGTGCCTTTATATAAAGGCCTTAGGAGAGCTTCTAGAATGCATAGAAGTCAGCATCATGATAAGTCATACAACCAGGCACATGTCCACAAGATATGGATTATCCTCCATTAAATAGGGGAGTAAGTGTGATGATGTGAGGATAAGGCTACAATGGTATAGCATGCAAATCATTGGTGTAGACAACATGCGCTAGATAAGGAGTGTGAATAATTGTGTTGTCTACATGACAATTCAGTGAATGTTGTAAACTCCTATGTTGTAGACACCATGTGCATAATTAGAGTTGCATAACTCATGAGAGTACACAAACTCCTAAGTGTCTTAGCTAAATAGATAATAAAATAATGCAAAATAATTAAATAATGCATTAACCTAAGTAAACTTAAGTAAGTGTAATAAGTAAATACTTATTTACACCAACAAATTGCTATTGTAGCTAACCTAATGTAGAGTTACTATTTGGATTGATATATATGAAAGATATCTTGTTTCATCCAAATCATCATAAAGTTAAATTATTCATTATGATAAGTGAATATGGATAGTGGAAGAACAAATTGATTAGGAGGCTACCAAGAAGTACAGAGGAAAAGAAGAGAATCATTTATCACACTTAGGTGATCATTATATTGTTGAAACTATCTTCATCAACAAAAAAGTTGCAAAGAAAAGATCAACTTGTTGATCCATCCTAATAGGTGAACCTAACAGTCCTTGTAGAATATCTTAACCAGGTGCATACTTCATTGTATTGTATAAATCCTTTCACAAGGTGGACCTAGCAGTCCTACTTACTCTAACCAAGTAGATCACCATAAGTGATCAATTGTAAGCCCTAACATACCAACTTTATTATAATAGTAGTGAAGATTATGGGTGTCATTCCCACCCCAATTTTACCTTCTCATTAGAGGGTTTTTGGGTTACCAAATATTGCGTCAATGTGTTATGATGTTGTTTCTATTATGTTCCATGCATACAAGTAGATTAGATAATTTAGTAAAGTGGGGTTAAAAGAAAGAAGTCCTAAGTGGTTCCTAATCCCCCCCCCCCCAAGTCACTTGGTCATCATTACATTTCAAACAATTGGTATCAGAGAATGGTTCTCTTGTCATAAGGTTAGAAACTTGAGAGAAAAGATCAAAGGCAATGGAAGTGTACAAACTAGAGAAATTCATTGAAAATGTAAACATGGATCTACATGTGGCCATGGGACAAAAAAAGAAACTAAAAGATCAACTCTCTCAATCCCTAAAAAGAAGAAAATTGTTAGCAATATAGATGAATGGAAATCTATACATAGAAGAAAGAATAGAAGACACTTGTAGAGAAAGAAGTTCAAAAGAAGAAGATGTAGCTATAGAACATCTACTTGGAAAGAACCTCATTTTGCAAGAAGTAGTTTAAAAATTGAAAGGAGAATAAGAAATTCATTCAATCAGGATATGTGAAGTCATGGATCAAAAAAAAAAAAGTTGAAGGATATGTGCAAGATCATGGTCAACTAAACTATGGCCTTAAGTGGCAGTGAAAAATCAACAAAACAAGGTTATGTTAACTTGACACATAATTTTAAAGTAGTTATGGCCTTTATATCAAAAAGTTTTAAGAAAAGAATTTGTAGGAAATTGAATGTAGTTTCTAAACTATTAGGCCTTATTTGGAGGAAAAAATAGTTGATTTGTCAAAATTTTGGATTTTAATGTAGCATTACAAAAACTTTAGGGCAAAAATAAAAAGTAGGTGTATGTCTGACCACCTTAATCAAAATCAAATGACAATATTTTTAACTAAAATTATAGATATAAAAAGTAGACTCATGTCTGGATGTGACATATATTTTTGGGTATTTTTATTCCAAATAAATAATTAAATATGAATTTTCTATTATAATTTTTTCAGAATTAAAAAAACTCTTGTGCTTGACCACCTTAACTAATTGAAAACTTTAAAAAAAAAAATCTTATACTAGGAAAAGCATAGAATTTGATACAACTTTTGGATTTCAAAAATATTAGATAGTTTGAAAGTTATAGCTATTTTTAAATTAGTATGTCAATCAACAATTTATAGACTTCTTCATTAAAAGTTAACTAATAAATACTTGTCAAACTCATAATTCAACACTGATTATATTGATGGAATCTTAAGAGTGTTATCAAAAAACCCTTTTTTCGTCTCATTGAAATTAAATGAAAAAAATATTGTTAAATGGATACTCAAAGTTTGAATGTCAGTGAAACCTGTCTTAAATACATTTTTTGAGTTGACCAAAGAGGTTTGGTAAATACCAAGCCTAATTGGGTACTCGATACTAGATTGGGTACTTAGTCTAAAATCTAGTACCCAAAATTGGTGGCCAATTTTTTTTCAACAATTGATTGCCCAAATTTTGGAGGGAAATCAAAAGTTGGGAAGTGTGGGCAATCAATAATCATTATTATTATTGACTATTATTATTATATGTAGTAATATTATATTATTATTATTAAATATAATATATTAATATATATGATTATTATTAAATATATATAGTAATATTATATGATTAATAATAATATTATTAAATGTAATATAGTAATATATTATTATTATACAATATAGTAATGTATTATTATTATTATCAAAATAATGTAGTCGAATTCATCGAAAGGGATCATAGGTTATCCTATGACCCCTTTCGACCAATTCAAAAAAAATCAAATAGGTCCCTAAGGGTCCTAGGACACATAGGGACATATGTTGTCATGGAATACATCGAAAGGGGTCATAGGTTATCCTATGAACCCTTTCAACCCATTCAATCAAATCAAATAGGTCCCTAGGGGTCTTAGGACCCCTAAGGACATATTTTCATGAAATGTGTCAAAAGGGGTCATAGGTCATCTTATGACCCCTTTCAACACATTCAATCAAATCAAACATGTTTCTAGGGGTCCTAGGACCCCTACAGACATATGTTGTCATGAAATGCATCAAAAGGGGTCATAGGTTATCCTATGACCTCTTTCAACCCATTCAAACTAACGAAATGGGTCCCTAAGAGTCCTAGAACCCCTAGGGACATATGTTGTCATGAAATGTGTTGAAAGGGTTCATAGGTTATCCTATGACCACTTTTAACCCATTCAATCAAATCAAATAAGTCCCTAGGGGTCCTAGGACTCCTAATGACATATGTTGTCATGAAATGCATTGAAAGGGGTCATATGTTATCCTATGACCCCTTTTGACCCATTCAAACAAACCAAATAGGTCCCTAGGGGTCCTAGGATCCCTAGGGACATATGTTATCATGAAATGCATCGAAAGGGGTCATAGGTTATCCTATGACCCCTTTTAACCCATTCAAACAAACCAAATAGGTCCCTAGGGGTCTTAAGACCCCTAGGGACATTTTTCGTCATGAAATACATTGAAAGGGATCATAGGTTATCCTATCAACCCTTTCAACTCATTTGATCAAATCAAATAGGTCCCTAGGGGTCCTCGGACCCCTAGGGACATATGTTTTCATGGAATGCATTAAAAGGGGGTCACAAGTTATCTGATAACCCCTTTCAACCCATTTGATCAAATCAAATAGGTCCCTAGGGGTCATAGGACCCCAAGGGACATATGTTGTCATGAAATGTGATGAAAGGGATCGTAGGTTATCGTATGACCCCTTTCAACCCATTCGATCAAATCAAATATGTACCTAAGAGTCCTAGGACTCCAAGTTACATATGTTATCATGAAGTGCATAGAAAGGAGTCATAGGTTATTCTATGACCCCTTTTGACCCATTTGAACAAACCTAATAGTTCCTTAGGGGTCCTAGGATGCCTCGGGACACATGTTGTCATGAAATGCAGGGAAAAGTGTCATAGGTTATCCTATCACCCCTTTTGACCCATTCAATCAAATCAAATAGGTCCCTATGGGTCCTAGGACCCCTAGGGACATATGTTGTCATGAAATATGTTGAAAGGGGTCATAGGTTATCCTATGACCCCTTTCAACCCATTCAAACAAACCAAATAGGTCCCTATTGGTCCTAGGACCACTACAGACATATGTTATCATGAAATGTATCAAAAGGGGTCATAGGTTATCCTATGAGTCCTTTTAATGCATTCAATAAAATCAAATAGGTCCATGTTGTCATGAAATGCATCAAAAGTAGTCATAGGTTATCTAATGACCCCTTCCCACTCATTCAATCAAATCAAATAGGTCCCTAGTGGACCTAGAACCCCTAGGGATTTATGATGTCATGAGATACATCAAAAGGGGTCATAGGTTATCCTATGACTCCTTTTGATCGATTCAATCAAATCAAGTAGGTTCCTAGGGGTCCTAGGACCCCTAGGGTCATATGTTGTCATGAAATGCATTGAAAGGGTCATAGGTTATCTTATGACCCCCTCCCACCCATTCGATCAAATCAAATAGGTCCCTAGGGGACCTAGGACCCCTAGGGACATAAGATGTGATGAAATGCATCGAAAGGGGTAATAGGTTACCTTGTAACCCTTTCAATCAAATCAAATAGGTCCCTAGGGGTCTTAGGACCCCAAGGGACATATGTTGTTATGAAATGCATCGAAAGGGGTCATACATTATCCTATGCCCCTTTCGACTGATTTAAACAAACCAAACAGCTCCTTAGGGGTCCTAGGACCCCTAGGGACATATATTGTCATGAAATTCATCAAAAGGGGTCATAAGTTATCATATGACCCCTTTTGACTCATTTGATCAAATTAAATAGGTCCCTAGGGGTCCTAGGACCATGAGGGACATATGTTGTCATGAAATTCATCGAAAGGGGTGATAGGTTATCCTATGACCCCTTTCGACCCATTCGAACAAACCAAATAGGTAAGGGCCCTAGGGACATATGTTGTCATTAAATGCATCAAAATGGGTCATAGGATATCAACCCATTCAATCAAATCAAATAGGTCTCTAGGGGTCTTAGGACCCCTTGGGACATATGTTGTCATGAAATGCATTGAAAGGGATTGTATGTTATCTTATGACCCCTTTTGACTTATTTGACCCATCAAAAAACTTTACCGTCATTCGTCATTGCCTTTATTTTGCTGCATAGGAGAACCACTAGAAAATCCAATAATTTCAGTGGATGTCACACCGTACATAACCCTTATGGACTTAATAAATAATATTTTTTGTACTAAACAAGATCATTTATTTCTCTATATTTTTAAAGGTAAAATTTTCAATTATAGATGGATTACTCTAGCCTATGACCCCATAACTATATTATAATAATAATAATACATTACTATATTTATATAATAATAATAATCATATATATTACTATATTATATTCAATAATAATAATGATTATATATATTACTATATTATATTTAATAAAATAGTAATATGTAATAATATACAGTTTTGTTCACATTGCCCACACTTGCCAAATTTTGACTTCCCTCCAAAATTCGAACAACCATTTTAGGCATCCAATATTAAATCAAGTATCCAATTTTGAATTGGATAGCCGATATGAGATCAAGCACCCAAAATATTGGCATAATTTTTTCAAAATATTCTCTATTACTGTAGACCCGAAAATCATATTTTTTTGGGGCCATTTTCATGGGTGGAGAAAAATGATTTCTTGGGGCCCATACGATCAAAAAAGTTGCTATAATGTATGATCAGGTGTCTGATGTTGTTGTCTAAATGGAAAGCAGTAGATGTCAAAAGGAAAAATGCAAAAGGAAGGTATTGATTGAAGACATTGCAACATATAGGGAAAGGGATAGGTAAATCACCAAAGAAAGAGACAAAGTATGTTAAATGTGAATCAAGTTGATGATGTATTGATTGAAGGTGAAATCATAGAGTTAGATAATGAATATGTATAGTTGGGGAATGAAAATGTATTAATTGATAATGATAATGTCGATATTTAAAATTTGGAGAATGAAAATTTACCAGTTCATAATGTAAATTCCATGATTGACAATATCAAAAATGAAAATGGATAGGAACGTTACATATCTCCTAATTATAATTGACATGAAGGTCCTAGAACACCAAAATGGATAATTGAAATTGATGAAATTATTATTACCAATTTGGAAGGACACAAATCACAAAGAGCCATTCGGTTATGGGCTTTAAGACTCTATAAGATGTTTTTTAACAACAAGAAAATGGTGGAGAAATAACAACCTTTTATGCACTTATTAAAGATGCAAAAGATGAGACCTATGCTTTCCAAATTGAAGATTCATGTCAATAAAAAAATAGAAAGTGATGAAGGGCCAACACCACCCTTACAAACTCACAACCAATATCACAACAAGATGGAGACAAAGAGATGACAAAAATGCTTCATAAAGCATCCATTAATACTTGCAATTCATTACCATATTCTCTAAATGGAAAAACTCCAAACTCTTATAATATAAGAGAGATTCTTCACTAAGAGCTTCCAACTAGAAGAGCTCACAACAAAAAAAAGCTTGTTTGCTACACCTTGAGAGCTTCTTCTTACAAGAGATTACATTCGAAAAGCTTGATTACAAATAAACATAAGCCTTCCTTAAATAGGCACTTACCACCCAATAAATGATTTATCCACAAAATTCTAGAATATCCACAACCTTCTAGAATTTCACCTACAACCTTCTACAATATCTACAACTTTCTAGAATTTTCACCTAAATACAACTAAGCACCACCATGTGGCCCAATTAGAAAATTACATTTATTTTGTGGATCACAACAAATATTAAATGCATGATTTAAGGAACTTTCCACAAACTTCTAAGATGCCACCTACACACCTCGATTAATGGAATGACAACTATTTTTCTTATTTTTCTATTTACGCCACCTATGCACCTTGAAAATAGAAATTCCTCCTTTCTCCTTTTTTCCTATTTTTCTATTTTTTATTATTTTCTTTCTATTTTTGTCACTTTCTCTCTCCTCCACAATTTTTTATTTTTTTATTTTTATTTTTTCATGAAAGATGCTCCTGCATCAGACTCCCCTGGTAGATGGAAAAGTGTGTCCCACACTTTGACGCCAAAAGAAAGATATACATCCATCTTCATCTTCACCACAAGCTTCCACCTCAATAGGGACAAGAAAACCAACATGCAAATCTTCCACATTTTTTCTGATCCATGATGCTCCTGCATCTGACTCCCACAGTAGGAAAAATTTTGTGAATATGGATTTACAAAATGAAGTAGTCACTGTTGACATTTTTAAATTTTTTTTCTTCCTCCAACACATAGCTGGAACAAGTACCCGGTGCTGATATATTTCCTTCTTTCTTCTTTTCCAACACCTAGCTGGAACAACTGTTTGCTTCTGAAAATGTTCCTTCCTCCAAAACATAGCTGGAACAAGTATCCGGTGCTGATATATTTCCTTCTTTCTTCTTTTCCAACACCTAGCTGGAACAACTGTTTGCTGCTGAAAATGTTCCTTCGCAATGAACTCTATCCAAGTATAACTCTCATCCTCATCCAATCTTGTTGAATTAATCACACATGTAATAAACCAAGCAACACCATACCAATCTTTCTTTGCATGCCACACATGACTAACAAGATCCTCATGCAAACCATCATCAATATCTTTCAAACTCATCTCCTTCTCGAATCCATATCTGGTGATAACCACTCTTGAGATCTATCTTTGTGAAGTACTGAGCTCCACTCAAGTAGTCCATAAGATCATCCATTCTTGGCAAAGGAAACCAATATTTGATGGTTATCCTATTTATAGCTTGAGAGTCTATACACATCCTCCACTCTCCATCCTTCTTTGGTGCCAATACTGCAGGTACTGCACATGGACTCAGGCTCTCCCGAATCAAGCCCTTCCTCAATAGCTCCTGAACCTATCTATTTAGCTCCTCTGTTTCAGTAGGAGTCATCCTGTGAGCAGCCTTGTTAGGCAAACTAGCTCCTGGAATTAGATCTATCTGATGACTAATTTGCCTTACTGGTGGCAATCCTTCTAGAACATTATCAGAGATAATATCTCCAAACTCACCTAGTAAATCTGAAACTTCAAGTGGTATTTCACTACTACCTTCTTTATCTTTCCTAGGAATCAAAGCATAGCACATATGTTGATGTTTCATTTCATCTAAAAACTTTCTTCCATCTAAAAACTTTCTTCCATCAACAAGACAAATCCTAGCACTGCTAATACCTTTTCACCTTCCTTTTTCATGGGCTTCAGTTTGTGGCGAGCTCCATCCTTTGTTAGAGAGTATGTGTTTGCATGACCATCATGTACTACATGTCTATCAAACTACCATGGTCTACCCAACAATAGATGGAAAACATCCATTGGAATAACATCATAGAGAACTTCATCATGGTAACTCCCAATTTTGAATTTTAGGAGACATTGTTCACTTACTAGGACCTTATGATCATCTTTCACCCAAGCAATCTGATAGGGCTAGGGATGTTTCTCCCACTTGAGCTTCAGCTTAGAGACCATCTCCTCTAACACCAAGTTGTCAGTGCTACCACCATCAATGATCACATTACGACATTTTTCCTCACATTTGCACCTAGTACGAAACAAACTCCTCCTTTGTCCTGGTTCAATCTCACCACTTAATAGGACCTATTCATTTACCAAGGTCTCTCCTCTTTTTGCATCCTCTAAATGTGATGACTGTGCATCCTCATCCACATGAGCAACCCTAGCTTGACCCTCAGCTCTCCTATCTGTCCTTCCTTGTCGTTGAGGGCATTCAAAGGCAAGATGACCTTCTTGATTGCAATGGAAATAGGTACCACAAAAGCCTCCACTTCCTTGTCCACGTCCTCTACCTCTTCCTCTCTGATTTCCAAAGTCTTGATCATGGGAGCGATTGAAACCCTCATTCCTTTGGTCCTGCTAGTACCCACATCTTCATTTTTTTTTGGGTTTCATTTCAACCTCCAGATGACCTACTGCTTCCCCTTCCTCCTTGACCATGCCCTCTTTGTCTCCCTTCAAACCTCTTATTTAGCTTCTCTTCAACTCGTAGGGAAAATTGGTATGCCTCTTCAATGCTGGTCATTCTTTCCAGACTTAATTCCTCCTGGATGCTAGGTCGCAACCCAGTGATATAACGAGCAACCTTCTCCATATTTGCTTCTGCATGCCCTGCTCTAATCAAAAGTCGATAAAAATCCTTTGTATATTCTTAGACTGATCTTCCTGCTTTCTTTAGCCCATGCATCTTCTTAAACAAATCAAGCTCGTAGTCCATAGGAATGAACCGCTTCTTTAATTTGTCCATCATGCGATCCCACCTTGTGATCTTCTCCTTTCCTCTTCTATTTCTTTCCAATTGAACCTCTTGCCACTAGATTTTGGCATGGCCTTTCAGTTTGGCCTTTGCAAACATAACCCTATCTGGGTCTCTGATATTCTCATACTCAAAGTATTCTTCTAGCTCATTGATCTAGTCGATCAATTCATCTGGTTTTAGATTTCATGAAAATACACCCACATCAATTGTAGGTCTTTTCCCAAATTTAGTAATGGCCCTAAAAAGCCTTTTCTCTACCTAATTCAGAACTTTCCCATCAAATTCCCCTTCTGGTCCAATTTCTTCTTCATTCTCTTGCTCTTCTTTTGTATCACATGTTTGATACTCCACTATATCTTCTATCTTTTTCGCATCCAAGGAATTATCAACATCCCTTTTTTGGTAATGCACTCTTCATTTCCACAACTTAGCTTCTAATTCATTCACTTCTTTCTGCAAATCAACTAGCAATGCCTCTTGGTTTCTTGCTCTAAATTTAGCAAGTGAAGGAATCCTTAGAATCCATCCAATCACAAAAGTCATCTTCTTCAGAAAGAAATGCCATTATTGTGAAGAAACTTTTTAGTGCTCTCAGTAGCATTGGAAAATATTGTAGGGAGAAGGATAAGAGAGTTGCTTGAAGAGTTATTAAAACCTCTTTGGTTAGTCATCATTTGAGAAAGAGTAGATATATGAGACAAACTTGTATTGACTTAAACCTAAATTGTACTACTTTGAGAAGAGCACTTAGTAGATGAGAGGGAATTGACAATCTTCTTCAAAATAAAACATGTGCTTTTGGTGGAAGACTTCAACATTTTGATAAGAAGCTTTTCGATGATGTGAAGCAAAAAATTATATAGTTTTGGCACTCTAGCTCAAGAGTATCACCCAATGCTAAAGATGTGTTAAAGTTGAGAATTGGCATCATAGGCCACACACCACATCTTAAACATTATTTGGAGGTAATTCAAACTATGTTGTTCAAAGAATATAGAGAGAGACATCCAAGATTTCATATACCACAAAGAGCTTTTGAATCTTTGAAGCCATTTTATTGTGTGCCACTTAAAATTTGAAATACATGTTGCAAATATCATGTGGATTTTTCTATGCACCATGAACTATTATGCTCCATCCGTTCTACTTTTCATAGTAAAGAAATGTTGGAAAATTGTGGTGCTAGCGGGCTTCCAAAATCATCAAGAGACTTGCTAGATCAATTTTTATGTCATAGAGTTGATGGTTTTTTTTTTTGTAGAAATGATTGCTTAAATGAGAAGTGTTTAGAATGTGGTGGCTTATCCAAGTTTGACACATGTTTCCATGAGGGGTGCAAACAAGATCTTGGTAGGACAATAGTAAAAAAATGGTATATGAAATGGTGAAATACACATTGAAGAGTGGAGGTGAGGCTCTAGATGTCAATTGGTTGCAAAAGAAATCAGTGTGGCTAATTTTATTTTAGATTTCAAGACAAATATTTTCTACAAGAAGGCATGGTCATAGGTCTCAATGGTTGGATCAAAAATTTAGAATGTATAAGGAGACTTTTCTCATTGGTACTATTATACCAGTTGTTGACTTTGTAAAGAACTACACAATGCAGCTCCAAAATGAGACACAATCTCAGTATTACAACTCTGTTTAGATTGCTATTTTTTCCCACATAACATATAGACATGCCCCTGATAGTGTAGAAGATAATCAAAAGATTATTAAAGAGTACCATTTTTACGTGAGTGATGATAGATCCCACTCTCATGAGTCTGTGCAACATTATTTCAAGAATTATTTTGATTTTTTACAAGAACATGGCATTGCTATGGATAGACATATCATTTGGTCAGATAATTACATAGGTCAATTCAAGAATGATTGCATATTTTATTGGTTGTGTAGGATGCACATAGAGAGGGGGATGCCTCATATTTAGAGTTTTTTTGAGTCCGTCCATGGGAAAGGGGAACATGATGGAGTAGGGGTATGTGTGAAGAGAGCTCTAGTTAAGGAGCAATTGAAGATTTTAGGAGAAGAGCTTCTTGATGCTCATAGCATTGTTGATTGGTGTAGTTCAACATTATCATAGGGGAGACTCTTGATTCAGTAGTACATAGGTTCTTTTTTTTGGTTGAGGAAGGGTCCATAGGTGATAGATCAAATTGTGCTACTATTAGAGACTCATCAAAAATAAATTCATTCTAGAGCTTTGATTCTAGTACATGGACCATTTGGACACAACAACTAGCTTGCTTTTGTCCTAGTTGTTTTTAGTGTGATTGGGATCACCATGAGTTGAATCAATGGGTGGATACATGGGATCCATATTATCTTACTCCATTTTCTATCATACCCTCTATCTAAAATGATGACATGGAAAGTTCACTTGAGCATAACCATCTATCAGATCTTCTTTAGCTAAGACATATCTTTGCATTGGTTGCACCACAAGGAAACAGTGAGAAATAAGATTATTGGTCAGCATGTTGTGTAAGATGTAAACAAAAGCTTGCACAACTAATCATAGATGATGATGGATTCACATATCCTACTAGTTCAGTTATTGTTGCTGGAACATGACTATGGACATACATACTTAGAAGGAATATAATTCCTACATTCAAAGACTATCAGAAGCACAAAACAATTCTCATATATTCACAACATATTATAGCAACAAATGTGAAGTTGTTGAAGCATTAAGGAAGACCAAAAGTAAAAGAACTTTTTACTATTACTAATGTTGATCATTAAGCCCTATTGGAGACCCTAAAATAGAGAGAGGACCCTATAGGAACACTCGACTAGGTATATTTACTTCTTATGTTCTTTTGTTCATAATGATTTGGTGAACTGATGATTATCTTGTTTAATATAATTATTTACTAATTTTTTTTAACATATTGAAATTTAAGTACATCATGAAGAGTATCCATGCATGAAGATAAAAAACTAAATAAGGAATAGGATGAAGAAAAATCTATTCTATTTTTGACACTATGATTTTTGACACTACTATTTTTGAAACTACAATTTTTGGTAGTTGTGTATTGATGCAATAATGATGAAACACTTGAGATATTGTAAATGCAAACTTGTTGATTTAGTGTAAGAAAAAAAGATGTTTCTACGTAATGTAATTTATGTGGAGGGACCTAAAAAATTAATGATTTTAATACATACTAACACCAAACTTGTACTATGACCAATACCAAAAACTTGAGGGAGGTAAAAATTAATGTTTTTACTTAATAATAACCCTACTAACATCCTTGTTCTAGCCATGGAGATCCTCCATCATTCGCAGCCACCCCGTACCAAAGAGTCTCCAAGGTGCTCTAAGTGTTTTGTGAGGTCAATTTTCCAAAGGTCATAGCTTGAAGCTCTTGGGAGCTATTGATTAAATGTTAAATGCTACAGGATAGTCATGCAAAGGCCTACAATAAAATATCTCATTCTAAGAGATCACATTCCATTTGGATTCGACACAATGAACTCACTTGATGCCAAAACTTGCAATGTTCCTAGGTTCATAGGTGAATCACTATGTAACTTTGAAAATATTGATCTTGGCATCAAATTGTTAGTGCCAATAGCTCTGGATGGGCGGGTGAATGCTATTAACACCCTTGTTCTATCCATGGAGAGCCTCCATCATTTGCAGGCACCTCATACCAAAGAGTCTCCAAGGCGCTCTAAGTGCTTTTCGAGGTTGATCTTCTAAGGGTCGTAACTCAAAGCTCATGGGAGATATTGGTGAAACATCAAATGCTAGATGACGGTCATGCCAAGGCATATAATAACTTATCTCATTTTTGAAAGATTACATTATGTTTGGATTTTACACAATGATCTCACTTGATGCCAAAACTCATAGTGTGCGTCAATTCATACATGCATCACTAAGTAACTTTAAAACCATTGATCTTGCTATCAAATCATTAGCACTATTAACTCTGGATAGGAGGGTTAACTCTAGTAACACCCTTTTTCTAACTGTGGATGGCCTTTATCATTCACGACCACCTTGTATGGAAGAGTCTTCAAGGTGCTCTAAGTGTGTTTTGAGGTCAATCTTCTGAGGGTCATAACTCATAGCTCGTCAGAGTTATCAATGAAACATTGAATGCTACTAGATGGTCATGCTAAGGCCTACAATAACCAATCTCATTTATGAGAGATCACATTCCATTTGGATTTAGAACAATGATCTCACTTGATGCCAAAACTTGTAGTGTGCCTCAGTTCATTGTTGCATCACTGCGTAACATTGAAACTGATGATCTTGGCATCAAATCATCAATAGCATTAACTCTTGATGGGTGGGTGAACCCTAGTGACATTGTTGTTTCATCCTTAGAGAGCCTCCATGATTTGTGGCCACTCCATATCAAAGAGTCTCCAAGGTGCTTTAAGTGCATTTGGAGGTCAATCTTTGAAGGGTCATAACTTGGAGCTTGTGGAAGCTATTGGTAAAATATCAAATACTACAAAATGGTCATGTTGATGCCTACAATAACCTATCTCATTTCTATGACATCACAATCTATTTGGATTTGGCACAACGATATCACTCAATGCCAAAACTTGCAGTGTGCCTTAGTTCATTAGTGCATCACTGCATAAATTTGAAACTATTGATCATGGCATTGAATCATTAGTGCTATTAGCTCTTGATTGGGTAGGTGAACCCTAGTGAGACCCTTGTTCTAGTCATGGATAGCTTTCATCATTTGTGGCCACCCTATACTGAAGAGTATCAAAGGTGCTCTAAGTGTGTTTGGGTGGGTGAATCATAGTGACATCTTAACGGATTGCAGAGGTCATTTCAAATTAAACATTGCATTAAAATTTAATAATAAAAGTTGTTAAAATGTTCTTCATTTTTTTTTTGAATCAAATATAAAAAATATGATAAAAATGAATGATATTCCATAAACATGAACAATACACATGATCCATGATAAATTGAACAATATTGTACTAAATTAATATGTATATCATTGTGCACATAAATGATAAAAATATATATCAAAATACATGTATCCATAGACAAATTACACAAATATATATATATATATATATCAAAGTTCATGTATCTATAGATAAATTACACAAATATATATAAAAATACATATATCCATATAGAAAATGTGGCTGATCATGCCATTGAGATGTGTATAATATCAATATTTCTGTATACAATATGGAATATGTCATCTCAAAATGTCTCATGATGCATCCTATGACAACTATACTATCCTATGCTGTTGATGGATGATCAAAATGTAGCCTCTTCATTGTACTAGGTGGATCAAAGGCCGCCTACATAAACAAAAAAGGAAAACCCAAAGTTAGACTACTAAATTTACATGATTCTATGTATCTAACATTGAATTACTCAAATTTGCATTGATTCTTTTTTTAATAAATATTTATATTATTAAACTTTCATCATAAATATTTCTCTTGTCCACCTCTTGCACTGGTTAGAAGTCCTCTGATATGTCATTGATAATGCTTGAACCTTGTTGATTGTGGCTTGTATATGTTCAATTATGTTTGTTAGATGAATCTACAACTTAAACTATAACATTATAATTCATATCATACTAAAATTATAACATATAATCAAGAATTCAAACTACAACTTACCTCTATTGACTCCTCCTTTGGATATAATTTTTGTGTGAGCAAAGATACAAAACTTTGATGTCTAAACTTTTGTGCACTATGTGTTTCCTATGAGATACAAAAGTCTAGTTGTTAATATCACAAAAATCACTTTTGATTTTTTTTTATGAAAATAAGGAAAATAAAAAATAAATGACACTTATAGATATGATGGGGCTCTCACTGTGAATGGAAATTCTAGAGGATCTACAATGCTGAATCTACCTGGAGTCATCACTAGTAGCCACACCCTGTACAATAAAAAATATAATTAAATTTTATTACCACAAATACTTAGCAAGAATGCATCGATATTTAATCACTTTAATAGCACCTAATTACCTTTCGCTTGTTAATGGGTTGTGCCTCACCCCTTGCACTCTGCCCCCCACTAATAGGTGATATCTGCAAGAGAAAAGAAAGATTAGAAACCATATATGCTCCAAAATCAAATAGAAAAATAATGAGAACACAACAAAATGTACCATAGATGTCTTAAGGCCAAATGAAATATCTAAGAGAGTAACATTACCAACCCATCTAAGCTCCTCACCAGTCATTAACTAAACATAAATAAAGATCACATACATGTATAAGTAAGTATGGGTTAAAATTACTCTATTATAAATATTAACTTTAAATCAAATATGTCATAACAAAAAAATATATACACATATCGACATAGAAGGATTCTATTCCTTTGCATGCTCCTCCTCTCTCACATTAGGGTGTGTAGCCTTTGTACATGCATCTAGTGTATCCTCCCCCTCAAATAAAAATTGATTCTAAGAAATATCACCTATGTTATCCAAACAAATATTCTTGCATGTTATGCAAGTATGGGGCACACAAACATGTGATGATCTCACTAATGATGAACTTGTGCCAACATTATCAACATGGGGAGGCAACATTGATCTAGCCTGGGACATCAATATGCTACTCAATTTATGGATGGCTCTAATAGTCTAAGAGCTAGCCTCTACATTGATATTAGGATGTTGCACTAGAGGATGGGGGGAGACATTAGTAGGGGGACAAAAGTGCCAACTTTCTTCTACTAGGCAAAGGGTCTACTCTAAGGAGCTCCTCCTCCTACACCCATGTTGAGCCTCATGCTCCAATAGTTGACCTTGAGGTGCAATAGAAATTTGGAATTAAATTTGTTAATGAAATAGAATGACACCTCTAAATTTTTGTGTGGAGGGTTGTCAAAAACCATCCACCAATGATCCTAAAAATTGGCATGCATAGCCTCATTTTTGCACCATTTAATTGATAATTTGGGCTTTGTGCAATCTACTAGTTTACTAGTTTTTGGGTCCACAAAAAGGCTAACTATATCATCTTTAGTTATATTTAGGGTCACAACCTCATTATAGTCCAACCCATCATCAAACATGACATGCATTTTCTCACGCTAGTGAAGAGCAGCATTTTGTTCATTAATAAGTGTTTCAATATTATCCACTGTGGTTTTTAACATGGATAACATGGGAGCCAATGCAAGTATATTGTTCTATGTGATTTGTAAAACTCTCACTTTGGTGAGATTTTCAAATATCAAATCTTCAATTCAAGGAGGGTTTTGAGGGGGTAGCAGATCATTTGGTGGAGGGTTATGTAGAACATTGTTTCTTGGCTGAGTATAATCATTTGGGTCAGCCATACCTATTAATTTGAAAAGCATAATTTCTATTAAAAAACCTAAATTTCAACAAATTCTATTTAAAAAACCTATTTTAAAAAAATTATATTTAAAATAACTAATTTTTATTAATATTCATTGAAATCATAAAAAATTACAAAAAAAACCTATATCTGATACCCATTTTGAAAATCGATACTCGAAATAGAGCACAAGCAAGAAAACCCAAAAACTTAATTCAAAAATCACTCTCAAGTTTTTTTTAAAATCTATGTTGCAGGTTTCAGGTATCTAATTTCATATCAGATTCCTGATATGATATTAGATACCAAATATTATATTGAGTACCTAATAACTAATTAGATACTTGAAAATGCTTGGCCTAAACTTTTTAGCCTTGGTATCAAGATGGGTGAAAAAAAGTCAGAGCAAATTTTGAAATGCTTTTAGACATTTTCAAACTTCACTTCTTTCACATTGCCACTTTTTGGCACATCATGATCCTGCACATACCCTGAAAATGATAAAGAGATGACAGATGAAGATAAAAGATTACTCAACACATGACTATAAGAAATAGACATTGAGATCCACCAACTATCACTACATTAGGTAGATATGATAAATCATCTTAATGATGCAAATCAAGAAGTCGACAATCTAAGGATAGAAAAATCATATACTCAAGAATGATCTTAGAGAAGAAAAGGAAACCAATGAAAGAATGATGGGATCACAAGAAAGCATGAATCAGTTGATTGAACTATCTCAGAAAAGATAGAAATGAAAAAAAGTATTGGGTTACGTTGAACATGAATAATTATCATAGAAAGGAGCTCAAATGAACAAAAGGCTTACATGGAACCACTATGGAAATATAGGACACTCATCAAAAAAATGTTGGAGTAATGAAAAGTCAAAACTCAATGAAAGTTACAATAGTTGCAATAAGCCTTGACATAGAGAAAGTTAATGTAAAGACAAACCAAAGTTTGAAGGAAAATGCTTTACATGTAACAAGAAAGGCCATAAATCCTTTGAATGCAAAACAAAGCAATGGAACATTGGACCAATTCCAAGAGAATTTATTTTTTGGGATTACAAGACATGGTACAAATGTTATCTATTTGGAGAATATGGACACATTGGAGTAAACTATGTAAGGACTCACTTTAGGAAAAGGAATCCTACCAATAGATGTTATGTGTGCAAAGAACTTGGTCATTTGGAAAGATAATTCATGAACCAAGCTACTATAAATACTAATAAAGAAAATAAAGGCAAGAATAAGATTGACAAGATCAAAACTCAAAGGAATCAACAATGGGTAAGGAAATCTCTAAAAAGCTCAAGTCAAAACTCTAAAGTTGTTCAACCACCTATAAGTAAGCATAGAAGGGGACCACTAGAGCTATGAATAAAAAATAAAATCCTACATTAGTTCTAGACAAATAAGAAAGAAAGTCCAAATCAACATATTAGATGCACTGGTACAATTGGAAGAATCATGTTTTAACCAAGTCAATTCTTAGTTATAAATGAGTTGTTAGATACCACTGAGTTATTCTTTAGGCATAATTGTGTAAGGTCAAACTCTATGACTCAATTGAGTCATATGAATTGACCAAGAAAAATTAGGTTGGCAGCTAGTTCTAATTGAAATTTAGGATGCATTCTAGTTTGAAGATCTAACTGAGTTTTTTTTACTTACCATAGTACGAAGAGCTTATGAGGCCCTAAAAGTTGAAATTTTAATAAAAGGAAAAATCAAGGGTTTATTGTTTCACCATGAGTTCAAAGATCAAATAGTGCAAAGCATTCTTTGAGCCCCCCTGAGCGATCTGAGAGAGAATTCATTATCAAGCTAAGTTGTAGACAAGTCTATTGATTATCAAAGAGTTCTTCATTAACCAAGCATTAATAGGGCAGCTTCATCAAGCATGAAAATGAGAAAGGGTTTTGAAATGATGGTCCAGAATATAATTTGCAAAGTACCAAAATTCAAATTGTACCATATAATTGCTAAAGAGAAGGATCCCAAAGGAGCACACCTAATCATCTCTCTAAAGGTACTTCTAATTCATGATGTAAGGAATTTTTACCACTATTCAATTCAAGAATCAGGTAATTTTGATCTAGACCATGTTGACAATTGGCTAATGAAGATTTCTAATTGTTGCCATTTATGGCAACACATGATGTACATGCTTGTAGAAAACTCTAGAAATAAAGATACTTGGCTTTTGGCACCCAAAAAATTGTCTAAGTATGAAATTGGTTTGTAATAGTGTATTGCTTTGTATGCAACGTGTTACTAATGTTATATTATGATTAGAGAAGTTAGATGGAGATAGTATACATCTTGATGATGATGTTTACATCCTCAGAAATTAGTATGGACTATACAAAAAAGAGATATTCATATCTTACTAGTGATAAAAATAGAATTAAAGGTAAAGGAATTATTTTGTTTACAAAATAATTACTAGATCAATTGGGGCTGACATCCTAGATGTTTACTCTAAGTTGGAAAAGTATATTGCGATCTTAGTCAACCTAGTAGTAATTTGTTAAAAGGCATGGTATTTATGCAAAGAACATCTTGTGAATTCAAATGTGGTGTGGTAGTGTACATTTTGTATTATATGCAAACTTTTGTGAAAGCAATATATGTGAAGTTTTGAGAAGCTATTTTTGTGATCCAAGATCAAGCTGAGGTTTCAAAGATTAGTCAAGAAAGATGTTACAACACCTATATACTAGAAGTCTAATATTTTTTTGGGCAATGAGCTCTTCTTGTAATTAGAAATGCATGTTTGGGTAGTGAACTCTTCTTGCATCTAGTATACTACAACCCTCAATAGGGTTGGAATCTCCTGACAAGGATTGAAAGTCTGCTAATAGGGACTCTCTATATTGAATTTTCTCATTGACTCTTATTAGGGCCCATCCTCTAACAAGGAACATATATATCAGTATATTATCTAGTGGATATCATCCCCACTAGGGTTTTCCCTTGGCCAATGTTTCCCTAGTTAACAAAATATGGTGTTATGAGTTATCTTTGTGCATAGTTACTATTATTGTTCAAAATTACTTGTTCACTTTTTTATATATGGTTCAAAGTAATAAATAATATCCAGTTGGAGACTAAATTTTGTAAATTATTGATTCAACCCCCCCAATAATTCCTATTTCTAACAATTGGTATTAGAGTATAGTTACTCAAAAGAGGCTTAACAGGTTGAGTAAGATCATTATGGATATGGAACAATTGATGAAGAACCTTGATGAGTCTAAAAAATGCCTTTATTTTGTTATGTTTAAGATACTTTATGATACTGTATTCATCCTTGTTTTAACACTTATAAGCTTATGTTTGATAAACCTTTGATGATTTATGGGGTAGAAAAACTATGTCATCCTTTGCCTAAATTATATCTAATATGCAGTATTTCATATAAATATCCAAATGTGCGTTCTTATGCTTGAATTTAGTTTGATGGATGTTTATTTGCAAACATGTTTTATATCATAACCAACCTGATGATAAGGATTAAAGGATGAGCGGAAGAATCCAGAAGTTGGTTGCCGACAGCATTCAAGGAGAAACGAGCATCAAGGAACAACCATTCCAAGAAAAATGGCAGCGAATAAGGAGGATTTTTTATGAGCCATTACCTTCTTTGCATTTATGTTGTAACAAGTGGATGCCACAACTTCATTGCTCCCTCCTCAATTCTGTTATCCTTCCTTTCCACTTTCAATTGTTCTCCTATATTCTCTCCTGCGGACTTAACTTAGGATAGTTACTTTTCTGTTATGTAATAAAGACTAGATTCCCTATATATGTCGAGATCGACTCCTGTGTGTGAAGTTTTTTAGTTTTTAGTTTTTGGTTTTGATAAGTTTTATCGAGTAAGAAGAAAACATTGATTCATAGTTTGTTGCAGTTGTGTTTTACAATTCTGAATTATGTAATGACTGATTAATAAAATGAATTAGTTCTCTTTAGTTTCTATCCTGCATTGGTAGATTAGAGAAGCCAACCAAGGGGGCCCACTTGGAAGGTGGATTAGATTAGAATAGAATAGATTCATTTTACTAAGCATTAGCAGTATTTTAAATAAGACATAGCTAGTTAATTCCTTCCTATAGCATCACACTTCATGAACATTCCTGCAGCATCTGCGAGAACAATCTAATGGATGAGTCAAGATGGAATCTCTGTTATCTTGTTATTGTGTTTTCAACATTCATAGATTCATTAGTTTCCTTTCTACAACAGTAGTGTAGTTTCCTTCCTTTGCATTTTTACTTTCCTGCAGCACAAGCATAATGACTCATCAAGGTACCTAATGCACATACTGTGCCGACCATTTCAAGTTTATGTCCCTGGGTTGATAATCTAAATGCACCTCATGGTAGGGGAAAAGTAGTCCTTAGCTTGAATAGATTATTCCTAAGCTAGGCCTAGCATATGACTATGGAACACCTATTGTGAGGCGGTTCATTTTTGGCACCATTGCTGGGGATGGTGTCAAGCTAGGAGCATTTTTGAGTGATATTTTTTAGATTAAGTTCTTTTTACTAGTATGAAAATTTTAGTTGCATGCATCAAAGAGGAAGATGACGAGATGAATATGGCAGATTTCTTCCATAGGGATCTGTTAATTTGAATGAAGAAGTTGAAGAAGAAGTTGAGTTGTCCTTTGAAGACGCAAGTCCTATTTTCCCCACAATATCATCATCAAGAGCTGAATCCCTAGATATATCTAGTCTCCAGCCCTTCACTAAAATATTGACCAATTTTCTTGATAACACTACCTCGAATCCACCAGTTGTTAATCACCCAGTGCCTAACCTTCCTTTTCAGCAGCAACCTCATAATCCAGCTCCAGTCATGTTGCAACCCACTTTTCCATTTCCACTTCCAAGTCTCATAACCAATGCCAATCTCAAGAATATACCTCCCACTGCTCTTTCAAAGTTCTATGGCCTTGCAACTGAAGACCCCGATACCTTCTTGTTTGAGTTTGACATCCTTTGTCATAGTTTTGACTACAACACTGATGCCCATAAGCTTAAATTATTTCCATCCACATTGAAAGAATCAACTTTACGATGGTTCATGGGCTTACGAGCCAATGCAGCTGTAAATTGGGATGAAATGCAAGCCTTGTTTTTGGAAAAATATAAAGAATATTAGAAAGCATCTGGCACAAGAGGAGATGATATCTTTAGGATATCACAGAAGGAGGAAGAGACATTAGAAGACTATGTTTCTCGATTTTTATATACACTACAAAAGAATCCTTAGAACACATTGTCTGAAGATTCCCAAAAACTAGTCTTTCTAAGAGGAGTGAATGAAGACTGTTTGGAAGCATTAGACCTAATGGCCGGTGGAGATGTATATCAAGCTCAATGGGATGACCTCAAAAAGATATGTCAGAACTACTCAAGGTCAACCATGAAGAAAGGTCAAGGACCCCCTTCTACGGTTACAAAATGAATTAGTCAAGGCATTTCAAAACTTGAAATATCCAATTTGTTGTCAGATTTCAAACAAGACATCAGTAATGATGTCGCTACATAGTTGGATACAATGACTGTAAAGAAGAAGCAAGCAAAGGATGAGTTACAACTAGCTGAGTACTGTCCTCATTGCCGAAAGCAAAAGAAAGATTGCCACTATAAATTGGTTGCAAGCATGTAGAACCAACATCTTCCAACTGAATATGTAAAGATAGATGGGGATGATGAGCAAGTATTCTTTGTTTCTCAATGCCGACCATGGGCTCAACGTCAAGGTATGCCTCAAGACCCCTTGCAAAATTCAAATTTATATGGTAATCAATGGCAAAACCGCAATACCCAAGGTCCTCCACAAAATCAACTCAATTGGAATAATGCTGGGAAAAATAACCCACAACAGTCTCAATGGTCTCAAAATTTCCAACAACCTTGGCCTAACTAGTAGAATAACCAATGGTCCTAGAACCAGCAGAGCTAATGGAAACCACCCCAAGGGAATTGGCAATCTCCAAACCAAGGGAATTGGCAATCTCTAAACCAATGGAAGGGATCTCAACAATGGCCTAACCAAAATACTAGTGTTCCACAATTACCCCCTCCAGCTCAACAACCTGCTTTAATGCCACCACCTACAAATAGTGGACCTCAAAGGCAAACACAGCTACCTACACAGCCTCAACCAAATCCAAATAGCAAACCATAGTAGCCCATGTATAGTACTAATACCCAGCAATACCCTGGTTATGCCCTAGATGTCGCAAATATACATTTGAGATCTGGAATGACCTTACCAGCACCAAGGCCACCTCTTATAACTAAAGTATCAGACTCTCCTACAGCATCAAAACCTTTGGTTGATGAACCTATTGAACCAAATAATGTTACCATACCGATACCAGACCAACCAGCAGTAGAGCCTCCTTTTCTAGACCAACTAATACAAAAGGAACAAAGCAAAGAACAACCCTTTGACATTGTTAACTAGTTGAAGAATATGCATGTCCGAATACCTTTGTTTCAAGCTATTAAGGGCATTCATGCTTATGGAAAAGCTATAAGGGAAGCTTGTCTAAAGAAACTTGGAAGGAAGAAGAAGGATCCTACCACAGTTCATGTTGTTGGACATTTAGCTGATATCATATTAGGCAGACTAATTACACCAAAATATTTTGACCCGAGGAGTCCAGTAGTAAGTGTCAGCATCAATGGTCAATTTGTTAAAAATGCCTTAATAGATTTGGGAGCTGCTATAAATGTGATGACTAAAGAAACCATGAAGAAGTTACAAATAGAAGGATTAAGGTCCACACCAACTATTCTGCAGCTTGCAAATAGTTCCACTGTCACTCCTGATGGAATGATAGAAAATATTGTTGTGACCTTAGATTCCCTAGAATATCCTACGGATTTCATGATTTTGTCCCCTAAAGTAAACATATCTAGCTATCCTATCATTCTAGGTAGACCACGGTTGGCCACGGCTGATGCAAACATAAATTGTAGATCAGGGAATATGACCATATCAAATGGCCAAGCAACCAAGCAATTTGACCTATATCCTCCTGCATAACCATTACTAGATTTGAGTACATCTTTTTGGCCAGATTTAGGAGATGAAGAAGAAGAGATAAATTCCATAGTACACCTTATGATGTTACATAGGCAATCTTTTCTAAAGTTGCAAGAAGAAGATTCAGTAATCTAGAGCATCCTTACTAACACCTGTGTGGTAGGAAAAGATGTGTCTGAAAGTTCTGTATTAGAATTGATTACATATGAGGAGTGTGATAGAAGTTGTACTTTACTTAAGGAACCTAAAAATCTTTGTTCATTACTTCCCTGTGAGGTAGAAGGAAGCCCAATCTCTGAAACTGCTATGGTAGAATCCACTATTCCTATTGAACTGAGTAAAGGCCATAAACTGTATGTTAACCCCAAATTGACATCCATACAGATGGAACAATTAAAAGAATTGCTTCAAAAGCATGAGAAGACTTTTTATTGGGATTATGATGATATGAAAGGATTAAGCCCTACACTATGTACACATAGGATATACATTAATGAAGGTTGTCTACCACTTCGTCAACCTTAGAGGAGGATAAATCCAAGCCTCAGAGAAATAGTCAAAACAGAATTGTAGAAACTGCTTGATGTTGGCTTTATCTATCCTATATTTGATAGTAAATGGGTATCACCGCTGGTTATAGTACCTAAGAAAGGAGGAAAATGGAGAATTTTTTTAGATTATAGGGAGTTGAATAAGGCTACTAAAAAGGATCATTTTCCTTTACCCTTCATAGATCAAGTTTTGGATACACTAGTTGGAAAAAAGTACTTCTCCTTTTTAGATGGATACAGTGGCTATAATCAAATCAGTATTGCTCCTGAAGACCAAGGCAAAACTACATTTACCTGTCCATGGGGTACTTTTGCATACTCTATTTTACCATTTGGTCTTTGTAACGCTCCTGCAACATTTCAACGGGCTGTAATTAGTATTTTTGCTGATATATCACATGATTGTATGGAAATCTATATGGATGACTTTACAACATTTGGAGTTACTTTTGAAGAAGCAATGATAAATCTTGAAAAAGTTTTGGTAAGATGTCAAGAACATAATTTGGCACTAAATAGTGAAAAGTGTTTCATGCTCATGCAAGAGGATGTGGTACTCAGTCATTTCATATCTACTGCAGGTATACAAGTAGACCCAGCTAAAATTGAGGTAATTCAAACATTACCCATACCCACTAAATTAAAAGATGTCAGATCTTTTCTGGGACATGCTAGATATTACAGGCATTTTATAAAAGATTTCAGTAAAATAGCCAGTCCCTTGTATAAGTTGCTTACAAAAGAAGCTGAATTCAAATGGACACCTGAGTGTGATAAAGCTTTCCTCCAGCTTAAGCAACTTTTGACCACAGCCCCAATTTTACAAGGCTCTGATTGGAACCTACCTTTTCACATATATACAGATGCTTCTGATTATGCCATAGGAGCAGTTTTAGCACAGAAACACTCAAATCTTGAGAATGCCATTTATTATATTAGTAAGAGTCTTCATGGTCCAGAACTGAATTACACAGTGACTGAAAAAGAATTGTTAGCAGTAGTCTATGCTCTAAATAAATTTTGGCATTATATCACAGGTTACCCTATCTATGTTCATACTGATCATGCGGCAATCAAGTATCTCATGAACAAACTTGCTATAACTGGTAGGTTAGCAAGATGGTTACTCTTGTTACAAGAATTTGACATAACCATAGTAGATAAGCCTGGAAAAACAAATGTCATAGCTGATTATTTGTCAAGAATCAATCATCATGATACTGACACTACTCTGGTAGATGATGCATTTCCAGACAAACATTTGATTCATATTGCTGTTAAAGTTCCATGGTATGCAGATATTGCTAACTACATTGTAACTAATAAGACACCAATGCATTTTTTTTATAAGGAAAGAAAGCTACTGATACAGAAAAGCTTCCATTTCTCATGGATATACAATTTTCTATTCTATACTGGACCTGATCAAGTTATGCGCAGATGTGTAAGAGAAGATAAGACATGATATTTTGCATGCATGTCATAATGAGCCCTGTGGAGGATATTTTGCAGCCAAAAGAATAGCTTTCAAAATCTTAGCCACTGGTTACTATTGGCCTACCCTTCATAAAGATGCAATCAATTATACAAGGAAGTGTGACCAATGCCAAAGAATGGGTCGCCCAACCAAAACAAATGAAATGCCTTTGAACCCTCAAATGGTGTTAAAACCATTTGACAAATGGGGAATGGACTTCATCGGTCCTATTGATCCTCCATCCAATGGGAAGTCTTATATTTTGGTTTGTACTGACTACCTAACCAAATGGGTTGAGGTTAAGGCTATGAAACATTCCCATGATTCAAAAGTTGCCGAATTCCTGTATGAAGAGATTTTTACACGTTATGGAGTTCCTAAAGAATTGGTTACTGATCAAGGCACACAGTTTACCTCTAACCTGATTTTAGCATTGATGAAATAGTATAACATCAGGCATCAAAAATCTAGTCCTTATCATCCACAAGCCAATGGACAAGCAAAAGTTACCAACCGTGAGCTAGAAAATATTCTAACTAAAATAGTCCATTTGCATCGTCGGGATTGGACCAGCCGGTTACAAGAAGTTTTTTGGGCTTATAGAATAACTTGGAAAACCACTACTAGATTCACACCATTTGAGCTTTTGTATGGGAAAGTGGCAATGCTTCCAATTGAATTTGAACACAAGACTTTGAGAACAACCTTGACATTAGATATTGATCTTCCTGTAGCACAAAGAGAACGTTTCCTACATCTTAATTCTTTAGATGAAATGCGCAAGACCACTTTAGAACATACTGAATTGGTCCAAAAATAGAGAAAACATTGGCATGATTCTCATATCCTCAACAAACAATTCAAAGCTGGTGATTGGGCATTATTGTATGATTCCTGCTTGAAGGATATGCCAGGGAAGCTGCAAATGCAATGGTTAGGACCATATAAAATCATCCATGTCTTTGACAATGGAACAGTTCAACTAACCACAATTGATGATTTGCCTTTCAAAATGCTAATCAATAGTCATCGACTTAAACATTACAAATAGCTTCAAACAAAAGCCAAGTTCATGCAACAGTTCAAACAATCAGATCCAACAACAACTCAAGTATCTGTTCCTGCAGCCGAAGGTGAAAACCTTCCGCCTGCTCTTCTTCAACATTAATTCTAATTTGCATGTCCATAATAATAAGTTTATGTTTGCATAAAGTACATTTTATTTTCATGATATTTCTTTCCATTCATATCTTAATCTTCCATCCACCCACCTCACTCCATTTCTTAATCTTCCATCCACTCACTTTCTACATACTTACATTTTTGTGTTTTCAATCAAATCTGCACATGCTAATGGATGCTGCCATTTATATTATTTATGTCACCTTTCTTTGGAGCACATGAAAATCCACTTGGAAAGTATAAACGTTTTCAAACTATTATTCATTTATAAGTTTGTAGATTTTGTTAATTATATCTAATACTGCATAGTCTTTATAATTACGGCATAGTCTAGTCCCTAACCCATACTAGTCTAACACGTGAGGACACTTGTCATAAAATTAGCAGGGGGCAGGGGAGTGTCATACTATCCAATGACATGTCTGATTAACTGTGATGATTTTTGATAATCTTGGCATTACCCTTTATTAATGAGAACTTTTTGCCATAAGTATGCCATGTCAAGTGTTGTACTCCCACTTTCTGAATGAATTTTTCTTTGTTCATGCCAAATTTTTCGTGCTAAGCTAAGCCATGATGTGACCTATTTTTTTTCAAATTTTGGCATTTGAACCATGTTTCCAGACAATTTCCATGCAAATTCATGATTTACTTTTACCTAAAGTTTAATTATGGCACATAACAATTGGTTATGGCAATTAATGTTCCCAAAAAGAAGCGGTGAAGCATCTGAGAAATAACGTAGAGTTTTGAAGTTTGCATTCAGAAAGGTAAAGGGAAATGGAGTAGTAGAAGTATTAAGAAATGGGAGGAGGTTTACAGAGAAAAGAGCTGGTCGAGCACATTTTTTTGCTCTCTGATGTAGAAGTAGTAAGAAGATTCAATGCATGCGGGTGGTTAGGTTATTGTTTGAATTTAACAGCATATGATGAAGAAGCAGCTGTAGAATTCACCAGGACATTTGATGAAGGTGAAGCTTCTATGTGGGGTTTGACAGTAATTGCAACAAAAGAATGAATTGCAGAAGTAATAGGGTTACCTCCTGTTAGAAAGCATTATCCGAGCTCGCATGACGCTAGGTCAGCAAGGGCCCAGTTCACTACCTGACATGACCCTCCATTGGATGTTACAAAGCAGGGGTGCAAGAGATTGTCTTTGCCGCCTCCATACCCTAACCTAGCAATGCATGTCATCAGGTATTTTACTTGTGAAGGAAGATTTTCTCACTTACATGCACACGATTTTAAGTTTCTTAGTTGTATAAGGCACAATATTGCCGTGAATCTCCCAAATTTTCTGTATAATATGCTCTGTATTATTGCAGAAGAGACTCAAAAAGGGAAAGATAATTCTGTCACTCACCATGCTTTGATTAAGTTGTTAATAGAAAGGTCTCTTAGGGATGTATCCCCTTTGACATGGGATGACTTTGTGAAATTTAAAACCCTACAACCCCAAGTTGACCCTAGTGAACAGCAGGGTGAGGAAAACGTAGTTCCCAGCAGTGAGCCTGCAGAACAAAATATTGAGGGAGCTGAAACAGAAAATGCACAAAGGGATTGAACTAGAAATTGCTTCCACTCAAGAAAATGTGCCTTCACCTAAACAAGACATCCCTAAACCCACTACTAGTCAAGATAAAAGGAAATGGAAGTCACCAGAAGAAACTGTTGCTCAACAAAAACCTAGTCTTGCAATTCAGCAACAGAAGAAAACAAAGAAGGTTCCTATAGCAACTAATCTTGCAGCAGTGATACCGAAATAGAAATGTAGGCAAAAGACAATAGTGCAAGAAGAGACTCCTTTGCAGAGAAGCCCTAGAATGAGAGGGCAGATTTTTAAAAATCCTATATTGTCTAAAGCACCTACTCCAGAGTCTCCTGTGCAGATAATTTTCGACCATTCTCCCCTTCACACTGGGATGACAGAAGCTTCTAGTAGTCCTCTTGTAGCATGTGAGCAAGAAATTAATGAAACCTTAATGGATTTTCCAGGTGTTTCAAGCCATGAGAATGAAATAGTTCCTGAAAATCATGATTTGAATACTGCCTTAGTACCCTATAAGTCAACATGGATCGATAGTTTGGCAGAACATCTATGGCGGGAATTGAAAAAGAAAAAGGATTATGAAAAGGATAATAGTGCCATCACCTTGCAAAAACTCCTTTTCCAATTATATGGACAGCATTTATTTGCTGAGGCACTATGGAAAGAGGAGAAGAAAAGAATGAGCAAGATCATAACATCACAAAATGAGGAGATTGAAGAATTGAAAGAACAGCTAGAAAGACAGAAACAACGCATGGAACATGCACTTAAATTAGCTGATCAAGCTCTTGCTTGCAGACCACCTCCTCGAGTATATGCTTTTTGTTTGGAAGAACAATAGCTTTTGTTTTAGTTGATGTTAACCCTCAAAAATTTAAATGCAAAATTCAAAACTGCACAAGAGTTTTATGGGTTGTATCAAACCTTACCACCATGGCAGAAAAATCTATTGTGTGAGTTGTATATTCATAATTTTGTCATTCCTGTAGAAACTGAGTGGAATCCTTTGCTCTATATAGGAGATGTGCATCTGAAAGCTTTAATGTCATGGATGTCTAATGAGGCAAATTATGACAGACAACTAGTTAATTACAGAGATGAGGAGAGAACAAAACCTTTACCCTTGAGGGCCGAAAGTAAACAACTAGAAGAAATGCTTCGAGACTAGTTCACATTAACCTATGGGAAGATTAATCCAGACATTAGAAAGAAGGTATTTTTTGCTAGAGCCAAAGTATATGCTGAACATGAAAACTTGCCCTACTTTGCGTTCCAAAGAGCTATGACTGGAGTAAGAGGTAGATGGGCATGGTTACCTGATTCTCTCAAGAAATCAGAGCCACACAGTCCTATTAATTTGGAAGCAGCATTATATAGATTTCCAAAATATTTAGAACTAGGAAAGAAACTAAGGCCAGAGCTATGGTGTCCTTTAACCATGCAACCTCTAATGCTTTTATGGCCCCTGTATGATATTGATGTTGACAAACTTGATAAGTTGCAGGAAGACCATAGGCGAGAAGTATGGGAAAGGACCAGAGGATTCTATTATACCTTCAAGAGTAGCAAAAAGGGAAAGACAGAAGTTGGGGAGCTTAGATCTTTGACAAAGAAGTGTAATGCTTGAGGACACGCATTAGTTTAGCAGGGGGCAAATGATGAGTCTAAAAAATGCCTTTATTTTGTTATGTTTAAGATACTTTATGATACTCTATTCATCCTTGTTTTAACACTTATAAGTTTATGTTTGATAAACCTTTGATGATTTATGGGGTAGAAAAACTATGTCATCCTTTGCCTAAATTATATCTAATATGCAGTATTTCATATAAATATCCAAATGTGGGTTCTTATGCTTGAATTTAGTTTGATGGATATTTATTTGCAAACATGTTTTATATCATAACTAACCTGATGATAAGGATTAAAGGATGAGTGAAAGAATCCAGAATTTGGTTGCCGACATCATTCAAGGAGAAACAAGCATCAAGGAACAACTACTCCAGGAAACATGGCAGCGAATAAGGAGGAGTTTTTATGAGCCATTACCTTCTCTGCATTTACGTTGTAACAAGTGGATTCCATGACTTCATTTCTCCCTCCTCAATTTCGTTATCCTTCCTTTTCACTTTCAGTTTTTCTCCTATATTCTCTCCTATGGACTTAACATAGGTTAGTTACTTTTCTGTTATGTAATAAAGAGTAGATTCCCTATCTATGTCAGGATCGACTCCTATGTGTGAAGTTTTTTAGTTTTTGGTTTTTGGTTTTGATAAGTTTTATCGAGTAAGAAGAAAACACTGATTCACAGTTTGTTGCAGTTGTGTTTTACAATTCTGAATTATGTAATGACTGATTAATAAAATGAATTAGTTCTCTTTAGTTTCTATCTTGCGTTGGTAGATTAGAGAAGCCAACCAAGGGGGCCCACTTGGAAGGTGGATTAGATTAGAATAGAATAGATTCATTTTACTAAGCATTAGTAGTATTTTAAATAAGACATAGCTAGTTAATTCCTTCCTGTAGCATCACACTTCATGAACGTTCCTGCAACATCTGTGAGAATAGTCTAATGGATGAGTCAAGATGGAATCTCTATTATCTTTTCATTGTGTTTTCAACATTCCTAGATTCAGTAGTTTCCTTTCTACAATAGTAGTGTAGTTTCCTTCCTTTGCATTTTTACTTTCCTGCAGCACAAGCATAATGACTCATCAAGGTACCTAGTGCACATACTGTGTCGACCATTTCAAGTATACGTCCCTGGGTTGACAATCTAAATGCACCTCATGGTAGGGGAAAGGTAGTCCTTAGCTTGAATAGATTATTCCTAAGCCAGGCCTAGTGCATGACTATGGAACACCTATTGTGAGGTGGTTCAATAGGGTTGGAATCTCCTGACAAGGATTCAAAGTCTCCTAATAGGGACTCTCTATATTGAATTTTCTCATTGAATCTTATTAGGGCCCATCCTCTAACAAGGAACATATATATCAGTATATTATCTAGTGGATATCATCCCCACTAGGGTTTTCCCTTGGCCAGTGTTTCCCTAGTTAACAAAATATGGTGTTATGAGTTATCTTTTTGCATAGTTACTATTATTGTTCAAAATTACTTGTTCACTTTTTTATATATGGTTCAAAGTAATAAATAATATCCAGTTGGAGACTAAATTTTGTAAATTATTGATCCAACCCCCCCAATAATTCCTATTTCTAACAATTGGTATTAGAATATAGTTACTCAAAAGAGGCTTAACAGGTTGAGTAAGATCCTTATGGATATGGAACAATTGATGAAGAACCTTGAAGAGACACTTGATCAAACCGATCTCCTTACTGAAGAAAGAGATAAGTTGAAAGATAGATATGAAGACTCTAAAGTATACATTGGACAATTGAAGGAAAAGATTGAACATCTCAAATCCAAGCCTGAATCTACTGAATCTGAATCTAGTGATAATGATTATTCAAAATTGAAGATAGAATACAAGATCTTGAAGCATAAATTGAAGATTACCAATCTAAATTTGACTTTGGAGAGTGATCCTAGCAAATTTGAATTTGATTTGAAGGCAAAAAATTCAAATCTTAGAGCAAGTCTAGCAAAGAAGACATCTGAGTTTGAAACATTGAAAGAAGATGATGAAGAACTTCATAAGTACAACATTATTGCGAAAGGTGAACTAAATAAGTGCAAGAAATATCTTGAAATTATTTATTCTAATAGAGAGAAGATTAATGATTTAATGTCAATACAGAGACCCACTTATGATAAAACTGGTCTCGATTATCTTTTAAACATGTCTACAAAGAAACTAGAAATTAGATCAGATCCAAAAGGAAAAGATAAATATGATGATAAGATTGAATCTAGTCAATCTTTTGATAAATCTAAAGAAGTTGGACAATATAAGGAAGTTGAGATATTGGATGAACCAAAGCAAGTAGAATTTCCTAAGGAAACTAGGTATGAATTTAGAGGTAAGTGTTTTTCATGTAATGAAGTAGGTCATAAGAAAAGAAATTATACAAATAAGTCATTTAATCACATTACAGATTTGTATTGTCATAATTGTTATGGTATGGGTCATTAAGTAGTTGATTGCTGGAAACCTAAATATGATGATGATAGAAGGAATATTAGAATATCTAGAAATAATAACCCTATAGATAAAAAAAGATCTAATGAGAGGACATCGAGAGAAGGAAGACCTTATGAAGAAAGAAGGAAAATTGTGTGTTATAAGTGTAACAACTTTGGACACATGACCTAGAATTGTCATGCACCTACTAATTAGTAGAATCTTAGAAGCAGAACCCGAATATTTCAGTTATCCAACAACTTCAGACATACATAAAAGTATTGTAGAATGGACAAAAACTTTAGAGATAGAAGGAATAATTGAAGAAAATTTGGAAACACAAGGAAAAATGGAAGAAACATTGGAAATGACAAAAGGAACCATGCAAGGAACTCCAAAACTAAGAAAGACAATGAGGAACAAACGAATGTAGTTAGTGAACTTTGAGAAGAACTTAATTAGGCATTTGTGAAGGGATTGAATATTTCTAAAAAAAAGTTACATGAAGTAGAAATAGGAAGATCAAAGTCAATAATTGAGTTTGATTTAATCAAGTTGAATTAAGATGGTTCACAACACCAGAATTTGAAACTTCATCTAGAGATCAAACTAAAGGTAGTGAAGTTGGGAAAAACTGTATTGAGATAAGTTTAGACTGTAGCTAAGATTTCTTGCAATTTGGAATTTATTAGAATTTTTTATGAAGGAATTAAGAGTTACTGTTATTATAGAGAAAGTTAATTCTATAGCAGAAGATGAAAACTATGTTTTTACAGAGAATTTCATGGAGCAAAGATTCTTGGAGCATTGTCATGATGAAAGGAAGCTATGGTAAATCTTAGGCGACATTTGAAGATTGAACAAAGATTTTGAATAGATATTTGATTTCAGAATGAAATTGATAGCTTTTTCATATTTGCAAAGTACATAATTAATGCAAGTTCAAATTGAATAAAATGGAGTACAGACTTGATTACCACTTCATTGTGATTACATCAAAAGAATAGAGCACTCAGAAGTGACTTGACAAGGTGATTTTGAACTAAGCCTTATTTTTGAAAAGAGGTATTTTATCATTTCTCTGTAGAATTCCTTCAATAAAGTTTATATTTGATATAATCATGGATATGTTAGTAGTTCATAATGTTGAGAATGAGGAAAGATAAAAATTAAAGATTGTTTCTGTGAAACTTATAGAAGAAAACCCTAATTAAGCATTATCCATTACTCCAAACAATGTAGTGTATTTGGAAGATGTAGGAAGTTATCTTAATAGAAAGTTTGAAACTATTGGAAGCGAGTATATCAAAAAAGATATAGAAATTGTCTTTAACCATGATATGTCAATAAAGCTTGGATTTGAACATTTGAAAGAACTAGACATTTTCAAATATCATTTCTACCATGAACTTGATACTGAAGAATGGATACAAATTATACTAAGTAGAATTCATGATGGTAAATTGTGGATGGAAGACAATATAGTTGACATCTCAGCTAACCTTATTCATGAGGTAACTGGTCTTAGAAAACAAGCTAGTGTACCTATAGGTGAGAAACTAGTTAAGAAGAAGGTTGAGAGCTACACAAAGGCAATTTATAATGGAAAGGCTATGGTGATCATCACCATTAAACAAGATAATGTAAGATTCCAAGCAGAATCATTGCCTACTCTATATGTGCAAGTTGTAAGATTGATGAATTGCTAGAAGGATTCATCTATGTAGCATATAAGATTTTTGATGAGAAAGAACTAGTCAATCTAAGTGAAATAATGAGAGTGCAACTCCTTGAAAATGTAGAGAAGATCAAGAAGAAAAAGAATGGTGTGTTTATATTTTAGTCATTGATCAATCATATATTCTTTCGTGTACTTACGAGATTTTCATACTTATCAATTACAAAGATTATGATTAGTGAGAGATGTACCATGGAGATGATTATGAATGTATGTAGAAGACATCCAATAGATAAAATATTGGATAGCAGAAATTTCATCATGAAAACATTTTAGAATGGGATGAGACAAATTTGGAATTGCACCTATAATTGTAGAAAGATTCAAAGATGATATATGTGTTATGGTTGATACAAATTTAAATCATATGCAACTAGTATAACCTTGGGAAATATTCTTTGATCCCTTAGGTTATAAGTTAAGTAATTATATAGAAATTGGATATATTAATTTATTGTTGAACTTTGAGAAAGACCAAGCTAAGTACAGATTTGGGACTTATGAAAAAATTACCTAATCAGCCCATCAAGCATCCTTAGAGAGAGAATCTCATAGAAAGATTCAAACTATAATGAAGAAAGCTCTAACTAAGGTTGGCATGATAGAAAATTAGTCATAGACAGTGTTGGTGTTTGAAAACATTACCCATTTCTAATTGCCCTGATGAGAATATGACACATCTAGGAGCAGCTAACTTCCATCTTCAACACATCATTTCAGAGACTGGGCCAAATATAAGGCATGACCCTTCTTCACTTCAGGCTCTGCAAGACCTAGGTGGGTGGACCTTGAGGTTCTAATGTATGGTACCAATGCAATTTAAACATAGATCTAAACCTATTTACTACAGATAAAAACCCTTATGTCTTCTAATGACTTATGCAGTAACAAAGAAGTGCAATAGCAAATTACAACTCTATGGAGTGCACAAGCAGAGTGAGGGTTAATCTATTCTAGCTCTTCAACATAAAATGTAAAGATGATCTGAATTTTATTTGATTTTATGTGCGTAGGGAAAGTGGATGAAGACCAGGTATGAACAACAAACTTATGATCTTGTAACAGATCAGTGCCTCATCCATTGGGCAATTCATGAATCTCCCTCATGCATTTTGGATATCTGGAACATATATCTTATGCCAAGACTCTAGATCTATTCATTTACCTTGTAAATTGGATATCAATGTTTGATCTAAATCTTATTCTTACCTAATATCCTCCTCAATAAACTTGCAACCTTGTTGAATCTCTGAAGCATTTACATAATTCCTTTAATTACAAGCAATAATGAAGCATCATACAACCTTAAGGGACTGCAACTATGATCTAGACACTTTGTTCCAAGACCATAAAACATCATAGCTCAATTGAGAAAGGAGACAAGATTTAAACTAAAACTATACACTTGTTGTTCCTTGTATTGATTTCCTTGAAATAATACATAAAAATGCATGAAATTAACTCATAAAAAACCTAATAAACCAGACTATACAATGAAAAAATGCTTTAATACAAGACAGAAAATGATGGGAATGAGAAACTGATGGGATGGGAAGGGGGTATCATAGCCAAAGAAAAGCTTCATGGTCTAGAACCAGCAGATCCCAGATCTTCCATTCAGAATTCATCAATTCCAAGGCCAGTTCTACTAAATATCTTCTTTCCAAAGAAACTTTCCAAAATTCCAACCCTTACAAAAGAGAAGAAGAAAACATAAATATCAAGAGGGCAATTCCCAAATTGAATCTGCAATTGACATGTGTCCACTTGAAATTCCTCTTCTTTTCCATGAAAAGAATCTCTCTAGTCTCTCTCCTCAACTACCAAAATCAAATCCTTTCATTTTACCTCTCAAAGGCATCAAATATCTCAAAAACTTGATGATGAAAGAATGTAACTGATTTTGATGTTAAAATGAATTCATAGTAAAAGTGAAAAACCAGTTACAATATGACCTCTAGAATGCAAGAAGATATTTTAAAGTCAATTTTCTTCATTTTTAGATAGCAACAAGCCTTTACATTTGTCCTTTAACCAATTCTGATTATCAATGTTGAAATCTGCCCATTCTATTGAGAAGACCCCAAAATTTACAAATTGACTAATAGCATGAACTAGTGAATACCTGTGCACAATCTAACCTCAAAAATGGAAAACTCAGATCTTCCCAGTTTCAATGGTATATTGGAGTGCCCATTTTGGATAAAAATTTCCCTAGTTATAGCCATTTGAAGATTAGGTCTCTATTCATAGCTTCCACAACATTTTGCAAAAATTTAAACTTTTATATAGTTTGAACTATATAAAGTTTCATACTTTATTTTAAAAATCTCTAGATTGCATGTGAAACCAACTTGAATATAAAAATAAATTTTATATTTGAAATCTTAAAATTTCCTTTGCCTTTTCAATCTAGCTCAAAGCTAGTTTGACCAACTTTGACACTTGGCAACACATGATTGGTTTGATCCTACATAGTTGTTGAACCTCCCCAACTAGGTGCCACATGTTAGGATGAGATTTGTCCACCTCACCATCATGTTAGTGCCACGTGTCATCTTCCTATTCTGATTTTCTATGTCGCCATGTTATCTATTGAGCAACTTCCTCTTCACAACATAGCAACGACCCTTTGATCTACCATGTGGCACAATTTGGTGCATCTCTAAGATTTGCTCACCACAATGCCACTTCACCTTTTGTGATTCACCATTAGATCGCCACATTATCATTGATTCACCTTGTACACATTGTCAACTACCACTTTTCAATTTCTAGTTCATTGACTGTATTGGAAGCGAGATCCACATTGCATTTTACATTTGCTAGATTTCTGAGGTTTTCAGCAATTTTCTATGTTGCATGCTAGAAAACCTTGGATTTTTTGGCTAGCGAGGTAGCAACTTGCTAGATTTTGGACTTTTTTGATCTTGGTGATGTCATCAATTCATCATGCATGTTATTTCAAAATTTTACCGGCGCCTCTAGCTGACTGGGACCCTCCACCACACATTTGGCCTTTTAAAAGGGCATGTCCCTTAAGACACAAGTAATATTGCTTGTTTTTGTAGTTAAATACATACAACATCTCTCCTATGAGCAATATGGGATTAAAGGATTCAATGCGGTGACTCCCCTGTTTTGATGTGCAAGGTCTTCATTTTATGCTTTTTTGTGTGGGTTTCTTTCAAAAGGTGTGGGTTGTCTCTTTCTTGTTTAAACCTATGAGTTTCTTCTTAATACCTGTGGCTTCATTTGTTTGGTGAGCACTATCCTTTTCCCCACATGGTCTTCTTCCTTCTACACGAGTGTGGAGCTTTGCATCACATGCAATGTAAGGAATGAACAAACTTTGAACATTCTTCATGTCATGGGTTCTCATTGTATTTGCTTTTGGTTCCTTTGACTATGCACTACATCTTCTATGGTGTCTTTCATCTGGACATAGAGCTCCTCTCTTTTTACTTGATGGTTCTTTCTTTTTATGGCGTGCTTTATGTCTTCACTGCGACTTGGATATGTGTAGTTCTTTTTTTAAATGTGGATTGCTCTATTTTATATAGTGGCTAGTCTGCTGTTGGTAGATGATCTCATTTTTTGGATATCCTACTACTTGGTTTTTTGGACTTCTTGCTTGCATGGGCAATGTTTTTGACATTGCTTGCTGGCTTCTTCTTAATTACTAACTCCTTTCTTTTAAACATGGGGGTCCATACTTATGCTATCCCTCTTAACTATACTCCTTCACTCATTTTTACCTACGAGTTGCTTTCTTAGTGTTTACGTGTTGTGAATGGTGCCCTTCAGAAGCCAATGCACTAATCACATCACCTAGAGCTGAAAGAGATTTTTTTATACTTTGAGCCTCTTTCAGTTCATTCCCAATTGATCCTAATTTTCTCTACCCTATTAGATCTAGCAAGATCAATTGAACTTAGCTTTCCTTAAACTTGGACTTGAGTTTGAAGATTTGTGCTCTCTATTATAATAGAAAGTATTAAGTGTGGCCTTGAACTTTCGGTATTCATCTATGTTCCAAAAATATGTCACCTTTCTATCCCTTTAGACACAATAGCTTCAAGCTCTTCATATGTAGATATAGATACCATAGTAATATTCTCCACCATATATGCCTGGTCAGTAAATCAATCAGACTGATATATTTAGTCCACGAGGATACCTCCCCAAATACATCACTTATAAGGAATTCAATCTACTCTAGAACTTTGTGGTCAGGGTTAATTGATATGAACCACAGATCTATAACAAACTCATGCACAAACTTCTAGGTAACATCATCCACTGCTACTTGAACAACTAGTGAATCAACCTTCCTTCTCCATCTCATAAAGGCCTAGGTAAGAAGGAGAAGTGGATCATGAGGATACAACTGCCAATAAGTTTCCATCTCAAGGGAGAGGTATTGAAGTAATTGAATAATGATGAACAATATGGAAACATTTAACCAGATCAAATTACTTGTCACATATCCCCTTCAAGATCTTTGGCTTGCATGATTTGATCAGTTCTGATGGAATTAGTCGGACCCCAAAGTGGGTCCTACTATTTTTTTTTTTGTTTTCAAACACCTAACATTGCAAAGTAACCTATTGATCAATCTGATACTGATTAAACTCGAATTTGAGCATTGATTGATCATTTAAAACTCATTTTATCCTTTTTGCAACCTGTCACTTTTGCGCTAGGAGATCCATTGACTAGCCTTAAAAACTAACCCAAACCTCTGACTAGGCCATGAAATTTTACCCATTAATTCTTTGTACCAAAAAATTGCACCATGTCAAATCTTGTCTCATGAGGAATTCAGGGTCAAAAGATATTTGCAGTCAAAATTACCTGTAGGTAAACAAGTCAAAAAAAAATAAACTGGGTTTGGATTTGGCTTTGAAAACTGGGCAAACAAACACTTGGGAGGACAAAAACTGGGACATTGGTTCACTGTCATGAGGAGAATATGGATTTTTGATTTGGGCTCATGAAAAATAACTAGACACAAATGGAAAGCGGTCAAAGTGGGCTACTCAAAATTTGAGACTAGAAACAATGGCAGAAAAGAAATTTTTTGCAAATGGAATTGACCTAGAAAAGTGTGCAAATGGATTTGTCATGACTTGAAAATCAACACACTTAAAGTATTTTTAGAGGACAACATATTGGAATAATCCATTTGATTTCACCTATCACATATTTTTAGTTATAACATCCCGAATAGTGGTACCAACAAATCTGCAAATGCTGAGACCAGTAAAAAGCTAGAAATTGCATTTGGAATCACATTCGAAAACATATCAAACAGATTCTTCCTAAGTTCAAACTTGAAATATAACATGTCTCTAACCTATAAAATGTAATTCAAAAGGAATTTCATCATTTGGGTCAACTAGGTCAAAGTTACAACTCATCAAACAAGGCTTCCCAAAATTATGTCCAATGTGCATCAGCATGAAAATAGTAAACTACCAATTTTGAGCGATTCAAAACCTAGTCAAATAGATTCAAAATGACTTGAGATCTGAAAAATAGGCTCTTAGGTATGGACACTAGATATTCCCAAAGCAAAAAATCATGAAACATAACTGGGTGCAATATATTCAATTGCAAGCACAGGCTCCTGTCTTTGTTTGACACTTAGGTGAAAATGCAAATTTGATAATTGCTCCGAACGACACTTCACGAAATGGCTCAGAATGATAGTTTAACTTCATGAAATACATAGAAACACTAAATGAAAGGTGCTAGAAGCATTAAACACCTCACAGGGATCAAAGGTAAAGTTGGGTAGAAATGCATTTAAAAGTGCTTATAGGGCTTGAATTTCTCAATGGTACTCAAAATTGACCATGCATTTTTTAGCACCAACAGGTAGCTAGGCAAACCATGAAATAGGGAATAATGTATGTACAACCACTATTAGCTAGGCAACCATCCAGTGTGTCTATTGTAGAGATACCTTTAGAACAAAGCATTCCATATGCTACAATATTAGCTAAACAACCAAGTGAGCCAAAGAGGAAATCAGAAAGATTAGTGGAAGCTATGACTACAAAGAGTAAAAGAGTCAAGAAACAAGCTACTAGACTAGGAAAATGTAATGTCCCGTTTTGGACATTTATTGATTTTGCTTTCTTATTTGTATATGTTTTATAGTATTCTGTATGATATCCCTTCTAATATTTGATATTCTATATTTATACATATATTTCAAATAGTCATGTCCTTTCATTAATATTAATTATATTAATAGCTTAGTTATGTTACATTTTAATTATATTAAATCATATATTCATACTAATATTTTTAGTTATTTCATAAAATATATTATATTATATTAATAATAATATAATTATATTAATTAATAAGGTTAGTTATAATAATCTCATAAAGAACATTATTTTAATACATTAAGTATATATTATTATATTATAATACATTTACTTATATAGTATTTTTATATTAAGATATATCTTATTATTTATTATATTAGAATATTATTATAATATGTTATATATAAGATATTATAATATAATATCATTATTAGTATACCTATTTGAATTATATGCTAAAATAGGGACATTACACTCCTCCCGTCTTGAATTTTCTTGTCCTCAAGCAAAATCATTCATACACAAGCTCCTTCATAGACACCAAACATGTTTGTATGCCAAAGTCTAAAAGATTTATGAGATGTCCATCACATAGTAGATACAAAGTAAACACTTGAATGCATGAAGACATGAAGTAGACATGGTGTAGACAGTTGAAGACACAAAGCAAAACACAATGCAAATAGATGAAGACACGAAGGAAACATGATGCAAACACATAAGACACACATTATGCATTTCCTTAATTGTGAAACTGTAACCAAAAAATCATTAGTACATGCATGTAAATATATATAAACTTCAAAGAAATTCAAATGACAATAAGCTAATCCAAGCCAGTTCCATACTAAGCTCAAAAGTGAAACTTTGGCCTCCTTGGCCCCGGTGATGGGTGTTAGGCATCCACATGAGGTGGTCTACTTAGTGGATTGCTTGTTTGGCTAGAAAGGTTCTTGTGAAAAGGATTCATTACTATCTTTCCCTTAACTAGCACTACAATAGGGTGTCCTAACTACTCTCCCTTGATTGCAGACTCCATAGGAAAATTGATAGGGTGCCCTTACTATCTTCCTCTTAACTAGTACTACAATAGGGTGTTCTCCCTTGATTGAAAACTCCATAGGAAAGTGGTAGGATTCCCTTACTATCTTCCCCTTAACTAGTACTACAATAGGGTATCAAAGCAGCTCTTTCCTGATTGTAGACTCCATAGGAAGGATAGATGCCCTTATAGTCTTTCCCTTAACTAGTACTACAATAAGGTGTCTTAATAGACCTTCCTTAATTGCAGACTCCATAGGAAAGTTAAATATGGCCTTTTCCTTAATTGATACTACAATAAGGTGTCTTAACATACCTCCCTTAATTGCAGACCCCATAGGAAAATTAAATATGGTATTTCCCTTAACTGATACTACAATAAGGTGTCTTAACAGACCTCCCTTAATTGCATACCCCATAGGAAAGTTAAATATGGCCTTTCCCTTAACTGATACAACAATAAGGTGTCTTAACAGACCTCCCTTAATTGTAGACCCATAGGAAAGTTAAATATGGCCTTTCCCTTAACTGATACTACAATAAGGTGTCTTAATAGACCTCCCTTAATTGTAGACCCCATAGGAAAGTTAAATATGGCTTTTCCCTTAACTAATACTACAATAAGGTGTCTTAACAAACCTCCCTTAATTGCAGACCCCATAGGAAAGTTATATACAATAGGGTTTCTATATAGTCTTTCCCTTAACTAGTACTACAATAAGGTATCTTATAGACCTTCCTAATTATAGACTCCATAGGAAAGCTACTTGAAATTCCTAAATCATAATTATCATATTTGATAATAATAATAATAAATTGATTATTTCCTATCAACTTGAAAATGAATCTCATTTTATTATAACTATTCAATCAGGATATTGATAGTAGGAGTTAGACTATTCAATAACAAAATATGTCAATAATGGGAAAGATACTAATAACTATATCTTGTTTTAACAATTTTTCATATAATAAGAATATAATAATGTTCCATAGAATAACAATATGTGAAGAAGATATATGACTTACCTCCTTACTATACCTCATTACCATTATGTTTTTGAAGTGGTGATTTAGCTTAAATCTGCATGAATGCAATCCCTCAAGGAAGAAAATTTATGATTAAGCAAAGTAGGTTGACCAATGGTCCATGGGAAATCTAATGATTGAGTATAGTATGCACACCGACACCAAGGGTCCATCAAGATGATGGATTCATGATAATATTCACTTTACACAGCTTAGAAGACTAATAAAGGTGATATCCAACATTCTAATGGCCCTCAAATCAAATATGGTTATAGACTAACCTTAGAAAACCAGTAAACAGTTAGCATGGGATGTTCTATGGATGCATCGACAATTATGGCCACTAAAGCATAGATGTACATCTAGTTTAACATTTTACTAAGATCATAGTTATTTCTTGGTTATTAAATCAAACATTTCACGATCCAAAAGTCATTAACAAAGAACAAGAATAATACCATGGCAGGGAAGTTCATTCATTTCAACCTTGGATTTCAATTTGATATCTTTATCCATAAATTTTTGCACTGCAAGGTTCCACATAGCCTTCAAATTGTTAGGCAGAGATCTAAAGAGAACCCTAGGTCCATGCCCCGCATTGTGTGACAAAGATTTCCTTTGTTAATGGCAATGTTTCCTCCTACATTTTTTATTGATTTGATGCCACTGTGAAATACTCCACGAATTCCTCCCTATCCTGTTATATCTACCTAAATTAGATGAATTGGTCAATGTATTTCTTCCATCCTCAACAATGCTCACTCCATGCCTTCAAATGGTGAGCGGGGTATATTTGGTGTTGCTATTCCTATGTTTGATGTTTTATATACTTGGCATCCATGCCACCAAGTACTACTACAATGTATTCAACCCCATGTGGAATTTCAATGAATGTCTTCGTCCCACCTCAATATCAGTTTTACTCATGACTGGAATGTACTATGTCATTCCTCCTGAGCTACTACCTTAATCAATTTGTGTGTAGCGTGATATGTGCTCATCAACCTTTGTTGAATGTGCTTTGGCCAATGTCCATGCAGTAATTGTGATCCACTTTCTATAAACTCCAGTGAACAAACTTCATCTAAGAAGTCTTCTCTATATCTAAACTCAACCAACTATCTTGTTTAGACAGTATATAATATTTACTCTTTCATATTATGAGAGATTTCATATAATGGTTAGAAGTACCATCATCTTCCTGAATAAACTCTTTATGCAACTTTGTTCTGATTAAACCTCTGGTTATGGCTATACCCAATAGGATGGTAGGATGGCAGGCTCTAATACCATTTGTAATGTCCTGTTTTGGACATTTATTGATTTTGCTTTCTTATTTGTATATGTTTTATAGTATTCTGTATGATATCCCTTCCAGTATTCGATATTCTATATTTATACATATATTTCAAATAGTCACGTCCTTTCATTAATATTAATTATATTAATAGCTTAGTTATGTTACATTTTAATTATATTAAATGATATATTCATACTAATAAGTTTTAGTTATTTCATAAAATATATTATATTATATTAATAAGCATAATATAACATATATTATTTATATTAATAAACTTTATTATGTTACTTAATAATTATACCATATATTATTATTTTAATAATGCATCAACTATTATATTATATTAATAATAATATAATTATATTAATTAATAAGGTTAGTTATAATAATGTCATAAAGAACATTATTTTAATACGTTAAGTATATATTATTATATTGTAATACATCTACTAATATAGTATTTTTATATTAAGATATATCTGATTATTTATTATATTAGATTATTATTATAATATGTTAAGATATTATAATATAATATCATTATTAGTATACCTATTTGAATTATATGCTAAAATGGGGACGTCGCAGAAAAAGACAAAAGACATTAGTGACAATTATGGAATCCAATGAAGAAGAAGAACAAGAACAAGAAGAAAAATAGGCTAAAAAAGTAAATATTTCTAAGCAAACAAGATGAAAAGAAAGGCAACCTTGGAAGCCGAAGATCAAGAAGATAAATTCAACCATTGCAAATGAGGGAAACTTTGTTTAGATGAACACATTTTATGATCTATATAATGATATTGAGAAAGATTAGATTGATATCTCTACTGTAAGATATATAATTGCTAACAATTTGAAACTTAAGGATATTGAAGGCACAATAAATCAAAAAGTCTATGATAGAATTATAGAGAAGAAAGCACCAACTCAAGAAGAGGACATAGAACTTCAAAAGTCTATGATAAGGACCATGTTAGTTCCTTTTTCCACCAAGGCTAAATTTTTTAGATTTATGGTGAAAATATTAAATTGATTGACAGGGTTGCTTTTATCTTGTATCCATTCTCAAAATAAACCCTAGTTTTTACCTAAATTTGATGGTTTGATATTCCCAAATGTAGGGTTTGATATTATAAGGATTTCTCCTTTTAGGGGTTAAAGCCTTAACCATAACCCTAGGCCATATAAGTGAGCAAGTTTTCTTTTGTCTAAGTGTATTGTTTCTTATGATGTTATGAGGGAGGGTTAGTGGAATATCAAAAGCAAGGGTTTTAGCTTTTTTTGATCTCACAATTGAAGTTGTGTCATGATGTCGTGGATAAGAAATTAAGTCTTCCCAATCATATGATTTCCTTTGTATCGTATGATCTTATAACAATTTAAGTGGTTTACATTGCAACTTTCTTTAATATTACGACAAGAAGGTTTATCATGGTGTAAAGAGCAATGAAAAGGTCAGCTATGATGTTATGAAAAGTTGGATTTCGAAGGATCGTAAGGGAAATGTGGAGGTATTATGATGATACGATGCTTTTCTATCATAAGATCATAAAGAAGATAAAGTCGAATAAAGGCGATGAGCTGTCAGATATGTTTCTATTTCTTGATTGGATAGAATGAATGTACAAGTGCCAGATGTATGCGCTGTCAGGATTAGTGGGACTAGAAAAGGTTTTATAATGTGTTTTGAGCAGTAAATAATGGTCTTTGATCTTACAATGAATGTTTCATTGTGAGATCTTAAGGTTATAAAAAGTGTCTTCTGATGTTATGATTAGGGCATGATTGTAAGATTGCACAAGAAAGATATTAAGCCACTGATACTATGATATAAAAGATTCAAAGGTTTGTCATGACATCATAGAAGCAAAAAAGATCACTAGTGATGTTCTAAAAAGGTGAATGTAACCGTGATCATATGATCATAGGCTATGAAAAGGTAATCCACAATGCTACGAAGCTACTTGCCATGTGATCCTAGAGGGAGATAAAGTTGATACTGATGCTACAACTCGTAAGATCGTAAAGGGTTTTTCCATTATGTCTGACTAGTCGACAAGATTTTTTTCTAGGGGGTGTTCATAAGATTGGAAAACCAATTTTGTAATAATACAATTTTATGAAAAGTCTTTTCATCTATCATTGTTGTAATATTGTAGGATCTTGTTTTGATATTCAATTAATGTCAAGAAATAATAGTAAGGTTCTCAACCAGTAGGATTTGAATGTAGTATGAAAAGTGCATAGTTTGATATTAATGGTGACACTCCATGAAGTTGATAGAATAGATTGATATTGTATTTCAAGCATGCTGAAATCAATGCAAGGTGAATGTTGATTTTCACATATTAACTTGTAAATATTTTCTCTTCTCATAATCATAGTTTTCCATTGGCAGAGGGAGAAAGAATTTGAGCATCTCTGGAGTTTTTTGAGCATTTTAAATTGTCATTTCGAGAGCCTCTTACGAATAGAGAAATATCTATATTCAGTATTTTATTGGCATATTTTCAAGATGTCTAACCAAGAAGTAGAGGAAATTCAGGCCTCAAATATGTTAGTTTCAGAGACTTCAACCTCTAAGGGTAGCAAGACTAGATAGAAAAAACCTAGTAGATTTGCAGATGAATGGGTAAAGCTCTTCCCTAGTTCTTCTAATGCAAACTTTGCAGATGATCAAGCATTCATTGACCCATACACCTGATGCAAAGATTCCACATGCCCTGGTGTTATGCGTTCTAAAAATTTCAAATACTTTTATCATAATAGGGAGAAGAAAATTCCTGTGTGCAACCCATGGAAGAAGAACCTCACCAAGATGATTTTTCTAGAGGTTTTTATAGACATGGACTTAATGAAGGCCCTATTTTAATGCTATAATATAGGCACTAAGTATTTTCATAGGAGGGATGAAACTATTCTTTGTACCCTAGAGCAAGAATCATTCATGGAGGCCTTTGGATTAGGTGGAGCTATGGGTCAACCTGTAGATTTAAAAGATTTACAAAAGAAATTTGAAGCAAATACTAAGGCTTACACAAGATTATCAATGCTACAACACATTCCTATGGATTTGAAGAAAGTGGGTGACTACCCTAAGAAGGTTGAGAAAATGATGCCACTAGATAAATTCAAAAATTATTTTATCAAGATTATATATGGTGTCCATAAAGTGGTGGGAAAAGATGGGTCTGATATGGTCTATGGAGTAGAATTTATAATTGCAAGGGATGTATCGGACTCCTAGAATGCTAGTGAATATGAATATGTTAGTCATATTTTGGATGTAATGAAGGAAAATATTGCTAGGGCTTAGGTTGGAAATTTAAAAGACTTCATTTTCCTCTACTACTCATTACTGGTGCACTTAATTCTCTGTAAGAATGTAGGCTATATCAGTTTTGATTTCATCGATCAGAATTTTGACATAGATGGAGATTTTCCTGTGTAGCTGTGGACATAGGTATGGGATAATACTTACCACTTTTCTAATTCTGTATCATTTTTAAATAATTTTGGTCCTGTGATAATGAGAATGTTAGATCCAGGATACTTTAGGGCTCCTAAAATTTTGAAAGGCCTTATAAGACCAACCTTGCTTCCTGAAAAAAACAGATTGGATCATAACTGGGGAGATATTTTCTTGTTTCTCACATTTTCTCTAATGAGAGTCTATGGTTGTCCCCAACCACCCCATATATTGGCCAAATTCATCCCTCCTAGGCTAGAAATAATTGAATTTATTTGGCAATTTCTCATGGTAAATAGGGAGTATTTAGGACCCAAGGTGCATAAGGGAACCTTTGTGTGTAGATGCTTTAGGATTTCTAATTTCACCATTGGCAAAGAAGCCCTAGATTTAATCCACTCCTATCTACACCATTATAATTTGTGCACTGACCCCTATAGAATGTATGACCCTAAGGGTTGGATGAGGGCCACCCTTAAGGAAATGAGGAACTATGTATTTCCAAACTTCAAGGAGCTGCCCCATGAAGATATCATTCCAAATATAGTGGCAAAAGGGGAGGCAACTGACAAGCTAGTAAAGCTTGATGATGTCCTGAGGGTAGAGAGTGAGCTAAAAAGAATTGATACTTAATTTTCAAGATTTTACATGGATATCCCTTATCCCTAAAGGATTAGGAAGATGGTCATGGACCATACTAGGATTATGGCTAAATTTCCAGACGGTCCAATAGGGGAAGAATATAAGGTTTGTCCTAATAGCCCTAAACCAATTGTGACTCTTGAATTAGGAGAAGATGATGCACCTTAGGCATCATGGATGGCAAAGGGGAACAAGAGGAAAAATATTATTCACATCCCTCCTCATGTCATACAAAGGACCCTATAGATCTTGCCAGGAAATAGTCAGTATTTTGTTGACTTAAGACAGAATTATCTATAGATTAGGGCTAATGCAACTGAAAATACCCTCACAAAATTGGAATTAGCCACAACAAGATTAGATGATAGAATCACTCAAGCTCAACAATTCTTAGAGAATGATGAATTCATTAAATTCAATGAATTCAAGAGTTTCTTATATAAGATGAAAGAAAGTGAGCTTGTTTTGATGATGAAACTAGATGAGTCTGATGAGTAGAAAATGGAATTGATAGAGAAGCTACAAGCCTATGATCCTAAAAGTGAGGTAATGAATTTGGAGGAGGCCATAGATCTAGTATAGAGGAGTGGCATGTTACTGGTGCCTAGATGGGATTTAGAGCAAGCATTCATTCTTGATTAGATCAGGAGGCAGGAAAATGCCATTTCTCATGAAGCATTTGGTGTAGATGGATTAAGAAGAGGGACTAGTTCTAACATTCATACCAAATCTCTATTAGTTTGGAGTATGGGCCCTACTTCTAACAAGCCAAAATTGATGGATGTACAAAGCACCAACTAGGGTAATATGATTGTATGGAATTTACAGGGAGCCTCTGTCACAAAAATATCCAAAGAATTGAAACATTTCTCATTCATGAAAGAGGCCAAAGTGGAAGAAATGGAAACAAGATTAGCCAAGTCCATACATGATTACATTTATGTTAGAAAGCTCTATGAATATGAGCTTCAAAGCAGCCATGTGTATAAAGAGAAGATTGTTGAGCTTAAGGCTAAGATCCAAGGACTTCAAGATGAGATTACATATCTCAAGGAGCAACTTGCACAAGAAGAATAGAGAATGGCTCCAACTCAGAGAGAAGAGGGGTAGGAAATACCATTACCAATCAGGGATAGTATTGAAGCCCTAGTAGAAACAAAGGATATAGAGGAGGGGGAGACATCACAACCAAGAATAATGAGTATTGATACTCAATCAATTCAGTAGGGAGGAGATGTAAGGATAGAGATCCTTAGAAACATGATGAGCCATAGGGTTGAAGTTTTGAAGAACATATCACAATAGGCTCATAATTTATATGTTACTTTACAAAGTGCTAAGCAGTTTTGCAATGAAGTACTTTCATGGCTAGCACCTACTTTCACTTTGTGGGGGCTTTATATTCAATTTTTGGATAGATTAATTGTATTGATGGCTAAAATGCTAGATTTTCCAAATAAGATATTTACTGTAAAGGAAATCCTAGAGATGGTAAGAGAATTAAGTGGTTTCTTTATTGGTAAACTACAGGTCATACAAGGAAAATTAAAGATTTTATCTAAGGGAGTGGAACCCTATATACCATCAATTCTAGATGCTACCAATTTAGTAAAGAATTGGCAAGAGTAGTCAGCTTCTTTTGATAACATTTTGACATAAGAGGCTACAATAGCAACTTTTGAAGATATGTCTAATTCCCCATTTCATTCTTTAATTGATTCTGTATTTGAGGCAAAAATAAATCTGAATAAGTTTATTGTTGAATCGAAAGCAATCATGGATGCCAGGTGGACTAAGGCCACTCACGATTTACAAGAAGTGAAGAGCATAGAGTGGCCCACTAAAAGGGAAATTTATGTTTGGGAAGCTGTAGGAGAAAAAAAGCTCTGCCAGTAGGAAGTAGTTGAGATATCTTACAAATAGGATAGATAAAGTACAAGGAGATGAAAAGGCCGAAGGACTGATATAAATGTTTTTTTGCCATCTCAACTACTTAAATTTTTTTATTGATTTTCTAGAAGATTGTTTTGTACAATTTATTGTTCTCATCTTCTAGAAGTTTTCTTTCCAATATTTTGACATGTATCCTCCTCTCATCTATAGCTTGTTGCAATCCTATATATGGATTCCTGAGATGAGAAGTAGAGGTTGGTTGTTTTGTAGAATTTTTCATATATGTCATGCATTATTTTGTAGTCCATCTAGGTGTTATGTGGTCATTTGAATGAGGTCATTTGTTTGCATACTTGAATACATAAAAGGAAACATTTTGGGAAAAAGACTTTGTCTTTGTGTCATATTATGAGTTTTATTAGCAACATTGAGATTTAAGTAAGAAGGATTTATCCTTAATTATCATTATTTTTGAGGTTTTGTCTCTTTTTCATATGTCTATAAGCTTTGGAACTAAATGAACAATTTTTCTTTTAGTTCAATGCAACTCAAAAGATTGTATATCTCTTATTGATTGCTGCTGATTTAAAGAATTGGGTAATTTCTTTCTACAATTGATAAGGTTTAGGTTTTATGAAAAGGATGAGAATTAGAATGAAACTAAAAGTTTAATGTTGACACTCTGAATCACAAGTTGATTAAAAAGGTCTAATTTTGTTAATCTTTGACTCTATATCCCAGTGGATAAGGCACTAGCCCATTTCAAAGTTCAAGGATACACTGAAAAATTCATATAACTATAGGACATTTACACAACAACAAATCAATTTACCTTTTATATGTCAAAGAGATAAAAGTGTTGGTAATTTCTTATTTGTTGTTACTTTCTTTAGTTGTAATTGCCTATTGCAATTAAGAAGTTTTTTGGTGAATTATAGAAGAATATTGACCATTTATACCATAGGGGATAGTCTTGTATAGAAGAAGAAAAATATCAAGTTAATAAGATAAACCCCTTAGGTTTTCCCACCTTGGCTTAGCAAAGCTTAAACTGAAGTGAGTCATGTTGGTTGTGTTAATGTTGGCCCAGAACTAAGATTTAGCCTTGCTAAATATAGGATTTAACTCATCCTTAAGCTTGTCCCTATCTTTGTTTCCTAGCATCAAGTTTAAATTCACCTAATATGTTCCTTATAATAAAGAACTCTAATAGACCACATGCAAGATAGATGATGAGGAAGAAGTTAGGAAATTGTTGAACAATCTGGCACCTTACTTGAGAAATAAGGTGAGACCATTTATATATATGGTGGGTGAGAAGGATAAAATAAGGAATGAAATAGCCGGAACTATCAGTTAGATGTTGATAGAGTCTAAGGAAACACCTTTACCAACACCTGGAACTTCAGAAGTATCAATAAGTGGTGACACTATGCAAATTGATCAGATCAATAGAAACAAATTGAAGAGAAAAATAGGCTATTTGAAGCAGAAAAGAGAAAAATAGAAGAAGCCAAGTAGAAATTGCTTGAAGAAGAGACAAAAAGAAGAGTTGAGGAATAGAAGAAAAGAAGAGTTGAGGAAGAAAAGAAAAGAGTAGAGGAGGAAGATAATAATGATAAAGAAAGAAAAGAAAAGGAAGAGAAAGTGAAAGAAGAGAGAAGAGTTAAAGAGGTAGTAGAGAAGAATCAAAGGGAAGATAAATCTAAACCATTTAGTTAATCTACTCTACCTTCACTTGCTAGCATAAAAAGTGATGATGATGATCAAACTAACTTGATCTCATCTTTGACAAAACTTGTTGAGAAGAATAGGAAAGTAAAGAGCCTACAAAGAACCTTAATCGAGGTAATTGATAGATTACACAGTACTCTAGTAGTCTAGCATATAGAGGCTGATCCTGAATAGAGGGCACACGAAGTATTAAAATATTTTAATAAATAATTTAAAATTTTTTTGAATGTTTCAAAAGCCAAGGCCCATATTTCTCATGATGCTAATCTATTTAGCATAGTCTTTTAGAATATCAAGAATTATTTGTTAATTCTTGATACTTGCTGGTGTAGGAGCACCCTTTGATGACTCCCACATTATCAAATTTTGGAGTGATGAACTTCTTCTAAGAAGTATGTAGATAGAATAAGAGTTTCTAACTCATTTGGTGTGTTTTGCTCTACTTTAGGCTCTTGGTCTAGGTGATTGGCAATGTATTGTCATGTTGTGATTTTTTTGCTTTCTAGGTGCATAGGGTGTTCCTAAAATAATGGTATGGTGTATTGGGAGAAGTTTGAAGCCCAGGAGTTCCTTGAGAAGACCCAACAATGGTCTTGGTGATGGAATTGCAAAAAGACAAAAAAAAAGAAATAAAAATTGCTAAGTTGTTGGTCACTTATGTAAAAGTGTTGAGCAACTTGTATTAGAAAGAAAGTTAACTTCTGTAAGTAGCTAAAAATTCTCTAACTCAACTCATACATGATGGGATAGCCTATTTAAGCTTGGAAGAACTTGAACCAAGGGTTGGAACTCATGTTTTCGCATTACATTGTGTTGCTACAACAAACTGTGACTAGTTTTTAATACATTTTTATTGGTTTTTAGTGTTGTTTGGCAGAAAATCACATTTTTAATGTCATTTTTTTGCATGTTATAGTTTTTATCTTGTATATTCTCAATAATCCATGCATTAGATTAGATTTCTAAACACATTTTGGAAGGTTTTAGTAAATTTCTTTAAAAGTAAGAGTTTGTTGTCCAGTTTTGAGTTGTCAACAATGAACGGGTTGTAGCTCTTGTTTCCACCATGAGATTTACATGGCCACTTGGATTCAAAGAATATAGACCCTAATTTATAACATATCAAAAGAAAGGGCCCAAAAAGTGTGTGCAAACATTTTTTTGACAAAGCCCTAGGCGAGCTAGGCAATGCCCGGCTAGGAGCAAGCATCAAAGAATTTGTTCTCAAGAGAAAAGCATAAAGATTCAAGACTTGACCTTTAGAGGGATTCAAGAGGGATATAAGAAAAAAAAAAATTTTAGAGGATAATTTTCTATGAGTTAAATAAGGTGTTTGAAAGTTGAGGGCAACAGGCAGCCCTCAAAACCCTTCAAAACCCTCATTTTTACCATTATTATTGTGCAACTTTTTGGTGGCCTAAAACCTCAAAAATATTTGAGTATGTGATGTATGAAATTTTTTTTATTAAGGCCAGGTCTGATGAATCCTTAAGGGTAATAAGTTATTAGCCCTATAAATCCAGGTGGACACCTAATTTTGGGCTCTTCTAGTAGCCTTTTTATGAAGAAACCAAGAAATCGAGTATGAACCCATTGTTACCATCCATTCAAGCATACTAAAAGTATTCCAATAGAACCTTAAAACTCATCAAAACCTTGGTTTGACTAGGTATTACCGTGGAACCCTAGTAGACCTACATATGCATTTTGGAAGAATTGCACTCCTAGGAGGATAAGTGAGTCATGGAGCAAGATTTGATCATTTTCACCTAGTGAGGAGGTTAGGGAAGGTTAGGGGATGTTCTAAGCTATAGGAAATCCTATAGACCACATAGGTGTAGAGAAAACACCAAGATCTTATTGTTGGATGAGAAGCATAGACTAGCTAGTCTATCCTAGCCTACCCCATTAGATTGGTATCAGAGCCTGCTAAGGTGTGGGACAGAGAAAGTGAAAAGAAAGGTGAATGAAGTCACCTAGTGAATCTAGTAATTCTAACACAATTTTAACCAATGTTGAATTGGCTAAGAAGGTAGAAGAGCAAGAAGAAGACAATAGGTCTTTGAGAGAAAGATTGACACAAGTGGAACAATTGTTAAGTGAGGTCCAAGACACTATAGATAAAGTCAAGGAAAAGATGGAGTAGAAAGAAGAGAAGGAGGCTAAAGAAAAAGACATTGAGTTGGAAGAAGAAACTCCAACACCAAATCCTATTTTACCAAAAGATCCTTTCTTGAAGGCAATCAAAGCAATAAACAGTAAAGCCTTGGAAGGCATTCCTCTATTCAATGGAAAGATGGATCCTAATCTCATCATGGAATGGATTGAAGGAATGGAGAACCATTTTGAATTTGATGGTGTCTCTGATGCTCAAAAGGTTAAAGTGACAAGGTCAAGATTGAGAGGCACTGCTCTCTCCTAGTGGAAATTTGTGCAAACAGAGAGGGAAAAAGAAGGAAAAGGTCCTATTACCTCTTGGAAAGGAATGGTGGCTAAAATTAAACAAGCCTACATTTATGAAGACTATGAAATACAACTGCATAGGAGGAGACAAAATCTGAGGCAAAAAGACATGGATGTGCATTCCTATACTGAAGAATTCCAAAAGTTATGCTTGAGGTCTAAAGTGGTTGAAGATGAAACTATCCAATTGGCAAGATATCTAAATGGACTCAAATGGTCTATTCAAGAAGAAATTAGCCTTGTCACTCCTAAAATAGTTCATCAATGTTATCAAATAGCCCTAAAGGTGGAGGAGAAAGGAAAAAGAAAGCAAGATCGTTCTTCCAAGAATAGAGGAAGATGTAGAGATTCTAGAGGTGGTCAAAGAGGTGGTTCTAGTAGAGGTGGTGAATCAAGAAACCAAGGGGAAAGTAGACTCTTGGAGAAAAGTTCTAAAATAAGCACAAGGGGATCTTTTGGTAGAGGAAGAGGATCTCAAGGAAGTAGAGGAAGAGTAGCAGGAAGGAGCATCCCCTATTTTGCCACGATGAAGTGTTACCAATGTGGACAGCTTGGGCATCCTACTTACAGGTGTCCTGATAAACTATCAACCTCTACTAATGAAAAAAGAGTGGCTTATGCTCAAGAAGATGGTGGAAGCTCAAGCACTAATGAAGTCAGCAAACTAGAATAAAAAATGGGTGAGAACTTGATGATTAGAAAGGTACTCATAAGGCAGCCCAATTTGAGTGAACTTAAGTAGAGGAGGGCTCTCTTTAGAGTCAGATGTAAGATTCAAGGAAAATTTTGCAAGGTTATAGTTGGTTTTGGATCTATAGATAATATTATATCAGACGAGGCAACAAAGAATCTGAAACTTACAAAGGTTCCCCATAGAAATCCCTATAAGGTAACTTGGTTGAATCAAGAACAAAGTGTACTTTTTAATGAGCAGACATGGGTTGAGTTTTCTATTGGAGCATATAAAGACAAAGTGATTTGTGATGTCTTACCCATGGATGCATACCATATTCTATTGGGAAGACCTTGGAAATTTGATAGGAAGGTGATCTATGATGGAGAAGAAAATTCCATTTCTTTCAAGAAAGATGGAAGGACTTTCAAAATTCAGTCCTTAATAGAGAATGAAGGGGAAGCCTCTAAGACACCTAGTGTGTTACTTAGTACTGGCAAGGAGTTCTTGCAAGATTTATAGGATGAGGAAACCATAGGATGTGTAGTTATGGTGAAACCAAAGGACAAAGATACAAAGTTGCAGCCAATACCTCTTGAAGTGCAGCAAATTCTTGATGATTTCAAAGATATTATTTCACATGATACACTAGCAGTACTACCACCTAAAAGAGAAATTAGCCATCAAATTGATTTTGTACCCGGTGCTTCTTTTCCTAACAAAGCAGCTTATAAGCTTACTCTAGATCAAAATAAGGAAATGGCAAGACAAGTGCAAGAATTATTGGATCAAGGGCTAACTAAGAAGAGCATTAGTCCATGTGTAGTCCAAATGGTCTTAGTAGCAAAGAAAGGAGGAAAATGGAGGCTTTGTACATATTCAAGAGTTATTAACCGGATCACTATCAGATATAGATTCCCTATTCCAAGAATAGAGGACTTGATGGATTGTTTAGGAGGTGCTAGGTACTTTACTAAGCTAGATTTAAAGAGTGGTTATCACCAAATTAGAATCAAGGAGGGTGATGAATGGAAGACCACTTCTAAAACAACAGATGAGTTGTATGAATGGCTTGTGATGCCATTTGGGATCACAAATGCCCCAAGCACTTTCATGAGATTAATGAATGAGGTCTTGAAGGACTTCACAGGTAGATTTGTGGTAGTGTATCTAGATGATATACTCATCTATAGCAAGACAAAAGAAGAGCACCTGGAAAATGTAAGTTTGGTCCTAAAGAGACTCCAGGAAGAGAAACTAGCCATTAATTTGGAAAAGTGTGTATTCATGCAGCAAGAATTGGTTTATTTGAGCTTTGTAGTGTCCAAGGGTAATCTGAAAATGGACCCAAGCAAAGTGCATGCAATCCTAGATTGGCCTACTCCTAGAATAGGGACTGAAGTGAGAAGTTTTCATGGCCTAACACAATTTTATAGAAAGTTTGTGAGGAACTTTAGTGGGATTTGTGCACCAATACTACACTCCATCAAAGATGGGCTGAAAAAAGTGTTCAAATGGACTGAGGCAACATAGAAGGCATTTCAAACATTGAAACAAGAGGTAGCTACAAAACCCATTTTAATCTTACCTATATTTGATAAATTATTCACTCTTGAATGTGATGCAAGTAATGTAGTAGTAGGGGGTGTATTAAATTAGGAAGGAAGACTTGTAGCATTTTTCAGTGAGAAACTCAATGAAGCAAAGAAGAAATATTCAGCTTATGACTTGGAGTTGTATGCATTAGTACAATCTCTCAAGAAGTGGAGACATTACCTCCTACCCAAAGAATTTGTTGTCTTTATAGATAATTAGGCTTTGAGTTATATAAATCTCAAGAGAAGCTTAGTAAAAAGCATTTGAAGTGGATGGAGTATCTACAATCTTTTACATTCACAATCAAACACAAGAAGGGGCAGCTCAACAAGGTAGCAGATGCCTTGAGTAGGAAGCTTTTGACTATCCAAGAAGTGCAGCTATAAAGAATTGGAATAAAAGTTTTTAAAGATTTGTATGAAGAAGATGAAGACTTCTCCCAAGGCTACAAGGTATGCCTAGAGTTTGAGAATCATTTTATAGTGATTTTGCAGATTATACCCTTCAAAATGGATTGCTATTTAAAGGTAATCAACTATGTGTACCTAAGGGATCCATGAGAGAAAATATGATTCAAGAGAAGCATAATGGTAGCTTGAGTGGACATTTGTGCATAAACAAGACATTGGAGTTAGTACAAAGATACTACTTTTGGCCTAAGATAGCAAGGGATGTACGAAGATATGTTGAGCAATGTGGAATATGTCAAAGAGCTAAAGGAGGTTCAAGCAATGCAGGACTTTATCAACCCTTGCAAATTCCAAATAGGCCTTGGGAATGTGTAAGTATGGACTTTGTGGTTGGACTTCCCAAAACCAAATCAGGTATGGACAACATTTATGTTGTAGTAGATAGGTTCTCTAAAATGAGTCATTTTATTCCATGTAAGACTACTCATGATGAGAGTTATATAGCACATCTCTTCTTCAAGGAGATAGTTCATATTCATGGACCCACTTTGAGTATTGTGTCTGATAGTGACAATAAGTTCATGGGTCATTTTTGGAAAACCTTATGGAAAAGACTAGGAACTAATCTTTCTTTCAGTTTGGCATACCATCCTCAAACTGATGGTCAAACTGAGGTCATCAATAGGGTTCTTGGTAACTTGTTAAGGTGCTTAACAAAGGAGTATGGGAAGACTTGGGATCTTGTTATCTCTTAGGCTAAATATGCTTATAATGATAGTGTTAATAGGACCACAAGAAGAAGTCATTTTGAGATAGTATGTGGTAGACACCCTAGAGGAGTGAATGATTTGAGAGATTTAGGTCCTATAGAGTTAAAAAGTGGACAAGCTAAATATTTTACCCAAACTATCAAAGAGGTTCAAGAACAAGTGAAGAAAACTATGTTGGAGTCTACTCAAAGACTCAAGGCCAAAATGGATGAGAAGAGGAAAGAGGTACAATTTTAGATTGGGGACTATGTTATGGTCCATCTTAACAAAGCAAGAATGCAGCAAGGTATGCCCACTAAGCTCCAAATGCAAAGAATTGGTCGATGCAAGGTTCTAGCAAAGTATGGAGAGAATGCCTACAAAGTGGACTTGCCATCAAACCTAGCTATCTCACTAGTGTTTAATGTTGCAGACCTAATTAGATTTAAGGGAGAAATCTGGCACCTAACTTGAGAAATAAGGTGAGACCATTTATATATATGGTGGGTGAGAAGGATAAAATAAGGAATGAAATAGCCGTAACTATTAGTCAGATGTTGATAGAGTCTAAAGAAACACCTTTACCAACACTTGAAACTTTAGAAGTATGAATAAGTGGTGACACTATGCAAATTGATTAGACCAATGTTACTATTAACATTGATTATACTAACCCTTTTGAGATTTCCAAAAAGACTAAATCTCATGCTGATGTTATTTAAGATGAATTGAAACAAATTGAAGAGAAAAATAGGCTATTAGAAGCAGAAAAGAGAAAAATAGAAGAAGCCAAGTAGAAATTGCTTGAAGAAGAGACAAAAAGAAGAGTTGAGGAAGAGAAGAAAATAAGAGTTGAGGAAGAAAAGAAAAGAGTAGAGGAGGAAGATAATAAAGATAAGGAAATAAAAGAAAAGGAAGAGAAAGAGAAAGAAGAGAGAAGAGTTAAAGAGGTAGTAGAGAAGAAGCAAAGGGAAGATGAATCTAAACCATTTAGTTCATCTACTCCACTTTTTCTTGCTAGCATAACAAGTGATGATTATGATCAAACTAACTTGATCTCATCTTTGCCAAAACTTGTTGAGAAGAATAGGAAAGTAAAGAGCCTACAAAGAACCTTAATGGAGGTAACTGATAGATTACACAGTACTCTGGCAATCTAGCATATAGAGGTAGATCCTAAATAGAGGGCACAAGAAGTATTGAAATATTTTAATAAAGAATTTACAAATTTGTTGAGTTTTGCAAAATCAAAGGCCCATATTTCTCATGATGCTAATCTATTTAGCATAGTCTGTTAGAATATCAAGAATCATTTGTTAATTCTTGATACTTGCTAGTGTAGGAGCACCCTTTGATGACTCCCACCTTATCAAATTTTGGTGTGATGAACTTATTCTAAGAATTACGTAGATATAATAAGAGTTTCTAACTCATTTGGTGTGTTTTTCTCTAGTTTAGGCTCTTGGTCTAGGTGATTGGCAATGTATTGTCATGTTGTGTTTTTTTTTCTTTCTAGGTGCATAGGGTGTTCCTAAAATATTGGAATGTTGTATTGGGGGAAGTTTGAAGCCTAGGAGTTCCTTGAGCAGACTCAACAATGGTCTTGGTGACGGAATTGCAAAAAGAGAATAAAAAGAAATAAAAATTGCTTAGTTGCTGGTCACTTATGTAAAAGTGTTGAGCAACTTGTATTAGAAAGAAAGTTAACTTGTGTAAGTGGCTGAAAATTCCCTAACTCAACCCATGCACGATGTGATAGCCTATTTAAGGTTGGAAGAACCCGAACCAAGGGTTGGAAGTCATGTTTTTGCATTGCGTTGTGTTGCTACAACAAACTATGACTAGTTTTTAATACATTTTTACTGGTTTTTATTGTTGTTTGGCAGAAAATCACATTTTTACTATCATTTTTTTGAATTTTCTAGTTTGTATCTTGTATATTCTGCATCATCCATGCATTAGATTAGATTTGTAAACACATTTTGGAAGGTTTTCTCTAGTTTTGAGTTGTCAACAATGAACGAGTTGTAGCTCTTGTTTCCACCATGGGATTTCTATGGCCATTTGGATTCCAAGGATATAGACCCTAATGTGTAACATATCACAAGCAAGGGCCTAGAAAGTGTGTGCAAGAATTTGTTTAACAAAGCCCTAGGTGAGCTAGGCAATGCCCGACTAGGAGCAAGCATCAAAGAATTTGTTCTCAAGAGAAAAGCATAAAGATTCAAATTTTTCCCTTTTGAGGGATTTAAGAGGGATATAATAAGGTTATTTTTTGTAGAGGAGAAGTTTCTATTAGTTGAATAAGGTTTTTGAAGGTTGAGGAAAATAGGCTGCCCTCAAAACCCTTCAAAACTCTCATTTTTACCATTATTGTTGTACGGCTTTTTGGTGGCCTAAAACCTCAAAAATATTTGATTATGTGATGTATGAAACAAATCTTATTAAGGCCAGGTCTAATGAATTGTTAAGGGTAAAAATTTATTAGCCCTAAAAATTCAGGTGGAGGCCTAATTTGGGGGTCTTCTAGTAGCCTTTTTGTGAAGAAACCAAGAAATTGGGTATGAACCCATTGTTACCATCCATTCAAGCATACTAAAAGTATTCCAATAGCACCTTAAAACTCATCAAACCTTGGTTGGACTGGGTATTATCGTGGAACCCTAGTAGACCTACATATGCATTTTGGAAGAATTGCACTCCTAGGAGGATAAGTGAGTCATGGAGCAAGATTTGATCATTTTCACCTGGTGGAAAGGTTAGGGAAGGTCAGGGGATGTTCTAAGTTGTAGGAAATCCTATAGACCACATAGGTGTAGAGAAAACACCAAGATCCTATTGCTGGATGAGAATCATAGACTAGCTAGTCTATCGTAGCCTACCCCATCACTTGCATCAAGGAACTTTGGAAATGTCAACAAGATGGAAAGGTACTATACATCAAGTGTACATTATCTCACAAGTTGACCAAGGATTTTTATTGTAAGATTGAAGGTAAGTTGAGTGAGCTAGAAGCTCTATCAAGCTAGATACAACAACCTTCAAAAAAGGTTGATGACTTTGAGAGATAAGTGGTCAATGTTCATAGTGATATTAGGAAACTAGAACTTTAGAAAGAAAAAATGTTGAAGAGATTATCAGAATTTATAGTCTATTGCTCTGAAGATATCTACTATTGAGAGATAGTTGGAGGAGTGTGTTAAAGCCAAGGACACTTATTCAAATTTCTTATACTCTGATCTTAATGCAGTGTAAATTGCATCATATGCCCTATGTGCAATTCTCACCTCTATTGAAACAACCAAGGATACATGGGTAAAAGGTTTAAACAATCTTAAGGCAAGTTTTGATGATTGCATGAAGATATTAATAGCTTAAGGCAGACGATTACAATTTTTGACAATAGATGAACAATTTTTGACATTCTAACCTTTGTCATTGATGTCAAAGGGGAAGAAAATGCAGAAGAAAATTATAAATAAGGCAAGGGAGAAGATACAAATAAGGAAAGGTATACAATTATACCAAAAGGAGGAGCATATGTAAGATGGATAAGTTGTAAAAGATAATTAATGTATTGATACAATAATGTTTTGGACAAGTTTTTGATACTTAGCCAATTTTTCCTATTTTGTTGTCATCAATGCCAAAGGGGGAGATTGTTGATAATTGTCAAATGAAGATATGTAATTTTTGTAATTTATGGCAATACATGATGTACATTCTTGTTTTACTAGTGATACCAAACAACAAAATTAAAGGGAAAGGAGTTATTTTGTTTAAAAAATAATTACTTGACCAATTAGGGCTAACATCCTAGATGCTTACTCTAAGTTGGAAAAGTATATTATGGTCTTAGCTAACCTAGTATTATTTTTTGAAAAGGCATGGTATTTATGCAAAGAAAACCTTGCAAATTTGAATGTCGTGTGGTACTGTACATTTTGTATTGTATGCAAACTTTTATGAAAGTGATATATGTGAAGTTTTGAGAAGCTATTTTTGTGATTTGAGATCAAGCTGAGGTCAGAGATCAGTCAATAAATAACTTACAATACCTATATACTATAAGTCTAATTATTTGTTTGGGCAATCAGCGCTTCTTGTAATTGGAAGTGCATGCTGGGTAGTGAGCTCTTCTTGCATCTATTGTACTGAAACTCCTAATAGGGACTCTATATTTAATTTTCTTATTGACTCCTAAAAGGCTCCATCCTCTAACAATGAACACATATATTTACATATTATCTAGTGGATATCATCCCCACCAGGGTTTTTCGTTGGCCATGGTTTTTCCCTAGTTAACAAAATATGGTGTTATGAGTTATCTTTGTGCATGGTTACTGTTGCTATTCAACATTACTTGTTTACTTTCTTATGTATGGTTCAAAGTAATAAATAATATCTAGTTGGTGACTAATATTTGTAAATTAATGATTCAACACCCCCCCCCCCAACCAGTAATTCCCATTTCTAACAAATTAGGAATACAATGTGATGTGTGAGAATGGAGCTTTAAAACCCAAACACAAGAATTTGGAAGTCAAGGGTTTGACCCACATCCTTCATATGTCAAGGAACTTTCAAATAAAATGGATTAGGTTTATTTTGAGTAGAGTCCATGACATGACCTTCTAGTTTGAGCAACCAGTCATAATCCCCAAGAAGATGATCCATTAAGTTACTGGTTATCCAATGCTAGAAAAGTCTAAGGCAACCAAAACCCTAGCTCAAGGAGAATTGACTAAGAAAACCCTATTTGAATGAGATGGCAAGGGCATGAAGATGAATAATGTTACTTATATGGAAATAAAATTTGGAATTCATTTCATAGCCCATAAATCTATAGTTCAAGCCAACCCAATAGCATTCTTTGTGAAGCAGTTGACCTAGCATATAAAGTAGTGAAGAAAAACTTGTCATTTGATCTTGTTGAGTTGTAGTGTATTCAGTTGACCAAGAACATGGAGAGAATTCAAGCATCCAAGAATAATTCATGTAAGTTTGGCTCTCTTCTAATGTGTTTATTTTTCTATGTGCAATTTTTTTTTTCCATCCAAGGGAAATTTTGTATGGAGGAAGGAAAGACCTATTTATATTGGATCAATGATTTCATTAGTGAAATAGGTGAGAATTTTGATGTCATCATGGATGCATATTTAGAGAACTTCAAGGAGAAGATACAAAGTAGGTTTACGATTCCCAAGAAATTGGTTGATGATTATGAGAAAGACATTTTTTTCCTAGTTGACTATGAAAAAGTTCACATTCAATAAGTTAATCCTAGGATTCATGGGTGAGACCATTGGTTTATGAAGTTAACATTGATAAAAAAACACACATCATTGAAGCTTTTACCAATGAACTAGTGGATCCCAAGGCTACTTATCTTAGAACCTATGAAGAAGGAAAGACTAGAATCTCACTTGAGATTTAGATTCCTCAAATTTTGAAGAGATAAAAGAAAAGGATGGAAAACCTTGAGAAGAAATTTGGCCTATATGATGCACCTCTCATGCTTGTTGAGGGTAAAGGCAATGATGTTGAAGAGGAAGAATAAGAGGAAGGTGATCATGAAGAAGTTGAAATAGAGGAACCTCTAAAGAAGAAAGGAAAGATAAAACCATCTAGAAAATTCACTAGGTCATCTACACTTGTGATTATTGCCACCAAGCCAAAGAAGTCTAGAGAGAAAATGAGACTTGATGATGAAGATGATGAAGATAACACTCCAATCATCTCAATAAAGAAGCCCCCACCAACTTTTAGAAAAAAGGCTGAAATTGGTAAGGGAAGGAAGTGGCATGGCTGATTTTATATATTTCAAATATGAATCTAGAAGGAAAGATGAGCAGAAATATATTGAAGATGCATTGGTGGAGAAAATGAAAAAAATGAAAATATGAACCCAATGAACTCAAAGGGAAAGCTTCTGAAGCCATACTGAAGGTTGTTTCTTAACACTAGACTAATGTAGTAAAAATAGAGAAGGACATTAGAGAAAAAACTATAAGAAATATAAAACCAAATCTCTTTGAGAAGGAAATAAAGGAGGCAATATCAAAGCATGAGAATAGATAGACTCCTAGATTCAAAAAATTTGACAAAAAAATTGACGATGTTGTATAGTCCACATCTAATATGTGGAAAAACATTTTTGATTTGAAGGAAGAGGAAAATTTACTAGAGGTTCAGACTATTGAAGAGTCTGATCCTAAGAAAATTACAATAGAAGTTATGGTATCTCTTCCAACCTCTCTAAACAAAGCCCCTATCTAATCAAGCTTTGAGTTGCAATCTACCAAGCTGAACATAGTTCAACCAAGAGGTGAAGAGAAGGAAGAAAAAAAAAATTACACCTCCACTAAGTGTTAGTAAGGTATAAAAAAAAGGAAGAGGAAAATGGAAATCCTTAATCCACTGAGAAACAGGCTCTAACTTCTCCTGAGGCAAACCTAACAAAGAAACTACTATCAAGGATGAGGAGACGATTGAAAAAGAAGATAAAGAAGATAATCTTCAATCAAGAAAAGAAGAAAATGTTGGAAACTTAAAATTGGAACAATTTTTTTCATTTATGTCAAATCTATTGATAAGAAATATTTCTACCTAATCTAAATGTCATATCTATTTGATTTATGAAGAGGATTTGAGAAATTGCTCATAAAAATAGCACCTAGAGGAAAGGTTGAGTTATGAAAGGGAAGATGCAATCAAAATTTGATTAGTTAGACTTTTATGAGGCAAAGTGATTTTTCATATCAAGAAATTTAAGCTAATTCAAGAAAAATAGTAAATGGTTTAGGAATGTCAAGTGATGCTAGTCTCAACTAAGCCATGGTAAGTGCCAAGAAAATCTAGTGTTGACCGAGTATCACTATCAATCGAGAAAGATAGTTGATGCTGAGCTCAAAACATTTATAGTGATCAAGTGTTTAGTGATGGAGGATTGTTAGAACTTAGTGATGACCAAGTGTCAAAACTTAGTGATTTTCAAGTAATACTAGTGAGAATGAATTTGAGGAAATCATGATTCCCAACTGACTCAATTGATTTCTTGGGAGATGTAAATTGTGTTGAAGATAATATTGATGATTTGGATCATTAAATTAGAGGTGAGGATTAGGTAAATAATTAATAGATGACTTCTAGAAAAATTTCTAGAGGAAGATCAAGAGGATGGATATACTCAATGAATGGTGTTGAACATGATCATAAACCCTAAGATCTATGGTGATCTTGGAAAATGGAAAAGAAAGAATTACCTATTTAAGGAGGTATATATTTGAATGAAAAATTACCAGTGTGTGTGAGATGAGTACAAAAGAAGGTTAATTACAAAATCACAAGTGCAAGAGTGAATGCAAAGCTAAAGGAGGTTGGTTACACAAACATTGTTGATGTTTATAAGTGAATCTAAGAAGGCGGCTTAAGTGTTTTTGAAAGGGGAAGACTGATTTCTTGAAGGGTACTTATGGACCTTGAGTAACTAATTCACCCCCCCCCCTCTTATTTATTCTAAGCATTCTAACAATTGGTATTAGAGCACAATCCTTACAGAGAAATTTTGAAGGTACTTAAAACCAAAGATCATGACTCACAAAAGCCAAAAAAGGAGAACTTTCCCACATGGAAAACCTTGATGAGGTTATATATATCCACTATCAGTGATGTTATTATCAACTTTGTGGACAATGAGTATGTGAAGGTAACAACTACTCCTTTGACAACTGATCAACTAAAGCAAAAGTAAGAACACAATCAAGCAATATTGGAGATTTCCTTAGCCCTAAGCTATGTCAAGTTTGATGACTTAAAATATTGTGACAATGCAAAGAAAATGTGGTGCAAATTGAAAACAATAAATAGAGGTAATGATAATGTCTTGAGAGCCAAATTAGAAAGCCTAAGAGGTAAATTTGATGACATGAGAATGATGAAAGGTGAAAATATAGTGTAATATTACACAAGAGTCAAAGAAATTGTTAATTCTATTTGTGGTGAAAATGGAGAAATCAAAGGTGAAACTATGATAAGCAAGGTATTGAGGATTCTACTCCCTATTTATGCCATTAGAGTGTCTATAATTCAAGAGCTAAGGTGCACGCTAGGTAACACTTTGACCTTGGAAGGTATAATTGGTAGTCTATCTACTTTTGAAATGTCTAACTTTGATAACTACACACTTGCTACTATTGAATCTACCTTTAAGTCAAATTAGCTCTTAGAAAAAGAAAAGGAAAATATGTGAGGAGTGATAATGATAGTTCTAATGATGAGATTGATAGACTTGAAGCCCTTATTGCAAAAAAATTTGGAAGAGGAAAAGGTAAATACAAAGGTAAATTACCTATTATCTATTTTTCATACAAAAAAGTTAGTCATATTTCTGGTAGGTGTTTTGACAAAGAGGATAAGGATGAAATGAAGGAAATAAAGTACAAAGGAAGAAGATATGATTGAGACTTCAAGAGAAACAAGGATGACAAAGGTAAGAAATCTTGTTATATTATTTAAGAAGAAACTGATAATGAATCTAAGTGTAATGATGATGAAGTTATCTATGTTTCTATAAAAGAAGATTTTGATGAAGATAAGAAAACTAAATTGATTTCATATGTAAACAAAAGTGACAAATGAATATTTGATAGTGGATGTTGAAATCATATGACTGGTGATAAAGATAAATTTGAGCATAGTGGTTCATACAAAGGTGGATGTGTTAAATTTGGTAATGATATTCCATGTGTTGTAAAAGGTAAAGGAACTATTCAACTGATTGACAAAATAAAATGTGACAATGTTTAGTGGATTGAAGGACTTAAATATAATCTGTTGAGTATTTCATAGCTGAACAAATCAAGTTATAGAGTTGAATTCCACAATAGGAAGGGCAAGATACATGAGGCCGATGGTAAGCTAATTGGAAGTGGTGATCAGATAAGAGGTAACTTGTTCTATCTAAATTTATCTAACGAGTCATGTTTGTTTGCACGAAAAGAAGATGTTTGGTTACGGCACAAGAGGTTATGTCATGTAAACTTTGAAAATTTGGTAAATATCAGTAAAATGAAGAAAGTGAGATGATTGCCTAAACTAAAGAAGCCTAACAATCCTATGTGTAAACAATTTCAATTGGGAAAAATGACCAAATCTAGTATTAAAATCAAAACATACACTTCTAGTGATATTTTGGAATTGATTCATATTGACTTGAGTGGACCCATTGATGTTCAAAGTTACTATGGAGATAATTATTTCATTCTATTTGTTGATGATTACACTAGGATGATGAATATGATGTTTCTTAAAGCTAAACAGTAAGACAAATCTCCCAAAATCAATTGGGCGAAAAACAAACTTAATAGAAAAATCCACCTGAATTAAGGAGATATATCTAGTTTCGTTAAATTATAAATGACCAGCAAGACATTCATAACCTCCTAAGTGAAACAAGAAGGTTCCACATGATAAGCTCAAATTCACATTTGGTATTGCAACATCGTTTGCATTAAGAATGTGTGTCAGTTGTAGTAGCAGGATGATTCACCAAGAGGGACCTAGCCAACAATGCCATGCACGATATATTTTCCTCTAGACATGCCCTCGTTGTTATTTCCTACTATGTATTTCTGTCACCCATCTGTGGCAACCTGTCGTTCTTAGAATTTTTTTAAATATTTAAAATAAGCTTTATTTTAATTTACAGTTGAGAATGATTTACAATGATATGAAATAACATTAGGAAAACTGTTTTATTGTACTAGCTTAAAGAAAAGAAAAAAAATCGTGTCCCAATAGTGCCTGGTGAACTAGACAAATGGAGTACCCAGTGTGACTACCTGCCAGTTTAGGTGTAGAAACTAGCATTCTAATATATATTGGACAATATTTAAGATATATAAAATAAGAATTAGTATTCATATTTTTGTTTGGTTCAGTCAGGATTTGATGGAGAATTTATGATCCAAAAATTGATGTTTTCTAAAATAAATAAAACTAGAATAGGAATATGTATTCCAATTCTATCTATTTAGGTCAAATTACAAATGTTCATTTTGGGCTAAAATTAGAATACTATTCCTACTCACAATTCTAGTTTGGTGCACCCAAATAAAGAATTTGAAATTTTAAGAATTTATATGTGCCTATTCCACTCTTATTCCCCCTGGCAAATGGACCCTAAAACCCCAATGCTATACTTTATATGCAAATTTAAACATGTCAATTCAAATGTTCATATGTGACAGTTTAGTCTTGAATTTCTATTAACATCCTTATTTGTTTCTCACTAAATTTTCATGGTAAAATAAAATAAAAACATATAGAAACTATGAGAAATATATTTAAAAATTAATTTAATACTCACAACCCTAACTGAAAAATCTTTACATGGCACTTGAAAAAATGCTCGACACATGAAGGTGGCAAGTGCTAGTATTGGTCGGCACTTGAAGGTGTCGAGTGCCAGATATGCTCGGCACATGAAGGTGCCGAGTGATAGGAAACAGGTGCTGAGTGAGCTCGACACACAAAGGAAAATGCAGTAGATGCTGAGTTAGCTCGGCACTCAATGAAGACAATGGATGTCGAGTAAGGTCGATTCCAACTAATAAAATTTATAACTTAGAAACAATCTAACAAGAATGCTTTCACGATTAAAACTAGAGAGTCAAACTTTAACCTTTCAACAAAGTTCCTCGAATACAATGAATAGAAGAGGAACAACAATAGATTCAAGTATGCCTATTTTCTTTTCTATTCAACTGAGATTTAAACTATTACAAAATTTGGGAGCATTCGGCTTCAACCAGAAAAAACTAAAATAATCCTAAACTGATGATACTTCAAATTTCAATAAAATTTTAAACCTGCAACTCTAATGGCTACATACAATGGTGCCTGGAGCAATCACTGCTTCACAGGACAAATCCTAAACAACAACAAACTTACTGAGTGAGCAGGGGAAACACGTGCAACTGCAGGCATACAGTTCTTTCCTTCTTCCTTTTTTGCTCAGCTTTGCAACTTCTCTCTGATTTGCTTGATCTACAAACTCTACTAATGAATGAATAAACATTCCTTTTTGTCACATTCCTTCCTTTCCCTCTCAACGTTCAAATTCAAAATCTCACCTACCAGATTTATGTTTTTTGTCTATTCTACTGGTTGTCAGGTGGTAGGTGGGCATTTGGCTCCAGGGGCAAACGTCAACTATCATATTAAATATTCCAACACTTCCCCTTTGTCCCAAGCCAAACAAAAAAAGGATCACAATTGATCCACATCAACTACACAAAGACACTCTCTTAGGTGTACAAAAATTCCAATGCCTAAAGGCTTAGTAAATATGTCTGCTAGCTACTGCCCAGACCTGCAAAATTTCATCTTGATATCCCCATTCTCCACCAACTCTCTGATGAAGTGATATCTGATCTCTATATATTTGCTTCTCCCATGGAAGATTGGATTCTTGGACAATGCAATTGATGAGATGTTGTCACAATAAATTGTGGTTCCATCCTCTTGCCTTTCATTCAAATCTGTCAAAATCCTCCTTAACCAAATAGCTTGACATGCTGCTTCATTTGTTGTTATGTATTCAGCCTTCGCTGTAGATTGAGCAAAAATAGGTTGCTTCTTGGATGCCCATGAAATTGCACCCGATCCCATATGAAACATGTATCCGGAAGTACTCTTTGTATCATCTATACTTCCAACCCAATCACTATCAGTGTAACCAACCAACTTGAAATCATCATTTGCAATATATAAAATCTCAAATCTTTTAGTACCTTTCACATACCTTAGGATCCTTTTTCCCGCTTGCCAATGGGAATCCTTTGGTGTTTCCATAAATTTGAAAATTAGACTTACTGCATGCATTAGGTCTGGCCAAGTTGCAGTCAAATACATTAAACTTCCAACCATACTCTTGTATAGTGTTGGATCCACTCTTTTGCTAGAGTCTTCCTTGCTCAACTTCAGAGCTATTATTGTTGGTGTGGGGGCTGCCTTACTATTCTGCATTTTAAATCTCTCCAAGATCTGCCTTGCATATTTTTCTTGAGAGATGAAAATGCCATTATGCATTTGTTTTACTTCTATGCCTAGAAAGTATTTCAAGAGACCTAGGTTTGTCATTTCAAATTCACTTTTCATGGCCTCTTTAAACTCACCAATTAGAGCCTTATCATTACCAGTAAAAATCAAGTCATATACATACAAGACAACAATCAATACATTACTATCTGCTGCCTTGATGTAAAGAGTGGGCTCACCATTGCTTTTGCTAAAGCCATTGTTCATCAAATATGAGTCAATCCTACTATACCATGCCCTTGGAGCTTGCTTGAGCCCATAAAGAGCTCTCTTCAATCTATATACTTTGTGTTCTTCACCTGCAACTTCATAACCAGGTGACTGTTCCACATACACTTCTTCTTTCAATACACCATTTAGGAAGGCAGACTTCATATCCATTTGAAATACCTTCCACTTGTGTTGGGTTGCAATTGCTATGACAACACGCATAGTTTCCATTCTTGCAACAGGGGCATATGTCTCATGATAATCTCTTCCATACTACTATTTGTAGCCCTTGACTACTAGCCTTTCTTTATGCCTATCAATTTTGCCTTCAACATTGCATTTGGTCTTATAGACCCATTTCATTCCAATCACTTGCTTCTTGGGAGGCAATTCAGTTAACTCCCATGTCTCATTTCTTTTTATAGCATCTATTTCCTCATCCATGGCCTTACACCATTTCTTCTCCTTAATAGCTTCTTCAAAATATATTGGATCACTATGAGAAAATAATGCAAAATTAACACTCTCATCATAATCTTCATACCTTTCATCTTGGTATATCTCCCTAAGACTCTTGGTATTTCTTGGTAATAGGGAGGAGAATGTGGGATCAGAATCTTCATTGTTGCTGCATTGCCGACTAGCTCAGTCTTCACTGGTACTCAGCACCAACACTCGATCATGCCTAGAGAAGCTCGACAATGTCTGAATCTGCTTGCCTTTTCTTCTACTTACTCCTCCTTCTTGTTGTTCATCAGCATCTTCTTCACTCATAATTGGCACTTTACTAGAAGTGCTTGGTGACTCATTAATTGAACCATACCAAGACTGATTTTCAAGAAATTCCACATCTCTTGAAAGCATCATCTTGTTGTTCAATGGGTCATACAATCTGTATGCCTTTGATTCTGAGCTGTACCTTGTGAAGATGCACTTCACACCTTTATCATCAAATTTTTGCCTTTTCTCTTTAGGCACATGTGCATATGCAACACATCCAAACACTCTTAGGTGTTCAACTGTCCATCTTCTTCGTGACCATGCTTCCATTGGAATTTTGTCACAGACTGCCTTTGTTGGACAGCTATTAATTAGGTAAACTATTGTTGCCACAACCTCTTCTCAAAATTCAGTTGGGAGACCTTTCTCTTTCATCATGCTCCTTGCCATTTCAACAATGGGCCTGTTCTTTCTTTTAGCCACTCCATTATGTTGTGGTGTATAGCTGACTGTGAGCTCTTTCTTAATGTCATGTTTCCTACAAAAAATTACAAAAGAATTGGAGGTATACTCCCCTCCTCTATCTGATCTAAGGACCTTGATATAGTGTCCACATTCTCTTTCAGCCTGGGTTTTAAATTTTACAAATTTATCAAATGCTTCAGATTTATTCTTTAAGAAATACACCCATGTCGTACGACTGAAACCATCAATGAATGTTATAAAATAAGTACTCCCCCCAATGGAAGTAACTTGCATAGGACTAACTAGGTCAGTATGCACTAATTCTAATGAATATCTAGCCCTCCTATAATTTTCAAAATTAAAGGGAAGCCTATGTTGCTTACCCAAAATACAAGCCTCACACTTGTCACAAGAATTTTCTACATGTGGCAAACCATTTACCATTCTTTTATTTGACAATAAATTTAAACCAGCATAGCCGAGATGACCATACCTAAGATGCCACAACCATGAAGGGTCTTCAATCACACTCCTTAGAGCTGATTGTGTGTGAGGTGCAACACAAACTTGAGATGAGAAACATGTCTCTATCCTCAAGGGAAACATTCTGTTCTTTTTCATTTGAACTGTTGCAAGTAAATTCTTATTCCCATCCTTTTCATGAATGACCCACGTGTCATTCTCCATCAGTGCTTTGTATCCATTTTGAATGAGCTAACCAATGCTCATCAAATTGTGCTTCATACTAGGGGCAAAATACACATTTTGTATTTCCATTTTCTCACTTTTCTTGGTGTGGACCATAATAGATCCTTTGCCCACAATTGGTAGGGTTCCATTGTTACCCATTTTAATTTCTGATTTGAAACTCTTCTCAATGAATGAAAACAAGGTTTCATTTCCACTCATGTGGTTGCTACATCCACTGTCGAGGTACCAAACCTCAAGGCTTCCTTCTTCACCAACATTACACATGATGAAGGCAGTAGCATTGGGTCCACTTCCCATATTCACATTAGCCACATTTGCTTGTCCTGACTGATCATTCTGCTTCTTCCAACATTCATTTGCATAATGCCCATATTTATGATAGTATTAACATTCTACATTACTCTTATTTGAGTTGTAGTTTTTCTTACCTCCTCTTGAAGTATTTTGTGAGCTACTTGCTCCAGCTGCTCTTCCTGAGCTTTCTGCTGCAACATTTCTTTGTCCTCCATTACCTCGGCCTCTGCCTCTGGAGTTGCTGCTTGAGCCATTTCTTCCTCTCCCCCTTCCTCTTGGATTTGACTGAGCTTTGAATTCTTGCTCTTGGGAAGATGAAGAAGTAGATCTATTGATCCTATGCTCATGGGTTTGAAGTGTACCCATCAACTCATCCATTGTCAAAATAGTGAGGCCTTTTGCATCTTCTATGGTCATGACCAAATTTTCATATTTAAGAGGTAAACTCCTCAATATCTTTTCCACTATCCTTTGCTCTTGATAGTCTTCTCCATTTGACTTCAATTGATTAATTACATTGGAGGTCCTTGAACTGAAGTCTGCAACTGATTCATTTTCCTTCATCTAAAGGTTCTCAAACTCCCTCCTTATGTTCTGTAGCTTTACTGTACAGACCTTATCAGTCCCCTTGAAGTTCATCTCAAGGATATCCCAAGCTTCCTTTGCATAATTTGCTGCTGCAATCTTTGGGAATACTATCTCTGTCATTGCTGCTTCAATAAGACTTAATGCCTAAGCATCTTTCTTCCTTGACTCTTTCAAATGAGTCTTCTGTGCATTTGTGAGAGCAACATACTGAGTTGGGTCTGTTACATCATTGAATCCATTGACCACAAACTCCCACAAATCATTAACAACCATTATGGTCTTCATCTTCTTTGCCCATGTATCATAATTCTGTCCATTAAAGGATGGTGGCTGCTGCCATATCTTTCCTGCATCTCCTGCCATGATAAATATCCCAAGAAAACAAATGCCCTAACTCACTGTAGATGTGGGGCCTCAAAGCTCTGATACCATGTGAGAAATATATTTAAAAATTAATTTAATACTCACAACCCTAACTCAAAAATTTTTACACGGCACTTGAAAAAATGCTCGACACATGAAGGTGTCGAGTGCCAGTATTGGTCAGCACCTGAAGGTGTCGAGTGGCAGATATGCTTGGCACTTGCTCAGCACATGAAGGTGCCAAGTGATAGGGAACAAGTGCCGAGTGAGCTCGGCACACAAAGGAAAATGCAGTAGATGCCAAGTTAGCTCAACACTCAATGAAGACAATGGATGCTGAGTAAGGTCGGCTCCAACTAATAAAATTTATAACTTAGAAACAATTTAACGTGAATGCTTTCACGATTAAAACCAGAGAGCCGAGCTTTAACCTTTCAACGAAGTTTCTCAAATACAATGAATAGAAGAGGAAGAACAATAGATTCATGTATGCCTACTTTATTTTCTATTCAACTGAGATTTAAACTATTACAAAATCTTGGAGCATTTGGCTTCAACTAGAAAAAACTAAAATAACCCTAAACTGATGATACTTCAAACTTCAATAAAATTTTAAACCTACAACTCTAATGGCTGCATACAATGGTGCCTGGAGCAATCACTGCTTCAACAGGACAAAATCCTAAACAACAACAAACTTACTGAGTGAGTAGGGGAAACACGTGCAACTGCAGGCACAAACTTCTTTCCTTCTTCCTTTTCTTCTCAGCTCTGCAACTTCTCTCTGATCTACTTGATCTGCAAACTCTACTAATGAATGAATAAACATTCCTTTTTGTCACATTCCTTCCTTTCCCTCTCAACATTCAAATTCAAAATCTCACCTACCAGATTTATGTTTTCTGTCTATTCTATTGGTCATCAAGTGGTAGGTGGGCGTTTGGCTCCAGGGGCAAACGTCAACTGCTGTATTAAATATTCCAACAGAAACAACTAGGAGAGAACACACTCCCTGACTAGGTTCCAATGGTTAAAAATGATCGTTCAAAACTTTCAACACGCATAAATAGTATCAGGCAAGCTAGTCACACGAAAGGCCAAACTGACATCTAGCTAGTACAATTCCCTTGTCTTTGCTTTTACAATTTGGAATTAAAAAATATACAAAAGCATGTTTTGATTCATTTTATAATTATAACTTGCATTGCACTAAATTATCATGTAATATGAAGAACTAGATGCTTTTTCTCTATATTTGTTCCGACTTATTGGCCAATCGGAAGCGTCTCCAAAGGTTTCTCAAACACAAACCTACTAAAAATGTTTAAGGCTTTGTGTCGATAGATCAGTTCAATTAAAAACACAACAAATCATTCACTCACTGAAGGGTGATATAAATAGGTTTTGTTGGGGTTTTATGTGATAATCGAAAACTCTGTTTTCTTTTCTCCATATGATTTGCATATCCTTAATATGAAGATTAAGGACCTTTTTGCCCATAGAAACATTTTTAAATAAAATTATTAGGGAACAACCTTTTTCTAAAGTGCCTCATGGTTTAATTTGTAATTTGCTTTACCTTCTATTATCAAGCATTGTGAAGCATACAATTGATTTTAGAAGTATCTTCCGCTTGCGATTATTATAAATGTCTCTAACCCAAATAGTATGTCTTTACTACTATAAAATTTCATAGTAACATGAAAAACATGGGCACAGTTATTTCAGATTTAAAATATCAATGGCTTTGAAAAAGTGTACACATCTGAAAACAAAAAACTATTGAAAAAAAAATGAAGCCGCACAAATTTTGAAACAAGAAATGACATACAAAGCCTAAAAATTCCAATATTTTTGGTTAAATGTCGATTTGAAGGATGAAAATGTGCATATGCGTACCCTTTTGAGAATTTCATGGATTACGTTGCCAATTTAAACATGAATCTTGTTTAGGGTCTTCGTAGTCTCCTTTAAACATAACTGATTTCAAGGAAAAATATGAAGTTACCATCCATGAATAAAAAACCATTATAATCCTCAAGGGACACTCTTTTTTAAGATGGTGTCTCCCAATTGTAAGAAAGGTTAAATTTCTGGGAAGTAATCTAATGGATAAAAGATGTGTTAGTAATACTAAAAAATTTGGAATGAGTGGAAGGGAGAAATTTAAATTGAAAGTTACAAGTAAAATATATTTAAGTTGTGATATCATTATCAAGATTAAACATACACGTAATTTTTTTTGAGTCAAATTCATTGATCCATGTTTTAGGAGTAGTGGTTCACAAGAACCCATCTCTCATGAAAATGAGTTGGAACTTTTATCACTATTGCATTTGGGTGATGCTCATAGAGGTGAAGCACCAAGAGATGCAATCATTGATAGGTGTTTCATTCATTCTTAAGATCAATAGTGGTTTACAAGAATATCTATGATTTGAAAATCCTTAGAATACCTTAGAATCTTACACCATTTTTATGGTGTTGTTGAATTTGGTGAAATAAAGACACATTACATATTCCTTTTTTCCATAGTCTAGTCTCAAGATTTCAGAGGATTAGTTCATAGAATTACTTTAAAATTAGAAGTATGATTTCAAACCTTCTTCTTTTGTTCTTTGTTATAAAAATCTTCCTAAGTGTTAGCACATAACATCCAAAAATAAATAGAAAAAATAAATTCAAAAGTAAAAAGTAAAATCTTGAATAACCACATAATTCCCCTTGGAGGTTTTTAACAAATCATCCCACCAAAAGACTATCCTAAAAAAAAAAAACTACACACATATGGAGCCTTGGAGTCATCTTTGTGATCACACAATGTTTGATTAGCACATTAGAAAATTTTGTTCAAGAGAGGATAGAGTGCCCCTAGTGTTTTATTATGTTTTGTGTGTCATAAAACACATATCAATAAGAAATTCATTCTCTTAGTCAGTTTTGTGTGCAAAATATTGGCTTTATAAAGCCAATTTATTGAATACTGACACATAATATTTATATATCATTTTTAGTTTACCCTTTTCTTTGCGATGGTACCATTTTGAGCATGTAAATCTTTTTAAAAGGGTTACATTGCCAAACTTGACTTTGATCATAATATAGAATGACAAATTGATCTACAACTTCTTGTTTCTTCAAGTTTGTACAAATCTTTTAGAAGAAAAAGATGATATACTGCATGTAAATGAGCCACCAACTTAGAACTTATCATATTGCAAAATATATGTAGCAGTTGTTGTGAATGAAGAATATACTATGATATTAGAAGAGATGTCATTCATTAAAAAGGTTGTATTGTAGTATCAAAGTTGAGTGAATGTGAAAAGTTGGGCTTGAGGATGTTTTGATGAGTATAGATTTATATCATTATACTTTATTTATTTCTCAAAATTGTTTTATAATAAAGTTTGAAAAAAGGATGTATGAAAGCTTAATAAATTTAAGGGGAGAACAAATTTAGACTTGACGTCATCAAAGGAAATACTGGCACATTCTTTATTGATATTGACATCTATTTTTTTATATGGCTACAAATTATGTTTGTACTCTATGTTACCCCTAAGAGGATCTTCAAAGGTTTCAATGCTACATTTGGTAGTTTGATATAACAAGATCATATTGGAGGATGGAGGAAATGAGGGTAGGAGAATAATTTCGATCTTGAGCTAGCTTCTCACTTAGAGGTGGTTTATAGAATGAGAACAACTTTTTATTTGTTTCCCTAAGGAAAAGAGGGAGGCTTCCATTTATCGAACTCCTCTTTATGGAGAAAACAAGGTTCATGTAGATAATTGTTATCTTCTCAATTTTGCAAAGTTTTAATTTTTTTTTTTCAGATAGTTGAGTGTGTCGTGATCTACATTAGAGTTGTTTTAGTTTGCAAATGATAGAGTTTGTCTCAGCCTATAGACATGGAGGGGTGGTAGAGTCACCTAAAATTCTAACATGGTATCAAATGTTGGCATTATGGTGGAGTTTGGTGAAGTGGTTAGATGCAATGCTATTTTTGTTGGCATTTGTGAATGAAGAATATGTGCAATAGTTGTTGGCATTACTTCTCATAGTACAAAATATATGTAGTAGTTGTTGTGAATGAAGAATACACTATGATATTAGAAGAGATGTCATTCATAAAGAAGGTTGAATTTTAGTTTCAAAGTTGAGTGAATGTGCAAAGTTGGGCTTGAGGATGTTTTGATGAGTATAGATTTATATCATTATACTTCATTTATTTCTCAAAATTGTTTTAAAAGAAAGTTTGGAAAATGGATGTATGAAAGCTTAATAGATTTAAGGGAAGTACAAATTTAGACTTGATGCCATCAAAGGAAATATTGGTACATTCTTTATTGATATTTCCATCTATTTTTTTATATGACTACAAATTATGTTTGTGCTTTATGTTACACCTAAGAGGATCTTCAAAGGTTTCAGTGCTACATTAGGTAGTTTGACTATAACAAGATCATATTAGAGGTTGGAGGAAATTAGGGTAGGAGAATATTTTTCATCTTGAGCTAGCTTCTCACTCAGAGGTGGTTTATAGCATGAGATCAAATTTTTACTTTTTTCCCTAAAGAAAAGAGGGAGCCTTCCATTTATCGAACCCCTCTTCATGGAGAAAACAAGGTTCATGTAGATAATTGTTATCTTCTTGATTTTATAGAGTGATTATTATTATTTTTAGATACTTGAGTGTGTCTTGATCTACATTACAGTTGTTTTAGTTTGTAAATGATAGAGTTTTTCTTAGCCTATAGACATGGAGGGGTGGTAGAGTCACCTAAAACTCTAGCATGGTATCAAATGTTGGTATTAGAGTGGAGTTTGGGGAAGTGGTGAGATGCAGTAGTGTTTTTGTTGGCATTTACATTTAGATCATTGGCATTTGCATTTGATGGGTGTGATGATGAAGGTATGACATATAGTTTTGTCATTCATGTCAAATACCAGAGGACTATTCATTGAGCCAACAAGTAAACTTACTATTGGTATTTTCATCTTAAGACACTATCAGAGTATAAGTGCAGTTATTAGACATTTAACTATTGGAGTAGAGAATGGAAAACGTTATCAAAATACTATCACTGTATTAAAGAAGTTTTGTTTGGCAACCGACAACTAAAAGAAGAAAGTGGTTAACTATAAGATCTATGATCAAGATTGTGTGTAGGCTTAGCAAAGGAAAAAGACTTAAAAAGATTGAGATGAAAAAAAAAGAGAAGAGAAGTGAAGAGAAGCTAGCGAACAACATAAAAAATGAAAGACCATTATAGAGAAAGAAGGCTAGAATAGAGTAGAAGAAGGGATATGACAAGCTTAAGGTAGAAGTAAGAATTAGGTCAGGTGATCTTGTACAAACACTTAACTAGTTTTATACAAGATTTGTACAAATCCTCAAAACTACAAGTTTGTGTATGAACTTTTGTGAATCCTCTGACAAGGTGAATGCCAGGAAAGGTGGGATAAAATCTCATTATTGAGTAGTTTTAACACAATATCAATCACTTTTTATCAAGTTAGTTTCTCAGAAGGAAACATTATTGTATTCCTAATCAACAACCTTTTAGACTACAGTAAAAAAGTTGTGGGTATCATCCCCGCCATAGTTTTTCCCTTTGACCAAGGTTTTCTGCGATACCAAAATATGTGTGTTATGCATGTGTGAATTTCTTATGTGTTAGTATTATTTACTTGCATGCATATAATCTTTAAGTTAAAACTCACACTATCAATTACATGGAAGGTTTATTGGGTTAAAGATGTTACAAATCATTTGTTAATGAGGAGAAAACAATTTAATGGTTAAAATTGATAAGTATGATTCACCCACCTTGCCCCCACCCTCTTAGTACTTAATCTTTCCAACTAATAATTAAAAATTGGTATCAGAGCTTTGTTGTCTTAAAGGAAGTTTGAAAACTTGAGAGTATATTTGGGAACATGGAAAAGTATAAGAAGGAAAAACAACTTGAAGAAGCAATAGATAACGCCATAGCTCAAAATGAAGAATTAAAGAGAAATTTTAAAGTCTCATCTGCAAAAAGAAGAACTACCAAAAAATTACATACAAGCCTTGAAGATCTTGAAGAAATTTTCCAAAACAATACAAATTTAGAGGCAGTTGATGTAGTAGTAGACAATTTATTGGACACAAACACTATGTTTGAGAAAAACCTAAAACAAGTTAAAAGGGAACTTGAAAGTCAAGCTTTAAGAATGATTGAACTATTGGAAAGAATGAAGACTGTCAAAGATGAAAAAGGAAAACTTGAAACCAATAAGAGACATCTAGAAAAAGGGATTAGAGATAAGGATAATGTCATTCTAGAACTACAACATGAAAACAATACATTGAATGGATATATGAGTTATACAAATGAACAAAATAGACATATCCTTGTTGAGAATGAAAGATTAAGAAAATAAGAAGAACTTACAAGTGAATTGAAGATAGAACAAGAAGTAAATGAAAAGCTTACCAAGTTTGATCTAAGCATGAAAAATATTGATGAACAATTAAAAGGGCAAAGAGATTTGACAAGACAACTATATCTGGCTAAATCGATAACAACAAGCTTAAAATTAGTGAATCATCCAAAATTGCCACAAAAATGACATCACAACCAACCAAACCAATCTATAACCAACTCAATAAACCTACTTGATATAACTATGAAAAATCAAGACACACAACAAATGTGTGTAGGAGTAGACCATCTAATATCTCATTGGAAACATATTTCAATGGTTATTTGATATAACTATGATAAATACAAACACAAAATAAGAGATTGTAGAGTAAAAAAATTAAACATTTCTAAGGAAGGAAACTTCATGGGTTATTGTTACACATGCAACATATTTGGTCACAAAGTTGAATATTATAGAAACAGAATGTCACCGACAAGGAAACCAAGAAACATGGAATGTAACAACAGTGATTATCTTGGACACATAGCAAAATATTATAGGTTCATAAATCCTAGAGATGGTGCAAGATCGACACGTCTATCATGCTACATCTATCACAAGTACGACCATATAACACAAAATTGCAGATATTGACAAGCTATGAATACAAACAATGAAGGGATGATATGATAACTAAAACAATAAAGAATCACAACAAATACGTTTGGATAAAAAAGGTAGACAAGAGTGTATTCAAAAACAATTCACCCAATCTAATTCAAGAAGGGACACCCTTGAATTGAGTCAACAAGTATTGCTTAGGGAATCGTAACAATGGTAAAATCCTATTCCATCTCCTATAAGATAGATAAGAGTATTAAACAAGAAAAGTAAAAATGGATGCCTATTGTAACACCATTGGTGAGGAATGGTAATCTCTATCGACTAGAGTAATACCTATCAGAGAAAAGTTATTGTTGTAAATGCATTAATTTCTTAGTTAACCATATGCTTACTTTTTCAGCTATAAGTATGTGTAAAGGCAATTCATTCGATACCTTACTCTCTAAAGTTACCAAGTGTAAAAAGAATTCTAAAGCAATTTATTGTGAGTGTTAAAAGTAAGAATTTTTTCCAAAAGCAATTTGTGCCCTCATTTGTAGAAACCAAAAAAAACTATGTATGGTGTGTATGTTGAGTTAGCAGAAAATTTCTAGAGAAAATGACAACTATTGTAAAGACACCCTTAGTTATGAGCATCAATGAGGGCCCAAAACCAAAATGTGAAGTTTATGCTATGGATTCAAGCGTAATAGATAATGTGGGAGCTCTATTGTCACTATTTTCGAGAGTATTTTTGATTGAGGACACCAAAACTTTTATTCATAACAAAATTGTAGTGGTGGGTAATGCAGGAATCAAAGAGATGTACAACAAAGAACCATATGTAGAGGGTATGTGCAGGATCATGGTGTGCCAAAAAGTGGCGATGTGAAAAACACGTAGTTTTGAAATGCCTAAAAGCATTTCAAAATGTGCTTTGACTTTTTTCCCACCCATCCTAGTACCAAACCAAAAATGTAATACCTTGCCTGATTAGGTATCCGATTTGGGAACGGGTATCCAATTTATGTTCCCAAATGGTGGAGCCAAATTCAAATGTAAAGGGAGTGGGGACCAATTTTTAAGTTGCATCAAGTCCTAGTATAATATAGTTATAATATAGCTATAGCATAATTGGGGGGGACCAATTATTATATATATTTACTAAAATTTATTATATAGTATTAAATAATAATAATAATTTATTATATAATTATTTATATATAGTTATTACTTATTATATATAAAAATATTATTTATTATATAATTATTTTATATATAGTTATTATATATTATTATATAATTATATATCATATATATTATTATTATATATTATATATATTATTAACCTAAGTTAATAAACTATATGATGATGTATGTTCCTAGGGGTCCCCCTAGGGACATACATGTCTTCCAATGAGTCCAAATGGGTCATGGGATACCCTAATTATATATCATATATTATATATATTAGTAACCTAAGTTAATAAACTATATGATGATATATGCTCCTACAAGTCTCACTAGGGACATACATGTTTTCCAATGAGTCCAAATGGGTCATGGGATACCTTATGACCCATTTTGACCCATTATATGACAACCTATCTTCCTAAGGGTCAAATGATGCCTAGGGACATATATCTTGTGTTTTAATGGGTAGAAAGGGGTTATGGAGTATCCTATGACCCTTTCAAGCCATTACATGACAACATACATTCCTAGGAACATATGTTGTCATGTAATGGGCCAAAAGGGGTCATAGGTTATTTGATGACCCCTTTTGACCCATTGGAACACAACATTTATGGCCCTAGGGTATTAGGACCCCTAGGAATATATGTTATTATGTAATGGGTCAGAATATGAACCATTGGAGCACAACATACATGATAATAAGGGTCCTAGGACACCTAGCAACATATGTTTTCATGTAATGTGTCAAAAGGGGTCATAGAATACCCTATGACCCATTTCTACCCATTGGAATATAAGAGTTATGTCCCTAGGGGTAATAGGATACCCTATTACCCCTTTCTATCCATTGGAACACAACATATATGTCCCTAGGGGCCCTAGGATTCATAGGGACATAAGTTGTCATATATTTGATTGAAATGGGTCATAGGTTATCCTATGACCCCTTTCAACCCATTTCAGCACAACATATTTGTCCCTACAGGTCTTAGGACCCACAAGAACATATTTTGTCATGTAAAGGGTCGAAATTGGTCATAGGATATCATTTAACCCAATTCAACCCATTGGAAACCAACATGTATGTCCCTAGGGGTCCTGCAAACCCTATGAACGTATTTTGTCATGTAATTTCAACCCATTTCAACACAACATGTTTGTCCCTACAGGTCTTAGGACCCACAAGAACATATTTTGTCATGTAACGGGTCGAAATGGGTCATAAGATATCATTTAACCCATTTCAACCCATTGGAAATCAACATGTATCTCCCTAGGGGTTTTACAAACCCTATGAACGTATTTTGTCATGCAATAGGTCAAAATGTGTCATGGCATACCCTATGACCCCATTTTACCCATTAGAATACATCATGTATGTCCCTAGGGGTCTTAGGTCCCTTAGGAATGTACATCATGTGTTTGAATGAGCTGAAAGGGATCATAGGATTTTGTATGACCCCTTTTGACTGATTAAATGATAACATATGTTGATAGGGGTCTTATAACCCTTAGAAAAATATATCATATGTTCAAATGAATTGAAAGGGGTCATAGAGTACGCCATGACCCCTTTTTATACATTATATGAAAATATATCTTCTTAGGGGTCCTATAAACCCTAGGGACATAAATCATGTGTTTAAATGGGTTGAAAAGGGTCATAGGGTAACCTACGACCTATTTTGAAGCATTAAATGACAACATATGTCTCTAGGGGTTCTATAACCCCTAGAGACATATTATAATCATTTATATGGATCAAAAAGGGTCATAGGTTAGGATAACCTATGACTCTTTTCGACATATTTCATTACAACATATGCCTCTAGGGGTCCTAAGACCCTTAGGGACATATTTTAATCATTTATATGGGTCGCAAGGGGATATAGGATAACCTATGACCCCTTTCATCATATTTCATTACAACATATGTCTTTAGGGGTCATAGGACCCCTAGGGACATATTACAATCATTTCAATCATTTGAAGGGGGTCATTGTATAACTTATGACCCCTTTTGACACATTTTATTACAACATATGTCTTTAGGAGTCCCAGGACCCCTAGTGACATATTATAATTGTTTATATGGGTCGAAAGGGGTCATAGGATAACCTGTGACTCCTTTCGACACATTTTATTACAACATATGTCTCTAGGGCTCCCAAGACCCCTAGGAACATATTATAATCATTTATATGGGTCAAAAGGGGTCATAAGATAACCTATGACCCCTATTGACACAATTCATGACAACATATGTCTGTAGGGGTCCGAGGAACCTAGGAACATATTATAATAATTTATATGGGTCAAAAGGGGTCATAAGATAACCTATGACCCCTTTCGACACATCTTATGACAACATGTCTCTAGAGCTCCCAAGACCCCTAGAGACATATTAGAATCGTTTATATGGGTCAAAGGGGGACATAGGCTTTCGACACATTTCATTACAACATATGTCTCTAGGGGTCTTAGGACCCTTGGGAACATATTATAATTGTTTATATGGGTCGAAAGAAGTCATTGGATAACCTTATGACCCCTTTTGACATGTTTCATGACAACATATGTCCCTAGGTGTCCTAAGACTCTTAAGAACATATTATAATCATTTATATGGGTTAAAAAGGGGTCATGGGATAACCAATGACCCATTTTGACACATTTCATTATAACATATGTTTTCAAGGGAACATGACCCCTAGGGACATATTATAATCACTTATATGGGTCGAAAGGGGTCATCAAAAAACCTATGACCCCTTTTGACACATTTCATTACAACATATGTCTCCAAGGGTCCTAGAACCCCTAGGGAGATATTATAATCATTTATATGGGTCAAAAAGGATCATAGGTTTAACACATTTCATGACAACATGTCTCTAGGGGTCCCAAGACCCTAGGAACATATTATAATCATTTATATGGGTCGAAAGGGGTCATAGGATAACCTATGACCCCATACGACACATCTCATGACAACATATGTTTTTAGCAGTCTTAAGATCCCTAGGGATATATTACAATTGTTTATATGGGTCCAAAGAGGCCATAGGATAACCTATGACCCCTTTCGACACATTTCATGACAACGTGTCTCTAGGGGTCCCAGGACAACTAGGGACATATTAGAATCATTTATATGGGTTGAAAGAGGTCATAAGATAACCTATGGCCCATTTTGATATATTTCATTACAACATATGTCTCTAAGGGTCACAGGACCCCTAAGGACATATTATAATCATTTCTATGGTTTGTAAGGGTTCATAGTGTAACCTATGACCCCTTTCGACACATTTCATTACAACATATGTCTTTAGGGATCTTAGGAACCCTAGGGAGATATTATAATCATTTGTATGGGTTAAAATAAGTCATAGGATAACCTGATGACCCCTTTTGACATGTTTTATGACAACATATGTCCCTAGGGGTGCTAGGACTCCTAGGAACTTATTATAATTATTTATATGGGTCGATTTCGACACATTTCATGACATGTCTCTAGGGGTCCCAAGACCCCTAGGGACATATTAAAATCACTTATATGGGTCAAAAGGGGTCATAAGATAATCTATGACCCCTTTAGACACAATTCATTAAAACATATGTCTCTAGGGGTCCCAAGACCCCTTAGGACATATTATAATCATTTATATAGGTTAAAAGGGATCATAGGATAACCTATGATCCCTTTTGACACATTTCGTTGCACCATGTCTCTAGGGCTCATATGACCCTTAGGGGCATATAATCATTTATATGGGTCAATATGGGCCATAAGATGTCTTATGACCCCTTTTAACACATTTCATGACAACATATATCTCTAGTGAACATATTATAATTATTTATATGGGTCAAAAGGGGTCATAGGATAACTTATGACCCCTTTTGACACATTTCATTACAACATATGTCTCTAGGGGTCCTAGGAGCCATAAGGACATATTATAGTCATTTATAAGGGTCAAAAGTTGTTATAGGATAACTTATGACCCCTTTCGACACATTTCATGATAACATATGTCTCTAGGGGTCCCAGGGTTCATACAAACATATTAGAATTGTTTATATGGGTCAAATTTCATTACAAAAAATGTCTCTAGGAGACATAGGACCCCTAGGGACATATTATAATAATTTTTATGGTTTGAAAGGGGTCATAGTATAACCTATGACCTATTTCAACACATTTAATGACAACACATGTCTTTGTAGGGCTATATTATAATTGTTTATATGAGTCAAAGGGGTCATAGGATAACCTATGGCCCCTTTCAACACATTTCATTACAACATATGTCTTTAAGGGTCTTGGGACTCCTTGGGAAATATTATAATCATTTGTATGGGTTGAAAGGGGTCATAAGATAACTTATGACCCTTTTTGACACATTTTGGTACAACACATGTCTCTAGGGGTCGTAGTACACCTAAGGACATATTATAATCATTTATATGGGTCAAAATGGGCCATAGAATGCCCTATGACCCCTTTTGACATATTTCATGACAACATATGTCTCTAGGGGTCCTAGGACCTCTAAGGACATATTATAATTATTTATATGGATCAAAATGGGTCATATGATAACTTATGATCCCTTTCGACACATTTTATTACAACATATGTCTCTAGGAGTCTTAAGAGCCCTTGATACATATTATAATTGTTTATATGGGTCGATATTATGACCTCTTTCGACACATTTCATTACAACATGTCTCTAGGGGTCCCAGGACCCCTAGGGACATATTAGAATCATTTATATAGGTCAAAAAGGATAACTTAGTTCATTACAATATATGTCTCTAGGGGACGTAGGACCTCTAGGGACATATTATAATCATTATTATGGTTTGAAAGGGTTCATAGTATAACTTATGACCTCTTTCGATACATTTCATGACAACACATTTATCTAAGGGTCCTAAGACCCCTAGAGACATATTAGAGTCATTTATATGGGTTGAAAGGGGTTATATGATAATCTATGAACCTTTTTAACACATTTCATTACAACATATGTCTCTAGGGGTCCCAAGATCCCTAGGGACATTATAATCATTTATATGGGTTGAAAGGGGTCATAGGATAACCTATGATCACTTTTGACACATTTTATTGCAACACGTCTCTAGGGATTGTAGGACCCCTAGGGACATATTATAATCATTTATATGGGTCGAAATGGGTCATAGAATGTCCTATGACCACTTTTGACACATTTTGTTACAACAAATGTCTCTCATAAGGACATATTTTAATTGTTTATATGGGTCAAAAGGCCTTTTGACACACTTCATTACAACATATGTCTCTAGGGGTCCTAGGACCCCTAGGGAAATATTGTAATCATTTATATGGGTCAAAAGGGTCATAGGATAACCTATGACCCCTTTCGACACATTTCATGACAAAATATGTCTCTATGGTTCTCAGGACTCCTAGGGATATATTAGAATAATATATATGGGCCGAAAGGAGTAATAGGATAACCTATGACCCCTTTCAACATATTTCATTACAACACATGTCTCTAGGAGTTATAGGAAGCCTAGGCACATATTATAATCATTTCTATGATTTGAAAGGGGTCATAGTATAACCTATGACCACTTTCGACACATTTCATTACAACATGTCTTTAGGGGTCTTAGGACCCCAAGAGACATATTATAATCATTTATATGGGTCAAAAGGATTCATATGATCACCTTATGACCCCTTTCGACATCTTTCATGATAACATATATCCCTAAGGGTCCTAGGACTCCTAGGAACATATTATAAACACTTATCTGGGTTGAAAAGGGTCATGGAATAACTTATGAACTGTTTCAACACATTTAATTACAACATATGTTTCTAGGGGTCCCAAGACCCCTAGGGACATTATAATCATTTATATGGGTCAACAGGGGTCATAGGAAAACCTATGACCCCTTTCGACACATTTGATTACAACATATGTCTCTAGGGGTCCTAGGACCTCTAGGGACATATTATAATCATTTACATAGGTCAAAAGGGGTCATAGGTCGACACATTTCATGAAAACATATGTCTCTAGGGGTGTTAGGACCCTATGAAAATATAATAATCATTTATATGGGTCAAAAAGTGTCATAAGATAACCTATGACCCATTTCAATGCATCTCATGACAGTATATGTCTCTAGGGGTTCCAAGACCCCTAAGGACATATTAAAATCATTTATATGGGTTGAAAGGGGTCATGAAATAACCTATGACCCATTTCAACACATTTAATTAGAACATATGTCTCTAGGGGTCCCGAGACCCCTAGGGACATATTATAATCGTTTATATAGGTTGAAAGGGGTCATAGGATAACCTATGACTCCTTTTGTAAGGAAACTTGGCAACAAAGAATATAACCATTTCCACATAACCCATAATAGATCTAAAATAAATATGGAATTAAAATCCACATGCAAGAGAATAGACAACATACCCATAAAATTGTGACACAAGATATACCCTGGGAAACCCTCATTGAGGGAAAAACCCAGCCTCCAAAAGCATCCATCACCATGTATTATTCAGCAAAAGATACCATTGCCATACATCCATGGAAGCCTTCATGGCTATAGCCACAACCAAGAAAACTATGTGAACAAGCATGAATCCACACATCCTATGCCATGCTTTCAACCTTCACAAATGCTCCCTTGGCTAACCTATCAAGCCTTGTCCCGCTCGACTCTTGCTTTTTGTCTTCTCCTTGTCACTCTACAACAACTATCTTTGTGGCTGCTTATATAGTAGCAAGTCCCACAAAATCACTAAGTGGTATTACATAAACCATGTGCTAAAACCATGTGCTACCTAACCCACTAACCCCACATTTAATATTGGACATTTAATTCTTTTTCCCAATATTAAATAATTACATCAAATATTTTTACAATGTTACAATACAACTCATCAAAAATATTCCATGGGAATCTTTACATGTTGCATGTCCATCTAGGTACAACATTACATAATAAAATAAAATAATACCAATATTATGCAATGTGTGCAACACCCATTATCTAAACAATCTCCCACTTGTTGTATACATTGCATAGGGTCAATCCGTAGCCACACAAAATGAACAAGGGAACAATCCCTCCTAGCACATCCACCATCATGGATCAAAAATACACCAAGTGCTCCATCCTAGTACCTGCAACAAAATCAAAGTATCCAGCATCTCGAACATGAATGATGTCACCTCCTATTATGCCACTCCCACTAGACATACATAGAAGCCATCCAAAGAGAAAACCACCCAACCTGTTGCATTAGAAGATCATAAAATCCTGTACCAACTAAAATTTCAAGCACAAATAACCTGATCCAATGGTAATCACATGTATCTGTAGTTGTCAAAATATCCATAGCTGAAATAGCACCCACAGCAAAGTGCCAAACCCATCCAACTATCCATACCTCAAAGGTATAACAAGTGAATCTTATATCACCGACATATCCAATCTATAACTTGCAATCACAAGCCTCAAGAACAATACTTGCCACATATATACCAAGAAGCTCCCACTGCAAAAGATAATGTCAAATCTATACCCAATCCACTCACAACATCTCAAAGAAGTGAATCCATGTAGTATCAAGGACATCCACAATACATAAACTAATATCCTGCAAGAACAACTCTCATAACAAGTCTCCAATGCTCTCCCAAGTTCAAAATAACCAACAGAGGAAAGAGATAAAGGAATAACCATGTCATCTCTCACATGACATACATGAACACAAACCAGTGATCACAATCTCTAACCAATCTCAAATCCAATGTAAGCAAAACTGAACATCCAGGAAGATAACCAAGACCAGAGAAACCATGCAAATCATAACCTGTATCATGTCCTTCTACACACACCTCTAGATGTAAACTGTGCAAGTATGATCTCCTCCATAAAACCCCAACAAGAAGCCTCAACAACACCCAAACCATACCATATAACTAATCATGGATGTAAGCCTCTCATAAGAAGATCAAACTCAATAAAACCATTCCTAAACCAAAGAATAACCATTCCTAATCCAAGGAATATGCCCAATATAAAACCATCTCCCAAACTCAACCAACATAATAATATATGCACATAGAGATAACCAATGCTAAACCATCTCTCAAATGAACCCTCTAGAACTAACTCATGTACCATAGCTCAAGATTCATATCCATGAAAGATAAGCATAAATATAATGCAACTGAGACAAAACAATGGGCTATACCTCTCAAGTAGCAAACTGCCAAGTAGACCAAGAGTGGGGAATGAGAATGCTCATCAACATACCCAAGTCTCCAACCAAGACTCATCTAAGAACAATCTCCTCTCAAGTCCATATCAAGTGACTGCCCCTCGAACTTCTTGCTGAAACCATCAACTGTCCCAACAAATACTTCTCTAATCCAAGAGAAATCAGCGTCACCACCATCTCTAGGTATCCATGAGCACCTGTAACCAATCAATCCATGCCAACTCCAAATGCAACATAGCAATATCATGAAGTATCCAGCTTATGGTCAGTGTACTCAATACCAAGAAACTAAACCAAGATCAATGTCAAAGTTCCAACCATGGCCTCAGGAACATAAACATGACAACATGATCTAACCATCTCAACCAAAGAGATAACATGCTCCACATGAACATACCATAACATGTCACAACTCTAAATGCGTATCAAGAGTATACCATGACATAATAATAAAACCATCCTCATACTAAGGATAACATGCCAAATAAAAAATATAAACCACACCTTTGCTAAGAACCCTGTGAGTCCTCAAGATGCAACCATCTCCACACACCATGAAGAAAAACCATCTCCATAAATCAGGAAGAACCATCTCCACATACCATGAAGATAACAAGTGTACCATGCAAATATCAAAGATGCTTCTGTAGCAATAGGATCTAAGACAAACCTCCAACATCTGCAAAAACTCAATAAATATATCAATGCCAACAACTCCCACTCAACCATGGTACCAAGTCACCTATGGCATCATAAAATCCATCCTCTCCAAACCAAGAAGATATAAACCAAACTAGGAACTAATCCTGCACTGTCACCCCATCATTGTCACAAGCTCCCACTAAATCGTGTATCCAAGCTATCCATGACATCATGATGAAAACCCATCCTCTAACCATGAGAATCAACCAAGGCATCAAACTATCAAAGAACTCAAAATGCACATCATGAGCTCCTCAAAAGAAAACAAATAACCATGATCCTCTACCAAGAAGATATACTACCATAACTGAATCAGAAATCCAAGCTAATGAACATCAAGGATGTACCTGTATAACCAATCATGTCATGCCAAAATCTATGACACCGTGATCACATCCATGAACCGAGCATCTGTCTCTCAATATGTCCAACCTGTCAGCATAAAATAGTCAACCATAATCCTCCACCATGACTGTACCTAGTAACAACATCTCATCCCTTCTACATGAAGAAAATAGTAAATCATGTGACTTAGGGCAAAGACAATCCAAATTCAAGCCACCAATCTAAATATGCATCAATAATGAAAGATCAATGGGCAAAGACAACCCATAACTAAGCTATAAATGCAACTTGTAAGTATAGACCGCTTACAACACTGCACAACTTCTAGACCCAAAAAGTCATCATGCATATTCAAACCAAACACTGATAACCATATCATCATGAGACCAATCTGAATATGAACTGAGTAGACAATGACATCAAAACTTAAATCTCTAATGTCATAAACTCACAATGTTACCATAGTCAAAATATATCTATAACATGTTCAGATCAATATATCAACAAATAAATCATGCCAAACCTGCACCAAATCTAAAACAATGTGTAAAGCTCTCCAAGAGCTTTTCGTTGACTACTCGAAGTCCAAAATCTGGCTCCGTATGCCCAAGTTATGCCCTAATCTGTGCTCAAAATAAATAACATCTGACTTTAGGGCTCTTAAAACTTGACAAAATTTTAAAATCACAGAACCAAACTTATGCCATGTTGTAGTGCTCTGAATTATCTTTCCAACGCCTATAAGAACTCTAAAATTCGATATTTTGAGAGAAAGTTATGGCCGTTTTACTAAGACAGTCATTTTACCATTTTCAGTACAATTTTTCATTTTTTATTTTTTTAAGTAACGAAAATTCTGACGGGATTAAATTTGACGGCCATTATGAGCTGAAACCAAAAAAACTCTTCCATTTCCTCTGAACATGGCCAAACTAGGGCATATTATATATCAAAATTTATGGAAATGTCGACCTGGATCCAATGGTGAGGTCTATTTTTACCCAGGAGGTCATTTTTGCAAGCTAGCCCCCAAAACCCTCATTTAAATGAAACATCCAAAAAAAAAATTTCTCCAACAATTTCACATGCCCAAATCTTTTAACATCCCATCATAACAACAAATCTAAAACCCTCAGATCTGCAATAAAACATTCATATATCTTGCCCTTTCTTTTATCCTCTCATGCATTCCCATGGATTCAATCTAGGGTTACAAACAATAAAATCATAGCTCTGATACCACTTGTAAGGAAACTTGGCAACAAAGAATATAACCATTTCCACATAACCCATAATAGATCTAAAATAAATACAGAATTAAAATCCACATGAAAGAGAATAGACAACATACCCACAAAATTGTGACACAAGATATACCTTGGGAAACCCTCATTGAGGGAAAAACCCAGCCTCCAAAAGCATCCATCACCATGTATTATTCAGCAAAAAATACCATTTCCATACATCCATGGAAGCCTTCATGGCCATAGCCACAACCGAGCAAACTATGTGAACAAGCATGAATCCACACATCCCATGCCATGCTTTCAACCTTCACAAATGCTCTCTTGGCTAACTTGTCAGGCCTTGTCTCGCTCGACTCTTGCCTTTTGTCTTCTCCTTGTCACTCTACAACAACTACCCTTGTGGCTACTTATATAGTAGCAAGTCCCACAAAACCACTAAGTGGTATTACATAAACCATGTGCTAAAACCATGTGCTACCTAACCCACTGACCCCACATTTAATATTGGGCATTTAATTCTTTTTCCCAATATTAAATAATTACATCAAATATTTTTACAATGTTACAATACAACTCATCAAGAATATTCCATGGGAATCTTTACATGTTGCATGTCCATCTAGGTACAACATTACAGAATAAAATAAAATAATAACAATATTATGCAATGTGTGCAACACCCATTATCTCAACACCTTTCAATACATTTCATTACAATGTATGTCTCTAGGAGTTGTAGGACCCCTAAGGACATATTATAATCATTTATATGGGTTGAAATGGGCCATAGGATGTCCTATGACCCCTTTCGACACATTTCATTACAACATATGTCTCTAGGGGTCCTAGGACCCCTAGGGACATATTATAATTGTTTATATGGGTCGAAAGGGGTCATAGGATAACTTATGACCCCTTTCAACACATTTCATTACAACATATGTCTCTAGGGGTCCTAGGACCCCTAGGGACATTATAATCATTTATATGGGTTGAAAGGAGTCATAAGATAATCTTATGACCCCTTTTGACATGTTTCATTACAACATATGTCTCGAGGGGTCCTAGGTCTCCTAGGAACATATTATAATCATTTATATGGATTAAAAGGGGTCATGGGATAACCTATGACCCCTTTCGACACATTTCATTACAAAATATGTTTTTAGGCATCCCAGGGCTTCTAGGAACATATTATAATCATTTATATGGCTCAAAATGGGTCATAGAAAAACCTATGACCTCTTTTGACATATTTCATTACAACATATGTCTCTAGGGGTCCGAGGACCATAGGAACATATTATAATCATTTATATGGGTCGAAAGGGGTCATAGGATAACATATGACCCCCTTCGCCACATCTCATAACAACATATGTCTCTAGGGATCCTAGGACCCCTAGGAACATATTATAATCATTTATTTAGGTCGAAAGGGGACATATTATAATCATTTATATGGGTCAAAAGGGGTCATAGGATAACATATGACCTCCTTTGCCACATCTCATGACAACATATGTCTCTAGGGATCCTAGGACCCCTAGGGACATATTATAATCATTTATATAGGTCGAAAGGAGTCATAGGATAACCTATGGCTTCTTTTTACAGATTTCATTATAACATATGTCTCTGAAGGTTCAAGGACCCCTAGGGACATATTATAATCATTTATATGGATTGAAAGGGGTCATAGGATAACCTATGAACCTTTTTGACACATTTCATTATAACATATGTCTCTAAGGGTCCCAAGACCCCTAGGGACATATTATAATTGTTTATAAGGGGCAAAAGGGGTCATAGGATAACCTATGACCCCTTTCAACACATTTCATTACAACATATTTCTCCAGGGGTCCTAGGACCCCTAGGGACATATTGTAATCATTTATATGGATCGAAAGGGGTCACAAGATAACCTATGATCTCTTTCGACATATTTCATTATAACATATGTCTCTAAGGGTCCTAGGACTCTTAAGGATATATTATAATCATTTATATGGGTTCGACACATTTCATGACAACATATGTCTCTACGTGTCTTATGACTCCTAGGGACATATTATAATCGTTTATATGGGTCCAAATGGGTAGGACCACATATGTTCCTAGTGGTCCTAGGACCCCTAGGGACATACATTATGTGTTTGAATGGGTTGAATGAGATTATAATGTTCCCTATGACCCCTTCTAACTCATTAAATAAGAAAATACATTCCTAGGAGTCCTAGGAATATATATTATGTGTAAAAATGAGTCCAAAGGGGTAATAGAGTATCTTATTACCCCTAAGCACATTTAATGTCATAGAATGGATCAAAAAGGGTCAAAGGATATTCTAAGGCCATTTTGAGTCATTAGATCACATCATTTATGTGGTTAGGGGTCTTAGGAACCATAAGCACACATATTGTGATTGAATGGGTTAAAGAATGTCAAAAGGTACCCTATGATCCCTTTTGATCCTTTGAAACCATTATATGTATGGTTAAGGGACCTAAAGCCTTTAAAAAAGAAAATTGAGAAAAAAAAAAAAAAAAAAGGTATCCGATTTGAGAACATGTATCCAATTTGGGAACGAATACTCGATTTGGGAACGAGTCCCTGATTAGGCTTAGTTTTACTTTGGATGCCAACCCTCCATGGTCAATGCAAAAAATGTCCCAAAAATGTGTTTTTGGTGTGTTTTTGTGTATTTCTAACTTCGATGATGTAGCTGACGACTTTTTTTCATCCAAATTTGATGAAATGAAAAGGGTTTCTTGAGAATGCTCTCAACTTTCTATGGATATAATCTCTATCAAGTTATGAGGTAAGTAATTATTACTTATTTTCTAAGGGAGTTAGCTACAAAGTGTTGATTGACATACTGATTGAAAAATAGCTATAACTTTCAAAATGTAAAAGATTTATGAAATCTAAAAGATGCGTCACATTCTATGCTTTGACTAGGATAAGAAAAAAATAAAAATTGAATTTTGAATTTTTGTGAACAAGTTAATGTGGTCAGACACAAGAGTTTTTAATTTTGAAAACAATATAGTAGAAAACTCATAATTAATTATTTATTTGGAATAAAAATTCCTAAAAATATGCCTCACATCTGAGCATGAGTCTACTTTTTAAATTTATAATTATATTAAAAAATGTTATCATTTGATTTTGATTAAGGTGGTTAGACATACACCTACTTTTTATTTTCACCTTAAATTTTTTGTAGTACTACATTAAAATCCAAACTTTTGACCAATCAAATAATTTTTTCTCCAGATAAGGCCTAGTAGTTTAGAAACTAGATTCAATTTCCTACAAATTATTTTCTTACAAATTTTTGATATAAAGTCCAGAGCCACTTTAAAATTATGTGTCAAGTTGACATAACCCTGATTTGTTGGTTTTTCACTGTCACTTAAGGCCATAGTTTGGTTGACCATGATCTTGCACATACCCTAGATGGAATACTGAAAGACAGTTATAGACATGTTGAAGCTCAAGGTCTCACACATATGGTGCATATGCCTAAAGTATTTGTTGATGAAGAAATTGGATATGTGTTGAGCCAAGTACATGATGGGTCACTCTCTCTTAATGAATAGAAGCCAATAAATATCACTAAGAAGATTGTTCACAAAGTCATGAGATTATCAACACAAGGAGAAGAATATCCTTTGTGAGTTAGCAACATGGACGAGCTTAGGAAAATAACTGAGAAAACATTCAATAAGAGAGCTATGATGGTGGATAAAGTCAAGCATGAAGGCACAAGGTTTGCAAAAATGATCATTGGCTACAAGATATATCAGTCCAACCATCCCAACAGTGTGCCTGAGACAACTATATGGACAACACGTGAGATTTCTAGTTAGGGTAAAGCATATAACTTATTAGGTTTAGTTGTAAATTTGTCAAATGTAAATATAGAACATTTGAAGAAGGACCATCAACAAGACATTATGTATGGATCTTTACTTATGTGTATTTATTTGTACATTAAGAAACACTTCCCTAGTGTATGAGAAGTTAAATGGAATGACAATAGACCCATTATTTATCAAATTAAAGAGTGTGTTGAGAAATTAGGAGGATAATTTTGGAGATTATTTGGAGCTATTTCAAGGAGTTTCAACTCAAAATTCATGAGTGTTGTTGGATTCCAACATCCATAGTGGAAAGGTATAGAGACACTTTATGTTTTATTTTTTATATTGATAATTACAGGATTCAGCTAGTGGAAGCGAGAACCTACTAGGTTCCATTCATGGATTATGAGTATCATAAGAAGAGTTGGTTGCTATGCTAACTACATAGTGAGTTTGTTGAAGGACACCTCTTCTTCTCACTTTAGTATTTATGGAAAAAAATTCAGCCGCAACGCCTTAGAGGCCCCACTTCCAAAGGAAGAGAAGATAAATAAGACCTCAAAAACACCATATGAAGTATCCAACAACCTATAGGTATAGGAGGTTACTCAGGTGACATCGTCATTACAAGTGATCACACTGACAAAAAAGAAGAAAGATAAAGGATTTAACCACCAAAGGAGAGTGTGGTCACCATTTTTGAACATAAAGAGGAAAAGGAAGAAGATAGTGATGATGAAATTGAAAAGAGAACACTAGGAGAGGAAATATAAGAAATTTATAAAAAATGATAAGGGTAAAGTATTCAAAAGGATAAAAACTCAACCTATTGCAAAACCAAGGAGAATCACTCAGAGTCAAGTCAAGACTCCATTGACATTGAAGAAGTCACAAGTAGAATTGGAAAGAGAAGTGATTTCATGGGAAAGAAATTAGGGAAGAAGGATGCACAAGATTCTATTGAACCCCAACAAACTAAAACAATACATCATTGACACATGTTTAGTTGGGAAAATAAATCCCAATGCTTTTTCAAAAATAATAGAAATCAACAAGAAGATGGTGAAGATTCATTGATTAAATACTTTAGAGAATCTAGTATCTTAGAGATTTGAAGGATAAAGTACCAAAGGAATTGTACAGTACATTATTAGTTAGATGGCACTCAATGCATCAAAGAGTAGAAGAACTGAGAAAATAGGTATTGAAGGAATCGTGTCATGACTTATCACTGAATGATATTGAAGTATGGATGGATACGTTCAGTAAAGCATTTATAAATAAGGTACTAACAACTATTGTGTTAGTTGATGAAGAAACCATTCTAAGTTAGAACATTAGAGAAGTATGGATTAAGGAGCTATAAAGAGAGCACAATCAAGCCTTTGGGATAAAAGAACAAACTTGTGTCACCCTTTTGTAAAGGAAAATGTTAACAATAGTATAATTGTTCACCTTCAATGATATAAAATTGGTATTACTACTTTGAATTTGAAAATGCAATAAACTAATGAAATGTGTAGAAATGGATGAAGTTTAGGATTACAATTTTTAATAATTATTTGGACTAAGAATTCATATATTTTCTTAAATTTTATAGATAATTTTTTACCTACTAAAAAATGCTAAAAATTAGGGGTTTAGTTCCCACCACAAAGCTATATGGAAATATACTTATATCCCTTTGATCTCAGACTATGTTATAGATAACATATATTGATAGGAAAATCAAAAATAAATATCAGTTTTAGACCTATATTTTCTCTTTATAGTGATTCAAACTTTAACTTGCCTAAAATCGATAGTTTTCATCTCCCACCACATTTTTCAAAACAAAACTATTCTAACCAAAAGAAAAATTATACATTCTAGAAGAGGACTCTCTCCTCTAGAATGTCATATAGATTTAAGGTTTTTTGATATGATTTACTATTTTTTTCTTTCTCAAAATTGACATATTTTTGAGTGTTAAAATAGGTGCCTGTAGAATTTTTTAATTACAATATACTATATCTAATGAAAAAACTATAAACTCTATATGAGAATATTCTTGACTTTGAGCTCGATAAAATGGTGTTTATATGTTATTAAAAAATATCATAAAAAATAGTAAGAGCTATTGAAACACCACTTTTCTAAAATAAATTTACTTCTTTAGTAATTGCATATAAAATAGTGTAAAACATGCATTTAATAGACATTTCCAATTGGAAAAGTGTGAGACCATACATAACTTAGCTAGAATGAATTTATCTAGACCATATTTTAAAAAAAAACTAATTTTTAGATAAAAATACTCAAATTTAGTCATTTTGATAAGTCAACCTGAAAGGTGACATAGGTTTGTACTTTTACCCTTTGAAGAGGTGGAATTATCAAATACTAATGATGTGCTTATTTTTAGTGAGTCAATTGGTTCTACCCCTATTGCATCTGATAATACATATGATAAGGAACATATCACTATTGAAGACATCATTGATAGATAGGAAGAGTCTGATGATGAAGACAATATTTGAGTTACTCTGGCATAGTTACAAGTTAGTGCACAAGAAACAGGAAAGGATATAATGGCTAGTAATGAGCAAAGCAGAGTGGAGATAGTTGATAAAGCTACATAAATCCAATATGGACTAGTAACGGTAAGCATGATTACTATGCCATTACTCGAATTACCAAGCCAAACATTTTTATCGATAGAAGAAGTATTGAATCCTATAAGAAAGAAAGATGAGTAGAATCCTATATCCATTGAACAACAATGCACACCATTGAAAATAAATATACCAACAACAAGTGAAGGTAACATTGACAATGAGAGGGATACTAGTGATCCAGGGAGTCAACCCAAGGATTCAAGAACACAACAAGAACACAAGAAGAGTGATAGCACTCAACCCCAAAATCATAAAGAATCTAGCCTAGTCACTATCGACACAAAGAAGAAAGTAGATAAAGAAAAGGATTGTGATGACATGGATAATGAAAACAATGGAAAGAAAGGTCACGAGGAAGGTTAGAAGCAACTTGGTGTTCAAGGAAAGATGGAGAGAGGATGAAGAAGAGAAGGAGGAGGATAATGATCCACCTAGTGATGATCCTCAATTTGATATATTAGAGTGAAGTGTTGAAGTTAAAGATGAAGGAACAAGTTTAAAGAGTATTAGGAATTAAGACAATAATTGATAGAAGGAGGTCCAAGAGAATCAAGAGACATGTATTAAAAAAGACATTGCACATGTTTGAACATCTTATGTTGGATGTTAGAGTCAACATGGATAAGTCAATACCGAGAGAAATAAAGGTATATTTGGATAGTATGGAGGCATCATGAATAGATCTTGAAGAAAAATTGACCAAGGAGGCTGAATATAAAGTGGAAGAGCAGACAAAGGAAATTTTGTCAAATAAAATTATAGATTTGAAAGGGAAGTTATGTGTCAATCTTTGTTGAAATATTGAACAAAGCCACTACAATGTATATTGCTCTACCCAACTTTGGTACATTCACTACAAAGATTGACACCAACATTGTCAATGTAAAAGACGAGTGAACAAGTCATATCAAAAGATTAGACTCAGCGATAAATATTGTACAACACTCAATAATACTAAAGGAATGTATTGCAAAGGAATGAGAACTTATAGCTGAGAAGGAGAAAATAATAACTAAAATTCTCGAGTTATAAGGAATGTTAAGTTTGCATATAGCTGTTATGAAGTGGAGTCCAGCGAAAGAAAAAGGTATTGTTCATACACCAAAAGTTTGTACAATAGAAGGTATGGAGAACATTGAATTAGAGTTACAAAAGAATATTTTCACCTTGCAAGCTTTGAAGAAAACATGGGACATGTTGGTGTCACTCACTGAATCAAGGTATACAACTATAGTGAGAAAATTTGAAATACTTATAATTTTGACTACATACATTCTATTTTGTCATGTTTACTAGCATTGATTACCATAAGCAAAAAGGGGAAAAGATTTAGATTGGGAGAAGATTAGAATGACAAGGAAAAGATAGGAAAATAAAAGGAGAAGATTAGAACAAAGGAGAAGATTCAAACTCGAAGAAAAAAGGATATTGGAGTATTAGAGACAGATATAGGGAAGTCATATGAATGAGGGAGTACAATTTAGAGGACACAAACAAGCATGTGGTTTTTTTTGTTTTTATCGTCAATGCCAAATGGGGAGATTTTTGGCATTTGCATTTGATGAGTATGATGATGAAGGTGTGACATATATATAGTTTTTTTATTGATGTCAAATACCTAAGGAATATTCATTGAACCAAAAAGTAAACTTACTATCAATGTCTTAGTCTTAACGCACTATTAGAGCATAAGTGCATTTATCAAAGGTTTAACTATTGGAGTAGAGTATGGAAGATGCTATTGAAATACTATCAATTTATCAAGGAAGTTTTGTTTGGTAGCTGACAATACAAATAAGAAAGTGGTTAACCCTAAGATCTAAAATCAAGATTGTGTGTAAGGTTAGAGAAGGAAAAAGAGAAAAATATTGAGATGCAAAAAACAAGAGAGGAAAAGTAAAGGTAAGACATTGAACACTATGAAAAATGAATGGAAATTATAGAGAAAGAAGGCCATAACATAGCACTAGAAGGGATATGACAAGATTAAGGTAGAAGTAAGAACCAGGTCATCTTATACTAACACTTGACCAATTTTCTACAAGATTTGTAAAAATCCTTAAAACTAAGGTACTCTGTTATAGGACTAACAAGTTTGCATATGAAAATTTGTAAATATTTTGACAAGGTGATTGCCATGAAAGGTGGGATAAAATCTTATTATTGGGTAGTCTTAGTACGATTGGTTATACAATTTTTTCCAGGGGAAAATGGAACCAATGATAAATGATGCAAAAAAGGCTAAGAAATTTGAACAATTTCTCCTTAAGCCATTCAATACAAGAGAAAGAGGGGCTTCCAAGAATAACTCTCGATAAGCCCTAAATTTGATTAGTGAAAAGAGAATAAAGGGATGTCAATACAAAATTTAGGAGCTAGTCAAGGAAGTATGATAACAAGTTCTCTTTCATGCAATGTAAGAAAAAGATATGAAAAATATAGATCTGAAATACACACAAAGTCCAATAGAGATCTAAAAGTAAATGTATGCATCACTTCAAAATGCAAAGAGGAAGATGTAATTTTGCTTCAAAACTCATAGATCTGAACTATTTTTGAACTTCCAACCATGAATCTCGGAATAAAATGATGAAAGGAACAAAACCCAATTTAAGTCTCCTTAGAATTTGAGACTAAAGGACTATGTTGACTTGGGAAGATGTCTTACAACCAGGTTGATGTAGTTTGATGCACTAAAATTGATAAATCTAGAAATCTTGCAAATAATAGGTTCCAAATCTGTAATGTGTTTCACTCGCACCTACAAATCTGTAACAAATTTTATGTGTGTGGTTGTTTGGCTATAAAGGGGTTTTCCTTACTCAACTCCCTATTTTGGTGATTTCCACCTCCATGAATAGTCTTTAGGAGAAATTTCATTTGTATGTGTGTATGCATGTAACACTAGATTCATATATTGTCATGTATATGTGTGTATGTGTGTAACACTAGGGTCTTCTTGTCTAGGATAGAGACTAGTAAGGGTCAAGCATGGAATTGATGTGTTAGATTGTCATATGGAGATCCAATCTAGGATTTTAAGGTCCTTGAAAGAGAGCATACCCATAGATTAGGTCCTAGTGTAGTGAATATGTGAAGAAAGAGGGAAAATGAGGATGATTTTCTAGGTCCTACCTTAGTTTCACCTAGAAGATGAAGGAGAAACAAAGAGAAGTGTGTGCTTAAGATGTAAATATGAAATGCCAAGATGCTAAAGAGGAGCTAAAAGGTGTTAAATCAAAGTGTGTCCAATTTAAGATGATACACAATTAACATTGTAGTTATCACTTTTCACCGAGTGAGTTTATTAGAAGGAAACATTATTGTAGGCCTAATCATAAACCTTTTGGATTGCAACGAAAAAGTTGTGGGTATCATCTCCACTAGAATTTTTCCCTTTGAGCAAGGGTTTTCTATGATACAAAAATCTATGTGTTATGCATGTGTAAATTTCTTATGTGTTAGTATTATTTACTTTCATGCATATGAATCCTTAAGTTACAAGTCACACTATTAGTTACATGGAGGATTTATTGGGTTAGAGATATTAGAATTTATCAATGAATGAGGATAAAATAATTAAAGGTTAAAATTAAAACTTGTACTAGTTCACCCCCTCATTTCTTAACCTTTCCAATTAATAATTAACAGCTTGGGTTGTGTATTCAAAATTTGAATTCTCACCCCTACTACTAGCTCAACTTCTTGTTGCGGTAGTGCAGTTCTCTTATTAGATGTAGCATGTTTATATAGGAGTCATAAGTTTTCTGTGTCTTCAATGACTCTCTCTCATTGGAAATAATTTAATTTTGTATTTTTTCAATTATTCCTCATTATGTTAAACTATCACCATTAAGTGCAACAATGAATGCATCCCTACCCTTCTTCATGATGTGGTAGTCATGGGTATCTTTCTCCATGCTTTCCTTCCTGACTTGGCGAAACCATCTTGCATGGCCACCTATCGATCTTCTTTCCTTTCCACTTTTCATCCGTCTACTCATACGAACTTCACTTATCATACTTCATCTAAGTGGATCACCTTTTTCATTGTCTCTACTGGACTCACACTTATTCTCTTCTTTAATCACCCTTGTGAACTAGAGATGCACATCAATGTGATTTTCTAGTTGTTTCTCCCTACTAGTCTTGGTTTCTTCACGTGCCTTGACATCAATGACAACACCTCTGGTAACTAAGTCTACTAGACTTTAGTCTTTAGGGTTTAAGACAATTATGCCAACACTAAGTTCATTTCATTTTTGTTTCATTTTATTTTCAATAGTCTGGCCTTTGGAAAAAAATAAAATTTTTAGCAGACACAATTAGGAGGCATATAACCTTGCAATTGACAAATCAAGCATTAATTTAAAAACCTATCCAATAAAGTTAGAAATCATTTCAATCAAACTTTTCATCATCAATCAATAATCATTGTCTAGTGTTTTGTTATTCATCCTATCAAAAAAAAATCTTATATGAGATGTATCCTTCCCAAAAGTAGACATTTTCATTATTCATAATGGGTATGTGCAGGATCATGGTGTACCAAACTATGGCCTTAAGTGGCAGTGAAAAACCAACAAATCAGGGTTATGTCAAATTGACACATAATTTTATAGTGGTTCTGGACTTTATATCAAAAAGTTGTAAGAAAATAATCTGTAGGAAATTGAATCTATTTTCTAAACTACAAGGCCTTATCTAGAGAAAAAATTATTTGATTGGTCAAAAGTTTGGATTTTAATGCAGTACTACAAAAATTTCAGGGCAAAAATAAAAGGTAGGTGTATGTCTGACCACCTTAATCATAATCAAATGATAATATTTTTAAATATAATTTTAGATATAAAAAGTAGACTCATGCCTAGATGTGACGCATATTTTTGGCAATTTTTATTCCAAATAAATAAATAATTATAAATTTTCTACTATACTATTTTTCAGAATTAAAAAACTCCCGTGTCTGACCACCTTAACTAGTTCAAAAAAAATCAAAATTAATTTTTTTTTTTTCTTATACTAGTCAAAGCATAGAATGTGACACATCTTTTGGATTTCACAAATCTTATAGGGTTTGAAAGTTATAGCTATTTTTCAACTAGTATGTCAATCAGCACTTTGTAGCTAACTCCGTTAGAAAATAAGTAATAATTACTTATTGAACTCGTAATTTGACAAAACTTACATTTATGAAAAGCTAAGAACAGTCTTAAGGAACCCTTTTCATTACATCAAAATTTGGTTAAAAAAAAGTCATCAGCTACATGCTTGAAGTAAAAAACACATAAGAACATGCCAAAAACACATTTTCAGGATGTTTTAAAGATGACCATATAAGGTTGGTATTGAAAGATATAGTAGGAATTATAAAGGTATTAATTATTTTCATTTAGTATCAAGATGGGTGGGAAAAAAGTGGGAATAGATTTTGAAATTCTTTGAGGCATTTCAGAACTACATATTTTTCAGATCGCCACTTTTTGGCACACCATGATCCTGCACATACCCTAATGTATCTTATGTTAGAAATTAAAGTACACGAAGATAACTAAGAGGAGGGGGGATGAATTAGTTATGCAATTAAAAAAATTCTCGATATCCTTATTAATTTCAAAACATGTAAACAATAGATGCAATAACTATAGAAAGATCATCATACACAATAACACCATATCTGTTAACTAGGGAAACCCTTGATCAAAGGGAAAACCCCAGTGGGGATGGTACCCAAAAAATGATGTACTAATATAAAAGTTCCTTATGAAAAGATGGACCTTATTAGGAGTCAATTAAATACAATCAGTACATATCAATCCTTGTTAGGAGATTCTAACCCTGAACTACCAATTGATTAGGAAGATAGATGGACCCATTGTCCAAATAAATTTAGTAATATCCTCACTGAATAATACAATGGTACATCAACACTGTCTAACAATAACTTATTTGCTAGATACAATTCCTTGTCCACTCACTATGCCTCAACTATACCAAACACTTTTTTGATAAAAAGATATTTGTTATTAGGTTCACAAGATCTCACCTACAAGTTCACATACTCATATTACACAATGTCTACACTGGATGATTAAACCCAACAAAATCATCCTTCCTTTAGACCAAGTCCTAAAATAAATTATATAGTCAGCCTTGAGGCTTTCCCAATTTACAATAATAATAATATAGGACCATCTTGATATATTACAATTACACATTACATTTACACTTTTGTACAATTACAAACAAATTAACTGCTCACAATCTTCATTACTCTTCACTTGATGCTCATTTGGATGTGCACATTTGATCACATCATCTTCATCAATTCTTCTACCTCTATCCAAGTCCACTTAACCAGATTCCATCTCCATTTAGAGATATAATCTAAACAACAATAACCGCATCCTAGAAAACTCTGTCAAAATTTTACCTTTACTAAATCTTCAATAAATCTATATTGTCTTCATATTTTCACACATGCTCTTAACTGTAGCATCTAGGAACTTTTTAGAACATCTCTTCAACTACACATAAGATTATCTTCATTTCTTGAACCTTGTTAAACCAAACTCTATATGCTTCTCTTCCAGTCTTCACAAAATAACCAGTATGTTGACATCAATTACAAACTCTATCATGAATGCATCACACAACCTATGAATCATGTCTCCAAAAATGCTAGGATACTCCCTCATAGGAGTACAATCAACATTCATGCTTAACAATCTCCCCCTTTGGAATTGATAGAAATATACATGAAAAACATCTAAGTTCCATGAAGACCAAACATCTCTTCTACATATGATCCCCCATTCATGTTGTCCATGAATGTAATATATTCTATAACCAACATGCATGAGGAAGGTGGTAATATCCCCCATACATCCACATATTTTCAAATCTTCTTCATCAATCCAATCTTCTTCATCAATATTTTCAAATCCTCTTCATTAATGATATCTCTCTCCCCAATTGACACCAATATGCAAGGATTTTACGTGTCTCTCCCATTTATATTATACAATGATATTTTTCATGTATTACTCTCCCCCATCAACATCAATAACAAAGGTATCATTATGTTAATTCACTTCATAAGATATGCAATAAGCTCAAGTGTTCAAAAACATTGTTAAATAATAGTAATAGTACCAAAAGTCCTTGATGAATCAACTCAAACATAGATACTCCCCCATAGAAGAAGCATCAAGAATCAAATCCAATCCAAATAAAAGTAGGGCTCCGTTACCATTGGATTGATGCAATTTTTGCATCAACTACTCAAAAGTAGGTTGGGGCATAACCCTACGCATACCTCTCAAGTACTCAAATATATCTTTTGGTAAAGGTTTTGTAAATATATCTACTACATGCTCCTTTGTGCTAATATACTCTAGTTTGATATTTTTCTCTACAACTTTATCTCTCAAAAAGTGATACTCAATAGATATATGCTTTGTCTTTAAATGTAAAACTAGATTCTTTGACATACTTATTCTACTTGTGTTATCACAATGTATAATAATAGGATTTGCAAACTCAATCCCAATGTCTTTCAACATTTGTTTCATTCATATGACCTGGTTACAATTGTTTGTTGCTACTACATACTTTGCATCTATTATACTCTGTGAAATACTATCTTGTTTCTTGCTTAGCCAAGAAACTAATCTTCCTCCCAAGAAGAATGTTCCACCACTAGTGTTTTTTCTCTCATCTATACTTCCTGCCCAATCCACATCAATGTATACACATAAAGTAAAATCACTTGATCTGTCATACCATAATCCAAAATCAGGTTTACCCTTCAAATATCTAAAAATTCTCTTTACTGCTGCATAACGTAACTCTTTAAGATTGGCTTGAAATCTTGCCACAATACTGATTGCATTATATATATCAAGTCTAGCGTGTGTCAAGTATTGCAATCCACCAAGTATAGATTTGTACTTTCTCTGCTCAATAGTAGGGGTTGCATATTTTCTAGATAACTTGTGACCAATTATCATACGTGTTCCAACAAGTTTACAACTCTCCAAACCAAATCTTTACAACAAGTCTTTAAGATACTTATCTTGTGATATGAAGATGCCATCTTTGTTCTAAACAATCTACAATCCCAAGAAATACTTCATCCCACCAATTATACTCATCTCAAACTCTTTTTCCCTTTCTTTAGAAAATGCTTCACTTTCTTCATTATCACCTCGAAAGATTATGTCATCCACAAATACCTCAACGATTAATAAGCCATTGTCAATCTCCTTCAAATACAAATTACTAAATTAGCATTACCTTTTCCAAATCTCCAACTTATCAAATACTTGTCCAATCTTGTATACTAGGCTTTAGGTGTTGGTTTCAATCCATAGAATACTATTTTAAATTTGTAAACCATGTATCCTTTATCCATCAAAAGAAAACCACCAAGTTTCTCAATGTATACCTCTTCTCCAAGTTTACTATTTAGAATGGATGATTTGGCATTCATCTTATACACATTGAAATTCTTGTGTGTTGCATATGCCAAAAATGTTCTTACTACTTCTATTCTAACAACAAGTGTAAATGTTTCCCCAAAATCAATTCCTTCTTGTTGTGAATAACCTTTACATATGAGTCTTTCTTTGTTTCTCACAAGTTCACATTCATCTTGTTTCTAAATACTCACTTAGGTCCAATAACATTCTTACCCCAGTGTAATGAGACTTGATGAGTCTAACCAAGACTCTGCAAGTTCAAGCTAGAGTCACCATTTCTGAGGCAATTTACCTCTAGACTCAGACTTGACCGAGTCTTGGCAGAGTCCACTTGGACTCATCAGACTCACCAAGTCCCAAGCCTAGGACTCTCGCAGGTGGCCAACACATAAAAAGTGAAATTTTAAAAAAAATCATTATTTTAAGTTTCCTTTTTTGGTTGTTATAACATCTAATTAACCTAAAAAGGTCATTCCACCATTTTCTTATACTCACAAGAGAGAGGAAAGAGTTAGAGAAGAATATTGGGGTTTTGAGAGAGAAATCAACAAACCGATTAGCTCTCCCATATTGGTTGCTGATGGTTTGTGCAACTTTATAGCTTGCACTAAAGCATTGAGAGGAGCTTAAGGGAGCATTTGGAGGAGGTTTCTACAAACTTGCATTTTCATTGTTTGACTTTGTGCAAATTTGAAGAGGTAAGCTACAAGCTGCATTTCTTTGTGTTGTTTTGTATTTTTTACTTCTCATTTTGTTTACATTTTTTGGGTCTCTACTACTATTATCTACTATTTAGAATCTAGATTTATTCTAATTTATGTTGATGACAAATTAAGAAGGCCCTAAAGTTTAAAAATCTGATTTGACGCTAACTTTTTTCTATTTATAATATATTCATATTGCAGCAGGCTAGTAGCAAACACATTGAAATTTGATATAATGCCTCAGGGTGAGGGAAGTGGAACTAGGCCTGCATTTAACCCTAATGCAAACCCAAGTGCAGTAGCAAGGGATAAGGCTTGGAAACATGCCATCCTGGGGCACAAAAAGGGAGTTGGTACATGTTGGCATTGTAGTGTAGTATATAATGGGGGAGGAATAAATAGATTAAAGTATCACCTAGCAAATATACCTAGACATGATGCTAAAAAATGCAAAGATGTACCCTAAGATGTTATGCGAGACATGCAAACTCTTCTAGAGGAAAACATAGAGAAAAAAGAATTGAAAAAGAACACCAAGAAGAAATGGCACAACTAGCCCAACAGGGATCTTCTAGTTTTTGCTCTCCATTATCTCCTACTCCACCTATGGATGCCATTGCATCTACAAGTGTGACCATTGGGCCTCACATTTGGAAGCAAAGATCAACACTTGATTCCATGTTTGCTCCATGCATGGCTCTAGGTGCACAACCATCACTTGAGAGCATGAGTTGGAACAAGGAGAAACATGAGTATGCAAAATTGGAACTTGGAGACTTCATCTACAACAACATTTCATTCAATGTAGTAAAGTACTTATTTATTTAAATTTAAATTTATGTCTTCTCTTGCTTTCAAAGTTTCAACTTTAAACTTTCAACTTTCAAGAGACAATAATATTATTATTTTGTTTATTGTAATTTGTATTTTTTTTTCAAATTTATTTATAATATAATAATTTGTTTAAATTTAAATTTTATTTAATTTTTTTTAGGTCCCCTTATTGGCAAATTGGAATCTATGATGTACCTGCTTGTGGTTCAGGCTTCAAAGCCCCTAGTGCTGACAAGCTAGGAGGCCCTATTTTGAACCAAAATGTGGCTGATGTAGAAGATGCAATCAAGGAGCAGCATGAGGTGTGGAAGACGAAGGGTCACACCATCATCATGGTTGGACTAATAGGAGTAGAACACTCCTCAACTTTCTTGTCTCCTCATTAGGTGAACCCTAATTGTACTTAGAGTCTTAGACATTTAAAATTTAGAAGTAGAACTTGTACTTAAGTGATTAAGTTTATAAATTATGAATTTATAAATCATGATTCATCATTCATCATTATACTAATTTGTTTCTTTTTCTTTAGATGCCATGGTTTTTTTGAAATCAATCGATGTCTTAGGAAAAACAAAAAATGTTGAATATCTTTGTCAAGTAATAGATGAAGTGATAAAGGATGTGGGTGAGAAGAATGTGGTGCGGATAATTATAAATAATGTAGCAAATTATGTTGTTGTAGGAAAGCTTCTTATTGAGAGACACCCTCACATATTTTGGACCCCTTGTGCTACTCACTACATTGACCTCATGTTAGAGGATCTTGGTAAACTCCCTTAGATAAAAATAATTATAGAACAAGGAAGGAGTGTATGTAAATTCATATATAATCATACATGGGTCCTCAAACTCATGAGGAAACACAATGAACAAAAAGAGTTGTCTCGTCCAAGGGTCACTAGATTTGCAACCAATTTTCTCACATTGAAATCTTTGCTTGATTCAAAGAGAGGTTTGAGATGCATGTTTGTTAGTTAGAAGTGGATTACACCATCATATGTAAAAACCACTACAAGGATTGATGTAGCTGATCATGTTTTTGGTGAGGCTTCTTTTTGGACATTGATTGTTGATATTGTGATGGTAATTCTCCTTTTTGTCCTCATTTCAACTTTTTTTTTTTAATGAAATTATGTTATAAATTATTGTTCATTTTTTAAAGAAAAAACTTAACGCTGATTATTTCTCTTCCAACTTTCATAATGATTGTAGTTTGTAAAGCTGCTTGTTATTTTCCTATGAATTGCTGATGGAGAGAAGCCCTTAATGGGCTGCATTTATGAGGGCATGAATAGGGTGAAGGAGGCCATTCAATCTTTTTTTGTAGGGAATCGAGATAGGTATAGGCCTATATTTGATATCATTGATATACGTTGGCACAATCTACTTCACAGGTCTATACATGCAGTGGCCTACTTCCTTAATCCAACATACCAATTCAGCCCACATTTCAAGGGTGATGATGAGGTGTGGAGTGGTCTCTACAATGTTATAGAGAGAATGTCACCTAATTCAATAGTTGGAACAATTGTAATCCATGAGATTGAATTGTTTAAGGAAGATCACGGGGACTTATTTGCATGAGAGTTGTGTAAGAAAAATAGGACAGAATTGATGCCTAGTAAAAATATTTGATTCTACATACTAATTTCTAATTCTATTACCATTTTAATTTGATAAATTCAAAGTTATTGATATGATTCAAAGTTTTCTTGTTTCAGATGCATGGTGGGAGATGTTTGGCACAAAGGTGCCAAATTTACAGAGGATTGTGATTTGTATCTTGAGCCAGACATCTAGTACATCAAGGTGTGAACATAATTGGAGTATATTTGAGCACATACACATGAAGAAGTGCAATAGGTTGGTAGTGAAAAAATTGAATGATCTTGTCTTTGTTCACTACAACCTTTGCCTTTACCATAGACAGATCCTTGGCACCGATACATCACCGATTGTATTAGAGAATGTTGATCCTCATGCAGAGTGAAACACAGAGATGGCTGATCCTATATTTAGTGATGAAGATGTGGATTGGGTAGATTAGGTGGATCAAGAGGTTGAGGTAGTAATGATGGTAGTTGAGGAGGCTAGAGCGTGAGGAGACAGAGTGCAGGACCTTGAGGCTAGGAGTGATGGATCCTATTCTGATGATGAGGATGATGATGAGGATGAGGATGAAGTTCAAGCTCAACCTCACACATAGGGAGAGAGGATGACTCTACAGTCTTCCATGACTTATCTTAGGCACACTCGTAGGAGGACATAGACTACTATGAGCCTTAGTCTTCTAATTGTTATTTTGATATATGTTTTGAACTTTTGATACCATGGATTTCATAATTCATGAATATTATAGGCATTTGAGTCTTTGACACTGGAGTGTTACTATGTTCATTACTTTAAGTTTATCCTTTATAGTTTATAACTTTATATTGTGTTATTCAAAATTTTCCTTCAGAAATTTACTTTTATACTTATGTCATCTATGCAAAAATTGTGTATGTGCATTAAGTAGCTTCTGTTTATCTCAATTATTGTGTATTTGATGTTAATTGACTAAAAGATGCATGAAACAATCTTAAAATCCTTAAAAATCTTTGAATTTCATGGGTTTTTCAATTTTCCTAGTCCTTGTCGAGTCCTTGTTGAGTGCAGTCACCGAGTCTGAGCTTGAGTCAAATTTTGACTTTCTAAGTCAGAGGCAAGTATGACATAACTATGTCTTACCCATAGGTCTAGGAACCAATTCCCATGTATTGTTCTTTTCTGTAACCCCCTGCTTGAGAACCCAAAAGAAATAAACCTAGTATGTTACAAAGTTTATTTAACTATATTTTTTTGAAAATTTAAACATAAAAGAAACAATTTAGAAGCAATATAAACAAACAAAATATTTACATAAGTGTAATTATAATACAGATTTCATTCTTGAAGCATTCCTTCATGTTGAGTCATGTTTTAGAAAGTGTTATTAATAAGTTTAAGTCTCAATTACAATATCCCTGATCATAAAGAAATAATAGATACACCATCTCATTGGAAAAATCATGAATACATCTAATGAATAATCTCTGCTAAACATGTCACACGATATGCAAGAATAGATACAAGTACATCAAGATACAAGATACATGATAACTTATATACCAAAACTAAAGTAGAAGTTTCCAATATAAGAACAAGAATAATAATGGTGCAACTACATCAACAAACATCCAACATTAGCCAATCTAAGGGGGACCCAAATGGTAAAAAGTCACTACCTCTTGACCGTGTGGTCACTTGACCAGGCTCCCACTCCCACTATGCAAGAGAGATAATGAATGATTTACATACGAATAATCAAACCATAAAACTATCCTAGGCAAGGAATCCCGATAGCCAAATTTACCTCAAGGTTACATAAACTAATAATAAAGAAAAGATAACCAAACTTGAAAAGACACTCATCCAAACTAACATAACATACCAAAATCAACAACAGATACAAAGTACAAATCAAATATCAAAACCATAATGATACAACCACCTCCAAATCAATGTCAAGTCTCATAAGAAAAATAACCAATAGATAACAACTATCATCAATAAAAACAAATCACCAATCACTAACTCCAACAATAAAAGCACCACCAATGAATAACTAACACTCATCAATAAAAGTCAATTGTTAATGATAATTGACATCCAATCAATAAATAATAACTCACAATAAATACACTATTAAAAGTAACATCCAACAAGTACACCAATAGTGGTAAATATAAAAAAACCATGAAGGAGAATCAAGCTACATACTATGGAATGTCATCACACAAGCCAACTCTAAGGTTCACCTAGTAGTCTCTTAGGACCATGCCCTCAAAGTGACTCTATGCAAAACCAAAATACCCTCTTGTGAAGACAAGGAAACTAGTCACACCCCTCAATGTATAATCCCATTCCCATTCTTAGCCTATACAAGTACTCAAGGAATGGACGAGGTAAAATCTCTAACCTATCTTTTAAATTTATCTCAAGGCATGAGAGAGGAAAGTGTTTTAATTACTATGTTGTCACTTGCTACACAACTTACAATGAGTTACATTGTCAACCATTTTGGGCTCCGACCCCAGTACAAGCCACTCCCATAGACATGCACTTAGACTACATTCCCAAAACTCATAAACCACAATTATGTCTCATACCACAAAAGTAATACTGATCAAATTTGGTTTCTTAACACACAACTCAAAAATAACATTGGTTCACAAAATCCAAGTTCTCATAAATGCTCATCAAAATAAATCTCAATTTGAATGATAAAATATATCATGACATCTAGTCAAATAATCATAAACGAAACCTCAAAATGCCTCTGGTGCAAATCCTATCTTAGCCAACTAAAAAATCCACAAAGAAAAACCATTACAAAAATAAAGATCACAAGAATATGAATAGAATATAAGAAATTACATAATTTTTAATCATATGGTTTAATTCCATGATTTTCTATTGTTAGATTGACCTGTAAAGATGTGTTTAGAAATAAAGTAAGAATATACATGTTAAGGTAAATTGTTATGTTAATATACTTATTTAAATCAATATGTATTTAAATGTCAAATCTCTTTGTGCATATAAAATATCATGCAACATTATCATGTTATTAATTTAAATAATCTTAAATCATAAATGATTTAATTAATAACATAAAGATATTTTATTAGCTTTAAATATTGATACCAATTCCATTTCTAAAATATTACTATGACTTCTATCTAAGTCTAATATTAATATTTACTTTTACTTTAATTCAATATGACTCTACAAATAACTCAAACTTGAAATTATAATTATAATTAAGTTATTTACAATTTCTCTTATAATATTCAAATATTCATAACTAGATGATTATATGGTGAACTCCACTACAACTTCTCTTAAAATATAACTAAATCACAATTTTATAGTTCTTTGCTATATTTGTTGGGTAGATTGTGTTAAATTGTTTTTGCATCAATGCTTCGAATCACACTCTATTCCTAGAGCTCTTTCACCCTGATGATGGATTGTGGAAACACAATTTTATATTTATTAAGTTATAACTCCACTTGCATTAATAAATATATAACAAGTTATAACTCAGTAAGAGTTTAAAAAATAATTAATATTAAAAACTCACTCATAAGAAAGTAAGTAGTATTTATTTATTTTATTTTTCAAATAAATATATTTTTTAATTTAATTTTTAAAAATAATTTTAATTTTTTTTGAAATTAATAATTAGTCATAATTTTTTTAAATAAATCCAAAAATCCTATTATATTTTTATAAAATAAAAATAAACATATGATTAGTATTTTTTTGCATGTCTTTGATCTCTGAAAATCATGCAACCATAGTATACTTAGTTTTCTATGTTTAGTATATTTGTTTTCACATGGATGTAGAAGTTTAGTTACAACATGCTTTCCTCTCAATTAATTTTTTTCTTTTCTAATCAATTTTGCAACCAAATTATTTTAGATATAAGAGGAATATTTACCTTTATTTAGAAAATTCAAGTTAATCACATGGTTCTAAAGGAGAATTTAAAGTTGAAACCCTAACTATTCAATTTGTTATTTTTTCCAATTTTCTATAATCAAAATTTTCCTATAGTAGAAAGCCTCTTAAAATAATATAGTAATAATAATTTTCTAAATTTTTCTATAGTTTTCCTCATTCAACTTTTCTTGATTAATAAGTTTTTCCTTTTCAAAATCTATAACATAATTCTTTATCAAAAAATGAATACAATAAATTAATAAGCATTATGCAAGTACTTGGTAAGACATGAAGTAGACAAATGTTTCAACAAAATTCTACAATGAGTTTTCAAACCATACTTCAAAATCATAGCTAAAATCTAAGACAATCTGTGAATGCATGCAAATTCAAATCCTCTGAAACTTTCAACAATTCTTTTGCTCTAATTCCAAATTTTGCTCCCCAAAACCTGTGTATCTCTCAAATGAACTACAAACTCTCTAATAAAGAACCATAATCCTAACTAGAGTTTCTATTCTCCAATATTTCAAATGCCACTAACTTTATTAAAATATTAATATTCTAATTGTTTAATCCTTTCATGCATATTTAAAGGATTATTTAATTATAAAATTATTTTCTTTTCTTTTCCTCCACTTTACTAATTAGTGCAAGCACTATTTAAAGTGTAGTTTATTATTTAAATTAATAATTATTATTAAGGCTCATTATTTAAATGTAACTCTAATTTAATTACTATTAATTAAATAATTATAATAAAGTAATATTTAATATTTAATCTTTTAATATTACAATTCTCTTAAAAAAATTTCTAAATTAGATTTTCAAATTATATCTTTAAACTAAAACATATTTAATTAATTAATTAATTAATAATTAAACGTCATGATATTTTAATTTATCTTTAACCAATTTTCCATATTAGACTTCCAAATTAAGTCTTTTATATTAAAGCACATGTTTAATTAATTTTTTATTAATTAAATATGTTCTTATTTTAATATTTTCTTTTTAATCAAATACTATTTAATAATTCTCAATATTCTATGATTATCCCAAACAGTACAATTCAATCATTTACCAAATAAATCACATAGCCAAATCCACATAAAAGCAACATTATCAAAACTCAAGATTAAATAACATAGGCAAAGATAAACTCACTGGTTTAAAAGGGTGGAAAGTCAGATACATGTCCTCCTTCTCAAGATAAGTAATTAGGATATGGATGGGATTAGACTTGAACATTATCTCCCAATTCTTTCCATTGAGTTATTGCGATAGAACACGCTCATCTTGGCAATTCAAGGAAGTCAATGCCTGATACTTCCAAATTTGTATAAAAGACGAGCATGTACACGTGCATATATATCTAAGCTAAATAGGAAATTATAGGGAGAGGTACATTGTGTAGATCCTGACTAGCATGTGACTATGACTCCCTACCTCAACCATACACATGCAAGTATGAGGTAAGTATAATAATAAATCCTAAATATAAATAACATCATATTCTAACATGAACATCTCATCATTATGATGACATAATAAACATCTTTCTAAGATAGTACACCATATGAGAAAATCATAAAAGTAATTTCATTAACTAACTAAGAGCAATTAAAGCATCATCACTGCAAGTAGGAAATTATTACAACCTATCATAATCAATCGCTCAACATGTCAAAGTATTGCATTTCAAATATGAAATAAAAGCTAACACATCTATAGAAGAATCATATAGAGATTTTAACAACTAAGTCTACAATGATAGAAAAGGAGGGGTATTACATCCTCCTCCCCTTAAAATAGGCTCACTCTTGGAAGCCAACTATTACTACTAAGGTAACAAAAATGAAATATATAGCTAGAAAATAGCATTTAAAATACCAAGTGTTATGAATCAAAGTTTTATTTTCATAATTCTATTGTTTTCAATTTTGTTCTTTATATTTTCTTTTGATAAGTCTTGTTGTTTGATCTTGTTCAAAGTTTAACAACTTGTTAACTAATGACACACAATATTCCTAGAGCTCCCAATGTTGAAACTTGGACTTTGATACTAGATGTAATACCCTACTCGTGAACCCAATAGAAATAAACTTAATATGTTTTTGATTAAGTAAAATAGGTTTTTTACAAGGGTTCATGAAATCCACCAGTTAACTACAGAATACTACTAAAAGTTTAGGTCTAGCAACCAAGAAACATAATAAATAATAGGCCATACCCAATCATCAAATGTAAACAAAAAACATATGGCCAAAAGCTAGGGAATAGACAAAAAACTAGGAGCATCTATTGGGGTACCAATTCTTTGGCCAGCTCCAATTTCTTGAGCTCTAGCTCTCTCATGGCCTCAACCTCATCGGTCTTCGATTGGCTATCATTTGGAGAAACCTCCTCTTCCTCTTTTCCACTCTCCTTCTTTTGCTCCGGCTCTCACCCTACAAAGAATCATCCTCATCAAGTACCCTGGTTTCCTCTCAATCCTTTTCTTCCTTCCCCTTTTTGCTTTCCCCAATCATCAAGTGTAGCTGAATGATGTTATGATTAAGACCTTTTATTATGTTGAGGCTCTAGTTAGCCAAGCTATGGAGAGAGCTCTCCATCCTTTCCACTCTTTATTGAATCTCAGAAACCCTTGCATCCAACTTCCTTATTCTAACATTCTCGTCCCCTAACCTTTCTTGCCCCTGCATCCTGAACTTAATCTCTTCAATTTCATGGAAAATCCATTTAATGGATCGAAAATTGTCCTTCAAAATGTTGTGGGCATTTTTTAGGAGGTTCATCCCCATTTCCTTTGCATTTTCACTAAGAATCACCAAATCCGAGTCAATGAGCTCCTCCAATTGAATTTTGCCATCCATTCCCTCCAAAACCTTTGAGTGGATATGCTCTCTTACTAGACCCATATTTGCAGTGCTAGCATGAAAGTTCCTCCATGCAATTTTCCTTCCCTTTACATCAAGAGTAATAGTGGTTTAAGTTGATCCCTCTTCCTCTTTTCTCTCTTCTAGAGCTTTGATAGTGCTCTTCTTACCCTTACCAAGTGCCTTCTTAGCATCCCTCTCACCACCTCTTTTACTTTTGACCGAGATGTCATCCTTCTTGCTTACTTGAGCCTTACTAGTGCCCTCCTCTCTCAAATTTCCCTCCTTATCCATGTCCATCCCCTCTTCCTCATCATTGAAATCCTCCTCCAAGTTTTCCTCCTACTTTATCCTTCTCTCCATTTCTTTTCCTGGATTCTTTTTCTTCTTCCTACCCATATCCCTCATGATTTTAGCCACCTCGCACTATCCTTTGTATCCAAAGGGAGGTAAGAGCTCTTTGTCTCCTTAGAAGAATCTACCTTCTAGAAAATAGCCCTTCCACAAGTTTGAGCTTTAAAATGCTCATATATGAGTAATAACAAACCCTCATGGAAGGTAGGATTAGTGTATGCTTTCTTCTTAAAATCCATAATACTCTTATTTGCAAAGAAAAAAAAGTAGAAGGGGATGGAAATCTTTGTTCCATATCTAAAATGGTTTAGGATAACAAAATGTTGGGTTCAAATATTGTCAAACCTTGTGTTGAGTGTTATGTAGGATATAGTTGCCCTTAAGAAAAACCTCCATAGTTTCTTAATAGATGTGGGCTCATAGTAGGCACTAGTCTTCACTAGTTTCTTCATCTACTTTGCATCCTTTGCAAAGTCTTTCACTGCATTAAGAGATATTTTCTTATCCCTATAGAATTTTATGCCCTAATTGGGAGAGTTAATGACCTTGAAAATGATCCCTTCATTGACCTAGAAGTTGATCCCATCAATCTTCACCTTCCCATCTCTCCATGACTTAACCATAAGGTTAGTTATCTTCAGATCTTAGCCATGAATTTTTCAATGAAGGATGAGATTCCACCTTCCTTCAACTTCTACCACACCTTTGATCACCTCTTCCACTTCTCTACTTCTCCCTTTGGCTCTCTCCCCTACAATTATGTTGCAAAAAGAAGAACAAAAAGTCTATGTTCTCTAAGCATTGTGAGCCGAACATTGGCTTTTCTCACAAAATTTGTACTTTCCTCCAACATTAGTAAAGAAATAGTAATAGCAATTACCAATTTCTCATAAAATCATCCATAAAACATGCCATAAAGCCCCCCAATTATGATGCCTTTGAATTGGCCTGTGCCAAGCTTTCATCACTTTACAAGTTTGATTGATAGCATTAACTACCAGTAATACACTTTATGTTGCCCATCCTCCACTGGATTCTCTCCATCTCAATTAAACTTTTAGCAGTCGTCAAAAATCCCTCACCACTAGGCCATCTGTGTGACATGTCCCTCCTTATTGCCTCATTATCCATCCAATCAACAACCACATTTCCCTCACGATAGACATGTGACACAAAGACCCTTTTGAAGGAAAGTAAGATAATATGTTACAAAGGTTACTAAACTATATATTTTTAAAATTTAAAAAACATTAAAGTAAAAACATGGAAACAATATACATAAACACAACCTTTAGACAAATGCAATTACAATACAAATTTCATTCTTGAAGGGTTCCTTCATGTTGACTCATGTTTAAGATTGTTTCATTAATAAGTTTAAGTCTCAATACGATATTCCCAATCTTAAAGAAATAATAGATACATCATCTCATAAGAACAAGCATGAATAAAAATAATACAATGAAATATATCTAATGAATAACATCTACTACACATGTCATAGGGCATGCAAGAATAGATTCAAGTACACCAAGATACAATATACATGATAGCTTATATACCAAAACTAAAGTAGAAGTCTCCAAGATGAGAATATGAATGATAATAGTGCAACTACATCAAAAAACATCCAACATTGGCCAATTTGAGTGAGACCCAAATGGTAAGAAGTCGCTACCTCCTAATCTTGTGGTCATCTAATCAGGATCCCACTTCCACTACACAAGAGAGATAATGAATGATTCACATACAAATAATCAAATCATAAAACAATCTGAGGCAAGGAATCTTGATAGCCAAATCTACCTCAAGGGTAAATAAACTACTAATAAAGGAAAGATGACCAAAGTTAAAAAGACACTCATCTAAACCAACATCACTACCAAAATTAAACCAAGTACAAATCAAATATCAAAACCAAAAAGATACAACAACCTCCAAGTAAATGTCAAGTGTCACAAGCACAATAAGAAATAGATAAAAACTATCATCAATAAAAGTAAACCACTAATCACTAACTCCAACAATGAAAGAACCACCAATGAATAGCTGACACTCATCAATACACTACAACATTTAGGGTCAAATTGCAATGGCGATGTACTTTGTGTTGATTTTCATGTTTTCTTTTGCAATTGTCCTTACCATCATCACAATACTGACATTGGCATCGTAATTGTGACACCCTATGACTATAAACAAAAAAAGAAGAAAACATGACATAAATAATTCATCAGTTATTTTGATTATCAGGAGTTATGTGAGAAAGAGGGTTGAGTGCTATGAATGAGGGTGGAGAGCTATGAACATTGATGTTCCCTTCGTTGCTATGATCTTTGCATTTCATTGTTGTGATCTCTGCATTTCATTGTCATGACCTTGGTCTATGATTTTGTTGTTGTGATCTCTGCAATTTGTTTTTGTGCCCTTGCTATGTGATTTGGTTGTCATGCCGTTGTAATCTCTACATTTTGTAGTCATGGCCTTGCTCTGCAATTTGGTTACCATGCACTTATGATCTTTGCATTTTGTTGTTGTGCCCTTTCTCTGTGATTTCATTTTCATACCCTTGCTTTGTGATTTTTTTTCCATGTTGTGCCCTTCTAATCTATTTACCCTTGCTCTATAATTTTGTTGACATGCCCTAGCTCTGTCATTTTCTTCAACGGCTATGTAAATTTTTGTTTCTTTTCCTTCTAAACAGGTTTCTCTTTATATTTCCTTCTAAACATGTATATTTAAATATCTATTTTAAGGTGCTTATTACATCTAGCACAAAAGAAAAATTGATCTAGTTGCATACATATTCCAAAATCCAAATAATAAAACAATAAAACTCACTCAACCCATGCTAAGTGACTTACCTCAAGATCCTCCACAAAAATAGTGCAGACCAAGAAAAAAGGACAGAGTTCACAAGAAATTTTACAAAAGCACATCATAGTAGATATTTTTAGAAAGAAACTAGCCATAACCTAGTAAATTGGGTCTAGTTGTTGATTAGTTGGGTTGATTACAAATTTGTGTAGAACTGTCATCATATTAGGTGCAATAAAATGGACAATCAGTTGTTCCCATCTATTATGATCAAATACAGTTTTCCATGGTATTTCTACAAGCCACATTATAGTATGGTATTTCTACAAGCCACATTTTGTATGAATATTACTCATAAAACCAATCAATTCCAAAAATTCTAGTCTCTTGAGGCCTCTTGCCCAATTTTTCACGTGCTTGTCTATGTTTCCATATTGTGCATATTCTGCGATTATTGTATTCTATGTAATTATCACTCTACTTTTTATCCATCTCATGGGATCACGTCTCTATTGACACATTATAACAAATGATTTATGGCTCCGTTCACTATGGTGCCTCTGTAAGCTTTCTCCATTCTACGTTAGTATGGTGTCCTCTAGTTCCAATGTGATGCTTGCCAATGATTAACTTTTGAATGAAAGTATACACAATCTTTTTAACAAATATCATGGTAGCATTCTATAAAATAGTTTACGTGCCTTGTCTATACTACCTGATTGATGAGTTCTCACTAAGAAGTGTTGTTAGAAAAGAAGCTTCACATTTATTTTCATTCCTCACATATCATTGTTCGATACTGGCTTCTTATCCAGTTTCTACAGTCACCCTTGCATATGGATTATTTTGAAACTGATTTTTATTTTATTAATGCTCAATATTTCATGGCTTGATGTGAATCTTTAGTTTAGAAACCCAATTTGTGAGGTGGTGATTTAGAGACTCCAAATCTCCTCCACTAAATATTTTGGCAATATTCTATATGGGTTGTCATTGAAGAGAACGAGTCACAAAAGGTTTGAAAGCTATCCAATAATTGTATAGGAATGATCTTTGACCGCGGGCTAGAAATTGAATTATTTTGTCAAACAGTTCATATGCATTTTGATTATTGTTACATTCTTGTCTAAAGAAACCTTTATAGATTTGAAACAACAAGTTTACATCAAGCATGAAACGCCAATCTCTAAAAAATTATGTAGTGTCCTATTGGGTTGGGAATATGATTTTTTGTTCTCCTAAACATCACCACAATGGATATCAAAAAATCATCATCTTCAAAACAACATGGAATAAGGTGACACCAAGTAGTATGTAATAAAACCAATGTTGACTTAGAGTATCTTGAAGTAAATTGTGATGAATCTCCACTGAATAGATTTGATCAAACACTTGGCATCCCTATTTATCGAATTGTAACTTATCGAGAATTTGGTATATCTGTGATTTCTCTCATATGGAAAATAAGGCATGTGGAGCAAGTTCAGGTGATGTGAGTTGGAAATGGGGTATAGATCATGGCATAATTCTTAAGGCTTTGAATCTCTAATACCAAATAGTCATACATGTGCACATATAGAAATAAGAGACACCATATGCCTTCCCATGTGGTGGCTCTAAGTCATTTAGAGGTGATATATGATAGGCCAAAAAATGAAGCCTGGATTAGATTATCACTTATATTCCTCAAAACTTCAAACTCACCGAACAATAAGATTCAACTTCATTTGTGTATGATCACTAAATAAGATAAACTATGCACATTATCCCTTATCATCTAGAAAATTCAAATCATTAAGAGGTACATGCAATTGGCTAGGGCACCAAAATCAAGGTCAAAATGGTTTGAGATGGTTCATCTTTGAATGCTTCCAAGAATTTGTAAGAGTTATTCTCATTACTAGAAGAATAACTTTAGTGAAGAGTTGAGTGTAAGGAGTTAAAGATGAAAGTTCTACTTTTGTGTAAATGTAATAATCACAAGGCTCCCATAATATCCTCAATATTGTCTAGATGTTGTTTCTATCGTGTAATCTTTTCTAAAGCCATTCCTTCTCTTTCGCTCTCATGCCTTAAATTTTGATTATCAAACTTTTGAATATTTACCTCTACCTTATCTAAAATCAACTTCACATTGTGTTGCAACTTTGGCATAGGTGTTTGATCATCAATGGATTTCATTTCAACATTCAAATTTTCAAGATTGGTCAACACCTTCACTCATGGACCTCTCATGTCAAGAAATTTATGTACTATTTCAACAACATTTTCTTGCTTATGAGCTAACTATTCTTCATGCCCATGTTCTTGTAAAATATTAATATTGTTGAACAATTGTAAACTCTTAGAAAGTGCAATGTGGTTATCATGTATGTATGTATATATAATAATGAATAATAATAATAATGTTTTCATGTATGCCAAAATAATAACTAACATTACCATTGGATCATATAATAATGAAATAATCAACCCAGTTAATTAGCAACTAGACCAATTTAACTGGTGTTTCTAATGTCATAGTAACTACTGCAACACTTTCTTGGATTCTATCTAGTAGCTCCCATAATATTCTCTATGTTGTCTAGTTGTTTTTTCTATTGTGCAGTCTCTTTCTAAAGTTTCTCCTTCTCCTCCTTTTGAAGCTGTTCCTTCTCCTTCGCTCTTGTGACTTAAATTTTGATTATAAAACTTTTAAATATTGTTGGGAATACAATAGGGAAAGTAAACTTTGAGAGTGGGGGAGGGGGTGGTGGTGAATCAGGCCTTCAAAACTTTGACTATTAAAGCATTCACGACACATCCATCTCACAATTTGCATGTAAACTGAAATAGCTTGCTAAACATATTCATTCATAGCATGAAAACAATAAACATTCAACACATATATGACATGAGATATTTGGTTACCAATAAACCCTCCATTGAGAAGGTAAAACTAGGATGGGGATGACATCCACAAATCTTCACTATTGGAATTGTAAAGTGTATCTAATGAAGGTTAGAATGTTTGATCATAAACTATGATCTACCCTATTAAAGGCTTGTAAGATTGTTAGATCTTACCCTGTTAAAGGATTTCAAAACCCTATTAGAAGTGTGCCTAATTAAAGGACTTAAACTTAAAATGAAGTAACTTCCATGTTAAAAGATTGATAACAACATGTTAGGACTACTCTATTAAGACATTTAATTGATTCACCTATTAGAATGTCTCAATAATGATCCTTTGGTAAGCACTCTGCTGCTAGATTAATAAAACCTCTTTGCACATGTATCCTTGACCCTCTCTGATTAGATATCTCACTTTTGTCCTCTAACTTCCTTCCTTTGTTCTCCTCTAACTGATTCTACAATTCATATCTCAATTAGCAACTCCTTATCCACCACGAATGCTCTATTTTTACGTGAAAACTTCTCTCTTTGAACATACAACATTTTAGGGTTTGCCTTCCTTAAGAAGACCTAGGTGACTTAGGGTTAGGTATGAATCAACGAATATGATTCACCTTTTTGTTGCTTAATCCATCTCTTTAATTGATAGTTTTCATGTATCGTATAGGGATCCTCAATATAGATTCATTGTTATCATTTATAATCGCAAAACAATCCTTAAGTTGGCTAAAAAATGGTTTACATAGAAGTTTGTACCGTTACAAACAATTATGTCCAAAACTATTTTATTTGGCACTTGAAGTCTCTAATGCTTGGCATCCACTATATCTTCAATGGTGTAACTTGATCTTTGAATGACTCAACATCCATTGATCACTTGGAATCAACTACTTAATTGGCACTTGAGTGACTTGACACTTACTACTTACTCGACACATACTAATGCTCGACACATGCTATATATTTTTCTTGACATGCACTATCTGACAACTTAGACTCAACATACATTACTTGTTTGACATGAACTAAGTTTTTTCTAGTAAATGACTTAAGTGTATTGTCACTCATATGTTAAACACAATCTAAGATTAACAATCTCCCCCTTTGACATGACTGGAAAAAAGACTTGGTCATGCATGAATAACCATAACTTATGAGCATAATTTAGATAATCTCTATTCGATACTTGGCTTACATAGAAAATTACAAAACTTCAAAATTTTGCAAAACTTGTGACTTATCAGTCATACCTTCAAAATTTTATAAATCCCCATGAGCTGATTGTCTTGTGCTAAATCTAAATACTCCTGCTGAGTAAATTTGCTTCAACTTTTGTGCTCTATTTTTGTACTAACTCCTGCTTAGTTTGGCTTGGTCAACATATCATCTCGATTTGTATAGGAGCCTAGTTCACTCAGTCATTATAGACACTACTATTGATACTCAACACTAATTATTTATATGAACTCTTTGCTTAGTTCTTGCCTCAAATCTTTCCTAATGAATCTTGATTTATGCAGATATGGACTTTTAACACATATTATGTCAAGAATTGGTGAATAATGTAGAACTCAAATGTACAATTCCTTACATACCTTCTTTGCTTAGTTAGAAGTAGTGTGATTGCCTAATCCATTGGATTGGGTGACATCGACTTCACTAGCTCCACTACTACCTAGTTCTTCCTTCTTTCTCTAGGTTTGATTAATCTGGTTCTTTGTCATCTCAACAATCTTTCACATTTTCTTTATTTATTGCTAGGTGTTGGTGCTCTAGCTATGCAATTTCAGCTTACATGTCCAATGTTGTGACAGCTACAACAAACCAAACTTTCATTCATCAAAATCTTGGATTTTCCTCTAAAGTATGTCCTTATGAAATTTTTTGTAATATGACCATGTTCTCCACAATAATGACAATTGTACCTTGTGTTATAATCCTAATTCTGGAAGTTACCTTACTTGGATGCATTTTCTTGATTCTTGATTGTAAAACTAGGTTTTGCCTTAGAATTGCATTCTTGAGCTCTATGTCTATACTTCTAATAGTTGTAGCAATATCATTCAAATCTAGGTGCAACATGTGTATTGTTGGCTTTGGATCTACATTCATGTCCTTGTTGTCCTTGCTTCTTGTAATTAAAATAGTATCCATTGAATTTTGGTTTAGGATTTTGCTTACTAGTCTTACTTCTATAGATATTTGTTGTATGCCTTGGTTTCCCACAATGATGACATGTTGGTTTGTTGTGCTTTGGCTTTGCATTCCCCTTTTCTCCACTCTTTGATGATTCTTCTTCTTCAATAGATGAAAGGTGCTTGGTATATCCTAGTCCAAAGGTGTCATTAGGTATTCTTGGTGATCTCATTAGCTCCTCAAAGTATCTCACAACTTCATTAGGTTTGTTCATCCTTTCTATGATCTCCTTCTCAAATCTTTTAATTCATTCCTTATATTTTCAATTTCCAAGTCGTTTCTATTCAATTCTTGATTTGCATGTAACAATAGATTCATCATATCCAGTTGATTTTTTATGAGTTTCTACACATTAAATGTCCTTTCATCAAGCCTAGTAGCTATTTGTCTCTTGTCTTCTTCTAAAATTATTTTTTCTTCCTCAGTTTTCCTTTTTAGTTTAGAAAATTCACATAGTCTTACTAATTGGATTTCACGCTCTCTTTTAAATCCTTTAACCTCTTCATTTAGTATATTATTTCTCTCCAATAGGCATGTTATTGCTGCATCACTTTCATTGGAATTGCCATTCTCAAGTAGTCCTTTGGTATCTTCTTCTCGATATAGAGTGTCATTATGTTGGATAGCCCATTCTTTTCTTCTCTTTAAGGATTTCTTCAACTCCTCTTTTGCTGCATCAAGCTACTATAGTATGATCTGTATGTCAAGCTTATGATTCTCAATGATCTTTCCCAACTTATAAGCCTCATCTCCAAGATCTTAACTCTTAAGTGGTTAGAATTCTTCTAAGAGAACAAATCTTTGATACCAATTGTTGGAATTCTATGGGAAAGTAAGATACTGGTGGGGGGCGTGAATCATGATCTATAAAATCTTTTACCTTCTTGAAACAAATCAAATGCATGCACCTTTAACTCATCTCACATCACCATCATGAATTATATAATCATAAACTGAAAAATATTTAACTATTCACCACATCCATAAACACGAAAGTAAATATAAACACATAGCACAAAAGATTTGGTTACCCGTAAACCCTCCAAGGTGAAGGTAAAACTGGGGTGGGGATGACACCCACAAATCTTCACTACTACAATAATAAAGCATGTGCATTAAGGCCACATTGTTTGATTACTTCTGGTGATCTACCTCATGAGGGGTCTACCCTGCTAAGATCTTACAAGACTTATTTAGTCTACCTTTAATAAAGGATTTAAACTTACAACTAAGTAAGCAGACTATTAGGAGATTTGTATAGGCCTGTTAGGACCACTCTATTAAGAGATTTACCTTGATTCACCTGATAGAATGTATTGGTACCTAATCCTTCGATTAACACTCAGGTGCTTGGTTATGAATCTCCTCTCTTCAATTTTTATATGATTGCCTATATGATAAACTCTATTGTGTCCTTCACTACTAGGTTTCTTCTCCTAGTCTTCACTTCTAACCATCAAACATAGTCTCTTTTGTACATACACTTCTCTCTTCACTCTGTAGCTTTTTCTCTCTTGATTTAGGGTTTGGATCCTTCTTAAATAACCATCTAGAGAAGGTCCTAGATCATGATCAATGATTCATATTTCTCCCTTTTTTCGCTTAATTTTTTCCATTTTTCTAATTGGTTACACTACCTTCATAGGGATTAATGATCTCTAAAAAATATGTAAACAACTCTTTAGTTGTCTCAATAATCATTAAATCATGTATAGAAGCTAGCCAAAATAGTTTACATTAGTGTTTGTGCCATTCCAAACACATATACCAAAACTGTTTTACTTAGCACAACAATACTATGATGCTCGATCATGACTAATACTCATGTTGTCACTTGGCTTCTGAATTCTTGGTACTAACTGTTTGACTTGGCATAAATAGCCACTCGGTACATGTTGGGGTTCTCATCAACCTAAGACTTGTTTGGCTCAAACTGAAATCTGGACAAATCCAAATACATAATTCAACCTTCATTGATTTTCTTGGTCGCAATGATGACTAGCCAAATCTGCCTAGGAAATGACCAAGTGTTTGACATTGATAGTCAACATGACTCAGAGATCAACATGTAAGTCCTTTAAAGAAAGCCACTATGTAATAATGACAAGGAGTTATAAGGTATATATTATCTTTGGTTAAAGTCCTCTAAATAGGCCACACTAAAAAAGTGCATGTAAACCTCTAACAAGGTTGGCTCCTAACATATCTCACTTCATAAGATTGAAATTTTTGGGTTCTTGGTACCCAAGTGGTTTTTTCGTTTATAGGGTTTTCAAGTTAAATATCTATGTCAAAATGTGTGAATTCTTATGCGTTACAAGTTGATTTTCATCTTATTTACATATTTCTACAACTTGATATAAGCTAAGCTAATACTCTGATACTCGATAGAGTAATGAACAATGAGATAATAGTTTGACTTGTGAAAAGATTCTAAGTTTGACATGAGATCCTAAATGCAGTTATCAAGTTGTTGCTATGAAAGTTTATGAAGTTTGAATTGGAACTAAATTGTTTTAAAGGCATGTGGGATCTACATATAATAGATTCAAACCCCCCCAACCCCTTATTTATCTAACAATAACAATCGTAGTGGTTAAAAAGTGGTATCAGAACTTGGTCATAGGTTTGAATCCTTGGATGTCACAATGAATAATGTTGGAAGTGGGATTGTTGTAGTGGGCCAACATCTCACTAGAGTCACTATATGATTTAATATTCTTCTTTATCTTTTATAATTCTAGGGATCCTATTGAGCATTAACAATTCAATCTTTTGGTGCACCAACAACCCTAGTAGTCAACAATTTCTTGATTAGTAAAGCATGATACAAATTAGAGAAGAATCAAGAGTGCATGAAAATATTTAAAATTCATTATATTAGGTTCATATAAAGAAATAGAAAGACTTGATATAATATCCTTTCTAAAACACAATTGTTTTTCAATTTATATCTTCAATTTGTTAACTATTCTTCTTGAATAATTTAACTAACAAGCAAGAGGATAGAGTGTTTCTTGCTATAGATAAAAAATGGGGAAATAAAAAACATCAATTCAACAAAAATACGAGATGTTTAGCCTAAATATATTTGGGATGGGAAAAATAAATCTCTCCATTAATAAAAATAATCTAGCTAAAGAAAACACCATGATGTTGAATTACATTCCAACAAAATACACATTGATGTTTGAAAGATTAAATATTAAAAATATTTCTACATCATTTGAGAGAAAATATTTTTTCCCTAATACTTTGGAGAAGTTAGGCCATATGAGTCCATGACTACTTCTTCATCATTATATATTCCTAAATTAAAATAAAAAATAGTTTGAATCTTGAAGATTTCACTTTGATAACAAATTTAACATTAGATCAATCATGACATGTTTAATAGATATGTAATAAACTACAATGACATGGGTGAAATAGGTTTCTTGCTCAATAGCAAATGAAATAAATCACTAGCAAACAATCAATTTTCAAATTTGTTATAATAATTATGTAGCTTAAATTTGTGGGTTGAAAATAAATATTTGTACCTTATCTATCTCTATTATTTTGTCCTTGCTTCCAACAATGTTTCTCCTAGAGATGAGTTTCTTATCGACTAGTCCAACTATACCTAGATAATGAACACTATTTTGAAATTACACTTAATGAATCCCAAGCTATATTTGGCAAGAAGTCCACTCCATAGCTCTCCAATAATTAATTAACATGTTGGTGTAGTTGTGTATATTTTAGATAGTGAATAAATTAAATGATAGTGAATGTATTCAATTCCACAATTCATCATCTTTGAATTTTCTAGAGGCATGCAAATTGTGGTTTCATTAAAGAAAAAGCTTATAAGTAGAAATCACATTTTCCTGCATTGTGTGTGTGATTGGAGATGAAATTCAACCTTTTATCATTCTAACATGATAGTTTTTTCAGAAAGAAAAACAAAATACTCACCTCAAAAATAAAACACAGTGACAAGGTCATCTCTAATGGGGACATCTTCTTCATGGTCTATAATATGGAAGTTCCATTTGTCTCTTTCACCATATCCTAAAATATAATTTGACTATTATTTTTAAAAGTGACCTATGCTTCAAGTGCTTTAGTTTGAAGATTGTATCCAAATCCACTTACCCCCTCCTCATAGTTAAGTTCTACAAGCATCGTGGGGTCATCCTATTCCCTCGCTCGATCCAATAAATTTATACATGTTTTAAAGTTATCCAAAGAACAATCAACATATCACTTTTCTTTACCTTTTATCTCGCTTCTCTAGAGGTAATTTTTACTTCATCAAATTTCATTTCCTTGAAATTCTAATTTATAATCTCCTCTTGCTTTGACTCATTATTACCAAATAGATTTAGTTTCCTTCTTTTCTCAATTTCCTTCATCTTCATTTTTAACCAAAAATCTTTGAACTCTTGAGTGTTAATTAAGTTATTAGTCTCTATAAATCTTAAAGATGTGGCTTCCCTTTCATTAGTGTTGTGTATAGGTCGAGTGTAATTAGAGAGATGGTATTCATAGCCACTGTTATCATCTTGATGCACTAGTTGAAACAACTTGAGCTTAATAGCTTATTCACTCCTTCATCATCATTTAATGCCTTCAATCCACCAACCACCTCATCAATTTCCTCTTCTCCCTCTATATCATCATAAGGTAGTGAGGACACTGGGTATTATTTTTAGGGGAAGGTTCAATTTAAACTTTGACCCTTATACATCATGAATAATGACTTTGTAGGAATTTATGGGTGCGACTCAACTTCCTCAGACACATTCTCAATTAACTTTCCAAAAAAAATTTTCAAAACTATTTATTTCATAACTTTATTCTCTTCTTCGTCAAAAAAAATCTTAGAGCCCTTTCTTCTTCATATCCTCCTCCATCTTCATCAATGTATTCCATCTCTTTCATCTTTGCATATTCTCCTCAATCGTCTCCAGTCTAATTAAAAATTGTTGTGATTTTATTATTATTATAGAATGAATATGATCCTCATGGCATATCATTTCTACTCCAAACTCTGAATGATAATTATTCTTCCAATAACCCTACAATTTTTAAATTATTTTAAAATGAAAAAGTATTTGGTTGACACTAATAAGTTAACTCATTTTATTCTCTCTAAGGGCAAGGTCTCATCCAACTGCTAGGCTTAATTTGCCTAGCAGTCATTGCTTAGTATTTTTAGGAGCATTTTGGGCAATTTATGGTCCCATGCAGTTGCTAATATTGTTGCTAATCATTTTAATATTAATTTTTTAAATAAAAATTTGAATAGACATTTTAATGATTAAAAAATTTAAATAAAATATAGAAACAAAAAAGGGAGGGAAGTAAATTTATGATGACAAATGGAGCTTTTTCAATTTTATTTTTAGCTCCCCTTTTTCTTTATAGCTTATTTTCATTCCCTAAATAATAGCTGCCCCATAAAAATAGGAAAAGATTTAATATTATCCTATTTCTACAATCTTAATTCTCCATAGGAACACTCTAGTGTTTAAATTTAAGTATAAAACCAAACTAAGCAACTACGACACTAGCTAAATGGCCAAATATTTGCACCTAGTCATAGTAGTGTTGTCAGTTCTGTTACTACAACTTCTGTCTCCTTTGTAATTGTTAGTGAAAAGTACTTTTTAATAAGTTGGGAATTGTGGTAGATTTATTATTTTTAATTTTAACTAAACAATGGGTGGGATGTGTTTTTCTAATGAACATCACCGAACTTCCAAGCTCCTTCCAACACTTACCATTTAATATAATGCGCTCATTTACATTGGGATATTTTTTTAAAAATGGAATGTTAGAATTTTTTAAATATTTATTATTTTGAATATAATAAATATTCTTATTCTTTACATTTGTATTAGTGTGTAATGAATTAGAAATTAGAAACATTTACTATTAATTTTTTTTAATTAGATTGAATTGACATTTAATATAATAATCAATATTTAAAGTAATTTGTAATTATTATATCAATGTTTAATTTGATCAAAAAGTTAATTAATTAATTTTTTCAAATTTTTATTATGTTTCTTTTGTATTATTTGATTTGATTTTTTTTTCTAATTTTAAATTGAAATAGAATTTAGAAACAAATTTTAAATTATATATAGATAAATAGAAAATTGATTAAATTCAGGAATTTATATATGAAGATAAAAATTTATTAAATTTTTAATGTACAAATACAAATGATTTCAAAAGGTCTCTCTTTTTTTAAAAAAAAAATTGTTAGATAAAGATTCTTATAGACATAATTGCAATCTCTTTCAAGTCCTAATGTGTTTCACAAGATTGACCACATGCAATTATCTATAAAAATCCAAATAGTAAGAAAAGGAATTTGTATGAGACAATCTCTAAAATTGAATTATCTATCTCTACAAGGCTAACCTTATGGCCATTTGCATTGTGGAGGTGTGAAAAGGAATAGAGGTAGCATGGATATTAGTTAGGTATGGAAGTCTTTATATATATATTTATGGGCAATAGAGTAATCATATGTAATGTTTAGGTGCCTTTGTAATAATATGAAAAAAAAGAAAAAAAGAAAAACTTTATCTTAAAAATAAGTTTTTTCATCTCAACAATACTATTTTTATCTTAATAATTCACTTATGTAGATATTGATATTTATATTTCAATAATAGTAATTTAATAAATATATTATTTCTATTACTTTAATAATATTTGATATGTTTTATTTTTATATTTTTTTAAAATATAATTTATTTATTGTTATTAAAAAATAATGAGATTTTGTTGAAATTATGATTTTTAATTTAGTTAATTGTTATATTTATTTTATTTATCTAGAAACTAACAAAAATCAACCAAATTAAAATAAATAAGATTTTAAATTCTTAACCAATAAACAAATCTATATTTCTATAAAATCAACAGAACATTTGAATTGTAAAATAGATCTAATAATTATTCTTTATTTAAAAATATTAAAATATTTTTATTAAAAAAAAATCATTTATAATAAATATATTTCTTTTAATACAATCGTTATATTTTTTATTAAAAAAAATTAATTTCATGACATTTTCCTTTTCTTCTTGTAATGTTTAAAATTGCTCAAGAAACTAATACTAATATTAAATTTTATTTCAATTTGAAATTAGAAAAAGTAAATATTCAAATCAAATAATATTATATTTGAAAAAAGAAACATAATAAAAAAATTTAAAAAATCTAATTGACAAATGTTTTGACCAAATTAAATATTGATATACTAATTATAAATTACTTTATATTAACTATAATATAAAATGAATCAATATAATTAAAACATAAAAATAAAATTAATAGTAAAGATTTCTAATTTCTAAATTATCACATATGTAAAGAATAAGAATATTTAAATGTATTAACATATTTCATGAAAAATATAATCGAAAATTTCTTCCCATTTAAAAAAAGAAACATTCCAAACTCTAAGTGAGCGCATTATATTAAATGATAAATGATAAGTGTCTTTACGGGGCTGCAAGAGGCGCTTGGAGACGGAAGGGAGATGGAAGTTGTAGTGATGAAACAAATATTCGACAATTTAGCCAGTACCAGCAACTACATGGGAACATGGTGTAAGAGTAGTCTATGATTGATAGAGACGTTTCCTAAAGAAGACACGTTTCTCTTTCATATGACGCGTATTCCTCGGTTGTATTATTTTTCACTTTGATAACCACGTACGGTGGGCAAAAGACAGCAATGCCGGGGAGCACGATAGGCTGACGACAACTATGTTTACTGTTGTTACGTAACATCGGGAAACTCCGCCCGCCCACCGTGCAAGTTCAACCTCTGAGAAAACAAGGCAAGCGAAAACCATTCAGATCAATCAAAAGATGTCGAAGAGCATGTCTCCATTATCTCTCGCCATGATGTAGAAGAACATAATCTACATGCTCCTAGGCATCCAAGATAGAAGAACCCAATAATTCCATACTTGCATCGTATCCAATTGTGGGCTCATTATTTGCTTTCTGGAGGAATAGAAGTCGGATCCCAGAATGGCTAACAAAAATTCTCAGACACGCTCCTTCCAACACCATCGCCTTTCAGCGCCTCGGAACAAAGGTAGTCATCACAGCACATCCACCAGTTTCCACAATTATCCGAAGGGCAACTATCTCCGCCTCCGCTTGCACGATTTGCTCGGAACTGGAACCTTCAACGCCGACGGCGAGGCCTGGAAATTGCAAAGGCGAGTCGCCAGTTACAAGTTCGGCACCAACTCTTTGCGCGACTTCATAACAGAGAGCATGCAGGGCGAGATCACTGATGGCCTCCTCCCACTCCTCAGACACGTATCTGGGAAGAGCGATCGGGTGGATTTGCAGGACATTTTCCAGCGATTTGCCTTTGACAACATTTGCAAGGTGGCCTTCGCCATGGACCCGGCTTGCCTCGACATTTCTCTCCCCTTTTTAGAATTCGCAGATGCATTTGAAGTCACCACCAATTTAAGCCTCCAGAGATTCACCGATCCCCTGCCCTTCGTGTGGATGATCAAGCGCTTCTTCAACGTCGGCTCTGAGAAACGCTTGCGCTACGTGATCCACACCATTCACAACTTCGCTCAAGACATTATTGACGCGAGGAAGAAGGAAATGTTTCACTCTCATGGGGGGCCGCAGCGTGAAGATCTCTTGTCCAGATTTCTTTTCGCTCGCGAGAGTGGTGTTGCGGCTGGGAAGGGCTCGTATGATTTTTGTGTGAGAGATATTGTGATAAGCTTCATCTTGGCGGGCAGGGACTCGACTTCTGCGGCACTCACGTGGTTCTTCTGGCTCCTCTCCTCTCATGCACAAGTCGAGCAGAATATCTATGAAGAAATCATGGGCCTTGTCGTTGTTAGAGAAGGGGAAGAGAGCACTGGTTGTTGTTTCTCATACGAGGAGTTGAAGAAGATGAAGTATCTATAGGCCGCTTTGTACGAGTCGATGAGGTTGTACCCGCCCGTGTCGTCAGACACGAAGCAGGCACTGCAAGACAATGTGCTGCCGGATGGGACGGTGGTGAGGAAGGGGATGCGTGTGATATACCACCCTTACGCCATGGGGAGGATGGAGAGCATCTGGGGCTCCGACTGTTTCGAATTCAAGCCGGAGAGATGGCTCAGCAAGACGGAGAACGGTTCGCTAGAATTTGTGGCACACGATGCATTTAAATATCCAGTGTTCCAGATAGGGCCGAGAATTTGCGTGGGGAAATAGACGACGTTTATTCAGATGAAGATGATGGCAACTGGAATCCCAACTATATTGCGATGATCACGGCTAGAATGGAGAATGGCCTTCCCGTACGCGTGCTAAAAAGACGACAAAAACTCCCCTGACTTTCAGATGGGGATGTTTGTTCTTGGAAGGTCAAGTCTAAAAATAACTAAGGTAAAAGTAGGTGTGTCAATATGATTATCGTACGTAAGATTTTCATTGGGTTTTACATCTCTTTGCTAAAATCGTGTATGTATCCACTCGGGAAAAGTCCCATCTACAAGTTTTGTATAAGAAGTTTCAAGAACATGTAGGGGAAAAAAATTTACTAGTATTAGGGCTAAGTTCACCTATTTCTAGGATTTTTTTTATTGTATTTTTTAGGTGAGTGAAGTGAGAGGTTTCAACTTTTGGGTATCGGATTTTGTGTAAGGATCGTGGAGCCCAAATTGGTTTGAAAGTGTCATTTCAAAATGTTCACCTAATACATGTTATCTTCATGCACTAATAGTCACTTGCTAAAAATTGTCAATAATTGCATCTAAATGTCTTTTATGAAATATCCCAATAGTGGTTACACAAATGTGCTATTTACCAACCAAAAAAGCTAAAAAATAAATGACAATTAGTACACATGAGATCTATTACTACTACATGTGTTTTCATTTTTTAGACTAAAAAAATAGTATTTGGGAGGTATCTATGACAAAAACCATAATGAATATCAGACCCCCTGTCGGTAATTGGGTCTTGGCAAACCCTAAATAATATTAGGCAGATTTAATTGTTGTTCAAGATTTTACTGACAAATAAATTTATTTAGATATTTAAAGTTAATCATTCACATATTTATGTGATTATTCTATTTAAATAACTAGGAATGATTTTAATCATTTACATATAGATTGTTGGTTATTATAAGAATAGGAATAACATTCAATATGGAATATCTTTTACAATCAATAAACCATTAAATTATTTTATTTTTCTTTAGAAAAAATTCATAATGAATATGTTTTTTAAGTTGGACTTTCCAACTAATCAATTAATATAAGTATTTTCATAGAACAAACTACATCCACATATGGGGTTACAATAATTTAATATTACATTGTCAATATACTTAATCATTTGACTATTTCCTTTCTATATAAGTACACTCTAGTTTAAATTGTTCACTACACACCAATGAAAAATGTCATATCTTTTTCCCCCAACAAAAGATCTACAAAATATGGTCGATAAATAATTGTCTTGTGTAATAATAGCTAATGATGAAAAACTCTCAAAAATAGCAACATGCTTCTTAATCTTCAAGTTGTAGAGGAAGAGAAGGAAATGTTTAACCATCTGGACTCTTCCTTTGCCAACAACACTCTAATCACTAAAGAGATTTTTAAAGAAAAAGAAAAATGTGTTTTGTAGATGGTAACAATATGTGGATGAAGTTTCAAACCACAACAATTTTGTTTTATTGAAATGTATAGTTTGAAGAAATTAGGATTTTGTAGGTGAATGTGTATACAATGGTAGACAAATTTTTTTTTTTTTTGCATGGAATAAGAACTTTTACTTGAATTAAGAATTTAGTTGCAAACACCCAAATTCTTTGGTACATAATTATTTTCTCATTCTCACTCTTGAGATCACACTTGAAATTTGTAATAAGATTTCTTAAGTCAAAATTTTGGATTTTCTTGAGTAATATCATGTAGATGCTCTTCATGTAACACCCATACATATTTTTCACCCTCATCTACCTCTTTTATTCACTTTTGTATATTTTTTCTATTAAAGGTGCATCAGTTTTCAAGATAGCCACATGAAGAATGCCATGATTTTGTGATCATTCAAAGTCTAACTACATGATGTTGCATGTTGAATCAACGATAATTTCTCCTCTCTATGTTGAGACTTATCTCCCATCATCCATGCATAAAAGCTGATTTATGCTTATCTTTATTTGCATGGGTGAAATTCATATTTATATTTATCTTCTCTGCACAAAATCTAACTATTACTTGTTGTATATCAAGTCTCCATAACTAGGTCTATGTCAATTGTTTATTGAAATTATTGGATATAAATGTATTTCTGTGTGTAACTCTGATATATAATCTTACAAAGGAGCTTTTTCATTTCACGTAAATTTTTTAGAGTTGCATATTTGTGTTTGTTCATAAATCAATATCATTAGTTCATATATTGTAGCAAACAATAATTTATGCCTTCTTAAATTACATTCTCTATTTGTTAGGAAGGCTACATGTGGAAATTTCTTCCTAATGCTAATTTAAGGGAGATATAAGAAATATCTCAAATCTCCTACAGAACATTAAGATAAGCAGAAAAAACATACAAAATATGATGCAAAATAAATAAATGAAGGAGATCAAATATAACATGGAAACCCTTTTAGGAAAAATCCACCACCCAATAATCGAAGCAACTTCTTTGTGTTATAGTAATCAATATTACATATAATGAACTATAGATTCTTGCACAGACCCAAATTATGTTACAATCAACTTGACTTCCACCATGCATATCCCAACAAAATATACAATAATTTATACACACTACAAATATTATGCAATCTAGTGTATTAACTATCACAAAAAAAAATAGTTACTGGCAACCTTGGAACTCCTCCATTTGATAATCCCAATGGTCACTCCTCCATTTGACGGTCATTCCCTTTGGCCTCAGAAACCCCCTTCGACATCAGGTCACTCCCTTTGGCATCAAGTCAGTCCCTTTAGCATCAGGTCACTCCCTTTGGTTTTGATGCAGAGGTAAGGGTTAACAAAAACAATCCTAGGATATGCTAATTACCAACCTAACATGGCAAGAGAAATACCCAACTTCTGCACCTTTGCATAAGGCAAGATTTAAAGGACCACTCCTTAATCCATGCAACTATGGTTTAACAAGACTTGACTTCTTATCCTCAAATGGTGGGTTCACACATTTTGCATCTATCAACATAATTGGGGTTGAAAAGAAGTGCAAAAGAACAAGGCATCACTACCAAACAGAAATCCAAACCCAACTTTCACTATTCTGTCCTAGTAATGCAGCATTAGGCCTAGTAGACCTTCCAAAGGCAATTTGTGCTATAAGTGCAAAATCCTCCAAAGGACCCTAGGAAAAAATTACCATTATGAACACCCTTTATTGAGTTTAACCAAAACCCAAAAAGATAGGTTCTAACTCCATAATTCAACCTTCCAAAATAGCAAACCATTACAGGCCTAATTGCCCCAATTAGGTCACTTTTACAAAGGAACCACTAGAAATAAAAGGTGTAATACAAAACCAACACAAGGAATGGTTAGGTTGGGTCAAAAATAGAAGGATTCCAAGATTTCACCCACTGGCTCAGAACCTAAGGCATGCAATTCAACAAATCTCAGTATGCAATAGAGTTGTCACATGAAGATGCCAACTCATTCTTGCTTATACTATATAGCCACCATCTACCCATGCCTTGAAACCTCCAAAATCCTAAAATACACTTGACAATCTCCATTCCCCTGAAAGTTTGATTTTTCCAACAGTGGAAATGGGAGATATTGCCATTTTTCTCTAAAACCCTAGGTGGTTAGGGTTTGTAACCAAGTTTAGCAAACATCCTTGTATCTCAAAACTCCTAGCATTTCAGAAGGTTAGAGTAGGCCCATTGGAAAGGTAACTCTTCGAGCTTTGATAAAACCTAACCCTCCAATCCACCCAAAGTCCATACAAACCATACAATAAGCAAAAAATAGAGTTTTTGCAAGAAAAATGGTAGCTTTTATTGATTCAAAAGCAAGATATTACATTATTGTCTTCCACCCACTTGTAAGGGCTTATGAAGACCTTCCTCCAATTGGTCTTACTAAAATTTGAAGGTTGTGACCATTGGAGGGAACTTATTACAAACAAAAGTTATTAAAATAAGGTAAATGTTGCATTATTGTCATGATTATGCAGGTTATTTTGATTTTGTGATTATAACATAACTTCTAAGAGACTCTAACACTTCCTAAGACCTTTAACATGACCCTAGGAGACTACTAGATCCCTGTGACCTAATGAAACAATTGGTTTATACAAATACCAAAAGTTGTTCAAGGGTTCACACAGTAGTATCACTATGCAAGAAAGAGCCTAATTAACCAAAATATTCTAGAATCAAGGATTGAAAAGGCCTAGAAGGCATTAAGACCATTTAATTTTGATGGGGTGCTCTTGCACTAGGTTTAAGAAACTCCCTTTGGCATTGGGTCACTCTCTTTCGTCTCAGACACTCCCTTCGACATCAAGTCACTTCCTTTGGCTTCAGATACTTCCTTCAACATTGGGTCACTCCCTTTGGTTGTAGGTACTCCCTTCAATTACGAGCACTTCCTTCAACATTAGGCCACTCCCTTTGGCATCAAATCACTCCCTTTGGCATCGAATCACTCCCTTTGGCTTTAGTTACTCCCTTCGGCATTAGGTCACTCCCTTTGGCATTAGACACTCTTGCCAGATGACCTAAACAACCATTGTACATAATAGTCACCTATAGGGTGAGCACTATACATACAAGTCATTTCCAACAATCTACCACTTGAGGAGATACATATTGATATCCGTTGAGTTACTCAACAAGGCCATGTGCCCCATTTAAACTTAATTTTTCTCACTTTAATACCTCCAAGGTATACAACATGAATTCAAAATCATCAACATATAAAACCTGTAAAATATAGTGTCAAGCCTCAAAACCAATCTACCATTTATGCATTAAGAAGTTCCCACTACACAAGTAATGTCAATATGATATGAATCCATTCAACAACATCACCACAGTCTCTAAGTATTTATGAGCACCTATAATTGATCAATCCATGCCGAATCTAAATGCAACATTGGAATATCATGAAGTATTGAACAATAGGAAAGTTAGTCAATCTATTTAATTGTAAATGTTTAGTGTTTGATTCTTTTCAATTTAATAGATTTGGCGAATGCATAAGTATTCCTCCTATAGTAGGAAGTAACAAGTCCCACATAATGGCTAAGTACTTGCTTTAATAAATTATAATTATAATTTTATATGTAAATTGAATTGTAATTTTATTAAAGTTTATAATTTTAAAAAAATATATAACAACAATCTTAATTTTATTTTAAGGTGCATAGTTATAAATATAATATATTTTAAATTATAATATATATTATAATTTTGTTATAATAACATAAAATTTTAACATAAATAGTCTAAATAAAAGAAGTAATTGTACAAAGATTTTTTATTTAACTTTTTTTTTTTTTTTTTTTTCCAGACTGCAGGAATCGGTGCAACACGCCCCCCTATAAACTGTAGTGCGCCTGGTAAACTTTTTAACATGACCGGTAGCGCTGGCGCGACACGCCCACCAGTACCACGAGGATGGAGGAGACTAGAACCCGTGACCAACCCCTTGCAACAAGGAAGATTGAGCCAACCGAGCTACGGCCCCCGCCCTTTATTTAACTTATATATAATAAAAAATATAATTTGATTTACGTATAGTTGAAAAAAAGTGGTGAAAAAGTATGGTAAATAATATACTATTATCATTTTCTTTAGAGGTGTTGAATCCTAAAAATCTATATATAGGACTTCAATTATTTTAGCGAATAAGATCACTATTTTAAAAAATAATAGGTATTGATTGGTAGAAATACAAATCATTAATCGCTACTTAAGAAATAGTAATAAAAATATTTTATAAAAAATAATTTATTATACAAATATAGTTTTTGTTTGGAATAAAAATTATATTAAGAAAAGAGAACAAGATTTACATATCATTACTAGTTTAATAATATTACAATATTAGAATGAAAATTGCAATATTTTATTTTAAAAAGTAAGCTAAATGAAAAAAATGATTTAGCAAATAGATAATTTACATTAACTTATTGAAAAATATTTTAAATAGATTAAACTTTTTTGCATTAGAATAGACACATTTAAGTTTATCTATTGGATATTAATTTTGAGTGATTTAACAAATGAATTGAATGATAAATTCAACACATTTTAAAAATATATATATTTAATGCAATTTATAATGTAAGAGCTACTTGGTACAACCTTTAAATAAAAAATGAAATAATATAGAAAATATTAATATAATAAAATTGATATTGCTTTTGAAATTTAAAAAATAAACTTAGCAATTTTTTAAATAGAAATCTGATAATAAATTGTTATTATACTTAACCTTAGCTTGTGTCTCATAATTAAGAAAATAATTATTATGGTAATCTTCATAGAAATAGAAATTTCTATGTTGAAAACCATCAACAAGTAAACTTCCAAATGAAAAAGCTTATAGGAAGAAACATATTTTTTATAGAATGATTTTGTCATCCAATAAAAGGTGCCCTTATAAGACATATTTTTTTAAAATAGAAAAATTCAAAACTATAAATTTCAACTTTGGTAGAAGGATGTTTATTTTAAAAATAATAATAGTAAATTGTTATAATTGGTGGAGAATCATTACAATATACAACAGTATTGCTTTATGACAAGTACTAATAAGGAGGGAATGTTGACATATTGTACATTACATAAATAATTAGTTAGTTGATATGATTTTTGATGTTAGTTATGCATAATTAAAACTATATTAATTTTTGTGGTGTCTATTTAAAGACATCATTTGAATCAATGACTGTCACGATTTTGTTCTTATCCTAACTTCAATATGTACATACATACAAACAAATCACAATAGATATTTTGATATTGAAAAGAAATTATTAATTTTTTATAAGAAAACAAATATCTATGAAATAAAATAAAAAAATTTGTAAGATAAAAAAAATTATTATCACAATCTAATATTCCACATGTATTTCTATCTAGAATTCTCTTTAAACGGTATGTATTATCTATTAAAAAGAGAATAGATTTCAATAAGACAAGTTTATCCCTTTAAATTATTGGCAAACTTAAACGACAAGATAATATTCCATATATTTATTCCGCAAAATAATTATTGTTAATCACTTATCTTCCCCTTCACCTATGAATTTCCACTTAAATGGATGATGCAAAAGAAGTATTTTCCTTCCCGTGAAACTGGATTACTTGCGATGCGTGGTGAAGGAAACTTTCCGACTGCATCCGCCACTTCCTCTGCTGATTCCGCATGAGTCGATGGAAGGGTGCAGCGTGGGAGGATATTTTGTTCCGCCAAAGACGAGGTTGTTTGTGAATGTGTGGGCGATGGGAAGGGATGAAAACGTTTGGAAGGAGGCCGATCAGTTTAAGCCAGAGAGGTTTATGGGGAGTAACAAGGATGTGAGAGGTCAGGACTTCGATTTGCTGCCCTTCGGAACGGGAAGAAGAGGATGCCCTGGGATTACGATGGGTGTTTCTGTTGTTGAGTTGGCACTTGCTCAGCTTCTTCACTGCTTTGACTGGACTGTGGAGGGCGAGGTGGATGTGGAGGAAGAGTTCGGATTAACTGTTCCCAGAAAAAATCCACTGTTTGCCAGGCCTAAATGGAGGCTCACTACTCAATATCCTGCTTGAACCATGCATTCTGTGAAACTGACTTCGTTAGCTTTACAAGTTTATTTTGGTAAGACACTATCTGTGGGAGCTTTGTTTCAAAGTTAAATTATTTATATCAAAAAGTTTCGTCAGTTCATATAAATAACTCACACTTTTTCCATGTCTCTTTGCACCCTCTAAATGAATTTGTCATGTATTGTTTGTTATTTAGCTTAAATGTTTTCATATTTCTTTCTCAAGTAAATCATTTTCAGCATCCTTCAAATACTTTTGGTAGCCTTTTGTACTTTCCAGGGTGTCTTGAAGCCTTTGATTAAATCAGATCTGATCCGCTTATAAATCATGTGGGAGGATCGGATCTGATCTGCTTATAAATAATATGGGAGGAAATATTTTAGTATTCAAGAATTTTGGTCAGCATTTTCTAAATTTTGTTCACTAGTGATTTCATCATTCTTGACTAATGGATTGGGTTCTCTTTGTAGTTTTATGATTGTATTGGAACATGTTTAATGAGTTCAATTTGAATCTTCTCTTTTATTGCTTTTTAAAGTAATTGCAGCATGGTTAGAGGATTTTTTACTTAGATTTTGTTTCCTCAATAGCTTTTGTTGTGTTAGTGATGTTTTTCTATAAAAAGTGAAGGTTAGTTAATTAGGTTTAGAATATAGGCTTTCCAAATTTAAAGTTGTTATTTGAATTAAATCTCTGTAATGATTTTTGCTAGTTTGGATTAACTGTTCCTAGAAAAAATCCATTGTTTGCTAGGCCTAAATGGAGGCTCACTACTCAATATCCTGCTTAAACCATGCATTCTATGAAACTATCATCGTTAGCTTTACAAGTTTGTGAAGTTCATATAGTATTAGTTCAATAATTTATGTCTTCCCATGTGGAGGTTAGTATTGATTTTTTTCTTTTCTTTAGGTTTATTTGGGTAGTACATTACCTGTGGGAGCTTTGTTTCAAAGTTAAATTATTTATATCAAAAAGTTTCGTTAGTTCATATAAATATCCCACACTTTTTCTATGTCTCTTTGCAATTTCTTTGCACCTTCTAAATGAATTTGTCATGTATTGTTTGTCATTAGCTAAAATGTTTTCATATTTCTTTCTCATCTAAATCTTTTTAAGCATCTTTCAAATACTTTTGGTAGTCTTTTATACTTTCCAATATGTCTTGAAGCCTACGTGGCTATCCTCCCTACAAACTCTATAGTTGACCAATTTTCAAATAAACAAAAACATCATGGATTTTTCTGAAAATTTCAGCATTTGATCTTCATGATTGTCGATAACAAGAAAAAAATCACTATGCTTTCAAATTTTTTTTAAAAATTGACTTTGTTTTGTCTTTAGTGCATTTTGAAGACTTCAACATTCGGTGTTTTGTCTTTAGTGCATTTTGTCTGGAGATTAGCTTGTCCCTTGATTAAATTGGATTTGATCTCCTTATAAATCTTGTGAGAGAAAGTATTTTAGTATTGAAGAATTTTGCTCAGCATTTTCTAAATTTTGTTCACTAGTGATTTCATCATTCTTGACTAATGGATTGGGTTCTCTATGTAGTTTTACGATTGTATTGGAACATGTTTAATGAGTTCAATTTGAATCTTCTCTTTTATTGCATTTTTTTTTAGTACCTATAGCTTGGTTAGAGGATTTTTTACTTAGATTTTGTCTCCCCAATAGCTTTTGTTGTGTTAGTGATGTTTTCTCATAAAAAGTGAAGGTTAGTTAATTAGGTTTAGAATATAGGCTTTTCAAATTGAAAGTTGAGTTATTTTAAATTAAATCTATGAAATGATTTTTGCTCGTTGTTTTTAACATTGGATTTATAATGGTCATGATAATTTTCTAATTTTGTAAATGCTTTTAAATTTTTATAATAATTATATAATAATATTTTATAATATATAAAAAAATAATTACTAATCAAATATTTATTTGATATACTTCATATTTTACATATTTATGATTATATAAATACAATGTATAATTATTATTAAAGCTTTTTTTTCTTTCTTTTGATGGAGGCCATCCACAAACAAGTTTTAGGTATCTGATATAGGCCCATTGGTGTTTGAAACCTCTTCGGCTATGAGCCAAGGACTAAGGAGCATCCGTGCTCAAAAAATTTGCCATGATCCAAAGCTTTACACTATATTACTATTATTATTATTAAAAAAATTCCTTTGTGAAAATAAACATATCAATAATAAATTTTAGTTTTTGGTTTTTACAATTTAAAAGATATACTTTCCTATTAGCACACAACATGCTAGTCTATTATAAAGTTTAAACTTGAAGCTAGTAATTTGTTGTTTGTACGAAGTAGTTAAGTGGTGTATTTGTATGAAAATAATCATTATTGAACCCAATATAAATAATGTTTACAAAAGTTTTTGTTATGTCATTTTATTTTTTCATATTATTATGAATATAATATTTTAGATGTACATCTTATTTAGTAAAGATATCTTATGATAAAGTTGTTTAATTTTATATTTCAATTCTTTATTCATCTCATCTTTACTTTCCAATTAGTGTGATTTTTTCAAGATATATTGAAATTATAAGATTGTAGAGAGGAAAAAATATAGAGGTTGATGAAGATAGTATAAAAAAAAAGACCATTTTCTTATCATGTTTGTATCCATTCAATAAATATTTAAAATTATTTAAAAATATTTTACTTTGAAATATATTAATTTTTCATTCAATAATATTTATCCTATTTTAATTATATAACATGTGCTATTCTTTGAAGCTTTATCTTATATTACATTTATATAGAACAATTGATTTATATTCTTAAAACAATGTCACCTATGCAAAAGGAAAGACACAATATTTAGTTGATTTGTGGCAAGCTTGCAGAACTTTGTTTAAGGATACAATCAAGGGGTATTGACAAATAAAATCATGATGACAGTGATTATTATAATTTGGTAATTAAAATAGTTCCAATGCATGTCTTGTAGATTGTTATAGGTATGCTAGTAGAGAAATTCCAATATGATTAGTTAATGTCAAGAAGAAAATAGACTATCAAAGCATTCAAAATAGTTACAGGACAAATTATATGGACATAATAATGCAAATCAAAGTGGTCGTGTTTAAATAGTTGGGTTAATTAGGGTTCAAGTACTTATGTATAATAGTTTTAAAATTTTATTTTAACAATTTATGAATTCTTGGTTAGGAGATAACCATTTCCTAAAAGAAAGAGGTAGTAAAAATTAAAGTAGAAAAAATATAGACATGATTAAATAGTTAAACTGATATTTAAAATCAATTACAACATTTTATTAAAAAAAATATTTCAAAAAATTATTAAGTATTTTCAATTTTATGCTCACTTTAGTGATTTATCTTAGATTAAGCCATTTCATTAATTGGCTACCTTGGTAAAAGTTATCCTTATTGTTATGTATTTCCTAGCCCACATTATTATTATATTTCTAGTTGTGTTAATTTACATTTTTTGTCTCTGACTAGGAAGTTTTCAAGTTTGTTCTATGACATTTATCAAGTCTTTTGACTTTCCTTTGATAGTATGTTTTCCCTCCCTTCTCAAAATCTTGCTCTTATAGATTTCCATAAAGTCACTTCCCCCTTGTAACATGTGAGGTTTATCAAGTCTTTTGACTTTCCTTTGATAGTATGTTCTCCCTCCCTTCTCAAAATCTTGCTCTTATAGATTTCCATAAAGTCACTTCCCCCTTGTGACATCTGAATTTCTCTCTCCCTAAGCTAGCATTTCATCATTTCCTTAATCATAAATGCCCTCATGTTTCATGTTTCTCAATTGTCCCCATTGTCAATGTAATATTCAAAAAATTCTCAGTTCAATCAAATGACTAGATGATGGGTGCTGATACTTGTTTCTTAATACAAAAACTCTCAAACTAGGCTAGGCTTCTTCCCAAGCCTACCTAAGCATAACATATACTATCCCTTTATATTCTCCAAGGTTAGAGACAATGTGAATGGCCTATTCCTTGTGCCACTCTCACCTATTCTATTGTCTCATTTGAACTCTTCACAATACCCAAACAACGAACTCACACAATACCCAACACCACCATCACCTTACACCCTCTAAGATTCTTTTTTGAACACCATAGTTTAAAATACTTCCCACTAATGGTCAAACAATATCCAAGACTCTTTATACATTTCAAATTATATTTATTAGCATTCTGGAATTCGTATGGACCTCCAAACAATCGTACATAACTTTTGAAATATACAATATTTTCACAATCCCTTTTGTCAGAACTTGCATAATTTGGTTCTAAATAACATATCCAAAAACTAACAGAATCCAACTATTCAATGAAAAGATATGGTTCACGTACCAAGACTATAATTGTTTATGACATAATTCACAAACCTTATTACAATGTGGGTTTCCTTGCTGCATAAGGTGATTACCTCCCAATCTTCAATACATAAACTACTCCACTCATTGGTGATGTTTCTCAATACACCAAGGATGTAGACCAACCCTTGAGCATCCCTTCACATCTGCCATAGGATTACATGTTGCTAATTTGTTGTCTTTTTGTTTGTAACAACAGTCGAAATGTTGATTCACAACTTCTTCTAATACAAGAAATAAAGATGGCGAATCTTGATAAGATTGAAAATTAAACACACAAGGGAAGCTTCAAATCTTTACAATCCTCATACAAAGACCATATGCAACTATTTTGGCCAATTAAACCCAAAACTAAAAGTGCTATGTTGTTTATCTAGTGAATGCATGTAAAATACTATCCAAATTGTGAATACGGTAGATTATTTTCATAACCTGTGTAGATAGGAAAACCTCAAATACCTCAACAACTAATAAGCCATTTTCAATATCCTTCAAATACAAATTACTACTAGCATTACCTTTTCCAAATCTCAAACTTATCAAATACTTGTCCATCTTGTATACTAGGCTCCAGGTGTTGGTTTCAATCCATACAATACTTTTTAAATTTGCAAGCCATGTCTCCTTTATCTATCAAAAGAAAACCACCAGGTTGCTCTATGTATACCTCTTCTCCAAGTTTACTATTTAGAATGGATGATTTGACATCCATCTTATACACATTGAAATTCTTGTGAGTTGAATATGCCAAAAACATTCTTACTACTTCTATTCTAACAACAAGTGTAAATGTTTCCCCAAAATCAATTCCTTCTTGCTGTGAATAACCTTTACATACCAGTCTTTCTTTGTTTCTCACAACCTCACATTGTTCATTCATCTTATTTCTAAATACCCACTTAGTTCCAATAACATTCTTACCCTTAGGTCTAGGAACCAATTCTGATGTATTGTTCTTTTTTGTAATGCCCTGCTCGAGAACCCAAAAGAAATAAACCTAACATGTTACAAAGCTTATTTAACTATATATTTTTTAAAATTTAAACATCAAAGAAACAATTCAGAAGCAATACACACAAACACAATATTTACATAAATGTAATTACAATATAGATTTCATTCTTGAAGCATTCCTTCTTGTTGAGTCACATTTAAGAAAGCGTTTTTAATAAGTTTAAGTCTCAATTACAATATTCCTAATCATAAAGAAAGAACATATACATCATCTCATTAGAAAAAGCATGAATAATACAATGAAATACATCTAATGAATAACATCTGCTACACATGTCACATGGTATGCAAGAATAGATACAAGTACACCAAGATACAAGATACATGATAACTTATATACCAAAACTAAACTAGAACTTTCAAAGATAAGAACAAGAATGATAATGGTGCAACTACATCAACAAACATCCAGCATCAGCGAATTTGAGGGGGACCCAAATGGTAAAAAGCCACTACCTCCTAACTGCGTGCTCACCTTATTAGGCTCCCACTCCCACTGTGCAAGAGAGATAGTGAATGATCTGCATACGAATAATCAAACCATAAAATTATCCTAGGCAAGGAATCCTGATAGCCAATTTTACCTCAAAGGAACATAAACTACTAATAAAGAAAAGATAACCAAACTTGAAAAGGCACTCATCCAAACTAACATAACATACCAAAATCAATAACAAATACCAAGTACAAATCAAATATCAAAATCATAATGATACAACTACCTCCAAATCAATGTCAAGTCTCACGAGCACAATAATCAATAGATATCAACTATCATTAATAAAAGTAAACCACCAATCACTAACTCCAACAATAAAAGCACTACCAATGAATAGTTGGCACTCATCAATAAAAGTCAGTTGTCTATGATAATTGACATCCAATCAATAAAAAACAACTCACAATAAATACGCTATCAAAAGTAACATCCAACAAATACACTACTAGTGGTAAATATAAAAAAATCATGAAGGAGAATCAAGCTATATACTATAGAATGTCATCACATGAGCCAACTCTAAGGTTACCCTGGTAGTCTCTCAAGGCCATGCCCTCGCTGTGACTCTATGCAAAACCAAAATACCCTCTTGTGAAGACAAGGAAACTAGTCACAACTTTCAATGTATCATCCCATTCCCATTATTAGCATATACAAGTACTCAAGGCATGGACGAGGTAAAATCTCTAACCTATCTTTTTAATTTATCTCAAGGCATGAGAGAGGAATGTATTTTAATTACTATGTTATCACTTGCTACAAAACTTACAATGAGTTACACTATTAGTCACTTTGGGCCCCAACCCCATTACAAGCCACTCCCATAGACATGCATTCCCAAAACTCATAAACCACAATTATGTCTAATACCACAAAAGCAATGCTGACCAAATTTGGTTTCTTAACACACAACTTGAAAATAACATTAGCTCTCAAAACCCAAGTTCTCATAAATGTTCATCAAAATAAATCTCAAATTGAATCATAAAATATATCATGACACCTAGTCAAATAATCATAAAGGAGATCTCAAAACACCTCTGGTGCACATCCTAACTTAGCCAACTAAAAAATTCACAAAAATAAAGATCACAAGACTATAAATAGAATATAAGAAAACACATAGTTTTCAATCATATGGTTTAATTCCATAATTTTCTATTGTTAGATTGAGCCATAAAGATGTGTTTAGAAATAAAGTAAGAATATACATGTTAATATAAATTGTTATGATAATATACTTATTTAAATTATGTTAATATACTTATTGAATCATAAAATATATCATGACACCTAGTCAAATAATCATAAACGAGATCTCAAAATACCTTTGGTGCACATCATAACTTAGCCAACTAAAAAACTCACAAAAAAAAACCATCACAAAAATAAAGATCACAAGACTATAAATAGAATATAAGAAAACACATAGTTTTCAATCATATGGTTTAATTCCATAATTTTCTTCTATTAGATTGAGCCATAACGATGTGTTTAGAAATAAAGTAAGAATATACATGTTAATATAATTTGTTATGTTAATATACTTATTTAAATCAATATGTATTTAAATGTCAAATCTCTTTGTGCAAATAAAATATCATGCAACATTATCATGTTATTAATTTAAATAATCTTAAATCATAAATGATTTAATTAATAACATAAAGATATTTTATTAGATTTAAATATTGATATCAATTCCATTTCTAAAATATTACTATGACTTCTATCTAAGTCTAATATTAATATTTACTTTTCTTTTAATTCAATATGACTCTACAAATAACTCAAACTTGAAATTATAATTATAATTAAGTTATTACAATTTCTCTTATAATATTCAAATATTCATAACTAGATGATTATATAGTGAACTCCACTATAACTTCTCTTAAAATATAACTAAATCACAATTTTATAGAACTTTTTACAATCCATTAGAGTTCTTTTCTATATTTGCTAGGTAGATTGTGTTAAATTGTTTTTGCATCAACGCTTCGGATCACACTCTATTCCTATAGCTCTTTCACCTTGATGATGGATCACATAGTGTGATCCAAAGCATTTCCGTAATTTTTTTTAATGCAATCTACCCATAAAACATAGCAAAGAACTCTAATGGATTGTGGAAAACTACTATCTACACAATTTTATATTTATTAACTTATAGCTCCACTTGCATTAATAAACATATAACAAGTTATAACTCAGTAAGATTTTTAAAAATAATTAATACTAAAAACTCACTCATAAGAAATTAAGTAGTATTTATTTATTTAATTTTTAAAATAAATAATTTATTTTTAATTTAATTTTATAAAATTTCTAAAATTAATAATTAATCATAATTTTTTTAGATAAATCTAAAAATTTTATTATATTTTTATAAAATAAAAATAAACATACAATTAGTATTTTTTACATGTCTTTGATCTCTCAAAATCATGCAACCATAGTATATTTAGTTTTCTATCTTTAGTAGAAGTTTAGTTACAACATGCTTTCATCTCAATTAATCTTTTGCTTTTCCAATAAATTTTGCAACCAAATTATGTTAGATAAAAGAGGAATATTTATCTTGATTTAAAAAATTCAAGATAATCACATGGTTCTAAAGGAAAATTTAAAGTTGAAACCCTAACTATTCAATTGGTTGTTTTCTTCCAATTTTCTATAATCAATTTTTTCCTATAGTAGAAAGCCTCTTAAAATAATGTAGTAATAATAATTTTCTAAATTCTTTTATAGTTTTCCTCATTCAACTTTTCTTGATTAATAAGTTTTTCCTTTTCAAAATCTATAACATAATTCTATATCAAAAAATGAATACAATAAATTAATAAGCATTATGCAAGTACCCAATAAGACATGAAGTAGACAAATCTTTCAAAAAATTTCTACAATGAGTTTTCAAACCCTACTTTTGAATCATAGCTAAAATATGAGACAATTTTTTAATGCATGCAAATCCAAATCCTCTGAAACTTTCAATAATTCTTTTGCTCCAATTCCAAATTTTGCTCTCCAAAACTTGTGTGTCCCTCAAATGAACTGCAAACTCTCTAATAAAGAACCATAATCCTAACTAGAGTTTTTATTCTTCAATATTTCAAATGCCACTAACTTTGTTAAAATATTAATATTTAAATTATTTATTCCTTTCATGCACAGTCAAAGGATTATTTAATTCAAATATTATTTTCTATTCTTTTCCTCCATTTTACTAATTAGTACAAGCACTATTTTTTACGTAGTTTATTATTTAAATTAATAATAATTATTAAGCCTCATTATTTCACTGCAACTCTAATTTAATTATTATTAATTAAATAATTATAATAAAGCAATATTAAATATTAAATCTTTTAATAGTATAATTCTCTTTAAACAATTTTCTAAATTAGATTTTTAAATTAAATCTTTTAAACTAAAACACATTTAATTAATTAATAAATAATTAAATGTCATGATATTTTAATTTCTCTTTAACCAATTTTTCATATTAGACTTCCAAATTAAGTCTTTTATATTAAAGCACATGTTTAATTACTTTTCCATTAATTAAATATACTCTTATTTAATATTTTATTTTTAATCAAATAATATTTAATAATTCTCAATATCATATGATTTATAATTCAACCATTTACCAAATAAATCACATAGCCAAATCCACATAAAAAAAACATTACCAAAACTCAAGATTAAATAACACAAGCAAAGATAAATCACTTGTTTAAAAGGGGTGGAAAGTCAGATACATGTCCTCCTTCTCAAGATAAGTAACTAGGCTATGGATGGGATTAGACTTGAACATTATATCCCAATTCTTTCCATTGAGTTATTGCAATACTAGAACACACTCATCTTGGCAATTCAAGGAAGTCGATGCCTGATACTTACAAATCTGTATAAAAGATGAACATGTACATGTGCATATATATATCTAAGCTAAATAAGAAATGATAGGGAGTGGTACATCATGTAGATCCCGACTAGTAGGTGACTTTGACTCCCTACCTCAACCATATCAGGCACACCAAATATAAATGTAAAATAGACACACACACCATACACATGCAAGTATGAGGTAAGTATAATAGTAAATCTTACATATAAATAATATCATATTCTAACATGAACATCTCATCATGATGAGTACATAACAAACATCTTTCTAAGATAGTAAACCATATGAGAAGATCATAAAAGTAATTTCATTAACTAACTAAGAGCAATTAAAGCATCATCACTGCAAGTAGGAAATTGCTACAACCTAATATAATCGATTGCTCAACATATCAAAGTATTGCATTTCAACTATGAAATAAATGCTAACACATCTATAGAAGAGTCATATAGAGATTTTAACAACTAAGTCTACAATGATAGAAAAGGTTGGGTATTACATCCTACTCCCCTTAAAATAGGCTTACTCTTGGAAGCTGACTATTACTACTAAGGTAACCAAAATGAAATATATAGCCACAAAATAGCATTTAAAATACCAAGTGTTATGAATCAAACTTTTATTTTCATAGTTCTATTTTTTTCAATTTTGTTCTTTATATTTTCTTTTGATAAGTCTAGTTGTTTGATCTTGTTGAAAATTTAACAACTTGTTAACTAATGACACACAATATTCTTAGAGTTCCCAATGTTAAAACTTAGACTCTGATACTAGATGTAATGCCTCACTCGTGAACCCAATAGAAATAAAACTAATATGTTTTTTATTAAGTAAAATCTATTTTTTACAAGGGTTCCTAAAACCCACTAGTTAACTATAGAATACTACTAAAAGTTCAGGTCTAGCAACCAAGTAACAGGAAAAATAATAGGCCATACCCAACCATCAAATGTAATAAAAAAAATATATGACCAAAAGCTAGGGAATAGACAAAAAAAAAGGAGCATTGATCAGGGCACCAATTCTTTAGCTAGCTCCACTTTCTTGAGCTCCAACTCTCCCATGACCTTAGCCTCATTGGTCTTTGATTGGCTATCATCCGGAGAAACCTCCTCTTCCCTCTTCCTCTTTTCCACTCTCCTTCTTTTGCTCAGGTTCTCACCCTGCAAAGAATCATCCTCATTAGCTGCCTTGATTTCCTCTTTGTCCTTTTCCTCCTTCCCCTTTTTTCTTTCCTCTATCATCGAGTGTAGCTGAATGATGTTATGATTAAGACCTTTTATTATGTTGAGACTCTAGTTAGCTGAGCTATAGAGAGAGCTCTCCATCCTTTCCACTTTTTTTTCAATCTTAAAAACCATTGCATCTAGCTTGCTTATTCTAACATTCTCATCCCCCCTTCCTGCCTTTCCTGCCCCTACATCATGAACTTAATCTCTTCAATTTCATGGAAGATCTATTTAATGGACTAGAAATTGTCCACCAAACTATTGTGGGCATTGTTTAGGAGGTTCATCCCCATTCCCCTCACATTGTCATTAAGAATCACCAAAGTTAGGTCAATGAGCTCCTCCAATTGAATTTTTCCATTCGTTCCCTCCAAAACCTTTGGGTGGATATGCTCTCTAAGTAAACCCATTTTTGCATTGCTGGCATGAAAGTTCCACCATGCAGTTTTCCTTCCCTTTGCATCAAGAGCAATAGTGGTTTTAGTCAAGCCCTCTTCCTCTTTTCTCTCTTCCCGAGCTTTGATAGTTCTCTTCTTACCCTCACCAAGTGCCTTCTCAGCATCCTGCTCACCACCCCTTTTACTTTTGACCAAGTTGTAATCCTTCTTGCTTACCTAAGCCTTACTGGTGCTCTCCTCTCTCACTTTTCCCTCCTTATCCATATCCAGCCCCTCTTCCTCATCATTGAAATTCTCCTCCAAGTTTTCCTCCTGCTTTATCCTTCTCTCTGTTCCTTTTCTTGGCCTCTTTTTCTTCTTCCTACCCATATCCTTCATGATTTTAGCCAGCTCTTCTTCATCATCCGAGTGTAGACCAACACTATCCTTTGTATCCGAAGGGAGGTAAGAGCTCTCTATCTCCTCAGAATAATCCACCTTCTGGGTAACAATCCTTCCACGAGTTTGAGCTTTAAAATGCTCATAAATGAGTAATAAAAAAACCTCATGGAAGGTAGGATTAGCATACGCTTTCTTCTTGAAATCCATAATACTCTTATTTGCAGAGAAAAATAAGTAGAAGGGGATGAAATTTTTTGTTCCATACCTGAAATGATTTAGGATAAAAAAATGTTGGGTTCAAATCCTTTCAAACCTTGTGTCAAGCATTATGTAGAATATAATCGCCCTTAAGAAAAAGCTCCATAGTTTCTTAATAGATGTGGGCTCATAGCAGGCACAGTCTTCACTAGTTTCTTCATTTACTTTGCATCCTTTGCAAAGTTTTTCACCACATTCATAGATATTTTCTTATCCCTATAGAATTTTATGCCCTGATTGGGAGAGTTAATGACCTTCACAATGATCCTTTCATTGACTTGGAAGTCGATCCCATCAATCTTCACCTTCCCATCTCTCCATGAATTAACCATAAGGTTAGTTATCTTCAGATCTTAGCCATGAATTTTTTCAAAGAAGGATGAGATGCTACCTTCCCTCAACTTCTCCCACACCTTTGATCACCTCTTCGACTTCTCTACTTCTCCCTCCGGCTCTCTACGATGCCTCTCCCCTACCATTATGTTGCAGAAAGAAGAACAAAAACTTTGTGCTCTCTAAGCACTATGAGTCGAACACTAGTTTTTCTCAAAGAACCTATACTTGCCTCCAAATTTGGTAAATAAATAGTAATAGTAATTACCAATTGCCCATAAAATCATCCATAAAATGTGCCACAAAGGCCCCCAATTATGATGCCTCTGAATCGGCCCTGCCAAGCTTTCATCACTCTACAAGTTTGATTGACAACATTAACTTCCATTAATACACTTTATGTTGCCCATCCTCCCCTAGATTCTCTCCATCTCAATTAAACTTTTAGCGGTTGTTGGAAATTCATCATCACTAGGCCATCTGTGTAACATGTCGCTCCTTACTACCTCACTAGCCATCCAATCAACAACCATGTTTCCCTCACGATAAACATGTGACACAAAGAACCTTTTGAAGGAAAGTAAGATAATATGTTAGAAAGGTTACAAAGGTTACTAAACTATATATTTTAAAATTTAAACAACATTAAAGTAAACCAGTGGAAATAATATACACAAACACAACCTTTACACAAATGCAATTACAATACAAATTTCATTCTTGAAGGGTTCCTTCGCATTGACTCATGTTTAAGACAGTCTCATTAATAAGTTTGAGTCTCAATACAATATTTCCAATCTTAAAGAAATAACATATACATCATCTCATAAGAACAAGCATGAATAAAAATGATACAATGAAATACATCTAATGAAAAACATCTGCTACACATGTGACAGGGCATGTGAGAATAGATACAAGTACACCAAGATACAATATACATGCTAGCTTATATACCACAACTAAAGTAGAACTCTCCAAGATGAGAATATGAATGATAATAGTGCAGCTACATCAACAAACATCCAACATTGGCCAATCTAAGGGGGACCCAAACGGTAAGAAGTCACTACCTCCTGATCATGTGGTCATCTAATCAGGATCCCACTTCCACTATGCAAGAGAGATAATGAATGATTCAAATATGAATAATGAAACCATAAAACAATCTTAGGCAAGGAATCTTGATAGCCAAATCTACCTCAAGGCTACATAAACTACTAATAAAGGAAAGATGACTAAAGTTGAAAAGACACTCATCCAAACCAACATCACTACCAAAATCAACAAAATAAGCCAAGTACAAATCAAATATCAAAACCAAAAAGATACAACCACCTCCAAATTAATGTCAAATGTCATAAGAATAATAAGAAATAGATAAAAACTATCATCAATAAAAGTAAATCACTAACCACTAACTGCAACAATAAAAGAACCACCAATGAATAATTGACACTCATCAATACGCTACAACATTTGGGGTCAAATTGTGAGGGTGGTGTAATTTGTGTTGATTTTCATGCTTTCTTTTGTAATTGTCCCCGATGTCATCACAATACCAATGTTGGCATCATAATTGCGACACCTAGTGACTATAAACAAAAAAAAAAGAAAACATGACATAAATCATTCCCCATTTGTTTTGATTGTCGAGAGTTGTGTGAGAAAGATGGTTGAGTGCTCCAAATGAAGGTGGAGAGCTGTGAACGTTGTCATCCCCTTCATTGCTATGATCTCTAAATTTCTTTGTTGTGATCTCTGCATTTCATTGTGGTGCCCTTGGTCTATGATTTTGTTGTTGTGATCTCTACAATTTGTTTTTGTGCCGTTGCTATGTGATTTTCTTGTTGTGCCCTTGTGATCTCTACATTTTGTTGTCATGGCCTTGCTCTACAATTTGGTCGTCGTGCCCTTATGATCTCTGCATTTTGTTGTTGTGCCCTTGCTCTATGATTTCATTTTCGTACCGTTGCTCTATGATTTTTTTGCCATGTTGTGTCTTTGTGATCTATCTGCCCTTGCTTTGTAATTTCGTTGCTATGCCCTAGCTCTGCCATTTTCTTCAAGGGCTATGAAATTTTTGTTTCTTTTCCTTCTAAACATGCATCTCTTTATATTTCCTTCTAAACATGTATATTTAGAGATCTATTATAAGGTGCTTATTACATCTAGCTCAAAAGATAAATCAATCCAGCTGCATACATATTCCAAAATCTAAATAAAAATAAAATAAAACTCACTCAACTCATGCTAAGTGACTTACCTCAAGATTCTCCACAAAAATAATGCGGACCAAGAAAAAAGAGAAAAGTTCACAAGAAATTTTACAAAAACACATCATAGCATATATTTTTAGAAAGAAACTAGCCATAACCTAGTAAATTGGGTCTGGTTGCTGATTAGCTTGGTTGATTACAAATTCGTGTGAACTGTCATCAGATTAGGTATAATAAAATAAACAATTAGTTGTTCCCATCTAGTAGGATCAAATACAGTTTTCCATGGTATTTGTGCAAGCCACATTATAGTATGGTATTTATAATACCACATTTTGTATGAATATTACTCATAAAGCCAATCAATTCCAAAAATTCTAGTCTCTTGAGGCCTCTTGCCCAATTGTTCATGTACTTGTATATGCTTCCATATTGTGCATTTTCTATGATTATTGTATTCTACGTAATTATCACTCTACTTTTTATCCATCTCATGGGATGACCTCTCTGTTGACACATTGCAACAAATGATTCATGCCTCCCTTCACTATGGTGCCTCTATAAGCTTTATCCATTACATGTGATCATGATGTCCTCTAGTTCCAATGTGATACCTGCCAATGATTGACTTTTGAATGAAAGTATAGACAATCTTTTTAACAAATATCATGGTAGCATTCTATAATAATAGTTCACGTACCTTTTCTATACTGCTCGATTGATGAGTTCTCACTAAGAAGTGTTGTTAGATAAGAAGATTCACATTTATTTTCATTCATCACATATCATTTTGTCAATACTGACTTCTTATCTAATTTCTATAGTCACCCTTGCATATGGATTCTTTTGAAGCTGATTTGTATTTTGTTAATGCTCAATATTTTATGGCTTGATGTGAACCTTTAGTTTAGAAACCCAATTTGTGATGTGGTGATTTAGAGACTCCAAATCTCCTCCACTAAATATTTTTGCAATATTCGATATGGGTTGTCATCAAAGAGGACAAGTCAAAAAAGGTTTGAAAGCTATCCAATAATTGTATAGGAATGTTCTTTGACCGCATGCTAGAAATTGAATTATTTTGTCAAATGGTTCATTGCATTGTGATTCTTGTTATGTTCTTGTCTAGAGAAACCTTTACAGATTTGAAACAAAAAGTTTACATCAAGGATGAAACACCAATCTCTAAAAATCACGTAGTGTCCTCTCAGGTTGGGAATATGATTTTTTATTCTTCTAAACATCACCATAGTGGATATAAAAAATTCATCATCTTCAAAACAACATGGACTAAGGTGACACCAAGAGAATGTATTAAACCAATTTTGACCTAGAGTACCTTGAAGTAAATTATGATGAATCTCCACTAAATACATTTGATCAAACACTTGGCATCCCTCTTTATAGAATTGTAACTTATCAAGAAGTTGGTATATTTTTTATTTCTCTCATTTGGAAAAAAAAAGGCACGCGAAGAAATGTCAGGTGGTGTGAGTTTGAAATGGGGCATAGATCATGGCATAATTCTTAAGGCTCTAAATCTCCAACACAAAATGTCATACATGTGTAGGTATGGAATGAGAGACACCATATACCTTCCCATGTGGTGGCTTTGAGTCATTTAGAGGTGATATACCGTAGGCCAGATAATGAAGCTTGGATTAGATTATCACTTACATTCCTCAAAACTTCAAACTCACCAAACAATAAGCTTCAACTTTATTTGTGTATGATCACTGAATAAGATAAACCATGTATATTATCCCTTACCATGTAGAAAATTCAAATCATTAAGAGGTACATGCTATTGGCCAGGACACCAAAATCAAGGTCAAAATAGTTTGAGATGGTTTGTCTTTGAATGCTTCCAGGAATTTGTAGCAGCTATTCTCACTACTAGAAGAATAACTTTAGTGAAGAGTTGAGTGTAAGGAGTTAAAGAAGAAATTTATGCTTCTATGTAAATGCCATAATCATGAGGCTCCCATAATATCCTCAATATTGTCTAGATGTTATTTCTACCGTGCAGTCTCTTTCTAAAGTCGCTTCTTCTCCTTTTCTCTCGTGCCTTAAATTTTGATTATCAAACTTTTGAATATCTGTCTCTACCTTATCTTTAATCAACTTCACATTGTGTTACAACTCTAGCATAGGTGTTTGATCATTGATGGATTTTATTTCAACATTCAAGTTTTCAATATTGGTCAACACCCTCAGTCACGAACCTCTCATGTCAAGAAATTTATGTACTATTTCAACAACATTTTCTTTCTTATGAGGTAATTATTCTTCAGGTGCATGTTCTTGTAAAACATTAATTTTGTTGAAAAATTGTACACTCTTTGAAAGTGCATTGTTGTTATCATTTATGTATGTATATATAATAATGAATAAAAATAGTGTTTTCATGTATGCCAGAATAATAACTAACATTACCATTGGATCATATAACAGTAAATTAATCAACCTAGTTAATTAGCAACTAGACCAATTTAATCGATGTTTCCAATGTCATAGTACCTACCACAACACTTTCTGGGATTCTATCTAGTGGCTTTCGTAATATTCTTTATGTTGTCTAGTTGTTGTTTCTATCATACAGTCTCTTTCTAAAGTTGTTCCTTCTCCTTCACTCTCATGCCTTAAATTTTGATTATCAAACTTCTAAATATTCTAAGAAATACAATAGGGAAAGTAAACTCTGTCGGGGGGTTGTGGGGGGGGGGAGGGGTGGTGGTCAGTCATTCCTTCAAAACTTTAACCATTAAAGCATTCACTACACATCCATCTCACAATTTGCATGTAAACTGAAATAGCTAGCTAAATATATTCATTCATAGCATGAAAATAATAATCATTCAACACATATATGACACGAGATATTTGGTTACCAAGAAACCCACCAATGAGAAGGTAAAACTGGGATGGAGATGACACCAAGAAATTTTCACTATTTTAGTTGTAAAGTGTATACAATGAAGGTTACAATGTTTTATCATAAACTATGATCTACCCTACGAAAGGTCTGCCCTATTAAAGGCTTACAAGATTGTTAGATCTTACCTTGATAAGTGATTTCAACACCCTATTAGAAGTGTCCCTGATTATAGGATTTAAACTTACAATGAAGTAAGAACCCTATTAAAGGATTTACAACAACATGTTAGGACTACTCTATTAAGATATTTAATTGATTCACCTATTAGAATGTCTTAGCAATGATCCTTCAGTTAACACTCTGTTGCTAGATAAAAAATAACCTCTTTGCATATTATCCTTGACCCTCTCTAATCTAATATATCACTTCCAACCTCTAACTTCCTTCATTTTCTCTCCTCTAACTGATTCTACAATTCATGTCTCAATTAACAACTCCTTGGCCACCATGAATGCTCTATTTTTGCATGCAAACTTCTCTCTTTGAACATACAATGTTTTATGGTTTTCCTTCCTTAAGAAGACCTAGGCGACTTAGGGTTAGGTATGAATCAATGACTATGATACACCCATTTTGTTGTTTAATCCATCTCTTTAGCTATGGGCCCACTTGGTCACGGGCATAGGAATAGAGAATAGGCATGTAATATTGGGAATAGGAATGGCTATTCCAATAACAGGTATTTTTTGGAATGGGTATAAGCTCATTTTAGAGGTAAAATGGGAATATGTATTCCTATTCCCTATTCCAAGTGATGAACCAAACAGAAAATGGAAAACATATTCCAACTTTTCTATTCCTATTCCAGCAACCAAACGGGCCCTAATTGTTTGCATGTACTGTATAGGGATCCTCAATAAAGATTCATTCTTATAATTTATAATCGCAAAACAATCCTTAAGTTAGTTAAAAAATGGTTTACAAGTTTGTGCCATTACAAACAATTGTGTACAAAAACTATTTTACTTGGCACTTGAAGTCTCCGATGCTCAACATCCACTGCATCTTCAATGTTGTAACTTGACCTTTGATTAACTCAACATCCATTGATCACTTGGCATCAATAGTCTACTCGACACTTGAGTGACTCGACACTTACTAATTACTTAGCACATATTGATGCTCAACACATGCTATATATTTTTCTCAACATTCACTATTTGACAACTTATGCTCAACATACATTACTTGTTCAACATGAACTAGGTTCTTTCTAGTAAATAACTTAAGTGTATTGTCACTCATATGTCAAACACAATCTAAGATTAATAATCTCCCCCTTTGACATGAGTGGCAAAAACACTTGGTCATGCATGAATAACCTTAACTTATGAGCATAATTTAGATAATCTATATTCAGTACTTGGCTTACATACAAAATTTCAAAACTTCAAAAATTTGCAAAACTTGTGACTTATCAGTAATACCTTCAAAATTTTATAACTCCCCATGAGTTGATTGTCCTCTGGTGAATCCGAATACTCCTACTGAGTAAATTTGCCTCAACTTTAGTGCTATGTTTCTATATTGACTTCCCCCTTAGTTTGGCTTGGTCAACATATCATCTCAATTTGTATGGGAGCCTAGTTCACTCGGTCATTATAGACACTACTATTGATACTTGACACCAATTATTTATGTGAACTCTTTTCTCAGTTCTTGCCTCAAATATTTTCTAATGCATCTTGATTTATGCAAATATGGACTTTTAACACATATTATGTTATGAACTAGTGAATAATGTAGCACTCAAATGTATAGTTCCTTACATACCTTCTTTGCCTAGTTAGAAGTGGTGTGATCACCTGATCCATTGGATTGGGTGACATCAACTTCACTAGCTCCACTACTACCTACTTCTTCCTTCTTTCTCTAGGTTTGATTCATCTAGTTCTTTGCAATCTCAACAATCTTTCACCTTCTCTTTGTTTATTGCTAGGTGCTAGTGCTGTAGTTTTGAAATTTTAGCGTACATGTCCAATCTTGTGGCAACTATAACAAACCAAAATTCCATTCATCAAAATCTTGGATTTTCCTCTAAAGTATGCCCTTATGCAATTTTTTGTAATATGACCATGTTCACCACAATAATGACAACTGTACCTTGTGTTATAATCCCAATTGTGTAAGTTATCTTACTTGGATGCATTTGCTTGATTCTTGATTGTAAAACTAGGTTTTTCCTTAGATCTGAATTCTTGAGCTCTATGTCCATACTTCTAACAATTGTAGCAATATTTTTCAAATCTAGGTACAACATGTGTATTGTTGGCTTTGGATCTACACTCATGTCCTTGTTGTCCTTGCTTCTTGCAATTAAAATAGTATCCATTGAATTTTGGATTAGGATTTCGCTTACTAGTCTTACATCTATAGATATTTGTTGTATGTCTTGGTTTCCCACAATGATGACATGTAGGTTTGTTGTGATTTGGCTTTGCATTCCCTTGTTCTCCACTCTTTGATGATTCTTCTTCTTCAGTAGATGATAGGTGCTTGGCATATCCTAGTCTAGAGGTGTCATCAGGTATTCTTGGTGATCTAATAGCTCCTCAAAGTATCTCACAACTTGATTAGGTTTGTTCGTCCTCTCTATGATCTCCTTCTTAGATCTTTTAATTCATTCCTTAGATTTGCAATTTCCATGTCCTTTCTATTCAATTCTTTTTTTTCAAGTAACAATAGATTCATCATATCTAGTTGATTGTTTATGAATTTTTGCACATCAAATGTTCGTTCATTGAGCCTAGTAGCCATTTGTCTCTTGTCTTCTTCTACCATTGTTTTTTCTTCCTCATTTTTCCTTTTTAATTCAAAAAATTCAATTAGTCTTATTCATTGGATTTCATGCTCTCTTTTAAATCTTTTAACCTCTTCATTTAGTATATTATTTCTCTCTAATAGGCATGTTATTACTGCATCACTTTCATTGGAATTGCCATTGTCAAGTAGTCCTTAAATGTCTTCTTCTTGATATAGAGTATAATTATGTTGGATAGCCCATTCTTTTCGTCTCTTTAAGGATTTCTTCAACTCCTCTCTTGGTGCATCAAGCTACTATAGTATGATCTGTATGTCAAGCTTTTGATTCTCAACGATCTTTCCCAACTTATAAGCCTTCATCTCCAAGATCTTAACTCTTAATTAGTTAGACTTCTTCTAAGAGAACAAAGCTCTGATACTAATCATTGGAGGTCTATGGGAAAGTAAGATACTAAGAAGGAGTGTGGGGGGTGAATCACAATCTATAAAAACTTTTACCTTCTTGAAACAAATCAAATGCATTCACCTTTAACCCATCTCACATCAGCATCATGAATTATATAATCATAAGCTGAAAAATATTTAACTATTCACCACATACATAAACATGAAAATAAAGATAAGCACATAGCAAAAAAGATTTGGTTACCCATAAACCCTCCAAGGTGAGGATAAAACTGGGGTGGGGATGAGATCCACAAATCTTCACTACTACAACAATAAAGTATGTGTGTTGAGGATACAATGTTTAATTAATTCTTGTGATCTACCCTATGCAAGGCCTGCCCTACTAAGATCTTACAAGAATTATTCAGTCTAGCTTGATTAAAGGATTTAAACTTAAAATTAAGTAAGAACTCTGTTATGAGATTTGTATAGGCTTATTAGGACATCTATGTTAAGAGATTTACCTTGATTCACCTACTAGAATGTATTAGTACCTAATCCTTCAATTAACAGTGGTTTCTGGTTATGAGTCTCCTCTCTACAATTTTTATATGATTTCCTATATCATAAACTGTATTATATCCTTCACTACTAGATTTATTCTCCTAGTCTTTGCTTCTAACCATCAAACATAGCCTCTTTTGTACATATACTTCTCTCTTCACTATGTAGCTTTTTCTCTCTTGATTTAGGGTTTGGATCCTTCTTAAATAACCATCTGGAGAATATTCTAGATCTTGATCAATGATTCATATTTCTTCCTTTTGTTGTTTAATCCTTCCATTTTTCTAATTGGTTACACTGCCTTCATAGGGATTAATGATCTTTAAAAAAATGTGTAAAAAACTCCTTAGTTGTCTCAATAATCATTAAATCATGTATAGAAGTTGGCCAAAATAGTTTACATAAGTGTTTGTGCCACTCTAAACACATATACCGAAACTGGTTTACTCAGCACAAGAATACTTTGATACTTGATCATGACTAATACTCATGTTGTCACTTGGCTTCTGTGTGCTTGGTACTAATTGTGTGACTTGGCATAAATGGCCACTCAGTACATACTGGGGTGCTTAGCAACCTAAAACTTGCTTGGCTAAAATTGAAATGTGAATAAGTCCAAATACATCATTCAACCTTCATTGATTTGCTTGGTCGCAGTGATGACTAACCAAATCTTCCTAGGAAATGATGAATTGTTTGACACAGATAGTCAACATGACTCAGAGGTCAACCTATAAGTCCTTTAAAGAAAGCCACAATGTAATAACAAAAAGGAGTTATAAGTTATAGATTATCTTTGGTTAAAATCCTCTAAATAGTTCACACTAAAAATGTGTATATAAACCTCTAACAAGGTTGGCTCCTAGCATATCTCACTTCATAAGAGTGAAGTTTTTGGGTTGTTGGTACCCAAGTGGTTTTTCCATTCACAGGGTTTCCACATTAAATATTGATGTCAAAATGTTTGATTGCTTATGCGTTACAAGTTTATTTTCATCTTATTTACATTTTGCTACAACTCAATATAAGATAAGCTAATACTCTGATACTTGATAGAGTAATGAACAATGAGATAATAGTTTGACTTGTGAAAAGATTCTAAGTTTGACATGAGATCCTAAATGTAGTTGTCGAGTTATTGCTATGAAAGTTTATGAAGTTTGAATTGGCACTAAATTGTTTTAAAGGAATTTAGGATCTGGATATAATAGATTTAACCCCCCCTTGCCCTCTTAGTTATCTAACAACAACAACTGTAGTGGTTAAAATGTGGTATCATAACTTGGTCATAGGTTTGAATCCTTGGAGGTTACAATGAGTAATGTTGGAAGAGGGATTGTTGTAGTGGGGCCAACATCTTGCTAGAGTTGCTATATAATTTAATATCCTTCTTTATCTTTTATAATTCTAGGTGTCCTATTGAGCATTAACAATTCAATCATTTGGTGCAACGACAACCCTAGTAGTCAACAATTTCTTGATTAGTAAAGCATGATACAAATTAGAGAAGAATCAAGAGTGAATGAAAAAATCAAAAATTTATTATATTAGGTTCATATAAATAAATAGAAAGACTCGATATAATATCCTCTCTAAAACCCAATTATTTTTCAATTTATATCTTCAATTTGTTAACTATTCTTCTTGAATCATTTAACTAACAATCAAGAGGATAGAGTGTTGCATACTACATATAAAAAATGGGCAAATAAAAATATCATTTCAACAAAAATACAAGATTTTTAGCTTGAAAATATTTGGGGCGGGAAAAGTAAATGTTTCCATTAACAAAAATAAACTAGCTAAAGAAAACACCATGATGTCGAATTACATTCCAACAAAATACACATTGATTTTTAAAAAATTAAATATTAAAACTATTTTCAAATCATTTGAGAGAAAATATTTTTTCCCCAATACTTGGGAGAAGTCGGGCCATATGAGTCCATGACTACTTCTTCATCGTTATATGTTCCTAAATTAAAATAAACAATAGTTTGAATCTTGAAGATTTCACTTTGATAATTTTTTTAAAAAAAGATCAATCATGACATGTTGAATACATACATAATAAACTAAAATGACATGCGTGAAATAGGTTTCTTGCTCAATAGCAAATGGAATAAGTCACTAGCAAACAATCAATTTCAAATTTGTTATAATAATTATGTAGCTTAAAAATGTGGGTTGAAAATAAATATTTGTACCTTATCTATCTCTATTATTTTGTCCTCGGTCCCAACAATGTTTCTCCTAGAGATGTGTTTCTTATCGACCAATCCAACTATACCTAGATAACGAACACTATTTTGAAATTACACTTAATGAATCCCAAGCTATATTTGGCAAGAAGTCCACTCCATAGCTCTGCAATAATTAATTAATGTGTTGGTGTATTTGTGTATATTTTATATAGTGAATAAACTAAATGATAGTTAATGTACTTAATTCCACAATTGGCCATCTTTGAATTTTCTAGAGGCATGCAAATTGCGGTTTCATTAAAGAAAAAGCTTATAAGTGGAAATCCCACTTTCTTGCATTGTGTGTGCAATTGGAGAGGATATTCAACATTTTGTCATTCTAACATGATAGTTTTTTCACAAAGAGAAACAAAATACTCACCTCAAAAATAAAACACAGTGACAAGGCCATCTCTCATGGGGACATCTTCTTCATGGTCTATAATATGGAGGTTCCATTTGTCTCTTTCACCATATCCTAAAATTTGGTTTGTTGTTGTTTTTAAAAGTGACCTATGCTTTAATTCCTTCAATTTGAAGATTATATCCAATTCTACAAGCATTGTGGGGTCATCGTATTCCCTCACCTGATCCAATAAATTTATACTTGTTTTAAAGTTATCCAAAGAACAATCAACATATCACATTTCTTTACCTTTTATCTCGCTTCTCTAGAGGTGATTTTTACCTCATCAAATTTCATTTCCTTGAAATTCTAATTTATAATTTCCTCTTTCTTTGACTCATTAGCACCAATTAGATTCATTTTCCTCCTTTTCTCAATTTCCTTCATCTTCATTTTTAACCAAAAATCTCTGAACTCTTGAGTGTTAATGAAGTTATTAGCTCTATAAATCTTAAACATGTGGCTTCCCTTTCATTAGTGTTTTCTATAGGTCGAGTGTAATTAGAGAGATGGTATTCATAGCCATTGTTATCTTCTTGATCCACTAGTTGAAACAACTTGAGCTTATTCACTCCTTCATCATCGTTCAATGCCTTCAATGGACCAAACACCTCATCAATTTCCTCTTCTCCCTCTATATCATCATAAGTTAGTGAGGATAGTGGGTATTTTTTTTATAGGGGAAGGTTCAATGTAAACTTTGACCCTTATACATCATGAATAATGACTTTGTAGGAATTTATGGGTGTGACTCAACTTCCTCTAACACATTCTCAATTGACTTTCCAAAAACAATTCAAAATTATTTTCCCTTTCTTCCTCATATCCTCCTCCGTCTTCATCAATGTATTCCATCTCTTTCATGTTTTCATATTCTCCTCAATTGTCTCCATTCTAATTAAAAATTGTTGTGATTTTATTATTATTATAGAATGAATATGACCCTGCCAATGGCATATCATTTCTATTCCAAACTCCAAATGATAATTATTCTTCTAATAACCCTACAGTTTTTCAATTATTTTAAAATGAAAAAGTATTTGTCTAACACTAATATATTAACCTGTTTTATTATCTCAAACAGCAAGGTCTCATGCAGCTGCTAGGCTTCAGTCATTGTTTATTATTTTAAGGAGTATTTTGGGCAATTTATGGTCCCATGTAGCTATTGTTGGCATTAAGTCAAGTTTTTTATTAGTGACAACACTTATTCAGATTTTGTATGGTTATCGAGCACTTTGATCAGTCTCTAGTATTTTCCATGTAATTCAGTAGTTATCGAGCTTCACAATTCCTACCAAGAATTTCAGTGGTTACCAAGTGAATTCAGGCAGTGTGAAGTCCAGTAGTTCTTACTGAGCAGTTCAGTGGTTACCAAACTTCGTAGTGTCTACTGAGTCATCAGTTCTTGTGAAGCAAAGCTAGTGTTAACCGAGTGATGAGTGATTAGTGTTTATCGAGTGCAGGCATGGTAAGAATGGAATTCAATTTCTACTGAGTGACACAGTATCTACCAAGTCACCAATGTACATTGAGTTCAAAACTATGTTGAAGTGATCAGTATGGACTGAGCCTCCACTTCTACCAAATGCATGACGATGCTGTGTAATGACAGTGGATGCCATGTATCAAAAATTCACTAGGGCAGTTTTTAGAACCCGAGTTTCTACATTTGGGCCGACTCTGTAATATTTGTTTTAACTTGTGTATTGGTCGACCTTGTAATTATGTGAATTGGGTTAGTATATATGTAATGTATTGTATCATACCCAAGAGTAGTGATTTTGAGAAGAGTGAATGCAAATGAAATGAAAAGCATGCTAATGTGAATCAACAACAGATTAAAGTGTATTGCAAGGTCATATCAAGAGCAACCAAGTTACATTAAAGGTGATCAATACTTCAAGGATCTTAATCAACAATTTAGTTGTAAGTCAAATCTATTGTTTCATCCTAACATGTGAATCAACTTCAAATCCTTTAATAGGGTAGACTTAATAGTCTTTTCTTTAAATCTCTTTACCAAGTGTATACTTCATTGTATGTTTATAAAACCTCTAACAAGGTGGACCTAGCAGTCCTAATTGGTCCTAATAGGGTAGATCATCAGAAGTAATCATTGTAAGTCTTAACAGGCCAACTTTATGTTCCAGTATTGAAGTTTTGTGGGTATCATCCCCACCCCAATTTTACTTTCTATTTGGAAGGTTTCTCGGTCACCAAATATTGTGTTCAAAGTGTTTTATACTTTAAATTTCTCATGCATACAGTAGATTAGATCTATTAATGATAATTGGATTTTTTTATTAAGTGCTGAAATTGGTAAAAGTTTTGAGGTTACTAATTCACCCCTCCCCTCTCAGTAACCTGGCTAGTCCTAAATATTTCCAACAATTGGTATCAGAACATTGTGGTTCTAAGGATAAAGTTTGAAAACTTGAGAAAAGATCAAGGACAATGGAGATATTTAGACTTGACAAAGCTATTGACAATGAAAAGCTAGATCTAGAGATAGCCATAGGTCAACTCAAGGTAGGAAAAGAGAATCTTTCCCAATCTCTAAAAAGAAGAAGGGAACTTGCAAATTAGATGAATGACCACCAGTATGTTGAAGAGAAGATTGAATATTTTCTCCCCTCAAGTAGTTCAAATGAAGCAAATGATGCAATCAAAGAACTCCTAGAAAATAATGGCTCCTTGCAAGAAGAAGTAAGAAAATTGAAAAGAGAACAAGCAATTTAGTTAATAAGATTGTGTGAAATCTCAGAACAAAGAAATAAGACAAAAGAAGACTTAGAGGTAAGGAACAATGAAATTCAAAATCAATTCCTTCAACAAGAAAATCTTATTAATTAGTTCTCCAATGCAAATGAATAAATCATGAGTTTGAGATCTGAAAATGAAAGATTAAGGAATGACTTAAACTCTGAAAGGAAAATCAATGAAAGGTTGAAAGTTGATCTAAATTTTGAAAAGCAACTCAATGAAAGAATAATGAAATCCCAAGTAGACATGGATCAATTGAATCAGCAAAATGAGTAGAATCTTCATAGGCAAAAGGGTAAAGCAAGACTTGGATACAAAGAAGAAGGTGAATCTTCCAAACAAGGTGGTCAAAGGAATCAAAGACCTACTTGCAATTACTGTGGTAAGGCAGGTCATACATCAAACAAATGTTGGAGTAATGGAAAGGCAAAATTTAATGGAAAATGCTACAATTGCAGTTAGCATGGTCATAAAGTTAATGAATGCAAGGAGAAACCAAAGTTTGAGGGCAAGTGTCATAGATGCAAGAAACAAGGTCACAAGGCATCTGAATGCAGATCTAAGACATTCAATCCAGTTGAAAATTTTGAAAAATTTGGTGTAGATGTCATTACTATGGAGAATATGGACACGTTGGCATAAATTGTGTTAGACATCACATGAGAAGAAAGGATACTACCATTAGATGTTACACATGTACTAAACTTGGTCATATAGCTAAGAATTGCATGAATACAGGTAGAGTTGAAGATGAAAAGAAAGCAAAAATTGATAACATCAGGAAGCATATGAGACAATAGTGGAATCCAAAATCTACCAAGCAAGCTAGTTCAAGAAATGATAGTCATGTCACTCAAGAAGTGAGTGAATCCACCATTTCCAATTAAGTTCTTAAGGAAGAATTGGAACTACATAATCATGGTTACATCTAAAATAGTTCCATAATTGAAAAGAAAGAAAAGATCCAAATCAATATTCTAGATACAAGGGGATCACAAAAGATCAGTATCAATTATCACCGAGTAAGGTTGGGTCATACCAAGCAAAGTTGGGAGAAACAGGTTATTTTTGTTTGCCAAGTTGCAAGCTTCTACCGAGCAATTTGTATAGATAGTGGATGACAAGCTATCATGCACTATGTCATTATGGCTCTCATTGTACCAAGCAATAATGGGTAATTTTTCATAAAAAGGTAGGAAATCAACTTCATTTTCACTATGAATTTAGTATATTTCGAACAGAGTGATTTGTAGAGCATCCCAACGATCTTTAGTAGAATTTGTAGCTAAAGTTTTTGAAGAATTTTCTTAGCTTACCGAGTTATCATGGCATCCAGTAGTAGCAACAAGGCAAATAAAGGATCTGAAATGTTGGTGTGAGGTGTTGAATGGAAAGCCCCTAACTTCAAACTAGTGCTAGCAATTGTAAAAACCCTCAACTTGAATGGAGCTTAGTTGCAGATACCACCTAAGGTACTTCTTATCAATGACATTCAAACTCATTTTAAATGTGCAGTTAAGGAGATAAGGACCCTAGAAATGGATAATGCCCTAAGTGAACTCTGTGTGGATGGAATTCTCAAACCTGAACATAAACATTTGGAAGAGAAAGGTTTGACCCATATTCCTCACTTGCCTCGAAACTTTCAAATAAAATGGATTAGATATATCTTAAGCCGAGTTCATACTAGTTAATTGTGGTTAGAGCAGCCAATTTTAATTACAAATAAAATGATTCATCGCATTACTGATCTCCCTATGCTTACCAAGGCTAATGTCACTAATACCCTAGGTCGGGATGAGTTATAAAAGAAAACCCTAGCCGAGTGGGACAACAGAGGAATGAAAATTAGTAGTGTATCTAATACAGAACTCAAATTTGGCATTCATGTGATAGCAGATAAGATTTATAGCTCAAGTCAACATAATAGTGTGTCGTGTGAAGCAGTTGACTTAGCTTATAAGGTTGTTAAGAAGAATTTATCATATGACCTAGTAGATTTGATGTTGAAATAGCTGAACAAAAATATGGAAAGCATTAGAACATCAAAGAATAACCCATGCAAGTTCGGTTCACTGTTGACATGTTTTTTTTTCTATGTTCAAAAGTTTTTCCCCTTTAAAGGCATAGTTTTATGGAGAAAAGACAAACCAATTTTATATTAGATCAATGAGTTTATAGCTGAAATGTGTGAAAATTTTGACAATATCATGGATAATTATTTTGAAACTTTCAAAGAAAAGATGAATAATAGGTTCAAGATACCAAAGAAGTTGGTAGAAGATTACAAGGATGATGTTTGTTTTATGGTTGATAGTGATAGAGTATACATCCAGGTAGTAAGGCCCAGAATTGTGTGGGTAAAACCTCTTCCATATGAAGTTAACATTGATGAGGGAAAGGAAATTATTGAAGCCCTATTAAATAAGCCTATAGATCCAAAGGCACCTCTCTTTGGAACCTATGACGAAGCTAAAGCAAGAATTGAGCTTGAAATTAAGCTCCCATAGGCGGTAAACAAAGGAAAGAGGAGGATATCAAAGTTGAAAACAATAAGTACCCCTCTTATGATTACTGAGGGAAAAGGAGATGATGTGGAGGAATCTAAAAATGAAGAGGAATCTGAAAGGGAAGAAGAAATAGCAAGGAAGAAAGATGAGGTAATTATCACCAAGCCACCCAAGCCTTCCACTGCAGTATTCACAAGGAGATCCAAGAAGAAAGAAGGAAAAGATGACAGTGATATTGTCTTCAACCGACCTCCTCCCACATTTTAGGAAAGACTCAAATAATTAAGAGGTGCTGGAATAAACAACTTCAAAGCACTCAAATATGAGACCAGGACTCCAATAGAATAGAAAGAAGTTGAAGATCTAATCATGGACAAGCTAGGTAGATGAAAATTCTCTCCTGATTAGTTTGCATCACAAGTCCCTTCAATTTTGTTGGATAAGATCAAGGTTAGATGAGAGAACACCATACAAACTGTCAAAGACATTTTTTCTCAAACACTAAAATAGTTAGCACCCAACTTAACAGATGCAGAGGTGAATAAAGCATTAAAAGAAAATGAGAGCAAAATGACTCGGGAGTTCAACACTTGTCTAGTTTTAATGAAAGATATTGAGTATGTTGTGAAGAATGCTAAAAACTTATGGAAAAATGTATTCCATCTTCATAAACCAAGTGAAAATCATATTGAAATTAAAGATGAAGAGGATGACAATGACAAAGATGAAGAAAATGATGAAGAGAATACTCCTTTTTTCACCATTGATGCTGAAGAATATTAAGAGTTGATGAAGGATAATGAAAAAGAAAAAGAGGAAGAAGCTAAAGAGGAACCTAGGCAAGAAGAAGAAGAGAGTGACCTAGTCAAGATAGTTGTGGCTATCATAGCCTTCCTTCCTCACTCTCCAATGAAAAATGCAACATCATCAAGCATGGAGATAGCTTCAACAACTTTGATTGTGACAACCATTGATTCATCAAATGTCTAATCACTCCTTGCTACCTCTTTGATCAACACATCATAGATAGAAGTGTCTACCACTTAATCCACTGAGTTGTAGAATCCTTCAGTCACCAAGCTAGCCTCAACAATGGATATAGAGTGTTCCACAATTTTGAGCTCTTTAGCAGTAAGTACAGTTTTGGATTCTTTAGTTTTGACTACTTCAGTTGTACATACTTCTATCAGTACTTCACTTGTAAATACCTCAATTTTGGGAAGTTTGGCAAATACATCAGTTTTGGATTCTTTACGTACTCTAGTTAGTATTCCACCAATAGGCACTATACAAGTTTTCACTACTAGCTCTATTGTTTCCACTATTGTTTCTATTCCAAAATCTAAAGCATTAATTTTAGAAGTTGAGCCAAAGACTCAACCAAGACTTCTTATTAGTGGAAAGGAAATAGAGGGAGACATAGATTTGGATGAGGATATTGAAATTCCCAAATTGGATTTTGACAATGCCACTATAGATCAAATGAGATTAGTCAGTCAGTTCCTCCAAAAGAAAGCCAAGCAGAAGCAATTAAGAGAAGAGAGAGATAGAGAATTCAGGATTATTGAAAGTGCTAAGAATATTTTGATAGAAGCTATAGGAGTTGAAGTTGATTCTTGTGAACACATTTTGTTGCAATTAGAAGAGGCAGTTAGAAAATTTAATGAAGATTCCAGTGGCCAAGATAACTTGATGGAGAAAGCAGAAAAGAAATTTGATAACAAAGTGCTTAAGCACATTGCTCAGCAAATAGCCATCCAACAGGTAGAACTTTCTTCAATTTTTACAAATCTTGAAACTTCTTACACAAATGTAACATCTCTTTTTGCAAAGATATGTCATGTTATTGAACATAAAAAAGAAATTAAGAGAAAATTGAATAAGATTGATGAAGATCTGAAGACTAGTGCACAGAAGTTGCAACTTGACCCTAGTTCAAGCTCTGCACACCATATGAAGATCAGATTCTTATTATCTATGTAGGCCAAATTATTGAGAGAGGAAGCAAGGATCCGGTCTACACTTATAGACATCCAAAACATGATCCTTCTCATCATGGATACAATGTAGAAGAACATTGCTTATTCCAAAACATTGATCCATGACAATAATTTTTCAATTGCAGATCACATGATTGAGTTCTCTGTAGAAGTACAAGTTGCTCTTCTAACCTGAAAAGTTTTGCAAGAAAATTGCGACAAGACCCTAACTCTTATTCTCAAGGTACATTTTGATTTTCTCTCATATTTTGGTGTCTCTATATAAGTAGATTGTGTATGAATCTTTGACATTATTGTCAAAAAGGGGGAGAGAGACATGTATATATTCAAGGAGGAGAGATATTTGTATATATCATGAGAGAAAGTTTTCATTCCAGGAGATACACTTAGTATGTTATTATGCCTGGTATGATATGCATATTGTATGGGGGAGATATATGCAAAGGGAATGTATATTTGATAGAGTTACAAATAAAATTTTTGAAAAATTAAAAAAATCAACATGCCATACCAAGCTAAGCATCATACTATGTTGTACATAAGTTTTGACTAATAAGTGTTTTTGTCACTAATGCCAAAGGGGGAGATTGTTGGCATTAAGTCAAGTTTGTTATTAGTGATAACACTTATTCAAATTTTGTATGGTTACCAAGTTCTTTGATCAATCTCTAGTATTTTCCATGTAATTCAGTGGTTACCAAAATTCACAGTTCCTACAGAGCATTTCAGTGGTTACCAAGTGAATTTAGGCAGTGTGAAGTCTAGCAATTCTTATTGAGCAGTTCAGTGGTTACCAAGCTTCATAGTGTCTACTGAATCATCAATTCTTGTGAAGCGAAGCTAGTGTTAACTGAGTGATGAGTGATTTGTGTTTACTGAGTGTAGGCATGGTAAATGTGGAATTTAGTTTCTACCGAGTGACACAATATCTACCGAGTCACCAATGTACACCAAGTTTGAAACTACATTGAAGTGATTAGTATGGACCGAGCCTCCACTTCTACTAAATGCATGATGATGCCAAGTAATGATAGTGGATGCCGTGTATCAAAAATTCACCAAGTCAGTTTTGAGAACCCAAGTTTCTACATTTGGGTCAACTTTGTAATATTTGTGTTAACTTGTGTATTGGTCGACCTTTTAAGTATGCGAATTGAGTTAGTATACATGTAATGTATTGTATCATACCCAAGAGTAGTGATTTTGAGAAGAGTGAATGCGAATGAAATGAAAAGCATGTGAATGTGAATCAACAACAGATTAAAGTGTATTGCAAGGTCATATTAGGAGCAACCAAGTTGCATCTATCAAATAGACGTGATCAGTACTTCAAGGATCTTAATTAGAAATTTAGTTGTAAGTCAGATCTACTGGTTCATCCTAACAAGTGAATCAGCTTCAAATCCTTTAACAAGGTAGACTTAACACTCTTTTCTTTAAATCTCTTTACCGAGTGCATATGTCATTATATGTTTGTAAAACCTCTAACAAGGTGGACCTAGCAATCCTGATTGCTTGTAACAGGGAAGATCATCATAAGTGATCATTATAACCTTAACATGCCAACTTTATGCTACAGTATTGATGTTTTGTGGGTATCATCCCCATCCCAGTTTTACTTTCTATTTGGAAGGTTTCTAGGTCACCAAATATTGTGTTCAAAATGTTTTATGCTTTCAGTTTCTCATGCATGCAGTAGATTAGATCTATTAATGATAATTGGATTATGTTATTAGGTGCTAAAATTGTTAAAAGTTTTGAGGTTATTGATTCACCCCTCCCCTATCAGTAACCTAGCTAGTTCTAAATATTTCCAACAACTGCTAATCATTTTAATATTATTATTTTTAATAAAAATTGAATAGAAATTTTATTAATTAAAAAACTTAAATAAAAAATAGAAACAAAAAAGGGAGGGAAGTAAATTTATGATGACAAATGGAGCTTTTTCAATAATGTTTATTTTGAGCCCCTTTTCTTCATAACTTATTTTCATTCCCTAAATAATAGTTGCTCCATAAAAATAAGAAAAGATTCAATATTATCCTTTTTCCACATTCTTAATTCTTCATAGGAACAATCTAGTGCTTAAATTTAAGTATAAAAGTGAATTAAGCAATATATGCAACTACATGAGAATATGGTGTAAGAGTACTCTATGATTGATTAAGATGTTTCATAAAAAAGATACGCTTCTCTTTCATATGAGACGTATTCCTCGCTTGTATTATTTTTCAGTTCAATGACCACAGTGGGCTAAAGACAACGATGCCACTAAGCACAATAGCCTAACGACAACTATGTTTATTGTTGTTACATAACGTCAGGGAAATCTATCGCCCTCACACTTTGAAGGGCTGTACATGTTGGATGCAAGTTCAAAATATTTTTTGCTACAATTTTGAATAGTCCAAAAAATAATTAATTATGAATTTTCTACTACAACATTTTCAGAAAAAAAGGCTAGTGTCTGACCACCATAACTAATTAAGAACATTACCAAATTTACATTTATTTATTTATTTATTATAGTAGGTGAATCATAAAATGTGATGCATATTTCAAATTTCAAAAAATGTTTTCTGGTTTGAAATTTATAGCCATTTTTACATCAATATGTAAATCGACACTTTATAGATATCTTCATTTAAAAAGAAGAATTAATAATTACTTTTCGAACTCATATTTTGATAGCAATTATATTGCTAGAAAGCTAAGAATATCCTCAAAAAAATCTTTTTGCTTTAACAAATTTAGTCATATTAAAAGTTGTTAGGTATCTCCTCAAAGTCTAGAAGTCACCTAAATGGGGAGAAATCATGTTATGTTTCTTGAGTTGACCAAGGAGGCTTGATAATTACCATGTCTAATAAGGTATCTAATATTGTTCATATCTCTAACCATTATTTTCTATTGGTGTCAACCACTTAATCATTTACAAGGCAAAGTCAGATGGTCACCACTATGACTGAGCTACTCTATATAGGTTGAATCATGTAAATAAGTAAGTATGCACCTAGCTCTATAGGAGCTGAGTAATTTTTTCAGTCACATAGTATTTTTGTATACGTGTTGAGCTCATCAGTGATCAAGAAAGTCAATAGTGACCGAGAAAGTTTTTGAGAATACAAGTGTTGAGTTAGTATGTATCAAGCATAATGAAGGCCAAGCAATGACAATGCCAAGCATCAGGAAAAAATAAAGGCCGAGCTACACAAAGTTTACATAAAAGTTAGGAATGGAATAGATTTTTAGGAAAAATGATTATTAGGCTGACTTGGAAGGGATATCTAATTTTTGAAGAGGTTGTTATAGAACATTTAATACCTTCAAAGGTTTTTACAAAATATTTACACATTATGGATCATAGATTCCTATGTTGTGTGTTCAACGATCAGGATGAAGAGGAAAAGCATGGAATAGAAAACTTTTCATGGAACTCTTTATAAGTGACGATCTTAACCTAGATCACATGCTAGAAGAGAAGGAGATGAAAAGAGTTTAAGTGTGAACATGAAGCTATATACAGAAAAGGATTGAGATCATATTAGAAGTCATTGAAGGGTTCTATTATCATCTAAGAGACCAAGTGATCTAGTCATTGTAGTAAAGTGAAAGGGAGAGACAAACATATTAGACCAAAGGATAGGGCCAATTAGCAAGGAGAAGACTACAGAGCAAACCAAGAGTCAAATACTAGATCAGTTTTAACAGACTTGAATCAGGGTAAATCTCTTAATAGAGTGGTCTTAACAAATCTTTGAAAATCTCCTAACAGAGTCCTTACATTTTTGTAAATGTTAAATTCTCTAACAAGGTCAGACCTAGCAGTCTCTCAAGCCTTTAATGTCAAACATTCTAAACTTAACTGATTAACTTTACTATTGCAATAATGAATATTTGTGGGTGTCATCCCCACTCCAATTTTACCTTCACTTTGGAGGGTTTCTAGGTAACAAATATTGTGTTATGTATTCTACTTTTATGCATGTGATTGATCATATTTATATGTTACAACAAATTTACACTACTAGTTTTATATGTACAAGTTATTGATAGATGTGGATGAATCTATGAAAAGTTTAAAGTGTTTAAGATTTTGATTCATACCCCCAACCACCACCCCTGCCCTCCCCACCCCCACCCCGCCCTTGCCCCTAGTATCTAGTTTATCATGTTTATTCCTCCAATAGTCAACAATTAGTATTAGAGCATTGGTTCTCTGAGAGAAGCTTAACAACTTGGAGATTAGTTCTTGGAGATGGAGGCATTCAAACTAGATACAGTTATTGAAAATTAGGTGATTGACATTCAAATCACACTATAGAAACTTTAGAAGGCAAGAAAAGATATGAAGGATTCCCTAAAAAGGAGAAAGGAAATTGCCATCCAGATAAAACAATTTTCTTATGATGAAGTTGAGATTGAAGGATTCTTTGAACCAGTCAATCCAAATGAAAAAGCATATGTTGGTCTACTTGACAAGAACAAACTCTTGAATGAAGAAATAAGAGGACTAAAAAAAGAACATGAAATCCAATTAGTAAGACTATGTGAAGTGGCTGAACAAAAGAAGAAAGTTGAAGAAGACAAAATGGTAATGGATACCAGAATTGAAGGAAGGATATTGGATGTGCAAAAGCTCATAAACACTCAATTGGACATGATGAATCAAATCATTCTTACAAATCCGGAATTGAATCACAAGGATGTGGAAATCCCAAATTTGAAATCATAGGAAAGACTCAAGAATGAATTGAAAAATGAGAAGGAATCTATGGAGAGATTCAACATACCAAAGGAAGCAATGAAGTACATTGAAAAATTTATGAAGTTATCGAGTTGTTCTGATAGGTTGGAACATTCATGCATTGAAAAAGGAGAATCATACAAGAATGGAGAAATGAAGAATGAAAGATCAAAAGGCAAACCAACATGCTATCACTATGGAAAACTTGGTCATACTGTAAATATTTGTAGAAGCAAACATGGTATGTAAAATTCTAAACCTAAGTTTACTGGTTACTATTTTAATACAAGAAGCAAGGACATCAGATACAAGAGTATAGGTCAAGATTAAAGAATGTAACTACTACACCTAAATCTGAAGGATATTGCTATAACTGTCAAAAATATAGGCATAGAGCATATGAAAGCATATCGCAGACAAAATCCTACTAGACAAATCAAAAAAAGAATTATGCACCTAATAATGCATGTTCCAATTATCATAAATATGGACATCAAAGCAAGATTTGTAGGACTCAAGTAAAATCAGAATACTAGAAAAAGGACAAAGGAAAAGGAAAAGTGAACATTGAGAAAATTACGAATGAAATGAACCAGAAATGGAAAAGGAAAACAAAAGATGGAAATAGTGGAGAAAATGGAGCTGAGATCACCTAATCCAATGGAGAAGTGATCATGTCATCTCAAACTAAGCAAGAGAGGTGTGTATGGAACTGTATAATTAATTGATATATCATACATTAGTTCTTTACATGAAACTATGCCAAAAGTTCATAGCTGCATATAAAAGATGCATAAGAACAAATTTGTGAAAGGTTTCCAGTGTAAGAAATTTTTTTATGTTGACCAAGTATTACAACATGGACCGAGCATTTAAAGAATGATATGATAGAGATCTAGTGACATGGAAGAAACCAAACTATAGACCTAGTTGAAAGGCATCAATATCAATCAAGACAACTGGCTTCCACTCACTTAAGTACACAACATTAATTTAGACCCTAATTGATTAGGAAGAAGGTATATAACAGATTTCAAAGACATTATCTCATACCTTGATTTAGATTTCAAGAGCACAGAGCAATTTGGTGATTTTGGCAATTAGCAAAGATTTGAAAAGTATTTTAGGGTATGTGCAGGATCATGGTGTACCAAACTATGGCCTTAAGTGGCAGTGAAAAATCAGAAAATCAGAATTATGTCAACTTGATACATAATTTTAAAGTGGTTATGGACATTATATCAAAAAGTTGTAAGAAAATAATCTGTAGAAAATTGAATGTAGTTTCTAAACTACTAGGCCTTATCAGGAGAAAAAAATAATTGATTGGTCAAAAGTTTGAATTTTAATGCAGTACTACAAAAATTTCAGGGCAAAAATAAAAAGTAGGTGTATGCCTGACCACCTTAATCAAAATAAAATGATAATATTTTTTTAATATAATTATAGATATGAAAAGTAGACTCATGCTTGGATGTGATGCATATTTTTTGGTATTTTTATTCACAATAAATAATTAAATGTGAATTTTCTACCAAAACTTTTTCGGAAAAACAAAAGTCATGTGTTTGACCACCTTAACTAATAGAAAATTTTACCAAATTTAATTTAATTTTTTTTTCTTATACTAGACGAAGCATAGAATGTGATGCAACTTTTAGATTTAAAAAATGTTATACTATTTGAAAATTATAGCTATTTTTCAATCAGTATATCAATCAGCACTTTAAAATAATCTTCATTGATAATTAACTAATAAATACTTATCGATCTCAGAATTTGATAGAAATTATATTGATGGAATATCGAAAGCGATATTAAAAAACCCTTTTCGTTTGATTCAATTTCAATGAAAATAACATTGTCAGACGACTACCCGAAGTCTGAGTATCACTAAAACCCTCTTCAAACACGTCTTTTGGGTTGACTGGGTAGGCTTGGTAAATACCAAGCCTAATCGGATATCGGATTTAAAATCGGATATCGAATTTCAAATTGGATATCCGATTTGAAATTGGATATCCGATATGGCTAGGTGAATTTTGGTGGAAAATTTGAAATCCCAACCCATTTTGGAGGGAAAACCAGATTTAAGACTTATAGCTTATGATTTATAAATTATTTTTGTTATATTACTATGTAAATATGTATTATAATATACTATATATATAATAACGTAATGTAAAGATATAATATATAATATATTGATATATAATAATATATTATGTTATTCTCATTATAATCTATAAATATAATTTATATTATTATTATTTTTACTAAATATAATAACGTAATATTTTTATTAAATATAATAAAGTAATATATATATATATATATATATATGTTATTCATATATATAATAACATAATATATATTATAACATAATATTTTATAGCTTATGATTTATAAATTATTTTTGTTATATTACTATGTAAATATGTATTATAATATATTAGATATATAAAATAACGTAATGTAAAGATATAACATATAATATATTAATATATAATAATATATTATCTTATTCTCATTATAATCTATAAATATAATTTATATTATTATTATTTTTACTATATATAATAACGTAATATTTTTATTAAATATGATAACCATATATATATATATATATATATATATATATATATATATATATATATATATATATATATATATATATATATATATATATGTTATTAATATATATGTATATTATTAATATATATGACTCAAAGGGGGTCATAGGTCCCTTCGACCCATTACATAACAACATATGTCCCTAGGGGTCCTAGGACCCCTAGTGACATATTAGAATCGTTCTTATGGGTTGAAAGAGGTCATAGGTTGACTTATGACCCCCTTCGACGCATTACATGACGACATATGTCCTTAGGGGTCTTAGGACCCCTAAGAACATATTAGAATCGTTCTTATGGGTCAAAGGGGGTCATAGGTTGACCTATGACTCCATTCAACCCATTAAATGATGACATATGTCCCTAGGGGTTTAGGACCCCTAAGAACATATTAGAATCATTCTTATGGGTCAAAGGGGGTCATTGGTTGACCTATGAACCCCTTTGACTCATTACATGATGACATATGTCCCTAGCGGTCCTAGCACCCTTAGGGACATATTAGAATCATTCATATGGGTCGAAGGGGCTCATAGGTTGACTTATGATCCCCTTCAACCCATTACATAATGACATATGTCCCTAGAGGTCCTAGGACCCCTAGGGACATATTAAAATCATTCTTATGGGTCGAAGGGGGTCATAAGTTGACCTATGACAACCTATGACCCCCTTCGACACATTACATAATCACATATGTCCCTAGGGGTCTTGGGACCCCTAGAAACAGATTAGAATCATTCATATGGGTCAAAGGGGGTCATAGGTTGACCTATGACACCCTTTGACCCATTACATGAAGACATTTGTCCCTAGGGGTCCTAGGACCCCTAGGGACATATTAGAATCATTCATATGGGTCAAAGGGGGTCATAGGGTGACCTAGGACCCCCTCCAACCCATTAAACGATGACATATGTCTCTAGGTGTCCTAAGACCCGTAGAGACATATTAGAATTGTTCATATGGATCAAAGGAGATCATAGGTTGACCTATGAACCCCTTCGACTCATTAAATGATGCCATATGTCCTTAGGGGTCTTAGAACCCCTAAGGACATATTAGAATTGTTCATATGGATCAAAGAGAATGATGACGTATGTCCCTAGGGGTCCTAGGATGCCTAGGGACATATTAGAATTGTTCATATTGGTCAAAGGGGGTCATAGGTTGACCCATGACCCCCTTTAACCCATTACATGATGACATATGTCCTGAGGACCCCTAAGAACTATGAGAATCATTCTTATGGGTCAAAGAGGGTCATAAGTTGACCTATGACCCCTTTCGACACATTACATGATGACTCATATGGATCGAAAGGGGTCATAAGTTGACCTATGATCCCCTCTGACCCATTAAATGACGACATGTGTCCCTAGGGGTCCTAGGATCGCTAGGGACATATTAGAATTGTTCATATGGGTCAAAGGGGGTCCTAGGTTGACCTATGACCCCCTTTGACCCATTACATGACAACATATGTCCCTACGACCCCTAGAAACATATGAAAATTGTTCTTATGGGTCAAAGGGGATCATAGGTTGACCCATGACCCTCTTCAACGCATTACATGATGACATATGTCCCTAGGGGTCCTAGGACCCCTAGAGAAATATTAGAATCGTTCTTATGGGTCAAAGGTGATCATAGGGTGACCCATAACACCCTTAAACCCATTACATGACCCCAAGGGACGTATTAGAATCATTCTTATGGGTCAAAAGGGGTCATAGGTCAACCTATGACCCCCTTTGACCCATTACATGATGACATATGTCCCTACGGGTCATAAGACACCTAGGGACATATTAGAATTATTCATATGGGTCAAAGGGGGTCATAGGTCGACCTATGACCCTATTGACCCATTACATGATGACATATGTCTCTAGGGGTCCTATGACCCCTAGGGACATATTAGAATGCTTTTTATGTGTCAAAGGGGCTCATAGGTAGACCTATGAATCCCTTTGACAAATTACATAATAAGATATATCCAAAAGGGTCCTAGAAACCCTAGGGACATATCTGAATCATTCTTATGGGTCAAAGGGAGTCATAGGTTGACCTGTGACCTCCTTTGACCCTTTACATGGCGACATATGTCCCTAGGGGTCCTAGGACCATTAGGGACATATTAGAATCATTCTTATGGGTCAAAGGGGGTCATCGGGTGACCTATGACACCCTTCAACCCATTACATGACAACATATGTCCCTAGGGGTTCTAAGACCCCTAAAGACATATTAGAATCATTCTTATGGGTCAAATGGGATCATAGGTAAACCTGTGACCCCCTTTGACATATTACATGATGATATATGTCCCTACGGGTCATAGGACACCTAAGGACATATTAGAATTGCTCATATGTGTAAAAGGGGGTCATAGGTTGACCTATGACCCCATTCGACCCATTAAATGATGACATATGTCACTAAGGCTTCTAGGACCCCTAGGGACATATTAGAATTGTTCATTTGGGTCAAAGGAGGTCATAACTTGACCTATGACCTCCTTTGACCTATTAAATGATGACATATGTCGCTAGGGGTCCTAGGACCCCTAGGAACATATTAGAATTTTTTATATGGGTCAAAGGAGGTCATAGGTTGACCTATGACCTCCTTTGACCCATTACATGACGACATATGTCCCTAGGACCCCTAAAGACATATGAGAATCATTCTTATGGGTCAAAAGGTGTCATAGGTTGATCTACGACCCCCTTCGACACATTACATGACGACATATGTCCCTATGGGTCCTAGGTCCCCTAGGGACATATTAGAATCATTCATATGGATCGAAGGGGGTCATAGATTGATCTATGATCTCCTTCGACCCATTAAATGATAACATTTGTCCCTAGGGGTCCTACAACCCCTAGCGACATATGGGAATCATTATTATGGGACAAAGAGGGTCATAGGTTGACGCTTTACATGATGACATATGTCCCTAGGGGTCCCAGGACCCTTAGGAAAATATTAAAATCATTCTTATAGGTCATAGGTTGACCTATGACCCGCTTCGAACTATTGCATGATGACATATGTCCCTAAGGGTCCTCTAAACCCTAGGGACATATTAGAATCGTTCTTATAGGTCTAAGGGGGTCATAGGTTGACCTATGACCCCCTTTGACCCATTACATGATTACATATGTTCCTAGGAGTCATACGACCCCTTAGGGACATATTAGAATGCTTCTTATGGGTCAAAGGGTGTGATAGGTTGACCTATGACCCCCTTCGACACATTATATGATGACATATGTCCAAAGGGGTCCTAGGACCCCTAAAGACATATTAGAATCATTCTTATGGGTCAAAGGGGGTCATAGGTTGACCTATGACACCCTTTGACCCATTACATGAAGATATTTGTCCCTAGGGGTCCTACGACCCTTAGGGACATATTAGAATCATTCATATGGGTCAAAGGGGGTCATAGGGTGACCTAGGACCCCCTTTGACCCATTAAACGATGACATATGTCAGTAAGGGTCCTAAGACCCATAGGGACATATTAGAATTGTTCATATGGATCAAAGGAGATCATAAATTGACCTATGAACCCTTTCAACCCATTAAATGATGACATATGTCCGTAGGGGTCTTAGGACCATAGGGACATATTAAAATTGTTCATATGAATCAAAGAGGGTCATATGTTGACCTATGACCCTCTTCGACCTATTTAACGATGACATATGTCCTTAGGGGTCCTAAGACGCCCAGGGACATATTAGAATTGTTCATATGGGTCAAAGGGGGTCATAGGTTGACCAATGACTCCCTTTGACGCATTACATGGTGACATATGTCCTGAAGACCCCTAGGAACATATGAGAATCATTCTTATGGGTCAAAGGGGGTCATGGGTTGACCTATGACCCCCTTCGACACATTACATGACAACATATGTCCCTAGGGGTCCTAGGTCCCCTAGGGACATATGAGAATTGTTCATATGTATCGAAGGGGATCATAGGTTGACCTATGATCCCCTTCGACTTATTAAAAGATGACATGTGTCCCTAAGAGTTCTAAGACCACTAGGGACATATTAGAATTGTTCATATGGGTCAAAGGGGGTCATAGGTTGACCTATGAGCCCCTTTGACACATTGCATGACGACATATGTCCCTACAACCCCTAGGGACATATGAGAATTGTTCTTATGGGTCAAAGGGGATCATAGGTTGACCCATGACCCCCTTCAACACATTACATGATGACATATGTCCCTAGGACCCCTAGGGAAATATTAGAATCGTTCTTATAGGTCAAAGGTGGTGATAGGGTGACCCATTACATGACGACATATGTCCCTAGGGATCCTAAGACTCCTAGGGACGTATTAGAATCATTTTTATGGGTCAAAAGGGGTCATAGGTCAACCTATGACCCCCTTTGACCCATTACATGATGACATATGTCCCTACGGGTCATAGGACACCTAGGGACATATTAGAATTGTTCATATGGGTCAAAAGGGGTCGTAGGGTGACCTTTGACCCCCTTTGACACATTACATGATGATATATGTCTCTAAGGGTCGTAGGACCCCTAGGGACATATTAGAATGCTTCTTATGGGTCAAAGGGGGTCATAGGTTGACCTATGACCCTCTTCGACAAATTACATGATGACATATATCCAAAGGGTTCCTAGGAACCCTAGGGACATATTAGAATCATTTTTATGGGTCAAAAGGAGTGATAGGTTGACATATGACCCCCTTTGACCTTTTACATGACTAAATATGTCGAACCCCTAAGGACATATTAGAATCGTTCTTATGAGTCAGAGGGGGTCATAAGGTGACCTATGACACCCTTCAACCCATTACATGACAACATATGTTCCTAGGGGTCCTAGGACCCCTAGGGACATATTAGAATCATTCTTATGGGTCAAATGGGGTCATAGGTAAACCTATGACCCCCTTTGACACATTACATGATGACATATGTCCCTACGGGTCATAGGACACCTAAAGACATATTAGAATTGTTTATATGGGTAAAAGGGGGTCATAGGTTGACCTATGAACCCATTCGACCCATTAAATGATGACATATGTCACTAGGGCTTCTAGGACCCCTAGGGACATATTAGAATTGTTCATTTGGGTCAAAGGAGGTCATAAGTTGACCTATGACCCTTTTTGACCCATTAAAAGATGACATAAGTCCCTAGGGGTCCTAGGACCCCTAGGGACATATTAGAATTGTTCATATGGGTTAAAGGGGGTCATAGGTTGACTTATGACCCCCTTTGACCCATTACATGACGACATATGTCCCTAGGACCCCTAAGGACATATGAGAATCGTTCTTATGGGTCAAAGGGTGTCAGAGGTTGATCTATGACCCTCTTCGACACATTACATGATGACATATGTCCCTATGGGTCCTAGGACCCCTAGGGACATATTAGAATCATTCATATGGATCAAAGGGGGTTATAGATTGATCTATGATCCCCTTCGACCCATTAAATGACAACATTTGTCCCTAGGGGTCCTATGACCTCTAGGGACATATGAGAATCATTCTTATGATACAAAGGGGGTCATAGGTTGACCTATGACCCCCTTTGACACATTACATAATGACATATGTCCCTAAGGGTCCTGGGATCCTTAGGGAAATATTAAAATCATTCTTATGGGTCAAAGGTGGTCGTAGGTTGACCTATGACCCACTTTGAACTATTACATGATGACATATGTCCCTAAAGGTCCTCGAAACCCTAGGGACATATTAGAATGGTCCTTATAGGTCTAAGGGGGTCATAGGTTGACCTATGACCCCCTTTGACTCATTACATGATGACATATGTCCTTAGGAGTCATACGACCTCTTAGGTACATATTAGAATGCTTCTTATGGGTCAAAGGGGGTGATAGGTTGACCTATGACCCCATTCGATACATTACATGATGACATATGTCCAAAGGGATCCTAGGTCCCCTAGAGACATATTAGAATCATTCTTATGGGTCAAAGGGGGTCATAGGTTGACCTATGATCCCCTTAGACCCATTAAATGATGACATATGTCCCTAAGGGTCCTAAGACCTCTGGGGACATATTAGAATCATTCATATTGGTCAAAGGGCATCATAGGTTGACTTATGACCCCATTCAACCCATTACATGAAAACATATGTCCCTAGGGGTCCTAGCACCCCTAGGCACATATCAAAATCATTCATATGAGTCGAAGGGGGTCATAGGTTGACTTATGATCCTCTTCGACCCATTACATAATGACATATGTCCCTAGAGGTCCTAGGACCCTCAGGGACATATTAGAATCATTCTTATGGGTCAAAGGTGGTCAGAGGTTGACCTATGACTCGCTTCGACACATTACATGATGACATATGTCCTTAAGGGTCTTCAAAACCCTAGGGACATATTAGAATCATTCTTATGGGTCAAAAGGGGTCATAGGTTGACAATTGACCCACTTCGACACATTACATGATGACATATGTCCCTAGGGGTCCTAGGACCCTTAGGAACATATAAGAATGCATCATATGGATCAAAGGGTGTCGTATGTTTACCTATGACACCCTTCGACCCATTAAATGATGACATATGCATCTAGGGGTCTTAAGACACCTAGGGACATATTGCAATCATTTTTATGAGTCAAAGAGGGTCATAGGTTTACCTATGATTCCTTTCAACCCATTAAATGATGACATATGTTCTTAGGGGTCCTAGGATCCCTAGGGACATATTAGAATCGTTCTTATGGGTCAAACAGGGTCATAGGTTCACCTATGACCCCCTTCGACCAATTACATGACCACATATGTCCCTAGGGGGTCCTAAGACCCCTAGGGACATATTAGAATCGTTCTTATGAGTCAAAGGGGCTCATAGGATGACCTATGACCCCTTTAGAACAATTAGATGATGACATATGTCCCTAGGGGTCCTAGAAACCCTAGGCACATATTAGAATCGTTCTTATGGGTCAAAGGGGGTCATAGGTTGACTTATGACCCTCTTCAACACATTACATAATGACATATCTTCCTAAGGATCCTAGGACACATAGGGACATATTAGAATGCTTCATATGGGGCAAAGGGTGTCATAAGTTGACCTATGACCTCCTTCGATCCCTTAAATGATGACATATATAGCTAGCGGTTCTAGGACCCCTTGAGACATATTAGAATCATTCATGTGGGTCAAAGGCGATCATAGGTTGACCTATCACCCCCTTCGACCAATTACATGATGACATATGTCGTTAGGGTTCCTAGGACCCCTAGGGACATATAAGAATCATTCTTATGGGTCTAAGGGGGTCATAGGTTGACCTATGACCCCCTTCGACCCATTACATAATGACATATGTCCCTAAGGGGTCTTAGGAACCCTAGGGACATATTAGAATCGTTCTTATGGGTCAAAGGGGCCCATAGGGGTACCTATGATCCCCTTCAACCTATTAAATGATGACATATGTTCTTAGGGGTCCTAGGACCCCTAGGTAGATATTAGAATTGTTCTTATGAGTCGAAAGGGGTCATAAATCAACCTATGAGCCACTTTGACCCATATGAATGATTCTAATATGTCCCTAGGGATCCTAGGACCCCTAGGGACATATGTCATCATGTAATGGGTCGAAGGAGGTCATAGGTCAAACTATGACCCCATTTGACCCATATGAAGATTTCTAATATGTCCCTAGGGTTCCTAAGACACCTAGGAACATATTTCATCATGTAATCTATCATAGGGGTCATAGTTCAACCTATGACCCCCCTGAACCCATTAGAATGATTTGAATATGTCTCTAGGGGTCCTAGGACCCCTAGGGACATATGTCATCATTTAAAGGGTCAAAGGGGTTCATAGCACAAGCTATGACCCCCTTTGACCCATAAGAATGATTCTAATATGTCCCTAGGGGTCTTTGGACCGCTCGGTACATATGTCATCATTTAATGGGTTGAAGGGGGTCATAGGTCAACCTATGACAACCTTTGACCCATATGAAGCATTATAATATGTCCCTAAGGGTCTTAGGACTCTTAGGGACATATGTCATCATGTAATGTCTCAAAGTGGGTCATAAGTCAACTTATGACCCCCTTACACCCATAAGAACGATTCTAATATATCCCTAGACATATGTCATCATGTAATGGGTCAAAAGGGGTCATAGGTCACCCTATTAGCCCCTTTGACCCATAAGAACTATTCTAATATGTCCCTAGGGGTTCTAGGACCCATAGGGACATATGTCATCATGTAATGTGTCCAAGGGGGTCATAGGTCAAGCTATGACCCCCTTTGACCCATAAGAACGATTCCAATAAGTCCCTATGACCCTTAGGGACATAAGTCTCTAGGACCCCCTTTGACCCATATATATAATTCTAATATGTCCCCAGGGATCCTAGGACCCCTAGGGACATATGTCATCATGTAATGGGTTGAACGGGGTCATAGCTCAACCTATGACCCTTTTTAACTCATATGAATGATTCTAATATGTCCCGAGGGATCCTAGAGACATATGTCGTCATGTAATGGGTCGAAGATTCTAATATGTCCCTAAGGGTCCTAGGACCCCTAGGGATATATGTTGTCATTTAATGGGTTGAAGGGGGTCATAGGTTGACCTATGACTCCCTTTGACCCATATGAAGCATTCTAATATGTCCCTAGGGGTCCTAGGACCCCTAAGGACATATGTCGTCATGTAATGGGTCAGAGGGGGTTATAGGTCAATCTAAGACCCTCTTTGACCCATTAGAACGATTGTAATATGTCCCTAGGGGTCCTAGGACCCCTAGCTATATATGTCATCATTTAATGGGTCAAAGGAGGTCATAGGTCAACCTATGACACCCTTTGACCCATATGAAGCATTCTAATATGTCCCTAGGTGTCCTAGGACCCCTAGGGATATATGTCGTCATATAATGTGTCGAAGTAGGTCATAAGTCAACCTATGACCCCCTTTGACCCATAAGAATGATTCTAATATGTCCCTAGGGCTCTTAGGACCCTTAAGGACATATGTCATCATTTAATGGGTCAAAGGGGGTCATAGGTCAACCTCTGACACCCTTTGACCCATATGAACGAATCTAATATGTTCTTAGGGGTCCTAGGACCCCTAGGGACATATGTCATCATGTAATATGTCGAAGTGCGTCAGACGTTAACCTGTGACCCCCTTTGAGCCATAAAAATGATTCTAATATGTCCCTAGGGGTCTTAGGGAGATATGTCATCATTTGATGGGTTGAATGGGGTCATATGTCAACCTATGACCCGCTTTGACCCATATGAAGCATTCTAATATGTCCCTAGGGGTCCTAGGACCCCTATGGACATATGTCGTCAGGTAATGGGTCGAAGGGGGTCATAGGGTATGACCCCCTTTGACCGATTAGAAAGATTGTAATATGTCCCTAGGGGTCTTAGGACCCCTAGGGACATATTTCGTCATGTAATGGGTCAAAGGGGGTTATAGGTAAACCTATGACCCCCTTTGACCCATAAGAATGATTCTAATATGTCCTTAGGGGTCCTAGCACCCCTAGGGACAAATGTCATCATTTAATGGGTTGAAGGGGGTCATAGGTCAACCTATGACCCCTGTTGATCCATAAGGACAATTCTAATATGTCCCTAGGGGTCCTAGGACTGGTAGGGACATATGTCATCATTTAATGGGTCAAATGGGGTCATTAGTAAACCTATGACCCCCTTTGACCCATATGAATGATTCTAATATGTCCCGAGGGATCTTAGAACCCCTGGGGACATTTATCATCATGTAATGGGTCGAAGATTCTAATATGTTCTTAGAGGTCCTAGGACCCCTATGGATATATGTTGTCATTTAATGGTTCGAAGGGGGTGATAGGTCAACCTATGACCCCCTTTGACCCATATGAAACATTCTAATATGTCCCTAGGGTTCTTAGGACCCCTAGGGACATATGTCATCATGTAATGGGTTAGAGGGGGTTATAGGTCAACCTATGACCCCCTTTGACCCATAAAAATGATTGTAATATGTCCCTAGGGTTCCTAGGACCCCTAGCTATATATGTCATCATTTAATGGGTCGAAGGGGGTCATAGGTCAACCTATGACACTATTTGACCCATATGAAGCATTCTAATATGTCCCTAAGTGTCCTAGGACCCCTAGAGACATATGTCGTCATGTAATGTGTCGAAGAGGGTCATAAGTCAACCTATGACCCCCTTTGACCCATAAGAACGATTCTAATATGTCCCTAAGGGTCCTAGGACCCTTAGGGACATATGTCGTCATCTAATGGGTCAAAGGGGGTCATAGGTCACCCTATGAGCCCCTTTGACCGATAAAAATGATTCTAATATGTCCTTAGGGGTCCCCTAGAGACATATTTCATCATTTAATAGGTCAAAGGGGGTCATAGGTCAAGCATTCTAATATGTCCCTAGGTGTCCTAGGACCCCTAGGGACATATGTTGTCATGTAATGTGTCAAAGGGGGTCATAGTTCACCCTATGACCCCCTTCAAACCATATGAAAGATTCTAATATGTCCCTAGGGGTCTTAGGACTCTTAGGGACATATGTCATCGTGGAATGTGTCGAAGGGGGTCATATGTCACCCTATGATCCCCTTTGACCCATATGAATGATTCTAATATGTCCCTAGGGGTCTTAGGACCCCTAAGGACATATGTCATCATCGAATGTGTCGAAGGTGGTCATTGGTCACCCTATGACCCCCTTTGACCCATATGAAGATTCTAATATTTTCCTAAGTGTCCTAGGACCCCTAGGGACAAATGTCGTCTTGTAATATGTCAAAAAGGTTCAGAGGTCATCCTGTGACCCCCTTTGACCCATATAAACTATTCTAATATGTCCCTAGGGGTCCTAGGATCCCTTAGGGACATATGTCGTCATGGAATGTGTCGAAAGGAGTCATAAGTCATCATGTGAGTCCTTTTGATCAATATAAATGACTCCACTAGAAATAATATAGTAAAAATAATAATAATATAGTATAACAATCATATATATATATAATTTATAGATTATAATAATAATAACATAATATATTATATATTATAATTTACATATGATAATAATAATAATAATATATTATAGATTATAATTTGTCTATGATAATAATAATAATATGTATTAATAACATATATATAATATATTACATTATTATATTTAATAAAAATATAGTAAAAATAATAATATATATTATATTTATAGATAATAATAATAATAATAACATAATATATTATTATATATATTAATAGATTATGTATTCTATCTTTACATTATGTTATATATATATATATATATATATATAATATTATATTATATTATTATATAATATATAGATTATATATTATTTTATATATAATAGTTATGTTATTATATTATATATTTATAGGTTATATATTATATCTTTACACATTTCATAACTCAAATTAGTTATATCACTTACAAATTTATTGTTCCCTCTAATTTTTGTGCCTTTTCCCTCCAATTTTTATGCTGCCGATATCGGATATCGGATCTCATATCAGATATCTGATATGAAATCCGATATCTGATAAGGCTTGGGCCTTACTTTCCAGGTTTGCTACCTGGATAGGTGAAAAAAAGTCAGAGCGGATTTTGAAGGGCTTTTAGACGTGTTCAAACTCTATTTTTTTCACATTACCCCTTTTTGGCACACCATGATCCTGCACATACCCTTTAGTCAAAGAAGTTAAAACAAGTAAAGATCTAAGCTACATCGAGTATCCGAAAAAGGAAGAACTTCAAACCCTATCTACTATCATGGAAGCTTCATCAATCATTGGACTAAGTCAAGAGGTTAGTAAAAATCACCTAAGTTTGTGGTATTCTAGAGATTGATATGAAAGGAGACTCTTTGGGTGCATTATTTTTGATACCACCTAAGGTCATTATAATCCATGATCTCAGAAACTCTTATGTGCAAAATTGGAGAAGTAAGAGATTATGAAATAAGAGAAGCTTATGAGAAGTTGTGTAATGAAGGAATTTTGAAGGATGAAATTCAAATTGTTGAAGGAAAGGGTTAACTCGTGCCCTATAATTCCCAAAACAATTCAAAGTTGAATGGGTAAAGTTGTTTTGAGTAGAATTCATGACACAAAGTATTGGTTACAAAATGGACTAGTGGAAATCACAAAGAAAATGATACACAGGGTTACAAGTTTTCCAAGTCTAGACAAGAAGAAGACCATGCAATGTTTGAGCCATGAAGAAGTTGAGGCTAACATTGGAACCAAGTGGAATGGATGTGGTCTATCCATTACAAACATTTCTAATCCATTAATTGAATTTACAATGAAAATTATTGCTCATAACTTCTATCAATCGAGCAAGTTGAACAGTGCACCTTGTATGGTTGTGGATCAAGTATGGAAGATTATGATGAAAGATCATGAATATGATCTTTTAGAGCTACAAAAGTTACAACTTGTAGAGAATCTATCATTAATAAGAAAAAAAAAGAATTTAATGTGTAAGTTCAGATCCCTTATTGTTTGTATTTTCTTTTATATCTAGAAGTATTTTCTAGGTATTGGAAATGTTGTATGGGAGCAAGACAATCCAATTATGAACATCTAATCAATTTTTAATTAGAGAAGAATCAAGAGTGAATGAAAACATCTAAAATTCATATTATATTAGGTTTATATTAAAAAAATAGAAAGACTCGATATAATATCCTCTCTAAAACCCAATTTTTTTTCAATTTATATCTTCAATTTGTTAGCTATTCTTCTTGAATCATTTAACTAAAAATCAAGAGGATAGAGTGTTGCATGCTAAAAATAAAAATATCAATTCAACAAAAATACAAGATGTTTATCCTAAAAATATTTGGGATGGGAAAAGCAAATCTTTCCATTAACAAAAATAAACTAGCTAAAGAAAACACCATGTTGTCGAATTACATTCCAACAAAATACACATTGATGTTTGAAAAATTAAATATTAAAACTATTTTCAAATCACTTGAGAGAAAATATTTTTTCCCCAATACTTGGGAGAAGTCAGACCATATGAGTCCATGACTACTTCTTCATCATTATATGTTCCTAAATTAAAATAAAAAATAGTTTGAATCTTGAAGATTTCAATTTGATAAATTTTTTTAATATTAGATCAATCATGACATGTCGAATACATACATAATAAACTAAAATGACATGGGTGAAATAGGTTTCTTGCTCAATAGAAAATGGAATAAATCACTAGCAAACAATCAATTTCAAATTTGTTATAATAATTACGTAGCTTAAAGTTGTGGGTTGAAAATAAATATTTGTACCTTATCTATCTCTATTATTTTGTCCTTGGTTCCAACAATGTTTCTGCTAGAGATGTGTTGCTTATCGACCAGTCCAACTATACTTGGATAACGAACACTATTTTGAAATTACATTTAATGAATCCCAAGCTATATTTGGCAAGAAGTCCACTCCATAGCTCTCCAATAATTAATTAACATGTTGGTGTATTTGTGTATATTTTAGATAGTGAACAAACTGAATGATAGTGAATGTACTCAATTCCATAATTGGTCATCTTTGAATTTTCTAGAGGCATGTAAATTGTGGCTTCATTAAAGAAAAAGCTTATAAGTGGAAATCCCACTTTCTTGCATTGTGTGTGCAACTGGAGATGATATTCAACCTTTTGTCATTCTACCATGATAGTCTTTTGAAAAAGTAAAAAAAAACACTCACCTCGAAAATAAAAGACAGTTATAAGGCCATCTCTAATGTGGATGTCTTCTTCATGGTCTATAATATGGAGGTTCCATTTGTCTCTTTCACCATATCCTAAAATTTGGTTTGTTGTTGTTTTTAAAAGTGACCTATGCTTCAAGTGCTTCGATTTCAAGATTATATCCAATTCCACTTACCCTCTCCTCATAGTTAAGTTCTACAAGCATCATGGGGTTTTCCCATTCTATTGCTTGATCCAATAAATTTATACTTTTTTTAAAGTTATCGCAAGAACAATCAACATATCACTTTTCTTTACCTTTTATCTTGCTTCTCTAGAGGTAATTTTTACTTCATCAAATTTCATTTCCTTGAAATTCTAATTTATAATCTCCTCTTGCTTTGACTCATTAGCACCAATCAAATTCATTTACCTCCTTTTCTCAATTTCCTTCATCTTCATTTTTAACCAAAAATCTTTGAACTCTTGAGTGTTAATGAAGTTATCAGTCTCTATAAATCTTAAAGATGTGGCTTCCCTTTCATTAGTGTTTTCTATAGGTCGAGTGTAATTAGAGAGATGGTATTCATAGCCATTGTTATCATCTTGATCCACTAGTTGGAACAACTTGAGCTTATTCACTCCTTCATCATCGTTCAATGCCTTCAATGCACCAACTACCTCATCAATTTCCTCTTCTCCCTCTATATCATCATAAGGTAGTGAGGACAGTGGGTATTTTTTTTTTAGGGGAAGGTTCAATGTAAACTTTGACCCTTATACATCATGCATAATGACTTTGTAGGAATTTATGAGTGTGACTCAACTTCCTCTGACACATTCTTCATTAACTTTCCAAAAAAAAAATTCAAAACTATTGATTTCATAACTTTATTCTCTTCTTCCTCAAAAAATAAATAAATCTTAGAGCCCTTTCTTCTTCATATCCTCCCCCATCTTCATCATCTTTGCATATTCTCCTCAATTGTCTCCAATCTAATTAAAAATTATTGTGATTTTTAATTTTATTATAGAATGAATATGGTCCTCCTAATGACATATCATTTCTACTCCAAACTCCAAACGATAATTATTCTTCCAATGACCCTACAGTTTTAAAATTATTTTAAAATGAAAAAGTATATGGTGACACTAATAAGTACTTTTAGGAGTAAGGCCTCATGCAGCTGCTAGGCTTAATTTGCCTAGCAACCATTGCTTAGTATTTTTAGGAGTATTTTGGGCAGTTTATGGTCCCATGTAGCTGCTAATATTGTTGCTAATCATTTTCATATTATTATTTTTAATAAAAATTGAATAGAAATTTTAGTGATTAAAAAACTTAAATAAAAAATAGAAACAAAAAAAGGAGGGAAGTAAATTTATGACAACAAATGAAGCTTTTTCAATAAGCAACCACTATTTATTTTTAGCCTCACTTTTTGCAATCCCATGGAGGGGGGTTTCCTAAAAAAATTGAACAGGAGTTCTAGAGATTTTTAAGGATTATTTTAAAGCAAAAGGTCCCATGAATTTTTTAGTGAAGTTATCCTTAGTAAGTTTAAGCCCCATACTTTATGGAAGTAGTGATCTCATTAATTATTTTTATTTGACATATTTCATTCACTTACTAAATAAATAAAATGTTTAAATTTTTTTTGATAAAGAAATAGAAATTGGTATATGATTGACAAGTGGTGAAAGAAAAGCCTAAGCTAGTGGAACAATTTCTAGTCCCTCACCTTTTCCACCCACTCAAATTTACACTCTAAAAAGTAGGAGCTGCTATTATTTAGAAGAATATTCCAATTAAGTCTGTAGCAAAACTTTTTTTGGTTTCATGGGACCACCTGCTCCATAAAATAGATCTTATAGCCCCCCTCATTGGACCGCACTCTAGTACTTAAATTTAAGTATAAAACCAAGCTAAGCAACTACATGAGAACATGGTTTTAAGAGTGCTCTATGATTGATTTAGACGTTTCCTAAAACAATACGTTTCTCTTTCATATGATGACGCGTATTCCTCGGTTGTATTATTTTTCAGTTCGATGACCACGGTGGGCTAAAGATAGCAATGCCGGTAAGCACAATAGGCTGACGACAACTATGTTTATTGTCGTTACATAACATCGGGAAAATTTGCCGCCCTCACACTTTGAAGGGCTGTTCATGTGGGATGCGAGTTCAAAATATAAGAAAACAAGGCAGGCGAAAACCATTCAGATCAATAAAAAGATGTCGAACAACATTTCCCAATTATTTCTTGGCATGAAATATCTGTTAAGCTTTTGTGCCCTCGTGTTTGCATTTGCGTTAGTGGTTGGTTATATAATCTATGTGCTCATAAATCAAAAATCCAACAATACTATGCTTACATCGTATCCAATTGTGGGCTCATTATTTGCTTTCTAGAGGAACAAAAGTCAGATCCTAGAATGGCTAACGAAAATTCTCAGACACACTCCTTCCAACACCATCACCTTTTAGTGTCTTGGAACAAAGGTAGTCATCATAGCACATCCACCCAATGTGGAGCACCTGCTCAAGACCTGTTTCCAAAATTATTCAAAGGGCAATTATTTCTGCCTTCGCTTGCATGATTTGCTCGAAACCAGAATTCTTAATGCCGATGGCGACGCTTAGAAATTGTAGAAATGAGTTGCAAATTACAAGTTTGGCACCAACTCTCTTCACGACTTCATAACAGAGAGCGTGTAGGGTGAGATCACCAATCACCTCCTCCCACTCCTCAGAAATGTGGCTAGGAGGAGTGATCGGGTGGATTTGCAGGACATCTTCCAGCGATTCACCTTCGACAACATTTGCAAGGTGGCCTTCGGCATGGACCTCGCTTGCCTCCACATTTCTCTACCCCTTTCCAAATTCGCAGACACATTTGAAGTCGCCACCAATTTAAGCCTCCAAAGATTCACTAATCCCCTACCCTTCCTGTGGATGATCAAGCAATTCTTCAACCTCGGCTTTGAGAAACGCTTGCGCCAGGCGATCCACACCGTTCACAACTTCACTCAAGACATAATCAATGCAAGGAAGAAGGAAATTTTTCACTCTCATGGCAGGCCGTAGCGTGAAGATCTCTTGTCCAAATTTCTTTCCGCTCACGAGAGCGGTGTTGCACCAGGGAAGGCCTCGTACGATTTTTCTATGAGAGATATTGTGATAAGCTTCATCTTGGCGGGTAGGGACTCAACTTCTACTGCACTCACATGGTTCTTCTGGCTCCTCTACTCTCATCCACAAGTCGAGCAGAATATCTACGAAGAAATCACAGGCCTTGTCGCTGCTAGAGAAGAGAGCACCGGTTGCTATTTCTCATATGATGAAGAAGATGAAGTATCTACAGGCCGCTCTGTGCGAGTCGATGAGGTTGTACCCACCCGTGCCATCAAACATGAAGCAGGTGCTGCAAGACGATGTGCTGCCGGATGGGACGGTGGTGAGGAAGGGGATGCGGGTGATACACCACCCTTACGCCATGGGGAGGATGGAGAGCATCTGGGGCTTCGACTGCTTGGAATTCAAGCCGAAGAGATGGCTCAGCAAGATGGATAATGGCTCGCTAGAATTTGTGGCACACGATACATTCAAATATCCAGTGTTCCAGGCAAGGCCGAGAGTTTGCATGGGGAAACAGACGGTGTTTATTCAGATGAAAAGTATCGCTACGAATGTTATAGAAGAGTTGAGGGTAGAGGTTGATGGCAACTAGAATCCCAAGTATATTGCGATGATCACGACTAAAATGGAGATTGGCCTTCCCATACGCGTGCTAAAAAGACGACAAAAACTCCCCTGAGTTTCGGATGGGTTTTTGTTTGTTGTCAGAAGGTCGACTCTCGCTACAGCTTATATTGAAAAAACAAAGGTAAAAGTAGGCGTGTCAACACGATTATCGCTGCTAGTTGGGTTTTACATCTCTTGGTTAAACTCATGTATGCATCCACTTGGGAAAAGTCAATCTACAAGCTTTGTATAAAAGTTTCAACATGTAGGAGAAAAACATTTACTAGTATTAGGGCTAACTTCACTTATCTAGGATTTTTTAATTTTAAGTTGGATTTTGTAGATTTTTTTATTGTATTTTGTAAGTGAGTAAAGTGCTTAAAGCTAAGATTTTGACTTTAGGGACAGGATCTTGGAGCCCAGATTGGTTTGAAAGTGTCATTTCAAAATGCTTGCCCAATACATGTTATGTTCATGCACTAATAGTCACTCACTAAAAAATGTTAGCACTTGCATTTAAATGTTTTTTTACAAAATATCCCAATAGTGATTACACAAATGTGCTACTTACCAACCAAAAAAGCTAAAAAATAAACGACAATTAGTACACATGAGACCTGCTATTACTACATGTGTTTTCATTTTTTGGACTAGAAAAAGTAGTATTTGGGAGGTATCTATGATAAAACCATAATGATTATCAGACCCTTGGTCGATAATTAGGTCTTTGCTCCTATATAAGTAGGATATTTCTATTGGATAACAAGATTTTTTCAGTTAGAAGGCAACCCCTAAATAATAGTAGGCAAATTTTATTGTTGTTTAGGATTTTATTGACAAATAAATTTATTTGGATATTTAAAGTTAATCATTCATATGTTTATGTGATTATTCTTTTTGAATAACTAGGAACAATTTTAATCATTTATAATATAGATTGTTGGTTATTATAAGAATAGGAATAGCATACAAAATGGAATATCTTTTACAATCAATAAAATATTAAATTATTTGATTTTTCTTTAGAAAAAATTCATAATGAATATATTTTTTAAATTGGACTTTCTAGTTCTAATCAATTAATCCAAGTGTTTTCATAGAACAAACTACAACCACATGTTGGGGTTACCATAATTTAATATTGCATTGTCAATATAGTTAATCATTTGACTATTTATTTCTATATAAGTGGATTCTAGTTTAAATTGTTCACTACACACCAATGAAAATATCATATATTTTTTCCTCAAAAAAAGATGTACAAAATATGGTCAATAAATAATCGTCTTGTGTAATAATAGCTAATGATAATGAACTCTCAAAAATAGCAACATGCTTCTTAATCTTCTAGTTGAAGAGGAAAATAATGAAATGTTTAACCATCTGGACTCTTCCTTTGCCAACAACACTCTAATCACTAAAGAGATTTTTAAAGAAAAAGAAAAATGTGCTTTGTAGATAGTAAAAATATGTGGATGAAGTTTCAAACCACAACAACTTTATTTTATTGAAATGTACAGTTCAAAGAAATCAAGATTTTGCGGGTGAATGTGCATACAATGACAGACAAAAAAATATTTTTTTGTGCACAGAATAAGAACTGTTACTTGAATTAAGCATTTAGTTGCAAATGCCTAAATTCTTTGGTACATAATTATTTTCTCATTCTCACTCTTGAGATCACACTTGAAATTTGTAATAAGATTTCTTAAGTCAAAATTTTGTATTTTCTTGACTAATATCATGTAGATGCTCTTCATGTAACACCCATACATTCTTTTCACCCTCATCTACCTCTTTTATTCACTTTTTGTATGCCTTTTCCTATTAAAGGTGCATTACTTTTCAAGATAGCCACATTAAGAATGCCATGATTTTGTGATCATTCAAAGTCTAACTACACGATGTTACATGTTGGATCAACAATAATTTCTCCTCTCTATGTTGAGACTTATCTCTCATCATCCATGCATAAAATCTAATCTATGCTTATCTTTATTTGCATGGGTAAAATTCATATTTTTATTTATCTTCTCTACACAAAATCTAACTATTACTTGTGTACTAAGTCTCCATAACTAGGTCTATGCAGATTGTTTATTGGAATGATTGGATATAAAATGTATTTTAGTGTGTAACTCTGATATATAGTCTTAGAAAGGAGTTTTTTCATTTCAAGTAAAATTTTTAGAGTTATATATTTGTGTTTGTTGATAAATCAATATCATTAGTTCATATGTTGTAGCAAACAATAATTTATGTCTTCTTAAATTACATGCTCTATTTGTTAAGAAAGCTACATGTGGAAATGCCTTCCTAATGCCAATTTAAGGGAGATATAAGAAAGATTTCAAATTTACTCCATAACATTGAGATAAGAAGAAAAAATAAAAAATAAAATACGATGCACACAAAATAAATGAAGGAGACCAGATATAACACGGAAACCCTTTCAGGAAAAATCCACCACCCAATAACCCAAGCGACTTCTTTGTGTTATAGTAATCAATATTACATATAATGAACTATGGATTCTTACACAGACTCAGATTATGTTGTAATCAACTTGAATTTCACCATGCATATCCCAAAAAAATATGCAACAATTCATACACACTACAAATGCTATGCAATCTAGTGTATTAACTATCACAAAAAAAAATAGTTAATAGCAACCTTGGAACTCGTCCATTTGACAGTCCCAATGGTCACTCATGCATTTGAGAATCGCTCCATTCGGCCTCAAAAACTCCCTTCGACATCAGGTCACTCCCTTTGGCATCAAGTCACTCCCTTCAGCATTAGGTCACTCCCTTTGGTTCAAGAAACTCCCTTCAGCATTGGGTTACTCTCTTTGGTCTCGGACGCTCCCTTCGATATCAAGTCACATCTTTTGGCTTCAAATACTTCCTTTGACATTAAGTCACTCTCTTTGTTCGTGAGCACTCCCTTTAGTCATGGGCACTCCCTTTGATCATGGGGACTCCCTTCAGTCATGGGCACTCCCTTCAGTATCAGGTCACTTCCTTTGGCATCAGATCACTCCCTTTGGCATCGAATAACTCCCTTTGGCTTTAGTCACTCTCTTCAACATCAGGTCACTCCCTTCACCATTAGACACCCTCTTTAGATGACCTAAACATCCATCATACATAACAGTCACCCATAGGGTGAGCACTATACATACGAGTCATTTCCAATAATCTACCACTTGAGGAGATACATGTTGATATCCATTGAGTTACTCAACAAGGCCATGTGCCCCATTTAAACTTATTTTTTCTCACTTTAATACCTCCAAGGTATACAACATGAATTCAAAATCATCAACATATACAACCTATAACATACAGTGTCAAGCCTCAAAACCAATCTACCACTTATACATTAAGAAGCTCCCACTACACAAATAATGTCAATATGATATGGATCCATTAGACAACATCACCATGGTCTCTAAGAATTCATGAGCACCTGTAATTGATCAATCCATGCCAACTCTAAATGCAAAATTGCAATATCACAAAATATCAAATAATAGGAAACTTAGTCAATCTATTTAATTATAAATGTTCAGTGCTTGTTTCTTTCAATTTAATAGATTTGGGGTGAATGCATAAGTATTCCTCCTATGGTAGGAAGTAACAAGTGCCACATAATGGCTAAGTACTTGGCTTAATTAATTATAATTATAATTTTATATGTAAATTGAATTGTAATTTTATTAAATCTTATAATTTTTAAAAATAAAATATAACAACAATCTTAATTTTATTTTAATGTACATAGTTATAAATATAATACATTTTAAATTGTAATATATATTATAATTGTAATAATAACTTAAAACTTTAATGTAGATAGTCTAAATAAAAGAAGTAGTTATACAAAGATTTTTTATTTAACTTATATATAATAAAACATATAATTTGATTTACATATAGTAAAGAAAAGTGGTATAAAAAAGGTAAACAATATACTATTATCATGTTCTTTAAAGGTGTTGAATTCTGAAAGTCCATATATAAGACTTCAATTATTTTAGCAAATAAGATCATTCTAAATTAATTTTTTATTTATTAAAAAAATTACATCTAGTCTATGAAAAATACTAATTGCATAATACTATTAAAAAATAATTGTTGTTGATTGGTAGAAATACAAATCATTAATCACTACTTAAGAAATAGCAATAAAAATATTTTTAAAATAATAATTTACTATACAAATATATTTTTTATTTGGAATAAAAATTATATTAAGAAAAGAGATCAAGATTTACATATCATTACTAGTTTAATAATACTATAGTATTAGAATGAAACTTAAAATATTTTACTTTTAAAAAGTAAGCTAAATGAAAAAAATGATTTAGCAAATAGAAAATTTACATTAACTTATTAAAAAAATATTTTTAATAGATTTATAATTTTTGCATTAGAATAGTCACATTTAAGTTTATCTATTGGATATTAATTTTGAATTATTTAACAAATGAATTGAATGATAACTTCAACACATTTCAAAAAAATAAAATTAATATGATTTATAGTGTAAGACCTCCTTGGTACAACCTTTAAATAAAAAATAAAATAATATAGAAAATATTGATATAATAAAATTGATATTTTTTCTATTAGAAATAAGAGTTTCAAAAAATACAAAGCAACCAAAGTACCATCACGAAAGTCAACAAGGAGGCCAAGCCTCACCAAGGAAGAACATAGTCAGTTGTACAACATAACAAAAAGAGAAGAAGAAGGACTATCTAACTAAGAACATCATAGTAATTGACCATCCAAGTAGTCCAACCTAAGGGAGCCTCCATCCAAATGACGCTTTTACAATCATGAATCTGCATCAGCCTGAATAGATCTTCTTTTGTAGCATTCATTTTCTTACTGATTTCTTTGTTCAGCCTAATGCAAGCTTGCTCAAAAGCTTGTAGATCACCCAGGGTTCTATGCCATTGGTATCCATGCTTCAACTCATAGTGGTAAAAAGAAACATGTCCATCATGAAGGAACCTTCTCATCTTGTCCCACTCGATCAACATAGTAGCCTGCACCTGCAAAGAAATTTTAAAATAAGTGAGTTTTCGAAAAAACTCAGTAAGATCCCTTAGCTTACCTTGGTACCTTTCCTCGTTCCTACAAGATAATATATTCCAAAATAAGTTGGTATCTTTAGGAAGACCATTAATATGACTAGTGATAATATCAAGAATATTAACACCAATAGGATAAACAATGCCAAACATTCTCCATATTTCTTTAGCAAAGGTACAATCTAAAAGAATATGTCTACCAGTTTTAGGAACTCTACATAAATTACAAATATCACAATTAGAGAAATCTCTATTAATAGGAAGCTTGTCCAACATGACTAACCATCTAAAGCATCTAATTTTAGGCTCAACATAATTCTTCCACAAGATATCAAAGTATTTTTTCCAAACATTAGCATCATAAGAAGAGTACCAAACAACATTGACATGATCAATAATATCCATATTACAATCAAGGATTTTGTATATATTCTTGGCCTTAAGCAGATTCGTGACAACTCCACCAGGTCAGTTACAATTAAGGTGCCTTTGAGAATCAACATGGCATATAGTGGGAAGACCATAAATAGCTTGCACAATCATGTTATAAGTTCTTTTATGGGAATTAGGGATATCATATTTATTTTTAAGCTCATCCCAAGGAGTGATTTGATTCTGCTCAAAGAGATCTATGAACTGTTTAATACCTTTCTTAGCCCATAGTCTAGTAGAACACCCTTGGGTAAGGGCCAAAGGTTTACCATTTAGGTGAAGATTCCACCAAATGGATCTTTCACCATGGAGTTTATTATTACAATGAAAATCCTTATTAATGATGAATCTCCTAACATGTTTCCAAGCCTTCCAAATAGATCTAAAAATTGCGAAACCTTGGACCATGACAGGAAAAGTACCAATAATGAGGTCGTAAAAGGGGAGATTAGTCTAAGATTTGGCTTTCTTAGGCACACCCCTCTCAATGTTGTTTCTAACCAACACTTTCCAAGGACAGTTCCCCTCCATGAATTGAAAAATCCATTTGGTAGATAGGGTAATACCCTAAATTCTTAAATCCTTTATCCCAAGTCCCCCAAGGGCCTTGTTAGTGTGGCACCAAACCCACTTAACATAATGAATTTTATTATTACCCTTGCCATCAGACCAAAGAAATTGTCTGATGGACTTTTGAATTTTAGCAATCTAATAATTGTTAAAAAACTAGGCAGAGGAATAGTAAATGGTCTAAGAGGACAACATCTTCTGGCAAACCTGAATTCTGCCTGCTAGAGATAACACCCTATTATGCCATTTGTTACACTTCTTATCAATCTTCTCTTTAACCCATGACCACATGTCTTTGAGGGCAGGTTCCACTGAGAAAGAGATACCAAGATATCTAGTGATCATATTGGAGCCTCCCCATTGAAGATTGTATTGAGCAAACCAATCTGGGGGCTACACATCCCACACCAAAAAAATTGATTTGGCTTGAGATATAAAATTGATATTGCTTTTGAAATTTGAAAAATAAATTTAACAATTTCTAAAATGAAAATTTGATAATAAAAATCGATTGTCATTATACTTAACCTTAACTTGTGTCTCATAATTAAGAAAATAATTATTATGGTAATCTTTATAGAAATAGAAATTTCTATGTTGAAAACCATCAACAAGTAAACTTCCAAAATGAAAAAGTTTGTAAGAAGAAACAAACTTTTTTGTAGAATGATTTCCTTTAAAAAGCAACCTTATAAGACATATTCATTTTAATCAATGATATGGAAGATACATGTTTTTTTCTAAATAGAAAAATTCAAAACTATAAATTTCAACTTTGGTAGAAGGATGTTTATTTTGAAAATAATAAAAATAAATTGTTATGATTGGTGGAGAATAATTAATTAATAAACCAGTGCAATTCTATTGTCGCGTCACGATAAACCAGCGCATCTCAGAATAAACAGTCTGGATTAACTCTTCCTAGGAAAAATCCAGACCTAAATGGAGGTTCACTACTCAGTCTCCTGCTTCAACCATGCATTCCGTGAAACTGTCTTCGTTAGCTTTACAAGTTTGAGGTTAATATTACTATTAGTTCAATAATTTATGTCTTCCCATGTGGAGGTTAGTATTCAATTTTCTTTTCTTGAGGTTTATTTAGGTAATACACTACATGTGGGAGCTTTGTTTCAAAGTTAAATTATTTATATCAAAAAGTTTCATCAGTTCATATAAATAATTCACACTTTTTCCACGTCTCTTTGCAATTTCTTTGCACCCTCTAAATAAATTTGTCATGTATTGTTTGTTATTAGCTTAAATGTTTTCATATTTCTTTCTCATCTAAATCTTTTTAAGCATCCTTCAAATACTTTTGGTAGTCTTTTGTACTTTCCAATATGTTTTGAAGCCTATGTGGTTATCCTCCATACAAACTCTATAGTTGACCAATGTTCCAAGAAACAAAACCATCATTGGTTTTTCTGAAATCATGATCGTCGAAAACAACAAAAAATTGGAAAAAAATCACTATGTTTTCAGGAATTTTTTTTAAAATTGACTTTGTTTTGTCTTTAGTGCATTTTGAAGACTTCAGCATTCGGAAAATAACAAAAAAATTGGAAAAAACTCACTATGTTTTCAAATATATAAATTTGACTTTGTTTCGTCTTTAGTGCATTTTCTTTAGAGATCATCTTGTCCCTTGATTAAATCGGATTTGATCTCCTTATAAATCTTGTGAGAGGAAGTATTTTAGTATTCAAGAATTTTGGTCAGCATTTTCTAAATTTTAGTGATTTCATCATTCTTGACTAATGGATTGGATTCTCTATGTAGTCTTACAATTGTATTGGAACATGTTTAATGAGTTAAATTTGAATCTTCTCTTTTATTGCTTTTTTTAGTAAGTACAACATGGTTAGAGGATTTTTAACTTAGATTTTGTCTCCCCAATAGCTTTTGTTGTGTCTCACCAATAGCTTTTGTTGTGTTAGTGATGTTTTCTCATAAAAAGTGAAGGTTAGTTAATTAGGTTTAGAATATAGGCTTTTCAAATTGAAAGTTGAGTTATTTGAAATTAAATCTATGAAATGATTTTTGCTCATTGTTTTTTACATTGGATTTATAATGGCCATGATAATTTTCTAATTTTGTAAATGCTTTTAAATTTTTATAATAATTATATAATTATATTTTATAATATATAAAAAGTAATTACTAATAAAATCTGTATTTGATATACTTCATATTTTACCTATTTATGATTATATAAATACAATGTATAATTATTATTAAAGCTTCTTTTTTTCTTTTGATGGAGGCCATCCACAAACAAGTTTTAGGTATTTGATACGAGTCCACACGTGTTTGAAACCTCTTCGGCTATGAGCCAAGGGCTAAGGAGCATCCATGCTCCCAAAATTTTCCACGATCCAAAGCTTTACACTATATTACTATTATTATTATTAAAAAAACTTCCTTTGTGAAAATAAACATATCAATAATAAATTTTAGTTTTTGGTTTTTACAAGTTAAAAGATATACTTTCCTATTGGCACACAACATGCTAGTCTATTATAAAGTTTAAACTTGAAGCTAGTAATTTTTTGTTTGTACGAAGTAGTTAACTGGTGTATTTGTATGAAAATAATCATTATTGAATTCAATATAAATAATTTTTAAAAAAGTTTTTGTTATGTCATTTTATTTTTTCATATTATTATTAATATAATATTTAAGATGTACATCTTATTTAGTAAAGATATCTTATGTTAAAGTTGTTTAATTTTATATTTCAATTATTTATTTATCTCATCTTTACTTTCCAATTAGTGTGATTTTTTCATGATATATTGAAATTATAAGATCTCAGAGAGGAAAAAATATAGAGGTTGATGAAGATACTATAAAGACAAGGACCATTTTCTTATCATGTTTGTATTCATTCAATAAATATTTAAAATTATTAAAAAATATTTTACTTTGAGATACATTAATTTTTCATTCAATAATATTTATCCTATTTTATTTATATAACATGTTCTATTCTTTGAAGCTTTATCTTATATTACATTTATATAGAACAATTGATTTATATTCGTAAAATAGTGTCACCTATGCAAAAGGAAAGACACAATATTTAGTTGATTTGTGGCAAGCCTGTAGAACTTTGTTTAAGGATACAATCAAGGAGTATTGACAAATAAAATCATGATGATAGTGATTATTATAATTTGGTAATTAAAATAGTTCCAATGCATGTCTTGTAGATTGTTATAGGTATGCTAGTAGAGGAATTCCAATATGATTAGTTAATGTCAAGAAGAAAATAGACTATCAAAGCATTGAAAATAGTTACATGACAAATTATATGGACATACTAATGCAAATCAAAGTGGCCATGTTTAAATAATTGGGTTAATTAGGGTTCAAGTACTTATGTATAATAGTTTTAAAATTTTATTTTAACAGTTTATGAATTCTTGGTTAGGAGATAACATTTCCTTAAGGAAAGAGGTAGTAAAAATTAAATTAGAAAAAATATAGACATGATTAAATAGTTAAACTGATATTTAAAATCAATTACAACATTTTATTAAAAAAAAATTCAAAAAATTATTAAGTATTTTTAATTTGATGCTTACTTTAGTGCTTTATCATAGATTAAGCCTTTTCATTAATTGGCTATCTTGGTAAAAGTTATACTTATTGTTATGTATTTCCTTTCCTAGCCCACATTATTATTATTTTTCTAGTTGTGTTGATTTACATTTTTTTGTCTTTGCCTAGGAAGTATTCAATTTTGTTCTATGACATTTATCAAGTCTTTTGACATTCCTTTGATTGTATGTTCTCCCTCCCTTCTCAAAATCTTGCTCTTATAGATTTCCATAAAGTCACTTCCCCCTTGTGACATCTAAAGTTTTCTCTCCCTATGCTAGCATTTCATCATTTCCTTAATAACAAATGCCCTCATGTTTCATGTTTCTCAATTAACCCCATTGTCAATGTAATATTCAAAAAATCCTCAGTTTAATCAAATGACTAGATGATGCAAGGAAGAGGTGCTGATACTTGTTTCTTAATACAAAAACCCTCAAACTAGGCTAGGCTTCTTCCCAGGCCTACCTAAGCATAACATATTCTATCGCTTTAGATTCTCTAAGGTTAGACACAATGTGAATGGCCTATTCCTTGTGCCACTCTCACCTATTCTATTGTCTCCATCAAACCCTCACAATACCCAAACAATGAACTCACACAATACCCAACACCTCTGTCACCTTACACCCTCTAGGATCTTTTCATCAACACCATAGTTCAAAATACTTCCCATGAATGGTCAAACAATATCCAAGACTCTTTATACATTCTAAATGATATTTATCAGCATTCCAGAATTTGATAGACCTCCAAACAATCGTACATAACTTTTGAAATATATAATTTTTTCACAATCCCTTTGGTCAGAACTTGCATAATTTGGTTCTAAATAACATATCCAAAAACTAATAGAATCCAAAAATTCAATAAAAAGATATGGTCCACGTACCAAGACTGTAATTGTTTATGATATAATTCACAAACCTTTCCTTATTACAATGCAGGTTCCCTTGCTGCATAAGGTTATCACCTCCCAATCTTCAATACATAAACTACTCCACTCATTGGTGATGTTTCTCAATACACCAAGGATGTAGACCAACCCTCGAGCATCCCTTCACATCTACCACAGGATTACAGGTTGCTGATTTGCTGTATTTTTGTTTCTAACAATAGTCAAAATGTTGATTCACAACTTCTTCTAATACAATAAATAAAACTAGTGAATCTTAATAAGATTGAAAATTAAAGACACAAGGGAACCTTCAAAGCTTTCCAATTCTCATACAAAGACCATATGCAACTACTATGGCCAATTAAACCCGGAACTACAAGTGTTATGTTGTTTACCCAGTGAATGAATGTAAAATATTATCCAAATTGTGAATATGGTAGATTATTTTCATAACCTGTGTAGATAGGAAAACCTCAAATACCTCAACAATTAATAAGCCATTTTCAATATCCTTCAAATACAAATTACTATTAGCATTACCTTTTCCAAATCTCAAGCATATCAAATACTTTTCCTATCTTGTATACTAGGCTCTAGGTGTTGGTTTCAATCCATACAATAGTTTCTTAAATTTGTAAACCATGTCTCCTTTATCTATCAAAATAAAATGACTAGGTTGCTCTATGTATACCTCTTCTCCAAGTTTACTATTTAGAATGGATGATTTGACATCCATCTTATACACACTGAAATTCTTGTGAGTTGCATACGCCAAAAACATTCTTACTACTTCTATTCTAACAAGAAGTGTAAGTGTTTCCCCAAAATCAATTCGTTCTTGTTGTGAATAACCTTTACATACTAGTCTTTCTTTGTTTCTCACAACCTCACATTTTTCACTCATCTTGTTTGTAAATACCCACTTAGTTCCAATAACATTCTTACCCTTAGGTCTAGGAACCAATTCTAATGTATTGTTCTTTTTTGTAATTCCCCACTCGAGAACCCAAAAGAAATAAACCTAATATGTTACAAAGTTTATTTAACTATATATATATATATATTAATTTAAACATCAAAGATACAATGTAGAAGTAATATACACAAACATAATATTTACATAAATGTAATTACAATACATATTTCATTCTTGAAGCATTCTTTCATGTTGAGTCATGTTTAAGAAAGTTTTTTTAATAAGTGTAAGTCTCAATTACAATATTCCTGATCATAAAGAAAGAATAGATACATCATCTCATTGGAAAAATCATGAATAATGCAATGAAATACATTTGCTACACATGTCACATGGTATGCAAGAATAAATACAAGTACACCAAGATACAAGATACATGATAACTTATATACCAAAACTAAACTAGAAGTTTCCAAGATAAGAACAAGAATGATAATGGTGCAACTACATCAACGAACATCAACCATTAGCCAATCTGAGGGGGACCCAAATGGTAAAAAGTCACTACCTCTTGACTATGTGGTCACCTTATCAGGCTCCCACTCCCAGTGTGCAAGAGAGATACTGAATGATTTGTATACGAATAATCAAACCATAAAATTATCCTAGGCAAGGAATCCTAATAGCCAAATTTACCTCAAGGGTACATGAACTACTGATAAAGAAAAGATAACCAAACTTGAAAAGACACTCATTCAAACTAACCTAACATGCCAAAATCAACAACAAATACCAAGTACAAATCAAATATCAAAATTATAATGATACAACCACCTCCAAATCAATGTCAAGACTCACAAGCACAATAATCAATAGATAGCAACTATCATCAATAAAAGTAAACCACCACTCACTAACTCCAACAATAAAAGCACCACCAACAAATAGTTGACACTCATCATTAAAAGTCAATTGTCAATGATAATTGACATCCAATCAATAAAAAAAAATCCACAATAAATACACTATCAAAAGTAACATCCAACAAGTACACCACCACTGGTAATTATAAAAAAATCATGAAGGAGAATCAAGCTACATACTAAAGAATGTCATCACATGAGCCAACTCTAAGGTTACCATGGTAGTCTCTTAGGACCATGCCCTCATAGTGACTCTATGTAAAACCAAAATACCCTCTTGTGAAGACAAGAAAACTAGTCACACCTTTCAATGTATCATCCCATTACCATTCTTAGCCTATACAAGTACTCAAGGCATGGACAAGGTAAAATCTCTAACCTATCTTTTTAATTTATCTCAAGGCATGAGAGAGAAAAGTATTTTAATTACTATGTTATCACTTGCTACACAACTTACAATGAGCTACACTGTCAGTCACTTTGGGCCTCGACCCCATTACAAGCCACTCCCATAGACATGCACCTAGACTACATTCCCAAAACTCATAAACCACAATTATGTCTCATACCACAAAAGTAATACTGATCAAATTTTGTTTCTTAACACACAACTCGAAAATAACATTGGCTCTCGAAACCCAAGTTCTCATAAATGTTCATCAAAATAAATCTCAAATTGAATCATAAAATATATCATGACACCTATTCAAATAATCATAAATAAAATCTCAAAATGTCTCTGGCACACATCCTAACTTAGCCAACTAAAAAATCCATAGAAAAAAACTATCACAAAAAAAGAGATCACAAGACTATAAATAGAATATAAGAAAACACATAGTTTTCAATCATATGGTTTAATTCCATAATTTTCTATTGTTAGATTGAGCCATAAAGATGTGTTTAGAAATAAAGTAAGAATATACATGTTAATATAAATTGTTATGTTAATATGCTTATTTAAATCAATACGTATTTAAATGTCAAATCTCTTTGTGCATATAAAATATCATGCAACATTATCATGTTATTAATTTAAATAATCTTAAATCATAAATGATTTAATTAATAACATAAAGATATTTTATTAGATTTAAATATTGATATCAATTCCATTTCTAAAATATTACTATGACTTCTATCTAAGTCTAATATTAATATTTACTTTTCCATTAATTCAATATGACTCTACAAATAACTCAAACTTGAAATTATAATTATAATTAAGTTATTTACAATTTCTCTTACAATATTCAAATATTCATAACTAGATGATTATATAGTGAACTCCACTATAACTTCTCTTAAAATATAACTAAATCACAATTTTATAGAACTTTCCACAATCCATTATAGTTCTTTGCTATATTTGCTGGGTAGATTGTGTTAAATTTTTTTTGCATTAACGCTTCGGATCACACTCTATTCCTATAGCTCTTTCACCTTGATGATGGATCATAGAGTGTGATCCAAAACATTCCTATAATTTTTTTTTAACACAATCTACCTAGAAAACATAGCAAAGAACTCTAATGGATTGTGGAAAACTACTATCTACATAATTTTATATTTATTAACTTATAACTCCACTTGCATTAATAAACATATAACAAGTTATAACTTAGTAAGAGTTTTAAAAATAATTAATACTAAAAACTCACTCATAAGAAAGCAAGTAGTGTTTATAAATAAAATAAATAATTTATTTTTAATTTAATTTTTTTAAATATTTTTTTTTAAGTTTCTAAAATTAATAATTGGTCATATTTTTTTAAATAAATCTAAATATTATATTATATTTAAAAATAAAAAATAAAAAATATACAATTAGTATTTTTTGCATGTCTTTGATCTATGAAAATCATGCAACCATAGTATACTTAATTTTCTATCTTTAGTATATTTGTTTTCACATGGATGTAGAAGTTTAGTTACAACATGCTTTCTTCTCAGTTAATCTTTTTCTTTTCAAATAAATTTTGCAACCAAATTATGTTAGATAAAAGAGGAATATTTATCTTTATTTAGAAAATTCAAGATAATCACATGGTTCTAAAAAAAATTTTAAAGTTGAAACCCTAACTATTCAATTTGTTGTTTTCTTCCAATTATCTATAGTCAATTTTTTCCTATAGTAGAAAGTCTCTTAAAATAATGCAATAATAATTATTTTCTAAATTTTTCTACAGTTTTCCTCATTCAACTTTTCTTGATTAATAAGTTTTTCCTTTTCAAAATCTATAACATAATTCTTTATCCAAAAATAAATACAATAAATTAATAAGCATTATGCAAGTACTCGGTAAGACATGAAGTAGACAAATCCGTCAACAAAATTCTGCAATTAGTTTTCAAACCCTACTTTTAAATCACAACTAAAATTTGAGACAATTTTTGAATGCATGCAAATCCAAATCCTCCGAAACTTTCAATAATGCTTTTGCTCCAATTCCAAATTTTGCTTCCCAAAACTTGTGTATCTCTAAAATGAACTACAAACTCTCTAATAAAGAACCATAATCTTTTAAACTAAAACACATTTAATTAATTAATAAATAATTAAGTGTCATAATATTTTAATTTCTCTTTAACCAATTTTCCATATTAGACTTCCAAATTAAGTCTTTTATATTAAAGCACATGTTTAATTACTTTTCTATTAATTAAGTATACTCTTATTTAATATTTTTTTTAATCAAACAATATTTAATAATTCTCAATATTATATGATTAACCCAAATATTATAATTCAACGATTTACTAAATAAATCACATAGCCAAATCCACATAAAAGCAACATTACCAAAACTCAAGATTAAATAGCACAAGCAAAGATAAATCACTAGTTTAAAAGGGGTGGAAAGTTAGATACATGTCCTCCTTCTCAAGATAACTAATTAGGCTACGGATGAGATTAGACTTGAACATTATCTCTCAATTCTTTCCATTGAGTTATTGCAATAGAACACACTCATCTTGGCAATTCAAGGAAGTCAATGCCTGATACTTACAAATCTGTATAAAAGATGAACATGTACATGTGCATATATCTCTAAGCTAAATAGGAAATGATAGAGAGTGGTATATCGTGTAGATCCTAACTAGTAGGTGACTACGACTCCCTACCTCAACCATATTAGGCACACCAAATATAAATGTAAAATAGACATACACACCATACACATGCAAGTGTGAGGTAAGTATAATAGTAAATCCTACATATAAATAACATCATATTCTAACATGAACATCTCATCATCATGAGGACATAACAAACATCTTTCTAAGATAGTACACCATATAAGAAGATCATAAAAGTAATTTCATTAACTAAGTGCAATTAAAGCATCATCACTATAAGTAGGAAATTGTTACAACCTAACATAATTAATTTCTCAACATATAAAAGTATTGCATTTCAACTATGAAATAAATTCTAACACATCTATAGAAGAGTCATATAGAGATTTTAACAACTAAGTCTATAATGATAGAAAAGGAGGGGTATTACTTCCCGCTCCCCTTAAAATAGGCTTACTCTTGGAAGCTGACTATTAATACTAAGGTAACAAAAATGAAATATATAGCCACAAAATAGCATTTAAAATACCAAGTGTTAGGAATCAAAGTTTTACTTTCACAGTTCTATTGTTTTCAATTTTGTTCTTTATATTTTCTTTTGATAAGTCTTGCTGTTTGATCTTGTTGAAAATTTAACAACTTGTTAACTAATGACACACAATATTCTAAGAGTTCCCAATGTTGAAACTTTGACTCTGATACTAGATGTAATGCCTCATTCGTGAACCCAATAGAAATAAAACTAATATGTCTTTTATTAATTAAAATGGGCTTTTTACAAGTATTCCTAAAACCCACTAGTTAACTATAAAATACTACCAAAAGTTAAGGTCTAGCAACCAAGCAACATAAAAAACAATAGGCCATACCCAACCATCAAATCTAAACAAAAAACATAGGACCAAAAGCTAGGGAACAAACAAAAAACAAGGAACATTGATCAAGGCACCAATTCTTTGGCTAGCTCCACTTTCTTGAGCTCCAGCTCTCCCATGGCCTTAGCCTCATCATTCTTTGATTGGCTATCATTCGGAGAATCCTCCTCTCCCCTCTTCCTCTTTTCCACTCTCCTTCTTTTGCTCGAGCTCTAACCCTGCAAAGAATTATCCTCATCAGCTACCCTGGTTTCCTCTCTGTCCTTTTCCTCTTTCACCTTTTTTCTTTCCTCTATCATCAAGTGTAGCTAAATGATGTTATTATTAAGACCTTTTATTATGTTTAGACTCTAGTTAGTGGAGCTATAGAGAGAGCTCTCCATCCTTTCCACTCTTTTTTCAATCTCAGAAACCTTTGCATCCAACTTGCTTATTCTAACATTCCCGTCCCCCTTTTCGGCCTTTCCTATCCCTACATCTTGAACTTAATCTCTTCAATTTCATGGAAGATCCATTTAATGGACCATAAATTGTCCAACAAACTATTGTGGGCATTTTTTAGGAGGTTCATCCCCATCCCCCTTGCATTGTCACTAAGAATCATCAAACTCGGGTCAATGAGCTCCTCTAATTGAATTTTGCCATTTGTTCCCTCCAAAACCTTTGGGTGGATATGCTCTCTAACTAGACCCATTTTTTCAGTGCTGGCATGAAAGTTTCTCCATGTAGTTTTCCTTCCCTTTGCATCAAGAGTAATAGTGGTTTTAGTCAAGCCCTCTTCCTCTTTTCTCTCTTCTAGAGCTTCAATAGTGCTCTGGTTACCCTCACCAAGTGCCTTCTCAGCATCCTTCTCACCACCCCTTTTACTTTTGACCAAGCTGTCATCATTCTTGCTTACCTGAGCCTTGCTAGTGCTCTCCTCTCTCACTTTTCCCTCCTTATACATGTCCATCCCCTCTTCCTCATCATTGAAATTCTCCTCCAAGTTTTTCTCCTGCTTTATACTTCTCTCTGTTCCATTTCTTGGCCTCTTTTTCTTTTTCCTACCCATATCCTTCATGATTTTAGCCACCTCCTCTTCATTATCCAAGTGTATACCAACATTATCCTCCATATCTGAAGGGAGGTAAGAGCTCTCTTTCTTCTCAGAAGAATCCACCTTTTGGGTAACAACCATTCCACAAGTTTGAGCTTTAAAATGCTCATATATGAGTAATAACAAACCCTCATGGAAGGTAGGATTAGCATATGCTTTCTTCATGAAATCCATAATACTCTTATTTGTAGAGAAAAATAGGTAGAAGGGGATGAAATTTTTTGTTCCATATCTGAAATGGTTTTAGATAACGAAATGCTAGGTTCAAATCCTTTCAAACCTTGTGTCGAACATTATGTAGGATATAATTGCCCTTAAGAAAAAGCTCCACAATTTCTTAATAGATGCGGGCTCATAGTAGGCACCAGTCTTAACTAGTTTCTTCATCTACTACGCATCCTTTGCAAAGTCTTTCACCACATTCATAGATATTTTCTTATCCCTATAGAATTTTATGCCCTAATTAGGAGAGTTAATAACCTTGGCAATGATCCCTTCATTAACCTAGAAGTCAATCCCATCAATCTTCACCTTCCCATCTCTCCATGAATTAACCATAAGGTTAGTTATCTTTGGATCTTAGCCATGAAGTTTTTCAATGAAGGATGAGATGCCACCTTCCCTCAACTTCTCCCACACCTTTGATTGCCTCTTGGACACTTCTCTACTTCTCCCTTCGACTCTCTATGATGCCTCTCCCCTACCATTATGTTACAAAATGAAGAAGAACAAAAACTTTTTGTTCTATAAGCACTATGAGCCGAACACTGGTTTTTCTCATAGAACTTGTACTTGCCTCCAACTTTGATAAAGAAATAGTAATAGTAATTAGCAATTGCCCATAAAATCATCCATAAAATTTGCCAAAAAGCCCCCTAATTATGATGCCTCTGAATCGGCCCTACCAAGCTTTCATCACTCTACAAGTTTGATTGACAACATTAACTTCCATTAATACACTTTATGTTTCCCATCCTCCCCTGGATTCTCTCCATCTCAATTAAACTTTTAGCGGCCATTGGAAATCCGTCATCACTAGGCCATCTGTGTAACATGTCCCTCCTTACTACCTCACTAGCCATCCAATCAATAACCATGTTTCCCTCACGATAAATATGTGACACAAGGACCCTTTCGAAGGAAAGTAAGATAATATGTTACAAAGGTTACAAAGGTTACTAAACTATATATTTTTAAAATTTAAACAACGTTAAACTAAAACAATGGAAACAATATACACAAAACAACCTTTACACAAATGCAATTACAATACAAATTTCATTCTTGAAGGGTTCCTTCGCATTGACTCATGTTTAAGGTAGTCTCATTAATAAGTTTAAGTCTCATAGTCTCATTAATAAGTTTAAGTCTCAATACAATATTCCCAATCTTAAAGAAATAACATATACATCATCTCATAAGAACAAGCATGAATAAAAATGATACAATGAAATACATCTAATGAATAACATTTGCTACACATGTGACAGCGTATGTGAGAATAGATACAAGTACACCAAGATACAATATACATGCTAGTTTATATATCACAACTAAAGTAGAAGTCTCCAAGATGAGAATATGAATGATAATAGTGCAACTACATTAACAAACATCCAGCATTGGCCAATCTAAGGGGGACCCAAATGTTAAGAAGTCACTACCTCCTGATCATGTGGTCATCTAATCAGGATCCCACTTCCACTATGCAAGAGAGATAATGAATGATTCACATATGAATAATGAAACCATAAAACAATCCTAGACAAGGAATCTTGATAGCCAAATCTACCTCAAGGGTACATAAACTACTGATAAAGGAAAGATGACTAAAGTTGAAAAGACACTCATCCAAACCAACATCACTACCAAAATCAACAACATAAACCAAGTACAAATCAAATATCAAAACCAAAAAGATACAACCACCTCCAAATTAGTGTCAAGTGTCACAAGGATAATAAGAAATAGATAAAAACTATCATCAATAAAAGTAAACCACTAACCACTAACTCCAACAATAAAATAACCACCAATGAATAACTAACACTCATCAATACACTACAACATTTGGGGTCAAATTGTGATGGTGGTGTAATTTGTGTTGATTTTCATGCTTTCTTTTGTAATTTTCCTGACGTCATTGCAATACTGACATTGGCGTTGTAATTGTGACACCTTGCGACTATAAACAAAAAAAAGAAAACGTGGCATAAATCATTCCCCATTTGTTTTGATTGTTGAGAGTTGTGTGAGAAAGAGGGTTGAGTGCTCCAAATGAGGGTGGAGAGTTGTGAACGTTTTCATCCCCTTCGTTGCTGTGATCTCTGCATTTCATTGTCATGCCCTTGGTCTATGATTTTTTTGTTGTGATCTTTGCAGTTTGTTTTTGTGCCCTTGCTATGCGATTTGGTTGTCGTGCCCTTGTGATCTCTACATTTTGTTGTCATGGCCTTGCTCTACAATTTTGTTGTCATGCCCTTATGATCTCTACATTTTGTTGTTGTGCTCTATGATTTCATTTCCATACCCTTGCTCTATGATTTTGTTACCATGTTATGCCCTTGTGATCTATCTACCCTAACTTTTTAATTTCGTTGTTGTCCCCTAGCTCTGCTATTTTCTTCAAGGGCTATGCAAATTTTTGCTTCTTTTCCTTCTAAACATGCATCTCTTTATATTTTCTTCCAAACATGTATATTTAGAGATCTATTATAAGGTGCTTATTACATCTAGCATAAAAGATAAATCAATCCAACTGCATAAATATTCTAGAATCCAAGTAAAAATAAAATAAACTCACTCAACTTGTGCTAAGTGACTTACCTCAAGATCCTCCACAAAAATAATATGGACCAAGAAAAAAGAGTAGAGCTCACAAGAAATTTTACAAAAACACATCATACCAGATATTTTTAGAAAGAAACTAGCCATAACCTAGTAAATTGGGATTTAGTTGCTGATTAGTTGGGTTGATTACAAATTTGTGTAGAACTATCATCAGATTAGGTATAATAAAATGAACAATCAGTTGTTCCCATCTAGTAGGATCAAATATAGTTTTCCATGGTATTTCTGCAAGCCACATTACAGTATGGTATTTCTACAAGCCACATTTTATATGAGTATTACTCATTAAACCAATCAATTCCAAAATTTCTAGTCTCTTGAGGCATCTTGCCCAATTGTTCATTTGCTTGTATATGCTTCCATATTGTGCATTTTGTGTGATTATTGTATTCTATGTAATTATCACTCTACTTTTTATCCATCTCATGGGATGACCTCTCTATTGACACATTGCAACAAATGATTCATGCCTCCCTTCACTATGGTGCCTCTATAAGCTTTATCCATTCCATGTGAGCATGATGTCCTCTAGTTGCAATGTGATGCCTACCAACGATTGACTTTTGAATGGAAGTATAGACAATCTTTTTAACAAATATCATGGTAGCATTCTATCAAATAGTTTACATGACTTGTCTATACTGCCTAATTGATGAGTTCTCACTAAGAAGTGTTGTTAGATAAGAAGATTCACATTTATTTTCATTACTCACATATCATTTTGTCAACAATGGCTTCTTATCCAATTTCTACAATCACCCTTGCATATGGATTATTTTGAAGCTGATTTGTATTTTGTTAATGCTCAATATTTCATGGTTTGATGTGAACCTTTATTTTAGAAACCCAATTTGTGAGGTGGTGATTTAGAAACTCCAAATCTCCTCCACTAAATATTTTGGCAATATTCTATGTGGGTTGTCATCAAAGAGGACAAGTCACAAAAGGTTTAAAAGCTATCCAACAATTAGATAGGAATGTTCTTTGACTATGGGCTAGAAATTGAATTATTTTTTCAAATTCTTGTTATGTTCTTGTCTAGAGAACCCTTTACAAATTTGAAACAAGTTTACATCAAGCATGAAACACCAATCTCTAAAAATCATGTAGTGTCCTCTTGGGCTGGGAATATGAACTTTTATTCTCTTGAACATCACCACAGTGGATATAAAAAACTCATCATATTCAAAACAACATGAAATAAGGTGGGTCAGTGCAAGAAGTTGGGTCTCACATTTGGCCAAAAAGTGGAAGTGTTTTTCTTGTTTTTGAAATATTTTGTCAATTGATGCAAAAATTTGAGCCATTTAGAGATTAAATATAAAAAAACTTCAGAAATAAATATTGTAGTGCTTGGAATCTCCTTTTTGAATATGTAATTTATTTGTATACCCATATGATGAATTATTTTTTTGATATGGATCTTCAAAAACCACATTTTCAAAATGCCTGTTTCAGGACCATACCACGCTCGTGTACGAACACCATAATTTAACACAAATGAATGAATTTTTGTGAATCCTTTTAAATGGAGTTACTTGACACACCAAAGATTGATGAGAATATTTTTCTTGAATTTTTTAATAAATATTTTTTTATTTTATTAATTTTTAATTAGCTATAAAAGAAAATTTTAAAACCTCTCATGTACGGACACCATAATTTGATCAAAATTTCACTTTTTTCAATATATATATATATATATATATATATATATATATATATATATATATATATATATATATATATATATATATATATATACTTAACTTCAAAATAATTGAATGTAGATTGATGAAATATAAATTAATTTTAAAAAAATATAAAATAAAAAAGTTATTAAAGTTTTAGTGAACATTGCTATTTTACATTTAGGTACCACCTTTGATTTAAAAAAATACAAAAATAGTAAATAAAATAATAACACTATAAAATTTATATTTCTAAAATTAGGACAGTGAGAGCTCTAATGGGTTTTTGTTTCGTAAAAAAATTTGATTAGGAAGACCCTCTTAAAATTATGGCAAGGCATGAATTTGTCAGTTCAATGCCTTAGCCAAATCTTGAGAGGCCAAGGCATAGGCTTGGTCTCACCAAGCCTGTCCGAAACCAAAATCTGAGACAAGAAAAAAAAATCCTGCTTCATGTTGTAAGAAACGGGCACCCCTTATTTGAATTTCAAAAAATGGGTACCCATTTTGAAAAGCTAAAAGCAACATGCAAAATCTGCCGAAAACTTACAAATTTGAATTTTTAAGAAACGGGTACCCATTTTTTTATTTTTAAAAAATAAGTTCCCATTTCTTAAAAATTCAAATTTTTAATTTTTTGAGAAACGGGTACCCAATTTTTAAAAATAACAAGTGCCCATTTTTTAAATTTAGGGTTGGGCACCTGAGCCAAAATTGGGTGCCCATTTTTTAAAATCGGGTACCCATTTCTAAGAGGTCTCATTCTGTGGATTTGACTTTTGTGGAATTGCGACCCAACTTTGTGCATTCACCCAAATGACACCAAGAGCATGTATTAAACCAATTCTAACTTAGAGTACCTTGAAGTAAATTGTGATGAATCTCCACTAAATACATTTGATCAAACACTTGGCATCCCTCTTTATTGAATTGTAACTTACCAAGCAATTGGTAATTTGTGATTTCTCTCATATGGAAAAAAAGGCATGCAGAGGAAGGTTAGGTGGTGTGAGTTGGAAATGGGGAATAGATCATGGCATAATTCTTAAGGCTCTAAATCTCCAACACCAAATGGTCATACATGTGCAGGTATGAAATGAGAGACACCATATGCCTTCCCATGTGGTGGCTTTGAGTCATTTAGAGGTGATATACCATAGGCCAAATAATGAAGATTGGATTAGATTATCACTTATATTCCTAAAAACTTCAAACTCACCAAGCAATAAGCTTCAACTTCATTTGTGTATGATCACTGAATAAGATAAACCATGTATATTATCCCTTACCATGTAGAAAATTCAAATCATTAAGAGGCACATGCTATTGGACAAGACACCAAAATCAAGGTCAAAATGGTTTGAGATGGTTCATCTTTGAATGCTTCCAAGAATTTGTAACAGCTATTCTCACTACTGGAAGAATAACTTCAATGAAGAGTTGAGTGTAAGGAGTTAAAGAAGAAAGTTCTGCTTTTGTGTAAATGCCATAATCATGAGGCTCCCATAATATCCTTAATATTGTCTAGATGTTGTTTCTACCATGCAATCTCTTTCTAAAGCCACTCCTTCTCCTTCGCTCTTATGCCTTAAATTTTGATTATCAAACTTTTGAATATCTGTCTCTACCTTATCTTTAATCAACTTCACATTGTGCTACAACTCTAGCATAGGTGTTTGATCATCGATGGATTTCATTTCAACATTCACATTTTCAAGATTGGTTAGCACCCTCAGTCACAGACCTCTCATGTCAAGAAACTTATGTACTATTTCAACAACATTTTCTTTCTTATGAACTAATTGTTCTTTAGGAGCATGTTTTTGTAAAACATTAATTTTGTTGAACAATTGTACACTCATAGAAAGTGCATTGTTGTTATCATGTATGTATGTATATATAATAATGAATAATAATAATTTTTTCATGTATGCCAAAATAATAACTAACATTACGATTTCATATATTAATGAAGTAATTAACCTAGTTAATTAGCAACTAGACCAATTTAACTAGTGTTTCCAATGTCATAGTACATACTGCAACACTTTCTTGGATTCTATCTAGTGGCTTCCATAATATTCTCTATGTTGTCTAGTTATTGTTTCTATCATGCAGTCTCTTTCTGAAGTTGCTCCTTCTCCTTCTCTTTCTAAAGTTGTTCCTTCTCCTTCACTCTCATGCCTTAAATTTTGATTATCAAACTTCTAAATATTTTGGAAAATACAATAGGGAAAGTAAACTATGAGGGGGGGGGGGGTGTTGTATGGGTGCTGAATCATTCCTTCAAAACTTTAACCATTAAAGCATTGACCACACCTCCATCTCACAATTTGCATGTAAACTGAAATAGCTAGCTAAATATATTCATTCATAGCATGAAAACAATAAACATTCAACACATATATGACATGAGATATTTGGTTACCAAGAAACCCTCCAATGAGAAGGTAAAACTGGGATGGGGATGACACCCAAAAATCTTCACTAGTGTAGTTGTAAAGTGTATCCAGTGAAGGTTACAATGTTTGATCATAAACTATGATATACCTTGTGAAAGGTCTGCCCTATTAAAGGCTTACAAAATTGTTAGATCTTACCCTATTAAGTGATTTCAACACCCTGTTAGAAGTGTCCCTGATCACAAGATTTAAACTTACAATGAAGTAAGCACCTTGTTAAAGGATTTACAAAAACATGTTAGGACTACTCTTTTAAGATATTTAATTGATTCACCTATTAGAATATCTCAGCAATGATCCTTCGGTTAGCACTCTTCTGCTAGATAACAAATAACCTCTTTGCATATGTATCCTTGACCCTCTCTAATATGCTATATCACTTCTATCCTCTAACTTTGTTCCTCTGCTCTCCTCTAATTGATTCTACAATTCATATCTCAATTAGCAACTCCTTAGCCACCATGAATGCTCTATTTTTGCATGCAAACTTCTCTCTTTGAACATACAATGTTTTAGGGTTTTCCTTCCTTAAGAAGACCTAGGTGGCTTAGGGTTAGGTATGAATCAATGACTATGATTCACCCATTTTTCCACTTAATCCATCTCTTTAATTGATTATTTGCATGTATTGTATAGTGATCCTCAATATAGATTCATTTTTATCATTTATAATCACAAAACAATCCTTAAGTCAGTTAAAAAATTGTTTACAAGTTTGTGCCATTACAAACAATTGTGTCCAAAACTATTTTACTTGGCACTTGAAGTCTCTAATGCTTGACATCCATTGTATCTTCAATGTTGTAACTCGACCTTTGAATAACTCAACATCCATTAATCACTTGGCATCAACTGTCTACTCAACACTTGAGTGACTTGACACTTACTAATTACTCATCACATATTGATGCTCAACACATTCAATATATTTTTCTCGACATTCACTATTTGAAAAGTTATGCTCGACATACATTACTTGTTCAACATGAACTAAGTTCTTTCTAGTAAATGACTTAAGTGTATTATCAGTCATATGTCAAAAACAATCTAAGATTAATAATCTTCGCCTTTGACATGAGTGGTAAAAACACTTGGTCATGCATGAATATCCTTAACTTATGAGCATAATTTAGATAATCGCTATTCAGTACTTGGCTTACATACAAAATTTCAAAACTTCCAAAATTTGCAAAACTTGTGACTTATCAGTCATACCTTCAAAATTTTATAACTCCCCATGAGCTGATTGTCCTGTGTTGAATTTGAATACTCCTACTAAGTAAATTTTCCTCAACTATTGTGCTATGTTTCTATACCAACTCCCCCTTAGTTTGGCTTGGTCAACATAACATCTCAATTTTTATGGGAGCCTAGTTCACTCAGTCATTATAGATACTAATACTAATACTCGACACCAATTATTTATGTGAACTCTTTGCTTAGTTCTTGCCTCAAATCTTTTCTAATGCATCTTGATTTATGCAAATATGGACTTTTAGCACATATTATGTTAGGAACTAGTGACTAATGTAGCACTCAAACGTATAGTTCCTTACATACCTTCTTTGCTTAGTTAGAAGTAGTGTGATCACCTGATCCATTGGATTGGGTGACATCAACTTCACTGGCTCCACTACTACCTACTTCTTCCTTCTTTCTCTAGGTGTGATTCATCTAGTTCTTTGCAATCTCAACAATCTTTCACCTTCTCTTTGTTTATTTCTAGGTGCTAGTGCTCTAGTTTTGAAATTTTAGCTTACATGTCCAATCTTGTGACAACTATAACAAACCAAAATTCCATTCATCAAAATCTTGGATTTTCCTCTAAAGTATGTCCTTATGTAATTTTCTATAATATGACCATGTTCGCCACAATAATGACAATTGTACCTTGTGTTATAATCCCAATTGTGGAAGTTACCTTACTTGGATGTATTTGCTTGATTCTTGATTGTAAAACTAGTTTTTTTCCTTAGATCTACATTCTTGAGCTCTATGTCCATACTTCTGACAATTGTAGCAATATCATTCAAATCAAGGTGCAACATGTGTATTGTTGGCTTTGGATCTTCACTCATGTCCTTGTTTTCCTTGCTTCTTGCAATTAAAATAGAATCCATTGAATTTTGGTTTAGGATTTCACTTACTAGTCTTACTTCTGCAGATATTTGTTGTATGTCTTGGTTTCCCATAGTGATGACATGTAGGTTTGTTGTGCTTTGTCTTTGCATTCCCTTGTTCTCCACTCTTTGATGATTCTTCTTCTTTAGTAGATGATAGGTGCTCGGTATATCCTAGTTGAGAGGTGTAATTAGGTATTCTTGGTGATCTCATAGCTCCTCAAAGTATCTCACAACTTCATTAGGTTTGTTCATCCTCTTTATGATCTCCTTCTTAGATCTTTTAATTCATTCCTTAGATTTGAAATTTCCATGTCCTTTCTATTCAATTCTTGATTTGTAAGTAACAATAGATTCATCATATCTAGTTGATTGTTTATGAGTTTTTGCACATCAAATGTCCATTCATCAAGCCTAGTAACCATTTGTCTCTTGTCTTCTTCTGCCATTGTTTTTTCTTCCTCATTTTTCCTTTTCAGTTCAAAAAATTTACATAGTTTTATTGATTAGATTTCATGCTCTCTTTTAAATCTTTTAATCTCTTCCTTTAGTATATTATTTCTCTCCAATAGGCATTTTATTACTGCATCACTTTCATTGGAATTGCCATTGTTAAGTTTTCCTTCAATGTCTTCTTCTTGATATAGAGTGTCATTATGTTGGATAGCCAATTATTTTCTTCTCTTTAAGGATTTCTTCAACTCCTCTCTTGTTGCATCAAGCTCCTCTAGTATGATCTATATGTCAAGCTTCTCATTCTCAATGATCTTTCTCAACCTATAAGCCTCCACCTTGAAGATCTTAACTCTCAAGTGGTTAGACTTCTTCTAAGAGAACAAAGCTTTGATACCAATTGTTGGAAGTCTATGGGAAAGTAAGATACTAAGAAGGGGGTTGGGGGGTGAATCACAATCTATAAAAACTTTTACCTTCTTGAAACAAATCAAAAGCATTCACCTTTAACCCAGTTCACATTAGCATCATGAATTATCTAATCATAAACTAAAAAATATTTAACTATTCACCACATCCATAAAAATGAAAGTAAATATAAACACATAACACAAAAGATTTGGTTACCCATAAACCCTCCAAGGTGAAGGTAAAACTGCGGTGGGGATGACACCCACAAATCTTCACTACTACAGCAATAAAGTATGTGCGTTGAGGCTACAATGTTTGATTACTTATGGTGATCTACCTTATGTGGGATCTGCCCTGCTAAGATCTTACAAGACTTATTCAGCCTACCTTGATTAAAGGATTTAAACTTACAATTAACTAAGAACTCTGTTAGGAGATTTGTATAGGCTTGTTAGGACCACTATGTTAAGAGATTTACCTTGAGTCACCTACTAGAATGTATTAGTACCTAATCCTTTGATTAACACTGGTGCTTGGTTACGAATCTCCTCTCTTCAATTTTTATATGATTTCTTATATGATAAACTCTATTATGTGCTTCATTACTAGGTTTCTTCTCCTAGTCTTTGCTTCTAACCATCAAACATAGCCTCTTTTGTACATATAATTCTCTCTTCACTCTGTAGCTTATTCTCTCTTGATTTAGGATTTGGATCCTTCTTAAATAACCATTTGGAGAAGGTTCTATAACATGATCAATGATTCATATTTATCCCTTTTGCTGCTTAAATCTTCCATTTGTCTGATTGGTTACATTGCCTTCATAGGAATTAATGATCTCTAAAAAAATGTGTAAACAACTCTGTAGTTGTCTCAATAATCATTAAATCATGTATAGAAGCTAGCCAAAATAGTTTACATAAGTGTTTGTGCCACTCCAAACACATATACCAAAACTGGTTTACTCAGTACAAGAATACTTTGATGCTTAATCATGACTAATACTCATTTTTCACTTGGCTTTTGTGTTCTTGGTACTAACTGTGTGACTTGGCATAAATGGCCACTTGGTACATACTGGGGTGCTTAGCAACCTAAAACTTTCTTGGCTTAAACTAAAATGTGTACGAATCCAAATACATCATTCAACCTCCATTGATTTGCATGGTCGTAGTGATAACTGACCAAATCTTCCTAGGAAATGACCAAGTGTTTGACATTGATAGTCAACATGACTTAGAGATCAACCTGTAAGTCCTTTAAAGAAAGCCACTATGTAATAACAACAAGGATTTATAAGGGATAGATTATCTTTGGTTAAAATCCTCTAAATAGGTCACACTAAAAATGTGCATGTAAACCTCTAACAAGTTTGTCTCATAACATATCTCACTTCATAAGAGTGAAATTTTTGGGTTGTTGGTACCCAAGTGCTTTTTTCATTCAGAGGGCTTCCATGTTAAATATCAGTGTCAAAATGTGTGAATGCTTATGTATTACAAGTTGATTTTCGTCTTATTTACATATTGCTACAATTTGATATAAGATAAGCTAATACTCTGATACTTGATAGAGTAATGAACAATGAGATAATAGTTTGACTTGTGAAAAGATTCTAAGTTTGACATGAGATCTTAAATGTAGTTATTGAGTTATTGTTATGAAAGTTTATGAAGTTTGAATTGGCATTGAATTGTTTTAAAGGCATGTAGTATCTAGATATAATAGATTTAACCCCCCTTTCCCTCTTAGTTATCTAACAACAACTACTATAGCAGTTAAAAAGTGGTATCAGAACTTGGTCATAGGTTTGAATCCTTGGAGGCCACAATGAGTAATGTTGGAAGGGGGATTGTTATAGTGGGAAAACATCTTGCTAGAGTTGGTATATGAGTTAATATCCTTCTTTATCTTTTATAATTCTAGGGGTCCTATTAAGCATTAACAATTCAATCTTTTGGTGCAATGACAACCCTAATAGTCAACAATTTCTTGATTGGTAAAGCATGATACAAATTAGAGAAGAATCAAGAGTGAATGAAAACATCTAAAATTCATTATATTAGGTTCATATGAAGAAATAGAAAGACTCGATATAATATCCTCTCTAAAACCCAATTGTTTCTCAACTTATATCTTCAATTTGTTAACTATTCTTCTTGAATCATTTAACTAACAATCAAGAGGATAGAGTGTTGCATACTACAGATTAAAAATGGGGAAATAAAAATATCATTTCAGCAAAAATACAAGATGTTTAGCCTAAAAATATTTGGGATGGGAAAAACAAATCTTTCCATTAACAAAAATAGACTAGCTAAAGAAAACACCATGATGTCGAATTACATTCCAACAAAACACACATTGATGTTTGAAAAGTTTAAATATTATAACTATTTTCAAATCATTCGAGAGAAAATATTTTTTCCCCAATACTTGGGAGAAGTTAGGCCATATGAGTACATGACTACTTCTTCATCGTTATATGTTCCTGAATTAAAATAAACAATAGTTTGAATCTTGAAGATTTCACTTTGATAAAAAGTTTAGCATTAGATCAATCATGACATGTTGAATACATACATAATAAACTAAAATGACATGGGTGAAATAGGTTTCTTGTTGAATAGAAAATGGAATAAATCACTAGCAAACAATCAATTTCAAATATGTTATTATAATTATGTAGCTTAAAGTTGTGGGTTGAAAATAAATATTTGTACCTTATCTATCTCTATTATTTTTTCCTTGATCCCAACAATATTTTTCCTAGAGATGTGTTTCTTATCGACTAATCCAACTATACCTAGATAACGAACACTATTTTGAAATTACACTTAATGAATTCCAAGCTATATTTGGCAAGAAGTCCACTCCATTGCTCTCCAATAATTAATTAATGTGTTGGTGTATTTGTGTATATTTTAGATTGTGAATAAACTAAATGATAGTGAATGTACTTAATTCCACAATTGGTCATCTTTGAATTTTCATCAAAGAAAAAGCTTATAAGTGGAAATCCCACTTTCTTGAATTGTGTGTGCGATTGGAGATGATAGTCAACCTTTTTTCATTCTAACATGATAGTTTTTTCACTAAGAGAAACAAAATACTCACCTCGAAAATAAAACATAGTGACAAGGCCATCTCTCATGGTGACATCTTCTTCATTGTCTATAATATGGAGGTTCCATTTGTCTCTTTCACCATATCCTAAAATTTGGTTTGTTGTTATTTTTAAAAGTCACCTATGCTTCAGGTCCTTCAATTTGGAGATTATATCCAATTCTACAAGCATCATGGGGTCATCCTATTCCCTCGCTTGATCCAATGAATTTATACTTGTCTTAAAGTTATCCAAAGAATAATCAACATATCACTTTTCTTTACCTTTTATCTTGCTTCTCTAGAGGTAATTTTTACTTCATCAAATTTCATTTCCTTGATATTCTAATTTATAATCTCCTCTTGCTTTGACTCATTAGCACCAATCAGATTCATTTTCCTCCTTTTCTCAATTTCCTTCATCTTCATTTTTAACCAAAAATCTTTGAACTCTTGAGTGTTAATGAAGTTACCAGTCTCTATAAATTTTAAACATGTGGCTTGCCTTTCATTAGTGTTGTCTATAGATTGAGTGTAATTAGATAGATGGTATTCATAGCCATTGTTATCATCTTGATGCACTAGTTGAAACAACTTGAGCTTATTCACTCCTTAATCATTGTTCAATGCCTTCAATGCACCAACCACCTCATCAATTTCCTCTTCTCCCTCTATATAATCATAAGGTAGTGAGGACAGTGGATAATTTCTTTTTTAGGGAAAGGTTCAATGTAAACTTTGACCCTTGTACATCATGAATAATGAATTTTTAGGAATTTATGTTTGTGACTCAACTTCCTTTGACACATTCTCAATTAACTTTCCAAAAAAAAATCAAAAATATTTGCCCTTTCTTCTTCATATCCTCCTCCGTCTTCATCAATGTATTCCATCTCTTTCATCTTAGCATATTCTCCTCAATTGTCTCCTGTCTAATTAAAAATTGTTGTGATTTTTTTATTATTATAGAATGAATATGATCCTCCCAATGGCATATCATTTCTATTCCAAACTCCAAATAATAATTATTCTTCTAGTAACCCTATAGTTTTTAAATTATTTTAAAATGAAAAATTATTTGGCTAACACTAATATGTTAACCCATTTTATTTTCTCTAAGAGCAAGGTCTCATGCAATTGCTAGGCTTTAGTCATTGCTTAGTAATTTTAGGAGTATTTTGGGCAGTTTATGGTCCCATGTAGTTGTTAATCATTTTAATATTAAATTTTTAAATAAAAATTGGATAGAAATTTTAGTGATTAAAAAACTTAAATAAAAAATAGAAACAAAAAAGGGAAGGAAGTAAATTTGTGATGACAAATGGAACTTTTTCAATAATGTTTATTTTGAGCCCCTTTTTCTTCATAACTTATTTTCATTCCTTAAATAATAGCTACTCTATAAAAATAAGAAAAGATTCAATATTATCATTTTTCCACAATCTTAATTCTTCATAGGAACACTCTAGTACTTAAGTATAAATTTGAATTAAGCAATACATGCAACTACATGAGAACATGGTGTAAGAGTATATGATTGATATAGACATTCCGTAAAGAAGACACGTTTCTCTTTCATATGACGCATATTCCTCGATTGTATTATTTTTTAGTTTGATTACTGAGGAATACGCCGCCTCAACATAACATAACATCGGGAAAATCTGCCGCCCTTACACTTTGAAGGGCTATTCATGTTGGATGCAAGTTCAAAATATAAGAAAACAAGGAAGACGAAAAACATTCAGATCAATCAAAAGATGTCAAAGGGCATCTCCCAATTATTTCTTGGTGTTAGTGGCTAGTTATATAATCTACGTGCTCATAAACCGAAAACCCAAGAATACCATGCTTACATCGTATCCAATTGTGGGCTCATTATTTGCTTTTTGGAGGAACAGAAGTCGGATCCTAGAATGGCTAGCAAAAATTCTCAGACACGCTCCTTCCAACACCATCACTTTTCAGCACCTTGGAGCACATCCACCTAATGTGGAGCACCTACTGAAGACTCGTTTCGACAATTATCCAAAGGGAAACTATTTCCACCTCCTCTTGCATGATCTACTCAGAACTGGAATTTTCAATGCCAACGGTGATGCCTGGAAATTGCAGAGACGAGTTGCCAGTTATGAGTTTGGCACCAACTCTTTGTGCGACTTTATAACAGAGAGCATGCAGGGTGAGATTATAGATCGCCTCCTCCCACTCCTCAGACACGTGGCTGGGAAGAGCGATCGGGTGGATTTGCAGGACATCTTCCAGCGATTCGCCTTCGACAACATTTGCAAGGTGGCCTTCGGCATGGACCTTGCTTGCCTCCACATTTCTCTCCCCTTTTCAAAATTCATAGATGCATTTGAAGTCACCACCAATTTAAGCCTCCAAAGATTCACCTCTCCCTTTCCCTTCCTCTGGATGATCAAGCTCTTCTTCAACATCGGCTCTGAGAAACACTTGCGCCATGCGATCCACACCATTCACAACTTTTCTTAAGATGTTATCGACGCTAGGAAAAAGGAAATTTTTCACTCTCATGCGGGCCGCAACATGAAGATCTCTTGTCTAGATTTCTTTCCCCTCACGAGAGTGGTGTTGCGGCAGGGAAGGGCTCGATTGATTATTCTATGAGAGATATTGTGATAAGCTTCATCTTGGCGAGCAGGGACTCAACTTCTGTTGCGCTTACGTGTTTCTTCTAGCTATTGGTGGTAGTTAGTAATTTCTATCATTAAAAGAAGACAACCAACCCAACTCAGCCATCCACAATCAAAACTCTAGCCCACAACTCAGTCGTCTATCCACCATCCATAACAAATTACATAGCAGACACTTTGTCGTTCCAGCCACCCATGTTTTTAATATATATAATATTATATTTAATATAGTGTAACATGTGTAAAATGTATTGTGTGTAGAGAGTTCTCATACCCTCTATAAATAGAGGCCTTATGTAATGCATTTGTGCAAGGCAGTAAGGCAATAAAATTAGTTATTATTTCTGTGTATTTGTCTCTCTTTGCCTTCAAATTGGTATCAGAGCATGAAGATTTGGGCTTAGGAAGAAAAGAATTATGTGTTGATATGTATAACTACTATAGCAGTGAATGAAGCTTCTAATGTTTTCTTGATTGCAGATAATTATCAGCTTATAAAGTTGGAGACTAGTGGCTGCCAAAGATTGAGAGAAGAAAAGATCCCAGTTTAATGTTTGAAGAAGGTATGAGCTGATTTCTTGGAGTGAAGTCTAATGTTAAAAAAAAATTGTTAAAAGGGGAAAATAAGCATTATAATGTTGTTTATTTAAGCTATATGTCATTGGCTTAGACTTGTTTGGTGGATTTTCTTTGTAAAGCAAAGTTTAAAATTGTAAGGTGCAGTTGTAACTATGTATTAATATGGCTTCAGGAAGTAGTATAGCTCAACCACAAATTCCAATATTTTTTGGTAAAAATTATGAATTTAGGGCTATAAAAATGAAGACACTATTTTGTTCTCAAGGCATATGGGATCTTATTGAAAAGGGTTTTATTGAACCACAAGATGAGTCTACATTAACACAAGATGAAAAGGACAAATTACAAGATAACAGGAAAAAGGATGCTAAAGCGTTGTTTCTAATTCAATAATCTTTAGATGAATCAATTTTTCCTAAGGTTTGTGCTGCTAAAAAGTCTAAAATTGCATGGGATATTTTAGAAACAGCATATCAAGGGACATCAAAAGTTAAGATTGCTAAATTGCAAACTTGAAGGCGTGATTTTGAAAATTTGTGTATGATTCAGACTCAGTTGATCAATTTCTAAATCAAGTAATGAATGTGGTTAATCAAATTGGATCATATGGTGATGACTTGACAGATCAAAAAGTTGTTGAAAAAATACTTCATTTTTTGCCTAGAAAATTTGATGCTATTGTTGTTGCCATTGAAGAATCTAAAGATTTGACAATACTATCTATTGATGAATTGATGGGCTCACTTTTATCTCATGAATCAAGAATGAATAGAAATAACAATTCTTCTTTGGAGAATGCATTTAGATCACAGGTATCTTTTGGCAGAGGAAGAGGAAGATCAAACTACAGAGGAAGAGGAAGAGGTAGAAGCATAGATGGACGTGGAAGTCCAAATCAAGAAGAGAGAAAAAATCAATCCATTCAGAGTTCTAATAGAGGACGTGGCAAAAGTTCATTCCAACACCCATCATCAAGGTTTGATAAATCTCGAATTCAGTGTCATTATTGTAAGAGATTTGGTCATATTGCAAGTGAATTTAGAAAGAAACAAGAGGATATTGAAAAGAATGGTGCTAATTACTCAGATGTATCTGATAACAATTCAGGAAGTTTATTTATAACTTGTAATGTTTCTCAAGAAAGCTCTAGTGATATATGGTTCCTAGATAGTGGATGTAGTAACCATATGACTGGAAATAAAGATTTTTTTGCTAGCTTGGATGATTCTGTAAAATCTGAAGTAAAGCTAGGAAATGATAGTAAAGTCTCTATAATGGGAAAAGGTGTTATATACCTGGATTAAAACATAATCTCATGAGTGTTGGTTAACTAGTACAAAAGGGTTACAAAGTTTCTTTTGATAATGATGTTTGCACAATCTTGGATAGAAATCTTAGTGGTAGGTTAATTGCAAGGGTCAACATGACACAAAATCGAATGTTCCCCCTTCAGATTCATTGCATTCAAGGAGGAAAAGAAGTTAGTTTCAAGACAGTATACTCAGATCAGTCGTGGCTATGGCATTTGAGGTATGGTCATCTTCATTTTGATGCTTTAAGCTTATTACAAAAGAAGAATATGGTGAAAGGATTGCCTCAAATATTGAAACCACCAAGTTCATGTGAAATTTGTATTTTGGCAAAACAACATAGAGAAAGCTTCCCAGTAGGAGGTTCATATAGAGCAAGAGCACCATTGGAATTAGTTCACACTGATATATGTGGACCTATGAAAACTCCATCTTTAGGAGGAAGTATATATTTCCTAACATTTATTGATGATTTTAGTAGGAAGATTTGGATATACTTTCTCAAACAAAAAAGTGAAGCTTTTGAAAAGTTCAAGGATTTCAAAAATTTGGTTGAAAAACAAAGTGGTCATTACATCAAGGTATTGCAATCTGATAGAGGTGGTGAATTCAATTCTAATGATTTTCTAGAATTTTGCAGATTTCATGGAATTAAGAAGCAATTTACCACAAGGTACACACCACAACAAAATGGTGTAGCAGAAAGGAAGAATAGAACCATAATGGAAATGGCAAGGACTATGTTGAAGGCCAAAAATCTATCTAATGAGTTTTGGGCAGAAGTAGTAGCATGTGCTGTATACATTTTGAACAGGAGTCCTACAAAGAGTGTTAAGAACACAATTCCACAAGAAGCATGGAATGGTAAGAAACATATAGTATCCCATTTTAGAGTTTTTGGCTATGTTGCTTATTCATTAGTTCCATCTGAATTGAGAAAGAAATTGGATGATAAAAGTGAAAAATGCATCTTTATTGGCTATAGTGAAGAATCAAAGGCTTATAGATTGTATAATCCCGTTTCAAAGAAATTGATCATTAGCAGGGATTTTAAATTTGAAGAAGAAGATTCATGGCATGAAAATGATAACAAACAAGTCACAAGAGGAGCACCAATATTACAAGGTGATGATGAATTAAAGAAACATGGGACTCAATCAACACCCAACACTCCACCAAGGAACTTTCAACAAGATGCCTCACCTCCAAGTTCAAATGTAAGTGATAAATCTGATTCAACATTCTCAACAACAGGTTACAAAGGTAAGAAGACAAGAAGCTTAAAAGAAATATATGATCAAGAAGAAGAGTATATAGATATTTACTCAAATTTTTCTTTATTTTCTTGTGATCCATTGTATTTTGATGAAGCAATTAAAGAAGATAAATGGATCAAGGCAATGGATGAAGAAATTGACTCTATTGAAAGAAATAACACACGGGAATTAATGGATTTACCTAAAGGAAAAGAATGTATAGGAGTCAAATGGGTTTACAAAACTAAATTTGATGAAAAAGGTGAAATTGTTAAGCACAAGAAAAGACTAGTTGCTAAAGGTTTTTCACAACAATATGGAGTTGATTATAATGAAACATTTGCTCCAGTTGCTAGACTTGACACGGTTTGAACTATTTTAGCAATAGCAGCACAAAATAATTGGAAAGTGTATCAAATGGATGTAAAATCAACTTTTTTGAATGGTTTTCTTGATGAAGAGGTATATATTAAACAACCACCTGGTTATGAGGTTAGTGGGCATGAAAACAAGGTATATAAACTAAACAAGGCACTTTATGGTTTGAAACAAGCTCCTAGGGCTTGGTATAAGAGGATTGATTCATACATGATAAGTAATCATTTCAATAGAAGTAACAATGATCCCATGTTATATGTTAAGACTAATAAGGAAGGTCAGATTTTGATTGTATGCTTGTATGTTGATGACTTAATATTCACTAGAAATCTATCAGTAGACATGTTCAAGTCAAAAATGATGAAAGAATTTGAAATGACAGATTTGGGGTTGATGAGATATTTCTTAGGTATTGAAGTTATTCAATGTGGCAAAGGTATCTTCATTTGTCAATACAAGTATATAAAGGATGTTTTAAAGAGATTTAAAATGATGAATTGCAATCCAGTGTCAACTCCAGTTGCAATAGGAACAAAACTTAGCAAGGAAGAAAAGAGCTCAAATGTTGATCCAACTATGTTTAAAAGACTTGTTGAAAGTTTAATGTATATGACAGCTACAAGGCTAGACATCATGTATAGTGTCAATTTAATCTCAAGGTTCATGGAATCACCACAAAATTCTCATTGGCAAGTTGGAAAAAGGATATTGAGATATATTGCAGGAACAATGGGATATGGAATCCTATATTCCAAACCTAACAATTTTGGTTTGATTGGTTATACTGACAGTGATTTTGCAGGTAGCATTGATGACAGGAAGAGCACTTCTGGATATATCTTTCACCTTGGATCAGGAGCTATATCATGGGCATCAAAGAAGCAACCTATAGTGACGATCTCATCAGCTGAAGCAGAATATGTAGTTGCCACTTCCACAGCATGTCAAGCAGTATGGATGCGTCAAATTTTTCTTGATCTTCACCATCATCAGGAGGAACCAACGCCAATTCTTTGTGATAACAAATCAGCAATAGCATTATCTAAAAATCATGTATTTCATAAGAGGAGCAAACATATTGATACAAGGTACCACTTCATCAGAGAATTGGTCAATAATGGAGAAATCCACCTTGAGTTCTGCAAATCTGAAGATCAATTGGCAGATATTTTCACTAAGGCATTACCAAAGAATAACTTTGAATATTTGCGAGAGAAATTGGGTATTACTGATGCAAAATTTGTTAATGAAAAAAATTAAGGGGGAGTGTTGGCGGTAGTTAGTAATTTCTATCATTAAAAGCAGACAACCAACCCAACTCAGCCGTCTATCCACCGTCCATAATAAATTACATAGCAGACACTCTATTGTTCCTGCCGCCCATGTTTTTAATATATGTAATATTATATTTAATATAGTGTAACATGTATAAAATGTGTTGTGTGTAGAGAGTTCTCATACCCTCTATAAATAGAGGCCTTATGTAATGCATTTGTGCAAGGCAGTAAGGTAATAAAATCAATTATTATCTCTGTGTATTTGTCTTTGTTTGCCTTCCTTGGGTTCTCTCCTCTCATCCACAAGTCGAGCAGAATATCTATGAGGAAATCGCAGGCCTTGTCACGATTAGAGAAGGAAAAGAGAGCACTGGTTGCTGCAGTTTCTCATATGAGGAGTTGAAGAAGATGAAGTAGTTGCAGGACGCTCTGTGTGAGTCAATGAGGTTGTACCCTCCCATGCCGTCAGACACAAAATAGGCGTTGTGAGATGATGTGCTGTTAGATGGGACGGTGGTGAGGAAGGGGATGCGGGTGATATACCACCCGTACGCCATGGGGAGGATGGACAGCATCTGGGGCTCCGACTGTTTGGAATTCAAGCCAGAGAGATGGCTAAGCAAGACAGAGAATGGTTCGCTAGAATTAGTGGCATACGACGCATTCAAATATCCAGTGTTCCAGGCACGGCCGAGAATTTGCATGGGGAAACAGACGGCGTTTATTCAAATGAAGAGTATCACTGCGAGTGTTATCGAAGAGTTCAAGCTAGAGGTTGATCATGACAATTGGACTCCTAAGTATATTGCGATGATCACGGCTAAAATTGAGAATGGGCTTCCCGTACGTGTGGTAAAAAGGTGACAAAAACTCCCCTGACTTCCGGATGGGTTTCTGTTTGTTGTCGGAAGGTCGACTCTAGGGTAAAAGCAGGCGTGTCAATATGATTATCGTACATAAGATTTTCATTGGGTTTTAAATCTCTTTGCAAAACTCGTGTATGTATCCAGTTGGGAAAAATCCATCTACAAGCTTAGTATAAAAGTTTCAACAACATGTAGGAGAAAAATGTTTAGTAGTATTAGGGCTAACTTCACCTATCTCTAGGAATTTTTAATTTGAAGTTGGATTTTGTCAGTTTTTTTATTGTATTTTTTAGATGAGGGAAGTGTTTAAAGCTAAGGTTTCAATTTTTGGGTATGGGAGCTTGTGTAATGATCATGGAGCTCAAAGTGGTTTGAAAGAGCCATTTCAAAATGCTCACCCAATACATGTTATGTTCATGCACTAATAGTCGCTCTACTTGCATTTAAATGTCTTTTACAAAATATCCCAATAGTGATTACACAAATGTGCTACTTACCAACCAGAAAAGTTAAGAAATAAATTACAATTAGTACACATGAGATCCACTATTGCTACATGTGTTTTCATTTTTTGGACTAAAAAAAGTAGTATTTGGGAGGTATCTATGACAAAAATCATAACGATTAGCAAACCCCCTGTCGGTAATTAGGTCTTTGCTCCTATATAAGTAGGCTATTTCTATTGGATAACAAGATTTTTTCTATTGGAAGGAAACCCCTAAATAATAGTAGGCAGATTTTATCGTTGTTCAACATTTTATTGACAAATAATTTAGATATTTAAAGTTAATCATTCATATATTTATGTGATTATTCTATTTAAATAACTAGAAATAATTTTAATCATTTAAATATAGATTCTTGGTTGTTATAAGAATAGGAATAACATACAATATGAAATAGCTTTTACAAAAAATAAAATATTAAATTATTTGTTTTATCTTCAGAAAAAATTCATAATGAATATATTTTTTAAAATTGGAGTTTCCAACTAATCAATTAATCTAATTGTTTTCATAAAAAAAACTACAACCACATGTTGGGGTTACCATAATTTAATATTACATTGTCAATATAGTTAATCATTTTGACTATTTATTTGCTATATAAGTGCACTCTAGTTAAAATTGTTCACTACACACCAATGAAAATATCATTTTTTTTTTCCTCAACAAAAGATGTACAAAAATATGGTCAATAAATAATTGTCTTGTGTAATAATTGCTACTGATGACAAACTCTCAAAAATAGCAACATGCTTCTTAATCTTCCAGTTGTAGAGGAAGAGAAGGAAATGCTTAACAATCTGGATTCTTCCTTTGCCAACAACACTCTAATCACTAAAGAGATTTTTAAAGAAAAAGAAAAATGTGCTTTGTAGATAGTAACAATATGTGGATGAAGTTTAAAACCACAACAATTTTGTTTTATTGAAATGTAGAGTTTGAAGAAATCAAGATTTTGCAAGTGAATGTGCATATAATGATAGACAAAAAATATTTTTATGTGCACAAAATAAGAACTTTTACTTGAATTAAGCATTTAGTTGAAAATGCTGAAATTCATTGGTACATAATTATTTTCTAATTCTCACTCTTGAGATCACACTTGAAATTTGTAATAAGATTTCTTAAGTCAAAATTTTGTATTTTCTTGACCAATAACATGTAGATGCTCTTCATGTAACACCCATACATGCTTTTAACCCTCATCTACCTCTTTTATACACTTTTTCTACATTTTTTTTCCATTAAAGTTGCATCAGTTTTCAAGATAGCCACATGAAGAATGCCATGATTTTGTGATTTTTCAAAGTCTAACTACACAGTGTTGCATGTTGAATCAACAATAATTTCTCCTCTCTATGTTGAGACTTATCTCCCATCATCCATGCATAAAATCTAATCTATGCTTATCTTTATTTGCATGGGTAAATTTTATATTTATATTTATCTTCTCTACACAAAATCTATCTATTACTTGTTGTGTACTAAGTCTCCATAGCTAGGTCTATGCCGATTGTTTTTTGGAATTATTGGATATAAAATGTATTTTTGTGTGTAACTCTGATATATAGTCTTAGAAAGGAGGTTTTTCATTTCATGTAAAATTTTTAGAGTTACATATTTGTGTTTATTGATAAATCAATAGAATTAGTTCATATGTTGTAGCAAACAATAATTTATGTCTTCTTAAATTACATGCTCTATTTGTTAGGAAAACTACATGTGAAAATTCCTTCCTAATGCCAATTTAAGGGAGATATAAGAAAGATTTCATATTTACTATATAACATTGAGATAAGAAGGAAAAAAACATAGAAAATACGATGCACACAAAATAAACGGATGAGACCAGATATAATGCGAAAACCCTTTCGAGAAAAATCCACCACCCAATAATCAAAGCAACTTCTTTGTGTTATAGTAAACAATATTACATATAATGAACTATGGATTCTTGCATAGGCTTAGATTATGTTTAATCAACTTGACTTTCACCATGCATATCCCAACAAAATATGCAACAATTCATACACACGACAAATGCTATGCAATCTAGTGTATTAACTATCACAAAACAAAATAGTTACTAGCAGCCTTTGAACTCCTCCATTTGATAGTCCCAATGGTCACTCATCCATTTGACGATCACTCCCTTCAGCCTTATAAACTCCCTTCGACATTAGGTCACTCACTTTGGCATCAAGTCACTCCCTTTGGCTTCAGGTCACTCCCTTTGGTTTAAGGAACTCCCTTCGGCATTGGGTCACTCTCTTTGCTCTCGGACACTCCCTTCGACATCAAGTCACTTCCTTCATCTTTAGATACTTCCTTCGACATTAAGTCACTCCCTTTGGTCGTGAGCACTCCCTTCAATCATGGAAACTCTTTTTGGTAGGGGGTCACTTCCTTTTGCATCATATCGCTCCCTTTGGCATTGAATCACTCTCTTCAGCTTTAGTCACTCCCTTCGCCATTAGACACCCTCTTTAGATGACCTAAAAAACCATTGTACATAAGAGTCACCCCTAGGGTCAGCACTATACATATGAGTCATTTCCAATAATCTACCACTTGAGGAGATACATGTTGATATCCATTGAGTTACTCAACAAGGCAATGTGCCCCATTTAAACTTAATTTTTCTCACTTTATTACCTCCAAGGTATACAACATAAATTCAAAATCATCAACATATACAACCTGTAACATATAGTCTCAAGCCTCAAAACCAATCTACCACTTATGCATTAAAAAGCTCCCACTGCACAGGTAGTGTCAATATGATATGAATCCATTTGCCAAAATCACCATGGTCTCTAAGTATTCATGAGCACCTATAATTGATCAATCAATGCCAACTCTAAATGCAACATTTCAATATCAGGAAATATCAAATAATAGGAAAGTTAGTCAATGTATTTAATTATAAATGTTTAGTGTTTGATTCTTTTCAATTTAATGGATTTGGGGTGAATGCATAAGTATTCCTCCTATGGTAGGAAGTAACAAGTGCCACATAATGGCTAAGTACTTGGCTTAATTAATTATAATTATAATTTTATATGTAAATTGAATTGTAATTTTATTAAATCTTATAATTTTTTTAATAAAATATAACAACAATCTTAATTTTATTTTAATGTACATAGTTATAAATATAATACATTTTAAATTGTAATATATATTTAAGCCGATAGGCTTATATGTGGGAGCTTTGCTCTGGGATTTTACAATTTTCCGCCGAAAAATTGTCAGCCTTTATCGGATTTCATATTTTTTTGACAATGGATCTTTCCTTTAGCAATTTCTATTTTTGACTCCTAAAAAGTATCACTTTTATTTCTAATTTAGTCTCTAATTTCTATTTTCTATTCAACTCTTCATTTAATATATTTTGTTTAACATTTGTTTATAAAAACAAACTTTTCAATCAAAGTAGAATAGTTAAATTTTGTGTGTGAAGGTTTTTCTATGGTGTGAGGAGGGTTTCACCTATTTTCAACTATTTGGATTTATAGGTGCAATAATGTTCAAAAATCCTTATAGCCTCATTTATTAGTTTAATAGTGCTGATTTTTCTTGGTTTTTTAATAGAGTTTTGAGTTTTATACTGTGATAAATTATGTGAATCAATTAATCATTTTCTTTACACCATATTTTTAAAATATGTAGTACAGAAAAATTAGTCAATCATTGAATCATTGGTGCTGGAAAGAAGGTAAAAGAATGTTCGAGGACTATATATTATTTTTGTGATAGATTATTCATTTTCAATTAGGCAAGAATCTTTTTTATTTTAATTGTTTAAATCAAGAGAGGTATATTTTCACACTCTATTCTATTTGGATGCCATTATTTGGTTCAAGTCTATTGAGAATCTACTTTTATTGATTATTTGTGATTATATATATAACAACAATTAAAATTGGGGTGTGTTACTTATATATGCAAGCAATAAGATTTAACAATAAGAGCTTTACTGAAATACATATTACATAGATTTGATATTGAAGACCTTGAATAGGAAAAATCATTTAAACATCTTCACAAGAGAGAAGTTCAAAAATAAAATGATAAATATAAAAAATAAGAAAAATATACATTTTTTTAAATAAAAAATGACTTGGATTAAAATAGGAAAAAATATAGAAAGTATTTATGCATCTAAATTTTACTTTACTGTTTCTTGAAATTAAAATTAAATTTAATTTTTGAATATACATTGATTTGCATGAGGTTTATATTAACATTTTAGAAATAATTTAATTTAGATTAACTTTCTAATATGAAGTGATTTAAAGTTTAAAAGATGAATAAAATAGAAAGATTGCTATATTGTTCATATATCTAGATATTAATTTCTATTCTACTTTAAAATTATAGTTAAAATATATTTATAAATATAATATAATTTATTTCTATTTGATAACTATTATAATTAAATTGATAATTTAACATTACATAATAAATATTTTCCAAATTTAAAAAGCTTGATTTTAATTTAATGAGGATATACCTTAGTTCAATTAGAAATAGATAAAATGAACAACTATGAAAATTTATAATTAAACAAATAAAAATTTATACAAATTATATTTTGAAATATTTTTAATTATGCTTTAGTAAAAATAAATATATAGAAATGTTTAGTTGCATAAAAAAAATATAGGCTTGCATATGTCTAGATATTATTAATAAAAAAATTTAGTTAAAAATATTAGATTAAAAGTGTAGATTCATTTTTAAAAATTTGCAAGTTTTTCATTTGATTTTTATATGAATATTAAAAAATTGTCCTCTCTAATTCACTTTTTTTTTGGTTTCTTAAATCTTTATTAAACCAAAATCTTAACTTAGATTATTTCTATTAATATTTTTTAAAAAATATTAAGCTACATTACTTCTATATGGTGGTTAGATATTTTAAATATCTTGTATAATAGATTCTTTCTATTCTCTTGAAGTTTCTTAAATTAATACAAATAATATTTAAAGATTTTTTAAAAATAAAAGCTTTTGTGAGTTTGTTGAGTTAAAATCTATTTGCAAACTATGAAATTAAATTTATAAAATAAATTTCCAAAATTTGTACAAAGATTATGTTTCTTGCAACATGGTTTCCCTCATGGACTTAATTGACTTTGTAGTTTGCATTTTCATAACTGATTTCAATATAACTTTTTGAAATTTGTGTATGGATGTTAGGAAAATAATCATAAATAGATGATGTTAATTGAAATGAGGTTTACATAGTATTTTTATTGTCATGAAAAAATCTATATGCAAGAGATTTATATTACATTTAACAAAGCTAGATTGTTACTATGCAAAACAAATATAGTCAAGGTAAATTATGAAATGGTTAGATATAAAAAAATAAAAAATTGTACTTTGATTTAATGATACAAGGTATTTATAACATTTATTTCATTGTATTTAGATGGAATTATTGATAAAAATTTTTAATTACTTATATATTTTTTATTTAGTACATTTTAGATTTTATCTAATTAGTTGTAAAAATGAAATATTTTCTATCGGCACATTGTTGCATGCACAAAAGCATGTGACTGCTAGTATAATTGTGATAATAACTTAAAAATTTAATGTAAATAGTCTAAATAAAAGAAGTAATTGTACAAAGATTTTTTATTTAACTTATATATCATAAAACATATAATTTTATTTACATATAGTAAACAAAAGTGGTGAAAATTTATGGTAAATAATATACTATTATCATGTTCTTTAAAGGTGTTAAATCCTGAAAATCTGTGTATAAGACTTTAATTATTTAGCAAATAAGATCACTCTAAATTAATTTTTTATTTATAAAAAAAATATTACATCTAGTCTATGAAAAATACTAATTGCATAATGCTATTAATTTTTTTTTTTTGATTGATAAATCATTAATTACTACTTAAGAAATAGTAAAAGAAACATTTTTAAAATAATAATTTACTATACAAATATATTTTTTATTTGGAATAAAAATTATATTAAGAAAAGAGAACAAGATTTACATATCATTACTAGTTTAATAATATTATAGTATTAGAATGAAACTTAGAATATTTTGTTGTTAAAAAGTAAGCTAAATGAAAAAATGGTTTAGCAAATAGATGATTTACATTAAGTTATCAAAAAAATATTTTAAATAGATGAATAATTTTTGTAGTCACATTTAAGTTTATCTATTGGATATTAATTTTGAATGATTTAACAAATGAATTGAATGATAACTTCAACACAAATTTTTTTAAAAAAAATATTTCATATGATTTATAATGTAAGACCTATTTGGTACAACCTTTAATAATAATAATAATAAATATACAAAATATTAATATAATAAAATTGATATTGCTTTTGAAATTTGAAAAATAAATTTAGCAAATTTTGAAATGGAAATTTGATAATAAAAGTTGATTGTCATTATACTTAACCTTAACTTGTGTCTCATAATTAAGAAAATAATTATTATGGTAATTCTCATAGAAATAGAAACTTCTATGTTGAAAACCATCAACAAGTAAACTTCCAAAATGAAAAAGTTTATAAGAAAAAACAAACTTTTTTGTAGAATGATTTTGTCATCCCTTAAAAAGTAGCCTTGTAAGACATTAATTTTAATCGATGATATTGAAGATATATATTTTTTTTAAATAGAAAAATTCAATGGGCCCTTGGTCTACAGGTGAAGTTGAATGGCTCACAAAGATCCCACCAAGGATCAAGTCTTGTTGAGTGCAAGACCCGAAGACATCATAAGGGATGAGGCTGAGATCATGCCCTGAACGAATTTGGTAGCATGGATGCTCTTGGGCTCTTAGCCGAATAGGTTTTAGGCACACAAAATTCAAAACTATAAATTTCAACTTTGGTAGAAGGACGTTTATTTTGGAAATAATAATAGTAAATTGTTATGATTGGTGGAGAATCATTAATTAATAGACTAATAAGGAGGGAATGTTGACATCTTGTACATTACATAAATAATTAGTTACTTGATATGATAGTTTTGGTGTTAGTTATGCATAATTAAAACTATATTGATTTTTGTGGTGCCTATTTAAAGAAACATCATTTTGTTTTTGGAGGCATCCACAAACAAGTTTTAGATATCCGGTATGAGCCCACGCGTGCCTAAACCTCTTTAGCTAAGAACCAAGGACATACATACAAACAAATCACCTTTGATATTGAAAAGAAATTATTAATTTTTTATAAGAAAATAAATATCTATGAAATAAAAGAATAATTTTGTTTTGATCCTACCTTCAATATGTACATACATACAAACAAAACAGAATACATACCTTTGATATTGAAAAGAAATTATTAATATTTTATAAGAAAACAAAATCTATGAAATAAAAATAATAATTTTGTTCTCATCCTACCTTCAACATGTACATACATACAAACAAATACGAATACATATCTTTCATATTGAAAAGAAATTATTCATTTTTTATAAGAAAACAAATATATATGAAATTAAAAAAATAAAACTATAAGATAAAAAAAAAATATTATCACAATTTAATATTCCACATGTAGTTACCATTTCTATATAGAATTCTCTTTAAATGGTACCTATCATCTATTAGAAAGAGAATAGATTTTAACAAGACAAGTTTATCCCTCTAAATTATTATGCCAATGTCTATGCTGGCATCAAAAGGGCAATTTAATGTTTTTAATGATTAAATTAAAAATCATTTTAAAGTTGTATCATAAATTTAAATTTAATTAAGATTTTCCATATTGATGCCAGCATAGACATCGCCCTAATGTAGTCGGTTCTAGGATAAACTATTGGTATTGATACTTTTGGGATGGTTATGCCTATATTGAATCATGTTTATTTTAAAGCATGAGTTATTGCAAGAAAAGTGCACTTCCAATATGACTGTTCATTTAGAGAAATTTTGTAATGTATTGGTTCCATAAGCAATTTCAAGGAAAGTCTCAACATAGGTAGAAAGAAATTGATCAATTAGCTTTCAATTTGACCTTGTTAAAGGTCGTAACTATGTCAAAATTATTAGTAATGAATATGCAAATATCCTTAAGTTAAAGTTAATTTTCAATGCTTTTTTCATGAAATTATCAATTTAATCTTTCCATTAGAAAGCTCACATTTTAATCTACTTAAATATCTTATCAGAAAGTTTATATCATGATGCAATAAAATGAGTAGAGTGAACTAAATAGAAACCACAGCTGAAGGATTTAAAATAACAATAATAATAAAAAGGGGTCTGGAAGTGAACATTTTGTTCTTTGGGTATTGTATGAGGAGTGAGAAAATACCCACTCTAATATAGTCCAATAAAATACTAGGAAGAAAATTCCAATGAATATTTTAAATAAAGTCTATTAAATAATATCTCTACCTAGTGAATAAAATTTAACCTGAGTACCTAACCTAGAGGAGCATGACTTGTACAAAGAGGTACTTATATGATTCCCGTGATCATAGCTTAGGTGATAGGTCCACTTCATTGTACAAAAGACATATACATATAAAGCATAAAATTTTGTATCAATCGGTGGTTTGAAAATACTTTTAAATAAAAAATGCCAGCATAGACAACCTTTAAATAAAAAATGAAATAATATAGAAAATATTAATATAATAAAATTGATATTAAACTTAACAATTTTTGAAATAGAAATCTGATAATAAATTGTTATTGTACTTAACCTTAGCTTGTGTCTCATAATTAAGAAAATAATTATTATGGTAATCTTCAAAGAAATAGAAATTTCTATGTTGAAAACCATCAACAAGTAAACTTCCAAATGAAAAAGCTTATAAGAAGAAACATAATTTTTTTATAGAATGATTTTGTCATCCATTAAAAAGTGGCCTTATAATACATATTTTGTTAAAATAGAAAAATTCAAAACTATAAATTTCAACTTTGGTAGAAAGATATTTATTTTGAAAATAATAATAGTAAATTGTTATAATTGGTGGTGAATTGTTACAATATACAATAATATTGCTTTATGACAAGTACTAATAAGAAGGGAATGTTGACATATTGTACATTACATAAATAATTAGTTGGTTGATATGATAATTTTGATGTTAGTTATGCATAATTAAAACTATATTAATTTTTGTGGTGTCTATTTGAAGACATATCATTTGAATCAATGACTATCACTTTATCAGATTTTGTTTTCATCCTAACTTCAATATGTACATACATACAAACAAATCACAATAGGTACTTTGATATTGAAAAGAAATTATTAATTTTTTATAAGAAAACAAATATCTATGAAATAAATAAAAAAATTTTGTAAGATAAAAAAAAATATTATCACAATCTAATATTCCACATGTATTTCTATCTAGAATTCTCTTTAAACGGTATGTATTATCTATTAAAAAGAGAATAGATTTCAATAAGACAAGTTTATCCCTTTAAATTATTGGCAAACTTAAACGACGAGATAATATTCCATATATTTATTCCGCAAAATAATTATTGTTAATCACTTATCTTCCCCTTCGCCTATGAATTTCCACTTAAATGGATAATGCAAAAGAAGTATTTTCCTTCCCGTTATTATTACATTCTGTTTATGACATATATAATACCCAATAAGACACCATTCCTGTACAACAGCACCATGTTTTCTGAAACGAATGGCCAGCTAATATAGAATTGTATTGTCGCGTCACGATAAACCAGCGCATCTAAGATAAAAAGGGTTGTTTCGTGGGTTTCCATTGATTGCAGGCTTCTGTATTTCCCTTTTCTTGCGACATGGAATCCTTAATTACTTACTTCCTGAAAGAGCCATTTGCTATCTTCTTTCTCCTCTGCTGCTTTCTATATAAGCTGAAGAGAAATACGAAGAGATCATTGATATTGCCCCCCGGACCACGTCCATGGCCTGTCATAGGAAGTCTCCATCTCTTGGGAAACCTTCCTCATCAGGCTCTTTCAACATTGACAAAGAAATACGGACCCATCATGTTTCTCCGTCTCGGTTCCATCCCCACCCTTGTCATCCCCACCTTAGAATCCAGTGTTCCAGGCAGGGCTGAGAATTTGCGTGGGGAAACAGACGGCATTTATTCAGATGAAGATGATCGCTGTGAGTGTTATAGAAGAGTTGAGGGTAGAGGTTGATGGCAACTGGAATCCCAACTATATTCATGGCTAGAATGGAGAATGGCCTTCCCGTACGCGTGCTAAAAAGACGACAAAAACTCCCCTGACTTCCAGATGGGGATGTTTTTTTGTCGGAAGGTCGAGTCTAAAAATAACTAAGGTAAAAGTAGGCGTGTCAATATGATTATCGTATGTAAGATTTTCATTGGGTTTTACATCTCTTTGCTAAACTCATGTATGTATACACTCGAGAAAAGTCCCATCTACAAGCTTTGTATAAGAAGTTTCAAGAACATGTAGGGGAAAAACATTTACTAGTATTAGGGCTAAGTTCACCTATTTCTAGGATTTTTTTTATTGTATTTTTTAGGTGAGTGAAGTGAGAGGTTTCAACTTTTGGGTATCGGATTTTGTGTAAGGATCGTGGAGTCCAAATTGGTTTGAAAGTGTCATTTCAAAATGTTCCCCTGATACATGTTATCTTCATGCACTAATAGTCACTTGCTAAAAATTGTCAATAATTGCATCTAAATGTCTTTTATGAAATATCCCAATAGTGGTTACACAAATGTGCTATTTACCAACCAAAAAAGTTAAAAAATAAATGACAATTAGTACACATGAGATCTATTACTACTACATGTGTTTTCATTTTTTAGACTAAAAAAATAGTATTTGGGAGGTATCTATGACAAAAACCATAATGAATATCAGACCCCCTGTCAGTAATTGGGTCTTGGCAAACCCTAAATAATATTAGGCAGATTTAATTGTTGTTCAAAATTTTACTGACAAATAAATTTATTTAGATATTTAAAGTTAATCATTCACATATTTATGTGATTATTCTATTTAAATAACTAGGAATGATTTTAATCATTTACATATAGATTGTTGGTTATTATAAGAATAGGAATAACATTCAATATGGAATATCTTTTACAATCAATAAACCATTAAATTATTTTATTTTTCTTTAGAAAAAATTCATAATGAATATGTTCTTTAAGTTGGACTTTCCAACTAATCAATTAATATAAGTATTTTCATAGAACAAACTACATCCACATATTGGGTTACAATAATTTAATATTACATTGTAAATATACTTAATCATTTGACTATTTCCTTTCTATATAAGTACACTCTAGTTTAAATTGTTCACTACACACCAATGAAAAATGTCATATCTTTTTCCCCCAACAAAAGATCTACAAAATATGGTTGATAAATAATTGTCTTGTGTAATAATAGCTAATGATGACAAACTCTCAAAAATAGCAACATGCTTCTTAATCTTCAAGTTGTAGAGGAAGAGAAGGAAATGTTTAACCATCTGGACTCTTCCTTTGCCAACAACACTCTAATCACTAAAGAGATTTTTAAAGAAAAAGAAAAATGTGTTTTGTAGATGGTAACAATATGTGGATGAAGTTTCAAACCACAACAATTTTGTTTTATTGAAATGTATAGTTTGAAGAAATTAGGATTTTGTAGGTGAATGTGTATACAATGGTAGACAAAAATTTTTTTTTTTTTGCATGGAATAAGAACTTTTACTTGAATTAAGAATTTAGTTGCAAACACCCAAATTCTTTGGTACATAATTATTTTCTCATTCTCACTCTTGAGATCACACTTGAAATTTGTAATAAGATTTCTTAAGTAAAAATTTTGGATTTTCTTGAGTAATATCATGTAGATGCTCTTCATGTAACACCCATACATATTTTTCACCCTCATCTACCTCTTTTATTCACTTTTGTATGTTTTTTCTATTAAAGGTGCATCAGTTTTCAAGATAGCCACATGAAGAATGCCATGATTTTGTGATCGTTCAAAGTCTAACTACATGATGTTGCATGTTGAATCAACAATAATTTCTCCTCTCTATGTTGAGACTTATCTCCCATCATCCATGCATAAAAGCTGATTTATGCTTATCTTTATTTGCATGGGTGAAATTCATATTTATATTTATCTTCTCTGCACAAAATCTAACTATTACTTGTTGTATATCAAGTCTCCATAACTAGGTCTATGTCAATTGTTTATTGGAATTATTGGATATAAATGTATTTCTGTGTGTAACTCTGATATATAATCTTACAAAGGAGCTTTTTCATTTCACGTAATTTTTTTAGAGTTACATATTTGTGTTTGTTCATAAATCAATATCATTAGTTCATACATTGTAGCAAACAATAATTTATGCCTTCTTAAATTACATTCTCTATGTGTTAGGAAGGCTACATGTGGAAATGTCTTCCTAATGCTAATTTCAGGGAGATATAAGAAATATCTCAAATCTCCTACAGAACATTAAGATAAGCAAAAAAAACATACAAAATATGATGCAAAATAAATAAATGAAGGAGACCAAATATAACATGGAAACCCTTTTAGGAAAAATCCACCACCCAATAACCGAAGCAACTTCTTTGTGTTATAGTAATCAATATTACATATAATGAACTATAGATTCTTGCACAGACCCAAATTATGTTACAATCAACTTGACTTCCACCATGCATATCCCAACAAAATATACAATAATTTATACACACTACAAATATTATGCAATCTAGTGTATTAACTATCACAAAACAAAATAGTTACTGGCAACCTTGGAACTCCTCCATTTGATAATCCCAATGGTCACTCCTCCATTTGATGGTCATTCCCTTTGGCCTCAGAAACCCCCTTCGACATCAGGTCACTCCCTTTGGTTTTGATGCAGAGGTAAGGGTTAACAAAAACAATCCTAGGATATGCTAATTACCAACTTAACATGGCAAGAGAAATACCCAACTTCTGCACCTTTGCATAAGGCAAGATTTAAAGGACCACTCCTTAATCCATGCAACTATGGTTTAACAAGACTTGACTTCTTATCCTCAAATGGTGGGTTCACACATTTTGCATCTATCAACATAATTGGGGTTGAACAAAAGTGCAAAAGAACAAGGCATCACTACCAAATAGAAATCCAAACCCAACTTTCACTATTTTGTCCTAGTAATGCAGCATTAGGCCTAGTAGACCTTCCAAAGGCAATTTGAGCTATAAGTGCAAAATCCTCCAAAGGACCCTAGGAAAAAATTACCATTATGAACACCCTTTATTGAGTTTAACCAACACCCAAAAAGATAGGTTCTAACTCCACAATTCAACCTTCCAAAATAGCAAACCATTACAGGCCTAATTGCCCCAATTAGGTCACTTTTACAAAGGAACCACTAGAAATAAAAGGTGTAATACAAAACCAACACAAGGAATGGTTAGGTTGGGTCAAAAATAGAAGGATTCCAAGATTTCACCCACTGGCTCAAAACCTAAGGCATGCAATTCAACAAATCTCAGTATGCAGTAGAGTTGTCACATGAAGATGCCAACTCATTCTTGCTTATACTATATAGCCACCATCTACCCATGCCTTGAAACCTCCAAAATCCTAAAATACACTTGACAATATCCATTTCCCTGAAAGTTTGATTTTTCCAACAGTGGAAATGGGAGATATTGCCATTTTTCTCTAAAACCCTAGGTGGTTAGGGTTTGTAACCAAGTTCAGCAAACATCCTTGTATCTCTAAACTCCTAGCATTTTAGAAGCTTAGAGTAGGCCCATTGGAAAGGTAACTCTTTGAGCTTTGATAAAACCTGACCCTCCAATCCACCAAGTCCATACAAACCGTACAGTAAGCAAAAAATAGAGTTTTTGCAAGAAAAATGGTAGCTTTTATTGATTCAAAAGCAAGATATTACATTATATGTCTTCCACCCACTTGTAAGGGCTTATGAAGACCTTCCTCCAACTGGTCCAATGTTAGGAACCTGTGTGTTCCTTCTGTTTATTAGAGTAGTGTTGTTGGACGCATATGCTTTGTAAGTCGTCCCGTGAGTATATTTTATTATCCCACATGCATAGGTAGTATTACTTTTCTAGATCGTACCCAGTATATAAGAATAGGTTGAGGCCCTTGATGGGCACGGACGAATTTATTGTATTGAGCTTGCTCAAAGGAGGTTACCCCCTCGAAGTGGCCTGCGATCAGTAGATTCATTCTGAGTTTTGCTATCACTTTGTATTCTGTTATTTCGAGCATTCTCACGATATTGCTATAAGGAGGTTCTTCACATCTGGTATCAGAGCACTCTCTTGGGCTCGCTGGGTGGAAATTACATCAAATTTTTTTTCTGTCGTAGCCTTCAGGTTCCTCTCACTTCATTTCGCATACTTCCTTCCTTGGCGACCCAACCCCAAATTTTACATATCAAAGCCCTAAATCCCTCATTTATCTAATTTTAGGGTTTGCCCTATCTTTTTCACCTCTCATCCAATCGCCACCAAACTGAGCCACAAGATTCAATTCCTCATTTTGCTCCCTTATCCCTCTTGGACTGTTCGCCTCATTTCGCCTCCCTACCCTTGAAACCCTCATTTTTCTTTTTCCCTTGTCCCCAGATAGTCTCCCACCACCCGTCGAACACCCATTTCCTATATGAGTTTTACCCAAATCCAAGTTTGCCGTAACTAAAAAAGTTTTTGTTTCTCATCTTCTACCCATTCCAAAAAAAAAAAAAAAAAAAAAAAAAAAAAAAAAAAAAAAACCTTGTTTTATGGTTGTTTTCTGTTTATTAGAGTAGTGTTGTTGGACGCATATGCTTTGTAAGTCGTCCCGTGAGTATATTTTATTATCCCACATGCATAGGTAGTATTACTTTTCTAGATCGTACCCAGTATATAAGAATAGGTTGAGGCCCTTGATGGGCACGGACGAATTTATTGTATTGAGCTTGCTCAAAGGAGGTTACCCCCTCGAAGTGGCCTGCGATCAGTAGATTCATTCTGAGTTCTGCTATCACTTTGTATTCTATTATTTTGAGCATTCTCACGATATTGCTATAAGGAGGTTCTTCACATCCAACTAAAATTTGAAGGTTGTGACCGTTGGAGGGAACTTATTACAAACAAAAGTTATTAAAATAAGGTAAATGTTGCATTATTGTCATGATTATGCAGCTTATTTTGATTTTGTGATTCTAACATAACTTCTAAGAGACTCTAACACTTCCTAAGACCTTTAACATGACCCTAGGAGACTACTAGATCCCTATGACCTAATGAAACAATTGGTTTATACAAATACCAAAAGTTGTTCAAGGGTTCACACAATAGTATCACTATGCAAGAAAGAGCCTAATTAACCAAAATATGCTAGAATCAAGGATTGAAAAGGCCTAGAAGGCATTAAGACCATTTCATTTTGATGGGGTGCTCTTGCACTAGGTTTAAGAAACTCCCTTTGGCATTGGGTCACTCTCTTTCGTCTCAGACACTCCCTTCGACATCAAGTCACTTCCTTTGGCTTCAGATACTTCCTTCAACATTGGGTCACTCCCTTTGGTTGTAGGTACTCCCTTCAATTACGAGCACTTCCTTCAACATTAGGCCACTCCCTTTGGCATCGAATCACTCCCTTTGGCTTTAGTTACTCCCGTTGGCATTAGGTCACTCCCTTTGGCATTAGACACTCTTGTCAAATGACCTAAACAACCATTGTACATAATAGTCACCTATAGGGTGAGCACTATACATACGAGTCATTTCCAACAATCTACCACTTGAGGAGATACATGTTGATATCCGTTGAGTTACTCAACAAGGCCATGTGCCCCATTTAAACTTAATTTTTCTCACTTTAATACCTCCAAGGTATACAACATGAATTCAAAATCATCAACATATAAAACCTGTAAAATATAGTGTCAAGCCTCAAAACCAATCTACCATTTATGCATTAAGAAGTTCCCACTACACAGGTAATGTCAATATGATATGAATCCATTCAACAACATCACCACAATCTCTAAGTATTTATGAGCACCTATAATTGATCAATCCATGCTGAATCTAAATGCAACATTGGAATATCATGAAATATTGAACAATAGGAAAGTTAGTCAATCTATTTAATTGTAAATGTTTAGTGTTTGATTCTTTTCAATTTAATAGATTTGGCGAATGCATAAGTATTCCTCCTATATTAGGAAGTAACAAGTCCCACATAATGGCTAAGTACTTGCCTTAACAAATTATAATTATAATTTTATATGTAAATTGAATTGTAATTTTATTAAAGTTTATAATTTAAAAAAAAAATATAACAACAATCTTAATTTTATTTTAAGGTCCATAGTTATAAATATAATATATTTTAAATTATAATATATATTATAATTTTGTTATAATAACATAAAATTTTAACATAAATAGTCTAAATAAAAGAAGTAATTGTACAAAGATTTTTTATTTAACCTTTTTTTTTTTTTTTTTTTAGACTGCAGGAATCGGTGCAACACGGCCCCCCTATAAATTGCAGTGCGCCTGGTAAACTTTTTAACGTGACCGGTAGCGCTGGCATGACACGCCCACCAGTACCACGAGGACGGAGGAGACTAGAACCCGTGACCAACCCCTTGCAACAGGGAAGATTTAGCCAACCGAGCTAGGGCCCCCGCCCTTTATTTAACTTATATATAATAAAAAAATATAATTTGATTTACATATAGTTGAAAAAAAGTGGTGAAAAAGTATGGTAAATAATATACTATTATCATTTTCTTTAGAGGTGTTGAATCCTGAAAATCCATATATAAGACTTCAATTATTTTAGTGAATAAGATCGCTATTTTAAAAAATAATAGGTATTGATTGGTAGAAATACAAATCATTAATCGCTACTTAAGAAATAGTAATAAAAATATTTTATAAAAAATAATTTACTATACAAATATAGTTTTTATTTGGAATAAAAATTATATTAAGAAAAGAGAACAAGATTTACATATCATTACTAGTTTAATAATATTACAATATTAGATTGAAAATTGCAATATTTTATTTTAAAAGGTAAGCTAAAAGAAAAAAATGATTTAGCAAATAGATAATTTACATTAACTTATTAAAAAATATTTTAAATAGATTAAACTTTTTTGCATTAGAATAGACACATTTAAGTTTATCTATTGGATATTAATTTTGAGTGATTTAACAAATGAATTGAATGATTAATTCAACACATTTTAAAAAAATATATATTTAATGTGATTTATAATGTAAGAGCTACTTGGTACAACCTTTAAATAAAAAATGAAATAATATAGAAAATATTAATATAATAAAATTGATATTGCTTTTGAAATTTAAAAAATAAACTTAACAATTTTTGAAATAGAAATCTGATAATAAATTGTTATTATACTTAACCTTAGCTTGTCTCTCATATTTAAGAAAATAATTATTATGGTAATCTTCATAGAAATAGAAATTTCTATGTTGAAAACCATCAACAAGTAAACTTCCAAATGAAAAAGCTTATAGGAAGAAACATATTTTTTTATAGAATGATTTTGTCATCCAATAAAAAGTGGCCTTATAAGACATATTTTGTTAAAATAGAAAAATTCAAAACTATAAATTTCAACTTTGGTAGAAGGATGTTTATTTTTAAAATAATAATAGTAAATTGTTATAATTGGTGGAGAATCATTACAATATACAATAGTATTGCTTTATGACAAGTACTAATAAGGAGGGAATCTTGACATATTGTACATTACATAAATAATTAGTTAGTTGATATGATAATTTTGATGTTAGTTATGCATAATTAAAACTATATTAATTTTTGTGGTGTCTATTTAAAGACATATCATTTAAATGAATGACTATCACTTTATCCGATTTTGTTCTTATCCTAACTTCAATATGTACATACATACAAACAAATCACAATAGATATTTTGATATTGAAAAGAAATTATTAATTTTTTATAAGAAAACAAATATCTATGAAATAAAAAAATAATTTTTGTAAGATAAAAAAAAATATTATCACAATCTAATATTCCACATGTATTTCTATCTAGAATTCTCTTTAAACGGTATGTATTATCTATTAAAAAGAGAATAGATTTCAATAAGACAAGTTTATCCCTTTAAATTATTGGCAAACTTAAACGACAAGATAATATTCCATATATTTATTCCGCAAAATAATTATTGTTAATCACTTATCTTCCCCTTCACCTATGAATTTCCACTTAAATGGATGATGCAAAAGAAGTATTTTCCTTCCCGTTATTATTATTATTATTATTACATTCAGTTTATAATACCCAAAAGACACCATTCCTGTACAACAGCACCATGTTTTCTGAAACGAATGGCCAGCATTATAAGCCAGCGTCATGATAAGCCAGCGCATCTAAGATAAAAGGGGCTGTTCGTTTCCACTGATTGCAGGCTTGTGTATTTCCCTTTTCTGGCGACATGGAATCCTTAACTTGCTCCCTGAAAGAGGTTTTTGCTATCTTCTTTCTCCTCTGCTGCTTTCTATATAAGCTGAAGAGAAATACGAAGAGATCATTGATATTGCCCCCCGGACCATGTCCATGGCCTGTCATAGGAAGTCTCCATCTGTTGGGAAACCTTCCTCATCAGGCTCTTGCAACATTGGCAAAGAGATACGGACCCATCATGTTTCTCCGTCTAGGCTCCATCCCCACCCTTGTCATCTCTTCTCCTTCCATGGCGAAAGATTTCCTCAAAACCCATGATTTGGTGTTTGCGACCAGACCAAACTGTGCATTCGGGAAATACGTAGCGTATGACCATAGAGACGTGTCCTTTGGCCCCTATGGGGCGTGCTGGAGGCAGATGAGGAAGCTTTGCACTGTTGAGCTCTTCACGGTAAAGAGAACCGAGTCTTTCAGATTCGTTAGAGAGGAAGAAGTTTCTGCCATGATCGCTTCCATCTGGGAAGAAAGCGGGCACGGGGAGCAGTATGTGGATGTGAGGAAGAGGCTCTCCTCCCTCACACAAAATATTACGTGCAGAATGTTTGCCGGCAGGACTTTCTCCGACAACGAATTGGATGGAGGGCATGCGTTCAAAGAAATGGCTGAGGAGATCGCTGCTCTGGCCGGTGCTTTCCCAATCGGCGATTTCATTCCTTCTCTCGACTTCCTCGACTTGCAGGGATTCCGGCGTCGCATGCAGGCCGTTCACCAGACCTTCGACGGATTCGCTGAAAATGTAATTGACGAGCACGTCCGTCGTCGGTCGGGAAAATCTTGGAAGGCCGAGGAAGAAAATCGTGTAAAAGACATGGTAGACGTGTTGCTCGGTAAGGCCGAAACGGAGAGCCAGGCAGTCTCACGAAGCCACATCAAAGCCGTGATTTTGGTAAGTCTTCTTTACTTTTACAAATCTGATTCCAAATTGTTTTATACGGTATATAAACTTGAGGAAATGTACAGGATATGTTAACCGCGGGAATGGAAACATCGGTGACATTGATAGAGTGGGCAGTGAGTGAGTTGCTGAGGAATCCGTGTACGCTGGCACGAGCGCAGAGAGAGATGGAATCGGCAGTTGGCAGAGATTGCAGAGTAAAGGAGAGTGACGTGGTGAAACTGGATTACTTGCGATGCGTGGTGAAGGAAACTTTCCGACTGCATCCGCCACTTCCTCTGCTCATTCCGCATGAGTCGATGGAAGGGTGCAGCGTGGGAGGATACTTTGTTCCGCCAAAGACGCGGTTGTTTGTGAATGTGTGGGCGATGGGAAGGGATGAAAACGTTTGGAAGGAGGCCGATCAGTTTAAGCCAGAGAGGTTTATGGGGAGTAACAAGGATGTGAGAGGTCAGGACTTCGATTTGCTGCCCTTCGGAACGGGAAGAAGAGGATGCCCTGGGATTACGATGGGTGTTTCTGTTGTTGAGTTGGCACTTGCTCAGCTTCTTCACTGCTTTGACTGGACTGTGGAGGGCGAGGTGGATGTGGAGGAAGAGTTCGGATTAACTGTTCCCAGAAAAACTCCACTGTTTGCCAGGCCTAAATGGAGGCTCACTGCTCAATATCCTGCTTGAACCATGCATTCTGTGAAACTGTCATCGTTAGCTTTACAAGTTTGTGAAGTTCATAGTAGTATTAGTTCAATAATTTATGTCTTCCCATGTGGAGGTTAGTAGTCAATTCTCTTTTCTTGAGGTTTATTTTGGTAAGACACTACCTGTGGGAGCTTTGTTTCAGAGTTAAATTATTTATATCAAAAAGTTTCGTCAGTTCATATAAATAATTCACACTTTTTCCATGTCTCTTTGCAATTTCTTTGCACCTTCTAAATGAATTTGTCATGTATTGTTTGTTATTTAGCTTAAATGTTTTCATATTTCTTTCTCAAGTAAATCATTTTAAGCATCCTTCAAATACTTTTGGTAGCCTTTTGTACTTTCCAGGGTGTCTTGAAGCCTTTGATTAAATCGGATCTGATCTGCTTATAAATAATGTGGGAGGAAGTATTTTAGTATTCAAGAATTTTGGTCAGCATTTTCTAAATTTTGTTCACTAGTGATTTCATCATTCTTGACTAATGGATTGGGTTCTCTATGTAGTTTTATGATTGTATTGGAACATGTTTAATGTGTTCAATTTGAATCTTCTCTTTTATTGCTTTTTTAAGTAATTGCAGCATGGTTAGAGGATTTTTCACTTAGATTTTGTCTCTTCAATAATTTTTGTTGTGTTAGTGATGTTTTTCTATAAAAAGTGAAGGTTAGTTAATTAGGTTTAGAAAATAGGCTTTCCAAATTGAAAGTTGTTATTTAAATTAAATCTATGTAATGATTTTTGCTAGTTATTTTGTACATTGGATTTATAATGGCCACGATAATTTTCTAATTTTCTAAATGCTTTTAATTTTTTTATAACAATTATATAATTATATTTTATAATTAAAAAAAATTATTAATAAAATAATTATTTGATTTACTTTATATTTTACCTATTTATGATTATTTAAATACAATGTATAATTATTATTAAAGCTTTTTTTTTTTTATGGAGGTCATCTACAAATGAGTTTGAGGTATCCAATACGGGCCCATGCGTGTCTAAAACCTCTTCGGCTAAGAGCCAAGGACTAAGGAGCATCCATGCTTTAAAAATTCACCTGGAGCACAATCCAAAGCTTTACACTATATTACTATTATTATTATTAAAAAAGCTTCCTTTGTGAAAATGAACATATCAATAATTAATTTTAGTTATTGGTTTTTACAATTTAAAAGCTATACTTTCCTATTGGCACACAACATGCTAGTATAATATAAAGTTTAAACTTGAAGCTAGTAATTTGTTGTTTGTATGAAGTAGTTAAGTGGTGTATTTGTATGAAAATAATTATTTTTGGACCCAATATAGATAATGTTTACAAAAGGTTTTGTTATGTCATTTTAATTTTTCATATTATTATGAATATAATATTTCAAATGTACATCTTATTTAGTAAAGATATCTTATGATAAAGTTGTTTAATTTTATATTTCAATTCTTTATTCATCTCATTCTTACTTTCCAATTAGTGTGAATTTTTCAAGATATATTGAAATTATAAGATCATAGAGAGGAAAAAATATAGAGGTTGATGAAGATACTATACAAATAAGGACCATTTTCTTATCATGTTTGTATTCATTTAATAAATATTTAAAATTATTAAAAAACATTTTACTTTGAAATACATTAATTTTTCATTCAATAATATTTATCCTATTTTAGTTATATAACATGTTCTATTGTTTGAAGCTTTATCTTATATTACATTTATATAGAACAATTGATTTATATTCCTAAAATAGTGTCACCTATGCAGAAGGAAAGACAAAATATATTTAGTTGGTCTATAGCAAGCTTGTGGAACTTTAAGGATACAATCAAGGGGTATTAACAAATAAATTCATGATGATAGTGATTATTATAATTTGGTAATTAAAATTGTTCCAATGCATGTCTTGTAGAATGTTATAGGTATGCTATTAGAGGAATTCCAATATGATTAGGTAATGTCAAGGAGAGAATAGACTATCAAAGCACTTGAAATAGTTACAGGACAAATTATATAAACATAATAATGTAAATCAAAGTGGTCGTGTTTAAATAAATGGGTTAATTAGGGTTCAAGTAATTATATGTAATAGTTTTAAAATTTTATTTTAACAATTCATGAATTATTGGTTAGGAGATAACCATTTCCTAAAGGAAAGAGGTAGTAAAAATTAAAGTAGAAAAATTAAAGACATGATTGAATAGAGACATGATTAAATAGTCAAATTGATATTTAAAATCAATTACAACATTTTTTTTTTTTAAAAATATTTCAAAAAATTATTAAGTATTTTTAATTTGATGCTCACTTTAGTGGTTAATCACAGATTAGGCCATTTCATTAATTGGCTACCTTGGTGAAAGTTATACTTGTTGTTATGTGTTTCCTAGCCCACGTTATTATTATTTTTCTGGTTGTGTTAATTTACATTGTTTGTCTTTGACTAGGAAGTATTCAAGTTTGTTCTATGACATTTATCAAGTCTTTTGACTTTCCTTTGATAGTATGTTCTCCCTCCCTTCTAAAAATCTTGCTCTCATAGATTTCCATAAAGTCACTTTCCCCTTCTGACATGTGAGGTTTTCTCTCACTAAGCTAGCATTTCATCATTTCCTTAATCATAAATGCCCTCATGTTTCATGTTTCTCAATTGTCTCCATTGTCAATGTAATATTCAAAAAATCCTTAGTTTAATCAAATGACTAAATGATGCAAGGAGGAGGTGTTGATACTTGTTTATTAATACAAAATCTCTCAAACTAGGCTAGGCTTCTTCCCAAGCCTACCTAAACATAACATATGCTATCCCTTTAGATTCTCCAAGGTTAGAAACGAGGTGAATGGCCTATTCCTTGTGCCACTCTCACCTATTCTATTGTCTCTATCAAACCCTTTACAATACCCAAACAAAAAACTCACACAATACCAAACACCACCATCACCTTACACCCTCCAACCTCCAAGATTTTTTTTTTCAACACCATAGTTCAAACTACTTCCTACTAATAGTCAAACAATATCCAAGACTGTTTATACATTCCAAATGATATTTATTAGCATTCTGGCATTCGTATAGACCTCCAAATAGTCATACATAACTTTTGAAATATATAATATTTTCACAATCCCTTCGGTCGAAAGTTGCATAATTTGGTTCTAAATAAGATATCCAAAAACTAATAGAATCCAACGGTTCAATAAAAAGATATGGTCCACGTACCGAGACTATAATTGGTTATGGCAGAATTCACAAACCTTGTTATAATGTGGGTTCCCTTGCTACATAAGGTGATTACCTCCCAATCTTCAATACATCAACTACTCCACTCATTGGTGATGTAGACCAACCCTCGAGCATCCCTTCACATTTTCCATGGGATCACAGGTTGCTAATTTACTATCTTTTTGTTTGTAACAACAGTCAAAATGTTCATTCACGACTTCTTCTAATATAAGAAATAAAGGTGGTGAATCTTGATAAAATTGAAAATTAAACACACAAGGGTATTAATTACTATTAGTTGGATAGCTATTATTTCTGACCCGGAAATAGCAGCACTATTTATGGGTAGCTTGGACAACTGTTCGTCCTTATCTATGAATAGCGGTTGTATTTATGGGTGGTTTGGACAGCTGTTTGTCCACTTGCCAAAAATTAGTAAATGGTTATTATTTACTAATTTTAGTGATTCCTTTTGTACACTTTGCAACCAATTCTATTATTGGCTGTCGAGTTGTCTTAATCTCAGCCGTTGGTTAGATTTAATCTCAGTCGTTGGTTTACCAACAAGAGTAGTATAGAAAGGGGTCATTGGGTCATTTGGAGCAGAAGCTTTGGAGAAGTAGTTTGTAGTGTTAGCAAACAGTCTTGCAGGGTTAGCAAGGGCGCAGTGTTAGAGCGGGAATAGCAGTGGGGAATATCAGCGGGATAAATTAGGGGGTTGTCGAAGTTCTACCAGTGTGAGGCAAGGAATTTTGTATCTCTTGATTTGCTGAAGTTTAATATAATTCCTCATCTGTAGAACTGGTTTTCCCTTAGGGGTTTTTCCAGGGACAATTTGTCCAAAAAATATTGTGTTCATTGTGTTGCGCATTTCTTTCCGTATTTTATAAGTGAAGTTGCAGTTGTGTTATTTTTCGATATTAGCTGGGAATTTGTTTTTAGTAGTTTAATAATTGTTTATGATAGGAGATTAATAATCAGTGACTGCAATAGTTTGATTTTTCACATGGTATCAGAGCATTGTTAAGGGTAGAAGAGTTTTTCCCTAGGAAAGAAATTTTGATCTCTTTAGATTTATTATTGCTTTAAACCCTTGAGATGGCTTCAGCTGGTTTGAGAGATTAGGACAGATTGGATGGTGCCTCAAATTTTGGTGTTTGGAAGGCCAGAATTTCTTTATTGTTGGAAGAGAATGGTATCAAGGATTATGCTACCAGTGGTGTACCTGTACCAACAGATGCAACACAGCTTGCAGCATATAGGAAGGACGATGCCAAAGCGAGGAGGATTATCCTTGATGGTGTCAAGGATCATATTGTTCCACATATCTCGGAGCTAGATATAGCAAAGAAGATGTGGGATGCCATTCTAAATCTGTACCAGAATGCTACCACCAACAGGAAGTTGATTTTCAGAGAGAAGCTAAAGAATACCCAGATGAATCAGGGAGAAGACATCACAAGTTACCTCACCAGGCTCAGACTTGTCAAGGATGAGTTAGTAGCTATTGGAGATAGCCCTAGTGATGATGAGCTAGTGAGAATAGCCCTAAATGGGTTTACTAAACAATGGAGTGTCTTTGTTCAAGTTTTCAGTGGACGAGATACTTTACCGAGTTGGGATCGACTATGGACTGATTTCACTCAGGAGGAGTTTAGACTAAGTCTTTTCAATGGGGCCAACAAGAGTCAGAAAAATGAGGTGGAACAAGAGAACGTTGCCCTAGCGGGTAAAGGGAAAGCAAAGAAGGGATCTAGCAAAGGATCAAATTCACAAAGTGAAAAGAAGAAGAAGGACCTTTCTAAGGTCAAGTGCTTTGGATGTCACGAGTTTGGCCACTATGTTAGTGATTGCCCAGAGAGGAAAAAGGGTAAGAAGCAGGTGGCAGCTTCAGCAAGTGTAGAAGAACTCTCCAGTAGAATGGAAGATGAGTTCGCACTCATAGCTTGTATGGTTAGCTCAACCTCACAGTGTGTTTGGTATATAGATAGTGGGGCGTCATTTCATATGACAGGAGTTAGAGAGTACTTCTCCAGTTACAAGGAGGAGGACACCAACATCCAGATTTCTATGGGAAACTTGTCCAAACTCAACCCTGTTGGGAAAGGGACTGTTTAGTTTCAGAGGGAGAATGGAAAGATAATTCCTCTTCATGATGTGTTATATGTTCCAGGCTTAGGTATGAATTTGATTTCTGTATCTTTTCTTCAGGATAGGGGGTATAATGTACTCTTTAGAGGGACACATGTGTTGATTAAGCACAAGGATTGGAAATCACCCATAACTATTGGAGTTAGGAGTGGTCGCCTTTATAGATTGCAGTTTGATACTCCTAAGGCACTTATGAGCAACAATAATCCTAGAGATCTTGGAGAGCTATGGCATAGGAGGATGGGCCATATTCATCATGGAGCACTTAGATTGCTTTGTGAGACCGTGACAGGTGTTCCAGAGGTGAGCACAGAGCATGACGATGTATGTAAGGGATGTGTGTTGGGGAAGTTTGCGAAAGCATCTTTTCCAAGGAGTGACACCAGATCTAAGGGTGTTCTTGATCTAGTACATTCAGATGTTTGTGGACCAATGTCGACGAAATCTCTTAGAGGATATGAGTACTACTTTTATTGATGATTTCTCTAGAAAGACCTGGATATACTTCTTGAAGACTAAGGATGAGGTTTTCAGTCGATTCCAAGAGTTCAAGGCTCTTGTGGAGAACTCGACAGGAAAGAAGATAAAGGTTTTATGATCAGACAATGGAGGCGAGTACAAAGGAAATGTCTTCCAAGAGTTTTGCACCAGAGAAGGAATCAAGAGAGAATGGACTATTCCTTACAATCCACAGTAGAATGGAGTTGCTGAGAGGAAGAACCGTTCTATATCGAAGGCAGCAAGAGCTATGCTACATGACCAGGACATGCCCCATTACTTATGGGCAGAGGCATGTAATACAACAGTCTACATTCAGAATAGAGTTCCACACAAGGTGCTAGGGAAGATGACACCAGAGGAGGCTTTCACAGAGAAGAAGCCAGATGTTAGTCACTTCAGGATATTCGGGAGTTTGGCATATTGTCATATTCCTGAAGATACACGTACAAAGCTAGATCAGACTGTAGAGAGGGGGTACTTTGTTGGGTACAGTGAGACCTCAAAGGCATATAGGATTTTCATTCTGGGGACTAAAATAATTATTGTCAGACAGGATGTCAAGTTCATGGAAGACAAGGCATTCAGGAGATCTAGAGATTTGCCAGCAGATGATCAGAGTGAGCAGCTAATAGAAGCTCCAAGACCAAGTCAAGGGCATCAAAGCTCAAGTACAGTTACCAGTACGAGTGTAGAATCAGTTAGTGAAGATTCACAAAGTATGGAGCAACAAGTGCAATAGGAAATGCATTTGGAAGACTTAGAGGTTGACATTTCATCCTCTACAGTTGGTAGTAGGAACCATGTGGTTCCAGATACACAAAGGGATACTCAGGAGTTTGTGGGAGCTCCTAGGAAGAGTACTAGACAGTGAAGACAACCAGCCAAGTTCAATGACTATGTGGCATTAGTTAGTCAGTTGGTAGATAATGAGCCTTCTAGCTATCAGGAAGCTGCAGAACATCAGGTATGGCGAGATGTTATGGTTGAGGAATATTCTTCAATAATGCAGAATGATGTGTGGGAGGTATAACCTGGACCAACAGATAGGGCTGTAGTTGGATCATGTTGGATCTATAAGATAAAGCACGGTGCAGATGGTAGCATCGAGAAATACAAGGCTAGGTTTGTGGCAAAGGGGTTCTCTCAGAAGGAGGGAATAGACTATGAGGAGACATTTGCTCCAGTTGCTAGGTATACTTCTATACGAGCTGTAATCTCACTTGCAACATAGATGGGATGGCAAATCCATCAAATGGATGTCAAGACAACATTCCTCAATGGTGAGTTGAAGGAGGAGGTATACATAGAACAACCAGAAGGCTTTGTAGCACATAGCAAAGAGACCCATGTGTGCAAATTGAAGAAAGCATTGTACGGACTCAAGCAAGCTCCTAGAGCATGGTATGAGCGCATTGATACATACTTGCAGAAAATGGGCTTTGTGAAGAGTGAAGCAGATGCTAACCTCTACTACTTGATGGTTAGGGGTGAGATTCTCATTCTTGTTCTTTATGTGGATGACCTATTTACAGGTTCACTAGGGCTCATAGTGGATTGCAAGAGGAACCTTGCAGAAGAGTTTGAGATGAAGGATTTAGGACTTATGCACTACTTTCTAGGCATGGAAGTGTGGTAGACAGATGGGGAGATTTTCCTTGGTCAAGGGAAATATTGCATTGAAATCTTGAATAAATTCGGGATGGAGGATTGCAAAGCCATGTCTACACCCATGATCACAAATTGGAGGAAGGTAGATACAACTAAGGAGAAGGATGTAGATCCCACTTTATATAGACAGTTGATTGGTTCGCTTATGTATTTGGTCAACACTAGACCAGATATAGCATTTGCAGTAAACTCTCTTAGTCAGTTCATGGTTGAACCAAAGAGAATGCATTGGATAGCGGCTAAGCATGTGCTACGTTACTTGTGTGGTACAGTCGAGTATGGGATCAGATATGTTCGAGGTGAAGGTATCAGGTTGATAGGCTACACTGATGCAGATTGGGCAGGAAGTACAACAGACAAAAGGAGCACTTCAGGGTGTTGTTTCAGCTTGGGATCAGGAGTTGTATCTTGGTTCAGCAGGAAGCAGAAGTCTGTGGCTCTAAGTTCAGCAGAAGCAGAATACATAGCAGCTAGCATGGCGACATGTGAAGCTATATGGCTTCAGAAGTTGTTAGTAGCCTTGTTTGGTCGGAAGGTTGAGACTACTGTGATACATTGTGACAATCAGAGTTGCATCAAGTTGTCTAAGAATCCAGTGTTTCATGATAGGTCTAAACATATAGATATCAGATATCACTTCATCAGAGATTGTGTACAAAGGGGAGTTGTTCGACTACAATACATACCTACAGATGAGCAGATAGTAGACATTCTGACAAAGGCTTTGGGAAAGGCCAAATTTATCTTCTTCAGAGATAAGATGGGTGTCATGAAGAACAACTTCCTCGCTAAGAGGGAGTGTTAATTATTGTTAGTTGGATAGCTGTTATTTCTGACCCGAAAATAGCAGCACTATTTATGGGTAGCTTGGACAGTTGTTCGTCCTTATCTATGAATAGCGGTTGTATTTATGGGTGGTTTGGACAGCTATTTGTCCACTTGCCAAAAATTAGTAAATGGTTATTATTTACTAATTTTAGTGATTCCTTTTGGACACTTTGCAACCAATTCTATTATTGGCTGTCGAGTTGTCTTAATCTCAGCCGTTGGTTAGATTTAGTCTCGGTCATTGGTTTACCAACAGGAGTAGTATAAAAAGGGGTCATTGGGTCATTTGGAGCAGAAGCTTTGGAGAAGCAGTTTGTAGTGTTAGCAAATAGTCTCGCAGGGTTAGCAAGGGTGCAGTGTTAGCGCGGGAATAGCAGTGGGGAATATCAGCGTGAGAAATTAGGAGGTTGTCAGAGTTCTACCAGTGTGAGGCAAGGAATTTTGTATCTCTTGATTTGCTGAAGTTTAATATAATTCCTCATCTGTAGAACTGGTTTTCCCTTAGGGGTTTTTCCAGGGACAATTTGTCCAAAAAATATTGTGTTCATTGTGTTGCGAAATTTCTTTTCGTATTTTATAAGTGAAGTTGCAGTTGTGTTATTTTTTGATATTAGCCGAGAATTTGTTTTCAGCAGTTTAATAATCGTTTATGATAGGAGATTAATAATCAGTGACTGCAATAGTTTGATTTTTCACAAAGGGAACCTTCAAATCTTTCCAATCCTCATACAAAGACCATATGCAGCTAATGTGGCCAATTAATCCTAAAACTACAAGTATTATTTTGTTTACCCAGTGAATGCATGTAAAATACTATCCAAACTGTGAATGCAGTAGATTATTTTCATAACCCGTGTAGATAGGAAAACATGCAGTAATAGATAATGATACTCCACTTCATTAGCATGTATAAGGAAACTCAAAGACCATCATAGCCGTGAGGTATTGGAGAAGATAATAAAATTATAATCAAATGATAGTGCGACAACAAAATATCACAAGAAATGACTGATTTATTATTCATATTATTCATACACCATGCTTTGTAGTTTTCACCTCCACATCTCCTCTTTACTATCTCTCCAAATGAGATTACATTGCTTTATAGGATAATATGACTTTTCACCTCCCCTAAGTGGTTCAAACAATATGAATGACTATTCACCTTTTATATTTTGTCAATTTTTGCAAAGAAATTGCTGACAACATTTCTTGGCAATTTTTACACTTTTTTTTACATTTTGAATTTTATGTTATAATATATTTTCCTAAGTACCTTAAAAGGTCTATCATGACATCTTAACACTATATTAAACTCCTATTTATGCCCTTGTATGACATTTTCCATTTTTTAGGAACTTTGACTTCCTTTGACTAACATATTGCTTAACATAAGAACTTGGTCAACATGACCGTCATTGAACACTTACTAATATGAAATGAAATGACTAAATCGATAAGATAACATGACATAATAACCTAATAATCATGACCCATAATTCCATGGGAGATGGTTAGGGTTCCTTGCACCACTAAACTACTACTAACAAATATCATTTTGTTAAAAATACAATCTAATCCTCATATTAAATTCAACTCAGATAAACCAAAATATTTTATGATTTATGCATCAACAATATTGTCACATTTTTAAATCTTTAACAACAAATATTTAAAGTACCAACTCTACAAGTCCTTTCTCTCTCTTGGCTTCCTTCCAAGCTCTATGCACTCTCTGACCTTGAGGGGATGGTCCCCTCCCCCACTTCCCTCCCCCCCCCCCCCCCCCCTGCCCAACCCACTGGAGCTGGGGCATGTTTTTTTGGATCTAGAACTGGTTGTTCATTAAGGCCCAAAGTGTTCATGATCTACACCATAAAGATATTTTTCTGATGGAACCTTGTACTATCCCTGATGGCTATACCTATTTGGGCCCCAAACCCGTTGGTGGTCCCCCATTGACATCCATATTGGTGGTGTCTCCTCAGTCGAACTAGTTGGGGGCTATTGTCAGATCCAAGTTTCATGTGGACTTTGGTGCAAAACCTGTGATCTCCCCAGAGGCCACTGGTCCCATGATTGCTCTACTAGATTCAGTGGTCAATTTGATAATATTGATATTTACCCTTTGTCTTGTTGGAAAGTTCATATCCTTCTAACCCACGGTTGATATGGTAAGGAAGTGGTGCTCTATGAAGTGGAAACTCTCGAGGTTAGTGTCCATCTCTACGATGACTGGGCCCCTATTCCTGTTTAGATTCACTACAGAAAAGGATCGTGACTTGATCATGGAAAGCTTCTAAAATTTTGGAAAACACCCCTTGTTGATGGAGGAATGGAAACTTGGATTCAACCAAGAGAGGGACCTCTACAGGTATGCTCTAGTTTGGATAATGTTGCCCAGTCTCCCTTTAGAGTTTTGGAATGAGCAGGTGTTCAGATGGATTGGTAACTCATTTGGTTAGTTCATCTTGAAATGGATAATATGACTAGATCTAGAACTAAGTTGGGTTTTGTTAGATTCTGTATTAATGTAGGAATGAACAAACCCTTGCTGACAATGGTTGACCTCAAATTTGAATGGGGCAACGGTCTCAACTGATAGTCTATGAGGATGTGACCCCCTTGTGCCAAAAGTGCAACATGTTTGGTCATTTGGTTGTGGATTTTCTGAAGGGTGAGAAACTCATAGACAAAGTGTACTCACTAGGTGTGGTGGTGGTTGAAAGCTCGAAAACTATTGAGATAGCTAAAAAGGCCAAAAGTCTAGTGAATAAGGAACCGATAGGCCTGAAGGAAACATGTGAGGTGGCCTCCCAAGACCTATTTGAAACCCCTAGAAAAAAATAGTGAGAATGGAAGAACCCCTATGAAGGTGGACATCATTGGATAGGGTGAAGAAGTCCAAACTATTACAGATGATGTAGTTGACCATGAAGAGGAGGATTTTTTGACACACTTGTTATACAAATGTTTCAACCTAGGAAGGATAGATGAATAAAGAGATGGAAGCTGACAAGGATGTTCCTCCATGTTGTTCATCCCTTCTCTTAGGGAATGGATCACCACTCATTGATGACACCCTAGTGGTCTCACTTCTAGGTATTGTTGAAATGCTTTCCCCCACAACTGAGCTACCAAAACTTGACCTTCTTAGCAATAATGTTGAATTGGCAATCCCAAAGCGTAAGCCTAGAGGAGGATATAAGGAAGATGTAAGTTCATCCATGAGGATTGGGAGACCTCCAACTAGGAATGTATGTCAAAAGGAAACAGAGAAGGATATAGCATAGGGGAAACAAGAAACCTTGAAGGAAACTCAATATCATAAAAGATGAAGCTCCTAGCTTGGAATGTGAGAAGGCTGAATAGCCCCAAGAAACAATATGAAATTAAAAAAAAGATCATAGAGCTTAAGTCTGACTTGATTCTTTTATATGAAGTTAAAATGACTAAGCAGGTTTTCTTTAAAGTTGCTACTTACATTTGGCTAGGAGCAGAATTTACTTACAGTGAGGCTAATGGCACCTTTAGTAGCATTGCCATGATGTGGAACCCAAACAAGGTGGTGGAAATGGTCACCTGTATTAATCCCCATTTTGTGGTCATGAGTTTCACCTCCCAAGGTGTTAATTAGAATCTTTTCAACTTCTATGCCCCCAACACTAAAAAATGGTAGACTAGATGGTTGGGATGAGGCTACTAAAGTGGCTAAGACTATGAGACAAGAAATAATTTTATGTATGGGGGATTTTAACACCCCTCTATATCCATCAGAGAAACTGGGGGGGTTTGAAAGAATTTTCAGATAGTGTGCAAGATTTGGAGGGCTTTCTTAGAAGGAATAACTTGACTGATATTGATCTTCAGGGTCTTGCATTCACTTTGTATAATAATAGATTGGGGAAAATTTTGATTCAGGTTAGACTTGATAGGGCTATTATTTCTTTTGGTTGGGACATTCTTCAACATTCTTCCTTAAAGGCAGAGTCGAGGACCATTTTAGATCACTCTATGTTGGTGTTTTCTTGGTTGGAGAATCAACCTACCAGACTGAGGCCTTTTAGGTATGAAATCAGGTGGCACTCACACAATGAGTTCAGAGATTGTATTGTGTGGTGGTGGAAGGATCTAGTTGAGGGAAAGACCATGTTCTGTATTGCCAAAAAACTTGAATGAATCCAAAAAGAAGTGCGGGGATGGAGAAAATCCTCTTTTGGGAACATTTCCAAAGATAAGAAATCAACTAAGAAGAAGTTAGAATCCCTCCATAACTAACTTATTTAGGGAAATACTAATGTTGAACAACAAGAGGAGGAGAGGGGGTGTCAGAACCTATGGAAGACACTCCTAAATTGGGAGGAATTTTTTTGGAAACAAAGATCAAGAGTTTAGTGGTTGGAGTAGGGTGACTAAAATACAACCTTTTTGCATAGATTGACGTCAAGAAGGAAAAAATGTAACACCATAAAAATTTTTGTGGATGATAATGGTTAGGAGATTAATGATATGAACAAGATAGAAGGTAAATTCAATCTCTATTTCAAGGAGCTCTATAACCCCCCTGTTGTGTAGGTCATTAGTAACATGCAAAATGCTATTTTGAGATCTTTTTACCTAGTTGTGAATAACCAGATGAATGAGGACATGACTCTTAAGGTCAAGGAGGAGGAAGTCAAAAAAGCCATGTTTAGCATGAATCAATACAAAGCCCTTGGTCTTGATTGTTTTCCCCTATATTTTTTGCAGGAATTCTGTGATACTGTCAAGTATGATTTGATCCATGCTGCTAGAGACTTTATCAAAATGAGAAATTTATTGAAGGAACTCAACCAAACCTTCATTGTTCTTGTCCCTATGACCGATAACCCTATTCATCTAGAAGACTTTTGACCTATTAGTCTATGCAACATGATTTATAAAATCCTTGCCAAGATTATGGTAAACCGAATCAAGCCCCTCCTTGATAAGTTAATAGGTCCCTACTAGAATGGTTTCATCCCTAGGAGGAAAATTCTAGATATGATCATAACTACACATGAGGTTATCCACTCTATGGATAGGAGAAAGAACCTAGGTATGGCTCTTAAACTAGATATTTCCAAAGCTTATGATAAGGTTAGGAGGGAATTTTGATTTCTATTCTCTCTAAACTTGGTTTTAATGAAAATGTTATCAAAAATATCAAAAATGTGGTTAATATTGTCACATGTTCCATTCTTGTTAATAGGACACCTGAAGGATTTTTTTCTTCTTCCCAAGGGCTATGCCAAGGTGACCCCCTATCCCCCTATGTTTTCATTATTGTGGCAGAGGTTCTTGGTAGAAATTTGGTTTCCATGAACATTGTTGGCAGGTTAAGAGGTGTTAGACCCACATCCTTGTGTCCTCCAGAAACTATTCAACAATTTGTGGATGACACCTTCTTATTTGGAATCTCCTTTGTCCATGAAACTAGGGAGTAGAAAGTTGTCCTAAATTAGTATGCAGAGGTCTCTGAACAATGCATAAATTATTAGAAAAGTGAAGTGTATTTCTTCAACACTATTGTCATCTTGAGAGGTAAGGTGTCATGAGCCCAAAATGATAATTCATAATGACTATGAAAAAACCCTCAATAATATATTAATATCAATTTTAATAATTATTATATTTGTTGAGATTTATATCCTTATATATTAATAGTAATTAGATATTAATTTGTTTAATGTTAATTGATTAGTTGAAATTAATTTGATATCAAAATCATTAATTCAAATGTTTACAATATAACTATGGGAATACTACCCAAAATAATGCTAAACCAACCATAATATTCTAAGAACCAATATTAAATACCATGTTGATCTATTAACTAAAAGGTAGGGTCACAACATTGCATGAAGTACAACTTTTCACCAACCTACCCCTAATCACGATGAAAGGAACATAAAATACCATCACGATGAGGAAGGAGTTGAGAAGACAATGAACATGGGTGTCGAAGAAGATAAATTTTGATTCTATAGTGCCATCAAACAAAGAAGTTTATAAAACACCTACAAGTCATAGTGGTGTCTTATTTGTCCACTAGTCAATAGATTTTTGGATGTAAAGTAATGGATTGATATTTTACTATGAGCCCCATTGGAGGGATTTGAACCTTCTTTGATTGGAGGTCACTCCACATGGAAGCATGACTGGAATAACATGGCATGGATAAAGTAAGCCTTGGACTTTCCAACCAAGTTGATAAAGAGCCCGTGTATTGTGAGAATGCCGAGTAGAATCTGTATATTGTGAGAAAGCCAAGCATATAAACAATGTGATATTAGATAATTTGTTTTACTTTTAAGAATGATATTTATAAATGATTAGTAAGATGGGATGTAACACATTTTTTGTATGAATTGTGCTAAGCATAGTGGGGTATGTGCAAGATCATGTTGTGTCAAAAAGGGGTGATGCATGAAAAAAATAGAGTTTGAAAACATCTAAAATCATTTCAAAATCTGCTCTAACTTTTTTCCACCCATCCTGATACCAAAGCTAAAAAGTAGGCCCAAGCCTTATTAGGTATTTGATTTGATATCAGATACCTGATATTATCGGATATTTGATATACAATTACATATCTGATAATATTGGGTATCCGATATCAAATTAGATACCTGATAACTATGCTATTAGTTTTATAAAAAAAAAACCTGAGGGTTGCTGTTTTGACAATGTGTTCACATTTTTAGCTCAGATATCTGATTGTAAAATGGATACGTGATAAGGTAAGTGACTTTAGGTTTTTTAAAAAATGTTTTCAATCAATTTTATTATAAATTTATTAAATTTTATTATAAATTTCTTAGTTTTACTTGAATTTGTTAAAATTTAGATTTTTTAATATAAATTATGTTTTGCGAATTAATAGGTATGGCTGACCAAAATGATGATACTAAGGCAAGGAATACTATTCCTCATAACCCTCCACCAAATGATCTAGTGCCCCTCAAAATCATCCACCAAATGATCCTTTACCCCCTCAAAACCCTCCTTGCATCGAGGATTTGATATTTGAAAATCTAACCAAATTGAGGGTTTTGCGAGCAACATATAATACTGTACCCACATTGGCTCCTATGTTATCAAGGTTAAATACCATAGTGGATAACATTGAAACACTTACCAAGGAACAAAATGTCACTCTTTGTTGGCATGACAACATGCATGAGATGTTTGATGATGGTTTGGACTATGATGAGGTTGTAGCCCTCAATATAAGTAAAGATGATTTGTTTTCCCTTTTTGCAAACCCAAAAACCAATTTATTAGTCAACCACAAAAAGCCCAAACAATCAATTAAATGGTGCACAAATGACACCATACGTGTGAACTTTTGGAATCATTGGTGGATGGTTTTTGACATCCCTCCACATAGCAATTTAGAGTTGCCATTTTATTTCCTTAGAAAATTGTATGCAGAATTTGTGTTGGGCCTCAAGGTGAACTATTGGAGCATAAAGCCCAACATGGGTGTAGCACTAGGAACTCCTCATGATAGACCCTCTTCCTAGTGGAAGAAAGCTGACACATTTGTCCCCCCTACTGATGTCTCCCCCCTCCTCAAGTGCAACATCCTAATATCATTGCAGAGGCTAGCTCTTAGACTATTAGAGCCATCCATAGATTGAGTAGCCTATTGATGTCCCAAGCTAAGTCAGTGTTGCCTCCCCGTGTTGATGATGCTAGCACAAGTTTGTCATCGACAATCTTATCACATGTTTGTGTGCCCCGTACTTGCATAACATGCAAGAATATTTGTCTGGGTCCTATAGGTGATCATTCTAAGTATCAGTTTGTATTTGATGAGGATACACTAGACACACATGCAGAGGCACCCTAATGCGAGAGAGGAGGGGCATGCAGAGGCATGGACTCCTGTGTCAGTACATGTATACATATTTTTCTTATGACATATGCAATTGAAAGTTAATCTTTATAATAGAGTAATTTTAATTTTTAAGCCATAATAACTTATACATATATGTGATCTTCATTCATGTTTAAGATAGATTGATGATGCCATGCTCTCAGCTATTTCATTTGGCCTTGAGACATCTACGATACATTATGTTGTGTTCTCATTATTTTTTCTATTTGATATTGTAGCATATATGGTTTCTAATATTTTTTTAATCTTGTAGGTACCACCTATCCCTGGGGGACAAAGTGTGGGGGATGAGCTAGGACTCATTGACAAAGGAAAAGTAATTAGGTGCCTTCTATTTGATTAAATATTCATGCATTCTTGTAAAATGTATCTGGTAATGAAATTTAATTGCAATCTTTATTGTATAGGGCATGGCTACTAGCAATGAGCCCATTCAGATTCCATGTCGTAGATGCTCAGGTATTTCCATTCACATAGAGAGCCCCATTGTATGTATAAGTATCATTTATTTTTTATTTTCCTTAATTTCAAAAATAAATTAAAAATTGATTTCTGTGATATTAACAACTAGTATTTTGTATCTCATAGGAAACTCCTAGTGCACACGAGGTTGGACAGGTGAGTTTTGTATATTCAAATGATGATGCAACCACTATATCCTGAGGAGGAGCCTACACTAGTAAGTTGTAGTTTGAATTCATCATTATATGTTATAAATTTGGCATGCTATGAATTATAATGTTATAGTTTAAGTTGTAGATTCATCTGACAAACATATTTGAACAAACATAGGCCACAATCAGTGAGGTACAAGCATTGTCGAGGGCATACGAGAGTACTCTTGACTGGTGCAAGAGGTCGACGAGAGGTATTTATGATGAAAGTTTAATAGTATAAATCTTTATTAAAAAAATATCATTATGCATTTGAGTAATTCAATGTTAGATGCAAAGAATCATATAAATTTAGTAGTCTAACTTTGGGTTTTCCTTTTTTATTTATGTAGGAGGTATCTGATCCACCTAGTCCAGCGAAAAGGCTACATTTTGATCATCCACCAGTAGCCTAGGATAGTATAGTTGTCATAGGATGCGTCATGGGACATTTTGAGATGACATATGTGATATTGTTTACAGAAACATTGATATTATACACACTTTGATGGCATGATTAGCCACATTTTGTATATGGATCTATGTATTTTGATATATATTTGTGTAATTTGTCTATGGATACATGAACTTTGATATATATTTGTATAATTTTTCTATGGATACATGTTTTTTGATATATATATTTTTTCCATTTATGTGCACAATGATATACATATTAATTTAGTATCTAGTATTGTTCAATTTATCATGGATCATGTGTATTGTTCATATTTATGGAATATCATTAATTTTGATCATGTTTCTTATATTAAATTCAAATGCAATAATTTGTGAATAACATTTTAACAACCTTTATTATCAAATTTGGATGCAATGTTTAATTTAAAGTGCTATCATGACATAAATACACTTGTTAACCTCTTAGACAAGGTTCACATAACCCCAAATCTGATTTTAAACTCCATCTTCAACCTTGAAACTAACTCTTGGCTTCAAATCTAATCTCAACACACTTAAGGACTCCACATCTCAACCATGGATTCTATTCTGAACCACGAACTCATTCCTAGAATCATAATCTTTGATAATTAGCCCTTCACTTTGTTACTATCCTTATACTACAACTTTTCAATTTTAATATAACCTCAAAATATCCCAACTTAAGAGACTTGATTGGATCAAACCTTTTTAACTTGGTTCCCCAATACCATATCCATATGAATAAAATTTATACATTTCTCACATTGATCAGATTACCCACAATGATCCACTTAATAAAACTTAGGAACCAAATCATCCAAAACATACCTTCTTGTTGTTCTTTGTATAGACCCAAACACAATCATCCATAACTTTTGAACCATACTTCATTTCCTCAATCCAACCATCGAGTAATGCATTCTATCATTATGTAAATTGGCTTCATTAATACATTCTATCATTTCAAACCTTATATAGGCATTTCCAACCTTGTATGGTCATGCTCAAACCCCTAACTAACTCTTTGCACTCATTTTCACTTTGCAAGAAAAAGTTGTAAAAGTTACAAAATTGCAATTTTGTAACTTTTGCAATTTTGAGAATTTTTTGCTATAACTTTAAATTCTTAATTACATAAGTTCACCAAACTTGGTAAGGGGTTATTGATAGCTTGCACGAGCTCTGAGTTACGACCCTCAAAAGATTGACCTCAATACACACTTAGAGCACCTTGGAGACTCCTCAGTATGGGGTGGCCATAGATCCCTCACCTTGGAGACTCTTCAATATGCACTTAGAGACCCAATTTACATCTAGATCCCTCACCCCCACTTTTCAATGTGTATTTCACCATTTCATATGCCTTTTTTTTTACTATTGTCTTTCCAAGATCTTGTTCGCACCCCTCATGGAAATATGTGTCAAACTTGGATAAGCCACCATATTCTAAACACTTCTCATTTAGGTAAGCATTTCTATAAAAGAAAAAACCATCAACTCTATGACATAAAAATTGATCTAGCAAGTCTCTTGATTATTTTAGAAGTCCACTAGCACCACAATTCTCCAATATTTCTTTACTATGCAAAGTAGAATGGATGGAGCGTAATAGTTTATGGTGCATAGAAAACTCAACATGATATTTGCAACATGTATTTCAAATTTTAAGTGGCACACAATAAAATGTCTTCTTCAAAAGCCCTTTGTGATATATGAAGACTTCAATGAATCTCTCTAAATTGTTTAAAAAACATAGTTTGACTTACCTCCAATAATATTTAGGATGTGGTGTTCGGTCTTTGATGCTAATTCTCAACTTTAACACATCTTTAGCATTGGGTGATACTCTTGAGCTAGAGTACCAAAATTGTGTAATTTCTTCCTTCACATCATCGGATAGCTTCTTATCAAAATGTGGAAGTCTCCCACCAAAAGCCCATGTTTCATTTTAAAGAGGATCATCAATTCTCTCTCATCTACTAAGTGCTCTTCTCAAAGTAGTATGATTTAGGTTCAAGTCAATACAAGTTTGTCTCATATATCTACCCTTTCTCAAATGATGACTTACCAAAGAGGTTGTAATAACCCTTCGAGCAACTCTCTTATCCTTCTCCCTACTATTTTTCCCAATGCTATTGAGAGCACTGAAAAGATTCTTCACAATAATGATATTTCTTTCCAATTTTTTATTGACACGAATCTTCAATTTGGAAAGCATAGGTCTCATCTTTTTCATCTTTAATTAAGTGCATAAAAAGCTGACATTGCTCCACCACTATTTTGTTGCCGAAAAACATCTTATATAGTCTTGAAGCCCATAACTGAATGGTTCTTTTTGATTTTTTTCCTTCCAAATTGGTAATAATTGTTTCATCAATTTTAATTATTCATTTTGGTTTTCTAGAACCTTCATGTTGATTATAATTAAGAGCTATGTGATGAGTCTAAAAAATGCCTTTATTTTGTTATGTTTAAGATACTTTGTGATACTCTGTTTATCCTTGTTTTAACACTTATAAGCCTATGTTTGATAAGCCTTTGATGATTTATGGGGTAGAAAAAACTATGTCATCTTTTGCCTAAATTATATCTAATATGCAGTATTTCATATAAATATGCAAATGTGCGTTCTTCTGCTTGAATTTAGTTTGATGGATGTTTATTTGAAAATATGTCTTATATCATAACTAACCCGATGATAAGAATTAAAGGATGAGAAGAAGAATCCAGAAGTTGGTTGCCGACAACATTCAAGGAGAAACGAGCATCAAGGAACAACCACGAAAAGGAAGTTATAGCCACTCCAAGAAACATGGCAGAAAATAAGGAGGAGCTTTTACGAGCCATTGCCTTCTCTACATTTATGTTGTAACAAGTGGATGCTAAGACTTCATTGCTCCCTCCTCAATTCCGTTATCCTTCCTTTCCGCTTTCAATTGTTCTCCTATACTCTCTCCTGCAGACTTAACTTAGGATAGTTACTTTTCTATTATGTAATAAAGAGTAGATTCCCTATATATGTTAGGATTGACTCCTGTGTTTGAATTTTTGGTTTTTAATAAGTTTTATCGAGTAAGAGAGAACACTGATTCACAGTTTGTTGCAGTTGTGTTTTACAATTCTGAATCATGTAATGACTGATTAATGAAATGAATTAGTTCTCTTTAGCTTCTATCTTGCATTGGTATATTAGAGAAGCCAACCAAGGGGGCCCACTTGGAAGGTGGATTAGATTAGGATAGAATAGATTCATTTTACTAGCATTAGCAGTATTTTAAGTAAGACGTAGGTAGTTAACTCCTTCCTATAGCATCACACTTCATGAACATTCCTGCAGCATCTGCAAGAATAGTCTAGGGGATGAGTCAAGATGGAATCTCTATTATCTTGTCATTGTGTTTTCAACATTCATAGATTCTGTATTTTCCTTCCTTTGCATTTTTACTTTCCTGCAGCACAAGCATAATGACTCATCAAGGTACCTAGTGCACATACTGTGCCGACCATTTCAAGTATACGTCCTTGGGTTGACAATCTAAATGCACCTCATGGTAGGGGAAAAGTAGTCCTTAGCTTGAATAGATTATTCCTAAGCCAGGCCTAGCGCATGACTATGGAACACCTATTGTGAGGCAGTTCATTTTTGGCGCCGTTGTCGGGGATGGTGTCAAGCTAGGAGCATTTTTGGCGCCGTTGTCGGGGATGGTGTCAAGCTAGGAGCATTTTTGAGTCATAGTTTTTAGATTAAGTTCTTTTTACCAGTGTGAAAATTTTAGTTGCATGCATCAAAGAGGAAGACGATGAGATGAATATGGAAGATTTCTTCCACAAGGATCTATTAATTTGAAAGAAGAAGTTGAGTTGTCCTTTGAAGATGCAAGTCTTGTTTTCCCCACAGTATCATCATCAAGAGCTGAATCCCTAGATATATCTGGTCTCCAACCTTTCACTGAAATATTGACCAGTCTTCTTGATAACACTACCTTGAATCCACCAGTTGTTAATCATCCAGTGCCTAACATTCCTTTTCAGCAGCAACCTCATAATCCAATCCCACCAGTCATGGTACAACCCACTTTTCCATTTCCACTTCCAAGTCTCATAACCAATGCCAATATCAAGAATATACCTCCCACTACTCTTCTGAAGTTCTATGGCCTTGCAACTGAAGACCCTGATACCTTCTTGTTTGAGTTTGACATCCTTTGTAATAGTTTTGACTACAATACTAATGCCCATAAGCTTTAATTATTTCCAACCACATTGAAAGAATCAAAGCTCTTTACGATGGTTCATGGGCTTAGGAGCCAATGCAGCTGTGAATTGGCATGAAATGCAAGCCTTGTTTTTGGAAAATATAAAGAATATTGCAAAGCATCTAGCACAAGAGGAGATGATATCTTTAGGATATCATAGAAGGAGGAAGAGACATTAGAAGACTATGTTTCTCGATTTTTATATACACTATAAAAGAATCCTCAGCACACATTGTCTTAAGATTCCCAAAAACTAGTCTTTCTAAGAGGAGTGAATGAAGACTGTTTGGAAGCATTGGACTTGATGGCTGGTGGAGATGTATATCAAGCTCAATGGGGTGACCTCAAAAAGATATGTCAGAACTACTCAAGGTCAACCATGAAGAAAGGTCTAGGACCCCTTTCTACGGTTACAAAAGGAATTAGTCAAGGCATTTCAAAATTTGAAATATCCAATTTGTTGTCAGATTTCAAACATGACATCATTAATGATGTCGCTACATAGTTGGATAAAATGACTGCAAAGAAGAAGCAAGAAGAGACTAAGTTACAACTAGCTGAGTACTGTCCTCATTGCCGAAAGTAAAAGAAGGATTGCCACTGTAAATTGGTTGCAAGCATGGAGAACCACCATCTTCCAACTAGATATGTAAAGATAGATGGGGATGTTGAGCAAGTATTCTTTGTTGCTCAATGCCAACCATGGGCTCAACGTCAAGGTATGCCTCAAGACCCCTTGCAAAATTCAAATTCATATGGTAATCAATGGAAAAATTGCAATACCCAAGGTCCTCCACAAAACCAACCCAATTAGAATACTGCTAGGCAAAATAACCCACAACAGTCTCAATGGTCTCAAAATTTCCAACAACCTTGGCCTAACTAGTAGAATAACCAATGGCACCAGAACCAGTAGAACTAATGGCAACCACTCCAAGGGAATTGGCAATCTCCAAACCAATGGAAGGGATCTCAACAATGGCCTAACCAAAATATTGGTGCTCCACAATTACCCCCTCTAGCTCAACAACCTGCTTTAATGCCACCACCTACAAATAGTGGACCTCAAAATCAAACACAACTACCTGCACAGCCTTAGCCAAATCCAAATAGTCAACCACAATAGCCCATGTATAGTGCTGATACCCAGCAGTACTCTGCTTATGCCCTACATGTCGCAGGTATACATTTGAGATCTGGAACAACCTTACCAACACCAAAGCCACCTCTTATAACTGAAGTATTAGACTCTCCTGCAGCATCAAAACCTTTGGTTGATGAACCTGTTGACCCAACTAATTTTACCATACCAATACTAGTTCAACCAGTAGTAGAGTCTCCTTTTCCAGACCAACTAATACAAAAGGAACCTGAATAGAGCAAGGAACAACCCTTTGACATTGTTAATCAGTTGAAGAATATGCATGTCCAAATACCTTTGTTTCAAGCTATTAAGGACATTCCTACTTATGGAAAATCTATAAGGGAAGCTTGTCTATAGAAACCTAGAAGGAAGAAGAAAGATCCTACCATAGTTCATGTTGTTGGACACTTAGCTGATATCATGTTAGGAAGAGTGATTCCACCAAAATATTCTGACCTAGGGAGTCCAGTAGTAAGTGTCAGCATAAATGGTCAATTTTTTAAAAATGCCTTAATAGATTTGAGAGCTTCTACAAATGTGATGACTAAAGAAACCATGAAGAAGTTACAAATAGAAGGATTAAGGCCCACACCAACTATTCTGCAGCTTGTAGATAGTTCCACTGTCATTCCTGATGGAATGATAGAAAATATTGTTGTGACCTTAGATTCCCTAGAATATCCTGTGAACTTCATGATTTTGTCCCCTACCGTAAACCTATCTGGCTATCATGTCATTCTAGGTAGACCATGGTTGGCCACAGCTGATGCAAACATAAATTGCAGATCAGGGAATATGACTGTATCAAATGGCCAAGCAACCAAGCAATTTGATCTATATCCTCCTACACAACCATTACCAGATTTGAGTACATCTTTTTGGCTAGATTTAGGAGATGAAGAAGAAGAGATAAATTCCATAGTACAACTTATGATGTTACATAGGCAATCTTTTCTAAAGTTGCAAGAAGAAGATTCAGTAATCCAGAGCATCCTTACCAACACTTGTGTGGTAGGAAAAGATGTATCTGAAAGCTCTGTATTAGAATTGATTACATATGAGGAGTGTGATACAAGTTGTACTTTACTTAAGCAACCTGAAAATCCTTGTTCACTACTTCCTTGTGAATTAGAAGGAAGCCTAATATCTGAAATTGCTATGGTAGAATCCACTATTCCTGTTGAACTAAGTAAAGGCCATAAACTACATCTTAACCCCAAATTGACATCTATACAGATGGAACAATTAAAAGAATTGCTTCAGAAGCATGAGAAGACTTTTGCTTAGGATTATGGTGATATGAAAGGATTAAGCCCTACACTATGTACCCATAAGATATACATTAATGAAGGTTGTCTACCACTTTGTCAACCTCAGAGGAGGATAAATCCAAGCCTAAGAGAAATAGTCAAAAGAGAATTGCAAAAATTGCTTGATGCTGGCTTTATCTATCCTATATCTGATAGTAAATGGGTATCACCGCTGGTTATAGTACCTAAGAAAGGAGAAAAATGGAGAATTTGTGTAGATTATAGGGAGTTGAATAAGGCTACTAAAAAGGATCATTTTCCTTTACCTTTCATAGATCAAGTTTTGGATACACTAGCTGGAAAGAAGTACTTCTCCTTTTTAGATGGATATAGTGGCTATAATCAAATTAGTATTGCTCTTGAAGACCAAGACAAAACTACAATTACCTGTCCATGGGGTACTTTTGCATACTCTGTTTTACCATTTGGTCTTTGTAACGTTCCTGCAACATTTCAACGGGCTATAATTAGTATTTTTGTTGTTATATCACATGATTGTATGGAAATCTATATGGATGAATTTACAACATTTGGAGTTACTTTTGAAGAAGCAATGACAAATCTTGAAAAAGTTTTGGTAAGATGTCAAGAACATAATTTGGCACTAAATAGTGAAAAGTGTTTCATGCTCATGCAAGAGGGTGTGGTGGTACTCAGTCATTTCATATCTACTGCAGGTATACAAGTAGACCTAGCTAAAATTGAGGTAATTCAAATATTACCCATACCCACTAAATTAAAAGATATCAGATCTTTTCTGGGACATGCTCGATATTACAAGCATTTTATAAAAGACTTCAGTAAAATAGCCAGTCCCTTGTACAAGTTGCTTACCAAAGAAGCTGAATTCGATTGGACACCTGAGTGTGATAAAGCTTTCCTATAGCTTAAGCAACTTTTGACCACAACCCCAATTTTACAAGGCCCTGATTGGAACCTACCTTTTCACATATATACAGATGCTTCTGATTATGCCATAGGTGCACTTTTAGCACAAAAACACTCAAATCTTGAAAATGCCATTTATTATATCAGTAAGAGTCTTCATGGCCCAAAAATGAATTACACAGTGACTAAAAAAGAATTGTTAGCAGTAGTCTATGCTCTAAATGAATTTCGGCATTACATCACAGGTTATCCTATCTATGTTCATACCGATCATGCAACAATCAAATATCTCATGAACAAACCTGCTATAACTGGTAGGTTAGCAAGATAGTTACTATTGCTACAAGAATTTGACATAACCATAGTGGATAAGCCTGGAAAAAAAATTGTCATAGCTGATTATTTGTCAAGAATCAATCATCATGATACGGATATTACTCTGGTAGATGATGCATTTTAAAATGAACATTTGTTTCATATTGCTGTTAAAGTTCCATGGTATGCAGATATTGCTAACTACATTGCAGCTAATAAGACACCAATGCATTTTTCTTATAAGGAGAGAAAGTTGCTCATACAGAAAAGCTTCTATTTCTCATGGATAGACAATTTTTTGTTCTATACTGGACCTGATCAAGTTATGCGCAGATGTGTAAGAGAAGATGAGACATATGATATTTTGCATGCATGTCATAATGATCCCTATGGAGGACATTTTGCAGCCAAAAGAATAGCTTTCAAAATCTTAGCCACTAGTTACTATTGGCCTACCCTTCATAAAGATGCAATCAATTATACAAGGAAGTGTGACCAATGCCAAAGAATGGGTTGCCTAACCAAAATAGATGAAATGCCTCTGAATCCTCAAGTGGTGTTAACACCAGTTGACAAATGGAGAATGGACTTTATCGGTCCTATTGATCCTCCATCCAATGGAAAGTCTTATATTCTAGTTTGTATTGACTACCTAACCAAATGGGTTGAGGTTAAGGCTATGAAGCATGCCCATGATGAAAAAGTTGCCGAATTCCTATATGAAGAGATTTTCACATGCTATGGAGTTCCTAAAGAATTGGTTACTGATCAAGGCACACAATTTACTTCCAACCTAATTTTAGAGTTGATGAAATAGTATAACATCAAGCATCGCAGATCCAGTCCTTATCATCCACAAGCCAATGGACAAGCAGAAGTTGCCAACCACGAGCTGGAAAATATTCTAACTAAAATAGTCCATGTGCATCGTCGAGATTGGACCAGCCAGTTACAAGAAGCTATTTGGGGTTATAGAACAACTTGGAAAACCACTACTAGATTCACATCATTTGAGCTTTTGTATGGAAAAGTGGCAATGCTTCCAATTGAATTTGAACACAAGACTTTAAGAACACCCTTGACCTTAGATATTGATCTTCCTACAGCACAAAGAGAATGCCTCCTACATCTTAATTCTTTGGATGAAATGTGCAAGACCGCTTTAGAACACACTAAACTGGTGCAAAAATAGAGAAAAAACTGGCATGATTCTCATATCCTCAACAAACAGTTCAAAGCTGGTGACTGGGCATTATTGTATGATTCTTTCTTTAAGGATATGCCAGGGAAGCTGCAGACGTGATGGTTAGGACCATATCAAATCATCCATGTCTTTGACAACGGAATAGTTCAACTAACCATAATTGATGATGTGCCTTTCAAAATGTTGATCAACAGTCATCGACTTAAGCTTTACAAACAACCTCAAACAAAAGTCGAATTCATGCAATAGTTCGAACAACCAGTCCAATAACAACTCAACTATCTCTTCTTGCAGCAGAAGGTGAAAACCTTCTGCCTACTCCTCTTCAATATTAATTCTAATTTGCGTGTCCATAATAATAACTTTATGTTTGCATAAAGTCCTTTTTTTTTTCATGATATTTCTTTCCATTCATATCTTAATCTTTCATCCACCCACCCCACTCCATTTCTTAATCTTCCATCCACTCACTTTCTACATAATTAAGTTTTTGTATTTTCAATCAAATCTGCACATGCTAATGGATGCTACCGTTTACATTATTTCTGCCACCTTTTTTTTGGAGCATGTGACAATCCACTTGGCAGGTATAAAAATTTTCAAACTATTATTCATTTATAAGTTTGCAAATTTTGTTAATTATATATAATATTGCATAGTCTCTATAATTACGGTGTATTCCAGTCCCTCACCCATACTAGTCTGACAAGTGAGGACACTTGTCGTAAAATTAGTAGGGGGCAGGGGAGTGTCATACTATCCAATGACATGCCTCATTAACTATAATGATTTTCTAAATTCTTGGCATTACCTTTTATTAATGAGAACTTTTTGCCATAAGTATGCCATGTCAAGTGTTGTACTCCCACTTTATGAATGGATTTTTTTTCTTGTTCGTGCCAAATTTTTCATGCTAAGCCATGATGTGACCCATTTTTAAAATTTTGGCATTTGAACCATGTATCCAGGTGATTTTTATGCAAATTCATGATTTACTTTTACCTAAAGTTTAATTATGGCACATAACAATTGGTTATGGCAATTAATGTTCCCAAAAAGAAGTGGTGAAGCGTTTGAGAAATAACGCAGAGTCTTGAAGTTTGCATTCAGAAAGGGAGAGAGAAATAGAGTAGCAGAAGAAGTATCAAGAAATGGGAGGAGGTTTATAGAGAAGAGAGCCAATTGAGCACATTTTGTTGCTCTCTGACGTAGAAGTAGTAAGAAGATTCAATGCATGCAGGTGGTTAGGTTATTGTTTGAATTTAATAGCATATGATGAAGAAGCAGCTATAGAATTCAACAGGACATTTGATGAAGGTGAGGCTTCTGTGTGGGGTTTGACAGTAATTGCAACAGAAGAACAAATTGCAGAAGTAATAGGGTTACCTTCTGTTGGAGAGCATTATCTGAGCTCGCATGACGCTAGGTTAGCAAGGGCCTAGTTCACTACCCCACATGACCCTCAATTGGATGTTACAAAGCAGGGGTGCAAGAGATTGTCTTTTTCGCCTCCATACCTTGAGCTAGCAATGCATGCCATAAGGTATTTTACTTGTGAAGGCAGATTTTCTCACTTACATGCACACCATTTTAAGTTGCTTAGTTGTATAAGGCACAATATTGTTGTGAATCTTCCAAATTTTCTGTTTAATATGCTCTGTATTAGTGTGAAAGAGACTCAAAAAGGGAATGATAATTCTGTCACTCGCCATGCCTTGATTAAGTTGTTAATAGAAAGGTCTCTTAGGGATGTATCCCCTTTGACATGGGCTGACTTTGTGAAATTTAAAACCCTACAACCCCAAGTTGACCTTAGTGAATGGCAAGGTGAGGAAAACGTAGTTCCCAGTAGTGAGCTTGCAGAACAAAATATTGAGGGAGCTGAAATAGAAAATGCACAAGGGATTGAACCAGAATTTGCTTCCATTCAAGAGAATGTGCCTCCACCTGAACAGGACATCCCTAAACCCACTACTAGTAAAGCTAAAAGGAAACGGAAGTCACCAGAAGAAACCGCTGCTCAACAAAAACCTAGTCCTGCAATTAAGCAACAGAAGAAAACAAAGAAGGTTCTTGCAATAGTGACACTGAAACAGAAAAGTAGACAAAAGACAGTAGTACAAGAAGAGACTCCTTTGCGGAGAAGCCCTAGAATGAGAGGGGAGATTTTTAAAGATCCTATATTGTCTAAAGCACCTTCTCTAGAGTCTCCTATGCAAATAATTTCTGACCATTCTCCCCTTCACACTGAGATGACAAAAGCTTCTGGTAATCCTCTTGCAGCATGTGAGCGAGAAATTAATGAAACCTTAATGGATTTACTAGGTGTTTCAAGCCATGAGAATGAAGTAGTTCTTGAATGTCATGATTTGAATACTGCCTTAGTCCCATATAAGTCAACATGGATCAATAGTTTGGCGAAACATCTATGGTGGGAACAAAAAAAGAAAAAAGATTATGAAGAGGATAACAGTGCCATCACCTTGCAAAAACTCCTTTTCCAATTATATGGACAGCATTTATTTGCTGAAGCACTATGGAAAGAGGAGAAGAAAAAAATGAGCAAGATCATAACATCACAAAATGAGGAGATTAAAGAATTGAAATAACAGCTAGAAAGACAGAAACAACACATGAAACATGCACTTAAATTAGTTGATCAAGCTCTTGCTTGCAGACCACCTCCTCGAGTATATGCTTTTTGTTTGAAAGAACAATATCTTTTGTTTCAGTTGATGTTAACCCTTAGAAATGTAAATGCATAATTCAAAACCGCACAAGAGTTTTATGGGTTGTATCAAACCTTACCACCATGGTAGCAAAATCTATTGTGTGAGTTGTATATTCATAATTTTGTCATTCCTGCAAAAACTGAGTGGAATCTTTTGCTCTATATAGGAGATGTGCATTTGAAAGCTTTTATGTCATGGATGTCTAATGAGGCGAATTATGACAGACAACTGGTTAATTACAAAGATGAGGAGAGAACAAAACCTTTTCCCTTGAGGGCAGAAAGTAAACAACCAGAAGAAATGCTTCAAGACTAGTTTACATTAACCTATGGGAAGAGTAATCCAGAAGTTAGAAAGAAGGTTTTTGCTACTACAGCCAAAGTGTATGCCGAATATGAAAACTTTCCCTACTTTGCATTCTAGAGAGCTATGACTAGAGTAAGAAGTAGATGGGCACGGTTACCTGATTCTCTCAAGAAATCAGAGCCACACAGTCCTATTAATTTGGAAGCAGCGCTATATAGAGTTCCAAAATATTTAGAACTGGGAAAGCAACTAAGGCTAGAGCTATGGTGTCCTTTGACCATGCAACCTCTAATGCTTTTATGGCCCCTGTATGATATTGATGCTGACAAACTTGATAAGTTGCAGGAAGACCACAGGTGAGAAGTATGGGAAAGGATCAGAGGATTCTATTACACCTTCAAGAGTAGCAGAAAGGGAAAGACAGAAGTTGGGGAGCTCAGATCTTTGACAAAGAAGTGTAATGCTTGAGGATAAGCATTAGTTTAGCAGGGGGAAGAAGATGAGTCTAAAAAATGCCTTTATTTTGTTATGTTTAAGATACTTTGTGATACTCCGTTTATCCTTGTTTTAACACTTATAAGCCTATGTTTGATAAACCTTTGATGATTTATGGGGTAGAAAAAACTATGTCATGTTTTTCCTAAATTATATCTAATATGCAATATTTCATATAAATATCCAAATGTCCATTCTTATGCTTGAATTTAGTTTGATGGATGTTTATTTGCAAATATGTCTTATATCATAACTAACTTGATGATAAGGATTAAAGGATGAGCAGAAGAATCTAGAAGTTGGTTGCCGATAGCATTCAAGGAGAAATGAGCATCAAGGAACAACCATGAAAAGGAAGTTATAACCACTCCAGGAAACATGGCACTGAATAAGGAGGAGCTTTTACGAGCCATTGCCTTCTTTGCATTTATGTTGTAACAAGCGAATGCTGAGACTTCATTGCTCCCTCCTCAATTCCATTATCCTTCCTTTCCGCTTTCAGTTGATCTCCTATATTCTCTCCTACAGACTTAACTTAGGACAGTTACTTTTCTATTATGTAATAAAGAGTAGATTCTCTATATATGTTGGGATCGACTCCTATGTGTGAAGTTTTGGTTTTTAATAAGTTTTATCGAGTAAGAGAGAACACTGATTCACAGTTTGTTGCAGTTGTGTTTTACAATTCTGAATCATGTAATGACTGATAAATGAAATGAATTAGTTCTCTTGAGCTTCTATCCTAAGTTGGTAGATTAGAGAAGCCAACCAAGGGGGCCCACTTGGAAGGTGGATTAGATTAGGATAGAATAGATTCATTTTACTAGCATTAGTAGTATTTTAAGTAAGACGTAGCTAGTTAACTCCTTCCTGTAGCATCACACTTCATGAACATTCCTACAGCATCTGCGAGAATAGTCTAGTGGATGAGTCAAGATGGAATCTCTGTTATCTTGTCATTGTGTTTTCAACATTCATAGATTCAGTATTTTCCTTGCCATAGCAGTAGTGTAGTTTCCTTCCTTTTCATTTTTACTTTCCTGCAGCACAAGCATAATGACTCATCAAGGTACCTAGTGCACATACTGTGCCGACCATTTCAAGTATACATCCTTGGGTTGACAATCTAAATGCACCTCATGGTAGGGGAAAAGTAGTCCTTAGCTTGAATAGATTATTCCTAAGCCAGGCCTAGCGCATGACTATGGAACACCTATTGTGAGGCAGTTCACTATGCAAGGTAATTCCTATGCATTGTCATGTTCGACATGGTTAATCAAGAAATTTACATTATGACCTAGTAGCATTTCATCCTCCAAATTTGTATTCTCTAAATTTTCAATCCTGACATTATCGTTATCAATCGATACATTTTCATTCCCTAACTGCACATATTCATTATCTAACTCAATGATTTCACCTTCAACCAATACATCATCAACTTGACTCACATTTAACATACCTTGTCTTATCCTTCGGTGATTTACCTTGTCCCTTTCCCTATATGTGGCAAAATCTTCATTGGATACCTTCCTTTTGCGTTTAGCCTTTCGATGACTACTGCTTCCCATTTAGATGACAATATTGGACACCTAATGATATATTATCTAACCTTTTTTAATCGTTTGCACCCCAAAAAGTCAATTTTCCCAAAACCCATGAGAATAGCCCATAGATAGCGATGTTGTCAAGTCTGTAATGACCGAGAATATGTTGGGAAAATCATGCCAGTTTAATCAGGTATTTGATCTAAGATCAGATACTTGATAATAAATCAGATATCCAATATCAGATCAGATATCCGATATCGATGCCCAAATTTTGGAGGGAATTATGGGCAATGTATGATAATTAATATATATAGGATTATTATTATGTATGGTTAACTGTATGATGATTAATATATAGGATTATTAGTATGTATGATTAATATATATATAGGATTATTATTATATATGATTATTATATTACATTATTATTATTTTTACTATTATTATTAAACATAATAACGTAATATATGTTATTATTATTATTATGACCTATGATCCATTTGGTTGGTTTCAATGTGTCGAGAGGGGTCATAGGTTAACCTATGATCCCTATCAATGCATTTCATGACAACATGTCCCTAGGGATGCATTTGGTTGGTTCTAATGCATCAAGAGGAGTCATAGGTTAGCCTATGACCCCTATTGACTCATTTCATGAAACCGTATGTCCCTAGGTGCCCTAGGACCCCTAGGGAGGCATTTCGTTGGTTTTAATGCATCAAGAAGGGTCATAGGTTAACCTATAACCCCTCTCGATGCATTTCATGACAACATATGTCCCTAGGGGTCCTAGGCCCCCTAGGGACACATTTGGTTGGTTCCAATGTGTCGAGAGGGGTTATAGGTTCTCGATGCATTTTATGACAATGTATGTCCCTAGGGGTCCTAGGCCCCTGATGGATGCATTTGTTTGGTTCAAATGCATCGAGAGGGGTTAGAGGTTAACCTATGACCTCTATCAATGAATCTCATGACAATGTACCTACCTAGGGGCCTTAGGACCCCTAGGGAAGCATTTGGTTGGTTAAAATACATTGAGAGGGGTCACAGGTTAACCTATGACCCCTATCGATGCATTTCATGTCCTTAGGGGCCCTAGGACCCCTAGGGACACATTTAGTTGGTTCTAATACATCAAGAGGGGTCATAGGTTAACTTATGACCCCTCTCAATGCCTTTCATGGAAATGTATGTCCCTAGGGGTCGTAGGCCCCTTAGTGATGCACTTAGTTGGTTGTAATGAATCGATAGGGGTCATAGGCTAACCTATGACCCCTCTTGACACATTTCATGACACCATATGTCCCTAGGGGTCCTAGACACCCTGGGGATGCATTTGGTTGATTCAATGCATCAAACCTATGACCCCTATCAATGCATTTCATGAAAACATATGTCCCTAGGGGCCCTACGATCCCTAGGGATGCATTCGATTGGTTCAAATGTGTTGAGAAGGGTCATAGGTTAACCTATGATCCCTATCAATGCATTTCATGACAACGTACGTCCCTAGCGAACCTATGACACCTAGGGACACATTTGGTTGGTTCTAATGCATCAAGAGTGGCCATATGTTAACCTATGACCCCACTTGACATATTTCATGACAATGTATGTCCCTAAGGGTCGTAGACCCCCTAGGGACACATTTGGTTGGTTCCAATACATTGACAAGGGTCCATGTCATGAATCTCGAAGAGGAATGTTGGCATTTAGACCAACAACCCATTCCCTTGATCATAGATCCTCTACTTATACCAGTGTGGAGGCATCTCAATGAGTAGACCCCCTCTTTAAAATGGTCAAGCTCCCTCACATTTGTTTGATTAATTAATCATGTCTCTTTATCATTGTATTATTGATATATTAATAATTGTTTAATATATTATATTGAGATGTACATCATATTTTGTATTTGATTTGTACATTGTATTTTCTCTCAACGCATTTCATTACAACATATGTCCTTAGGGGTCCTAGGGCCCCTAGGAACACATATGGTTGGTTCTAATGCATTGACCTATGACCCCTATCAAATCATTTCATGACAACATATGTCCCTAGGGGCCCTAAGAGCCCTAAGGATGCATTTGGTTGGTTCGAATGTGTCATGAGGGTTCATAGGTTAACCTATGACACCTCTATATGCATTTCATGACAACATATGTCCCTAGGGGTCCTAGGGCCCCTAGAGATGCATTTAGTTGGTTCCAATGCATCGAGAGGGGTCATAGGTTAACCTATGACCTATATAGATGCATTTCATGATAACATAAGGCCCCTAGGGATGCATTTGGTTGGTTCTAATGTGTCGAGAGAGGTAATAGGTTAACCTATGACCCTTATCAACACATTTCATGACAACATTTATCCCTAGGGGCCCTAAGACCCCTAGGGACATATTTGGTTGGTTCTAATGTGTTGAAAGGGGTCATAGGTTAACCTATGACCCCTCTCAATGCATTTATGATAACATATGTCCCTAGGGGTCCTAGAGCCCCTAGGGACACATTTGGTTGCTTCCAATGCGTTGAGAGGGGTCATAAGTTAACCTATGACCCCTATTGACACATTTTATGACAACATATGGTCCTAGGGGCCCTAGGACCCCTAAGGATGCATTTGGTTGGTTCGAATGCATCAAGAGGGGTCATAGGTTAACCTATGACCCCTATCGACAAATTTCATGACAACATATGTTCCTAGGGGCCCTAGGACCCCTAGGGACACATTTGGCTAGTTCCAATGCATCGATAGGTTTCATAGTTAACCTATGACCCCTATTGATGCATTTCACCTATGACCCCTCTCGACGCATTTCATGACAACATATGTCCTTAGGGGCCCTAGGACCCTTAGGGACATATTTAGTTGGTTATAATAGATTGAGAGGGGTCATAGGTTAACCTGTCACCCCTACAGACACATTTCATGATGTCACATGGCCCCTAGGGACACATTTGGTTCATTCTAATGCATCGAGAGGTTTCATAGGTTAACCTATGACCCCTATAAACACATTTCATGACAACAAATGTCCCTATGGGCCCTAGTACCCCTAGGGATGCATTTGGTTAGTTTCAATGTGTCAAGAGTGGTCATAGGTTAACCTATGATCCCTATCGATGCATTTCATGACAACATATGTTCCTAGTGGCCCTAGGACCGCTAGGGATGCATTTGGTTGGTTTGAATGCATTGAGAGGGCTCAGAAGTTAACCTATGACCCCTATCAATGCATTTCATGACAACATATGTCCCTAGGGGCCCTAGGACCCCTATGGATGCATTTGGTTGGTTCTAATGCATCGAGAGGGTTCATAGGTTAATCTATGACCCCTATTGATGCATTTCATGACAACTTATGTCCCTAGGGGTCCTAGGATCCCTAGGGACACATTTGGTTGGTTCCAATGCATCGAGAGGGGTCATAGGTTAATCTATGACCCCTACCGATTCATTTCATGACAACATATGTCCCTAGGGGCCCTAGGAACCCTAGGGACACATTTGGTTGGTTCGAATGCATCAAGAGGGGTCCTTATTGATGCATTTCATGACAACATATGTCCCTAGGGGCCCTAAGACCCCTAGGGATGCATTTGATTGGTTCAAATGCATTAAGAGTCTTGACACATTTCATGACAACATATGTCCCTCAGAGCCCTAGAGCCCCTAGGGATGCATTTGGTTTGTTCCAATGCATCAGAAAGAGTTATAGAGGTTAACTTATGACCCCTATTGATGCATTTTATGACAACGTATGTCCCTAGGGGCGCTAGGACCCCTAAAAATGCATTTGGTTGTTTTTAATGCTTCGAGAGGGGTCATAGGTTAACCTATAACCACTATCAACACATTTCATGACAAAATATGTCCCTAAGGGCCCTAGGACCCATAGCAATGCATTTGGTTGTTTCTAATGCATCAAGAGGGGTCATAGGTTAACTTATGACCTCTATTGATGTATTTCATGACAACGTATGTTCCTAGGGCCACTAGGGCCCTTATGGATGCATTTGGTTGGTTAAAATGCGATGAGAGGGGTCATAGGTTAACCTATGACCCCTATCGACACATTTCATGAAGACATATGTTCCTAGGGGCCCTAGGGCCCCTAGGGATGCATTTGGTAGGTTCAAATGTGTCAAGAGGTGTCATAGGTTAATCTATGACCCCTCTTGATGCATTTCATGACAATGTATGTCCCTAGGTGTCCTAGGGCCCTTAGGGACACATTTGGTTGGTTCTAATGCATTGAGAGGGGTCATAGGTTAACCTATGACCCCTCTCAATGCATTTCATGACAACATATGTCCCTAGGGGCCCTATGACCCCTAGGGACCCATTGTTTGGTTCCAATGCATCGAGAGGTGTCATAGGTTAACCTATGACATCTCTCAAAGCATTTCATGACAATATATGTCCCTAGGGCCCCTAGGGACCCATTGAGAATGCATCAAAAGTGGTCACTCGGGGCCCTAGGGACATATGTTGTCATGCAATGCATCAAGAGGGGTCATAGGTTAACCTATGACTCCTTTTGATGCATTTCATGATAATATTATATTTAATAATAATATAATACTATATATTTTAATATAATAACAATATATTATTAGATTATATAACAATAATAATCATATATATTACTAAATTATATATTAAATAATAATAACCATATATATTATTATATATAATAATCATATAATATTACTATATATATTTAATAATAATAATCATACATATTACTATATATTATAATATTTATAATCATATATAATAATAGTTAATAATAATAATCATAATCATATGTAATAATAATATTAATGCCCACACTTCCCGAAAATAAATTTCCCTCTCAAACCCTTTAATGTTTCCCTCTCAAACTTTTGTCTCAAATTTTCCTGCAAAATTCCCAATTGAAAATTTGCAGTAATCGGATACCTGGTTTGATTTTGGGTATCTAATTAGGCTTGGTATTTACCAAGCCTATTTGGTCAACCCAAAAAACATGTTTGAGAAGGGTTTCACTAACACTCAGACTTCGGGTAGCCATCTGACAATGTTATTTTCATTGAAATTGAATGAAATGAAAAGGGTGTTTTTATAACACTCTCAAGATTCCATCAATATAATTGCTATCAAATTCTGAGTTAAAGAAGTATTTATTAGTTAATTTTCAATGAAGATGATTGTAAAGTGCTAATTTACATACTGATTGAAAAATAGTTATAACTTTCAAATGGTATAACATTTTTTAAATACACAAGTTGCATCACATTCTATGCTTCACCTAGTATAAGGAAAAAATAATAATTTGGTAAAGTTTTCAATTAGTTAAGGTGGTCAGACAAGAGAGCTTTTTTTTTTCCAAAAAGGTTTTATTAGAAAATTCTTATTTAATTTTTTATTTGGAAAAAAAAAACTTAAAAATATGTGTCACATCCGGGCATGAATCTACTTTATATATCTATAATTATATAAAAAAATATTATCATTTGATTTTGATTAAGGTGGTCAGACATACACCTACTTTTTATTTTCGCCCTAAAATTTTCATAGTACTGCATTAAAATCCAAATTTTTGACCAATCAAATATTTTTTTCTCTAGATAAGGCCTAGTAGTTTATAAACTACATTCAATTCTCTATAGATTATTTTCTTAAAACTTTTTTACATAAAGTCCAAAACTAGTTTAAAATTGTGTGTCAAGTTGATATAACCCTGATTTGCTAGTTTTTCACTACCACTTAAGGCCATAGTTTGGTTGACCATGATTCTAGACATACCCAATGATTATATAATATGGTATGAATTAAATGTGATATATATATAGTGATGAAAATAATTTATCTAATTCCTTGTTTCTTTGTTATACTATGGGGAGTTGGTAGATGGTGTTGTGTGGGGAGAGGTAGAGTAAAACCAGAGGAATTCTGGTGTCAAGCACCATATGACAAGCAAATCCACACTCTCCTTGGGATGGTATAAGAAGGATATAAGAGATTTGGATTAAGGCATATCAATCTATCAATAATCTAAGATCATAAGGGGTAGTATTAAGTCTTGTAAGAATTTCTAAGTTTTGAAGAGGTCAAGTATAAGGTCATATTAGGTCTGATTAGTAATCTAAGGTGATCACAAGTCATACTAGCCATTAATCAAAATAAATTAAATTAAAGAGAGAATATGTGTGTGTGCGCACACACGTGTGTGTGTGTGTGTGTGTGTGTGTGTGTGTGTGTGTGTGTGTGTGTGTGTGTGTGTGTGTGTGTGTGTGTGAGAGAGAGAGAGAGAGAGAGAGAGAGAGAGAGAGAGAGAGAGAGAGAGAGAGAGAGAGAGAGATGTAGGATCACCCTCATCAAATGAAGTTTCTTGATACAATTCAAGGACTTCTTCAAGGTCCTAGGAACCTTTATATATATGTGTATATCTACTTAGTTTTAATGATTTTTAGACTTTGATTATTTATAGCCTTCGAGAAAGGGGTTATTACAAGTGGTATTAGAGCATAATTGTGTAATCCTATGAATAGAATTCTATGGAAACTCATGAAGGAAGGACCAAAAGAACCACTATGGGAAATGTAGCAAATGAGATGAGATCTTACATGGAACAAAACAACTAAACATTTATTAATCAAATGGAAAGATCTAACCAAGCACTTCTCCAAGCACTACAAAGAATGAGAAATTTGATTAGTGATAATTTAAGAGGACAACCTACTCATATAAGAGATACTAGCTCAAATCACTAAAAAAATAAAAATGTGTCATCTAGGGTCGAGGTACCACAACTTGTATTCTTACCTAGGGGAGAGTTATTGAGAGAAGGGATAAAACAACCCTTGAATCGAACTGAAGACATAGAAAGAGCATATGCCGAACTAGAACCACATATTAGGGAAGTGATATCTTTTAGAGAATTTTGTGAAGATAAGAGAAAAGAAACACGAAGGAAACATATTAATAAGGATCTTAAGCATAAAGCAAATAAGGTGGATGTTTCAAACTTTGATGGATCAGAAAAAATTATGGCATATGATTGGCTTCAAACATTAAACACTTACCTAACTTTCAACCCCATGACTAAAGAAGATGCACTCCAATTTTTCATTCTCCATCTAACTAGCATAGCATGAGAATGGTGGTATTATGGAAGTACACTCATGGTCATGAAAATATTACTTCATATAAGGAATTCACACAAAAATTTATGAAAAGATTTGATCGAAAAAATCCTCAAGAAGATTTCAAAAGACTAACACATATTAAACAATATGGGATAGTTGAAAGTTACATTAATGAGTTTGATAGAATATCAGTACAAGTGAAAAAAATGGACAAGGATAGACTCACTTATCTATTTGTGGATGGATTAAAGGAACCCCTTAAAGGGTTGGCCAGTGCTCTAAAACCTGGAAGTCTTGAGGATGCCTTTGAGGCAACATGAGTTTGGAACCTTCATCAAACAATCATACTCATAAGTTAGAACATTTCATAGAAGAGATGTATCTTATGAAAGAGATAAGCTCTTGGGAAAGGAAGAATTGCACCAAAACTTGTGCTCAGAAAGAGAAGAGCTTAAAAGAAAAAACTTATTTTTCAAATGCCAAGAACCTTAGGGGTGAGGGCACGCTTGTCGACAAAGAGAATCAAAGGAGAGGAAATGGTGCTACAAATGCAAGGAGAAATGGAGCCTTGAACATAGATGCATCAAGAAAGAACAAACTTTCAACATAAAAATAATACATAGTGTAGAGATGGACGAGAATTCAAACAAAAGAGCAAGATATGATGATGAAAAGAGAAAATATGATGAAGAGGCATTATAAGATAATTTAACTTTAATAATAATAATCAAATCCATTGATTTTAAGTTACACAATGTCACGTGAAAATGTGAATAATAATAGATTGCTTGAGGGCAAGCAATTTGAGGAAGGGAAGACTTTTCATGAGCCCAAAATGATAGTTCATAATGACTATGACAAAACCCTCAATAATATATTAATATCAATTTCAATAATATTCATATTTGTTGAGATTTATATCCTTATATATATCAATAGTAATTAGATATCAATTTGTTTAATGTTAATTGATTAGTTGAAATTGATTTGATATCAAAATCATTAATTCAAATGTTTACAATATAACTATAAGAATACTACCCAAAATAATGCTAAACCAACCATAATATTCTAAAAACCAATATTAAATGTCATGTTGATCTATTAACTAAAAGGTGGGGCCACGACATTGCATGGAGTATGACTTTTCACCAACCTATTTATAGGTGGTACCCCTAATCACTGTGAAAGGAACATGAAATACCATCACAGCGAGGAAGGAGTTGAGCAGACAACGAACACGAGTGTCGAAGAAGATAAATTTTGATTCCATAGCAGCATTGAACAAAGAAGTTTATAAAATACTTGCAAGTCATGGTTGGGTCTTACTGGTCCACAAGTCGATAGATTTTTGGATGTAAAGTAACAGATTGATATGTTACTATGAGCCCCATTGGAAGGATTTGAACCTTCTTTGATTGGAGGTCACTCCATGGGGAAGCACGACTGCAATAACAGGGCACGAATAAGGTAAGCCTTGGACTTTCTGGCCAACTTGATAAAGCGCCCGTGTGTTGTGAGAATGCCGAGTGGAGCCTATCTATTGTGATAAAGCCGAGCATATAAACAATGTGATGTTAGATAATTTGTTTTACTTTTAAGAATGATATTTATAAATGATTAGCAAGATGGGATGTAACAAATTTTTTTGTATGAATTGTGCTGAGCATAGTGATATATATCATTTAATTCACATCATATTATATAATCACTATGCTCAGCACAATTCATACAAAAAAATGTGTTACATCCCATCTTACTAATATATATATCATTTAATTCATACCATATTATATAATCACTATGTTCAGCACAATTCATACAAAAAAATGTGTTACATTCCATCTTACTAATCATTTATAAATATCATTCTTAAAAGTAAAACAAATTATCTAACATCACATTGTTTATATGCTCGGCTTTATCACAATACATAGGCTCCACTATATATATATATATAGACACACACACACACACACACACACACACACACACACACACACACGCTTAGTTTTAATGATTCTTAGACTTTGATTATTTATAGCCTGTAAGAAAGGGGTCATTACATAAGGTTACTTGTATTTTGGAATCTTAGGAGGTGTTTCTTCTAAACACTTATCTTTTGCTCCTGCTCACAATTAAAGAAGTCTCAAATCAGTTTTGGAAAGGTCATGTTGAATGGTTCTAAAGAAAACTGGTAGGTTGGAAAGACAAGATTATGAGGACTGACGGAAAACTCCAACTTCTCTCTACTTCTCTATAGGGCATCCTGATTTACTTCCTTTCCATTTTTAAACTCCCTAGAAAATTCAAAGATATCCTTGAAAAAATACAGACAAACTTCTTATGGTTCAATATCAAAGAGTAAGATAGGATGAGTTTGGTTAGCTGGTAAATAGTTTGTCATCCTAAGGACTTTGGGGGTTTAAATATACGAAGGATTGGATAGATGAATAAGGACCTTCTAACCAAATTTGGTTGGAGGTTGACGAATTTGTTGGGTAATCAAAGCAACATTGTGAGGGCCAAGTACCTTGGAGGAGAATCATTTAATCATGCCCTATGGACCCAAGCTCTCCTCTAGGGCTTTGAAATTTGGAATGATAACCCAAAAAATTCTAGGAAGATGCGGTGTGATTGGATTGTTCGAAATGGTGACACAATTGGTTTTTGGGAAGATCAATGGTTCCAAGATTACCCACTCAAGCACACTAAATTCCTTTCTTTACGTGAGATATGCACCAAAGTGAATGGATCCATGACTTGAAACTATATCACCCCAGAACACCATGGATTGAGATCTAGCATTAGGTTCCTGTGAGGGTGGGTCTTGCTCTAGAACTTCAAAACCTACTAAACAATTATAGGATCCCCCTCATCCCAGTTGAGGACTCCTTGGTTTGGAATCTTACTCCCTCGAGCGACTTCACTGTGAAGTTGGCTTATCTTTGTTGCCTTGGGGGTGGGGTGGCCCAAGGAGATTGGAGAAAGGTCTAGGACTTGTAGATCCTTCCAAAGATAATTTTTTTCTAGTGGATGAGTTTACATGAGTCTATCCTTACTATGGAAAATCTCCAAAGGAGAGGATGTCAACTTGCAAACTATCATGTCCTTTGAATTTAGGATACAAAATCTATACCACACCTTCTTATTCACTGCCCTTTTTCCTTAGAGATATGGAGGGAGGTACTTGCCTTATGGGGAATCCAGTGGTGTGCTAATGAAGGTAAGCAATAGTTTTTTCACTGGAATGGCTCGTCTTCCCACCCATATCTAAATAACTTATGGTTAATAACTCCTTTTGTTTCATGGGAAATTTGGAAGGAATGAAATAACAAAATATTTAGGGATAAAGCTACTAACAGTTTAGGGGTGGCTTGATAGGTTATCATACTCCTAAAGGAATGTAGTGAAGTCTGGTGGTGGAAACCCCTTCCCCCCCCTCCTGGACACCCCAAGTAGAATTGATATGCAGTGGGCTTCAGCTTGGGGAGTGGGCCAAATGGTGGCACAGTTTGATAACTCCAAAGCTTAATTTTAATGGCTCAACCATGATTGGAAGTATTGCTATTGGGGTTGTTTTATGCAATTCTATAGGAAAAATGGTTATGGTTTATTCTAGAAATTGTGGAGGTGGCTCAAACAATGAAGTTGAGGCCTTGGCTCATCTATGGAGATTCAGACTCATGAGGACACATGGAATTAATAGGCTAATGGTTGAGAGGGATTTGATGTTAATTATCAAAGCTACTAAAGGGGATAGTTCGAGTAGTTGGGCGATCAAGGTGGTAATTGAGGAAATTTATAAATTGATGGAGAAATACCAGGAAATGCCGGTGGATCATATTTACCATGAAGGTAATAGCATGGGGGATGAGTTGGCTAAATTTGGACATAGTGTCACGAGGATCATTGAATGAGAGGACATCAACTTGATTCCATCATCAAATAAATTGTTGATGGAACATGAATGTACTTCTAACACAACCATATGAATCATCACACCAAGTGGCATGTCTACAAGTTTTCACGTGGGTAGGAAAGCAAATGGCCTCATAAAGTTTACATTTGGAAAGATTATATGTGGATACACTTTTATGATCTCCTTGTCATAAATGTTGTTTATTTTTGCAAAAGGATGAAGGTAATGAATTTTCTTAGATTAAAAAAATTGACTAAAAATAATAATAATGACACTTGTAGTGCCTCTTCCATTTGACTTCTGTAGTCATCCTGATGGATGCAACCTTGTTGATCTTTTGTTGTGATGGATCATGATTGTGACCCTGAGTGGTCTACATCGTTGAGATGTTTGGATTTATGTTTTTGTATCAGTTGCTTTGATTATGCTTTTGACTGATCTATGAGATTATGATGTGATTTATGGTTCACTAAGGTTTGTGCCAGTGGTTACCATGATTGATGTGGTATCATGAGGTTGTTATGTGATTACCTTGAGATGTGTGTAGAGATTGCACTATGTACTATTACCATGTTACACTGGACTAGGTTCCTGTAGCAGTGGTTAGTCATGTTTATGACTATGGTTGTTTATGCATTTTAAGTGCCTTTTCAATGTTGTTTAAACAATCTTTATTAAATGCTTAAGTTATTAGAAATGGATTGTCCATGTTGGACTATTTGGTTATGTGCTACGGGCATTTACCTTGTTATATTTTGATCTGAGAGATATCTGTTCTTATGTGATGATTTACATTTGAGGCGACCTGAGGGTCAAGTGTTATACCTTGATTTCAATATCATAGATATTAGACTACTATGTTGTTCAGTTGATCATATTGCATGACGATGCCATTTTGGGATGACAGTGTGTTTTATGATGATATCTGGTTATCTGGTTTTTTGACATACCTCTGATTACATTATGTGATGGATTTAATGCTATGGTTAATTACTTCATTCCTGCATTGTTATGCTTTATGCGAATGTGAGTGATGTAAATAGATTATTTTAATATAATTAAATAAATGGTTAAATTAGGTGATTTAATGCATTTATTGCTTCGGCTATGTTATTATATGCGATTGCACTTGATCGTGTTGTTTAGTGTGTAGGATTTATATCCCTGGCAGTGGCACATGGAGTTAGTGATTCAGCCTTTCATATTTTACCAATGTCGTCCTGGTATGGTTGACATATCCTAATTAAATGTTTAATTTAAACCTTTCGGTGATTATTAAATCCGAACTCATTTGCATTATGTGATTAGACTAGTAAGCATGTCTGTGCATTTAGAGGTTCGCATTGTCATGAAAGTCATTAAGGAGATTTATGTGTTTTTGGGCTTTTTAAATTGATTTATTTTAATTTTTGGCAGCTTTTTCATAGATGAATTCCTGTTTATAGGAATAGCCTGTTTTCGTTTGGGTTGATTCGGGGTTTAGCTAGGTTGGCTGGTTATTTTCCCTAATCAATTATTCACTCAAAATTGAATAAATATGCAAAGAGGAATTTAATTCCTCACTTCTCACTTTCAAATTGGAAAGTTAGAGAGTAAAACCCAAAATCCTCTTCATGAGGATTTACTGTTTTGTTCATTGTGGGAGCTACACGTGTGGGATCGTCGTGAGGTTGAGCTCATTGGATCCAAGTCGGGGAAACCTTAGATTGCAGTGATTTTCAACCACTTCTGCGGGCGTTTTATTTTTTGGTTCAGTTTTCCATTTTGCCCTTTTGGCTGTGAGGTAGGGCTTTCCCATTTTATTTTTTTGGCTCCATTTCTACTTCTGTTTTTCGTAGCCGTTTGTTTGGAGGCTGAGAACTAGTGTTCCCCTCCGTTTCTGTATGTTAGTTCTACCCGGTTGGGTGAGTATGAACATTTCCATTTTTTTTGGGATGAGGGTTTGGAGTTTTGCACTGTTATGCTAGCCATTTTTGCATACGGTGTTCGATTCCATTTATTTTTGGATTTTTGGGGGTTTTTGAGCCCAAAGGTCAAATGGGTTTTAATTTTGATAGTTTTCCAAATTTTAGAAATTTTACCTCGTTTTATGTGCTACCCTATTTTCTTAGGCTTTCTCGGCACAATGTGAGTCGTGGACTTGGATGATCCGTTTGGATATCAGCCATACCACTTCTACACTTTTATATTGCATTGGGATGCGTGTTGCATCCGTACTTCCGACATTGTGTTCGATTGAGTGATTTTATACCTGGTGTTATTGTTTCTTTTAGACCTTTGCTTTTGTTTCATGAACACTAGGATTCATGTAGAATCCATACTCTCGAATTGAGGCCAGTTCAGTGAGTTCATGATGTTTGGTCTTGTTACATGATTGGGATTTGTGTAGAATCCAAACTCTCAGATTGAGGCCAGTTGAGTGTTTTCATGATGTATGGTTTTATTGGCTTTGGGATTCATGTAGAATCCATCATTCCCGTGTTGCTTTCAGTTGGGTGTTTTCTTTGCATTGTGTTCTCATTCCTATCCTTCTGTTTTGATCTTTGTGATGGTGGTGTGCCACACACAAGTACGTGTGCGTAAATTTATTGGGTGACTTGCGAGGCCCGATCTTTCATGGATTTGCTGGAAGTTATGACCATTGGGGTTGGGATGGCAGTATGCATGCCCACAGGCACTTGTTGTAGGATGAGCTTGGGTAGGGTAGGGTAGCATATGGAGGAGGCTTCTATCTCACAACCTAGTGATCATTGTGCCCCAAGGGCTAGCGAAGGATATGAAGTTTTAAATAAGTGATAATTAAAGAAAATGTGTGACTAGTAATAAAATTTAAGATAATAAAATGCTATGCCAAGCCATTCCGTTGAGGGATGCTGAATCTACATGATCCAAGCTTGGGCTTTTCGATGCCAAGAAACTCTCCATGATGTCAGCCCCTACTTAGTAGCCTTTCGAGTGTCTGATCGGGACCTTTACTGCTTGCATTGTCTTAGGTTCTTGGTTGCAGCCATCATACTGTCTGGTGTGAGTGTTAGCCATGGATGTTGCGCTTTATGTGTGTTTGTGGTTGGATCTTTATCTCCATTAGCACGGTGGGTGTGGACCTACGAGTTCCATGTGGTTGGAAGGTGTAGCTACCTTCACCACTGCTAGGGACTAATGTACAGAGATGATTTTGTCCTAGTGCGACCGTTGCTGGATGTTTTCACTTGGTACTTCAGGTTCTGGAGTATGCTTTCTTGTGATTTACGCTTTCATTGGGATGCTTGGATATCATGTTTAGATGATGTTATTTTATTTGACGCATTCCCTTATTATTATGTTTAGCATATGATTAGATGCTGTGAATTGTTGTATTAGCATATCTATTGCTTATTGTTGTTTAGCATGTGATAGGTGATGTTATCTACTTGTAGGATTAACTGATGCTTTACTACTAGCATGTTAGATTTTCTTATGCTTTTGTTGGTAGCATGTTTAGTAGTGATGTCCCTATTATGATAGTACCATCGATCTGGTTGGTGGCTTGGGATGTAATGTGCGGGGGATGGCTAGGACCCACGACGGTCTTATAATGCTATTGACAGTTGGGAGGAACTGCGCACTTAATTTGGTTGTTTAGTTTCTTCTAGTATTTATGTACACTGCGATGTTGCTTTTAGTATGTTCTTTTCTTCTATGGTTTAGATGGATAGATGTTCCTCTTTCCTTTCTATTGTTGCTCTCGAGAGTTGATTCCTAAATTTGCGTGGATCTGGTACTCCCCGATGTGGAGGTTTTCTTGTTTTTAAGCTTTTCGTTTGTGTTTAGTTGTCGCACTGATTTTTTTTCTCGCGTGGAAAGGTAGTTCCTCACACAAGAATGTATTACCTCATGCGAGAATGTAAATCTTCACATGATGGTAGGGAATCCTTACGCGAGAGTGAAAGCCCTCGCGCGATGCTTAGTAGTCCTCATGCGAAACTGCGCACTTTCTCATTCGCAGCGGTGAAAGATCTCGTGCGAAACTTGATACCAATTTTATTTCTCATGCGAGAAATAGGGGCTATCTAGGCTTGTTAGATGTTAGTTTGGAAGTTGGTTTTGGACACCCTTTTGGTTTTTGCACCTTCCTAGTTCAAAACGGATTTCCTAGAGGTTTAAAATATATCGTTTAAGTATAAGGAATACGTCAAATTATACTTAAGATATATTTTAATATATGCAAAAAATATTTTGAGATAGGTTTCAGACCTCTCGAAGACAAGTTAAAGATTCTAGGAAATTTCAGGGCTTCAGAAATTCAGACTTAGCCAATTTTCAGAGCAGTAGGATTTCAGGCTTAGCCAAATTTTAGGATTCTGCATTTTACCCCAACTTGGTGTTTTGTTGATGAGTGGTCATTTCTTGAGCTCTCATCATGTGTGTTGTCATTGTTGGCTTTGTTTGTGTGTGTCATTTTGGTAGTGGCATTTGGAGATTCGTTGGTTGTCGCGATTGTGGTGAAGTCTTCCATTGCAATCTTTGTGATCCTTGTATGATGTTGTCATGTGCATTCATACTTGTAAAAAAAAAAAAAAATTGGCTTGTATTTCATCCTTGTTTCCAAGGATCTCTAGGTGGGGCATTACAACACTTTACTCATACCCCACTACAATTACAACTAGCATTTGGTGATTATGGAAGGAAAGGAACAATTAACACGTACCATCAAAAGAGATATTTTTGGCTTTGAGAAACCTTGTGGCCTTATGATGGCTTTCTACTTTCTCTACATTTACATCTTCAGTATATTTTATTTATCTTATGAAGACTACCTTACCTACAACACAATGATGTCAAAAAATTCAGAGGAGTTGGTGGAAAAATTTGAAGAGTTTATGGTTGAGTTGGGTGGCAGTACAGATACCAGTGATCATATTGAACCTATGGGAGTGGAGGAAGAGTGAAGTAGTGACTGTTTATCTGCGAGAGGGTAGTCTATTACCCTTTATGGAAGGGATGATAAAACATGAGGAAATATCTCTAAGTAGTACTTCAATTCATGGAATGATAAAAGGGTGTCCATCCATGGGATGAGTTTTGAAATCACTGAGGATCTTATTGCTAGGGTTGGTGGGTTTCCCATGGATGGAAAGAATTGGTGCAAACAAGCTCACGTGAATAATGAAACCAACCTATGAAAATTCTTCAAGTTTAATGAGGAACTAGTTCATATGCGAGGTGGTTTTTCCAGGGAACATCTTACTAAGCCTTCGGATGTCATTTTCTATGCTATTATGAGATACATTACCTTGGAAGATCAATTTTAGGTAATTTATTTTTACCATTTCCCCATCCTTAACCATTTTAGAAATCAGGATCAAATTTCATTTTTGTTCCTTTTGCTGAATTCTATGGAAAATAGTATTTTCAAGGCAAGAAAAAAAAGGAGAGAAAACTCTTTTACCTCATCTACCAGGGTTTCATGAGTTGTTGTTAGATTGCGGTGACTAATCAGGAAAGTAATGTACATACTTCATAAATTCTTTGGGCCAAATTTTTTTTTTGGGCCCTATTTTATCAAGATTTTAGGCTGACATGTAATTATTAATTATAACCCTAAAGTAGTTAAAATACTTGTATAAAAGGGCTTAGGGTTAGGGATTATTTCATAAGGTATGATGCGAAATTGGTTCTTGCAGTGGTATTGAGCTATAAGGGATTATAGATTGCAATCAGGTTGTAATCACTGGATTATAAAAATATTGGACTTGCTATTTGGTGGACGTAGCCCAGGGATTGGGTGAACCACGTTAAATCTTCGTGTCTCATGTTCTTTTCTATGTGATCTATTATTTTTCTGTTATTGGTTATATTTGTATGTAATTGTTATTTTTATTTGTGGTTTAGTCCTAAAAAATGGTATCAGAGCCTAGTTGTTTTTCAGTTATCCTCTGTAGGAAAGTTTCACGGTTGAGTGGGAGCAATGGAAGATGAGGGTAAACTAAGGGTTGATAGGTTTAATGGGTAGAACTTCTAGTTATGGAAGATGCAAATGGAAGACTATCTATATCAAAAGGATGTATGGAAGCCATTGGAAGGCAAAGCCAAGAATTGGGGATCTATGTCAAATGATGAATGGGATCTTTTGGACAAAAAGGCACTTGGAAGCATTTGATTATGACTAGCACCATCAGTGGCATTTAATATTACAAAAGCAAAGACAATAGAAGAATTGATGAAAACCCTAGCAACACTATATGAAAAGCCCTCCGCTTCAAACAACGTATTTCTCATGAAGCATTTATTTAATATGAAAATGACAGAAGGTGGATCTGTTACAGATCATTTAAATGAGTTTAATACTATTACTAGTTAGTTATCTTCTATGGGTATTAATTTTGAAGATAAAATTAGGGCTCTCTTGATTTTGTGTTCTTTGCCTAAAAGTTGGAATGGCTTGGTAATAGCTGTGAGTAATTCTGTTCCTAGATCTAGTACCCTAAAATATGATGATGTCATCAGTATTATTTTGAGTGAAGAAACTCATAGGAAAACCTCAGGTGGATCTACATCAAGAAGTGCTTTGAATGCACAAAGTAGGGGTAGAACGATTGAGAGAGGAAGTAATTTTGGAAATTGTGGGAAATCAAGAGGAAAGTCAAAGGGGAGAAGGTCTTAATCGAGAGGACTAAATGATTGTTGGTACTATGGGAAACTAGGGCACAAAAAGAAAGATTGTTGGAATCGAAAGAAAAATGACGGAGATAAATCAGATGGAGACAAGGAGGCAAATGTGGTAAGTAACAAATCCAAAGAGGATGCTTTGCTTATGTCTTTAGAAAGTGTTGATGATTCATGGGTTTTAGATTTTGGTGCTTCATTTCATGCTACATCTCATAAAGGTTATTTCATTGATTATGTCCAAGAGGATTTTGGGCTTGTTTATTTGGGGGATAGTGAACACTATTAGATTGTTGGAAAGGGAAAAATTAAGATTAAGTTGTAGAATGGGAATCATTGGCTACTACATGAGGTAAGACATGTTTCAAGGCTGAGTAGAAATTTAATTTCAGTAGGCCAACTCGGTGATGAGGGTTGTGTAGTTACTTTTAATGATAAAAATTGGAAGGTTTCAAAATGTTCCCTTGTAGTGGCAAAAGGTGTGAAAGTAAGCACCTTATATCTTTGTACAGGTCATATTGTTCCTTCTACTTTAATTGTTTCAGAGAAAAATGAATGTTTAGGAACAATTGCTACAGTTGAGTAGGGAGAACAAATAGTTGCTGTAGATTCTAATATAGCGTTGTGACACAACAGACTTGGGCACATGAGTGAGAAAGGTATGAAAGTACTTCATTCAAAGAAAGTTTTACCAGGTCTAAAATGTGTTAATATGGATTTCTATGAAAGTTGTGTGTATGGAAAATAAAAGAGAATGAGTTTTGCAAAGACTGGAAAGGAAAATAAAAGGGAGAAATTAGAGCTTGTGCATACCGATGTATGGGGACCAACTCAGGTATCTTCCCTTGGTGGCTCTCATTACTACGTTACATTTATTGATGAGACAACTAGAAAAGTATGGGTTTATTTTCTTAGATAGAAATCTGATGTATTTCAAATTTTTAAGAAATGAAAATGCTTGGTTAAAAATGAGACTGGTAAAAAATTAAAATGTCTCAGATCTAATAATGGTGGTGAGTATTGTAGTCATGAATTTGAAGATTATTGCTCCACTAATGGTATTCATAGATAGAAATTTTTTTCAAGAACTCCATAGGAAAATAGAGTGGCTAAACACATGAATTGGACTATAATGGAGCGTGCAAGGAGCATGAGGTTGCATGCTGGTTTCCCTTACAAATGTGGGTGGAGGCTATCAACACTATTGTATATTTGATTAATAGAGGTCTCTCTACTCCTTTAGGCTGTGGTATTCTAGAAGAGGCATGGACTAGTAAGAAGGTGAGTTATTCTTTTCTCAAAACCTTTGGTTGTGAAGCATTTGGTCACATAGATTTTGAAAATAGAACCAAGCTAGAAGCTAAGTCAAAGAAATGTGTATTTATTGGATATGGCATTAATGAATTTGGTTATAGGCTTTGGAATTTTGAAAATCATAAAATTGTAAGAAGTAGGGATGTCATATTCAATGAGGAGGTCTTGTACAAAGATCTATTGCAACAACATGAGAAGAAAGAAGATGATTATGTAGTGCTGGATGATACTCCAAAAGCTAATGTTTTAGCCATTCCTCATGATGTGCAACAACCACAACAACAAATACCACATACACTGGTAAATGTTAGACAGTCAACAAGGCAAATTAGACATCCAAAAAGATTCTCTCCCTCTTTGTATTATATTTTACTTATTGATGTTGGTGAACCTAAAAGTTATGATGAAGCTATGTAGGTGGATACTAAGATTCAGTGGGAGTTTGCAATGAAAGATGAAATGGAATCTTTGCTGAAGAATAAGACATGGAATTTGTGCAAGTTGCCTGTAGGTAAAAAGGCTTTACAAAATAAGTGGGTTTACAGATTAAAAGAAGAGGATGGAGGTAAGAAAATATTTAAAGCTAGGTTAGTTGTAAAAGGATTTGCACAGAAAAAGGGAATTGATTTTGATGAGATATTTTCTCCTTTTGTTAAAATGATTTCTATTCGTACTATTTTAAGTCTAGTGGCTACTGAAGATTTGCATTTAGAGTAGCTAAATGTTAAAACAACCTTCCTTCATGGTGATTTGGATGAAGAGATATATATGGCTCAGCCACAGGGATTTGCAGTCAAAGCTAAGGAGAACTTAGTGTGCAAATTGAAGAAAAGTTTATATGGCTTGAAGCAAGCACCTGGGTAATAGTATCTAAAATTTGATAGTTTTATGCATGAGCATGGTTATAGTAGGTGTCATTTAGATCATTGTGTCTACTTTAAAATGTTGGATGATGACAGCTACATTATTCTATGTTTATATGTTGATGATATGCTTGTAGCTAAGTCTAACATGGATCACATTAAGGGGTTGAAATGCCAATTAGCACATGCATTTGATATGAAGGATTTGGGGGAAGCAAAACAAATCCTTGGTATGAATATTTGTAGAGATAGAAAAAAATAGAACATTGACGCTATCTCAGGCTAATTATGTTGAGAAGGTGTTACAACATTTCTCTATGGAGAATGCTAAAGTTGTCAGCACACCTTTACCTAGTCATTTGAAGTTGACTAAGGAGATGTGTCCCAAGACACAAGAAGAGGAGGATAAGATGTCCAAGGTAACCTATTCTTTAGCTATAGGAAGCTTGATGTATGCTATGGTATGTACTAGGCTAGATATTGCACATGCAGTGAGAGTCGTTAGCAGGCATATGAGTCATTCAGGAATTGAACATTGGAATGCAGTCAAATGGATTCTCAGATATTTGAGAGGAACATCCAATAAGTGTTCACACTTTGGGTTCTCTACTACAATTTATAGGGCTATGTTGACTCAGATTTGGTAGGGGATATTGATACAAGGTGGAGTACTATAGGTTACATCTTTACTATTGGTGAGGCATCCATGAGTTGGGTTTCTAGGTTACAAAAGGTTAATGCTTTATCCACTACAGAGGTAGAGTATGTATCTACTACAGAGGTAGCCAATGAGATGATATGGCTTTAGTTCTTCTTATGAGAATTGGGACATCCTCAGAAGGATAATTATTTGTTCATAGATAGTTAGAGTGCCATTCATCTTGCAAAGAATTCAGCTCTGCATTCAAAGACCAAACACATACAATTGCAGTACCATTTCATTCAGTTAGTTTTGGAGGATGGATAGTTAAAGCTGGGGAAGATACATACCAATGAAAATCTAGCAGATATGTTGGCAAAGGTAGTAACAAGGGAGAAGTTGAACTCCTCTTTAGCTTTGGTAGGTCTTCTAGACTGAATATGAATAAAAGAACAGTAGAGTCCAAGGTGGTTTGATCCAGTGGGAACCCAATGTGGTCGCAGTATTTCTATAGGATCGGTCTCCAAGTGGGATATTGTTGTTTACTGTGGAGCCTGATTAGTCCCCAAGTGGGAGATTGTTAGATTGTGGTGACTGATTAGGAAAGTACTGTACATACTTCATAAATTCTTTGGGGTTAAATTTTTTTTGGGCTCTATTTTATCGAGATTTTGGGCCAACATGTAATTATTAATTATAACCCTAAAGCAGTTAAATTACTGGTATAAAAGGAATTAGGGCTAGGGATTGTTTCATAAGGTATGATGTGAAATTGGTTCTTGTATTAGTATTGAGTTGTAAGGGATTACAGATTATAATCAAGTTGTAATCACTAGATCATAAAAATAATGGACTCCCTGTTTAGTGGACATAGGCTAGGGATTGGGTAAACCACATTAAATCTTGGTGTCTTGTGTTCTTTTCTGTGTGATCTATTATTTTTTTTTATTGGTTATATTTGCATGTAATTATTATTTCTATCTATGGTTTAATTCTAACAGTTGTATACCAATCACCTTGCCCAAAACCCACTGCTCCTAGTTAACCCTCTAGCTACTACTACCCCCACATCTCTCTTGACCCTGGCCCTAGCCCTAGCCATAAAAAAATTAAGAAAATGCCTAATCCTAAGGTCAAAATTAGTCTCATTGACTCCAACATGGACACTATGAAGAGAAAATAGAGTGCTCGTAGAACCAGAAAATGTCTCCAATTATAGAAGTTAAAGTCCCCTCCCAAATAGGTCTTTACTTCAGAGTCTATTAAAACTGACATTAAACCCCCTAAGAAGAAGAAACACCACTAGGACATTGGCAAGAATTTTGTTCCAATCCTCCCAACCCCTCCCATATTTTTGATACCTTGGAGGCCAACCCTTCCTTGACTAGAAGCAGTGTTGAGGACATTACACCCCCCATGAAGGACACTGCTAAAGTGGGGGGAAAAAAGGAAAGTATAGCCATCACCAGAGTCACTGTAAGGCTGGACCTAATAGGCTTGAATAGTCAATGAAGGACTTGGCAGATAATCATATTGGCATCTACCAAAGATTTGAAACCTTGGCTGAGTTCTCCACTAAAGTTATGCATTTTGTGGCAACCACCCTTTACTTTCTACAGGTGAACAAGGATGTGAAGGACTTATGCAAGGAAAGTGAGACTCCTTGCTTCATATACAGCTTCTTGGTGGAGGACTAGATGAAGACCCTCCTAGATAAACCTATCAAGAGGAGGGGGTGACTGTGGACAAGGATGTACCTAAGGTGAAGGATGTCGATGAACCAGATAATAAGGAGGGTAGTTAACCCTATTGGCTATTTTTCTTTTTGTTATAATGATATCATTTAATCTGAACTTGATGCCCTACAAGGCTTTTTGTTTTTTTTATAAGTTTAATTGTTGGATTATTAGTTGTAGTATGTTATTTTGTTGTTGGAATATTTTTTATGTTTATCTACTTGATCGCAATAGAACTGATGTTGTTAGGACTATTATGGATTATGTTAGCTTTTGAAGTATAAAACTAGTATTGGTTAGATGATAGAGAGGTAACCTCTAGCTGATCTTTCAACCATTTTGTACTTTGTGGTCAGCCCTCATCTCTCTTGGTTGCTATCTATATACTTCAAAAATACTCTTTTTTATTATTTAATATCCTTTATTTTTTTAAATGTCACAATATAGTTAATTCTTGATATAGTATCAATTTTTAACCTACAAATGATATTAGAACTACAATGACCATGTGAAGGTATGTAATCTAGATGGTGATGTAATAAATGCATGCATAAAAGATTTAGATATAGATCTTGTATGAACATTAAATTTGAAAGACACTTAGTAAAACTCATTTTTAAAAATATTATGGTGTGAAAAGGGTGTATTAAAGAGTTGTTTGCATTTATTTCTACTAATTTTTAAGAGATTACTATGATAGTGTATGCATACAAATATTTTAAAAATATATACTACTTGTCTACTCACTATGGAGGCTCATTAGTGAATATCCTATTTAAATTAAGAATCCAATTATGGATATATTTTCAAGATTTATAATATAAAGTGTATATCTATAATTTGTAATTATGCAAAAAACATTTTTGATATGAGGTGAACAAGCATCTTTTTGAAATAAATGGTTTAGAGTTGAGGAGGCAAGAATATATGGTCTCAATCATATAAAGTATACAATTTAAAATCCCTTTTATGATAAAATTTCCAAAAACATGTACATGAAAAGGAAAAATCTATATTCTTTTATTACCTTATTTTCATAAAAATATCTTTCAATAATGTATTAGTTAATGAGGATATAATTTTACTGATATTTTTCCAAATTAAAAAAAAAAAAAGATTTATCCCAATTCTCCTTATTTTAAGGGTGACCTTTTCTATTGAAAGGTAAAAGTGGGAGGACCACTATATATTAAATAAATATGAAGTTGAATCAGATTCAAGGGCTCATTAGGGAAAGAATCTAGAAGAAAACCCTAAATCCTCACCGAAATTATTACATGATAAGGTACTTTCTGTCAAGCAAATAAACCTCTAACTATTAATTCGAATGCAGTGCCTTGCAAATCCAAGCTACAAATTTTCCTTTACCCCAAGATTTATTTACATTTATTGTGCATGAGGATAAATATAAAGGTTTATAACTCATTTCTAGGTGACATATGCATATGTCAAGTCCTTACTAGAAAAATTTCAAATAAGGTAGACATGTAATGAACACCATGAAACCACATACACAATGGTATTCAGTATTGAGGGACTGTTGCCTATTTTTCCACCCCCCCCCCCCCCCCCCCCCCCCCCCCACCCCGCCAAAATTTGAATTCAAATGCTTGCCCTGTCCAACGGTCACTTCTATGTTTAACATTATTCTAGTGCTTGAGAAATAAAAAGAAAAATAATAATAAAATGATATAACCTTATGTGTTGTTTCCATTGGCCTGCAACTTTCTGTGCCATTAGATCTGGTTCAGGTCTATGGTGGGTTCTTTCCCACATTCTCCAAATGCACAATCTTTAAACATTGTGGGAAAGCTCCTTAGCGACATGTGGATGGTGGGTCCTTTTCCCTTGGCAAGCTGCAAGACATGAGTTTTGATCACCGTTAGATCTTCGCAGATACATGGTCGAGGCTTCCCTGCATTATCAAGATGTGAGAGTTTTAATTATTGTGGGCATGCCTCCTTGTGACACATGGAGGGAATGACATCATGGGACTGCCTTGTTCAAAGAATAATGCATGAGGAACTTCCACTGTCAAATTTGCGAGCATCAAGGGCTGCCACTTTTCCATTTGATGGAAGTGCAAGGGTTTTAATTATTATGGGCAAGCGTCCTAGTGACACCTATCCCAAATGATGTCATGGGCCCGCCCTTCTCACAGGGAGATACATAATGAGTTTCGACCGTCTGATGCGAACAGATCCATGATCAAGGCTTCCCCACATTATCAAGATGTGAAGACTTTTAAAAATGCAGGAAAGTGTCTCACTACTGCGTGTCTCTATGAGACCTATTTTTTGTGTGGGTAAGTTGTTGCTAGGGTGGTTGTTGAGGTGGCACCAAGTGTCATGGGCCTGGTATATGAGCAAGCATAGAATATAGAAGATCTTCTTGATCATTGATCTCACAAAGATCAATGATCAAGGCTTTCCCACTTTATGGAGTTGCGGGGAAGTTTAAAAATGCAAGAAAGCATAAGAGAGACACGTGTCTTAGTGGCCTGGCTAGGTTACGAATGGTGCTAACAGTTAATGTGACCGCCACGATTAGGGTGTTGGGATGGCACTATTAATTTAACATGGTCAACTCGGGAGGACCCTGCGAGGTGGCAAAAGGAAATTAACTCTTTGGTCCATGTGGTCTACCCTACTCAAAGATTTCAGTTAACTTGCTAACCCTGCTGATTCACGAGACAGAAACAAAGGAAAACTAGGATTTTTTGCATGAATCTAACCCTCATGATCGATTCCAACCACTTTTGAGTGAATGAAAAATAAAGAGGAGCACTCTATCACCTCTAATCCGATCCATCTACCTGGTCAGAACTATTTAATGGCATTGTTTCTATCTTCTCAAGGCCCTGTTCCAATGAAGATCAGATATCATTGCATCTAGATCTGTACCCAAATCAAATTTTCTCCATGATTGTTCTTTGTAGGACTTCAATGCAGTGGTTGTAGAGTAATTTCAGTTAGAGGAAATCTCAGTTATGCCTAAACTATAAAGGAAATTTTTGAAGATTTTTTTATGGTCAACCCTTCTCTGACTTCTCTAATATTGCTCTGCAATTTCATGTGTAAATTTTCTTTTCCTCTAAACTGTATGACATTTTGCCTTATCTCCTTTAGCCATTGATGTAAAGTGCAAGAACTATTTGCCTCTCATCAGTGTATTGTAGAGATCTACAATCTGCATGACTGTATCTATTTTGGCCTATGAATGATATATAAGTGAATCTTCTCTTTCCTTGTGTCATTCATTTTGGTCTCCTAATTTGCATGTGATGGTTATATTAAAGCAAGTCTGAATGTGTATATATTTTGGTGTCATGACAGTTCAATAGTGCATGTATGGGCAGAGATTGGTTTGAACACTCTATTTTGATGCATCACCCCCTTAGGTTAGAGTAGGTAGATTTTCTTTCATGCATTCCTTCTCCCTTTTCCTCTCCAAGAGTAGTTAGGTGCACCCTGATAGTAAAGGAATTTTGCCTTCTCTAGAGACTCAACCTCATAGTTCAAGTCCCACAGCTTGGCGGTTGTTTCCATGTTTCACAAGGTTGTTCGTAGGTAAAAACTTTGGACAAGGGTGCAAACCTTTGTGACAACAATTTTTGGCATGCTTGGTGGGACCAAAAAATCAAAAAATTTCAAGTCTACTGGTGTCAAAAGGAAGATTTCAAGATTAATACCAAGGAGATAGTACTAGCTTTAGTGTTCAAGCCTTCAAGAGGCTCACTCTACAAGTACTTGGTGACTTTGAGCTTCAAATACATCTAGTTCCAGACCAAAGTTGCAGTAATTCATGCCCAAAACTAAAACAAGGGCCTCTTCTAGAGGTAAATTTCAGTACCAAGAGCTTTCATTTTCAAATCCTAGAAGAAGGAGGACTAGAGTATCTTTATCACCAGTTAGGAGTGCAATAGTAACAAATACACCTGCAAGATCCATCTCTACTCCTCTTGCTATTAGATCTCAGCCTAGATTTCCATCAGCTCACATTAGCTTAGATTTCCATCAGCTCATATCAATAGATCACTTGTCTATATGACATAGCCTAGAGCCCATACTTTTGCCACCTTTAATGGTGGAAGTCCTCTTTTACTCGCTCAAAGACATGACATACCAATAGTTGCACTCAAAAGTATACCAAAGTTTATTGGTGAAACTTATATATCTCCCTCAAAGCACATTCAAGAGGTTGCAAATGTTTTTAATATCCATGGTATTATAGAAGATGATGTTGCAATTAGGCTTCTACCCTCATCTTTGAAAGGAAAAGCACTACAGTGATATAGAGGTTTGGCTCATGGTTCTATAATAGATTGGGATGGATTAGGAGAAGGACTATGTAAACACTTTGAGGACAAAAGTGACCATTTATCACTTTTAGAATAGTTAACTACTATAAAAAGAGCCCCCCATGAATGTATGACTGATTTCAACTATATATTTCAAAAGACATGGGATAGAATACTTGCTTCAGTAAAACCTACCCCTGGTAATGCCTTCTTGCATTACCTCAGAGCTTTTAACAGTGACATTGCCACTACAATCCAAACTATGGGAGGAGATACCTTGCCTAATGCCTATGACATAGCAATAAAGTCAGAAAACATCCTAATACAAGGAGGCAAGCTAGCTCCAAGGCCTCCCATGCCTTTCTTTCTTGATGTTCGAAATCACCAACCAGAAATGGCTCCTCTTCCTACAACTTCCACATCATAATCCCTTACCCTAGTCCCTCAAGCTTCTACATCTTCAAATAGAATAGATGAAATCAAGGAGATGATGCAATCTATGATGTTGAACATAGATAAGAAATTGCAGGACCAAGAGAAGAAGTTGGAGGATAGTTTCTTTGTGATGTAGAAAATGAGCAATAAGGTGGTGACTTTAGAAAGACAGCAAGCTCAAGGTAGTAAGGCTCATCAATTGCAACATCAAACTATGAACAGTGGTAGACCCCCAAATCATTATTATGGGAATAATTCTTTTGATCAGAATAGGAAGAGTAGCCATGCTTCAAGCTCAAATGTAAACCAAAGTAGGGTCATAGTCCCTCAAAACAAAATGGCCCAAGATCAAGATTTTTGTCCCTCCTGTAACTACTCCTATGCTCGTTGCATGTGTCAGGAGGTTGAATCTTATTTGGCTTTGACCATCCAAGAGCCTGCAATAGGAAAATCATACAAGGAGGACCAATTTAAAGAGGCCTCATTTATGCAAGGACAAGGTGATTTCTCCTTTATGAATCATCGAGTGGAGGAACATTGTAATGTAAACCAGGGTTCCATTGCTCACAATACTTGGAGTAAGAGAAGATCTATTGAAGGTGCTCCCCCTCCTCCTCCCAATCAGGCCTTGACTTCAAATGTAATACCCCATGAAAAAGTAGTAAATGATCAATCAAATACCCTTTAGTAGAAAAGGCAAAATAATGGTAGAAGAGATGGAAGTGATCCTTAGTTTGTTCCATCTCAACGTCCTACAAACACAGCTCCCAAGGTTTCTACTAGAGCACCTACTGTGCCATTCAGTGTGGTAGAACAAATGAAGACAAATGTGAATATTTCCATGTGGGATGTTTTTTATACTATACCCATGCAAAAGAGGTTGCTGCAACAAGAATTAGAAAGTATTAAACCAAAGGATCAGCCACCTAGCATGGAAAGTGCCACAAGCCTAGTACAACCATCAAGGGAGGAAGAAACAAGTAAAAAGGTTAGACCCCCTCCATTTTATGTTTCTCTAATTATAAGGGATAAACTAGTCAAAAATTGCATGATTGATTCAGAGGCTAGTAGTTCAGTGATGCCTAGGTGTGTTGCTGATGCTTTGGAAATGAAATACGAGCCCATTGTTAGGGATGCATTAGAGTTGGATGGTAGTACTGTCAAGACTATAGGGATCCTTAGGAATGTGGAAATGGCTCTACATGCATGCCCTGGTTGTATTGAAGCTCAAGATATATCCATTGTTCAAGTTAAGCCACATTTTGCCATCTATTTGTCAAGAGACTTCACTGCCCAAATAGGTGGTTACATATCTTCTGATTGGTCATATATGTTTTTTAGGACAAGATATGGGGCCAAAGCTTCGATCAGAATAGAGCCTCTAGCCCTCCATCATATCGAACCCTACACCCCTAATCTCATCAACATGAATTGCAATATCCTGGAAGTGGATGAGAATGACCTAGTGAATGAGCCTACTACTTCCCTAGTAGAGATACTTGATTTTCTCTTAGATGAATGGGCTAATGCATATCAATTCGATCCTATGTTAGAAACCCTTGAAACAGGCCTTAGTACATATTGTATATTAGAGAAAGATGCTCTAGTTCCCAATCTTGTGGAGACTAAAGAATATATAAGTGGGGTATGGAGCATGTACTTTGATGGTTCAAGGAATAAGAATGGATTAGGAGTTGGTGTGATGTTGATTTCTCCTGCACAAGTAAGATACTACTTCTCCTTTAGGCTCTAGTTCAAATGCACTAATAATGTGGCCGAGTATGAATCCTTGATTTAGGGTCTCCTACTTGCTCAAAAAAGAGCAATTCAAGCCTTAAGTGTATATGGAGATAGTGAGTTGGTGGTTAATCAAGTGAGAAATCAGAATATCACCAAGAATGGTTTGCTCAAGTCTTATAAACATAGGGTATGGGATTTTCGTGAAGGTCTCAATGCATTCAATATTCAAAGCATCCCTAGAAAAGAAAATAGACATGCTGATAGACTTGCAGCAATAGTTGTATCTCATGATGTGCCAAGGAATCTTGAGGACAAGAAGAAGCAAAAAATTAGGATGCTAGTAAGGCTTTTCATTCCTCTTAACAACATCCATTGGTAAGTGTTTGAATTTGATGAGCAAATTGTAAGTTTCTTGCAGAATGAAGCAAAATTTTTAGATAGAAACTAGTCAAGACTGCATAATCAGTATGGTGATCAAATCATTAACCTCAGTTCCAAAAAATTTCCTAAGGGTCTCATTACCTTAGAAAGTTTTTTCAATCCTCATGGCCAAGCAAGAGGCAGAGTCATGAACCTAGCTGCTAATGAGGATGATCACACCCCGGTCATGATTTCTGATGGAAAATCCTTAAACATGGGGAAGATATGTTCTGAGATTGAGCGAGAAAGTTTTATTCATCTATGTCAAGAATTTAATGATATATTTTCCTGGACATATGATGATTTAAAGGGTTTTGACCCAAGGTTATTTCAACATACCATAGATTTAATTGATAATGTCAAACCAGTAAGACAAAAATAGAGGCCAGTGAATCCCAAGATTGAACCTTTAATGAGAAAAGAGCTATCCAAATTAATTGAGGCCAATATAATTTTCCCCATCAAGCACTCATCATGGGTAGCAAACCTTGTCCCTGTTAGGAATAAGAGTGGAGAAATTAGATTGTGTGGATTTTAGGGACCTTAACCAAGCTTCCCTTAAAGATCACCATCCTCTCCCTTCCATGGAGAAGATTTTGTCCAAGGTCAATGGTTCAAGGAGGTTTTCATTTCTTGATGGATTTTCTGGCTACAACCAAATGCTGGTCAAAGAGTCTAATAGGTACAAGACTGCATTCACCACCAAATGGGGTACCTACACTTATTGTAAAATGCTATTTGGGCTAACCAATGTAGGTGCTACATTTTAGAAGGCAACAAAGATGACCTTCAAAAGTATGATTGGAAAGTTCGTATTAGTTTACCTTGATGATATCATAGTGTATTCAAAGAATGTAGAGGATTATTTCAATCATTTAAGATAGGTGTTCTCAAGGTGTAGAGAGTTTGGGGTATCCCTTAACCCGAGCAAGTGTGTCTTTGCTACTAATCAAGGAAAATTATTAGGAGACATTGTATCTGAGGATGGTTTAACCATTGATCCAGAAAGAAAGAAAAGCAATAGTTTCTCTCCCTCTTCCTAAACATAAGAAAGGGTTGCAAAGTTTCCTTGGTAGGATAAATTTTGTGAGAAGATTTATCCCTAATCTTGCTACCATGGTAAAACCCCTTACAGCTATGCTCAAGAAAAGTATGGTATTTGCATGGAACAAGGAAGGGACAGAAAGTTTTGAGGAGATTAAGGTAGCCATAGCCTCAACCCCTACTCTCATTAATCCAAACTTTGAAAAGGATTTCATCCTTTATACCCTAGGTGGTGAGTCAAGTATTTCTATTGTCCCGATTCAAACAAATGACAAAGATGAAGAGCAGCCCATAGCCTTCTTTAGTGAAGGGCTTAAAGAGTATGAAGGAAAATATAGCTATGTAGAGAAGTAGGCTCTTGCGGCCATCATAGCTTTAAGGAAATTTAGACACCTCCTATCTCATAATAAAATTCATCTGTTAGTACCCCATACTAGTGTGAAAGATTTCCTTTTGAGCAAAGATATTAGTGTGAAAAGGGCTAGTTGGATTACTAAAGTGATGGAATATGACGTTGACATCTAGATCACCAAGCTGGTAAGAGGGAAAGGGTTGTGTAAACAAATGATATCACCTTAGGAATTAGAATAGGAAGTCACTATGATACTAATAGAGCAACATGAGGCAAGAAGTGATGACCCAAGGAATTGGGTGGATGATATGAAGAATTTCTTATCAAACAATGGATATCCTCAAGGATTAGATAAAGCTAAAAGGAGACAGTATAGATTGTAGTTAATTCCTTATGTCATGGTTGATGGCATCCTTTTTAGGAGAGATTTTAATGGAGCCCTATTAAGATGCATTGACAAGGACCAGGCTAAAAGAATGATCAAAGAGCTTTATGATGGTCCTGATGGTGGTCACTTCTCAGCAAGGACAACTGCAATGAAGGTCATGAGGGCTGGTTACTATTGGCCATCCTTGTTCCATGATTCTCATAGGTATGTGAGGAAATGTGAAAAATGTGCTTTCTTTTCTGGTAAGCAAAAGCTTACAGCTCTTCCTCTTCATCCCATTGAGGTAGACCAACCTTTTGCTCAATGGGGATTGGATTTCATAGGCCCCATCAATCCTCCTTCTAGTTCTGGTCACAAATGGATTTTAGTTGCTACAAATTACTTTACCAGATGGATAGAGGCAGTTGCATTGAAAGATGCCACAAAATCTTCAGTTGTTGAGTTCCTTAATGGAATTGTGACTAGGTTTGGTGCTCCTTCAACTATTATTTCAGATAATGCAAACTCTTTTGTTGGACCTCAGATTTGTGCATGGGTAGTTGACCATAATATCTACTTGAGCACATCCTCAAACTACTATCCCTAGGGAAATGTTTTGGCTGAGTCATCCAACAAGAATTTAATTAGGATCATAAAGAGGACAATAGAAGATAACCAGAGGTGTTGGCATAAAAAGTTAAGGACTGCACTATGGGCACACAAAATAACACCTAAGAGGTCAATAGGGAATTCACCATTCATGTTAGTATATGGTAGAGAAGCAAGGCTTGCAATTTCATTGGATTTCCCATCCTTGGAACTAGCTCATCAACTAGAGCTAATTGAAAATGATTCCATGATAGTGAGAATGGTAGAGTTGATTGAGCTAGAAGAAAGAAGAAATTAGGCCATGCAAACCCTAGAGACACATCAATAGCAGGTGAAAAAGAGCTTTGACAAGAAGGCTAGGGTCAGAACCTTCAGGGAGGGTGACTTGTTCTTGAAATGGGATGTAGATAGGGAAAAACTAGGGAGGCACTCAAAGTTTGATGCATTGTGGAGTGGTCCCTATGTGATTGTAAGTTGCAAGTAGGCCAATGCTTTTCAATTAAGCAAGTCTAGTGGTGAAGATTTTCCCATCCTAGTCAATGGGATATACCTCAAGCCATGTTTCTGAGAGGGCTTTATTTTCCATGTACATAGGTAGTGTAGTTTCTTTTTGCTGGTTCTTGCTTTTCAAGAAGTGCACGAGCATGACTGTCTCTCTATGAGATAGCTAGTTTTGTTGAGGTTTTGAAAGGTTGCAGAGGCAGAGGTTTTTTGTATTTTGTTCCTGTAGAAGTAGGGGTAGGGTTTTATAGTGCACCGATCCACATCTTTCATGACTCTATAGCCCAATAGATGTTTTAGGCCATTGATCTTATGCATAGCTGGCTTGCATCCCCTCTGAGTTGCCAAAAATGTTGCCTATTTTTGCCCCCCCACCAAAATTTGAATTCAAATGCTTGCCCCGTCCAATGGTCACTTCCATGTTTAGTATTATTTTAGTGCCCAAGAAATAAAAAGAAAAGTAATAATAAAATGATCAAACCTTATGTGTTGTTTTCGTTGACCTGTAACTTTCTACGCCGTCAGATCTGGTTCAGGTCTACGATGGGCACTTTCTTGCATTCTCCAAATGCACAATCTTTAAACATTGTAGGAAAGCCCCTTAGCAACATGTGGATGGTAGGTCCTTTTCCCTCAGCAAGCCGCAAGACATGAGTTTTGATCACCGTCAGATCTTCACAGATCCATGGCCAAGGCTTTCCCACATCATCAAGATGCGAGAGTTTTAATTATTGCGAGCATTCCTCCTTGTGACATGTGGAGGGAATAATGTCACAGACCTTCCTTGTTCAAAGAATAATGCATGAGGAACTTTCACCGTCAGATCGGTGAGGATCAAGGTTTGGTGCTTTCTTACTTGATGGAAGTGCAAGGGTTTTAATTATTGTGGGCAAGCGCTCCACTGACACCTATCCCAAATGATGTCACGGGTCCACCCTTCTCACAAGGAGATACGTGATGAGTTCTAGCCATCCAATGTGAACAGATCCACGATCGAGGATTCTCCACATTATCAAGATGTGAAGACTTTAAAAAATGCGAGAAAGCGCCTTGCTATCGCATGTCTTTGTGGGACCTATTTCTTGTGTGGGTCACCAAGGTGTTGCTAGGGTGGTTACTGAGGTGGTGCCAAGTGTCATGGGCCTGGTATATGAGCAAGCAAAAAATATAGAAGATCTTCTTGATCATTGATCTCGCAAAGATCAATGATCAAGGCTTTCCCACATTATGGAGTTGCAGGGAAGTTTTAAAATGTGGGAAAGCGTCAGAGAGACATGTGTCTCAATAGCCCAGCTAGGTTACCAATGGTGCTAATAGTTAATGTGACCACCACGGTTAGGGTGTTGGGGTGGCATCATTAATTTAAAAAGGTATGGTCAACTTAGAAGGACACCACGAGTTGGCAAAAGGAAAAAACTCTTTGGTCCATGTGGCCTACCCTACTCAAAGATTTCAGTTAACTTGTTGACCCTGCTAATTCACAAGATAGAAACAAAGGAAAACTAGGATTTTTTGCTTGAATTTGACCCTCATGATCGATTCCAACCACTTTTGAGTGAATGCAAAATAAAGAGGAGCACTCTATCACCTTTGATCCGATCCATCTACCTAGTCAAAACTATTTAATGGTGCCATTTATGTCTTCTCAGGGCCCTGTTCCAATGAAGATCAGATATCATTACATCTAGATCTGTACCTAGATCAAATTTTCTTCATGATTGTTCTCTGTAGGACTTCAATGTAGTGGTTGTAGAGTAATTTCAGTTAGAGGAAATTTTAGTTATGCCTGAACTATAAAGGCAGTTTTTGTAGATTTTGTTATGGTCGACCTATCTCTAACTTCTCTGATATTGCTCTACAATTTCATGTGTAAATTTCCTTTGCCTCTAAACTGTATGACATTCTGCCTTATCTCCTTCAGCCATTGATGTAAAGTGCAAGAACTATTTGCCTCTCATCAGTGTATTGTAGAGATCTGCAATCTACATGACTATATCTATTTTGGCCTGTGAATGATATATAAGTGAATCTTCTCTTTCCTTGTTTCATTCATTTTGGTTTCCTAATTTTCATGTGATTGTTAGATTAAAACAAGTCTAAATGTGTATATCTTTTGGTGTCATGATGGTTCAATAGTGCATGTATGGGTAGAGATTGGTTTGAACACTCTATTATGATGCATCACCCCATTAGGTTAGAGTAGGTAGATTTGTTTATGCATTTCTTCTCCCTTTTCCTCTCCAAGAGTAGTTAGGTGCACCTTGATAGTAAAGGAAGCCGACCTTCTTTGGAGACTCAACCTCATAGTTCAAGTCCCACAGCTTGGAGGTTGTTTCCATGTTTCACAAGGTTGTCCTTAGGTAAAAATTTTGGACAAGGGTGCAAACCTTTGTGACAACAGGGACCATCTTGAAAGACTATTCTGGCTGGACCAATCAAATATTTCTATCCTATTTATATAATTTTGTCTTGACTGTGATTTGCAATGTCTCTAGACTTAGGAAAAATTGTCAACCCTTTGCACATTTGATAAGAAGAATTAGATATGAAGGATTCCTTCTATATTTTATCACTCCAAAAAAGGTATTTAGAAATGTTATTGTACACTCTTCCTTAAGGTATTTACTGATGTATACCTAAATAAGAGAAGCCAACAATAGACCACTTATGGTATCTCTTCCCTTACAAGGATTACAAAGTTTTATATGCCAACCAAAAAACTAACTTGTTATGCTCTTATTGCATCCAGATCCAACTAAGAACACAAATAAGCCACGAAGGTATGCAAGATTCAAATCATTATCACTACCTCATAGCATGAGTTCTGCCTTCTCCATATCTCACAAACATCAGATAGTGAGGCTTCAAACAATAGGGAAGCATCACTTGATATCCATCCTTACTCAATTTTTTATATCTTAGTGTGAATCATCATTATTTACATGAGATTTGAAGAGAGATGAAATAACCCAACAAGGTACAAATTGATCCCAAGATTCACATCCCTAACAAGCACTTAACTTTGAATGTACTCATGTTTCTTTTCAAAAATTCTTACTAGTCATTAAAGACTTCAATGTCTTTAATCCCTTTTGATTTTAAATCTGGGAGATCATGAATTGATATGTCCATGAACAAAGAGTCTATATTATAACTACTTGAGCTCACGTTAGCAAAAGAATCAACAACCATGTTCCCCTCTTAAAACACATGGGAAATAAAATAAATATCAAAAGTGTCCAATAATTGCCAAATTCTCTTCATAATATATTTAATTTTCAAATTATCTATTTTCTTGTTGATTACAACATTGAAAATCAAAGTGAAATCCACCTCTACATGCATACTCGTAATTTTAATATTTTTAGCAAGCTCTAAATCATATAACAAGGCATTTGCTTCAACAAGATTATTGGTTGGACATCTAGTAAAGAAATACATTTAAATGCTAAAACTAAACCCCTATGATCACAAAGACACATACCACATCCATATTTGCTAGGATTTCCCCATGGTGAGCCATCAAAATTTAACTTAATAAAATTATTATCAAGAGGAGTCCATCTAATTTTGGAAAAATTTGTCTTTAGTTTTCTACTATTTGGAATCATAAATATAGGGATGTGAATTAGATTCCATGACTTAACCAGATTATGATCCCATTCTATGAAGTTGTAATTGCAAATTTTGTCTTTAACATGCAATTTAACCACCTCTGAAATGGATTGCTTTAATTTTTTTACAACTTTCACTTATGAAGTATAATTTCTTAAGATTCTCTTGTTACGTTCCCACCAAATAGCCCAAATAGTCATAGTTGGTGCATAGAGCCAAATACTTGAAAAGAAAGATTTGGAATGAAGAATCAACCATGATTGGAAAAACTCCCACAAATTGTTCAAAAATGGCACATAGAAGTTAATTTTTTCCACATGTTGTAGTAAGATTAAGCAAATGGGCATAATAATAGTAAGTGATCAACATTTTTCAGATTTTACCTGACATAACACACATTGAAAAGGTTGGGAAATATTAAATTTATGAAGCCGATTACTAGTCAGAATCCTATTCCTAAGTACTAACCAAGTGAAGAATCCTACCTTTGGTAGAATTACTTTGTTCCAACATAGGGTATAAGCTCATTATTTAGACATGTTTTTATCCATTAAGAAAAGAGCCTTGTACCCATTTTTAATATGATACTCACCATTTTGTGATGGGGCCCATATCAGTTTGTCCTCTTTTACATTAAAGAAGAGTCTCCTGTGTGATAATATATTATAAAGGCTCTTCTTTTTATTCATCGAGATTGGTAGATCATATGGATTTTCCCAAATTACTTTACTTGTACATATTTGAACTGCCAACACATAATCAACAACATAAGTTCCCCAGTTGCATTTAATAATATTGATGGAATTTTTGAGATCTATACATAGGTTCAAGGGTGGTAATCCATACTAGAAGTCTTCCTAACATTTGTTAATAAACCATTATTTACTTCCTATGAAATGTATCTAGTGATAATTTCTCTTAAGGATATCATGTAGTTCCACATAGCAGACCCCTAAGTTGGATTATACATAGACACAATTCTATATGGATCCAAATTATCCAAGTACTTAATTTACATAATTTTACACCATTTGGTATTTGACTTATTTATCATTTTCCATATTAATTTTTCTCCAAATGTTGTTTTCCTTTTTGACATATATTATGTAAGCCAATTATGCCAACACCTTATCTTGAGACATCTCCTTTAATGATATGAAAGGAATTTTGTTTTCATCTGACATGTTTCCATTTTATAGGAAATCTCTAATTGGTTTCTCAATTTGTTTGATGATTCCTAAAGGAGATTTTAAAATTGATATATTATAATTGGAGATAGAGAACAGGATAGATTTGACCAACAACATTTTCCTAGACAGAGATATAGCCAATGATATTTCCAAGAAGCAATTCTACTTCTAATTTTATCCACTACTATCTTCCAATGTGCTAACTTAATCTCTCCTACAAAAAAAGGGAGTCCTAGATATAAGGATGGTAAGATCTCTTGAGAAAAGCCCAATATGTTGACTATCTTATTGGCGATAACTACATTGACAAAAAATAGAAACACCTTTGACTTTTGATTATTAATTCTCTGCCTAAAAATATCTAGATGTATAGCTGCAAAGTGTTTTTGATCTCCCTAATTTATTTCACATTAGCTCAAGCAAACAGAAGTGTATTATCTGCAAGCAATGCATGAGTAACTCCTATTGAAGATTCATTAATTTAAACAACCAACCATTTGCCTTGGTCTTGCTTAAACTTTGTGATTCTTCTTAAAGCTTCAACCATGATTATGAAGAGGGATGGAGAAAGAGGATTGCCTTGCCTAACCCCTTGAGTTGAAGAAAAAAAACATATAGGATCACCATTGATAATGATCGAGTCACAAACACTAGTAATGTGATTTTTGATCCATCTACACCACTTTTTATCGAAGCCAAAACTTTCAAGTACCTTAAACAAGAAAGACCTTTTAACCTTATCGTATGCGTTCATCATGTCCAATTTGATCATTACTATAGGAGGCTGATCTATATGAATTGAATGATGAACCTCACATGCCACAATAGCATTTTCCATTGTTTCTTTGCTTGGAATAAAAATTCCTTGTTGAAGAGAAATTATTTTACTTTTGATTAGATTTAAAATTAATTTTATTTTTTTATAAAATTACAAATAATACTTCATAATTATCATTAACTATTTAAATTATAATTTTTTTTGTCTTATTATTAATATGAGACCAAGGAAGGTTACATATGCATCCCTTTGGATGCAAATTTTGGTATTTGACTAATTCAATTAACCAATGAGAACATGATATTAAATTTTATTGGACCAAAATATAAGAGTTGATTATAAATATTTATTTTTAATACTTGTAAAACATGACCTTTATAAATTCTCATTGGTTTGAGCAAGCCAAAAAGTCATTTTTCTTTGATATAAAATATAAAATATATTAAACATTAAAAAATAAAAATATTTGAAAGATATTAAGCCAATTCTTGAAGATTCTCTTCTAAATATTCACTTAGGAGGCTTGTGATGCAAAGGTATATGGAAGTCTTGTAGTGCCTGCCTCTGGTTCACATTTTGTTATCATTGTTGAACTCTTTTAGAGCTAGTTTTATGTTGTTGGTTAGCAGCATTCTTTTGAGATTATCAGATATTGTGCTATGGATTCAGTTTATTATGTGATGAGATTACTTAGACTCTACATTTCATGTATGTATGATGATTATTTTTAGTGTTCACAATTATTGATGATGATTATTACATTGCTTTCAATTATTAATGATGATTAGTAAGATGATTTATTATCATATGTGCTTTCTTATGGATACTTACCCCATACTTGCATGTGTATGGTGTGTGTGTGTTTGCCTTGTGTGTTTGCTTTTGTATGGCATGTCTGATGTGGTTAAGGAAGGGAGTCGTAGTCACCTGCTAGTCGAGATCTACATGATGCACCACTTCCTACTATTATCTGTTTAGTTTAGTATATATTGTGTTTGTACATGCATAGTTTTTATGCAGGTTGCAGGTACCAAGTATCGACTTCCCTGAATTACCAGGATGAGCGTACCTTATCACATTATCTCAATGATAAGAGAGAGGAGATAAATTCTCAAGTCCAAATCCCAACCCTTTGAGCCATTTGTCCTAATTGGAAAATTAGAAAAAGTATCTGAGTTGAATACCCACCGAATGTGTCGGATGACATATTTCGTGATTTTTAACCCTTTAGATTTATTTTGTATGATTTTTTCTATGATGGGTTTTCATATTTTATTTTGGAGGTCTATGGTGAATTTTCCATTAATTAAGTCTTAATAAATAGATTTAATTAATAAATTATTTATTTGAGAAAATTAATAAAATATCATGATCTTTGATATTTTGATTGTAATTAATTAAATGTGAATTATTGGGGAAAAGGAATTAAATAAAAGAAAACTAGAAATTAAAATGAATAATAATTATAAAATAATAATAATAAAAGTTATAAAATTTAAATAGAGATTATTTAAAAAGTAAATTGGAGTTATAAGCTTGTATGGAAATTAACATGTGTCATCAACATGGGGGTTAGTGTATCAATTAAGCACAAGGTGTCTACAATTCTATGACTTATCAAAAAAAGAATTGGAAAAGACCCATGCTTAGTTGGTGACACCTTTCAGTGGTTTCAAGAATCATTCCAAAGGTTTCTTGAGAGCTCTTGATATTCAGGCATTCATAGAAGCTTAAATGAAAAGTTTGATGGAAGCTACAAGCTTAATGGAAGCCTCGAGCTACAAGCTAAAAATAAATAAAAACTTCAAAGCTTACATGCATGGGAGAAGATTCATATGCTCATATATTTTCTACTTGCTTCTATGCTCCTTCTAGCTCTTCTAATCACTTGGAGAATTCGATCGGCTTGGATTCTTGGAAGAATTGTGAATGATGGAGAAGGAAGGGATTTTCTATGGACTTCTAAGGCATAGAAAATTAGCATCAGTGTCTAGGTGCACTCGTGATATTCTCATATTCCCTTTGCACTCTTTCTCTTCCTGTCTTCATCATATCTGTTTTATGTGTTTGCATACTCTCTGTATTTGAAATTGGGATCTAGATATTTTATTTGGATGAGAAGAAAACAATAGAAAAATCCTAGATCCAATTAAGGAGAAATAATTAGATCTTAATCGGCTTTGGGTTCGAATTTATATTGTGAAATTAGATAGACAAGATTTGAAATTAAAATAGAAATTCCAAGTTGAAAATTTGTATGATTAGATGTAATCTTTTTATCAAATTATAGTTTCAGATGTGTATGGACAAACCTATTAGATGGATGAATGGGTAAATTTAGAGAACAATTACATTTTAAGAGGAAATTCTTAATTCATCACAGATTGTCCTGTCGTTGCCCCTTGGATAGACCCGAACTCAGTCATTCATAACTTTTTATCGTGATCGAATTTATTCGATCGCTCCAATCAGAATTGGCGCAACTTGGCCCTCTTCAACATATTTAAATTTCAGCCCAATCCAACGGTTCATTAGGAAGATATGGCCGTCATATTAGGACTATTTTATTCAAAGATAGATATTTCTCCATTTTCCATAACCAAGAGTTCTTTATGCTTAAACTTCACAAAAATAATGTATCAAAGCATGGAATGAATTAAGATATTATTGCAATCTTCCCTTATTATAATCTTATTAATATGCATTAGTTTTATATGGTTTATTATCTAATCTAATTAAATCAAATTTAATTAAGATTAATTAATAGTAGAAGAAGTGTAATTAATTACTAGTCAATCTAAGTAAATGGATGAGAGAAAATTAAAAGAAAAGAGATTTTAATATAGTGGACTTTTTATAATGTATATTGAATACTATTTAATATATATTAAACAATTTTAGAGTTATTTAATGAAGATGATAATGTTAAAAATTTGGAGATTAATCATGTTAAAATCTACAATGAGTCTTATTTGTTTGTGATAGGGATCTCTTTCAAACAACATTTATATAGACAAAATATTATTAGAACAATTAGAAAATGGAGTCTAATGATTGATTTTAATATTGATTAAATAATTGTAAGATGATAATTCATATTATGTTGATTTAAATTTAGAAACTCTGAATGATATTAGATTAAGACTGAATTATTATGTTGTTGGTTAATACATTTGAATACCTTAAAGGAGTTAAGAGTTAGCCAAATATTAACTAATGATTTTATGGAAGGATTCCATAGATCGAGTATAGTTTGAGGAGTTTATTATTTATTAATGTTTGTAAGGACTAGCAAACTATTAATAAATAATGGTTTAAATAGATATCAACAAATTTTATTAGAGTTAATCTAGTGGAGATTATTTATTGATTGAAGTTTGGTAAAAGATAATAATTTTTGGAGTTGGATTATAATTGATTTTTAATCAATTGATATTCATTGAGTTGATATTATAACTATGATATTAATAATTAAGTTGTGCGATAGAGTCTTATTTGAAAAGATTAATGATAATACAAATTTGTTAAGGGAATATTGGTATTCTTTGAAAGATGACGAATATGGTCATTTAAGATTTTCAATAACTATTATTGAATTATTAATATGATCTTTTGAGTATTGAATTATAGTTGACTTTTATCGTACAGAATTATAGTTAGTTTTAGTCAACTGATATTAATTGGAATGTTGCTATGATTATGTAATTATTAATTAAATCAATCAATGAGAGTTAATTAGATTTAATTAACAATTAAGTAAAGTAATGAATATTTAATTGATATAATTCTTTTAATAAGATTGTAGAAATATTGATATCAAGTTGATAGGTCTTATTCTTATGACTTGAATGATGACCTTAGATATTTAATGGTGAAGATTTAGTAATATTTAATTGAGGACTATTAGAATATGGACCTATGTTAATTGATTGATGTAATTGATCATTTTAATAAAGTTATAATCTCTTATTCGAAGAATGATAATTGGTCCTCTTATAATATAACGAATAATGATCCTCAAAAAAGTTGAAAGGTTAATCAATTAGAATATGGATCATGGTTAAATATAAAGGACAATTTAATTAAGGTCAGTGATGATCAGTTTAATGAGTAAATATTTATCCTTAAGTTATTCTTAGAATGTAATTCTTAATAATGGAAGGATAATGCTATCGGGGAACAAATGGGTTGACGTGTAGGTCAAATGATAAATCCTATACACTTGAAGTATACTTGCAAATAGAAAATTGAAAACCCCTGCACATTATTCAACTATGTGAATTTAGTAAACCAAAACATGTGTTTGCATCATGTATTCTATATGCTTCTTGTTTTGGGTTTTGGGTTGACTAGTATTAACTAGTCCTAGGTTGTTACCAGAGGCTCGGAGGTTATGAGATGTGATGGCATGTTGATCTTATTTGGTCTTGATCTTTATAAGCCCAACCATAGTTATGTGATCGTATGCTTTATGAAATGTTTGTATTTGTTCTTCAGCCTTCATGTGTGAAGCTGAGATGTATATATATTTGAGATGCTTGAGCTAATCATTTTTGAGTCATCGATCAGTTATCCTTGGATTACTTTCTAGTCGCCATGATGGGAATGAAATGTGGATTTCTTGATAATGTCATGTTGTGACATGTTTGACTCAACCATTTTGGAGTCTTCGATCAGTATGATTTTGAGATATTCTTGGTTGCTTGTTGAGAACCCTTTTTCTTGAGATATCTTTTGGTTATTGAGAACCAATTGATACTTATGATTATCAGTGATGCCTTTAGTTGCCAATAGAGATGCTCATGGAGATTTGATGATTCTTATCTTGGAGATTTGATGATTCTTATTATGGATATTTGATGCTTTTATGCATATTTGATGATTTTATTATGGATTATCTTTTATGATTTTGAGATTTATGATTCCATGAGCTTAGGGTAGGTAATCTACTTGTAGTGTCGAGAAGTGGCTTGCAATGGGGGCTGGGGCCCTAAGTGGCTGCCAAGGTAACTCATTGTAAGTTTGGTTAATAAGTGATAACATTTACACACTAAATGGGGATTAAATGAACCTAAAAAGATATTTTTTTTGATGTTCTTGCCCATGCCTTGAGTTCTTGCACAGGCTAGGATGGGAGTAGTGAGAACGCATGGTTGCAACCGTGCATTCCGTAGTATGCCTTGTCAGTATGAGAGGATACTAGTGGCCGCATGAGATTAGTATGGACCCATGGAGTTTAGCTAACTGCCAGGGTAACTTGTACATGATAATTGTGATGACACTTTCCCGCTTGCAGAGTAGGTTTCCTACATGTCTTTGTGTGCCTCTAGGAATTAGATGTTAGTTTTGTGTGATGGAACCTTTGAGTTAGTATACTTTTAGTATTCTTGAACTTTTTATGCTATGTTTATTGATATCATGTTTGAGACTTGATATTATCTCCTCAGCATGGTGGGAGTGGACCACTTAGGTTCCACGCAGTCAGGTGGTAGTGTATGTTCACTCTTATCATTTGAGATCCGTCCGAGACACAGTGGCTGGAGTATCCTTGGTTGGTATTTATTCTTCATTATGTTCTTGGAGCATTATGATAGACAATATACCTTATGATGGATGTATTTACTGGTATGTTTCTTATATTGATGATTTGCTTTACTTTGCATATGTTAGTTGATGATTTATTATGTTTTACTTTGCATGTTAGTAGGATTTTTTAGGAGTGACATTCCTACTATGTTAATACCGATGATCTCTTTGGTACTTTGGGATGTTACGCATGGAGGGATGGCTAAGATCCATGATGGTCTAATGATGCTATTTACGGTTGGGAGGAACCGTGCACTTAGTTATTTATGTTTGTGATATATGGTTATCTTTTGTGATGATGTATCATGTATGATATGTGGTTTCATTTATGTTATTGCATCATGGATTAATATTAGATGATGATGATGAAATTTATTTACTTGGATGTTAATTCTTTTAAGCTTTTCATACCCTATGACATGTACAGTAGATGATTGAGCAATCTAAAATATAATTACAAAAGGACACTTGTATATTGTTTAAGTACATTGGATGTATCATTGTTATTTCATAAGGATGGGATGTTAGATGAATAGTTAATTTAGATGTGATACAACGTTAAGGGATATTTAAAGAATGTAGCCTGTTATGTATATATGTTATGTTTATTTTCATTTGAATTGTTGCTATTGCTTTAGCAAATGTTATGAATGGTTTTATCTTTCATGTTTTAAAAAAAAATTGTTTGGCAAACTTAGTAAAATTCTTTGGATCCCTTGGCAGGGCATTACAAGTCTAATGTTTCTAAATCACAATACACCAAAGTAGGTTCTACTTTGTGACAATTTCTCGCAAGGAGCTTACTTTCCCCAAATATGACCAAATTGACTTAGTTTTTTATCCTAGGAACTTGGGATCACATACTCTTTATCAAAAGTGAACCTTTCATCAACCCCAACTTGCTATCTATAACTTTTCACATCAAACATTAATATAAATGCTCCTATAAAAATTGACTATAAAAAAAGAATATTCCATATTAATTCATAGTGTGTAGATGCATTTTTATTATTTTAAAAAACTTTAGGGACTCCAAGTATAAAGATATTGTTTCCCTCATTAACACCTATAACTCTCAAGGTTTATTTTCTCATAAATAAGCCCAATCCTAATAACCCTTCATCAAGACCCTTTTGACCATAACATTCAAAGCTTCTAAAAAATTTCCAAACCAAAAACACTTTGAGATACTTTACATCAAGACATGAAACATTCTTGACTTTTAGAATTTGATCCCTTCATTTGGCTAGTCAACATATTGTGTCTTAGACACACCTAATAGGCTTGAAAGTGAGCATTTACAAAGCAAGTACTAGGTAATGGTTTGATCTCCATTTCCAATTATTTTAATATTTTTAAATACACTTAAAATCATCAAAATAACCTTCAAATTTTCCTTTACACTCTTATTCATACCTTTGTACTCAAACACCCAATTATTTGTGGCTAGTCACGTAGGGATTCCTAGTTGTAATTTGTAATTTTGACCATTGAATCACCTTGTTCCTAGTTCAAGACCTCTAAAATATTATATAGTACACTTTTCCCCTCTAGTACCCTAAGAAAATGAATTTTTCATTGGTGCAACAAAGGCTTATACACCATTTTGTGTCAAAACCTTACGTGCTTAAGGTTTTAAAATAGATTTTGCAAATTCATATGGATCTATCTCATAGAACCAAACTGAATGGGACCTAAATTAAAATACACCCATTCCTATAACTTTATCTCCATCTAACTATCCACTATAGGTAGGGATATCTACTTTAGGCTTTGAGTGTGGTTCTTTTAGGACATCTATAAGTACCTTTTGATTTGGATCCAGTTCTAGGATTATAGACCTATCTTCTTTCATCTTAGCTTCATCTTTTAGTTCCTTCTTGTTCATCATCTTCGTTTTTCTCTTTCATATTTTTTATTTCTTTGGCCATTATGACCTTCCATCTTCTCTCATCCTTTTCTACATCTCTTGGAGTTCCTATTCCATATCTACCTTCTTTAGAGGCATTATGTTATCCCCTCTTCACTCTCTTCTACAAACATACAACCACGTCATGTACTACTATTAAATTTGATACCAATATGATTTAGAGGCATGAAATATTCTAAAGATTTTTAACCACAATACACTAAATTAGGTTCTACTTTGTCACAATTTCTCACAAGGCACCTACTTTCCCTAAACTTGATCAAAATAGATCAGTTTGATCCTGTTAACATGGGATTACATGATCTTTACAAAAAGTGAACCTTTTATCAACCCCAACTTGCTAGATACAACTTCTTACATCAAACATTAATACAAATACAAGATTCCATCTAAATACATAGGGTATATTAGGCACATTCTAATTGCTTTTCCAAAATTTAGGGACTCCAGTTATTAACAATTTTCCTTATTGACATTGAAAATCTACAAGGGTTATTTTCTCATAAAAAGACCTAATCCTAATAGCCCTTCCTCAAGATCTTTAATACCATAACTTTATAAAATTATGAAACACTTACTAAATTAAGGCCAATTTTAGATACCCTTTATCAAGACATGAAACATTCTTGATTTATGTGGACAATTATTAGATAGAAATATAATAGTTACATACTTGATATAATCAATAATGCAAATGAATGAAGTGCACATAAAAAATAGAATACACAAATGGGGTTCACCTTATGGTGTAGTGGTTTTGTAGTTGTGTTTTTAATGATACAACCAAGGTTCAAATCCCTACTTGGCACAAAAATAATGTTAATACTGGATGGGCCCACCTTGGTTGTCATGTGTGGTGATGGATAGGTGCACATGTATGGAAAATGAATGGAGATTCTGGTGTTTAGGGCGTTCACTAATGGAGATGGAGATAAAAATGGTAAACTCTCAAGATCATCACTCTATTAGGAGTGCTTGTAGTCTTTATGTTAGACCCACTTTGGGTGTGTTAGTTCTACTTTGGGATTGGCATCCTTTTTTGGATTTTGCATTCACAAGTCTTGGGTGTTGGATTTAGGGATGAGGTCCCCTAGATTTTTGGACTCACTAGTTCATATCTCTTATCAAAAGAAAAATATTATTGAAAAAAAAAGTTAGAATACACAAACTTAATGTGGTTCATCTAATCTTGGGTAGAGTTAACCACTTCTAGTCATTACAAGGTAGAGTCAGACAACCATCAATGCAACCAAGCTACTCTATATAAGATGAGTCATGTACATAAGTAAGTATGTACCTAGCTCTATAGGAGTTGAGTAAATTTTTGGGTCACATAGTACTTTTGTATATGTTTCGAGCTCATCAGCAATCAAGAAATTTTTTGAGAATACAAGTGTTGAGTTACTTAGTATGTATTGAGCATAATGAAGGTCGAGCATCAAGAAATAGTAAAGGCTGAGCTACACAGAGTTTACATAAAAGTCAAGAATGGAAATTTTTTTTAGGAAAAATGATTATCAGGCCAACTTGGAAGGGATATTTAATTTTTGAAGAAGTTTTCATAGAACATTTAATACTTTCAAAGGTTGTTACATAATATTTACCCATTGTGGATTATAGATCCATATGTTGTGTGTTTGATGATTAGGATGAAGAGGCAAACATGGAATCATCTAGAAAGCTCTTCATGAAACTCTTTATATAGTAATTATCTTAACCTAGATTGCATTCCAAAAGAGAAGGAGATGAAAAGAGTTAAGCCATATACGAAAAAGGATTGAGATTAGATTAGAAGTCATTGAAGGGTTCTATTATCATCTAAGAGACCAATTGACCTAGTCATTGTAGTGAAGTGAAAGGGAAAGACAAGCATATCATATCAAAGGATAGGGTTAGTTAGCAAGGAGAAGACTCAAAATCAGCTTATAGAGAAAACCAAGAGTTAGTTATTGAATTAGTTGTAACATACTTGAATCAGGGTAAATCTATTAATAGAGTGGTCTAAATAGATCTTTGTAAATCTCCTAACAAAATCTTTACTTTTTTGTAAGTGTTAAATCCTCTAACAAGGTCAGACCTTATAATAGTCTCTCAAGCCTTTAACAAGGTAGACCCCTCATAGGGTAGATCATATTTTATGGTCAAACATTGTAACCTTAACTGGTTAACTTTATTATTGTAGTAGTGAAGATTTGTGGGTGTCATCCTCACCCCAATTTTACCTTCACCTTGGAGGGTTTCTGGGTAAAAGATACCATGTTATATATTTTACCTTTGTGCATGTGACTGATTAGATTTATATGTTACAACAAATTTACATCACTAGCTTTACATGCACAAGTTATTGATAGATGTGGATGAATCTATGAAAAGTTTAAAGTATTTAAGATTTTGATTCACCCCCCACCCCCCCCCCCCCCCCCACCCCCCCCCCTACTTAGTATCTAGTTTATACTATGTATTTGTCCAACAATCAACAATCGGTATCAAAGCATTGGTTCTCTAAGAGAAGCTTAATAGCTTGGAGATTAGATCTTGGAGATGGAGGCATTCAAAGTGGATAAGGTTATTGAAAAATAGATGATTGACATTCAACTCACATTGCAAAAAATTAAGAAGGCAAGACAAGATCTGAAGGATTCCCTAAAAAAGAGAACGATAATTGCCATCTGTTGAGCTAACATTATGCACAATGCTAAATGGCAAGAATTCTTTTAAACTCCTCTCTTGAAAAGTAACTCTTGTGAATCAACTCCAAGGTTCTAGGTGATCTTGCGACCTCCTAGAATTTTCTCAATTGAAGATAAATGTTTTTGTTCATGAGGAGACCTTTTTTGGTTTGAATGACTTCCTATAAGATGTGGAATCTACTCACTGCTTCAAAATTAATACACAAAAAGAACTATGTTTTTGTATTTTTCTATTTTTTAATGAATGCAATCTAACAATGCAACTAATATGAGTTTCTAATTTAACAAGGGATTAATAAAATAAATAATGAAGATAAGGTAACAAGAAACTTTAAGAAAATAACATGAAAGAAAATCCTAACGAGCATAAGCTATGGAAACAAGATGTCTATGAGTTAAGATTTTGAAGAAATTAGTACGTAACCAATGAAAGTAGGAGTAGCACTTTCTTGATTCCACTGATGTAATCATCGATGGGAAATGTAGTAACTGTATGATATTTCACTCTTCATCAAATTACAAGGCCACAAAAGTGCACTTATGTGAGACAAAAAGTTATGTAGGCACAATTTGGTGATTTCTTCTTGAGCTAGATATATCAACAAAATTTTTCAAACCATAGCAAACACCAAAATTAAAAGATCACACAACCAAAAATAACCATAATACACTTTTGGCTCAATCACAATTCCATGAACATAAATTCAAAAAATATGACACATTTAGGCAAGAATCACTACACTCCAAATGGGAGCACAAAAATCATATATTATTGCAAAATAACGATGGCCCTAATTACATATTACAATCTTGTATTTATAAGAAATCATCTTCTCAATTTGTATTGAGAGTGAGAGATATCTTTATGCAATCATATGCTTCTAATTTAATAAAATAAACTAATTATATACAAACTAGCCATCTAACTAGTTCTTAGTAGGACTCCATCCATTTTTATATCATTAATTAGATGCATGAGCCTTTACATGTCATAAAAAAAAGAAATAATGAGAAAATAAGAAGAAGTGAGTCTTTAGTCGATGTGGAAGTTTCTAAAAGTGTCAAAAATTGAAGCTAACCCTTCACTGGTATCTATTAGAGTTAAACTACAGTCAAAATACATTTTTGATGCATGAAAAGCTCTCATTTTGGGTAATAGCAGTTAACTATCAGCACATCTCTAGAAAAGTACACCTTAGAAGAAAGTGCATTAGTACACCTGTGCACCTTTAACTTCTTCAAAATTCTTCCAACACTTTGTGAAAAAAGTGCACCAATGCACCTAATGTAGCAATACACCTCAAAGATCCAAAATTGTAAAATTTTACTGAGTGTCAAAAATGAAATTCTAGCTTCAGGGTTTTGTCCCCCTTCATACTAGAGCTATGTCTAGATGCTTTCCCTTGAATTTCTCAATAATCCTAGTGATTTTTGTTGCATATAGTATATCTAAATCATTGTATTTATCCTTGACCTTCTGCCTATAGTTGTCTACCTCAATACAGGTCTCAGCAAAATTCTCGAGTTTAGTATCCAACTCTAGCAAGACTTCTTCTGTCCTGAATGCCTGCTCGATATCTTCATCACTAGAAACCTCATTAAAAATATTCCTAAATTTTTGCACTACTACCTCAACCGGTATCAATTTCTCCCATGCATCATCTTCAAAAATGTTGAGACACGCATCACTATAATGTTTCTCTGCTTCCAAAATTTGCTCTTAGTTGTGGTCCTTGAGCTAGTGGATCTTCGCATGTAATGAATCCATTAATTTATTGCTATCAACTATCTTTTTAATGCAACTATCAATTAATTCTAGTTCTTCTACAATATATACATCCATGAGTATTCTATATCTCTGGCCCTTAATTTCCTGTAGCACCTATAAATCTTTTCCCCATCCATGTACCTCATGCATAATACTAAAATCTTGCTTCAAAATTGCTACCATTTTATCCACATTTTCCTACATAGCATGAAGTAGCTTTTGATTTCCTTGGATGATAAGAATGCCCTTTTCCTCAAAACTTTCCTACCATTGCTACCAGGCATTCAAAAATGGATCTAATTGTACCCCTCCCCCATCTCTTCTTTCAAGTGCAACATTTAGAGTCTCCTCAGGGTGTTTAGAATCCAAGGGACCAACAACTTTGGCTAAATATCCTTTTAGGATTTTGTTTTTCCTTCAAAGTGCTATTAGTTCTACCCCTTCTTGTTCCAAACTTCTAAATACCTCCTTCATTATCAAAGGTTCAAGGAAAGGATTGACAGGTCTTTTCCTTTGTTGAAAAGGTTTGGCATTGAGTTTGAGTGGAATATCATTTGTAATCATCTAAGGATCATATGTCTCCAATTCTTCATAGCTCCAAGCAATGACATCCTTATACTTTGTAAGCCATTTAAGCATTTCTTCCCTTTCTTTTGGATTTCATGCTTTCCCAATCCTTACCATTTTAGAATCATCATCCATACATAAATTGTACGAATCGTATTCCTTGGTACCTTTCTCTTTAGCAGTCCTTTTATTAAATGCTAAATTTGTCACAGCAAAAAATGCACTCCAACTTGATCATCTCCTTAGGAATAGTATTAGTTTTCAAATTCAAGATTCCATCTTCATCTTGAGGCTCATTGTCCTCAGGTGTATCATTTGGAGTGTGATCAACTTCTTGTCCCTTAAAGTGGCCATTGCACATAATAGATTCAAGTATATGTTGACCATCCTAAAAAACTTGAAAGTTTATGATATTGTTAGGAATAGATGGAGCAACAACCAATTTGACTGAAAATAATTTCAATTTCATTCTTTCGACTAGTTGTAATGCACTTTCTGGAATAGCGAGGGAATCTGCTACCATGTTTTTCCTTCTTGGAATAGATTTTATGTTCAAAGCCTCAAAATCATCTAGTAAATCTCATACCCTTTTTCTATAAGAAAGCAACCTCTTACCATTATAGGAATACAATGATTTCACTTCTTAAATAACCAACTAAGAATCTCCTTCAACTACGAGAGTTGTAACTCCTTTCTTGAGTGCAAAAAGAAGTCCCTAAATCAATGCTTCATATTTTGAAACATTGTTAGTACATCTAAACTACAATTGATATGCTACATAGAAAGACTTACCTTTTGGAGTAATCAACTCAATACCTACACCGGCTCATGATTTACATTTGGAACTTTCTAAGTGAAGTGTTTGAATTGGGTTTTCCTAACCTTATTCTTATTTCTCATTAGCTTTTCCTTTACCTAAGCTTGGAAGGATTGTCTCTTGGGTACCCATTGTAGTCTTTGGTGGGGTGGGCTCATTGATTTTCCATTGTTGTTCTTTGAAACTAGGAGTGTATGTTTTTCTTGTTTGTCTTGAATTTCACCTATATATTCTTTGATTTCATCCACATTAGGTTTAGGATGGACAACTACTAAAGTCCATTATTGGCTTTTTATGTACTGTCTCCTTCTTTGAAATTTGATCATTCTAGGTGGAGGAGAGGACAAACCCCTGCCATCTAAAGAAGTAGCACTATATAATGCTTTTAGATCTTCAATTTCCTCTTCAATCTCTTCAATAGTGTCAGACATGTTTGTAGAACTTTGATTTTCTACGGGTTCATTTTTTGGATCATTACTTTTCTCTACTTCCATCATTTGTGTTAACACCTTAGCAATTGCTTCTTGAAATGATGAACATTCAAACTCTGAATGACTAACTTTATGCAATCGACAAAATCTTGGAAGGAGGAGGATATTGGGTTCAACTTCTCATCCTAGACACCATAAATTAGCCATCATGTGGTCTATGAATTGTGTTACAACCTCATCTTTTGGGGTTGAAATTGTGGACTCCATATCTTGATCATCTAATGTTTTGATCAAAGTTGTATCAAAAACCATTACCTTATAGGAGCCTAAATCTGTTTGTAAGAAGGCTACCTCATTAGGAGCATTTTATTTTGTAATCATCTTTTTCAACTTTGGCTCTACATCTATTTTGATTTGGTTGTTTAAACCTTTCCATGGTAACCAAAGCTGAGTAAAATCTCTGGAAAACCATCCCCTTAGGCATTTTGTCCATTCTCTACTTAGGAGTAATCCATATGTTTCTAGGATATCAACCACATGTATATCAATGACATCTTGAATCTGTGAGTCGACTATTAACTATATCCAAACATCTTTTAATATGCCAATGACTTTCACCTCTATTTTGTTCATTTGTATCACTATTTAGTTGGTAGGTTGAGGGATGACTCCTAACCTTTGCACTATGGACAATGACATGACATTACATGAAGCTCTTGAATCATTTAGGCAACTTTTTAGGTTCTTCCCATGTATCCTGATGCTAATAAAAAATGGGGGTACCTCCATCTTGTCTTTAAACATAGTGGGCATTACCTCTACAACATTAACTTGTTGAGATAATGTCTTTTGAGGGGTAGTGTTTGTATTGTGGGATACCTTCGTATGATCCAGAGTCTTCATGAGCACTTCTCATTGTTGTGAACAATTTTGCAACTTGTGAAACATGGACATGTTGGCCTTTGTTCACTTTAGGTCTTCTACAACATTATACTTCTTAGTAGACCAAGCAAGATTTTTCAATATCGTTGGTACATTTTCTTAGTTCTAATTTTGTTGTCCTCCATATGATGGTTAACTGGTACTGGATTATTGCTTGCTCTTAGATTGGGAGTAGTTGGTTGTAGTGCTGGGGGAATTCCATCTGCCAAAGGTTCTTTTCTACTTCTTAGGTTGTACATATTTTGATTGTCATTGCAAAAGGAAAACACCTCTTCATGCTGAAGGTTAGGTTCCTAGTTGAATGGAAATGAAAATTCTTTGTTGATCGACTATTCTACCTGTGCATTCTATGTAGAATCATAGGACTCTAATAGCATGGCATTAAATTGCATAGGAGGAGCATTGTTGTTTACTTACAAATTTTGAGTCATTTCTTGATTTCCATCATAATATAAACCATCATTGTTAGATGCATTTTGACCATCGTCATATTGATTGATATCTGTATACTAAACATTATTGTTGTTATTATCTATAGAAATGCTTCCATCATTTGAATGAGTGTTCCATTGTTAGTTTTGTCTTTGGAAGCCATTATCATAGTTAGGAGGATTGAAGTTGTTGCCTCCATTATTGTTTCCTGTATTGTTGTTTCCACTAAAGTTCCTATTATAATTTTGGCTATAATTGTTGTTGTAGGGGCCAAAAAATTTTCTTTGAAAATTGTTATTTTTTCCTTATGAAAACCTTAGACAAGTCAGCTCATTGTTCATTTGTGACATAGTCTTTTTCATTTGACTAAATTCAGAAATAAAGCTACTGTCTGCATCTGCAGAAACAGTTACCTTTTGTTCAAAGAAAGTAGCTTTCCAAGGTTCATACCCTAGATATGTTAGAGTGGAGTTTTGCAGAGCGGGTGCCTACTATAATGGAATTGGATTCATAAGCATGAATTGGCTAGGCATCATGGGTATTTCGATAGGGTATGTTGGCATTGTTGTGAAAACTTGAGTTGGAAGCATCAATCCTCCTCCATTAGGATTGGCTTTCTTAGTAAAAACTATTGCTTCTATGAAGACTTTTTCCAATGTATCAATATTTTCTACAAGAAGTCTTCTTAGAAAGATATCAGTAAGAGGGCCCATAGCATTTAGATAAATCTGAATAGTTACTTCAACTAGTATAGTATATGGTGTTTCCAATTTGTAATATGCCATGTGAAAGTGATGATTGAAGTGCAAAACCATCTTAGTTGGGTCTCTTTTGATTGATATGAATTGTTGATGTATCACTACTGGGTTGATAAAAGTTTTGAATTGTTCTAGGAACAGTTTTTTGAAAGTATCCCAATCTCTAATACATCCAGGTAGTAAATTAAATTACCAATTAAAGGCAACTTCCTTGAAAGAGTAGGGGAATAAATGAAGAACCACATCCTCATTGGAAATTGGTTGCAAATTTCTTTGAATACTTTGATGTGATCTTCTACAATTCATGTTTCTACATAAATGAACCTTGGGCAAAACTTCTCAGGATTCTTGGGAAGGTCAAGGGGTACACCTCTCAAGTTGATTGGTGAGTCTATAAAATTTGCAAAAAAGGCCATTGGAGGATTTAGTGGACTTAAGGGGAGTCATTATGGAGGTGGAGTTGAAGAAGATGATGAAATGTTGAATGGAAGTGGCTGAATTCAAGGTATTCCTTTGTCACTATGAGGCTTGTGAAATTGGCTAAGCTTGAGAAACTCGTGTGTATTAGGGGAAGATTTCAAAGCTCACTGAAATGGGGATTTTGGATCGAGATCCTCTAGTTTTCATCAATTCTAGAAAAGTGCACCTTTGTAGAAGCACACTTTCTCACAAATAATGTGGAGCTCAAAATTTAGCACACCAATCCACCAACGCACTAGCGTAGTAGTACACCTAAATTTCTTCAAAACTTAGAAAAAAAATTTAACTTGTAAAAAGTGTAGAATTTCAAAACTTTGGCAGACTTTTCTTCTATTCCAAAAATCAAAATGGTGGCCCTCCTTCTAGCGCAGCTTCTATCTCTGTTTGGTTGGGTGTAGTAGCTAGTGGTAGTTGTGGGTCATCCTAAACTTGTGATGCCCCAGTATCCACCAGCCCTTGTACATTTACTTCTCCTTACTGTGGAGGTGTTGGGATTTCACCTTCTTCTGGTTGAACTCTCTAAGGGGAACTTCTTTACCTCTTCCCTTGACCTCCACCTTTCTAAGCCCGATAATAACCCACCAACCTATCAAGTTGGTGTAATATTTCTAGCCTCACTAGAGATTGAGCTGCAAAGGTATGGATGATAACTTTCTTCTCTCTACCTTTGGCTAGATAGGCTTGTGCATGAAATATTACTATTTTAGGAATTGCATCAAGCTCAAATGGTTTCTTGATCCATTCCTTCATCATTTTCATGACATGCGTCACCCTGTGGTTGATATCTAAATTTTCCTCTTTATCAACTTCTACATTCATAATAGGCCTATTGCCTATTTTATCCCTATTGAATAGAGGATCCAAAAACTTCTTAAAATCTTTTTGCAATATGTTCAAAGGATTTTTAATTTTTAGGACCTTCTCTACTAAGTACAAAGTCATCTTATAATAATCCCTTATTCAGATAACGTAGTCATTTGTAGCATTCATCCAGTGATCCTTGATGGCTTCCTCATGGCTAAATGTTTTACCTACTAAATATTGTACTCTCCCTATGTTGTCAAAACATGGCCATGGAGAATTGTACTCCCCCAAGGGATACTGATCTCATTACACTCAAAAGAGGGGATGTCTTGCCTCCAATCTACCTAAAAGGGTCCTCTAACCAATGGCCAAGTCCAACATTTTTTATGTTGCCTTCTTACTCTATCATAGGTAGATAAGATTTGTCAAGGGATCTCTAAAAGAACCAATTTTTCACAATGGTACCTTAGGAGCTTCTTTGGGTTTTTAGTGGTACCTGCTACCCTTAGATATGTGAATGTTTTGAATTGAATGTAATATGCTCTGAGTACTATTATCTACTCTATCACATCATCTAATAACCTCTTTTCATAATCCCCTTCTATAAATCTAATTATAGAAAATATAAATGTATCATTTATAATTCTGTTCTCTTTGCTTTGTTCTAAGAGCTTCTTTTTCACCAACTGTGGGTACACAATGTATGGCCAAGCATTAGGATCTTGCATGCTACCTTTTTGTATAGCCCTAGATAGTTTTGTCACTCTTGTAGCCAATAGATAGACCAAATACGATGTCATATAGAACTTCCTTTTGTTCTTTACTACCACCAATTGTTTGCACAAATTCTCACTAAGAGTAGAAGCCCAATCTAGCGACATTTTTGCTTTCTTGATTGTTTCAATGAAGCATACCATGAAAATATTTAGATGCCTTGTTGTGGGTAAACCCATGAATCTACTCAAAAGAATGATGGAGTAACCAATATCCTCAATCATGTATCCCCTAGTCATATCAACTTTTCTCGTCTTCTTCCCCAAAGGAGTCTTCTTGATGAGGTAGGAGGACTTAATGATCTCTAAGGCTTCCTCAATGTTTTCCCAGTACCAGCTTTCTGCTTGTTCATATGTAAGCCTGATGAACTGATCTGCCCCTGGGAGATGAAATACTTTCTCAATATTCTTAGGGTTTAGATCAAGGAAAATTTCTCCTATTATGATTTTCACTACCCTCTCCTCAGGAACCAAGTGTTTTGCAAGTGTCATAACAAGCTCTGAAGATTGCACCGATATTGGGTGTGAAGCTGCGTTGACCAATCTAGATTGGATAAGTGCAAAAACCATTGGTGACCTCTCAGTAGGTTTGTTGCAAATCTTAAGGAATTCTCCCAAATCATTATGCCCCAATTTTGTATCCTTGATTTTTGAGTAGTCATCCTAGAATCTCGATTTAGTTAGAATGCCCTGGAACTTGAAGACAACGAGTTTTAGTGCCATTTTCTTGCCAAGTGAAGCTGATGAGGATGCCATTATATATGGACAAAAAGATGTCAATTAGTCCAAGGTTGGAGAAAAATGAATTGATTGAACCCTAGTATTAATGAAGAGAAAACCTAGAAAAAATAGTCATTCTGTAAATACCATAAACCCCTTTTAAAAGCTTCAGAAAATACTAGCACACCTATTAGGTGCGTCCAGTGTGCTTTATTTTATAACCAAATTTTAATAACTATGATGTTTGCACCAGTGCACCTCACTTAGGCTTTTTGTTTTTTTTATGCTTTGAACTTTGTGCTTTGGTGTGCACCCAATTAGGTGCTCCTGTGTGCATCCTAAAAAGATGTTTTTTTAGTGTTTAGTGTTTTTTTTATATATGTATTTTAGTTTTTAAAATGAATTTAGGTGTGCACTAGTGTGCACCCAAATTTTGGGCTTCATGGTTGGAGTTTGGTTTTTTATTTCAATTTTATGGCTTTTAATATATTGGTGTACACTAGCACACCAAGTTAGGTGTGCTAATGCACACTGATATGCATGACATGTGTGTTTTGTGCAAGGAGGGCAAAGATAGCACACCAACAAAGGTGTAGTAGTTTTCTTGGGAGTTTTGAAAATGTGGCAGAGTTGGATGTGAATGAAGAAAAATAAGATAGCAAGGTGAGGAGGAAGTGACCCCCCCCCCCCCCCCCACCCTTTATATAGACTTTTGATAAAATACTTGGCGTAGCTGTGCAACTAAGAAGTTGCGCTACTGCACAAAACCTCTCTCCAACCTTTGGCACACTAGTGCACCTCATGTGGTGTGCCTAGTGCACTAAAACTCTTAATACTTTAGCCTTTTCTTTTGAATCTTTTGATTTTTTGACCTTTGAGTTTTTCCGACAAGACCTGGACATAAACTAGGGGCTTATGGAGGACCTCAAAATGATTTGGATCTCAATTTTAGGAGTCCAAAAGCCAAAAATTTAAAGTAGGGGGTCCCCATTTCCTATCAAAAATAGGGCATGCATTATGGAACCACAACACCATCTAGATAAAATAGTTTTCTTATGAAGAAGTTAAGACTGAAGGATTCTTTGAACCAATCAATCAAACTAACAAAGCATATGCAAATCTACTTGACAAGAACAAACTCCTAAATGAAGAAATAAGAGGACTAAAAAGATCTTAGGGTAAAAGTACAAAGTTGTGTCACCTTTTAGGTTGACTTATCAGAATTATTGAATTTGAATATTTCTATCTAAAAATCTATTTTTTTGAAACATATGATCTAGATAAATTGATTCTAGCTAAGTTATATATGGTCTTACATTTTTTGAAGTGAAAATGTCTATTAAATGCATGTTTTATACTAGTTTTTATCCAATTTCTAAAGAAATAAAATTATTTCAGAAAAGTGGCATTTCAATAATTCTAACTATTTTTTATGATTTTTTTAATAACATGTCAACACCATTTTATAGTGCTCAAAGTCAATAATATTCTCATATAGATTTTATAGTGTTTTAATTAGATATAGTATATTGTAATTAAAACATTCTACAACCATGTATTTTAACACTTGGAAAGATGTCAGTTTTGAGAAAGAAAAATATATTAGATCATATCAAAAAAATACAAAAATTATATGATGTTCTAGAGGAGAGAGTCCTATTCTAGAATGCATAATTTTTCTCTTGGTTAGAATAGATTTGTTTTGAAAAATGTGGTGGGAGATGAAAACTATCAATTTAAGGTGAGTTGAGATTTCAATCCTCATAAAAAAGAAAATATAGTTCTAAAGCCAATTTTTATTTTTCATTGCTCTACATATATATGTTATCTATAACATAGTTTCATATCATAGGGAAATAAGTTCATTTCTATATTTTTTTTTGGTAAGAACTAAACCCCTAATTTTTAGTGTTTTCAGCACCCAAAAAATTATCTATGAAAATTAAGAAAATATATCAATTCTTATTCCAAATAATTATTAAAAATTATAATCCTAAACTTCATCCATTTCTACACATTTCATTAGTTTATTTCATTTCCAAATTCAAAATAATAATACCAATTTTATGTCATTGAAGATGAATAGTTATACTTTTGTTAGCCTTTTCTTTTACAAAAGGGTTACATGGGTTTGTGCTTTTACCCAAGGACATGAAATCCAATTAGTAAGACTATGTGAAATGACTGCACAAACGAAGAAAGATGAAGAAGATAGGACTATGGTTGAAGAAGACAAAAGGGTAATGGCCACCAGACTTGAAGAAGGAATATCAAATATGAAAAAGCTCACAAACACTCAACTGCACATGATGAATCAACTCATACTTTCAAATTAGGAATTGAATCAAAAGGATGTGGAAATTGGTAATTTGAAATCATTGAATGACATACTAAAGAATGAATTGAAAACTAAGAAGGAACCCATGGAGAGATTCAACAAACCAAAGGAAGTAATGAGTACTTTGAAAAATTTATGAAGTCATCAAGTTGTTCTAATGGTTTAGGACATTCATGTACTAAAAAAAGGGAATCATCTAAGAATGGAGTACTAAAGAATGAAAGGTCAAAAGGAAAACCAACATGCTATCACTATGCAAAACTTGGTCATACTACAAATAATTGTAGAAGTAAACATGGTATGCAAAATTCTAAACCTAAGTTTACTAGTTACTATTTTTACTGCAAGAAACAAGGACATCAGATACAATAGTGTCATTCAAGACTAAAAAATATAAATGCTACACCTAAATTTGAAGGAAATTATTATAACTATCAAAAATATGGGCATAGAGCATATGAATGCAAATCACAAAAAAAATTCTACTGGACAAATCAGTGAAAGAATTATGCACCTAATAATGCATCTTCCAATTTTCACAAATATGGAAATCAAAGAAAGAATTGTAGGACTCGAGTACAATCAAAAAACTAGACAAAGAACAAAGGAAAAGCTAAAGTAAACATTAAGAAAATTAGGGATAAAATGAAACAAAAATGGAAAAGGAAAACAAAAGATTGAAATAGTGGAGCAAATAGAGCTACGATCACCCAATCCAATGAAGAAGTGATCATGTCATCTCAAACTAAGCAAGAGAGTTATGTATGGAACTATATACTTAATTGACATATCATACATTGATTAGTTCCTGACATGAAACTGTGCCAAAAGTTCATATCTGCATATACAAGATGCATAAGAACAAATTTTTGAAAGGTTTTTGAGTGTAAGAAAATTGTCTATGTTGACCAAGCATTGCAACATGGACCAGGGATTTCAAGAATGATATGATAGAGATTGAGTGACATGGAAGATATTGAGCTATAGACCTAGTTGAAAAGTGTCAATATCGATTGAGACAATTGGCTTCCACTCACTTAAGTACACAACATTAATGGAGACCCTAATTGATCAGGAAGAAGGTATATAATAGATTTCAAAGATATTATCTCATACCTTGCTTCAGATTTCAAAAGCATAGAGTGATTTGGAAATTAGCAAAGATTTCAAGAGTGATTTAGTGAAAGAAGTTTGAACGAGTAAATATTTGAATTGTTCTGAGTATCCAGAGAAGGAAGAACTTTAAACCCTATCTACTATCATGGAAGTTTCATCAACCACTGGAATAAGTCAAGAAGTTAGTTAAATTCAACTGGTGAAGAGTGACACATGTCCTCCACCTAAGTTTCATGCTATTCCAAAGATTTCTATGAAAGGAGACTATTTGGGTCTGCTATCTTTGATATCACCTAAGGTCATTATGATCCATGATCTTAGAAGTTCTTATATGTGAAAAATTGGAGAAGTAGGAGATTATGAAATAAGAGAATTTTATGAGAAGTTGTGTAATGAAGGAATTTTGAAGGATGAATTTCAAATTTTTGAAAGGAAAAGTTTAACTTGTGCCCTAGAATTCCTAAAAAATTCAAATTTGAATGGATAAAGTTGTTTTGAGTAGAATTCATGACATGAAGTATTGGTTGCAAAATGGACTAGTGGAAATAACAAAGAAAATGATACATAGGGTTACAGATTATCCAACCCCACACAAGAAGAATACCATGCAATATTTGAGCCATGAAGAAGTTGAGGCTAACACTGGAGCCAAGTGGAATGGACATGGTGTGTCTAGTATAAACATTTTTTATCCATTAATTGAATTTATAGTGAGAATCATTGCTCACAAATTTTATCAATCAAGAAGGTTGAATAGTGTACCTTGTATGACTGTGGATCAAGTGTGGAAGATTGTGATGAAAGATCATGAGTATAATCTTGTCGAGCTATAGAAGTCACAACTTGTAAAGAATCTGTCATCAATAAGAAAAGCAAATAATTCAATGTGTAAGTTTGGATCCCTCATTGTTTGTATTTTCTTTTATATCCAGAAGTATTTTTTAGGTATTTGAAATGTTGTATGGGAGAAAGACAAACTATTGATGAGACAAATCAACAAGTACATATTACTCAATTGGGAAATTTTTTTAATAATGTAATGAATGCTTATTTTGATGAAGTTAAGAAAATAATGAAAAGGAGAATGATAATTCCTAAAGAATTGGTCACAAAATATTACAATGACATATGTTTTCTTGTTGACATGGACAATACTTTTGTACAGATAGTTAAGCCAATAAAGGCTTGGTTACAAAGTTTTAAATATGAAATATATAGTGATGTTGTAAGTACAAACATTGATGCACTACTCAAAGAAGAGATAGATTTTGAGGCTAAACCTTTTGGAAGATATGAGGAAGACAAAGAAATAATAACTATGAACATCAAGATAGCTTCTAAGGAAAAGAAAAGGAAGAAAATGATTGAAGACCTAGAAGCTAAGCTAGGCACCCTAGGCAAGGTAAAAGAAACATTGAAATTGACACAAGGTCTTAGTGAAGATGATGAACAAGACAATGGTGATGAGGAAGATGAAGTACAAGAAGGTGAAAAGGGTAAAGCCCTAGTTGTTGTCATGCCACTGAGAAAGAAGACTCAAGGAAAAAAGAAGAAGATAATATTGACACCTCCACCACCAAATAAGCTAAGGACCAAGGCAACTACTAGTGCTGAGAAGACTGCAAAGTAGAGTCTACTAGGCCAAGTGCCCCTAAAACAAGAAGAAGGGGATTGGCAAGAGGACCACCTTAGAGGAAAAAATATTCTATTGATGAGGTATGTTTAGACATAAAGATTTTCCTAGGATTATCTAGTTTTAAATTTGTGAAATATGATACACTAGATAATGATGACAAGAATAGAATTGAGGAGGCTATGATAGAAATGATGTCAAATTTCAAGCTAGCTCCTAGTGAAATAGAGAGATAGATACCCAAAGATCTGTATGAGAAATTGAAAGAAAGATGGGAATAGGTAGAGAAGGTAGAGAATATGATAAGGACTAATAAATTAATCATAGTTATGCCTGATCTATCTTAGGAGCAACATAACACATTTTTGAAGTAGCATAGGAACATATTTGTTCCAAAATATAAAAATATTTTTATATTGATAAATAAGGAGGAATTTATACAATAGAAAAGTGAGTTGTCATGGAAGAGAATTTTTGGGTTAATAAAAAAGAAAGAAAAGTTAGAAAATGTCAACATCATTGATGATTACAATAGTGGAGAAATTTTAAGTGTGCCAAGTTCACAAGACAACATGTCCCCTATACATGCTGACACCCCTGACACTCCAGAATCTAAGCAATCAAGGCTCACAAATTTAGAGGTAGATGGTTAAGATAGAGAAATTAGTATAAATAATAAGATTTTTTTAGCACCTCGAATTGAGGAAGACAAAGAATCAAATAAAGCTTAATAGAGTGCAACTATTGTTGTCTCAAGGATAGATGCAAAAGCAAGATCGAGTGGTGACACCCTTTCACCAACTCACAAGGTAGTGTCAAGAAGCATCACTCTCTCACCTATCAGAAAGAGGATAGCAATGAAAGATGTTCCACTAGATATTGAGGTTAGTCTAGATGAAATCATTGAGATTCCATAGTTGGATCTAGAAAATCTGATCTTGGATAAAACTATTTTTCTCCAAGAAGTTTTGGCAAAGAAGAGGAGACAAGAAGAGCTTAGGAGGGAGAAAAAATAGAAACATTTATTATATGATGTAAAACATTTTTTTTTTATGCTTTTGATATTGAGAATGTTGAAGAAGGTGCACCAATCATAAACCAACTTGTTAATATAGTTGATCAAGTGAATGTTGGAGATATGGAATCAAATGTGAAGTTAATGGATTGGTTAGCAAGAAGATTTGAAACCAAGGTTGTGGAAAAAGTATCCATAACTATTGTCGAATAGAAAGTGCAACTACAAGAGAAATCATAGATTGTGATTGAGTTAATACAAAAGGTACAACATTTGTACACAATTTTGTCAGACGTGCCAATGTTTACACATACCATTCAGGAAAAAATAAACAATATTTAGGCTGAGATGAAGAGATCCTGAAACATTATTTTGTAGTCAAAAAGATCAAGCATTGATAATTATAATAATCTATTGAATGCTCAAGGTTCATTGGCCAAGCTTCAGGTAGCTAACAGAAACATGAGATCCAAATTGATCTCTATTTAGGCAATTTGATACCTCATTTGGAGGTCATGTAGAGAGAACTAAAAAGAACCCAAGATCTTATCATATAAGATCATAATATTTTAGTGGATGATAGTTTAATTGATTGAACTACAAGATTACAGTAGGGTATGTGCAGGATCATGGTGTACCAAACTATGGCCTTAAGTGGCAGTGAAAAATCAGCAAATCAGGTTTATGTCAATTTGACACATAAATTTGAAGTGGTTATGGACTTTATATCAAAAAGTTGTAAGAAAATAATCTGCAAGAAATTGAATGTCGTTTCTAAACTACTAGGCCTTATCAGGAGAAAAAAATAATTAATTGGTCAAAAGTTTGAATTTTAATGCAGTACTAAGAAAATTTTAAGGCGAAAATAAAAAGTAGGTGTATGTCTGACCACCTTAATCAAAATCAAATCATAATATTTTTTTAATATAATTATAGATATGAAAAGTAGACTCATGCCCGGATGTGACACATATTTTTTGATATTTTTATTCTAAATAAATAATTAAATATGAATTTTCTACCAAAACTTTTTCAGGAAAAAAAAGTCATGTGTCTGACCACCCTAAGTAATAAATTTTTTTACCGAATTTAAATTTATTTATTTTTTCTTATACTAGCCAAAATATAGAATGTGATGCAACTTTTAGATTTAAAAAATGTTATACTGTTTGAAAGTTATAGCTATTTTTCAATCAATATGTCAATCAGCACTTTACAATTATCTTCATTGATAATTAACTAATAAATACTTATCGAACTCTGAATTTGAAAGAAATTATATTGATGGAATCTAGAAAGCGATATTAAAAAACCCTTTTCGTTTTATTCAATTTTGATTAAAATAACATTGTCAGATGGCTACCCGAAGTCTGAGTATCACTAAAACCCTCTTCAAACACGTGTTTTGGGTTGACCGGGTAGGCTTGGTAAATACCAAGCCTAATCGGATATCCGATATAAAATCGAATATCCGATTATGAATCCGATATCCGATATGTTGCGATTGAAAAATTTAAAATTTCAACCTATTTTGGAGGGAAAATTGGATTTAAACATCATAGCTTATTATTTATAAATTATTTCACTTATATTACTATGTAAAGACGTATTTTAATATTATATATATATACGTAATGTAAAGATATAAGATATAATCTAGCAGTATATAATAATATATTATGTTAATCTTATTACAATCTATAAATATTATCCCATTAAAAGATGACATATATCCCTAAGGGTCCAAGGACCCCTAGGAACATATTCGAATGGGTAATATGGGTCAAAGGGGGTCATAGGGTGACCTATGACTCTCTTTGACCCATTAAATGATGACATATGTCTCTAGGGGTCCTAGAACCCTTAGGGACATATTTGAATGGGTAATATGAGTCAAAGGGGGTCATAGACTGACCTATGACCCTCTTTGACCTATTAAACGATAGCATATGTTGCTAGAGGTCCTAAGACCCCTAGGAACATATTCGAATGGGTCATATGGGGTCAAAAGGGTTCATAAGGTGACCTATGACCCCCTTTGACCCATATGAATGATTTGAATATGTCTTTAGGGGTCTTAGGACCCCTAGGGACATATTTGAATCATTCATATGGGTCAAGGGGGTCATAGGTGACCTATGACCCCATTTGACCCATTAAACGAAAACATATGTCTCTAGGGGTCATAGAACCCCTAGGGACATTTCAAATTGTTCATATGGCTCAAAGGGGGTCATAGGATGACCTATGAACCCCTTTGACCCATTAAACAATGACATCTGTCTCTAGAGGTCCTATAACCCCTAGGGACATATTCGAATCATTCATATGGGTCAAATGAGGTCATAGGGTGACCTATGACACCCTTTGATCCATTAAATGATGACACATGTCCTTAGGGGTCCTAGGACCCCTAGGGACATATTCGAATCGTTCATATGGGTCAAAAGGGGTTATAGGGTGACCTATGACTCCCTTGACCCATTAAACGATGACATATGTCCCTAAAGGTCATGGGACTCCTAAGGACATATTTGAATCATTCATATGGGTCAAAGGGAGTCATAGGGTGACCTATGACCTCCTTTGACCCATTAAACGACAACATATGTCCCTAGGGGTCCTAGGACCCCAAGGGACATATTTGAATGGGCCATATGGGTCAAAGGGGGTCATAGGGTGATGTATGACCCCCTTTGACCCATTAAAAGATGACATATGTTCCTAGGGGTCTCAGGACCCCTAGGACATAATTGAATCGTTCATATGGGTCAAAGAAGGTTATAGGGTGCCCTATGACACCCTTTAACCCATTCAACGATGACATGTGTCCCTACGGGTCCTAAGATCGTTAGAGACATATTCAAATCATTCATATGGGTCAAAGGAGGTCATAGGATGACCTATGACTCCCTTTGACCCATTAAACAATGACATATGTCCCTAGGGGTCCTAGGACCCCTAGGGACATATTTGAATTGTTTATATGGGTCAAAGGGGGTCACAGGGTGAACTATGTCCCTTTTTGACCCATTAAACGATGACATATGTCCCTAGGAGTCTAAAAACCCATAGGAACATATTTGAATCGTTCATATGGGTCAAAGGGGGTCATAAGTCACCTCATTAATCAACAAAATATGTCCCTAGGTGTCCTAGGACCCCTAGGGACATATTCGAATAGGCCATATGGGTCAAAGGGGGTCATAAAGTGACTTATAACCCCTTTTGACCCATTAAACGACAACATATGTCCCTAAGAGTTTTAGTACCCCTAACAACATATTTGAATCGTTCATATGGGTGAAAGGGGGTCATAGGGTGACCTATGACCCATTTTGACCCATTAAACGATGACATATGTCCCTAGGGGTCCCAAGACCCCTAGGGACATATTCGAATCGTTCCTATGGGTCAAAGAGGGTCATAGGGTGACCTATGACTCCCTTTGACCCATTAAACGATGACATATGTCCCTAGGGGTCATAAGACCCCTAAGAATATATTCGAATCATTCATATGGGTCAAAAGGGGTCATAGGGTGACCTATGGCCCCCTTTCACTCATTAAACGACGACATATGTCCTTAGGGGTCCTAGGACCCCTAGAGATATTTGAATCATTTTTATGGGTCAAAAGGGGTCATAGGGTGACCTATGACTCCCTTTGACCCATTAAACGATGACATATGTCCCTAGGGGTCATAGGTTCCCTACGGACATATTCGAATCGTTCATATGGGTCAAAGGTCATACGGTGACCTATGACCCCTTTTGACCCATTAAAGGACGACATATGTCCCTAGGGGTCTTAGAACCCCTAGGGACATATTTGAATTATTCCTATGGGTCAAAGGGGGTCATAAGGTGACCTATGACTCCCTTTGACCCATTAAACGATGACATATGTCCCTAGGGGTCATAAGACCCCTAAGGACATATTAGAATGGTTAAAATTGGTCAAAGGGGGTCATAGGGTGACCTATGATCCCCTTTGAACCATTAAACGATGACATATGTGCCTAGGGGTGCTGGGACCCCTAATGACATATTTGAATCGTTCATATGGGTCAAAGGGGGTGATAGGGTGCCCTATGACCCCCTTTGACCCATTCAACGATGACATATGTCCCTAAGCGTCCTAAGACCCATAGGGACATATTCAAATCATTCATATGGGTCAAAGGGGGTCATAGTGTGACCTATGCACCCTTTGACACATTGAAAGATGACATATGTCCTTAGGGGTCCTAGGACCCCTAGGGACATATTCGAATCGTTCATATGGGTCAAAGTGAGTCATAGGGTGACCTATGCACCCTCTGACCCATTCAACAACGACATATGTCCCTAGGGGTCCTAAGACCCCTGAGGACATATTCGAATCGTTCATATGGGTCAAAGGGGGTCATAGGGTGACCTATGACACTGTTTGACTCATTAAATGATGACATATGTCCCTAGGGTTCATAGGAACCCTAAGGACATATTCGAATTGTTCAAATTAGTCAAAGGGGGTCATAGGGTGAAGTATGAACCCCATTTGACCCATTAAACGATAACATATATCTCTAATTGTCCTAGGACCCCTAAGGACATATTTGAATCATCCATATGGGTCAAAGGGGGTCATAGGGTGGCTTATGACACCCTTTGACCCATTAAATGATGACATATGTCCCTAAAGGTCCTAGGACCCCTAGGGACATATTTGAATCATTCATATGGGTCAAAGGGGGTCATAGGGTGACCTATGACCCCTATTGACCCATTAAATGATGACATATGTCCCTAGGGGTCTTGGGACCCCTAAGGACATATTCGAATAGTTCATATGGGTGAAAATGGGTGATAGGGTGTCTTATGACCCCCTTTGACCCATTGAACAATGGCATATGTCTATAGGGGTCTTAGGACCCACAGGGACATATTCGAATAAATGGGGTCATAGGGTGACCTATGACCCCCTTTGACCCATTGAACGATGACATATGTCCCTAGGGATCTTAGGGTCCTTAGGGACGTATTCAAATTGTTCATATGGGTCAAAGGCTATCATAGGGTGACCTATGACCCCTTTTGACCCATTAAACAATGACATATGTCCCTAGGGGTCATGGGACCCCTAAGGACATATTCGAATCATTCATATGGGTGAAAGGGGGTGATAGGGTGCCATTTGACCCCCTTTGACCCATGAAATGATGACATATGTCCGTGGGGGTCTTAGGACCCATAGGGACATATTCGAATTGTTCATATCAGTCAAAGGGGGTCATAGGGTGACCTATGATACCCTTTGACGCATTATATGATGACATATGGCCTTAGGGGTCCTAGAACCCCTAGGGACATATTCGAATCGTTTATATGGGTCAAAGGGGGTCCTAGGGTGACCTATGATCCCCTTTGACCCATTAAACGATGACATATGTCCCTAGGGGTCCTAAGACCAGTAGGAACATATTCCAATCGTTCATATGGGTCAAAGGGGGTCATAGGTTGACTTATGACCCCCTTTGACCCATTAATCGACGACATTTGGCCCTAAGAGTCTTAGGACCTCTAAAGTCATATTCGAATGGGCCATATAGGTAAAAGGGGGTCATAGGGTGACTTATGACCCCCTTTGACCCATTAAACCTTGACATATGTCCCTAAGGGTTCTAGTACCCCTAAGGACATATTCGAATCGTTCCTATGGGTCAAAGGGGGTCATAGTGTGACCTATGACTCCCTTTGACCTATTAAATGATGACATATGTCCTTTAGAGTCATAGGACCCCTAAGGACATATTCAAATCATTTATATGGGTCAAAAGGCCCTATGACCCCGTTTGACCCATTAAACGACGACATATGTCTCTAGGGGTCCTAGGACCCCTAGGGATATATTCGAATTGTTCATATGGGACAAAGGGGGTCATAGGGTGACCTATGTTCCCTTTTGACCCATTCAACGACAACATATGTCCCTAGGGGTCTGTTGTCACTTAGGTTTGTACCCTTGTCCAAGGCCTATGCACAAGGACAACCTAGTGAAACATGGAAACAACCTCCAAGCTGTGGGACTTGAACTGCGAGGTTGAGTCTCCGGAAAAGGCCGGCTTCCTCTTACTGTCAGGGCGCACCTATCTATTCTCAAAAGGGAAAGGGAGAAAGAGAGCATTAAAGCAAATCTACCTAGTCTAATCTAAGATGGTGATGCACCAAAACAGAGTGTTCAGACTCATTTTCCTGCCCATATATGCACTACAGAACTAGGGTAACATCCAAAGTCATACATTCATTCAGACTTATATCGACCAACAACCACATACAGATCAGGAAACCAACTGAATAACACTAGGAACAGAAGATTTCACTTGTATATTATTCAATGGGCCAAATATAGATATAGTATGTGGACCACTGATCTCAACAATGCATCAACGAGAGGAAAAATGATACACATACATGTTAATGGATGAAAGAGATGATACATGATGTTTATCTAGCTCAGAGACAAAGGGATTTTTCACTGCAAGTCTGCAAGCAGTAGCCAAGAAAATTAGGAAGAGTCGACCCTGAGAACAGATCATAAAATTGCCTTTATAGATCAGGCATAACTAAAGATTTCTATGTCACACCCACTTCTTACCTACTGGCATTAACTTCCCATATTGAGAATCCAATCGAAGATCTGATTGAATCCTAGCTTGCATACCAAGAAATCTCATATCTTTTTGAGAAAGATCCTGGAGAAGATAGAAACGGCGCCACAACATTCCCTGACATGGTAGATGGATCGACTGGATGGATGGAGTGTCATTTTGCACTTGGCATTCATTCCAAGTTGGTGGCAATCAATCACACCATCGGATTTGTGGCAAAAACCCTAATTTTTTGTCATTCATGATTCGTGCATCCATCGAATCGATCAGTCAATAGGCTCGACAAGCCAACTGGGCCATGCAGGCCAATCACACCTTCGATCTTTGCCACCCTGGCAGTCTCTTTACGTTTGACTGGGCTCTTACCACCCTTTCCGTGCAAATGGGTGCTATGTCACCATCGAAAAAATCTTCAAAGGTCTCGATAGTGCCATAGCACCCAAGGTTTTCGTCTTGACCGCGCCACCTTGTCGACCATCTAACCACAATCGCATATTAACTGCCACATCCAAATCCGGACCCGTGAGGACACGTTTTCTCCAGGCGCTAACTCGCCATCGTAAAATCCACGCAGTTCCTCCATGGCGAGATAGTGCCCGTCGCTGATCTCTTTCCAATCTAACGGCCACAAAACTTGACCTCTCACAACCCTCCTTCTCTCGTGATTCACCAGGCCCGCTGAAACATGGCATCAGCTCATTGGTCTGTTGGTCACCCTAACCCAACTGCATCTGGCGGCATGGAATGCGGCCCCGCCAGGACACATGGTGCAAGGGCGCCAAGTTGCCGATGTTAACTCCCAAGCTGTTCGCCATAGCATGATGGCACCCACCCTTGATTTATCTTGATCCGACGGTTAGAGTGCCATCGTTCTTCACTCATCATCCCTTCTGAGAACTATTGGGTCCACAATACACGTGGCGTCTCTTTATTTTTTTGACAAAACACCAGCTGGCAACCCAAGATAGCATGCTCTGAGATTTACACATTTTTTCATCTAATTCGTTATCCTGACGTTGGTTGGTGAGACTTAATCCCACCGACACGTGGCATATGGTCGCTATGTCAGCATAATAAAATCCGTGCATCTTCGCCATAGTGAGATGGCACCATCCGTTGATGCAATCCAATTCGACGGTGGAGAGGACCATCGCACTTTGTACTTCTGCTTGCCATGTCGACACACCTGGCATCGCCCTGCCACATGGCCCCACCTGACATGTGGCATCAGGGTGCAATGTCACTATCATAACCCTTATGCATCTCTGCCATAGTGCGATGGCGCTTAGCATCGATCCAAGCTGATCTGACGATGGAGATCATAGACCCCGACTGTGTGAGCCATGCTGACAGAAATTTTGGCCTGGTTACACATGGTTCCTTCTGATTTTTCATCCGAAACACCTGATCACGTCAGTCGTTGAAACTTGTTGCCATGACTATTTTTGCCGGATGCTATGTCGCTATGGGGATTTTTCGATTAATATGCGATAGCAACATAGCGGACAAGGCACCGTGGAACTTTTTTGACCTGCCAAACGCTGGACCCACCTCTGCAATGTGTCCTCAGGGCATCATCGCACTATCATAAATATCGTGCATTTTCTTTATAGCGTGATGGCACCAACCGTCGTTACTGCTTAGATCTGTCGGCCAAAAAACTCGCGGGTCGTAGCATTAAAATATCAACTCTGAGACTAACCGTTGAATAAGCCGTGCGTTCAAATTTAAATCCTTGGCGATAAAACTAGAGGGAACACTTCTAGCGAGTTGCAGGGGGCATGAGCCTACTCAATGCCTGACCAGTGCCTAAGAATAATCCATTGGGCCATAGAGACAAAAAAGAGGGCCCAGAAGTTACGGAACCGAGCGCTCCAAGAAACCCTAACCCTTAATGAGGAAATCAAAACATTAAAGAACTGTTGAACTCTAGCTCTGTGTTGCGACTTGAAAACAAAAAAAAAGGACCTCCTTAGCAACCTGAGACTTTTCAAAACTTCAGGAACTGGCGACTCAAGAAGTGAGCCATGTGCATGCGCACTTATTGAAAAACAAGAACAATAGGAAGCAACTAACTTAGCTATGTACATGGATTCACAACCCTCAAAAATAGGGCTTCAAATGGATCCCATTGACTGGAATGGGCAGAATTTCACCATTTGGCCTGCTTAGCTGGAACGCATTGGCCTGTTTGCAACTGGAGATCAGATAAGGGCCACTCCATAGTGGATCAAATTTGGAGTGCCTTCCTGGTTTTGCTCTGTCTGAGTCCCACTTGAGAACTAAATCTCCTTCTCTGAAGATTCTGGCCCTTGCCTTCCTATCAAAACTCTTCTTCATCTGCTGCTGGTGTATCTCCAGGGTTTGCATAGCTTTGTTTCTCTTTTCTTCCAGTTCAATCAACTTTGCCATTCTTACTAACATGGAACTATTTTCAACCAACTCCAGCTGATGAGCCAACTCCAAGGATGGGAATTCCAACAAGATTGGAAGTCTAGCCTCCCTACCATATACCAGCACAAAAGGTGAATTCCCAATAGATCTCTTGGGTGTTATCCTATCAGCCCACAGAGTAGTCCTTAATTTTTTATGCCAAACCCTCTGACTGTCTTCTATCGTTCTCCTTATGATTCTGATCAGATTTTTGTTGGAAGATTCAACTAAACCATTACCCTGCGGGTAGTAATTTGATGATGTGCTCAGATAGATATTGTGACTCATTTCCCATGCACAAATCTGGGTTCCAACAAAAGATTTGTCATTATCTGAGATGATAGTGGAAGGAGCTCCAAACCTAGATACAATTCCATCAAGGAATTCAACAACTGATGGCTCTGTAGCATCCTTCAAGGCAACCGCCTCTGTCCACCTAGTGAAATAATCGGTAGCAGCCAAGATCCATTTATGACCTGCACTAGATGGAGGATTAATGGGTCCTATGAAATCCAACCCCCACTAGGTGAAGGGCTGATCCACCTGAATGGGGTGAAGAGGAAGAGCTGCAAGTCTTTTTTTACCTGAGAAAAAGGCACATCTCTCACATTTTCTCACATACCTATAACAATCATGGAACAGAGATGGCCAGTAATATCCAACCCTCATGATCTTCATGGCGGTTGTTCTTGCAGAGAAGTGGCCACCATCAGGGCCATCATGAAGTTCTTTAATCATCCTCTCAACCTGATCTTCTTCAATACACCTCAACAGGGTCCCATTGAAATCCCTCCTAAATAGGATATCATCAATCACAACATAGGGAATGGATTGTAGTCTATATTGTCTTCTTTTAACTCCGTCCAATCCTTGAGGGTACCCATTCCCTGATAAAAAGTTCCTAATGTCATCCATCTAGCTCCTTGGGGCATTAACATTTCTTTCCTCCTGCTGCTCTGCAATTACCATAACAGTCCCTTCATCTGAATCCTGACCTGATAAAATTTCTTTGCATAATCCTCTCCCTCTTACCAATTTGGTAATCTGAATATCAACATCATATTCCATTACCCTAGTGATCCATCTAGCTCTCTTTTCACTGATGTCCTTGCTTAATAGGAAGTCTTTTACACTCGCATGGGGTACCAACAAATGGATCCTATTGTGGGATAAGAGGTGTCTAAATTTCTTCAAGGCTCTAATGACTGCAAGGGCTTGCTTCTCAACAAAGCTATACTTATCTTCATATTCCTTGAGTCCTTCACTAAAGAAGGCTATGGGCTGCTCCTCATTCTTGTCATTTGTCTGAGTCAAGACAGCAGAAACACTTGACTCACCACCTAAAGTGTAGAGGATGAAATCTTTCTCAAAATTTGGGTTCATGAGAGTGGGGGCTGAGGCTATGGCTACCTTAATTTCTTCAAAACTCTCCTTCCCCTCCTTGGTCCATGAGAAGACCATATCTTTCTTAAGCATGGCTATGAGGGGTTTCACCATGATGGCAAGATTAGGAATAAACCTTCTTACAAAATTTATCCTACCAAGGAAACTTTGCAGCCCTTTCTTGTGTTTAGGGAGGGGAAGGGCAAGTATGGATTTTGTTCTTTCTGGATCAATAGTCAACCCATCCTTAGATACAATGTGTCCTAGTAATTTTCCTTGGCTTGTAGCAAAGACACATTTGGTTGGGTTGAGGGAAACCCCAAACTCTCTACATCTTAGAAATACTTGTCTCAAATGATCAAGGTGATCTTTTACATTCTTGGAATATATAGTTATATCATCAAGATATACTAAGACAAACTTGTCGATTAATCTTTTGAAAGCTACCTCCATTGCCTTATGGAATGTGGCACCTGCATTTGTTAGTTCAAATGGAATCTTACAAGCATAGGTGCCCCATTTAGTAGTAAATGCTATCTTATATCTGTCAGATTCTTTAACCAACACTTGGTTATAACCAGAAAATCCATCAAGAAAAGAGAACCTCCTTGACCCACTGACCTTGGATAGAATTTGCTCCATAGAAGGGAGAGGGTGGTGATCCTTAAGGAAAGCCTGATTAAGATCCCTAAAGTCCACACACAATCTGATTTCTCCATTCTTCTTCCTTACAGGGACAAGGTTAGCCACCCATGATGAGTGTTTGATAGGAAAAATTATGTTAGCTTCAATCAACTTGGATAGTTCCTTCCTCATTAAGGGTTCAATCTTGGGATTCACTGGCCTCTATTTTATCCTTACTGGTTTGACCCTATCAACTAAATCTATGGTATGCTGAAACAAACTAGGGTCAAACCCCTTTAAGTCATCATATGACCAAGCAAACACATCATTAAATTCTTGACATAGATGAATGAAATTTTCTTGCTCAGCCTCAGAACATACCTTCCCCATGTTAAGAGATTTTCCATCAGCAATAGTAACTGGATCATGATCATCCTTTTCTGCAGCTAGATTTATTCCTTTTCCCCTTGTCTAATCATCAGGATTAAAGACACTCTCCAAGGTAATGAGACCCTTGGGCAACTTGTTGGAACTGAGGTGAATGATCTGATCACCATACTGATCTTGTAGTCTTGACTGATTTCTTTCTGAAAATTTTGCTTCATTCTACAAGAAACTCACAATCTACTCATCGGACTCAAACACCTGCCAATGAGTATTATTATCAGGAACAACAGGCCTTACTACCACCCTTATTTTTTGCTTCTTCTCTTCCTCAAGATTCCCTGGCACATCATAAGATGCATCCACTGCTGCAAGTCTATCAGCATATTTGTTTTCTTTCCTAGGAATGCTTTGGATATTAAATGCTTGGAAACCCTCAAGCAAATCCCAAACTTTGTGTTTATAAGACTTGAGTAGGCCATTTTTGGTGATATTCTGATTTCTCACTTGGTTCACTACCAACTCACTGTCTCCATATACTTTCAAGGCTTGAATTCCCCTCTTTTGGGCAAGTAGGAGACCTTGGATCAAAGATTCATACTCGGCCACATTATTGGTACAACTGAATTGGAGCCTAAAAGAGAAGTAATATCTTATTTGTGCAGGAGAGATCAACATAACACTGGCCCCTGCTCCATTTCTATTCCTTGAGCCATCAAAGTACATATTCCATATTCCACTCATGTCATCATTAGCTCCAACAAGATCAGGAACTTGAGCCTCCTTCTCTATTATGCAATATGTACTAAGGCCTGTCTCAAGAGTTTCCAACATAGGTTCAAACTGACATGTATTTTCCCACTCATCTAAGAAGAAATCAGGAATCTCTACTATGGAGGTGGCAGGCTCTTTTACCATGTCATTCTCATCCATCTCCAAAATAGGGCAATTCATATTAATGAAGTTGGGAGTGTAGGGTTCAGTGTGATGAAGGGCTTGAGGTTCTACTCTAATTGAAGCATTGGCCCCATATCTGGTCTTAAATGACATATAAGACCAATCAGTAGATATGAATTGTCATGTCCCCTATTCAAATAATTAAAAAAAAAAAAAAAAAACTTTGTTAAGGCAGGCAGGCTCCAAAAAGGTGAAATTTTAGAAAAAGGGGCTAATATTTGGAAACCAATGGACTAATAAATAAAAATTATTATTAAATTATATTTTATTAACCCCTCTTGGACATGAGTTAGGGTTATGCCCTCTTTAAAAGGGGTTTGGAGGCATTTTGATCTCATTCTACATCTTGATTCTTGCTAATTTTCTTGTTGTTCTTCAGAGGCTGCCAAACCTGTGGAGAAGGAGACCCAAGAATGAGAGTTTGCAGGTTTCCAAGAAGGCTAAGGATGGGAGTTTGAAGCCATTCCATGTGCATGCTCATACAGAGTTTGCCTTTGTGTTGAATAGTGCCGATTTGGGTGTTTTCGGGGTTGTTTTTGGTTTGAGTTTGGGTTTTCAGTTGAGTGTTTCATATCAGTTTGGTTTTCTGCTGTATTTCATACTTTATGATGTTAAAATAGGGCTGAATATATGTATTGGGTTGTGATTAAACTTTTGAGATAGTTTATGAGTGTTTTGTGGTGTTTCCGGGCATTTTTTGTGTTAATTTCGGGAGCCCGATTGAGCATAGTTTTGCCCTACATTTGTGAGCTGTTGTGTAAAGGCTATACAAATCTAGAAATGTCATTTTGTAAGCTATTATGCTGCTGAAATTTCTGTAAAAATGTCCACTTTCAGATTTATTAATAATTTGTGAAGTTGTGAAGTTTTTGGCACTAATTTGGACATACCCGATTTGGGTTTTATTGGGAAATTGGCAGATCTTTGTAATATTGGTTGTTTGATTTTAAAGTTCTGATTTGAGGCTGGAAATATCATAAAAAATCAGTAAAGGGACATTACAATGGTATCAGAGCCGTGATCTTGCCAGCCTGAGGGTTTGTAGAAGTTGCATGTCAGTTTTAACAACTACCCAGATCTTGCATGTCAAGTTTTGACAACTACCCAGATCTTGCATGTCATATTTTATGATTGCATGCAACTAAGTGAAAGAGAAAAAAAATATTTGCAGCGAGAAAAGAATAAAAAATTTTTGATCAAACCCCCAGTTGAAAGCAAAAGTACAAAATCCAAGGAAGAAAAAAGTATGGCTGATCCAGATGAGATGGCAAAGAAATTCTTCCAAGACATCCAAAATACTCAGAAGAAAACAGTGGATGGTTTGGCGGAAACTAGAGAGGCTTTGCAAATATTGACAGAAAAATTACAAGGAATTTCATCTATTAATGAGAAAGGGAGCACTTCAGAGGAGCCAAGAAATGGGAGATCCACACCATCTAAATCAACCAAATCTATTTTCTTGCCTGCAGATGAGCCACCAGTACCAAATCCAGCCATTAATCCAGTGGAAGAGGTTACAGGTAATTTGATTACATTAAGAGCTACTTACAATGGCTTAGATGATGACTTTCGTAGTTCAGTTTCTTTTAGAGAATATGTGGATATGATGAACGCTTTGATGCCCAAGAAAGAGAACAAGAGGGAGCATGACACAAGTGGAAGAGAGCTCAAAAATAAAATAAGCAAGTTTACAGCACCTACTTTTGATGGAACAAATAAAATTTCAGCTAGAGCATGGCTACAAAAATTACAAACTTTCTTCACACTTAACCCCATGAAAGAGAGTGATGCTATTCAATTTGCAAGTCTACACTTGGAAGATGCAGCCTATGATTGGTGGTATCATGGAATGACTACTCAAGGTCACAATCAGGTAACTACATTTGAAGATTTCAGTCAAAGGGTGATAGATAGATTTGACCTCAAGGATGGTGAAGAGTACTTTAAAGAATTGTCAAAGTTGAAGCAAACCAAATCAGTTAATGAGTATATAGAAGAATTTCAAAAAGTGGCTATTATGGTACCTGATATGAGTGAAAAGAGGATCGTTTATCTTTTTCTTGATGGTTTAGAAGATTCTGTTAAGGGTTTGGTTAAGGCTTTCTCACCCTCAACCTTACAGGAAGCTATCAAAAGAAGCTTCCAACTTGAAACTTGTGTGCCTATGAAATCAATCACTAATCAAAAACCCCCAAATCTTTGGCAACATAAGGGAAATTTTCAAAAAAAGACTTTCCCAACACTACCACCAAAAGATGTGACAAATGTGGCAAAAAAGAAGGTAGATGAAGAGACTAGGAGTGAATTACGAAGGAAAAAGCTTTGTTTTACTTGTAGAGAACCATGGGTTCCAGGACACAGATGTTTGGGGAAAGGTCAAGTGCACTATATTGAAGTTGCTTCAGAATCTGATTCAGATGAGCATGAGGAATTTCATGATACTAAGGAGGAGGTAGAAGAAGAGAAAGTAAAAGAAATCAGCAAGGATGGCACTTTAGCAGCATTATCAGGAGTCCCAAGATACCATCCCTTCCGAATTCGAGGGGTACTAGCAGGGCAAAGGTTGACTGTTCTTCTTGATAGTGGGGCAACTCACAATTTTATTGATGAGGGATTTTTCATGAAAAGAGGGCTTAAAGCAGAAGATTTTGAGGGATTCAATGTTACTGTAGCTGATGGATTCACTATGCCTTGCACACGGGTGGTGAAACAACTCAAGATGACCTTAGGAGATTATGAGTTATGTGATGACTTCTATGTGGTTGGTATTGGGGAGACAGATCTTGTATTGGGTGTTCAATGGTTGCACTCTATCGGAGGCTATTACATGAACCATCAAACTATGGAGTTTAAATTTCATTCCAATGGGAAAGAAGTCATATTGAGAGGGTTATTGAATGGAGCACCTAAGGTGGTCTCTGCAAAGAGGATGGAGAGGACTTTTCGAAGAGGACAAGTAACATGGGCAGCAGGAGTCATAATCCAACCAACAAGCTCTCCAAAGAATCAAGGTAATTTCCATTTTGAAATTCAAAATATTCTTGATAAGCATAGTATAGTTTTCAATGATTTACCTCCAGGATTACCACCAGATAGAGGTTTTGAGCATGTTATAGAGTTAGAACAGGGTGCCAAACCAGTTATAACAACCCCATACCGCCATCCAAGAGGTTATAAGGAAGAAATTGAAAAAACTATTAAAGAACTCCTGGACATGGGATTCATAAGGCCTAGCTCTAGTCCATTTGCATCATCTGTGGTACTTGTCAAGAAAAAGGATGGTACAATGAGAATGTGTATAGACTACAGGGCTCTAAACAAGAAGACCATCAAAAATAGGTATCCCATACCATGGATAGATGAACTCATTGATGAGTTACATGGTGCTGTATACTTCTCAAAAATTGACTTAAGATCAGGCTACCATCAAATCCGAATGAGGAGTGAAGATGTGGAAAAGACTGCTTTCAGATGTCACTATGGGCACTTTGAATTTCTTGTTATGCCATTTGGACTCACTAATGCACCTGCAACATTCCAATCTTGTATGAATAAGGTATTCAGTCAGCATCTTCAAAAATTTGTTTTGGTATTTTTTGATGATATCTTGATATACAGTAAAACATGGGAAGAGCATCTAAAGCACATAGACACTGTTTTGGGAATCTTGGAGCAGCAATCCTTCTATGCTAAGCTATCTAAATGTGAGTTTGGTTTGATAGAGATCCTATACTTGGGACATATTATAAGCTCTAAAGAAGTATAGGTTGATCAACAAAAAATTCAGGCAATTTTGGATTGGCCTCCACCCACTAATCTTACACAGTTGTGAGGTTTCTTCGGGTTGTGTATCTACTATAGGAGATTTGCCAAGGGATTTTCTCAGCTTGCTGCCCCCTTGACTGATTTGACAAAGAAAGGAGCTTTTTTTTGGACAGAAGAGGCACAAAAAACATTTGATAAGCTTAAGGAGGTAATGAGTTCATGCCCTGTGCTTGCAATTCCAGATTTCTCTTTACCTTTTATTGTTGAATGTGATGCTTCAAGAGAAGGTATAGGGGCTGTCCTAACTCAAAGGGGACATCCAATAGCATTTGAGAGTCAAAAATTAAATCAATCAGAGAAAGGGTACTCCATCTATGATAAGAAAATGTTGGCAATCATGCATGCACTTCATAAGTTTGGACAATATTTGGTATGTGGGAGATTCATGGTAAAGACAGACCATAATAGCCTCAGGTTCTTCTTGAACCAAAGGGATTTGAATGATCGTCAACAAAAATGGGTAAGCAAATTGCAAGCTTATGATTTTGATATTGAATACATGAAAAGAAAGAATAATGTGGTTGCTGATGCTCTCTCAAGAAAGCCCACTTTGTGTTCCTTATCATCTATCTCTGCTGATTGGAAAGTCTCCATAATTTTAGAGTATGCTAAAGATTCATTTGCCACCAAGATTTTGGATAAGTTAGTGGATGATAACAGGTACAAGGTTGTTGATGAATTGATTTATTACAAGAACAGAATCTTCTTAGTGCCAGGGTCAAAAACTAAGGAGAGGATATTGAGGGCCTTTCATGACACACCTTTGGCTGGTCACCAGGGATACTTCAAGACATACAGGCAAATTCGAGAACGGTTTTCATGGAAGGGTATGAAGGGGGATGTCCTTAAACACATTAAGGAATGTATGGTATGCCAACAAAGCAAGAGTGAGCAAAATTTTCCTGCAGGGTTGTTGCAGCCACTTCCTATTCCCGAACAAAAATGGGAAAGTATTTCCATGGATTTCATCACTGGGTTGCCCAAGGTTCAAGGTAAGGATTGCATATATGTGGTGGTAGATAGACTAACTAAGTATACACATTTCTTTCCTATCACATCTGATTTCAAGGCATCACAAGTGGCCGAATTGTTCTTCAAGGAAATTTTTAGATTACATGGTTTGCCTAGAAACATTGTTAGTGACCGGGATAGTAGATTCCTCAGCTCTTTTTGGAAGGAGCTCTTTCATTTGGCAGGAACTGAACTCACTCCCAGTACTAGCTATCACCCTCAAACAAATGGACAAACAGAGATAGTTAATAAATGGATAGAAGGATATTTGAGGAACTATGTTTCAAATCAACAACATGCTTGGGTGAAATGGTTACACCTAGGGGAGTATTGTTACAATACATCTCATCACATGTCTATTGGTATGCCTCCTTTTCATGCTCTTTATGGTTATGATGCCCTTTCCTTTGTTGATCTAATACTTTTCGATAGTAGAGTACCCGCAGCAAGTGATTTCATCAAGCAAAGCCAAGACATAATAAGGTCCCTCAAGGATAATCTACAACATGCACAAAACCAACAAAAGATATATGCTGACAGGAAAAGGATTGAAAGATCTTTTGAGGTGGGAGATTTGGTATTTATTAGGTTGCATCCATATAAGCAAAGCACCTTGAAGAGAAGTGGGGCAGAGAAACTCAAGCCAAGGTTCTATGGGCCTTATAAAATCATCAAGAAGGTAGGAGAGGTCGCTTATGAATTGGAGCTCCCACCAAACAGAAAAATACATAATATTTTTCATGTATCTTGCTTAAAGAAGGCTCTAGGCCAGCAAACCATAGTATCTACAGAATTACCACCTCTTGATGATGAAGGGAAATTAGTTTTGATACCAGAAGAGATTTTGGATACAAGAGAGAAAAGGTTGAGAAATAGAAGCATCATAGAGCATTTGGTCAAATGGAAAGGATTACCACTAGAGGATGCAACTTGGGAAGGAGCACATATTCTTGAGAATTCCAACCTTCATTGCTTGAGGACAAGCAATATTTGGGAGGGGAGGACTTGTCATGTCCCCTATTCAAATAATTTTAAAAAAAAAAAAAAAACTTTGTTAAGGCAGACAGGCTCCAAAAAGGTGAAATTTCAGAAAAAGGGGCTAATATTTGGAAACCAATGGACTAATAAATAAAAATTATTATTAAATTATATTTTATTAACCCCTCTTGGACGTGAGTTAGGGTTATGCCCTCTTTAAAAGGGGTTTGGAGGCATTTTGGGCTCATTCTACATCTTGATTCTTGATAATTTTCTTGTTGTTCTTCAGAGGCTGCCAAACCTGTGGAGAAGGAGACCCAAAAATGGGAGTTTGTAGGTTTTCAGGAAGGCTAAGGATGGGAGTTTGAAGCCATTCCATGTGCATACTCATACAGAGTTTTCCTTTGTGCTGAATAGTGCCGATTTGGGTGTTTTCGGGGTTGTTTTTGGTTTGAGTTTGGGTTTTCAGTTGAGTGTTTCATATCAGTTTGGTTTGCTGCTATATTTCAAACTTTATGATGTTAAAATAGGGCTGAATATATGTATTGGGTCATGATTAAACTTCTGAGATAGTTTATGAGTGTTTTGTGGTGTTTTCGGGCATTTTTTGTGTTAATTTCGAGAGCCCGATTGAGCATAGTTTTGCCCTACATTTGTGAGCTGTTGTGTAAAAGCTATACAAATCTGGAAATGTCATTTTGTAAGCTATTATGCTGCTGAAATTTCTGTAAAAATGTCCACTTTCAGATTTATTAATAATTTGTGAAGTTGTGAAGTTTTTGGCACTAATTTGGACATACCCGATTTGGGTTTTATTGGGAAATTGGCAGATCTTTGTAATATTGGTTGTTTGATTTTAAAGTTCTGATTTGAGGCTGGAAATATCATAAAAAATCAGTAAAGGGAAATTACATGAATCCACCTATTTTGGCAATGAAGTCTCTTGAAAGACAGATGGCAAAATAGGGCTTGACTTTAGCAATAGATATGTCTTGAATCACAGTACAACCAGGGCATGCATGTAGGGCCATTTCCACATTCTTAAGGATACCTACGGTTTTGATAGTACTCCCATCTAATTGTAACACATCCCTAATAATGGGCTCATATTTCATTCCTAAAGCATCAACAACACACCTAGGCATTACTGGGCTGCTAGCCCCTAAATTTATCATGCAATTATGGACTAACTTGCCCCCTATAATCAGAGAAACATAGAATGGAGGAGGTCTAACCTTTTTATTTGTCTCCACGTCACCTGATGGTTGTACTAAACTAGTTTCACTCTCCATGGTAGATGACTGATCTTTGGGTTCAATCTTTTCCAATTCTTGCTGCAGCATCCTTTTCTATGTTGGTATGGTGGCAACTGCATCCCACATGGAAATGCTTACATTGGTTTTCTTCATTTGCTCTACCACACTCAAGGGTGCATTAGGAATATTAGCAGAAACTTTAGGAGCTGTACCCATGAGAGGCTGAGATGGAGCAACATAGGGATCACTTGCATCCTCCTTTCTTGGACCTTGGCTTTGCTATTGTGAAGTGTTTGTCTGCTCACTTGCTGTTCGTATATGAGGTATAACACTCGAAGTTTAGGCCTGCTTAGGAGAAAGGGGGGCAGCATGTTCCATAGCTCTCCTCTTGCTTCTTGTGTTATGAGCAACGGAATCCTGGTTTACATTACAATGCTCCTCCATCTGGTGATTCATAAAAGAGCAATCACCCTGCCTCTGAACATATGAGGCCTCCTTGGGATGATCTCCCTTGTGTGATTGCTTTACTGCGGACTCCTGGACAATTAGGGCCAAATAAGATTCTGCTTTCTGACATAGGCAGTAGGTATAAGAATAGTTACATGAAGGGAAGAAGTCTTGATCTTGGGCTAAGTTATTTTGAGGAACTAAAGCTCTACTCTGATTTGAGCTTGAAGCAGCAGCATGACTATTTTGCCTATTCTAATCAAAAGAGCTATTCCAATGATTAGGAGGCCTACCACCATTTGTAGCCTGATGTTGTAATTGGGGAGGCTTGCCACTTTGGGTTTTCTGCCTTTCTAAGGCCACCACCTTGTTAATCATTTTTTTTATTGCAGAAAAACTATCCTCTAATCTCTTCCCTTGGTCCTTCAACTCCTTCCCCTGTTCTTGCAATTTTTTATCCAAAGTCCTCTCTCTTTTCTCTATATTCAGCACTAGACCTTGGAGCATTTCCTTGAGTTCATCTATTACGTTTGAGGATGTGGAAGCTTGGGGAATTGGAGTAAGGGCTTGTGATGTAGAAATTGTAGGAAGGGGGGCTATCGCTGGTTGGTGGTTAGGAACATTAGGAAAGAAAGGCATAGGAGGCCTTGGAGCCAACTTCCCACCTTGTATTAGGATATTCTCAGCTTTTATAGCTGTCTCATAAGCATTCAGTAATGTATCTCCTCCCATAGTTTGGATTGTGGTGGCAATGTCACTGTTGAAAGCTCCAAGGTAATGCAAGAAGGCATTACCAAGGGTAGGTTTCACTATAGTAGGTATCCTATCCCATGTATTTTGGAATCTATAATTAAAATCAGTCATGCATTCATGGGGGGCTCTTTTTATTGTAGTCAGTTGCTCTAGTAGTGACAAATGGTCACTCTTATCCTCAAAATGTTTGCATAATCCTGCTCCTAGTCCATCCCAATCAGTTATGGAACCATGAGCTAAGCCTCTATACCACTGTAATGCTTTTCCTTTTAAAGATGAGGCTAGAAGTCTGACGAAAACATCATCTTCTGTAATACCATGAATATTGCAGACATTCGCTACCTCTTGGATATGCTCTAGAGGGGAAATAGAAGTTTCACCAGTAAAATCAGGTATACTTTTTAGTGCAGATACTGGTATATCATGTCTTTGGGCTAACAACAGAGGACTTCCACCATTAAAGGTGGCAAAAGCATGAACTCTTGGCTGTGCCATATAAACAAGTGTTCTATTGATGAGTGTTGATGGCAATCTAGGCTGAGTTCGAATAGTAGGGGGACTAGAGACAGATCTTATAGGTATATCAACTGTTATTCTACCCCTAACTAGTGATAATGAAGTTCTAGTCCTTCTTCTCCTAGGATTTGAAAGAGAAAGTTCTTGATATTGAATTTTACCTCTAGAAGATGTCCTTGTTTCAGTCCTGGGCATGAATCACTGCAAACTTGGTCTGGAACCAGACTTTTTGATGTTTAGAGTCGCCAAGTACTTGAAGAATCAACCTCTTGAAGGCTTGAAAACTGAAGCCAGCACTACTTCTTCAGCATTTATCTCTAGAATTCTTTCTTCTTGATACCAGTAGACCTGAAATCTTCTAATATGAGTCCCACCAAGCGTGCCAAAAAATGTTGTCACTTAGGTTTGCACCCTTCTCCAAGGCCTATGCGCGAGGACAACCTAGTGAAACATGGAAACAACCTCCAAGCTGTGGGACTTGAACTGTGAGGTTGAGTCTCCAGAGAAGGCCGGCTTCCTCTTACTGTCAGGGCACACCTATCTATTCTCAGAAGGGAAAGGGAGAAAGGGAGCATTAAAGCAAATCTACCTAGTCTAATCTAAGATAGTGATGCACCAAAACAGAGTGTTCCGACTCATTTTTCTGCCCATATATGCACTACAGAACTAGGGTAACATCCAAAGTCATACATTCATTTAGACTTATATCGACCAACAACCACATACAGATCAGGAAACCAACTGAATAACACCAGGAACAGAAGATTTCAATTGTATATTATTCAATAGGCCAAAGATAGATACAGTATGTGGACCACTGATCTCAACAATGCATCAACGAGAGGCAAAATGATACACATACACGTTAATGGATGAAAGAGATGATACAGGATGTTTATCTAGCTCAGAGACAAAGGGATTTTTCACTGCAAGTCTGCAAGCAGTAGCCGAGAAAATCAGGAAGAGTTGACCCTAAGAACAGATCACAAAATTGCCTTTATAGATCAGGCATAACTAAAGATTTCTGTGTCACACCCACTTCTTACCTATTGGCATTAACTTACCATCTTGAGAATCCAATCGAAGATCTGATTGAATCCTAGCTTGCATACCAAGAAATCTCATATCTTTCTGAGAAAGAGCCTGGAGAAGATAGAAACGGTGCGACAACATTCCCTGACATGGTAGATGGATCGACCGGATGGATGGAGTGTCATTCTGCGCTTAGCATTCATTCCAAGTTGGTGGCAATCAATCACACCATTGGATTTGTGGCAAAAACCCTGATTTTTCGTCATTCATGATTCATGCATCCATCGAATCGATCAGTCAACAGGCTCGATGAGCCAATTGGGCCATGCAGGCCAATCACACCTTCAATCTTTGCCACCCTGGCAGTCTCTTTACATTTGACTGGGCTCTTACCACCCTTTCCGTGCGACTGGGCACTATGTCACCATTGGAAAAATCTTCGAAGGTCTCGATAGCGCCATAGCGCCCAAGGGTTTTGTCTTGACCACGCCACCTTGTCGACCATCTAACCACAACCGCGCATTAACCACCACATCCAGATCCAGACTCGCGAGGACACGTGTCCTCCAAGTGCTAACTCGCCATCGTAAAATCTATGCAGTTCCTCCATGGCGAGATAGCGCCCGTCGCTGATCTCTTTCCAATTCGACAGCCGCAAAACTTGACCTCTCACGACCCCCCTTCTCTCGTGATTCGCTAGGCCCATTGAAACATGGCATCAACTCGTTGGTCTATTGATCACCCTAACCCAACTGCATCTGGCAGCATGGAATGCGGCCCCGCCATGACACATGGCGCAAGGGCGCAAAGTCGCCAATGTTAACTCCCAAGTTGTTCCCCATAGCGTGATGGCGCCCACCCTTGATTTATCTTGATCCGACGATTAGAGTGCCATTGTTCTTCACTCATCATCCCTTCTGAGAACTACTAGGTCTGTAGCACACGTGGCATCTCTTTATTTGGTCCGACAAAACACCAGTTGGCAACCCAAGAAAGCATGTTCTGAGATTTACACGTGTTTTCACCTGATTTGTTATCCTAACGTCGGTTGGTGAGACTTAATCCCACCGACACGTTGCAGATGATTGCTATGTCGGCATAATAAAATCTGTGCATCTTCGCCATAGCGAGATGGTGCCATCCGTTGATGCAATCCAATCCAACAGTGGAGAGGACCATCGCACTTCATACTTTCACCTACCATGTTGACACACCTGGCATCGCCCTGCGACATGGCCCCACCTAACACATGGCATCAGGGCACAATGTCGTTGTCATAACCCTCGCGCATCTCCGCCATAGCGCGATGGCGCTTACCATTGATCCAAGCCAATCCGACGGTGGAGATCATAGAACCCGACTGTGTGAGCCATGCTGACAGAAATTTTGACCTGGTTACACGTGGTTCCTTCTGATTTGCCATTCGGAACACCTGATCATGTCGGTCGTCGAAACTTGTTGCCGTAACTATTTTTGCTGGGCGCTATGTCGCTATGGGGATTTTTCGGTTGATATGCGATAGCGACATAGCGGACAAGGCACTGTGGAACTTTTCTGACCCGCCGAATGCTGGACCCACCTCTGCAATGTGTCCTCAGGGCGTCATCGCGCTATCATAAACATCATGCATTTTCTTTATATTGCGATGGTGCCAACCGTCGATACCACTTAGATCTGTCGGCCAAAAAACTCGCGGGTTGTAGCATTAAAATATCAACTCTGAGACTAACCGTTGAATAAGCCGTGCGTTCAAATTTAAATCCTTAGCGGTAAAACCAGAGGTAACAGGGTCCTAAAATCCATAGGGACATATTCGAATCATTCATATGGGTCAAAGGAGGTCATAGGGTGACCTATGATCCCCTTTGACCCATTAATCGACAACATATGTCTGTAGGTGTCCTAAGACCCTTACAGATATATTTGAATGGTCCATGTGGGTCAAAGGGGGTCATAGGGTGACTTATGACTCCCTTTCACACATTAAATGATGACATATGTTCTTAGGGGTTCCAGTACCCATAAGGACATATTTGAATCGTTCATATGGGTCAAAGGGCATCATAGGGTGACCTATGACCCGTTTTGACCCATTAAACGACGACATATGTCCTAGGACCCCTAGGGACATATTCAAATCGTTCATATGGGTCAAACGGGGTCATAGGGTGACCTATGACTCCCTTTGAACCATTAAATGATGACATATGTCCGTAGGGGTCTTAGGAACCCTAAGGACATATTCGAATCATTCATATGAGTCAAAGGGGGTGATAGGGTGCCCTATGACCCCTTCTGTCCCATTAAATGATGACATATGTCCCTAGGGGTCTTAGGACCCATAAAGACATATTTGAATCATTCATATGGATCAAAAGGGGTCATAAGTCACCCTATGACCCCCTTTGACCCATTGAATGATGACATTTGTGCCTAAGGGTCCTAGGACCCATAGAGACATATTTGAATCATTCATATGGGTCAAACGGGGTCGTAGGGTGACCTATGACCCCTTTTGATCCATATGAATGATTCAAATATGTCCCTATGGGTCCTAAGACCCCTAGGGACATATGTCATCGTTTAATGGGTCAGAGGGTCCATAGGGACATATTCGAATCATTCATATGGGTCAAAGGGGGTCGTAGGGTGACCTATGACCCCTTTGATCCATTGAATGATGACATATGTCCCTAGGGGTCCTAGGACCCTTAGGGACATATTTGAATCGTTCATATGGATCAAAGAGAGTCATATGTCCCTTTGACTCATTGGACAACGACATATGTCCATAGGGGTCCTCGGACCCCTAAGGGCATATTCAAATTGTTCATATGAGTCAAAAGGGGTGATAGGGTGCCCTATGACCCCCTTTGACCCATTAAACAACGACATATGTTCCTAAGGGTCCTAAGACTCATAGGGACATATTCAAATCATTCATATGGGTCAAAGGGGGTCATAGGGTGCCTTATGACCCCCTTTGATCCATTGAATGACTACATATGTCCCTAGGTGTCCTAAGACACATATGAACATATTTGAATCGTTCATATGGGTAAAAGGGTGACCTATGACCCCGTTTGACCCATTGAACAATGACATATGTCCTAGGGGGTCCTAGGACCCTTAGGGACATATTCGAATCGTTCATATGGGTCAATGGGGGTCATAAGGTGACCTATGACCCCCTTTGACCCATTGAACGACAACATATGTCACTAGGGGTCCTAGGACCCCTAGGGACATATTCGAATCGTTCATATGGGTCAAAGGGGGTCATAAGGTGACCTATGACCCTCTTTGACTGATTAAATGATGACATATGTACCTAGGGGTCCTAGGACCCCTAGGGACACATTCGAATCATTCATATGGGTCAAACGAGGTCATAGGGTGACTTAGGACACCCTTTGACTCATTAAACGACAACATATGTCCCTATGGGTCCTACGACCACTAAGGACATATTCCAATCGTTTATATGGGTCAAAGGGGGTCATAGGGTGACCTATGACCCCCTTTGACCCATTAAACAATGACATATTTCTCTAGAGTTCTTAAGACCCATAGGGACATATTTGAATCGTTCATATGGGTCAAAGAAGGTCATAGAGTGACCTATGACTCCCTTTTTTCCATTAATCGATGACATATGTCCGTAGGGGTCCTAAGACCCCTAGTGACATATTCGAATGGGGCATATGGATCAAAGTGGGTCATAGGGTGACTTATGACCCCCTTTGACCCATTAAACTACGACATATTTCTCTAAGGGTTCTAGTACCTCTAAGGACATATTTGAATCACTCCTATGGGTTAAAGGGGGTCATAGGGTGACCTATGACTCTTTTTGACCCATTAAACGATGACATATATCCATAAGGGTCATAGGACCCCTAACGACATATTCATATCATTCATATGGGTCAAAGGGGGTCATAGGGTGACCTATGACCCCTTTTGACCTATTAATCAATAACATATGTCCCCAGGGGTCTTAGGACCCCTAGGGACATATTCGAATGGGTCATATGGGTCAAAGGGGGTCATAGGGTGACTTATGACCCCTTTTGACCCATTAAATGACAACATATGTCCCTAGGGGTTTTGCTACCCCTAAGGACATATTCGAATCATTCATATGGGTCAAAGGGGGTCATAGGGTGACCTATGACCCCCTTTGACCCATTAAACGATGACATATGTCCCTAGGGGTGCTAGGACCCCTAAGGACATACTCGAATCGTTCCTATGGGTCAAAGGTGGTCATAGGGTGAGCTATGACTCCTTTTGACCCAATAAACCATGACATATGTCCCTAGGGGTCATAGGACCCCTAAGGACATATTTGAATTGTTCATATGGGTCAAATGGGGTCATAGGTCCCTTTTGACCCATTGAACGATGACATATGTCCTTAGGGGTCCTAGGACCCCTAGCGACATATTTGAATTGTTCCTATGGGTCAAAGGGGATCATAAGATGACCTATGACTCTATTTGGCCCATTAAATGACGACATGTGTCCCTAAGGGTCACAGGACCCCTAAGGACATATTCGAATCGTTCATATGGGTCAAAGGTCATAGGGTTACCTATGACCCCCTTTAACCCATTAAACGATGACATATGTTCCTAGGGGTCCTATGACCCTTAGGGACATATTTGAATCATTCCTATGGGTCAAAGGGGGTCATAGGGTGACCTATGACTTCCTTTGACCCATTAAACGACGACATATGTCCTTAGGGGTCATAGGACCCCTAAGGACATATTTGAATGGTTCAATTTAGTCAAAGGGGATCATAGGGTGACCTTTGACCCATTAAATGATGACATATGTCCCTAAGAGTTCTAGGACCCCTAGGGACATATTTGAATCGTTCATATGGGTCAAAGGTGGTCATAGGGTGACCTATGACACCCTTTGACCTATTAAACAATGACATATGTCCCTAGGGGTCTTAGGACGCCTAAGAAAATATTCAAATCGCTCATATGGGTCAAAAGGGGTCATAGGATGACCTATGACACCCTTTGACCCATTAAACGATGACATATGTCCCTAAGGGTCATAAGACTCCTAAGGACATATTCAAATTTTTAAAATTGATCAAAGAGGGTCATAGGCTGACTTATGACCCCCTTTGACCCATTAAATGACGAGATATGTCCCTAGGGGTCCTAGGACCCCTAGGGACATATTTGAATCATTCATATGGGTCAAAGGGGGTCATAGTGTGACCTATGATCCCCTTTGACCCATTAAACGATGACATATGTCCCTAGGGGTCTTAGGACCCATAAGGACATATTCGAATCATTCATATAGGTCAAAGGGGGTCATAGGGTGACCTATGACTCCCTTTGACCACTTAAATGACGATATATATTCCTAGGGGTCATAGGACCCCTAAGGACATATTAAAATAGTTCAAATTGGTCACCCTGTGACCCCTTTTTACCCATTAAACGACAACATATGTCCATAGGGGTCCTAAGACCCCTAGGGACATATTCGAATTGTTCATATGGTTCAAAGGGGGTCATAGGGTGACCTATGATCCCCTTTGACCCATTAAATGACAACATATGTCCCTAGGGGTGTTGGGACCCCTAATGACATATTCGAATCGTTCATATGGGTCAAAGGGGGTGATAGGGTGCCCTATGACCCCCTTTGACCCATTCAACGACGACATATGTCCCTAGGGGTCCGAGGACACATATTGACATATTTGAATCGTTCATATGGGTCAAAGGGTGTCATAGGGTGACCTATGCACCCATTGAACAGCGACATATGTCCCTAGGGGTCCTAGGACCCATAGGGACATATTTGAATCGTTCATATGAGTCAAAAGGGGTCAGAGGGTGACCTATGACCCCCTTTGACCTATTGAACAACGACATATGTCCCTAGAGGTCCTAAGACCCCTAAGGACATATTTGAATCTTTCATATAGGTCAAAGGGGGTCATAAGCTGACCTATGATACCGTTTGACACATTAAACGACGACATATGTCCCTAGGGGTCATAGGAACTCTAAGGACATCTTCGAATTGTTAAAATTAGTCAAAGGGGGTCATAGGGTGAATTATGACCCCCTTTCACCCAATAAATGATGACATATGTCCCTAGTGGTCCTAGGACCCCTAAGGACATTCGAATCGTTCATATGGGTCAAAGTGGGTCATAGGGTGGCCTATGACACCCTTTGACCCATTAAATAATGACATATGTCCCTAAGGGTCCTAAGACCCCTAGGGACATATTCGAATCGTTCATATGAGTCAAAGGGGGTCATAGGGTGCCCTATGACCCCTTTTGACCCATTAAATGACGACATATGTTCCTAGGGGTCCTCGGACCCCTAAGGACATATTCAAATCGTTCATATGGGTCAAAGGGGGTGATAGGGTGCCTTATGACCACTTTTCACCCATTGAACGATGACATATGTGTGTAGGGGTCCTAGGACCCATAAGGACATATTCGAATCGTTCATATGGGTCAAAGGGGGTCATAGGTCATCCTATGACCCCGTTTGACCCATTGAACGACAACATATGTCCCTAGGGGTCCTAGGACTCTTAAGAACATATTCGAATCGCTCATATGGGTCAAAGGGGGTCATAGGTCACTTTTGACCCATTAAACGACGACATGTCCCTAGGGGTCATGGGACCCCTGAGGACATATTCGAATCATTCATATGGGTGAAAGGGGGTGATAGGGTGCCATATGATCCCCTTTGACCCATGAAATGATGACATATGTCCCTAGGGGTCCTAGGACCCATAGGGACATATTCGAATTGTTCATATCGGTCAAAGGGGTCCATAGGGTGACCTATGACACCTTTTGATGCATTAAATGACGACATATTTCCCTAGGGGTCCTCAGACCCCTAGGAACATATTCGAATCGTTCATATGGGTCAAAGGGTATCCTAGGGTGACCTATGATATTCTTTGACCCATTAAATGTTGAGATATGTCCTTAGGGGTCCTACGACCAATAGGAACATATTCAAATCGTTCATATGGGTCATAGGAGGTCATAGGTTGACTTATGACCCCCTTTCACCCATTAATCGACAACATATGTCCCTAGGGGTCTTAGGACCCTTAAAGACATATTCGAATGGGCCATATGGGTAAAAGGGGGTCATAGGGTGACTTATGACCCCCTTTGACCCATTAAACATTGACATATGTCCCTAAGGGTTCTAGTACCCCTAAGGACATATTCGAATCATTCCTATGGGTCAAAGGGGGTCATAGGGTGACATATGACTCTCTTTGACCCATTAAACGATGACATATGTCCCTAGGGGTCATAGGACCCCTGAGGACATATTTGAATCGTTTATATGGGTCAAAGGGCCCTATGACCCCCTTTGACCCATTAAACGACGACATATGTCTAGGACCCCTAGGGACATATTCGAATCATTCATATGGGTCAAAAGAGGTCATAAGGTGACCTATGTGCCCTTTTGACCCATTCAACGACGACATATATTCCTACGGGTCCTAGAATCTATAGGGACATTCAAATCATTCGTATGGGTCAAAGGGGGTCATAAGGTGACCTATGACCCCATTTGATCCATTAATCGATAACATATGTCTGTAGGTGTCTCAGGACCCTTACAGATATATTCGAATGGGCCATGTGGGTCAAAGGGGGTCATAGGGTGACTTATGACCCCCTTTGACCCATTAAATGATGACATATGTCCTTGGGAGTTCTAGTACCCGTAAGTACATATTTGAATCATTCATATGGGTCAAATGGGGTCATAGGGTGACCTATGACCCTTTTTGACCCATTAAACGATGACATATGTCCTTAGGGGTCCTAAGACCCCTAATGACATATTCGAATCGTTCATATGGGTCAAATTGGGTCATAGGGTGACCTATGACCCCCTTTGACCCATTAAATGATGACATATGTTCACAGGGGTCTTAGGACCCCTAAAGATATATTCGAATCATTCATATGAGTCAAAGGGGGCGATAGGATGACCTATGACCCCCTTTGACCCATTAAACAATGACATATGTCCCTAGGGGTCTTAGGACCCATAGGGACATATTTGAATCGTTCATATAGGTCAAAGGGGATCATAGGATGACCTATGACCCCCATTGACCCATTAAACAATAACATTAGTGCCTAGGGGTCTTAAGACCACTAGGGACATATTCGAATTGTTCATATGAGTCAAAAATGCTTTAACTCATTGAACGACAACATATGTCCCTAGGGGTCCTAGGACCTCTAGGGACATATTTGAATCGTTCATATGGGTCAAAGAGAGTCATAGGTCCCTTTGACCCATTGAAGGACGAAATATGTCCCTAGAGGTCCTGGGACCCTTAAGGACATATTTGAATCGTTCATATGCATCAAAGGGGGTGATAGGGTGCCCTATGACCCCCTTTCACCCATTAAACGATGACATATGTCGCTAGGGGTCCTAAGACCCATAGGGACATATTTGAATCGTTCATATGGGTCAAAGGGGGTCATAAGGTGCGCTATGACCCCCTTTGACCCATTGAACAACGACATATGTCCTTAGGTGTCCTAAGACACATAGGGACATATTTGAATTGTTCATATGGGTCAAAGGGGGTCATAGGGTGACCTATGACCCTTTTTCACCCATTGAATGATGACATATGTCCCTAGGGGTCCTAGGACCCCTAGGGACATATTTGAATCGTTCATATGGGTCAAAGGGGGTCATAAGGTGACCTCTGACTCCTTTTGATCCATTGAACGACGACATATGTCCCTAAGGGTCCTAAGACCCCTAAAGACATATTCGAATCATTCATATGGGTCAAAGGGGATCATTGGTTGACCTATGACCCTCTTTGACCCATTGAATGATGACATATGTCCCTAGGGGTCCTAGGACCCCTAGGGACATATTCGAATCGTTCATATGGGTCAAACGGGGTCATAGGGTGACTTAGGACACCCTTTGACTCATTAAACGATGACATATGTCCCTACAGGTCCTACAACCCCTAGAGATATATTCATATCTTTCATATGGGTCAAAGGGGGTCATAAGGTGACCTATGACCCCCTTTGACCCATTAAACAATGACATATGTCCCTAGGGTTCCTAGGACCCATAGGGACATATTTGAATCGTTCATATGGGTCAAAGAGGGTCATAGAGTGACCTATGACCCTTTTTGTTCCATTAATCGATGATATATGTCCCTAGGGGTCCTAGGACCCCTAGTGGCATATTCTAATGGGGCATATGGGTCAAAGTGGGTCATAGGGTGACTTATGACCCCCTTTGACCCATTAAACTATAACATATTTCTCTAGGGGTTCTAGTACCCCTAAGGACATATTCGAATCATTCCTATGGTTCAAAGGGGGTGATAGGGTGACCTATGACTCCTTTTGACCCATTAAATGATGACATATGTCCTTAAGGGTCATAGGACCTCTAAGAAAATATTTGTATCATTCATATAGGTCAAAGGGGGTCATAGGGTGACATATGACTCTCTTTGACTCATTAATCGATGACATATGTCATTAAGGGTCCTAGGACCCCTAGGGACATATTCAAATGGGCCATATGGGTCGAAGGGGGTCATAGGGTGACTTATGACACCTTTTGACACAGTAAATGACAACATATGTCCCTAGGGGTTCTAGTACCCCAAATAACATATTCAAATCATTCATATGGGTCACAAGGGGTCATAGGGTGACCTATGACCCTCTTTGACCCATTAAACGACGATATATGTCCCTAGGGGTCCTAGGACCCTTAGGGACATATTCGAATCGTTCCTATGGGTCAAAGGGGGTCATAAGGTGACCTATGACTCCCTTTGACCCAATAAACCATGACATATGTCCTTAGGGGTCAAAGGACCCCTAAGGACATATTCGAATCGTTCATATGGGTCAAATGGGGTCATAGGGTGACCTATGACCTCCTTTGACCCATTAAATGATGGCATATGTCCCTAGGTGTCCTAGGACCCCTAGGGACATATTCAAATCATTCCTATGGGTCAAAGGGGGTCATAGGGTGACCTATGACTCTCTTTGACCCATTAAATGACGACATATGTCCCTAGGGGTCATAGGACCCCTAAGGACATATTTGAATCGTTCATATGGGTCAAAGGTCATAGGGTTACCTATGATCCCCTTTGACCCATTAAATGAAAACATATGTCCCTAGGGGTCCTAGGACCCCTAGGGACATATTCAAATCGTTCCTATGGGTCAAAGGGGGTCATAGGGTGACCTATGACTCCCTTTGACCCATTAAAGAACGACATATGTCCCTAGGGGTCATAGGACCTCTAAGGACATATTTGAATTGTTCAAATTGGTCGAAGGGGGTCATAGGGTGACCTATGACCCCCTTTGACCCATTAAACGATGACATTTGTCCCTAGGGGTTGTAGGACCCCTACGGACATATTTGAATCGTTCATATGGGTCAAAGGGGGTCATAGGGTGACCTATGACACCCTTTGACCCATTAAATGAAGACATATGTCTCTATGGGTCCTAAGACCCCTAAGAACATATTCGAATTGCTCATATGGGTCCAAAGGGGTAATAAGATGACCTATGAGACTCTTTGACCCATTAGACGATGACATATGTCCCTAGGGGTTATAGGACCCCTAAGGACATATTCGAATTGTTCAAATTGGTCAAAGGGGGTCATAGGTTGACTTATGACCTCTTTTGACCCATTAAATGACAAGATATGTCCCTAGGGGTCCTAGGACCCCTAGGGACATATTTGAATCGTTCATATGGGTCAATGGGGGTCATAGTGTGACCTATGACCCCCTTTGACCCATTAAACAATGACATATGTCCTTAGGGGTCTTAGGACCCATAGGGACATATTCGAATCATTCATATGGGTGAAATGGGGTCATAGGGTGACCTATAACCCCCTTTGAACCATTAATCGACGACATATGTCCCTAGGGGTCCTATGACCCCTGGAGACATATTCGAATGGGCCATATGGGTCAAAGGGGGCATAGGGTGACTTATGACCCTCTTTGACCTATTAAACGATGACATATGTCTCTAGGGATTCTAGTACCCCTAATGACATATTCGAATCGTTCTTATGGGTCAAAGGGGGTCATAGGGTGACCTATGACTTCCTTTGACCCATTAAATGATGACATATGTCCCTAAGGGTGATAGGACCCCTAAGGACATATTTGAATCGTTCATATGGGTCAAAGAGGGTCATAGGGTGACCTATGAACCGCTTTGACCCATTAAATGATGACATATGTTCCTAGAGGTCCTAAGACCCATAGGGACATATTCAAATCGTTCATATGGGTCAAATGGGGTAATAGGTCACCATTGAATGATGACATATGTCACTAGGGGTCCTAGGACCCCTGAGGACATATTTGAATCGTTCATATGGGTGAAAGGGTGTCATAGGGTGACCTATGACCCCCTTTGACCCATTGAACGATGACATATGTCCCTAGGGGTCTTGGGACCCATAGGGATATATTTGAATCGTTTGTATGTATATGGGTTAAAAAATGAAAGGATATATATATACTATTTATACTATTTTATGATAATAATAATAATAATATAAATAAACATTTAATATTATTATTATTATATCTATAATAATAATAATAATACTATTATAGCTATAATAATTATATATATTAATACTATATTGTAGCATAATAATAATAATATAAATAAACACTAAATATTTACACTATTATATCTATAGTAATAATATTAATACTATTATAGGTATAATAATCATATTGATACTATAGCTATATTAATACTATATATTAATATTTCTATATATTAATACTATTATATATTAATACTATTGATACTTTATATTAATACTATTATACTATTGATACTATTATATATTAATACTACTATACTATTCGCTTAGTAATAAACCAAAGTCAGTTTTTCTCCAATGATTTTCATAATATTAATATAATTATCGCAAAGGAGGGAAATTATAGCAAGTTTTTCCCCCAAAAATTCACTTTACATAATCAGATATCCGATTTTACTAGCACCAATTCCCAATAATTTCCTGTCCCTGCAGACCTGACAACATCACTTTTTCACTTCTATTTTCACGAGTTTTGAAAAAAATCGCGTTTTGGGGCCCAACTAATAAAAAAAAATTCAAAAATATATTTTTAGGTGTTCGAATTTGTCATCTGAATGGGGAACAGTAGTCATCGAAAGGATAAGTGCAAAAGGAAGATATCCAATGAAGACACTGCGGCATATAGGGAAAGGGACAAAATGGAACACCGAAGAAGAAGACAAGGTATGCCTAATATCAGTCAAGTTGACGATGAATTAATCAAAGGTGAAATCATAGAATCAGATAATGAATATGTACAGTTGGGGAATGAAAATGTACCTATCGAAAACGATAATGCCAAAATTAAAAATTTGGAGAATGAAAATTTTGAAGAAGAAATGCCACCAAGTCATAATCCAAATTGCATAATTGACCATGTCGAAGATGACAATGCACATGAACCTAATGCAAAAATAACCTTACATATCTCCTAGTTATAATTGACATGAAGGTTCTAAAACACCAAAATGGATAATTGAAATTGATGAAATAATTATTACTAGTTTGGAAGGATAAAAATCAGAAAGAACCATTCGGTTATGAGCTTCAAGACTATATCAAATTTTTTTCGGCAACAAGACAGTGGTAGAGCAATGTCAACTTTTCATGCACTTATTAAAGACGCAAAAGATGAGACCTATGCTTTCCAAATTGAAGATTCATGTCAATAAAAGGTTGGAAAGAAATGCCATTATCGTGAAGAATCTTTTTAGTGCTCTCAATAGCATTGAGAAAAATAGCAGAGAGAAGGATAATAGAGGATCTCGAAAGGTCATTACAACCTCTTTGGTAAGTCATCATTTGAGAAAGGGTAGATATATGAGACAAACTTGTATTGATTTGAATCTAAATCGTACTACTTTGAGAAGAGCACTTAGTCGACCAGAGAAAATTGATGATCTTCTTCAAAATGAAACATGGGCATTTGGTGGAGACTTCCACATTTTGATAAGAAGCTATTTGACGATGAGAAAGAAGAAATTACACAATTTTGGCACTCTAACTCACGAGTATCACCCAATGCTAAAGATGTCTTAAAGTTGAGAATTGGCATCAGAGACCACATGCCACATCCTAAACACCATTTAGAGGTAAGTCAAACTATGTTTTTCAAACAATTTAGAGAGAGTCATCCAAGTCTTCATATATCAAAAAGGGATTTTGAATCTTTGAAGCCATTTTATTGTGTGCCACTCAAAATTTGAAATACATGTTGTTGCAAATATCATGTTGAGTTTTCTATGCACCATGAACTATTACGCTCCATCTGTTCTACTTTGCATAGTAAAGAAATGTTGGAGGATTGTGGGATTAGTGGGCTTCCAAAATCATCAAGAGACTTGCTAGATCAACTCTTATGTGGTAGAATTGATGGTTGTTCCTTTTATAGAAATGCTTGCTTAAATGAGAAGTGTTCAGAATGTGGTGGCTTATCCAAGTTTGACACATGTTTTCATGAGGGGTGTGAACAAGATCTTGGAAAGACAATATTGAAAAAAAGGGTATGCGAAATAGTGAAATACACATTGAAGAGTGGGAGTGAGAGCTCTAGATGTGAATTGGTTGGAAAACATATCAGTGTGGCTAATTTTATTTCAGATTTCAAGGAAAATCTTTTTTACAAGTATGCAAGACATAGTCACAGGTCTCAATGGTTGGATCAACAATTTAGAACGTGTAAGGAGACTTTTCCCATTGGCACTATTATATCAGTTGTTGATTTTGCTAAGAACTACACATTGCAACCTCAAAATGAGACACAATCTCAGTATTACAACTCAATTCAGATTGCAATTTTTGTTCACATAACATATAGACATGCCCCTGATAGTGCGAAAGATAATCAAAAGATTATTAGAGAGTATCATTTTTTTATGAGTGATAATAGATCTCACTCTCACGAGTTTGTGCAACATTGTTGTGAAATTTTTTTTGATTTCTTACATGAGCATGCAATTGCTATGGATAGATATATCATTTGGTCAGATAACTATACAGGTCAATTCAAGAATGCTCACATGTTTTATTGGTTGTGTAGGATGCACGTAGAGAGGGGTGCCTCATATTTGGAGTTCTTTTGAGTCTGGCCATGGAAAATGGGAACATGATGGAGTAGGGGCATGTGTGAAGAGAGATCTAGTTAAGGAGCAACTGAAGATTTCAACAGCAGAGCTTCTTGATGCTTGTAGCATTGTTGATTGGTGTAGTTTAGCATTATCACAGGGGGGGACTCTTGATTCAGTGGTAAGTAGGTTCTTTTGGTTGGTTGAGGAAGGGTCCATAGGTGATAGATCAGATTGTGCTATAGTGAGAGACTCATCAAAAATGCATTCATTTTGAAGCTCTAATTCTAGTACATGGACCATTTGGACATGACAACTAGCTTGTTTTTGTTGTACGTGTTTTCAGTGTGATTGGGATCACTATGAGTCAAGTGAGTGGGTGGACACATGGGCTCCACATTATCTTACTCCATTGTCTATCATACCCTCTATCAAAAATGATGACATGGAAAGTTCACTTGAGCATAACCATCTATCAGATCTACTTTAGCTAGGACATGTCTTTGCATTGGTTGCACCATAGGGGAATGATGAGAAATCCGATTATTGGTTAGCACATTGTGTAAGAGGCAAACAAAAACTTGCACAACCAATTACAGATGATGATGGATTCACATATCCTACTGGTTCAGTGGTTTTTGCTGGAACATGGCTGCAGACATACATGCTTAGAAAGAACGAAATTCTTGCATTTGAAGACTATTAGAAGCACAAATTAATTCTCATATATTCGCATCTTATTATAGCAACAAATGTAAAGTTATTGAAGCATCAAGGAAGACCAAAAGTAAAAGAACTTTTTACTATTGCTAATGCTGATCATGAAGCCCTGTTGGAGACCCTAAAATAGAGAGAGGACCCTATTGGAATACTTGACTAGGTATATATACTTCTTATGTTATTTTCTTCATAACGATTTAATGAATTGATGATTATCTTGTTTAATACAATAAGTTACTAATTTTTTTATGATATTGGAATGTAGGTACATCATGAAAAGTTGGAGGGGGTTGGTATTGGGGAGAATTTTAAAAATTTATGATGTATTATGATGTAAAATGTGTACTTTTTTTGTATATGGTTTTTGTATTTTCGTAGGTTCTTTGTAAGGAATTATAAGAGAAAGATATTGAACAAGTTCTTGAAAATCATATTTGCATGTGATACAAGGCTATAAGGACAATTTTAAGAGCATTTATAACTATATGAAAGATAATTGCATGCAGATATCTTATTAAAAATTTGGTTTTTCCCTTATTTGACATAAAGCTGACATTATGATTATTAAAACTATTTTTATCAAACTAATCAAATAAGAAAAATCTTGAAAGTATGGATGAACAATTAGAATACTTGATTTCTTCCATTTTGCAACCAATCATAGCATTTGAAAGCATAAAGAGTCATAATATTGTATAATGTTTTGAAAGACTTTCATATTGAAAATTTATATGAAGAACATTTGGGATAAGCCATGAAATCCATGAAAGAAGATAGCATGTAGGATACACAATTAAAGCCAATAAGCAAGATAGCACATGCATAATGACATGATATGAAGTTGGATATGAAGGCTATGAGTGAATGAGAAAGTAAAATAGGGAATCTCATGGATAAGATAATGGTTTTCACCAAGGAACATTTTTTATCTTCTTTTCTATTTTTTAAAAAAAATTTAAAAATAGGTCAACTATTTTCAAGTTAGATAGTGTTCCTAAAGGAAAGATAAGTTATGATAAGCCAAGACCATAGATAAGTATGCTCAATGATGTTGATAGGGTGAAGGAAGTGAGATGATAGTAGGATAAGAGTTCATTCCTTGGAAGGATTGTATGAGTATGGATAGTAGTTAAGTATAGCTTTGAAAACATTGCATAAGGGTAGGTGACAAAGTGCAGAAGATCAACATTTACACACACCTTGGAGGGTTTTTGAATGATGGAGGAATCATGGGGGAAATGGATCAAGGTTTAGATGTATGAGCTGGTAGGACAATGTTAGAAGAATATTGATTGGAATATTTGTAAGCTTTTGAGAAAGATGTTTCGAAGAAAATGGAGTAGAAGCCTTTGGAATATTGAATGTCAACTTAGATTTATGTTCAATATTAAAGTCTTTCAAGAGAGACTTTGGAGAGCTAGAATTAGAAAGTGTAGGAGAAGGTTTGAAGACTTTAGATTAGATAGATAAGGACCAAGCATAGAATTACGAAATGCAAAGGGATAGTGACTAGGGATTTCAACATCTTTAGAGTGAGTAGCATGACCAAAGTCATCAATAGATTCATGAGTACCTTTTATAGGAGAAAGACCTTTGATAGGAGTGTTTAAATCTTGAGCATAGTTTTGAAGTGGATATGGAGAAGTATAACATGAGGGGACACTTTGATCTTGAGATCTTTCTTTATATAGCATAGAAAGATCACTTTTCCCATAAGTTTTAGTAAGCTCAATGGAGGTAGTGGAAATGGTATCCTCATCATATGTAGGAGGTGGGTACCACACAAGATATAGAAAGGTGAAATTTTGGATGAGATGAAAAGGTGTTTGATCTTGATCTTTATTTATATATTTTTCCTTTTGAGAGTCATCTTGATATGGAGCACCTTCTAAGGACAAGGGAAAATGTGAGGTGTACATGATAGAATCTTAAAACAATAATGCAGGATTAGCTAAAGTGGGCATAGTAATCATAGTATTGCATGAATGTTGAGGATCTTTAGTCTTAGTAGCATGGAAAAGGTTTGCAAACAAGTGAATTTTAGCTTGATTTTCTTTTAGTTGTAGCCCTTGAGGGTACACATGGTCTATATGGAAAGAATTAGGTTCTTTGTTTGGTGCAGGCATTTTCAAAAGCTTTGACATTTTAGGAGGTTCATTAGTGTTATAAGAAGTGAAGGTGTCAAGGAAATCATCACTTGACATAGGTTCATCAGCATGATCTTGTGACACATGAGTCATTAGAGTTATCAAGAATCCCATCATAAATGAGATCTTCGATTTTATGTTTCAACACTATGGAATCTTTAGTTTTATGAAATTTTCTTCCATGGAAGTGGCAATAATGATAATTTCTCCACCATGGAGGTTTGATTTTGGGTTCATAAGGTCTAGAGTTGTCTAGTAATGTGATGGATTCATTATCAAGAAGTGTTTGCAAGATGTTATCATGAGAATCTTCCAATGGAGTAAAAGTTCTCTCAAAAATTTCTCCATGATAATTTTGTTGTTTCTTAAGTGAATAGAATGCATCCATGTCTTCATCACTATCTTGGTCAATGATAGGTCCATAATGAAAGTTTGGCATAGGCTCAAAGGAGGTATCACTTGATTGTTCTCTAAAGAGGTCTTTAGATCTAGAAGATGAAGATATTTGATGTCTTGGCATAGAATATGTAGAACTTGAAGAAGATGGCCCCTGTGTATGTAAAGGTCTTAAGGGATATTAATTTAAGAATGCAATATTCTCCTCTAACTTTTTCTCAAGTTTAGAATTGATTTCTATCATGTGCTTAGAGAGATGAAGGTAAGAAAGATTATTTGTCTCTTCTAGCTCTTTGTATTGAACATATAGATCTTGAAACTCTTTAGTGGCATGGAGGATATCATGATCATCTAAATTTGGTTGAGGTTTGGTAGCACAAGGTTTGAATACCATAGTGGTAGATAGATAATAAAGCATGAAGGAGACTAGAGGAAGCTAATAAGGTGACACAAGATAACTTGATGTCCAAACTAGAGAGGTAGAGTGTTCACATGTCAAAGAGAGGTAGAAATGAATGAGTGAATTGTCAAAAAAATTGTCCAAGCAGGTTACAACACTAGTGACTCAAGTTGAGAGCTACGAAAAAATTCCAAATAGCAATGTAGATAAAGAAAGAGAGATGACAAGTGAACAAATTTAAGTGTAGTCAATAGATCAAGGAAACCATTTAGTGAAAGAAATTCTTAGTATGCATATCATAGACCATGAAGTTAGAAAATGCCAATAGCTCTAAGACCAAAGAGCCATTTTAAGCATGTTCAAGCACTAGAGACATAGAAAATCAAAGTCAATTTATGAAAGTCCCCTTAGCAAAAAATGCAAACAAATATTTGCACTTGATGTTTTGACTTGGCTGAAAAAGTTTGACAATAATTGATAATATTGCAAGCTTGATGTTCAAAAGCAATTTTTTTTCCAAGAAAGATAGTGACACATGGAGTAGTCTTCAAACAATCAAGCAAGGCACAAATCAACCTTTCATGATACAAGTCAAAGGGGTCAACCTTTCTTGACAACTTTTCAAAATCTAACTCCTAATGGCTACAAGTTAGTGCCATTAGCTCCGAGTGGGTGGGTGAACCGTAGTGACACCCTTGTTCCAACCATGGAGACCCTCTATCATCCATGGCCACCCCATACCAAGGAGTCCCCAAGGTTCTCTAAGTGCATTTTGAGGTCGATCTTCTGAGGGTCATAACTCGGAGCTCGTGAGTGTATATGAGCAATGTTAGTATGCTAATAGAAACCAAATTTAAATAAAGCTTCTACAAACTAAACAAAATTCATAAACTTCAAGATAGACTAAGATGAGCTCTCAATTGAGAATATGAACCATTAATGGGCTCTCTCAATGAGAAGCTCTCTTGTTGAGTAGCTTTGTCTAAATAGATAGGATGTATGCTCAAGCTTTATGCTTCAAAAAGGGCTTCAAATGGAGTTGGAATTTGGGTGTGAGTGTATGGTTTTGATGTAAAATGGCTTCTCAAAATTGCATTATGACTTTACTTCATGGATTGTGTTATTTTGCAAAGGGGAAGGATCCAATTTATAGGCAAGAGGCTTGAGGGATTGAGGGCTAAGATGCAAGGATGGGAAAAAGCTCATGGAGGGCTTAGATTGCATGAGAGGAGAGCACATGGATTGTGCTTCCTTACAACCAATCAAGGAGTGACACATGTCACATGGTGAGAGGATGGAGGAAAGGGGAAGGATGAGTCAACAAAGGAGGCTAAAGGGATAAAATATTCATAAAGACCCTTCATAAGTGCTTTGTAAGAACATTTATGACTTTGTGGGCTTTATAAAGTTTTGTGGTTGAAGATATTTGTGAGAGATACCTTGAAATTCGAATTTGAGGGTTTAGGGAGGTTTTAAGCTTGCTTAGGGTTGTAAAAATGATTAGAGGAAGGGTTAGAGATGGCTTAGGACTAGGCAAGTGGATGGCAAGTGGATTGCAATTAATGAGGGTGGGTGAAGGAGGAGATATTTGTTAACTTTGGCTTGAGTTAGCAAGTCTTAACCCATGTTTAGGGAATGTGACAAGGTTAGGAGGGGATTAGGATTAGGGCTAAAGACATCTTCTAGAAGAGTCTAGGCTTTGGATGAGGATGAAGACTTTCTAGAAGAGTCTAGAACTTCCTAGGATAAGATTTTATGAAATAAATAAAGTTTTATTTATTTCAAGGGTTTGGGTTGAGGAGATATTTATTAAAATATTTTTAATAAACATAAGGATTAATAATTAATCTTGATTAAATATTTTGAGTTGGGATTAGGGGTAGGAAATGATGAGATTAGCCTTTAATTGAAATTAAAGAAGGATTAGAAGATTTTGGAAGAGGTTATTGGTCTTAAGGAAATTAGCCAACTTTTGGGAAAAAAATTAATTAATTATTTATTTTGGGATTTTTGGTCAATTTATTAATTAAATAATTAATAAATAAGGAAATAATGTTTAAATAAGATTTAAACATTTTTGGGAGGGATTCCTTAATTAAATATTTTTAATTAAGATAAAGGGATTTAATGGCATAAAAATTAATTAATAATTAATTAATAAATGATGATGTCATTAGGACTTTTTTCAGAAAATAAAAATAGTTTATTTTCTAAAGGATTTTTAAGTGTCTACAGTGAGGGCTATCGATAAACTATCAAATACTATAGGACGCTGATGTTGAAGCCTAAAATAACCTATCTCATTTTTGAGAGATCACATTCTATTTGGATTTGGCACAACGATCTTGCTCGATGCCAAAACTCGTAGTGTGCCTCAATTCATAGGTGCACCACAGCGTAACTTTGAAACCGCTGATCTTGGCATCGAATCGTCAGTGCCATTAGCTCCGGATGGGTGGGTGAACCCTAGTCACACCCTTGTTTTGGCTACGGAGACCATCCATCATTTGCGGCCACCCCGTATCGAGGAGTCCCCAAGGTTCTCTAAGCGCATTTTGAGGTCGATCTTTCGAGGGTCATAACTCAGATCTTGTGAGGGCTATCGATGAACTGTCAAATGCTATAGGACGGTGACATTGAGGCCTAAAATAACCTATCTCATTTTTGAGAGATCACATTCTGTTTGGATTCAGCACAACGATCTCTCTCAATGCCAAAACTCACAGTGTGCCTCAGTTCATAGGTGCACCACAACGTAACTTTGAAACCGCTAATCTTGGCATTGAATTGTCAGTGCCATTAGCTCTGGATGGGTAGGTGAACCCTAGTCACACCCTTGTTTTGGCCACGAAGACCATCCATCATTTGCGGCCACCCCATACCGAGGAGTCTCCAAGGTGCTCTAAGTGCATTTTGAGGTCGATCCTTCAAGGGTCATAACTCAGAGCTCATGAGGGCTATCAATGAATCGTTAGAGGAGACAAGTTTGTAAGGATGGAGTGGCTTAGTGTTTTTTCTGAAATAAGTTAGTGGGAAGGCTTTATTAGAGGGTCTTGGCCAAACTAGTGGAGTGTTTTCCCACTCTCTAATTTTAGAGACAGTTAGGTTTTGGAGGGAGATTAGGGGAGCTCTACTACAACTATCCTTACCCTAGCTTGGACCAAGGTTGGTATCTCAAACTTGCTTCTTTTCCATTTCTTTCTTTTAGCATGGTTAAGCAAATATGCAAGTGTGGAGTTTATCAATGGAGTATGCATTGCATTGCATTGTGGAGTAGCATTCATGTGAGTGCTCGAATGGTGTTCATTCCATGTAGATTAGTGTGACACCATTGTGCATCTTGTTGTATTGTGTGGAGTATTGTGAGTATGAGGTTTGGATTTTGTCTATTTCCTTGTTGTAATATGGGTGTTGATATGTGTTGTAAAAATGTGATGTGGTCTTGAAAATTTCTTGTTTTATTTCTACTTGGTTTTGTTTTCTTGTTTTGTGCTTGAGTATTGTTATGGGTGTGGGACTTACACTCACCCTTGTGGGAAGAGAAGAGAAGTCTAGGGTGAAGGGCTCAAGTTGGGTTTGAAAAATGTATTGAGAACCTTGGAGTATGGGTTCCATTGTATGCCATAACATTTCATATCTTGCTGGGGTGATAAGGAAAGTATGGTGTAGAAAGGAAGTTTGAGGAGTTACAGTTGATGGTAGTGGGTTTGGAGGAGGAAATGTGGAGGCCCCGAGAGGGCATTAAATTGTTGATTTATGATAGCCCTAAGAGGGCATGAAATTTTCTGAATTATGATAGCCCCGAGAGGGCATGAAATTTTTTTATTGTAGATATGGATTGGTATGGCAAGTCTCCATTTTAGAATAAACCTTCACCCTATGTTTATGGTTCCATCTGTGAAGCCATTGTGAAATAGCCTTGGGGGTAAATTGTTAAGGTTTGAAATGTAATGTTTATGCATTGAAAGATTGTATGTGTATCCCAGTTTGAGCCTTGTTCCTTAGCGCGGGGGTGGTCTCTTTGAGGCCTATGGTTGGGTGGAAAGCACCCATGGTCCTTGTTATTTTGTTGTGTTGCATATGCAGATTTGTGTCCAAGAGAGCAATGGAAATGGCTTGGAATGATAATCTTGCAGATTGATGTTGGATGAGAAAACTTGACATTGTGCCTTCACTTGTGAAGGATGATTCACCAGCTTGTTCATGTTCTCAATGATCATATTGGACAATGTTCATGCTACTCATTGTCCATATCTTTCAATGTTCCTGTTCCTTATGATTTTGAAAAGTCCCTTATGTTGCCCCATTGTGATGGAAGGAGATTGTATCATTGTTACCTAATGTATGTGTAGAGGAAATAATTGATAAGGTTGTATATACATGTTTCATTTGGAGTTTATATTGTTATGAAAGCATTGATATGAGTCACAAATTTGCTTTGACATCATTGTTATCATTTGAAAATGTGAAAGAAATTTTTCTCGTTGTGGTATTGTAAATGACTAGTTGATAATAACAATCCATAGATGTTATGTGATACCATTGATTGTATAAATTTAAAACTTAGTAGATTGCTTACAATCTTGTTGTGCACTCAATAATTTGGAAGGAAAATTTTATGTTCATATCACATGCATGGATAACATTGATTTTAATTACCAAGCTTAATGCAATTCTAAGCAAGCAAATCATCAAATTAATTTCATGATATAACAAAATGAAGTTTTTTTTAAGAGAAGACATAATAAAATCTATGAGATACATTGCTATAGCCATGCATTTTCCTCTTTGGAAAATGTATGGTAAAGGCAAATAAATCCCTTCCTTAATATAGAGCAATAAAATATTAAAGAATATTCCCAGATTCTAGACTGCTATCCAATAAAAATAAAAACAATAATAGCATATAGAGACTAATGAGTGTCCTAGACTAATATATTTCCTAAGTGACAGAATGGTACACATTACAATCTTGTGACCTCTAAGTCACATCCAACACTCAAATAATGAATTAGTAATTAAATAAATAAAGGCATATTAGTGTGCATGTTAGAGAATATGAAAAATTTAAATATTTAACTCAAAAATAAAATAAAAGCCAAGATTGATCTTGACCGCCCTTCTAGAGTAGCCCCCAACATTTCCTAAGCCATCATAATGGAAAAAATTTTCTCCACTCCCCAAGGCATATTGTTAAATCTGACATTTATTTTGACATGTCATGTCAAAAATTTTATCCTTGAGCTTGCCTCCTTGAAAAGGGGTTTCATCCTCATTAATATACTTGGGTGCATAGGAGAAAGGGTTTATGTCACATCCTTGTCTTATGCACTAGTCGTCCCCTCCTTGCAGCAGTGGTCACGTGTTCCCAAGCATAGGTAGTCGACTTGAAATTTCTTGCAGTAGTGGTCATGTGTTCCCAAGCATAGTAGTCGACTTGAAATTAAGGGGGAGTGGGATAGCAATCCCAAGGGATTTTTACTTAGGAGAATGCCAAGTTGACATTTAATATAACTTGTTCACATTAGGATTGTTGATTGGAGGAATGAGAAAAAGATGTCCTAAGGCTTGGATTAGTCAAAATTCTGCACATGACCCACGTGGGACCTTGTGGGGACCACGTGTAGGAAGAAATGTGGCCTTGGTAAGAGTTAGGGAATGATGAGGATTTAAGATAGATAGGAGATTCACCCTTTAGATTTGTTTTTTTTTTTATCAAATAATTATTTAATCATTTCAAGTCTTGAATAGAGGATAATAACACTTAGTGTATTTGAGATTAGTTTAAGGGTAATGTTTATATCAAGGGGCTCATTTAGAAACATGTAACAATTAAACCATATGGTAATGGAAAAGCTCAATATAGGAAAATAAATTAAATGAAATAAATAAGTTTACGAGAATGCATATATAATTGAACATGATGTTAAGTATGGAGGGTTTAATTAAATTAGTGTTAAGACTATAAATTAGGATAGTTGGATGTACATATAATAGGGTTAATATGAAGTAAGTTGTCGAAATGATGGGATTGGAGAATCAAGGATAAGGATGGATGATGGATTAAAATAATAACTCAAATCTAGTTTTATCTAGTCAATAAAGCACATTGATAGATAAGAGTTACTAGATAGAATTGAATGCATGACAAACCTGTGTAGATGTTGGATTTAATGTCAAGTGAATTTTATATTTGGCTTGAGGGAATGTTAGTTAGATAATGAATGTTGTGGATTCGATTGAAGATATTAGTAGAATATCAAAGTCGATAAAATATAAATACCAATTTGAAAATGTAGTGTAGGAATAAAGCATTAGTTAGCTAGTATGTAATAATGGTCAATAAGCATGTCATTAGAGGTAGCTCGTCAGCTCATGTACCCTATGTATAATTAATGATAATATGATTCATGTACACCATATTTTACTATGTTAGTTGCATGAAATGATGAATACATATATGTCAAAATGACAAGCTATGTTATATACAAACCTTATTTATATGCTTGCACCTAATCCTTGCATAAACAATTCATCTAACAAATTTAAATTGACACACTCAATACGATGGTGTAGTAGGATGTGTTTAAATACAGATCATGAATTATTATTGAGTTAATTACTTTGAATTGGCCCTTATACTTACTAAGAGTTCCTCATTTTATGTGCTTACTAATTCGTACTATGAAACTACTTTGAATCTTAACATGCTTTGATAATAATAATATTGATAGTGAGAAAGTGAGGTTATGGTGAATAATTAGATGTAATAATGTAAAAAGTAAATGTAATAGTATAGTAATTATAGTAATTAAAATAGTAAATGTAAAAGCATGGCAATGTAGATAGATTAGTTATTAGTTGATGAGCTAGATAGTTAGTAATTGTCTTTTGTTAGAGTGAGTTTAATTTATGTATTGAAATAGTAATTTTGTGTTTAGGAAACTGTAGTGAGTGCTAGTTTGGTGAGGAAGCAATGTTGATAGAATGCACAAGGATGACTAAATAGAGTAAAGAGGGAGAAAATGACTTAGTATTAGTCCAATCTTCTAGAGGACCTGTAACCAGTAAGATATGGATGTAAGCACATGATACACGTTTGGCACATAAAACAAATTGTTTATTCCATAAGTTGCATAACTAATGTGTTGAATGATGGATACTATCAATGCAAGTGGCCCCTTCTCCATCATGTAGACTTCGAAGCTACCTTTGGGGCATATCTTTTCTAATTTCCAATGGTTAGATCCGATATAGTGTGGTAGATAAGTGCACATTTTCTTATTTGACTAAGGGTGCTCATGTGATGAGTCCTAAATCTAAATTCTCTAGATACATGTGTTTAATTGATTAAGATATGCTACACTTCCACACCATATAGTAATTGTCACATTAATATATATTGTAATGATTAATGAATGTGTGTACATTGGTAATGGGGATAATAAGTAATTCTGATCCCCTTCCCTTACATGCTAGAATCACGACCTAGTCCATATGATACAACCGATAGACCCTAATAGAATATTAGTATCAGAGGCTTGTTAGGATATGAATTACCTCACTAATTTATGAGTGTTGTATCTTGAACTTTCTCATTTGATTCGTGACGCTAACTTGAACTAGACTGTCATCCAATCTATTTGAAAACCACCTGTGACTAAAATGTTACAACCGGATGACACTATCCACATGAGTCTTGAACTCCTATTCAATGATAAAATTGTTTTACAATATGTAATTTCTTATGCGACTTCATAAGCTACAAAAAAAATAAAAAATTATTTTGTTTTTACTACTAAAATTTAGGGCATGACACATGATCCATGATAAATTGAACAATACTAGATACTAAATTAATATGTATATCATTGTGCACATAAATGACAAAAATATATATCAAAATACATGTATCCATAGACAAAATTTTACACAAATATATATCAAAGATCATGTATCCATAGACAAAGTACTCAAATATATATCAAAATACATAGATCCATATACAAAATGTGGCTGATCATGCCATCAGAATGTGTGTAATATCAATGTTTCTGTATACAATGTGGCATATGCCATCTCAAAATGTCTCATTATGCATCCTACCAAAACTATACTATCCTAGGGTGCTGGTGGATGATCAAAATGCAGCCTCTTCGCTACACTAGGTGGATCGGATGCTTCCTACATAAACAAAAAAGGAAAAACCAAAGTTAGACTACTAAATTTATATGATTCTACGTATCTAACATTGAATTACTCAAATGCATAATGATATTTTCCATAATGGACATTAATACTATCAAAATTTCATAATAAATACCTCTCTTTTCGACCTCCTGCATCGATCAGGAGTCCTCTCGTATTTCCTCGGCAATGCTGGTATCTCTCTGATTATGGGCTGTATATGTTCAAATACCTTTGTCAGATGAATCTACAATTTAAACTATAACATTATAATTCATAGCATGCTAAATTTATAACATATTTAATCATGAATTCAAACTACAACTTACTATTGTAGGCTCCTCCTCAGGAGTGAGTGGTCGTATCATCAAATCTATATAACTGTCTCGTCAGACCTCATGTGCACTAGGAGTCTCCTATGAGATACAAAATAATAGTTGTTAATATGAAATTAGTTTTGAATTTTTTTATGAAGATAAGTGATGCAAGAGTATCCCATGCTCATCAGGGGAACATTGAAGATCCAACGCATTACAGAGGTCTTGGAGCATCTCTTGAAGTCAATTGGGCAATCCTTGCACCAATTATGGCTCACGGAAGCATACAAAGTTATAATGTTGGACTCATATGTGGAAAAAAGTTGTAATTGGGCATGAGATAGGATTTTAGGATTTCACATGGTAGATGAGTCATTTGATAGGTTCATGTAGGTTGTCATGATCATATCTTGTCATTAGACAAGTCAAAATGTTCAATAAGCCCATTAAAAGAATAGTTTAATAGTTAGAAATTTGAATAGTAACGGTTATGTGTTTTTTGGAGGGAAACTCCATAAATTTGAAATTTATGAAGAGTTAACAAATGAAACCAATTGGAGGTGGTTACTAACCATCCCTTGAAACTTATAAATTGTGATTGTACAGCCTGGAGGTTCAGATTTGTATGGACTGTCTCAGAAAATTGAATGAAAGTGCTTGGTTTTCAAGAGCAACTTGAAGAATCATTTGTTTTTTAAGTGCTTTCTGATATTGGAATGAGTGGTAATATCATCTTAGATATGTAAATTCATGGTGAATTCTAAAGGAGAAGTTCTAGAATTGAGTTTTGGGGTTTGAACAAGCAAGCCTTGGTTTTTAAGCCATTTTAAGGAGGGTTTTGAAGTTTGGGTGTTTAGGAGTGTGACCAAGACCTATAATCTTGAAAATAATTTGATTTAGATCATTAATAGAGACTATGAAAAAGGATTAAGTCATATTGAAAGTTTGAAGGGTACTTACTTTGTAAAAGTGGTCTAATTAGGCCTAATTCTAAGACAAACTACCCTATTTCGTACAATCTTTCCAAAGGAGTGATATCTGATTTTTGGATATGTTATAAAAATAAAAAAAAGGGTATCTGAAAAGCTAGTTTATTTTCTTGGTGTTTTTGAAAGTTTGGGAGAAAAATTAAGAAAATAGGGTCTACTGATCCAAAGAAGAGAATAGCCTAATAAAGGGCAAAACTGGTGTCTTTTGTATCTACTAAAGATTTGTGGGTTTGGAAACCTTAGAAACATGTTGGTTGAAGTTTTTTAAGGTGTGTAGAGGTGGAGGGAACACTTGGTGAATGTAAATCCAAGTTTGGAGTCTTTGGTAGCATTGTGTGCATTTGGGAACACCATTGAAACATAGGGGTTGGGTCCATATTGTGCTTGAATTTGCAAGTTTGTGGTTAGATCCTCCATCCTCTACATCAAATGGTATCAGAGAATCAACAAGGTCTTTTAGGAGTAGATAAGTTGTATGTTTCGTCATCATAGGAGTCTTTGTCATTCTTAGTGTGCTGGTCCCTTTGTTGAAGCCTTGGCGTGTCTAATTCCTCCTTGTGTGTCCTAGAGTTGAAAGGTACATAAGTGGTGTCCAGAGATTTCTTGGTGAGGAAAGAAAGAGAATCAGTGAGTTGGCCCTTGGGAAGGAAGAAAACTTGTGAAAATGCCTCCTAAAAATCAAATGGCTAGAGAACTTGAAGAATTGAGAGAAGAGTTGGCAAGAGAGAAAAGAGAGAGGATAGAACTTGAAGCATCCAGAGTGAGGGAAGAAAGATAGATGAGAAGAGAGAGGCTGAAGCTTATTGAAAGTATAGAATCCTTAGAAAAGGAAAGGCAAGAACCTAGAGGAGAAGAGGTTAGAGGAAGAAATCATGGAGAGAACCATGAAGAAGAAGAGGTTGGTAATGCAAGGCAAGAGCATGAGACAACAGATGATCCTGAAGAAAGGAGATTTATGAGAATCATTAAGGCAATACAAGGTAATGGTGGGAAGAACCATATTGATTTTCCAATATACTAGGGTAAAATGGATAGTGAAGAAGTGCTAGGGTGGATAGAGGCCCTTGAGAACTACATTGATCTTGAAGACATAGAGGCAGATAAGAAGGTAAAAGTAGCAAAAGCAAGACTGAGAGGAACAACACTCACTTGGTGGGCTAGTATTTAGAATGAGAGAGAGGAAAGGTGGTGCAAGGAACCTAACCTATGTGGCAAGGGGGAACAAGTATCTATGTTGCCGGACACCTTGCCACTCCATGAAAGTGAGGATTCAAGTAGATTAGGAAGTTGGAATAAAGGTTTGGTCCATATTTTACAAGTTGGTCTATGTTTTGTAATAAAGGCACATGTAAGGCCCACAAAAATTTTGGTGTGGTTATAAACCAAGTGACTCCATGGGACCAAAAGGCCTTAGAATAGGGTATTTAGAGTCTAAACAGTATTAGCAAAAAGTGGTTGTTTGTTTGTTTTATGGTTGGGAATGCCTATATGGTTGTTCCAATGATCATGTAGACCTTTATATATGTCATATGTGATCTCAGGTGAAAGGGGGAGATCAAAGTGTATGGTGGTTTGGAGAAAAAACAATAAAAACTTCAATTTTCTAGAAATTTACTGGTAATCGCTCGACTATTATGCTGGTATGGATCTGTTTAGAACTTTTATGATTGCGAAGTGTATGAAATATTGCAATGGTGAGTTAGGAAACTTTTGGTTTTGGTTTGACTCAAAAAGGAGTTGGGGTTTAAAAGTTATCTGCATTTTAGTAGAAGGTGGTTTGAAAAGCCTTGTTTCTTAGACCCTTCCACAAATGCATCCCTAACTTGCATTCCCACCGGTGGCACCCTCTAAACCTGAGGGATATGCAAGTTACGAGACTAGGAAACATAATGCCAGAGGTTGGAGGCCTAGAGAGAAGGGCAACTTTTTTTCCAAGTCGGCCCTAGGTCAAGCAAGCCCATGTGCTTAACCAATTTTTGCAAGGTAATTGGTGACAGTCATGGTTGTAGGCACTTCTGATCAGTTTGAGTGCTAGAGTTGGATGCATTGACTATGTTGGAGATTTCCTTAAGTGTTTTGGGTCTTGGGAACCCACCTTGCCCATTCTTCCTTGAAGCCCTAGCCTAACTTGATAAACTAGGCCTACGTACCAAGAAGTAGTTTGGAGGGTGCTGGAGCAAGATCAGCCCAAAAACTTTTGGATTCTTAGTAGATGCCAAGAAGGGTGTTTGGACCTATGGAGAAGTCCCTATGTCGTTAAGGGATACTGGGAGAAAAGTGCAAATAAGCTAATTGGAAGGCTATAAGGTTTGTAGGCCTAGAAGTGCAAAGGTGTGTTGAGAGTTTGGTGGAACCAAACAAATTGATGATTTTGGGTTGGAACAGTATGTCCATGATTGTCTCCATTTATGGTGACAGTTGGTGAGGCTTTTGAAGTGGGATTGCCTTGTTTGGCTTGGAGGTTGAGTATACCCGGAGTGGGTAAGAGGACTTGTGAGAAGTCCTAGAATCCTAAGTTGGATTGTGATAGCCATTTATTGGCTTGTGGAAGGTAGTTGCTGCAGACTCTGCATCAAAAGGGGATTGAATAAGATTTTAGATTGGGAGAGAATGAAGACCATGGTGAGAAATCAATTCTTGCCATCTGATTTAGCAATCCAAATAAAGATAAGAAGGAACAATTTGAAACAGAGGGATATGGATGTCATGTCCTATACTGAGAAATTCCATACCCTGAGTATTAGGGGAGGACTGGAAGTGAAGATGAGAAGGTGGCTAGATACATTAATGGCCTCAAGTATAATATTCAAGATAAAATTGGATTGAATGTACCAAGGACACTTGGAGAATGTTTTTAGTTGGCAATCCGAGCAGAGGAGAAGTTGAAAAGAAAGAATGAGAGGCAAGAAAATTAGAGAGGAGGTGGAACAATGAGAGGAAGAGGTGTAAGGAGTCAGTTTGACACTTCAAACAATCAAGACAAAGATAAAGGAAAAGAGATTACATCTGAGACAAGAGGAAGTTTTAGGGGAGGAAGATTTGGAAGTGGAAGAGGTAATAGTGTTTTCACAGGTAAATGCTTCACATGTGGAGGAGTAGGCAATCAATCCTACAAGTGCCCTAAGAAAGGTGTGGATTTTAGGAAGGAGGAGAGGAGAGTCACATTGACCCAAGGAGAAGAGCAAGAAAAGAAGTACGATAATGCAGACCCTGAACTTGAAGGAGAATCTTTGATGGTGAGAAGAGGACCACAAATGCAGTAGCAAAAGGATACCAAACCATCCATTTTTAGAACAAATTGCATGAGCCAGGGTAAGATTTGTAAGATGATAATAGACTCTGGTTCCTTTGATGATTTAGTGTCTTATGAAATGGTAAATAAACTAGGATTGAAGAAGTATCCTATTGATAGACCATATAGGGCATCTTGGGTTAGTGATGCACAAAATATTGTTGTAAGGGAGCAAGCAATAGTGGATTTCTCTATAGGAGAATATAAAGATCAAGTTATATGTGATGTCATTCTAATGACATGCTGCCATGTAATCCTTGGAAGGCCTTGGCAAGCCTCAAGGAACACTATTCATTTTGGCTCATCAAATGTTTATATAGTACACAAATATGGTGCGAAGTTTAAGCTAAATCCTTTCACTAGTCATGATGAGGAAAGAGTTATTTGTTTTGACAAGAAAGAGTTTGTGGACTTGCAGGAGCAGAGGGAGAGTAAACATGATATGACAGATCTGCCACTGAAGCCATCTCTTTTGGTTATGAAGGATGAGATTATTCAAGACAAAACTCAGAATTTTGCTTACAAGAAGACATTGACAGCAAAAGGAGTGATGATAGGAATAGTATGGTGTCATTTGGTGATGAGAGTGAACAAAGAAGTGAACATATCCATGGAGGATAAGAGACAGGGTCAGCATGACCTCAGACAATGAGTTATTCAGCCTTTGTCAAGGATAAAACATGACTATTCACAATCAGCAGGCAGTAAGGTTACCATGACTGGTAACAAGGATCCAATGCTTTTTGTTTCTAATGATTTGTATGTAGGTGTGCAGGGTAATACATTACAGGTGCAAAGTTGCAAACATCCCTCTAGAATGATGGAAGGAAAGAAGATAGTACCTCTTAACTCTTGGGACAAGAGTTGCTTTGAAGGTGGGGTGTTTGGTGCAGGGGCACCTATTAAATCATCTAAGAGATCCTTGGTACCAGATGAAGATAGAGGATCAAAGACATCATTGATTGTTAATTGGGATATATTAAAACCAATAATGGAATTATGTAATAAACAATGTACTTTGAAAGACAAAAGTCAAAAAAGTCCTAGTAAGGACCTAAGGGCAACATGATGTAAAATGGCCAAAAGAGCCATATGGGGTAGTCTTAGGATAGTTTCATACTTAGTTGCATTTAATAAATCCATATGACCAATTTTGAGTCAATGGAATAGTTTATAAAGTTAGGGAATGCATAAAAACTATAGTTTGAAATTTGAATTTCAAATTCAAACAGTCATATTAGTTTTGGAGGGAAAGTAGTAATTTGGTATTTGTTTGATTAAATAAACCTTTGTAACCAACTTGGTCGGTTAGATAGGTGCATATAAGCCTATTTAAGTTGTAATGAACATATACAATACATGAATCATTATTGGTACGGAAAAAATCACAGAAATTGTATGGAACAACAATCATACTTTCCTCTGCATCAATAAGAGAAATAAAAAATAAATGATACTTATACATACAATGGGGCTCTTTGTGTGAATGGAAATCCCTGATGATCTAGGATGTTGAATCTATACAGGCTCATCACTAGTAGCCACACCCTATATACAATAAAGAATGTAATTAAATGATATTACCACAAACATTTTACAAGAATGCATCGATATTTAATCAATTAGAAAACATCTAATTACCTTTCCTTTGTCAGTGCATGCTGGCTTACAACCTACACTTTGGCCCCCCGGGGCAGGTGGTATCTGCAAGATAAAAGAAAGATTAGCAACCATATATGCTAAAATATCAAATAGAAAAAAAAAAGTGAACACAACATAATGTACCGTAGATGTCTCAAGGCCAAATGAAATGGCCGAGAGTGTAGCATCATCTATCTGTCTGAGCTCCTCCTCGATCATCAACTAAACATGAATGAAGATCACATACATGTAAAAGTCAATATGGCTTAAAAATTAAAATTACTCTATTATAAAAATTAACTTTAAATCCATATGTCATAACAAAAAAATGTATACACGTACCGACACCGAAGGAGTCCATGACTTTGCATTCCCCTCCTCTCTTGCATTAGGGTCTATAGCCTCTACATGTGCGGTGTATCCTCATCTAATACAAAATGATACTTAGGAAGATCACCTATGGGACCTAGGAAAATATTCTTGCATGTAATGCAAGTGTGAGACACACAAATGTGTGATGAGCTAGTTGACGATGAACTGGCACCAACATCATCAACACGAGGAGGTAGGACTGACCTAGTTTGAGATATCATTAGGCTACTCAGCCTATGAATGGCTCTGATGGTCTGAGAGCTAGCCTCTACCATAATATCTGGATGCTACACTCAAGGAGGGGGACAAAAGTGCCAAGTTTCTTCTGCTGGGAAGAGGGTCTATCCTGAGGAGCTCCTAGTCCTAAGCCCATGTTGGGCTTCATGCTCCAATAGTTCACTTTAAGTTTCAGCACAAATTTTGTATATAATTTTCTAAGGAAATAAAATGGTATGTCTAAATTTCCATGTGGAGGGATATCAAAGACCATCCACCAACGATCCCAAAAATTTGCACATATGGCGTCATTTGTGCACCATTTAATTGATAGTTTGGTTTCTTTTGGGTCAACTGGTATACCCATTTTTGGGTTAGCAAAAAGGCTAGCCAAATCATCTTTGGTTATGTTGAGAGCCGCGACCTCATCATCAAACATCTGGTGCATTTTATCATGCCAATGAAGAGCAGCATTTTGTTGGTTCGTAAGGGTTTCAATGTTATCCACTATGTTGCTTAACGTGGATAAGTGCAGGTACATTATTATATGTTCTATGCAAACCTCTCAACTCGGTGAGATTTTCATTTATCAAATCCTCAATTCAAGGAGGGTTTTGAGGAGGTAGAGGATCATTTAGTGGATGGTTTTGTGGGGATATTGGATCGTTTGGTGGTGGGTTACGAGGAATATTATTCCCTGCCTCAATGTCATAATTTTGATCAGCCATTCCTATTGAATTGCAAAACATAATATATATTTAAAAAAAATCTAAATTTTAACCATTTTTGTCAAAAAAACCGTACATTCAACTAAAACAAACAAAATCATCCTAAAATCTATTAAATTTAGGTTAAAAATGAGTTGGGGGAAAAAAATACCTGAATATCTAATATCCGATCTCGTATCTGATATCCGATCCACAGAGGTAATACTGGCCCCAAATTCGCGTAAAATGAGGGCCCGTGGGTCTGTGATTTTATTTATCCAATGCATAGGTATCGAATATCCGATATAACATCGGATATCCGATATGTCTGAATAAGTATAATATATATAATATAACATATAATATATATTACATTATGTTACATTTTATATATATTTTTATTATATTTTATATATATTATATTAATTTACTATATATTATAATATAAAATATTATATTATATAATAATATTATTATAATATTATATTATTATAATTTATAATATATTATACATTTTTATTATATATTATATTATAAGATATTAATTTTTATTATTATATTATATCTTTTATATATATATTATATTACATTACTATATATTATAATATATTAAATATTATATTATATTATTATAATATAATACATTATAATATTATTATTATAGTATAATATTATATGATTATAATATAATAATAATATTATTATTATATTATAGTATAATAATAATATTAAATAATAATAATAATTATTATAATATTAAATAATAATAATAATAGTATAATATTATTACTCTAATTATCAGATATCTGATCACATGTCGGATATTCGATTTAAAATCGGATATCCGATAAGGCTCAGCCTTACCTTTCAGGTTTGGTTCCTGGATAGGTGAAAAAAAGTTAGAGCAGATTTTGAAGTGCTTTTAGGCGTCTTCAAACTCTCTTTTTTTTCACATCGCCACTTTTTGGCACACCATGATCCTGCACATACCCAGTTGTAGAATAATATTTTAGAAGCAACAAGAATGACATGGGATCATGCACTATCCATGATTACCAAAGTTCACAAGAAATTCATTGAAACATATGGATTACTTCCACCCATTCAACCCCAACAACAACAACAAATCATGTTCAAAAACAAGGGAGAAAGTGTCATATGTAGAGAAAAAAGAGATATATGCAAATGGGCAAAGAGAATTGAAGAGAGATAGAGGAATCTGATGTGAACAAGATGCAAAAGAAAGGTAAAGAAGTACAATGTACAATGTACAGATTTGAATAAAGGTGAAATGGTTTTGTTATTCATTTTTGTATATTGTTTTTACATTGTTCATTAGTCATAAGACTTAGGGGGAGAGCTTGTTATTAGCTTGTATTGTAATGATGTAAATATGACAAAGTGTTTTTTCCACTAATGTCAAAGGGGGAGATTCTTGGTATCTCTAACCATTATCATTTGTTAGTGTCAACCACTTAGTCATTTACAAGGCAAACTTAGATGGCCATCACTATGACCAAGCTACTTTATACAGGGTGAGTCATGTACATGAGTAAGTATGTACCTAGCTCTATAGGAGCCAAGTAATTTTTAAGGTCATATAGTGCTTTTGTATATGTGTCAAGCTCATAAGCAACCAAGAAAGTTTTTGAGAATACAAATGTCGAGTTACTTAGTATGTACCGAGCATAAGAAGGTGATAAACAACAATGTCGAGCATCAAAAAATAGTAAAGGTTGAACTACACAGAGTTTAAATAAAAGTTAGGAATGAACATATTCTAATTGATCGTATGGGTCAAAAGGGGTCGTAGGTTAACTTATGTCCCCTTTTCACAAATAAGATCAATTAGAGTAATTAGATTTTTTCATGAACTATAGGTACACCATATAAGGCAAGAAACAATTAGATTTTAATTTCATTATACAAGCTTTGATCTTTTAGGTTATCATTTAAAATGTTAACTACATGTGTGCATAACAACATATTTATAAAGTTGTTTCCCTAACATTAATAACTAAATAAATTAATTCTATTTAAATGAAATATATATCCACTATCTACAAAAATCAATTTACGAAATAATTTAAATTACTAAACATTCACTTAACAATTCAATCATATCTTATTCATGACACACACACAAAAAAACACCTCACATGGATGATGGAGGGAATAATGAAGATCCTTCCTCAACTTTCAATCATAACCCTTCATTTTCCATAAGGTTCCTTTGGATATTTATGCAAAAGATATCAAATAACTAATATTTTACTGGAATTTTTTTTTAAAAAATGAATGTGTTCCCCTTACCCAAGACATGCAAATTTCCAATCACTTTTTCATGGGGTTTGAGTGTTTTGAAAGAAAAAAACAAAATTTGGGGCCCAACCTTTCAAAAAGTTGTTGAATCAATTGATTTGGTGTCTAGAAATTTCTAACACTATGGGAAGTAGTATTAGGTGAAAGTCTAAATGGAAAGGAAGGTGACAAATGAAGAAATTAAAGAGTATAGGGAAAAGGATAAGGAAAACTATTGTAGAAAGAGGCAAGGTATGTTAAATATCAATGAGGTTGAGCTTGTAATAGTAATGTTCAGAGAAGATGATGTTGAATTTGATAATATGAATAAACTTACTGTTGTGAGTGAAAATGTATTAATTGAAGAGGAGAGTGTAGAGCTTGAAAGAGAAAATATAACAATTGAGAATGATAGTGATAATGTTGCAAATGAATCTTACACGTCTCTTCATTATAATTGAAACAAGGTTCCTTGTAATGAAGAGAGACAAACATCTGACCCTAAACCTGGTAGAACACTGAAGTGGTTATTAGAGATTGATGAGGCCATTTTGAGCACATTAAAAGTGAAGAGGTCACATAGAATAGTTCGGTTGTGGGCTTCAAGACTATATGAACAGTATTTTGGCGACAAGATATTAGTGGAGCAATGCCAATTTTTTGTGCAATTGTTAGGATACAAAAATTATGACCTATGCTATTGAAATTCAAAATTCATGTCAACAAGAAAATGGAGAGAAATTCCATTATTATGAAGAATATTTTTATTGTTCTCAATACCATAGGAAAAAAGAGCAGGGAAAAGGACAAGACAACTGCTCATAGGGTTATCACAACTTCCTTGGTAAGTCATCATATGAGAAAAGAGATATTTCTTAGATAAACTTGTGTTGATTTAAGTCGCATGACTTTGAGTAGAACACTAGAAAGAAGAGAGAGACTTGATGATACTCTTCAAACTAATACATGGGCTTATTGTGAGAGACTTCAATGTTCTGATAAGAAACTTTAGGTTTGTACCCATACCATAATTCATAAGGCGTTTTGTTTGTACATTTCTTCAATTGAACTCAATTAAGTGTATGAACTAACGTGTTGATTGCTTATCTCTAGTGTTTTGGTGCAACCTTCTTCTTAGTCATTAGTGTTCTTGCACACTCCATGATGGATATGTTTCTTCTTTCTACTATTCCATTTTTCTCTAGTGTTCTAGGTGCTGATAAGTATCTTTTGATTCCTCTTTCCTTGTAGAACTCATTGAATTCATTTGAGATTAATTCACCTCCTCTATCTAATCTCTAGAATTCTAGATTCTTCCCTATTTCATTCTCAACTCTAGCCAAATACCATTTGAACTTTTGAAAAGTATCAAATTTATCTTTCAAAAACATTATAGTCATCATTCCATAATAATCATCAACAAATCGAATAAAGTATATGTCTCCAAAGTAGCTTTCTATACATATTGGTCCACAAAAATTTGTATGAACTAGTTCCAAAACTTCTTTTGAATTGTAGGGCTTACTTTTGAAACTTCTTTTACTCATTTTTCTAATTTCACATTGTTTGCACATGCCCATCTCAGGTATGCCTCTTACTCTTTTTTTCTTACTTATGGTAACTAGGTTATCAAAATTAACATGACATGTCCTTTTACGCCATATCCAACTCTCCTCTATTTGAGCTAAAAAACATGTACTTTCAGTGAGATCTAGGTAAAACAAGTTACCTTTTGTCTAATTGACAATCCCAGCTAGGTTTCTTTTTCCATCCAATAGATTAGCTTTTCCATTCATGAATTCTACCTTGTATCCTATATTGTTTAGTTGTGCTACTTTGAGTAGATTGTGTATTATTCCTTCAATTCAATAGGCATTTTCACATTTGATTCCTTTAGTTAATTCTATGATTCATTTTTCTTTTACATAACATGGTTCATTGTTTCCAAATCTAACACTTTCACCGTCATAGTGTTTTAAATGTTCAAACTTGGTTTTTTCACCAATCATGTGATGAGAACAACCACTATCTATGATCCATGTAGCATTTTTATAACATGAGAGATAATTGACATATTTTCATTTTCTTCATTATCATATTCATCCTTAATAACAATGTAAACTACTTCTTCATTATCATCACTATCATAATCTTTAGCAATGTAGCAAGCTCTTTTACCTTTATCTTTGTAGTCCTTGTATCTCTCAAATTTTTTCTTGTCTTTGAACCTATTATTTCTTTTCTAATCTTTATCTTCTTTTTTTGGGCATACAGTAGAAATATAACCAATCTTTTCACATGAGAAACAAATCAATGGAATTTTACCTCTGAATTTTCATTTCTCTTTTGATAATCTTTTTGAAACTAGGGCTTCAATGGCTTTAAGGTCTTCATTTGAATCATCTTCTTCTTCATTGTCAACCTATTTACCTTTTGAGTTTCCTCTTTTTTCTGCCAAGATTTAGTTTGGCTTTGAATGTAGATTCAAAATTGCTAGAAGTAGGAGCATAGTTATCAAAGTTATCCAACTCAAAAGTAGTTAATCTTCCCACAAGTGCATCCAAGGTTATTTTATTTTTAGGATTGCATATCATCTCTTGAATTTTTGAAACTCTAATTACATAAATAGGAAGAAGAGTTCTTAGTACCTTACTAACCACTATCTCATCATTTATGTCTCCTCCTACAACTTTGATTGTACTCACACTTTCTTTTATTATTTCACTATATTGGACAATGTTCTCATCTTCTTTCATTTTCATTCAATAAAATTAACCTCTAAAGCTTTCTACCTTGTCTCTTTACACACTTTTATCACCTCTATAGGCTCTCTATAGTTTTTCCCACATTTCAAAAGTAGTAGGACAATTTTTAACCTCATCAAATTTAGAATAGTTAAGAGAAGAAGCCATATCAATCATCATTATATTGTGATACTTTTCCTCTTTCATCTATTTCATTGTCATAGGTTTAGGTGGTGACACATTTTCCCCCCCAAGTAGAATAGACCAATATCACTCGAATGCTTGATAGGTGCAACTTCATTAACTCCTACCATACTGAAAATTTGTCTCTCTTAAGTTTGGGAATCTCCCTTCTGTATGACATCCTTACCTTTAGCTTACATCCTTGAAACCTTTCCTACAAGCACCAAAATCTCTAATACCAATTGTTGGAAATAAAGAGTGTAACTAAAAGGGGAGGGGTGAATATTACAACAAAACAACTCCCTTTTGCTAGATGTCAATTCAAACTTTCTACTGATTATGCAATACTATCCAACTTAATTAACATTAGAATATTACTGTCACTCGTTTAACAAAGAAATCTTATAAATTTTAATATGTTTTAACCTTTACTAACTTAGTTTTAGAAACATAAAGCATAAAGTAAATAACATGAACATAGATGACACCAAGATTTAACGTGGAAACCCAATTTGGGAAAACCACCATGCAACTAGTTAGAATATTTTTCTCTTTTGAAGTGAGTCCTCTTAAAATCTAATCATGTTAAAGGTTGCAAAACATACTGTTAAGTATGACCTTATTAGAGAATTTAGATCACCCTATTAGGAGTGGCCTTGCTAGAGGTCTTCAAACACTTCAATTTGAATTATCTCCTTGTTAGAGGATTTACAATATGTTTGTTAAGTCAACTTTGTTAAAAGATTTCTTTACTGCTATAATGGTTAGAAGGTAAAAATGATTTGACCTGATTTGTGATGAAAATATCTTTGCAAATTTAATCTTTGTTCTAGCTTTATCTCCAGATCCTTACTGATCATATGTTCTTTGCATCTTAGCTTCCACACTTTCTTGCTCTTCTTTTTCCTTCACTCACATATTTAGCTTAATCAATATTCCACTTATTCTCATTGTCCTTACAACTTGACCTTTCACACACACACACATCATGAACTTTGATAAGTTGGCTTGAAGACACTTCCAAATAATCAATAAACCCCCAAATAGTCGACCTTAATCAATTAATTATTATATAATTACATTCTGCTATCACTCAGTTAATACTAGAATTGAACACTCAATTAATACTATGAGTCCTTTGATGCCCGACCACTTAGTTAATACTTCAAGTAGGATATCCTTTATCAACCAACTGCTCTGTCAACACGAAGATGTCTTCATTACTTGACTACTTGGTCAATACTAAAATATGCAAGGTTAATACTACAAACTCTTCATTGCTCTGTTAATACTGACATTTGTGTAACATCAGTGATACCATAAAATTGAAGAATTGTTTCCAATAGTAATGTCAAGGAGAATTTCCTTGAGAGAAACCATAGGTTGGGGATGACATTTTCTAATGTTCTTGATAGGAATAATAGACTTCTTAGCACTGGGAAGGGGTTTTTCATGCAAAGGTTCACTACTAAAAAGCTCAATGTGAACAAAGCTTGGTTGGGTTTTCAGAGCTTAAAAATGGTTAGGCAATGACCAATAGTGGGAGAGTGGTAATGTTCAACACCCAATTGTTAATCTGGCTAAAATCCACATTTATTAGAAATATTAATTGATTTTTTTATATAGAGAAAGTGAGGGGTTACATTTTATTATTTTCCTAGTATTGTAGTATATTTTTTAATTTCTTGCTATCAACATTTCATGATTGGCATTAATTAACACATAAAATATGTTCTTATTTGGGTTGTTGAGTTGGACTAGGATCAAACAATGTAGTTTCTATGTCCATTATAGTAGATGATATATGTATCCCACACTGTAGTGTTAATGGTGCAATTATTCATCATGAGTTTATAACTTTTTGTATCAATTCACAATGATGGGCTATAAATCATTTTTCCATAACTACAACTGAATACAAGCCCTTACCTCATCACTACTATTAGAATGATTTGGACTGGATCATAATGGTTGATTATTTGTGTTATATGTTTCTTACATGCTCTTTATTTACCTTGTCATTGAACCGCCTCACAATCGGTGTTCTATAGTCATGCACTAGGCTTGGCTTAGGAATAATCTATTCAAGCTAAGGACTACTTTTCCCCTACCATGAGGTGCATTTAGATTGTCAACCCAAGGATGTATACTTGAAATGGTTGGCACAGTATGTGCACTAGGTACCTTGATGAGTCATTATGCTTGTGCTGCAGGAAAGTAAAAATGAAAAGGAAGGAAACTACACTACTGCTGTGGAAAGGAAACTACTGAATCTATGAATGTTGAAAACACAATGACAAGATAACAGAGATTCCATCTTGACTCATCCACTAGACTGTTCTCACAGATGCTACAGGAATGTTCATGAAGTGTGATGCTACAGGAAGGAATTAACTAGCTACGTCTTACTTCAAATACTGCTAATGCTATTAAAATGAATCTATTCTATCCTAATCTAATCCACCTTCCAAGTGGGCCCCCTTGGTTGGCTTCTCTAATCTACCAACACAAGATAGAAGCTAAAGAGAACTAATTTATTTCATTAATCAGTCATTACATGATTCAAAATTGTAAAACACAACTGCAACAAACTATGAATAAGTGTTCTCTCTTACTCGATAAAACTTATCAAAAACCAAAAACTAAAATTTCACACACAGGAGTCGATCTCGACATATATAGGGAATCTACTCTTTATTACATAACAGAAGAGTAACTATCCTAAGTTAAGTCCGTAGGAGAGAATATAGGAGAACAACTAAAAGTGGAAAGGAAGGATAACGGAATCGAGGAGGGAGCAATGAAGTCACAACATCCGCTTGTTACAATGTAAATGTAGAGAAGGTAATGGCTCGTAAAAGCTCCTCCTTATTCACTGCCATGTTTCCTAGAGTGGTTATAACTTCCTTTTCATGGTTGTTCCTTGATGCTCGTTTCTTCTTGAATGTTGTCGGCAACCAACTTTTGGATTCTTCCACTTATCCTTTAATCCTTATCATCAGGTTAGTTATGATATAAGACATATTTTCAAATAAACATCCATCAAACTAAATTCAAGCATAAGAATGCACATTTGGATATTTATATGAAATACTGCATATTAGATATAATTTAGGCAAAAGATGACATAGTTTTTCTACCCCATAAATCATCAAAGGTTTATCAAACATAGGCTTATAAGTGTTAAAACAAGGATAAACAAAGTATCACAAAGTATCTTAAACATAACAAAATAAAGGCATTTTTTAGACTCATCATCTGCCCCCTGCTAAACTAATGCTTGTCCTCAAGCATTACACTTCTTTGTCAAAGATCTGAACTCCCCAACTTTTGTCTTTCCCTTTCTGCTGCTCTTGAAGGTGTAATAGAATCCTTTGGTCCTTTCCCATACTTCTTGCCTATGGTCTTCCTGCAACTTATCAAGTTTGTCAACATCAATATCATACAGGGGCCATAAAAGCATTGGAGGTTGCATGATAAAGGACACCATAGCTCTGGCCTTAGTTGCTTTCCTAGTTCTAAATATTTTGGAACTCTATATAGCGCTGCTTCCAAATTAATAGGACTGTGCAGCTATGATTTCTTGAGAGAATCAAGTAACTGTGCCCATCTACCTCTTACTCTGGTCATAGCTCTCTAGAATGCAAAGTAGGGTAAGTTTTCATATTCGGCATACACTTTGGCTCTAGCAGAAAATACCTTCTTTCTAACTTCTGGATTACTCTTCCCATAGGTTAATGTAAACTAATCTCAAAGCATTTCTTCTGGTTGTTTACTTTCTACCCTCAAGGGTAAAGGTTTTATTCTCTTCTCATCTTCAGTAATTAACCAGATGTCTGTCATAATTTGCCTCATTAGACATCCATGACATTAAAGCTTTCAAATGCACATCTCCTATATAGAGCAAAGGATTCCACTTAATTTCTATAGGAATGACAAAATTATGAATATACAACTCACACAATAGATTTTTTTGCCATGGTGGTAAGGTTTGATACAACCCATAAAACTCTTGTGCAGTTTTGAATTCTGCATTTACATTTTTGAGGGTTAACATCAACTAAAAAAAAAGATATTGTTCTTCCAAAAAAAAAGCATATACTTGAGGAGGTGGTTTGCAAGCAAGAGCTTGATCAACTAATTTAAGTGCATGTTCCATGCACTATTTCTGTCTTTCTAGCTGTTCTTTCAATTCTTCAATCTCCTCATTTTGTGATGTTATGATCTTACTCATTCTTTTCTTCTCCTCTTTCCATAGTGCTTCAGCAAATAAATGTTGTCCATATAATTGGAAAAGGAGTTTTTACAAGGTGATGGCACTATTATCCTCTTCATAATCCTTTTTCTTTTTTTGTTCCCGCCATAGATGTTCTTCCAAACTATTGCTCCATGTTGACTTATATGGGACTAAGGTAGTATTCAAATCATGACATTCAAGAACTACTTCATTCTCATGGCTTGAAACACCTAGTAAATCCATTAAGGTTTTGTTAATTTCTTGCTCACATGTTGCAAGAGGATTACTAGAAGCTTCTGTCATCTCAGTGTGAAGGGGAGAATGGTCAGAGATTATCTGCATAGGAGACTCTGGAGCAGGTGCTTTAGACAATATAGGATCTTTAAAAATCTTCCCTCTCATTCTAGGGCTTCTCCGCAAAGGAGTCTCTTCTTGTACTACTATCTTTTGCCTACTTTTCTGTTTTGGTATCATTGATGTAGGGACCTTTTTTGCTTTCTTCTATTGGTTAATTGCAGGACTAGGTTTTTGTTGAGCAACAATTTCTTCTGGTGACTTTCGTTTCCTTTTAGCTTTACTAGTAGTGGGTTTAGGGATGTCTTGTTTAGGTGGAGGCACATTCTCTTGAATGGAAGCAAATTCCAGTTCAATCCCTTGTGCATTTTCTATTTCAGCTCCCTCAATATTTTGTTCTGCAGGCTCACTAATGGGAACTACGTTTTCCTCACCCTGTCATTCACTAGGGTCAACTTGGGGTTGTAGGGTTTTAAATTTCACAAAATCATCCCATGTCAAAGGGGATACATCCCTAAGAGACCTTTCTATTAACAACTTAATCAAGGCATAGTGAATGACAGAATTATCTTTCCCTTTTTGAGTCTCTTCCGCACTAATATAGAGCATATTATACAAAAAATTTGGAAGATTCATGGTAACATTGTGCCTTATACAACTAAGCAACCTAAAATGGTGTGCATGTAAGTGAGAAAATCTACCTTCACAAGTAAAATACCTGATGACATGTATTACTAGCTTAGGGTATGGAGGTGGCAAAGACAATCTCTTGCACCCCTGCTTTGTAACATCCAATGGAGTGTCATGTGGGGTAGTGAACTAGGCCCTTGCTGACCTAGTGTCATGCGAGCTCGGATAATGCTCTCCAACAGAAGGTAACCCTGTTACTTCTGCAATTCGTTCTTCTATTGCAATTACTGTCAAACCCCACACAAAAGCTTCACCTTCATCAAATGTCCTAGTGAATTCTACAGCTGCTTCTTCATCATATGCTATTAAATTCAAACAATAACCTAACCACCCGCATGCATTGAATCTTCTTACTGCTTCTATGTTAGAGAGCAATAAAATGTGCTCAACTGGCTCTCTTCTTTGTAAACCTCCTCCCATTTCTTGATACTTCTTCTACTACTCCGTTTCTCTCTCCCTTTTTGAATGAAAACTTCAAGACTCTGCGTTATTTCTTAGACAGTTCGTCGCTTCTTTTTGGGAACATTAATTGTCATAACCAATTGTTATGTGCCATAATTAAACTTTAGGTAAAAGTAAATCATGAATTTGTGTGGGAATCATTCGAAAACATGTTTCAAATGTCAATTTTTTTTAAAAAATAGGTCACATCATGGCTTAGCACGAAAAATTTGGCACAAACAAGGAAAAAATTCATTCAGAAAGTGGGAGTACAACACTTGACATGGCATACTTATGGCAAAAAATTCTCATTAATAAAGAGTAATGCCAAGATTTTAGAAAGTCATCACAGTTAATCAGGCATGTCATTGGATAGTATGACACTCCCCTGCCCCTTGCTAATTTTACGACAAGTGTCCTCACTTATCAGACTAGTATGGGTGAGGGATTGGAATACACCGTAATTATAGAGACTATGTAGTATTATATATAATTAACAAAATCTACAAACTTATAAATGAATAATAGTTTGAAGACATTTATACTTGCCAAGTGGATTGTCACATGTTCCAAAAAAAAGGTGACAGAAATAATGTAAACAACAGCATCCATCAGCATGTGCAGATTTGATTGAAAACACAAAAACTTAATTATGTAGAAAGTGAGTGGATGGAAGATTAAGATATGAATGGAAAGAAATATAATTAAAAGAAAATGGACTTTATGCGAACATAAAGTTATTATTATGGACATGCAAATTAGAATTAATGTTGAAGAGGAGCAGGCAGAAGGTTTTCACCTTCTGCTACAAGAAGAGATACTTGAGTTGTTGTTGGATACGACTGTTCAAACTGTTGCATGAATTCAGCTTTTGTTTGAGGCTATTTGTAAAGTTTAAGTCGATGACCATTGATCAGCATTTTGAAAGGCACATCATCAATTGTGGTTAGTTGAACTGTTCCATTGTCAAAGACATGGATGATTTGATATGGTCCTAACCATCGTGTCTGCAACTTCCCTAGCATATCCTTAAAGTAGGAATCATACAATAATGCCCAATCACCAGCTTTGAACTGTTTGTTGAGGATATGAGAATCATGCCAGTGTTTTCTCTATTTTTACACCAGTTCAGTGTGTTCTAAAGTGGTCTTACGCATTTCATCCAAAGAATTAAGATGCAAGAGGCGTTCTCTTTATGCTATAGGAAGATCAATATCTAAGGTCAAGGCTGTTCTTAAAGTCTTGTGTTCAAATTCAATTGGAAGCATTGCCACTTTCCCATACAAAAGCTCACATGGTGTGAATCTAGTAGTGGTTTTCCAAGTTGTTCTATAAGCCCAAATAGCTTCTTGTAACCAGCTGGTCCAATCCCAACGATGCAAATGGACTATTTTAGTTAGAATATTTTCCAGCTCACAGTTGGTAACTTCTTCTTGTCCATTGGCTTGTGGATGATAAGGACCTGATCTACGATGCCTGATGTTATACTATTTCATCAATTCTGAAATCAGGTTGGAAGTAAACTGTGTACTTTGATCAGTAACCAATTCTTTAGGAACTCCATAGCATGTAAAGATCTCTTCATACAGGAATTCAACAACTTTTTCATCATGGGCATGCTTCATAGCCTTAACCTCAACCCATTTGGTTAGGTAGTCAGTACAAATTAGAATATAAGACTTCCCATTGGATGGAGGATCAATAGGACCGATGAAGTCCATTCCCCATTTGTCAAATGGTGTTAACACCACTTGAGGATTTAGAGGCATTTCATTTGTTTTGGTTGGGCGACCCATTCTTTGGCATTGGTCACACTTCCTTGTATAATTGATTGCATCTTTATGAAGGGTAGGCCAATAGTAACCAGTGGCTAAGATTTTGAAAGCTGTTCTTTTGGCTGCAAAATGTCCTCTGTAGGACTCATTATGACATGCATGCAAAATATCATATGTCTCATCTTCTCTTACACATCTGCGCATAACTTGATCAGGTCCAGTATAAAACAAAAAATTGTCTATCCATGAGAAATGGAAGCTTTTCTGTATGAGAAGCTTTCTCTCCTTATAAGAAAAATGTGTTGGTATCTTATTAGCTGCAATATAGTTAGCAATATCTGCATACCATGGAACTTTAATAGCAATATGAAACAAATTTTCATCTAGAAATGCATCATCTACCAGAGTAGTATTAGTATCATGATGATTGAATCTTGACAAATAATCAGCTACGACATTTGTTTTTCCAGGCTTATCCACTATGGTTATGTCAAATTCTTGTAGCAATAGTAACCATCTTGCTAACCTACCAGTTATAGCAGGTTTGTTCATGAGATATTTGATTGCTGCATGATCGATATGAACATAGATAGGATAACTTGTGATGTAATGTCAAAATTTATTCAGAGCATAGACTACTGCTAACAATTCTTTTTCAGTCACTGTGTAATTCAGTTCTGGACCATGAAGACTCTTACTGATATAATAAATGGCATTCTCAAGATTTGAGTGTTTTTGTGCTAAAACTACACCTATGGCATAATCATAAGCATCTGTATATATGTGAAAAGGTAGGTTCCAATTAGGGCCTTGTAAAATTGGGGCTGTGGTCAAAAGTTGCTTAAGCTGCAGGAAAGCTTTATCACACTTAGGTGTCCAATTGAATTCAGCTCCTTTGGTGAGCAACTTGTACAAGGGACTGGCTATTTTACTGAAGTCTTTTATAAAACACCTGTAATATCCAGCATGTCCCAAAAAAGATCTGATATCTTTTAATTTAGTGGGTATGGGTAATGTTTGAATTACCTCAATTTTAGCTGGGTCTACTTGTATACCTACAATAGATATGAAATGACCGAGTACTACACCCTCTTGCATGAGCATGAAACACTTTTCACTATTTAGTGCCAAATTATGTTCTTGACATCTTACCAAAACTTTTTCAAGATTTATCATTGCTTCTTCAAAAGTAACTCCAGAAGTTGTAAAGTCATCCATATAGATTTCCATACAATCATGTGATATATCAGCAAAAATACTAATTACAACCCATTGAAACATTGCAGGAGCGTTACAAAGACCAAATGGTAAAATAGAGTATGCAAAAGTACCCCATGGATAGGTAAATGTAGTTTTGTCTTGGTCTTCAGGAGCAATATTGATTTGATTATAGCCATTGTATCCATATAAAAAGGAGAAGTACTTCTTTCCAGCTAGTGTATCCAAAACTTGATCTATGAAGGATAAAGAAAAATGATCCTTTTTAGTAGCCTTATTCAACTCCCTATAATCTACACAAATTCTCCATTTTCCTCCTTTTGTAGGTACTATAACCAGTGGTGATACCCATTTACTATCAAATATAGGATAGATAAAGCCAACATCAAGCAATTTTTGCAATTCTATTTTGACTATTTCTCTAAGCCTTGTATTTATCCTCCTCTAAGGTTGACGAAGTGGTAGACAACCTTCATTAATGTATATCCTATGGGTACACAGTGTAGGGCTTAATCCTTTCATATCACCATAATCCCAAGCAAAAATTTTCTCATGCTTTTGAAGCAATTCTTTTAATTGTTCCATCTGTACAGATGTCAATTCGGGGTTAACATGTAGTTTATGGACTTTACTTAGTTCAACAAGAATAGTGGATTCTACCATAGCAATTTCAGAGATTGGGCTTCCTTCTAATTCACAGGGAAGTAGTGAACAAATATTTTCAAGTTCTTTAAGTAAAGTACAACTTGTATCACACTCCTCATATGTAATCAATTCTAATATAGAGCTTTTAGACACATCTTTTCCTACCATAGAAGTGTTGGTAAGGATGCTCTGGATTACTAAATCTTCTTCTTGCAACTTTAGAAAAGATTGCCTATGTAACATCATAAGTTGTACTATGGAATTTATCTCTTCTTCTTCATCTCCTAAATCTGGCCAAAAAGATGTACTCAAATCTGGTAATGGTTGTGCAGGAGGATATAGATCAAATTGCTTGGTTGCTTGGCCATTTGATATGGTCATAATCCCTGATCTGCAATTTATGTTTGCATTAGCTATGGCCAACCATGGTCTACCTAGAATGACAGGATAGCCAGATAGGTTTACTTTAGGGGACAAAATCATGAAGTCCACAGGATATTCTAGGGAATCTAAGGTCACAACAATATTTTCTATCATTCCATTAGGAATGACAGTGGAACTATTTGCAAGCTGCAGCATAGTTGGTGTGGGCCTTAATCCTTCTATTTTTAACTTCTTCATGGTTTCTTTAGTCATCACATTTATAGTAGCTCCCAAATCTATTAAGGCATTTTTAAAAAATTGACCATTTATGCTGACACTTACTACTGGACTCCCTGGGTCAGAATATTTTGGTGAAATCACTCTTCCTAACATGATATTAGCTAAGTGTCCAACAACATGAACTGTGGTAGGATCCTTCTTCTTCCTTCTAGGTTTCTTTAGACAAGCTTCCCTTATAGCTTTTCCATAAGCAGGAATGTCCTTAATAGCTTGAAACAAAGGTATTTGGACATGCATATTCTTCAACTGATTAACAATGTCAAAGGGTTGTTCCTTGCTTTGTTCAGGTTCCTTTTGTATTAGTTAGTCTGGAAAAGGAGGCTCTACTACTGGTTGAACTGGTATTGGTATGGTAACATTAGTTGGGTCAACAGGTTCATCAACCAAAGGTTCTGATGCTATAGGAGAGTCTGATACTTCAGTTATAAGAGGTGGCTTTGGTGCTAGTAAGGTCGTTCTAGATCTCAAATGTATATCTGTGACATCTAGGGCATAACCAAGGTACTTCTGGGTATCAGCACTATACATGGGCTGCTGTGGTTGGTTATTTGGATTTGGCTGAGGCTGTACAGGTAGTTGTGTTTTCTTTTGAGGTCTACTATTTGCAGGTGGTGGCATTAAAGCAGGTTGTTGAGCTGGAGGGGGTAATTGTGGAGCACCAGTATTTTGGCTAGGCCATTGTTGAGATCCCTTCCATTGGTTTGGAGATGGCCAATTCCATTGGTTTGGAGATTTCCAATTCCCTTGGGGTGGTTGCCATTGGTTCTGTTGGTTCTGGGGCCATTGGTTATTTTGCTGGTTAGGCCAAGGTTGTTGGAAATTTTGAGACTATTGAGACTATTGTGGGTTATTTTGCCCAACATTATTCCAATTGGGTTGGTTTTGTGGAGGACCCTAGGTATTGCGGTTTTGCCATTGATTACCATATGAATTTGAATTTTGCAAGGGGTCTTGAGGCATACCTTGACGTTGATCCCATGGTCGGCGCTAAGCAACAAAAAATACTTTCTCATCATCCCCATCTATCTTTACATATTTAGTTGGAAGATGTTGGTTCTCCATGCTTGCAACCAATTTACAGTGGCAATCCTTCTTTTGCTTTTGGCAATGAGGACAGTACTCAGCTAGTTGTAACTCAACCTCTTCTTGCTTCTTCTTTGCAGTCATTGTATCCAACTATGTAACGACATCATTAATGATGTCTTGTTTGAAATCTGACAACAAATTGGATATTTCAAGTTTTGAAATGCCTTGACTAATTCCTTTTGTAACCGTAGAACAGGGTCCTCGACCTTTCTTCTTGGTTGACCTTGAGTAGTTCTAACATATCTTTTTGAATTCATCCCATTGAGCTTGATATACATCTCCACCAGCCATCAGGTCTAATGCTACCAAATAGTCTTCATTCACTCCTCTTAGAAAGACTAGTTTTTGGGAATCTTTAGACAATGTGTGCTGAGGATTCTTTTGTAGTGTATATAAAAATCGAGAAACATAGTCTTCTAATGTCTCTTCCTCCTTTTGTGATATCCTAAAGATATCATCTCCTCTTGTTCTAGATGCTTTGCAATATTCTTTATATTTTTCCAAAAACAAGGCTTGCATTTCATCCCAATTCACAGCTACATTGGCTCCTAAGCCCATGAAGCATCGTAAAGTTGATTCTTTCAATGTGGCTGGAAATAATTTAAGCTTATGGGCATCAATGTTGTAGTCAAAACTACGACAAAGGATTTCGAACTCAAACAAGAAGGTATCAGGGTCTTCAGTTGCAAGGCCATAGAACTTCGGAAGAGCAGTGGGAGGTATATTCTTGAGATTGGCATTGGTTATGAGACTTGGAAGTGGAAATGAAAAAGTGGGTTGTGCCATGACTGGTGGGACTGGATTATGAGGTTGCTATTGAAAAGGAATGTTAGGTACTGGATGATTAACAACTGGTGGATTTGAGGTAGTGTTATCAAGAAGACTGGTAAATATTTTAGTGAAAGGTTGGAGACCAGATATATCTAGGGATTCAGCTCTTGATGATGATACTATGGGGAAAATAGGACTTGCGTCTTCAAAGGGCAACTCAACTTCTTCTTCAACTTCTTCATTCAAATTAACATATCCTTGTGGAAGAAATCTGCCATATTCATCTCATCGTCTTCCTCTTCGATGCATGCAACTAAAATTTTCACACTGGTAAAAAGAACTTAATCTAAAAACTATGACTCAAAAATGCTCCTAGCTTGACACCATCCCTAGCAACGACACCAAAAATGAACCGCCTCACAATAGGTGTTCCATAGTCATGTGCTAGGCCTGTCTTAGGAATAATCTATTCAAGCTAAGGACTACTTTTCCCCTACCATGAGGTGCATTTAGATTGTCAACCCAAGGACGTATACTTGAAATGGTCGGCACAGTATGTGCACTAGGTACCTTGATAAGTCATTATGCTTGTGCTATAGGAAAGTAAAAATGCAAAGGAAGGAAACTACACTATTGCTATGGAAAGGAAACTACTGAATCTATGAATGTTGAAAACACAATGACAAGATAACAAAGATTCCATCTTGACTCATCCACTAGACTGTTCTCGTAGATGCTACAAGAATGTTCATGAAGTGTGATGCTACAGGAAGGAATTAACTAGCTACGTCTTACTTAAAATACTGCTAATGCTAGTAAAATGAATCTATTCTATCCTAATCTAATCCACCTTCCAAGTGGACCCCCTTGGTTGGCTTCTCTAATCTACCAACATAGGATAGAAGCTAAAGAGAACTAATTCATTTCATTAATTAGTCATTACATGATTTAGAATTGTAAAACACAACTGCAATAAACTGTGAATCAATGTTCTCTCTTACTCAATAAAACTTATCAAAAACCAAAAACTAAAATTTCACACATAGGATTCGATCTTGACATATATAGGGAATCTACTCTTTATTACATAACAGAAGAGTAACTATCCTAAGTTAAGTCCGCAGGAGAGAATATAGGAGAACAACTAAAAGTGGAAAGGAAGGATAACAGAATTGAGGAGGGAGAAATGAAGTCTCAGCATCCGCTTGTTACAACGTAAATGCAGAGAAGGTAATGGTTCGTAAAAGCTCCTCCTTATTAGCTGCCATGTTTCCTGGAGTGGTTATAACTTCCTTTTCGTGGTTGTTCCTTGATGCTCATTTCTCCTTAAATGCTGTCGGCAACCAACTTCTGGATTCTTCCGCTCATCCTTTAATCCTTATCATTAGGTTAGTTATGATATAAGACATATTTGAAAATAAACATCCATCAAACTAAATTCAAGCACAAGAACACACATTTGGATATTTATATGAAATACTGCATATTAGATATAATTTAGGCAAAAGATGACATAGTTTTTCTACCCCATAAATCATCATAGGTTTATCAAACATAGGCTTATAAGTGTTAAAACAAGGATAAACGGAGTATCACAAAGTATCTTAAACATAACAAAATAAAGGCATTTTTTAGACTCATCATTCATGCTTGGGATTTCTAAAGACTATGATGATTAATATAGATTATGTCAATGCTTTAATTCATACTTCACTATTAAGGTAAATTAGCAAAGGTAACTAGCTAGTACATATATGCTTTCTCAAAATATATTTTACTTCATTCTCTTATGTACAACAATGTATAACAATGTGCAATATTAAATATTCTATATTTCTTACTAGTTTTGATGAAAAATACAATTTAAGTGTTTGATTGAATGTGTTGTGATGGAATCTAATAGAAATCTTGGTAGCTTTTGAAAAATGGATTTATTCTAAGAATTAAATGGTGCAATATTAATGGGTGCCTATGCATTTAAATATTCCCATGTGATCTATTTTGTGAAAATTCTTGTTTTGTTTTTTAGGGATTATGTGGTTATTTAATATTGACTTGATATTTTATGCTTTTGATGAATTTGTTGATTAAATGTCTTTTTATGCCCTCTTATGCCCTAAAAGGGGAATGCATTATATTAAAGTGTTATTATGGGATGAAAATTAGAGGGTCCAAATAAGTGTGGATTACCAAATGAGTCGGGGCCCACAAGTACCCAAACCTGGAAAACCTATGGGAATTTTAAAAATAAGTGATAACTTTAAAATAAATTAGGGAAAACACACTAAAAAGATAATTTATTCCTTTCCCAAACCCCACATGCTAGTAAAACATGGAGGGTAAGATTAGGATAAGACATCTTTATCTTCATACATAGATGTGCACTGCATCTCTTTGAGAGGATGCTATGACACCACATGAGTTAACCTTGGGGGGTCGAGGCCTAGAGAGGCCATGCCTAGGTAACCCAATAAGATAGGCATGTGATGACACTCATCATGTAGTGCTCTTATGTCTAGCCCAATGAGATAGATAATTTCACTTAAATGTCATGGATTATGATTCTTATGTATTTCTATTTCTAATTTATTTAATGTTTAATTTTCCTCAGCATAATCTACAATTTATTTATCTATGACTATCAACATAGTTCCTCAATTAATATCATAATTCCTTATTGTTATGTAATACTCAAACTATTGCTTAAGTGACTTATTTTTATTAGCCCTTTATTTGGTTAGTGGATGTATCAGTGAAGTGTAGTGTAGGATTATGAGGCTTCAAAGAAGACCACCATGGTTGATTTTATTATATTTTCACTAGATTAATAATCCATGTTGTATACTTGGAAATATATTATGTATAGCTCAAATGTTATGCTATGAACTAATATTTCACATCCCATCGGAAGCCAATGCACTTATTCTTTTATTATATAATTTAATTCAAGGCTCCTTTATTCCTTGTGTATTTTTCTTACATCTTTCCAAATATATCATCTTTAGGGATTCCTTTAAGGAACCAACATCGCAAATTATGGGAGATTAATGAACATATGCATTTTGTATACTTATTAATGGAAGATTTCAGTTCTTAAACCTGAATTTTATACATGTATGATATATATGGTCATTTCCATGTATCTTATTTAGTATCTACATTAAGGGACCTTTTTTTCCTTTTTTTGATGAGTTTTATCATATTTTCTTTAGACCTCCGAGTGAGGGCATTACAACCACTTACACATTAATAATTATATTCCTTGTAAAGGTGCGCTCTAATTATACACTAGGATGAAAATACCTACATATGTGGGATGATACTACATACCCAATTTTATTTAAGCATGTCTTAATAATTACACCCAAGCTAGAAATAAAGACCTAATTTCCTTTTAAAGCATTTTGTTCTAACATAAAGTGTATTTAAATTTGTGTTCCTAAAGTTTTAATTTTAGGGTGGGCCTTTCACATAATCCTTTTCCTCATTTGGGGATGGGTAGGGGCCTTTCTCACATTGAACCTAGTAAGTTGGATGACTTTGAGAACGATGCTACTATTGTATATTTGTAGCAAGAGGGATTTTTGAGTTGTTTAGTCCATCAATGAATTTGATGAGGTTTTATGTGTTCCTACTAGATTATCATCCAAGCGTGGAAAATGGAAGATGATTAATCAAGTGGTGGAAAATAATAGTCTTAACAAGTTTTTAAGAGAAGGTTAAGATCTAGTTAAAATCAAAGAGGATATGAAAGGGAACAATAGACACCACCTTAGAACCAAGTTTGACTTATGACTATGGAGCATTTTATTTTAGAAGGGAATTTCAAAGTTTACCACTTTTATCATATGCCACTCTTTAACCACTTTAGGAATCATGATCTTATCTCCTTCCCATTTTTCTTTCTTAATTTTATTGAAATCTTTGTCATGGAAGTGATAGAGAATTCTAAAACCTAGGTAAAGAAGCCTATTCCTTTAAAGTAGGGGTCAATTTATGGAACATGCCCCCCCCCCCTCACCAAGAAGGAAATACAAATTATCCATTTAGGAGTTGATTAGTGAGGAAGAAGATGAGGTCAAGGATTCATAGTGATCCCCTAAGGTGTAATAGGTTGGAAACTTGGTCAAGAAATAGGGGTAAAAACATTATTATTGAATATGAGGATGATACTAACTAAGGAAGTGAGAAGATAATAAAGAAATAAGAGAAGTGAAAGATGGTTGATAGGGATGGTGGTATAATTGGAACTGTTGATAACTCCTAGAAATCAATAACAACATCTCCACTCTTATCTAGATCACAACATGAAAGACTAGTTGATTAAGCTAACTAAGGATGTCAAGCATGACAAAGAGAATAGTAACCATGCTACTAGTAATTCCATCTATACTGACTACAAAAAAACAACCTTCAAGATAGCCAAATTAAAGATAGAGGTTAGTAAATTGAAATATAAAATTCTTGATATTGAATTGAAGACTAGGATGATCTCTAGGTTTAGCCTTTGACTCATGCATATTTCTACAACATCTTTGTGTTTGATCCATCACAAGGTACTTGGTGAAGATGAAATAAATTGCAAAGAACTACTCAACTTCATCAAATATGATTGGCTCCATATTGCATAGAAATTGAGATGTTAAATTAAATCCCCTTCACCATGTTTAATTTTGGTATGGTTATGGTTCTCAACACTTTTTTCCCCTATGGGTTTCTTAGAAAAATAGTTTTATTTTTGATGTGTTATGTTAAACAATTTTTTTTTGAAAGATAATAACATCAACTAATAATATAGCAAAAGAAATAACTCAAATACATACAACCATCATAAATAGATTACATCTCTTAAGGGTTCCATGATGTTGAATTGGATTAAAGTTTATTAATATTAAATCTAACACATAACCAAAATCCACATCATGGACTAATCACAAGTACAAATACAATAAATAATATACAATTACAAAGGATGCCACTTTGCATAACTAGCATTCCTAATCATCCACCATAAAAATAACAGGGTATAAAAAGCTCAAAGAATATACATCATCTCATAAGATCTTAGATAATCAAGTACAATACAGCATAATATAATCATCCAACATAAATGCAAGATCAAAAAGAAAGAATCATTTTCACAAGGACATCAAGTAATGACATCCATCTATCAGATCTCAACGGGATAAGAAAAATGCACTACCACCTGACCTCATGGAATCTAAATGGCCCACTCCCACCATACCGAGGAGATAAACTCAATTCCCATACAAATATCAATCTCAAAAGTCATAATCAACATCTAGGTCAAGAAAACACCTAAAAGAAAACTATCTCAAAGGTACCAAGACACAAGTATCATCTAATTGTAGAGGCAACACAAACATGTAGGAAATATACTATGTAAGTGGACAAGTGTAATCACATGAGCCAACTCTAAGGTTACCCTGAAAGCCTCTCTAGACTCTAACCTCCTAGTGTCTCTATGTGGCACCAGTATCCTTTCATATAGACAAGGCATACTAATGAAGCAAGGTTGTAACCAAGCATCCTCTCTACTCCCATCCTAGCATGTACTAACACTCGAGGCACGGGCAAGGAAAACAATAACTCTTATTAGTTCATTTAAACCCATTTAATGAAGTGTTATCACTTATTAAAAAAACCTACAATGGGTTACCTAGGTAGCCACTTAGGGCTCTAGTCTCCATTGCAAGCCACTTTCCAATATACACATAGATTACCTACCCTAGGCTCATAAAAGTATAACTCATATGATCACAATTTTCATCCCAGTCCTTTACAAGTGGCTGGAAAGCACCTAAAGACAAATCATAACAATCAACTCAATCATATGCAAGCAACTAGAAAGTACCACAAGAAAAATCACAATAATCATCTCAATCCTATACAAGCAATTGGAAAGCACTGGAGGATAACTGATCAAAAACTCAAAGGCTACAAGAAGAAAATCACAATTATCACCTTAGTTCTAAATAAGCACTAACAAACACTGATCAAATCTCATCATAGAAAACACGTGACACATCACCATGGTTAGATATAAACGATCATATACATAACATCATCATAGAATCAAACCCCCAAGCCTCTAGTAAACATCTTGATTGGTCAAAGTACTAATTCAAACCCAAACCCCAACATGAAATACCACATATATCTAATCAAAAATTTTAAACATTGTTTTCATAGTTAAATTCATTTTCAAAACACAAAATCAGATATACAAATAGAGTTCTATTTTTTATCTTTTCAAAGTATCAAGATTACTAAGTTTTTTGAATTACAGAAATCATTTTCATATTTAAATTAAACTATCAAGTAAAACCCAATTTTATTAAAATAATCATTTCTCTAATTACAATTATCAAGTACGTATACATTTTAATAATACATTGATTAAAAAACTTTAATTAAATATTATTTAAATTAAATCAATAATCCTTAAATTATTAATGATAATAATTTTTTTATTAATAAACTAATTTATATTAAATTAGTAATAAACAATTATTAATCTATTAATAAAATAATAAAATAATAATATAACATTAATAACATCTAGTATACAATAAAAATATTTACTAATTATTAACATTTAATAAATTTAAATAACATATATTAAAAATAATTATAAAAATTTAAAAACATTAATAAAAAATAAATTTAATAATAAACCTACACATGATGTATTTAAGGCCCGTCGGCCAGATTGTCATAGCAGCAAGGTACTGCATCAATAGTACACTATTGCATGCAGTCTCCAAGGAGAGTCACAACTTAAGGAAAAGGGGAGGTGGGGGTTGACCACCCTGACCTTCCACAGTTTTTCAAATATTTATATATTAATATAAAATGATAAACATTTACAACCCCCCTCCCCAAAAAAAAAGCCATTTCACATTTTTTTAATATTATATTTTTATGGTTATTACAATAATTACAAATTACTGTGGTAACTATATATATATATATATATATATATATATATATATATATTATATATACATATGTATATATACATATATATATATGTATATATACATATACATATGTACATATATACATATGTATATATGTATATATATGTATGTATATATGTATATGTATATACATATGTATATATGTATATATATACATATATGTATATACATATAATATATATATACATATACACATATGTATATACATATACATATACATATATACATACATACATATACATATATATATATGTATATATGTATATATGTATATGTATATGTATATACATATGTGTATATGTATATACATATGTATATATATACATATATACATATATATATGTATATATGTATATATATACATATGTATATACATATACACATATGTATATACATATACATATACATATATACATATACATATATATATACATATGTATATATGTATATTTATTTTCCATTAAGAAAACCTAGTATAGCAATCTCGAATTAAATAGGCAAAACCAATAAAACAAATCGAGTTTTATTTTCAAAACCCACATCCTGATTTGAACAAATCCATTATGAATCACCCAATTTACCAAACAAGGGTTTTCCAATCTTAAATTGTTTACAAATGTTTTCAAAATGAAAAACAAAAAGATTCACGACAAGGGTTTTGGATTAAATCACGGACAATTTAATAACGAAAATCAAATTTTCTCAAACAAGGGTTTCAACCCAACTAAATTCTGAAATAGATCGATCAATAAAAAAGAATACAAAATAATTTTACACAGGAAACTACCGCACAAAACTCACAAGATCCTACCTAGATTTGATGCTAAATAAAGAATGCACGAAGCTCGCTAGCAATTTCCCATTCTTTCGAAAACCCTCTTCTCAAAAATTGGCTCCTCCAAATCTGTGTGTGAAGAAATGAGCTCTGATTCCTTAATAAAGAGCTTTCCCCAAATTAGGGCTTCAATTTTGCAATCAAGCAAAACCCTTTTTCCTTTATTATTTTATTATATTTTAATTTCATGTGTAGCCTTTTTGCAACTAAATTAAAATAAACTTTATTAAATCAATTCCTTTCTTTCTCTTATTAAATTCACAAGACTTTTTTAATAAAATATTTATTAATCTAACTAATAACAATATTTAGATTTTATTATAAAAATGAAACCCCTAAATATATTATTATTAAATCAAATAAATATGATTACACCAAAACTAGAACTTTAACTAAATCTTTGAACTTAATTCTTTTATTTAATTAATTTATTAATTAAATATAATTAAATATCAACTTTTCTTTATAAAATTTTCTTTAAATTAAATCATTAAATTATCTTTTAATTTGATTTAATTATAACTAAAAATCACAATAGACCCAAAAAACTAAATATGAAAACCCAACTGAAAGACAAAGCACGTATTCAATCTCCAGGGTCAAAATCATGAATTCATGTCACTTGATGAATTTAGAAGGGTAAACAACTCAGATACTTGTCATAATTTCTAAGAAAAATGGCTTAGGGTTAGGATTTGGACTCAAATAATGGCTCCCCTCTTTTACCATTAAGATATTGTGATGGGGCATGTTCACTGATGCCTAATACCTATAATCTGCATAAAATCCATGCATCTACATACTCATATATTCTAAACTAAACAAGCAATGGTGGGAACTAGCGCAACATGTAGACCTTGACTAGTAGGTGACTACAACTCCCTCCCTTAACCACATTAGAAATATCGATCATAAAATAACACATACATGTACACCATGTAGATGCAAGTATGGGGTAAGTAACCATAGAACTACATAAAAATAATTCATTTAACTAATCATCATGAGATAACTGAAATCACTATATGAAAAAACATGTATCATCATAGAAATAATCCTAAATACATGAAATAACTAAGTGACTTATCACATAAACTAACTGAGTATGAAACAACATCTAATAAAATCTAATAATCAAGTACCGATACTCATAAAAAAGGCCTAAAAGAATTCAACAATACAATCTAAAAAGTAAAGTAGGGGTAGGCATTACAAGAGTATTATAAATATACTATTATAACCATACTATTAATGGTGGCTTATATTCATTTGTTTCTTTAGGTGTTTATTTTTATGTTATTCTATTGTTAGTGTGTTGTTTGTCTTTACAACCTTGAGTTGTAGTTTTGTAAGGGTTAGTGTAATGCCCTACCCAGAGATCCTTGGAACAAGGATAAATAAAAACCAAGATTTTTTTTATACAAGTATGGACGAATATGATAATCAACATAGGAGGATCATACATATTGCAATGGATGACATAACCAACAATTCTATCAACCAATGGATCTCCAAACATGACTACCAAATGACACACTCAAATTGAAGACAAAATCCAAAGACACCAACAGAACAAATAATCTTTGATTTTTCAGAGCCTAGAAAATCCTAAATGGTACTCGAAACACTAAATTGCATTATGTGAAAAACAACAAAGATGCCCCCAATTTTTTGTATGAGAAAACACAATATACAATCTTGTATGAGGAAGTACAACATGCTACATGAGAGACTACCCTCTTGTGCAAAGAACTTCTTGGCCCAACAACCAAAACCACTACACTAATGTCAAGGCTTGTGTGATGAAGTACAAGGCACCACATGAAGAAATGTAAGCCTGTGTGTGAGGAGATGCCAAGTCTTGCACATGAGAGTGTACAATCTTGTGTGAGGATTCACAACAACAAGCAAGGTAAAAAAAAGGATTAAAAGGTAGGAATGATAGTTTCCTCCACACCAGAGAATACTAGATCCATAATCAAGGCTTAGACACCCAAACACAATAACTGCAAGACAAAAAATGCTTCTAACCATCTAAAACATAACAATTTAGGAACATACTAAAAGCAACATTGCAATGTACAAAAACAACAAAACTCATGCATGGTTCATCCCAACCATAATAGCATCATGAGACCATGAAGGCCCTAGCCATCCCCCATGTGTAACATCCAAAATCACCAACTAAATAGTTGGAGCTTTCTTATCAAGACGTTGCTACTAAAATGTAATAACATCATAAGAGTAGAAAAACTAACATGCTACTCCAATAAGAAATAGATAGTCCAACTAAGTAAATCACAACATCTAATCATATGCTAAGCATCATAATAAGGGAATACAAAAAATAACCAACATCATCTAAACATGATATCCAAAAATTCCAATGACAGTATAAATTACGAGGAAGCATACCCAGAAATCTCAAATATACTAAGTGAACATCAAGCACCAACCACATCAGAATAATAGACCATCTCTATACACCAGTCTCCAATAATGGTATAGGTAGCTACACCTCCCAAACATGTGAAACTCATAGGTCCACTCCCATTGTGCTGATGGAGACAATGATCCAAACACAAACACACATAAAGGAAAATGTCCATGGCTAGCACTCACACCAAATAGTAAAGAGGACTGCAACTAAAATCATGAGACAATGCAAGTGGATCAAGTCTTGGTCAAACACTCTATGGGTCACTATATAGGGTCTTGTTGGAGGGTAAATAACTTGGCATCAAGTAGTCCAACCTAGTGATGATAGCATCAACTTCCCAATGGAAGATGCACAATCCTAGCAACATGAACTTCCTAATAGAAGACACACAATCTTGTGTCCTCAGACTTAACCGAGTGCTCACATAACTATTCAAAATATAGGATAGGCTAGGTTATTAAGAGGGAAGGGTTGAATCAAGAACCAATAAAAATTAATCTTATTTCACCAATTAATCCTTCATATATATTATGATCTAATTGCATGCATGAAAGATTGAAAATAGCAAAAACGTTCATAACACTTTGACACAAGATATGGTGACCTAGAAACCTTCCAAATAGAAAGTATAATTGGGGTGGGAATGATACCTACAAGATTTAGTACTGCAATATAAAGCGAGCAGGTTAAGGCTTACAATTGATCACTTCTAATGATTTTTCATATTAGGAGCAATAAGGACTGCTAGATCCACCTTGTTAAAGGATTTACGAAACATACAATGAAGTATGCACTCCATAAAGAGATTTTCAAAAGACTGCTAAGTCAATCTTGTTAAAGGAATTAACTAATATATATATTAGGATGAACTAGTGGCTAATCTTTGATTTGCTGGTTGAGATTCCTTTGAAATGTAATGATCACCTTGTCATGATAGATAAATCTTTTCAACTCCTTATACTATTTGTAGCCTTTTCATTTCACACTTTTACTCTCTATATTCGCATCATTACTTCTTATATAGTATTTGGATATGATACAATACATTATAGATAGACCAATCTAAAACACAATTCATCAAAGTCAGCTTCAACATAGTTTTCCAATAAGCTCACAAAGTTGGATCAACTCCTGGCACTCAGGTTCTAAAGAAAAACTTGGTGAGGTTCTAATACTTGGCAACCATTGTCAACACTTAGCACTGCCATGCTCTCGGTAGACATAGAAGCTTAGTTCATACCAATCACTTCAAAGTAGTTTGAATTTGATCAACACTAGTGACTCAGTGAACACTAATAAAGTTGACATATAAATTGAATTAGTTGGTTGACACTACATGGCTTAGTCAACACTAACACTATGAGCTTGGTATAAACTGAATCACTTGGTTGACCCTCCTTGGCTTAGTCAACGATAGATTCACATGACTGACACTACAAGCTCGATAGGCACTGGAGATCAATGTTGACATTGTACAACTTGGTGAATATTGTGAGGCTTTTTTTGCATTGTCACTGATCAACTTGGTAGATACTTCTTGGTGTGAACTAAATGTAGATTCTAAAACTCGATAACAACTGTAGAACTTGGTAACAACTTTATTGCTCAATAGTAACTGTAGCACTTGGTTAACACTGTAAACTAAAAGACATGATCAATAGCAGCTTAACCAATTGACTAAGTGTCAGTCACTAATAAAAAAAACTTGACCTTAATGTCAACATTCCCCTCCTTTGACATTAGTGACAAAAAAACTTATCAATCCAAAATTGAATGTTGAAAATTTCAAGTCCAAAACATTCTTTTATCTCCATCATGTGCCTTCAACTCAGTAACATACACTATTTTTGTAAAAGATGTTTTTTGACTATCTATATATGTATTTGTATAATATTATGTTACTCCCCCATACATCATATCTCATATTATACTTCTCCTCAATACATATACATATATCTCCCCCTTACACACACACACACACACACACACACATCATATTATACTTTACTTCTCCCCCTTTTTGACATAAATGGAAAAGGTGTATACTTCCCTTACCTCTGATCTTTTCTCAAGCTAGCTTTGATACCAATTGTTGGAAATATAGGATAGGCTAGGTTATTGAGAGAGGAGGTGAATGAGGAACCAATGAAACTTAATCTTATTTCACCAATTAGTCCTTGATATATATTCTAATCTAATTGCATGCATGAAAGACTAAAAATAGTAAAACATTCATAAGACTTTGACACAAGATATAGTGACCCAGAAACCTTCCAAATAGAAAGTAAATTTGGGGTGCGGATGATACCCACAAGCTTTAGTACTGTAGTATAAATTTGGCCAGTTAAGGTTTACAATTGATCACTTCTGATGATCTACCCTATTAGGAGCAATAATAACTGCTAGGTCCACCTTGTTAAAGGATTTACAAAACATACAATGAAGTATGCACTTGGTAAAGAGATTTGCAAAAGACTGCTAAGTCTACCTTGTTAAAGGATATAACTGATACACTTATTAGGATGAACCAGTGGCTGGTCTCTGATCTATAAATTTGATTTATTGGTTGAGATTTCTTTGAAATGTAATGATCACCTTACTATGATAGATATATCTTTGTTTCTCCTTATACTACTTGTAGTCTTTTCACTTCGCACTTTTGCTCTCTATATTCGCATCATTACTTCTCACATAGTATTTGGATATGATACAATACATTACATATATACCAATCCAAAATACAATTCATCAAAATTGGCTACAACATAGATTTCCAATAAGATCACAAAGTTGGCTCAACTGTTATTGGCTACAACATAGATTTCCAATAAGATCACTTCAAAGTAGTCTAAACTCCATCAACACTAGTGACTTGGTGAACATGACAAAACTTGGAAAATAACTGAATCACTTGGTTGACACTAAATGACTTGGTAAACACTAATTCTGTGAGCTTGATATAAATTGAATCACTTGGTTGACCCTCCTTGACTCGGTCAATACTGGATTCACATCACTAACACTACAAGCTCAATAGACACTAGAGATCAATGTTGACATTGTAGAACTCAATTAATACTATGAAGTTTTTTTTGCACTATCACTAGTCAACTCGATAGATACTCCTTGATGTGAACTGAATGTAGATTTTGAAACTCGATAGCAACTGTAGAACTTGGTAATAACTTTATTGCTCATTATTAACTGTAGCACTCGATTAACACTACAAACTAAAAGATAAGATCAGTAGCAGCTTAACTAATTGACTAAGTGTGAATCACTAATAAATAAGATTGACCTTAATGTCAACATTCCCCCCCTTTGACGTTAGTGACAAAAAAACTTATCAATCCAAAACTGAATGCTCAAAATTTCAAGTCCAAAACATTCTTTTATCTCCATCCTATGTCTTCAACTTGGTAACATACTCTATTGTTGTAAAAGATGTTTTCTAACTATCTATATGTGTATTTGTATGATATTATGTTGCTCCCCCATACATCATATCTCATATTATACTTCTAATCAATATATATACATATATCTCCACCTTATATATATATATATATATATATATATATATATATATATATATATATATATATATATATATATATATATATATATATATATATATATATATATATATTCTACAAAGGTGTATACTTTCATTACCTTTAATCTTTGCTCAAGTTGTTTATCTTTTTCTCAGAGAACTATAATAGCTCTAATACCAATCATTGGAAATATATGATAGGCTAGGTTATTGAGAGAGGAGGGGTGAATAAGGAACCAATAAAACTTAATATTAGTTCACCTATTAATCCTTCATATATATTCTAATCTAATTGCATGCATGAAAGACTAAAATTAGTAAAACATTCATAACACTTTGACACAAGATATAGTGACCTAGAAACCTTCCAAATAGAAAGTAAATTTGGGGTGGGGATGATATCCACAAGCTTTAATACTGTAGTATAAATTTGGTTAGTTAAGGCTTACAATTGATCACTTTTGATGATCTACCCTATTAGGAGCAATAAGGACTACTAGGTCCACCTTGTTAAAGGATTTACGAAACATACAATGAAGTATGCACTTGGTAAAGAGATTGCAAAAGACTACTAAGTCTACATTGTTAAAGGATTTAACTGATATACCTATTAGGATGAACCAGTGGATGATCTCTAATCTATAACTCTAATTTGCTGGTTGAGATTCCTTTTAAATGTAATGATCACCTTTCTATGATAGATAAATCTTTGTTGCTCCTTATACTACTTGTAGCCATTTCACTTCACACTTTTGCTAACTATATTCACATCATTACTTCTTACATAGTATTTGGATATGATACAATACATTACATATATACCAATCCAAAATATAATTCATCAAAGTTAGATACAACATAGATTTCCAATAAGATCACAAAGTTAGCTCAACTATTGGCACTCGAGTTCTGAAGAAAAACTTGATGAGGTTCTAATACTTGGAAACCATTATCAACAATTGGCATTGTCATGCTCTTGGTAGACGTGGAATCTTGGTTCATACTAATCACTTCAAAGTAGTCTAAACTCTATTAGTATTGGTGACTTGGTGAAAATTACAAAACTCAACATATAACTAAATCACTTGGTTGACCCTCCTTGACTTGGTCAACACTAGATTCACATCACTAACACTACGAGCTCAATAGACACTGAAGATCATAGTTGACACTATGCAACTTGGTTAATATCATGAAGTTCAATTTGCACTATCACTAATCAACTTAGTAGATACTGCTCGGTGTGAATTGAATGTAGATTCTAAAACTTGGTAGAAACTATAGAACTTGATAACAACTATATTACTCAGTAGTAATTGGAGCACTCGGTTAACATTGTAAACTAAAAAATAAGCTTGGTAGTAGCTTAACCAATTGACTAAGTGTGAGTCACTAATAAAAAAAATTGACCTTAATGTCAATAATCTCCCCCTTTAGCATTGGTGACAAAAACTCTTATCAATCCAAAACTGAATGCTCAAAATTTCAAATTCAAAACATTCTTTTATCTCGATCTTGTGTCTTCAACTCTGTAACATACTCTGTTTTTGAGATTTTTCAAAATTGCTTTTGTAAAAGATGTTTTTGACTATATGCACATGGATTTGTATAATATTATTTTACTCCCCCATATGTTATATCTCATATTATACTTTTCCTCAATATATATATATATACATATACCTCCCCCTCTTATATATATATATATCATCTTATACTTTACTTCCCCTTTTTGACATAAATGCCAAATGTGTATACCTCCATTGCCTCTAATCTTTGCTCAAGTTGTTAAACTTCTTCTCTAAGAACCATATTAGCTCTAATACAAATCATTGGAAATATAGGATAGGCTAGGTTACTGAGAGGGGAGGGGTGAATCAAGAACCAATAAAAATTAATCTTATTTCACCAATTAATCCTTCATATATATATTTTGATCTAATTGCATGCATGAAAGACTAAAAATAGTAAAAAATTCATAACACTTTGACACAAGATATGGTGACCCAAAAACCTTCCAAATAGAAAGTAAAATTGGGCTTGAGATGATACCCAAAAGCTTTAGTATTGTAGTATAAAGTTGGTCAGTTAAGGTTTACAATTGATCACTTCTGATGATCTATCCTATGAGGAGTAATAAGGATTGCTAGGTCCAAGATTTACAAAACATACAATGAAATATGCACTTGGTAAAGAGATTTGCAAAATTATTCTAAGTCTACCTTGTTAAAGGATCTAACTGATACACCTATTAGGATAAACCAGTGGCTGATCTCTAATCTGCAACTCTAATTTGCTGGTTGAGATTACTTTGAAATGTAATGATCACCTTGCTATGATAGATAAATATTTTTTGGTCCTTATAATGTTTGTAGCCTTTTCACTTTGCACTTATGTTCTCTATATTTACATCATTACTTATTATATAGTATTTGGATATGATACAATACATTACATATATACCAATCCAAAACATAATTCATCAAAGTCAACTACAATATAGATTTTCATTAAGATCACAAAGTTAGCTCAACTACTGGCACTTGGATTCTTAAGACAAACTCGGTGAGGTTCTAATACTTGGCAACCATTATCAATGCTAAGAATCATCATGCTCTTAGTAGAAATAGAAGCTTGATTCATACTAATTGATGAGGCTAATTATTGCCTCTATTTTTTGATAATTTTAAAATACTCTATTTTAATATTGCCAAGACATTTGTGAACCTATGTTTAGCTAAACCTATGATTAAGTCTAGCCAAAACCATTAACCTATGGGCAGATAGTATGCCATATTTTGCCAATAGTATACATATAATGTAGTATTTCATATAACCATCAAAATGTATGTTCTAATATTTGGATTTAATTTGATTACGCTTATTTGAAAATATTTATGCATCATAAGTAACTTGATAGGGAAGGAGCTAGAGATGGTTGACAACATTCAAGGAGGAACATTAAAGTCTAGTCATGATGGAAGAACCATAACAATATCAAAAGACATGATCATTACAAAGGAGGAGACCTTATTTCATGAATGCAGGGATGAAAAGTTTCTATATTTCCTCTTCATTTACTACTATGTTGACTTGGTTATTCAAACTTTATTGTTTGTACTGTGAACTGTTATGTTTCCTTTTCCTTTGGCAGATTTATAATCAATTTATTTTCTTTCCTATTTTAGAATAAGTGTCAATCCTCTATTTATAGGGATTGGATTAATAGTTTTAGGGGTTGAAAAATTTTTATGAAAAGAAACTATTGACTCTCATGGTGAATTATTTTCATAGTTTTTATGTATTGTTCTCATGTAAGGAATTTTGAAACATAATGAAATAATCCTTTGTTTACATTCTGTGTTAGCAGATTAGTAGAAGCTGACCAAGAAGGCCCACTTGGGAGGTGGATTAGATTAGAGTAGTGTAGATTTACTTCCAACATTTTTAGTATTTAAAGTAGAAGTTGTAAGTTTCTTCTCATAGCATCATACTTTGTGAGTGTTCCTATAGTATCTATAAGAACAGTTATAGTGAACGGTTTGAGTTGGAATATAGGTTAGCATTTAATTGAATTTCCAACATTTTTTTTAGTGAAGAGTTAAATGTGTTAGTTTCGTGTAACACTAGCGTAGATTCTTTCCTTGCATTTTATTTTCTTGTAGCATAAGCATAATGACTCTTTAAGAAGCCTAGAGTACATACTATGCTAACCATTTCAAGTATACATCCTTGGGTTGACAAATTAAATGCACCTCATGGTAGGGAGAATAATCCTTAGATTGAATATACTATTCCTAAGTAAGGCCTTGAGCATGATTACCACACACCTATTGTGAGGTGGACCATCATTTTTGGTGTCATTGCCGAGGATGGTGTCAAGCTAGGAACATTTTTGGGTCATAGTTTTTAGTTAAGTTTTTAGAAATTTCTAGTCCTAAAAGTTTTTTCACAAGTGTGAATAATTCAATTGCATGCATTGAAGAGGAAGGCAACAAGATGAATATGATAGATTTCTTCCATGGGAGTCTATTAATTTGAACAAAGAAATTGAAGAAGAAGTTGAGTTGCCTTTTGAGGATGCAAGCCCTTTTTTTCATATCATATTTTCCTCTAGAGCACAACCCTTGGACACCAGTGGTCTTCAACCTTTTGCTGAAATTTTGGATAGCTTTCTAGGTAGTTCTACTCCAAATCCACCTAATGTTAATAATCTAGTACCAAATGTTCCTTTTCAGCAGCAACCCCATAATCAAATACCTCTAGTAATGGCACAACCTACTTTTCAATTTCCTCTTCCAAGCCTCATAACCAATGCTAATCTCAAAAATATACCTGTAACTACTCTTCTAAAGTTTTATGGCCTTGCAACTGAAGATCCTACTACTTTCTTGTTTGAGTTTGACATACTCTATCATAGCTTTGACTATAACACTAATGCCCATAGGTTGAAGTTGTTTCCAGCAACATTGAAAAAATCAACTTTATGATAATTCATGGGTTTAGGAGCCAATGTAGCAGGTACATGGGATGAAATGAAAACTCTATCTCTGGATAAATATAAAGAGTATTGCAAGACAAATTATTCAAGAGGACATGATATTTTTAGAATATCACAAAAGGAGGATCAAACATTGGAAGACTATTTTTCATGTTTCTTGTATACATTGCAGAAGAACCCTCAACATGTACTGGCGAAGGATTCACAAAAGCTAGTATGCTAGAGAGGGGTGAATGATAATTATCTAGAAGCACTAGACTTGATGGCTGGTGGTGATGTATATCAATCTTCTTGGGATGACCTCAAGAAAATCTATCTTAACTACTCAAGGTCAACTACGAAGAAATGATGAGGACATCAAACAACAACCACTAAAGGAATTAGTCAAGGTATTTCAAAGCTTGAGATGTCTAATCTACTCTCAGAGGACATCATAAATGATGTCACTACACATCTCGACACAATGACTACAAAGAAGAAGCATGTAGAAGTTGAGGTACAACTAGCTGAGTACTGTCCACACTGCCAAAAGTAGAAGAAAGATGCCAATTCAAATTGGTCACTAGCATGGAGAACTAGCATTTTCCAACTGAGTACATCAAGATAGATGGAGAGGATAAGAAAGCATCCTTCATTTCCCAACATCAGCCATGGACCCAATGTTAAGGTATACCTTGGGACACTTACAAAATTCAAAACTATATGGTAATCAATAGAAAAACTATAGTACCAAAGGTCCTCTACAATATAGTCAACCCAATTGGAATAATGCTTGGAAAAATAATCCACAATAGTCTCAATGGCTTCATAATTCCCAACCTTCCTAGCCAAACTAGCAAAACAATTAGTGGTTTAACTAGAAAAATAATCAATGGTAGAATCAACAGAACCAATGGTAACCACCCCAAGGGAATTGGCAATCTACAAACCAATGGAGAGAACCTCAGCAATGGCCTAACCAAAATACTAGTAATTTATAATTATCACCTCCAATCCAACAACTTGCACTAATGCCACCACCTACAAAAAATTGGACCTCAAAAACATACTCAGTTACTTGCATAGCCTCAGCCAAATCCAAATAACTAGTAGCCACAACAAACCATGTATTTTGCTGATGCTCAGCAATACCCTGCTCATGCTCTAAAAGTTGCAGATATACATTTGAGATCTGGTACAACCCTACTAGTGCCTAAACTACCTCTCATAACTAAAATACCAAATACTCCTACAACATTAGAATCCATAACTTCTCAACCACAAATGGTTGACCCAACCAATATAACTAGCTCAGCTCAAACCCAAATAGTAGTTGAACCTCCTTTTTTGGAAGAGCTCATACCACACAAACCTGCACAAATAGAGGACAATCCTTTGATATCATTGATGAGCTAAAGAACATGCACGTCCAAATTCCTTTATTCCAAGCTATTAAAGATGTTTGTTTCTATTTATGGAAAAGCCATTAGAGAAGCCTGTTTGAAAAATCTTGGGAGAAAGAAAAAGGATCCAACAACAGTCCATGTTGTAGGACAATTGGCTGATATTATGTTAGGAAAATTGGTCATTCCTAAATATTCTAATCCAGGAAGTCCAGTTTTGAATGTGATTATAAATGGTCATTCTATTAAAAATTCTTTGATTGATCTTGGTGCTGCTATAAATATTATGACTAAAGATACTATGAAAAAGCTAAATATAGAAGGGTTAAGACCTACCCCAACAATTCTACAGCTTATAGATAGTTCTACTTTAACTCTTGATGGGATGATAGAAGATATAGTAGTAATCCTAGACTCTTTAGAGTACCCTACAAATTTCATGATTCTATCCCCAAAAGTCAATTTATTTGGTAACCCTATCATCTTAGGATGACCATGGTTAGCTAGAACTGATGCAAATATAAGTTGTAGATCAAGGAGTATGACCATATCAAATGGACAAGCAACAAAGAAATTTGATTTATATCCTCCAGAACAACCACAACCAAATTTAAGTACATCTATATGGCCAGATTTAGGGGATGGAGAAGAAGAGTTAGACTCTATAGCATAGCTTATGGTGTTACATAGACAACCTTTTTTGAAGCTACAAGAAGATGATTCAGTAATTCAGAGTATTCTTAATAATACTTGTGTGGTAGAAAATGATGTATCTAACAGTTATGTGTTAGAATTAACTACATATGAGGAATGTAATGAGAGTTATTTTCTACCCAAGGAGCCAGACATTATTCATCAGCTTTTACCATGTGAACTAGATACAAGTCTAATCTCTAAAGCTACTATAGTTGATCTCACAACGATTTTTGAGTTGTCAAAGGGTAATAATCTCCATGTCAGTCCCAAATTGCCTTCCACACAAATGAAATAGTTAACAGAGCTTCTTCAAAAACATGAAAAGGATTTTGTATGGGACTATGGGGATATGAAATGGTTAAGTCCTACATTATGCACTCATAGAGTATATATCAATGAATGGTGCCTAGCACTTCATCAACCCTAGAGAAGGATTAGTCCAACCCTTAGAGAAATAGTTAAAACTAAACTGTAAAAGTTGCTTTATGCTGGTTTTATATACCCTATATTTGATAGTAGATGGGTCTCAACTCTGGTCATAGTGCCTAAAAAGGGAGGGAAATGAAATTTTTTTGTAGATTGCAGAGAATTGAATAAGGCAACCAAAAAGGATCACTTTGCTTTACCCTTCATTAATCAAGCTCTAGACACTCTAGCTGATAAGAAGTATTTTTCTTTCCTAGATGGGTATAGTGGTTATAATCAAATAAGTATAGCTCCTAAAGATCAAGATAAAACCTTAATTACATTCCCATGGGGTACTTTTCCATATTCTATCTTGCCATTTGGCCTGTGTAATGCCCCCACAACATTTCAAAGAGTTGTCATCAACATTTTTGCTGATATATTGCATGATTGTATGGAAATATATATGGATGATTTCACAACATTTGGAGTCACCTTTGAAGAAGCCTTGATGAATCTTGAAAAGGTTCTTATCTAATGTAAAGAACATAATTTATCACTCAATACTGAGAAATTTTTCATGCTCATGCAGGAAGGAGTGGTGCTTGGTTATTTCATATCAGCTACAGGAATACAAGTCGATCCAGCTAAGATAGAGGCAATCCTAACATTTCCCATGCCTAAAAAATCAAAGGATGTAAGATCTTTTTTAGGTCATGTTGGCTATTATAGGCATTTCATAAAAGATTTTAGTAAAATAGCTGGTACTTTGTATACACTATTGACTAAGGAAGTTGAATTCATTTAGGCACCTAAATGTAATGAAGCCTTCCTATAGCTTAAGAAACTCCTCACTACAACACCCATTTTAAAAGGACCTAATTGGTCAATTCCATTTCATATTCATACTAATGCATCAGACTATGATGTATGGGTTGTATTAAGACAAAAGCCTACTAATCTTGAAAATGCCATCTACTATATTAGTAAAAGCCTTCATAGACCTGAACTAAATTACACGGTAACTAAAAAATAACTTTTAGCAGTAGTCTATGCATTGAACAAATTTAGACATTATGTAACCGGGTATCCTATTTTTGTTCATACTGACCACTCAACTATAAGGTACTTAATGAACAAACTTGTTGTAGCTAGTAGATTGGCAAGATAGCTCTTGTTGTTATAGGAGTTTGATATTACTATTATTGATAAGCTAGGCAAGTCCAACATAGTTGTTGATTATTTATCTAGACTGCACATTGTTGATGAAGATCCAACTCCCATTGAAGATACCTTTCCAAATGAGCACATTTTCCACATAGCAACTCACACAACACGATATGTAGACATAGAAAACTATCTAGCTACAAATAGAATACCCTCACACTTTTTTCACAAAGATAAAAGGAAGTTAGCATAGAAGAGTTTTAATTATTCATGGATAGATAACACTCTCTTCTATACTAGACCAGATTAGATGATGAGGAGACATGTCAGAGAGGATGAAATATATGACATACTACATGCTTTTCATGATGAACCATGTGGAGGCTATTTTGCAGAAAGAGGACAACACAAAAGGTACTTATTATTGGGTATTATTGGCCAACATTACATAAGGATGCAGTAACTTATACAACCAAATGTGACAAATGCCAAAGGATGGGCTGCCCAACTAAAACTATTGAGATGCCACTCAATCCATAGATTGTAGTAACACCTTTTGAAAAATAGGGTGTGGACTTCATAGGTCCAATTGACCCGCCATCAAGTGGAGTATCCTACATCTTAGTATGTAGGGATTATGTAACCAAGTGGGTGGAAATTCGAGCAATGAAAAGTGCAAGAGATGAGAAAGTAGCTAAATTGTTATATGAAGAAATATTGACCCGCTATGGAGTTCCCAGATAACTTGTCACAAATCAAGGAGCCTAATTTACATCAAACTTGATCACTAAGGTTATGAAAGAATACAACATAAGGCACCACAAATCTAGTCCCTATCACCCTCAAGAAAATGGGCAAGTAGAGGTCACCAATAGAGAAATTGAAGCCATTTAGACTAAGACAGTGCACATACACGAGAAGGATTGGAACAATAGATTAATTGAAGTTGTATGGGCATACCAAACTACATAGAAGACAACTATTGGCTTTACTCCATTTGAACTTGTGTGTGGAAAAACAATAATGTTGCCTATTGAATTTGAACATAAAACCCTATGCACTACTTTGGAATTGAATATAGTCTTCTTGCAACACAACAAGAGAGGCTTCTCTACTTGAACTCACTAGATGAAATGAGAAAGACAACATTAGAAAGAATGAAGATTATTTTGTAGCAGTGAAAGAAGTGGCATGATGTGCATATCATTAATAAATAATTTCAAGTGGGAGATTGGGCCCTTCTATATGATTCTCATTTTCAAGAGAATCTAGGGAAGTTGCAGACTTGATGGCTAGGGCCTTATTAAATTTAGCATGTCTTTGACAATGGAGTAGTCCAGCTGACAACTATTGATCCTATCCACTTCAAGTTACTTGAAAATGGCCATAGGTTGCACCTCTATCAAAAACCACAGACCAAAGAGGAGTTTCTCTTGTAGTTCCAACTACACAATTTCCCAGTTGACATACTTCCTATAGTAGAAGGTGTTGACCTCCTGCTTGCAACTCTTCAATAACAACTCCTTCAAGCATGCCCATAATAAACACTTTATGTCTACATAAAGTTCAAATTCTTCATTCACCTTCTAATTTCTTCTTTTTCAACCCATCTCATTTCTTTCTTCCATCCACCCATCTTCCACATCATCATTTTGCAATGTTTTTAGTAACATGATGAGTTTGTTGATGTATGTTGTTGTTCCTGACCTCCAACTCTTGCCACCTTTTGGCACGTGCAATGATCAATTAAGTAGGTATAAGCTTTTAAATTTTTCAGTCATTTATAGAACATAGATTTCATTGGTTATATCTATTACTTCCTTATATATATTATTGCACTATTATGCCAGTTCCACACCCCATAACAATTATGACAAGTGAGGACACTTGTCCATGTTTCATAGGGGGTAGGAAAGGTTACTAATTCCCCATGACATATCTATTTGTTTATTATAGATCTTCAAATATGTACATCCTCTTTAAAACCCAGTTGCCATAGTACACGAGTGTAATGTGTTGTACTCTTATTCCTGAATAATTCCTTACTATTAGGCTATGATATGATCGAAATTTAATTTTGATGTGACATGAATTCAATTTTGGGAAGATTTTTGTGCATCTATGATATATTTTTATAAAACCCACATTATTATTACTTGTGATGTATTGTTCACGACAGAAATGAGTAGAAAATAATGTGAAATGTGAAAATGTCTGTGATTTTCAAAAAAACAAAACAAAGCCTAAAATGCAAGCAGGGAAGAGTATAAAATTGAAAAAGTATAAATGGGAGGAAAATTGCAGCAACAAGAATCGATGGAGCATAGTGTTTTACTTTTAGATGTGGAGGCAATGAGAAGATTTAATGCATGTGGCTAGTTAGGGTATTTTCTAAAACTAACAGATTTTAATGATGAAGTAGCCACTAAAATTATACATACTTTTGAGGAAGGAGAAGCAATGGTATGGGGGTTGACACTTTTTTCCATAGAAGAATGGATAGTAGAAGTAACATGGTTACTGGCAGTTGGAGAACATTACCCTAATGCACATGATGCAAGGTCAGCTAGGGCCTAGTTTTTAATACCAATTGACCCTCCATTAGATATAACCAAGTAGGGTTGCAAAAGAATGTCTCTTCTGCCACCATACAATGAGTTGGTCATACACATTATCAGGTATTTTATCTATGAAGGAAGATTTTCATATTTGCATGCACATCATTTTAAGTTGCTTAGTTATAGAAGGCAAAATTTTCTAGTGAATGTTCCCGATTTCTTGTACAATATGTAATGTATTAGTGTTGAGGAAACCCAAAAAGGGAAGGAAAACTCTATTACTCACCATGCCTTAATCAAATTACTTATAGAGAGATCTCTTAGGGATGCCTCTCCTATGTCACGGGCTGAATTTTTCTAGTGTAAAACCTTGTAACCTCAGGCTATCCCTAATGAGCAGCCAAATGAAGAAAATGCTTTACCCATTAACACAACTACTGAGAAAAGTACCCAAGATGCTAAAACTCTAAATGTGCAAGAAAATGTGCCTTTACCCACTCAAAAGAGAAATTTACCTACCTCCACTAGAGTAAAGAGGAAACAAAAAATGAAAAAAGAAACCTTAGCTTCAATAGTAGAAAAACAAAACCCCACAATCTCAAAGCAAAAGAAAACAAAGACAGGTCCTACAGTAGTCACTCCTACAGCAAAGACACTGAAAAGAGGTGGTACAAAGAAGGTCATGGTACTTGAGGAGACTCTTGTTTGAAGAAGCCCTAGAATGAAAGAACAAACTTCTAAAGTATCAGTAGAAACTCAGTCTACTCCACCCAAACCATCTAATAAAGAATCCCCAATACAAGTTGTCCCGAATGATTCCTCCAATCAACCTGAAGAGGAATGCAGGGCTGAGGTGAATGAAAGCCAAAATAATTCCCCAGTAGGCCAACAAGATACTCTAGGCTGTAAAGGTGAAAAAGCCCCAATAATGCATAAGTTAACTTGTTTGAAAAATGGCCTAGTTCCCTACAAGTGAACATGGTTTACAAATTTCTTAGAACAATCATGGAGGGAATAGTGGAAAAATAATTTTGAGGAAGAAAGTGGCCCAGTTACCCTACAAATGCTTCTTTTCTAGCTGTTTAATAAACATGTGATGACAATAGCCCTATGGAAAGAGGAGAAAAAGGAGATGAAGAGGGTTATAGCATATCAAGGTGAAGAAATTGCAGAATTAAGAGAGCAATTGGCAAAATAGAAACAAAGGAGGGATCATGCCCTCAAATTGGCTGATCAAATAATTACTTGCAAACCACCACCTAGAATCTATGCTATTTGTTTAAAAGAACAATTCTTTTTATTCCAGCTTATGTTTACCCTCAAAGACATAAAAGTAGAATTCAAGGTAGCCCAAGAATTCTATGGTTTATACCAAACTCTTCCATCTTGGCAGAAAATTTACTCTATGAATTCTATGTGCACAATTTCATTATCCCTAAAGAAACTCAATGGAATCCTATACCTTATATAGGAGATATACATCTAAGGACCCTAATGTCTTGGATGCACAATGAAGCTAATTATGATATACAATTGAATAATTATAGAGATGAGGAAAGAATAGAACTCATGCCATTAAGAACCGAGAGTGATAAACCAAAAGAAATTATGAGGGATTAGTTCAAATTGACCTATGGGGATAAGCACAAGGAGATAAGAAAATGAATCTTTGATGCTAGAATAAAGGTGTATGCAAAATATGATAACCTGTCTTATTTTACCTTTTAGAGAGCCATGGTTGGTGTTAAAAGCAGATGGGGAAGGCTACCTAATGGACTCAGAAGATCAAAGCCACACAATCCTATTAACTTAGAATTTTCCCTTTACTGAGCTCCGAAATACATGCAGTTGGGAAGGTAGGCTAGACTAGAATTGTGGTGTCCACTAACAATGTAGCCACCAATGCTCATGTGACCTCTATATGATATCAATTCTAAACAACATGACAAGTTGTAGGAGGACCATAGAAGAGAACACGAGGATTCTACTACACCTTCAAAAGTAGCAGGAGAGAGAGGACTAATGTTGGAGATTTCAAATCGATGACTAGAAGGTCCAATGCTTGAGGACAAGCATCAAAATTATGAGGGGGCAGATGATGAGGCTAAGTATTGCCTCTATTTTATGATAATTTTAAAATACTCCTTTTTGATATTGCCAAGACATTTGTGAACCTATGTTTAGCTAAACCTATGATTAAGTCTAGATGAAACCATTAACCTATGGGTAGATATTATGTCATATTTTTCTAATATTATACATATATTTCATTATTTCATATAACCATCAGAATCTGTGTTCTAATATTTGGATTTAATTTGATTATGTTTGTTTGTAAATATTTCTACATCATAACTAACTTGGTAGGGAAGGAGCTGGAGATTGTCGATAGTATTCAAGGAGGAACATTAAAGTCTAGTCATGATGGAAGAACCATAATGGTATCAAAAGATATGACCACTACAAAGGAGGATCCATTATTTCATGAATGTAGGAATGAAAATTTGCTATATTTCCTTTGTGTTTACTAATATGTTGACTTGGTTATTCAGACTTTATTGTTTGTACCATGAACTATTATGTTTCCTTGTTTTTCTTTGGAAAATTTGTAGTTGGTTTTTTTTCTTTCCTATTTTAGAATAAGTGTCAATCCTCTATTTATAGGGATTGGATTGATAGTTTTAGGGGTTTTAAATTTTTTATGAAAAGAAAATGTTGACTCTCATGGTGAATTGTTTTCATAGTTTTTATGTATTGTTCTCATGTAAGGAATTTTGAAACATAATGAAATAATCCTTGGTTTACATTCCGTGTTAGTAGATTAGTAGAAGCTGACCAAGGGGGCCCACTTGGGAGGTGGATTAGATTAGATTATTTAGATTTTCTTCCATCATTTTCACTATTTCAAGTAGAAGTTGTAAGTTTCTTCCTACAACATCATACTTTGTGAGTGTTCCTACAGTATCTGTAAGAATAGTTATAGTGAATGGTCTGAGTTGGAATATAGGTTAACATTTAATTGCATTTCAAACATTTATTTTAGTGAAGAGTTAAATGTCTTAGTTTCTAGCAGCACTAGTGTAGGTTCTTTCCTTGCATTTACTTTCCTGCAACATAAGCATAATGACTCTTTAAGAAGCCTAGTGCACATGCTGTGTCGACCATTTCAAGTATATGTCCTTGGGTTGAAAATTAAATGCACCTCATGGTAGGGAGAATAATCCTTAGATTGAATATACTATTCCTAAGTAAGGCCTTAAGCATGATTACCATGCACCTATTGTGAGGCAAACCATCACTAATCACTTCAAAGTAGTCTGAATTTGGTTAGCACTAGTAACTCAGTGAACATTGCGAAACTCAACATATAAACTAAATCACTTGGTTGACACTACATGGCTTGGTCAACACTAATACTACAAGCTTAGTATAAATTGAATCACCTTGTTGACCCTCCTTGGCTTGGTCAACACTAGATTCATATCACTAACATTGCAAGTTTGGTAGACACTGGAGATCATAGTTGACACTATGCAACTCAGTTAATAATATGAAGCTCGATTTGCATTGTCACTAATCAACTTGGTAGCTATTGATTGGTGTGAATTGAATGTAGATTTTGAAGCTTGGTAGCAATTGTAGAACTTAGAAACAATTGTATTACTCAGTAGTAACTACATCAGTCGGTTAACACTACAAACTGAAAGATAAGCTCAATAGTAGCTTAACCAATTTGACTAAGTGTGAGTCACTAATAAACAAAATTGACCTTGATGTCAACGATAACAAGTGTCCTCAAACTAAATCAAGTGCTCACTTAACATTTTATTATCTTTCATTTATTACCTAGTTAATTTATCTAGTTATCACTTAATTAGAACTTCTTTATGTCAACCCTCTAGGAAATAGTCACCAACTTTGTGAGAGAAGCCCCTCCATGCTACCCTACATATCCATGCTCATCACAATGATGAGTTCCTATAGGCATGCATATTCCCAACCAAACCTCAATGAACATAACTTAACTGAAATACAAATGGGAGATTGGGCCTCGTAAGTCACCTAACAAATACACATGCATGTGCTCATGTATGGCACACCAGCATCATGAAGATTATAACGCAAGGGTCAGATGAGAACACAAGCAAAATAATACTCGACCAAAGACAAGCTTAGGAGGATGAATGTGGCACAAATATTAATGCAACATAAAAGTGCAACGACAGTCTAACTGACATCATACCGATGATCCAAATCCACAACTAACATTATGCAAATTGAGGTAAACTTGAAACCTCAAAAACTTCAAAATTAAAACCCATTTGGTCTTGGGGAACAAAAGCCACAAAAATCCAATAAAATTTAGGTTTGAACACCATATGCAAAAATGACTAGCATAATAGTGCAAAACCCCAAACCCTCATCCTGTAGATAGGGAAAACATTCATACTCGACCAATCAGGCAAAACCAACAATCAAAAATGGAGGGGACCACTAGCTCTCAACCTCCTAACATACAACTACTAGAAAAAAAAAAGTGGAAATGAAGCTAAAAACAAAAACTAGAGAGCCCTACTTGACAACCAAAAGCACTAAAATAAGAATTAGCCAGATAAAATAAACATCCTGTGGAAGTTGCCAAAATTTGTGGCAAAGCAAGGTCTCCCCAAGCAATATCCAATGAGATTGGCCTCATGGAGATCCCACACCCATAGCTCTCATGATGAATAGATAAACAATCCTCTAGAAGATGATTTTGGGAAAAGCTCTCAAATTTGTAATTTCCAAAAGTGAGAAGTGAGAAATTAATTTCCTCTTTGGATACTTATTCACTTTTTGAGTGAATAATTGATTGGGGAAAATAACTAGGAGAACTAGTTAAATTCTAAATCAACCTAAATGAAAATAGAAATATTCCAAGTAATTGGAATTTGTCTAAGGAAAAGTTACCAAAAATCAAAATCAATAAAAATAAAGCCCAAAAACCTAAAATCACAAAACTTTCTTAACAATTTTTGCAACAAATACGAACCTCTTAATGTAAAGACACATTCATAGGTCTAATCACATAATGTAGATGATTCTAGATTTAGTCAAATCACCAAAGGGTTTAATTTAACATTTAAATAAGATGTGTCAAACATACAGGGATGAAATTGGTAAAATATGAACAATTGAATCACTAACTCCATGTGCCACTACCAGGGATATAAATCCTACACACTAAAATACACAATCAAGTGCAATTGCATATAATAACATAGCCAAAGAAATAAATGTATTAAATAACCTAATTTAACCATTTATTTAATTATACTAAAATAATCCATTTACACCACTCATGTTTGCATAAAGCATAACCAAGAAATAATTAAGTAAATTACCATAGCGTTAAATCCACATAAAACCAAATTAGAGATATGTCCAAATATCAGATAACTAGATATCATCATAAAACATATTGTCATCTCAAAATGGCATCATGATGAAAATATGATCAGCTAAAAAACATAGTAATCTAATATCTATGATAATGAAATCAAAGTATAACATCTAACCCTCAGGTAATCTCAAATGTAAATATAACATGAGTACAAGTATCTCTTGGATCAAAATATAACAAGGTACAACACAAGAGGCACTACATCCTCTCCCACTTGGCATAAGCTTACTCCTGAAAACTTGCAAAAAGATAAGGGTACAAATCTCTCAACCATGTAGCATCCTCCCAAGTAGTAGAGATCTTATCATTTGGGTCCCACTAGACCCTTACCTACCCTATGTCTAGACCTCTCAAAGTTAGTCTCCAATGTTGAAGGATACAAATGGGCTCCAAAGAAAGCTTCCTATCCTCCACTTGCAAAGCATCCCAATCAAGAACATGGGTTACATTAGGAATATACTATCTCAAAACAAAAACATGGAAAACATCATGGATGCGCAATAGGCTAGGTGGCAATGCTAGTCAATAAGCAACAGGATCGATCCTGTCGAGGATCTCAAATTGTTTGATGAAATGTGGCACCAACTTAGAGCCTTTTCCATAATAGATGGGGCTCTTCCTCAGACACACTCTCAAAAACACCTTGTCGCCAATAGAAAAGTGAAGATCCAAACTATGGGAATCTACATACTTCTTCTACCTATCCTGAGTAGTAACCAAATACTCTCTAATACAAACAATCTACTGCTCCATATCCTAAAGCATTTTTGGACCTAGAAGTACTTGATCCTCTAAATGATCCCAACTCAAAGGGGTACAACATGGTCTACTATACAAGGCCTAAAAAGGTGACATGCCAAGAGAACTATGATACCATTATTATAAGAAAAATCCACAAGGTATACATAATCCTCCCACTTCACCTACTTGTCCATCACATACATGCAAAGCATGTCTTACAAAACCTAGTTTACTCTCTTCATCTAACCATCGGTCTTTGGGTAATAAGCTAAGATAAAATTGAGCTGCATGCCTAAAGCATGCTAGAGAGACGTCCATAGTGCCATAGTGAACACTAGATCTCTATCTAAAATAATTCAATGAGGGATCCCATGCAAATGAACAATATCTTCCAAGAAAACATGCATTATAGAAGAAGTTGTGTATGATGTGCATGCATCTTCTTGACATCGGGATGTGTAGAATATAGTGCATAATGTGATTCTAACAAAACCAAGGTACGAAGATCACTAGACATTGGTACATAGATACACCCCAAGTGTCATAGTCATCCATCAGACTTAAGAAAATAAATTGAGAATCTCCCCTTAAGGGTACATCTAGACTCAATTCTCCACCCTCATCTCCTAATGCCATGTCACTAGGAAAGGTTTCTGAGATACAACCTCAAAAATCCTCTCCAAATGATAGAAATTATATCCCATGTTGCCTCCTACTCAAAGCATATGCAATGATATTTGCTATCCATTTTAGGTAGTGAACATCAAAGTCATATTCACACAGAAACTCCATACAGTGATGTTTTCATGCATTCAGGTTTGGCTGAGTAAAGATATATTGTAAGCTCCTATGATAACTATGCAACCCAAACCTGTATCCCAAAAGGAAATGCCTCCAATGAATAAGAGCATGGACCATGGCCATGAGTTCCAAATCATGAGTGGGGTAGTTAAGCTCATGGTCCTTGAGCTTTCTAGACTCATAGACAATCACTTAACCATCCTACATCAACATCACACCCACACCTTCCAACGAAGAATTTGTGCAAACCATAAAGGTACCTACAAGATTAGGCACTACAAGTACTAATGTATTGGTCAAATACTCTTGAAGAGTGAAAAATTTTTCCTCACACTAGTCTAACCAAAGATACCTCTTCCATTTCTACTATAAGGAAGTGATGGGATGAGCCACATGTGAGAAATCCTTCACGAAGTGATGGTAATAACTTGTTGATCCCATAAAACTATGAACCTCTGAGACATTAGTAGGTACTGTCCAATCCATGATAGCTTAGATTTTCTTTGGATCCACTGCAATACCATTACCAATGATGATATTCCCCAAATACTTCACGTCTGATTGGAAGAATCCCTATTTATCCAGGTTTCCATACAATTGATGATCTCTCAAGTACTGCAACACTTGGTGTAAATGGAACTCATGCTCCTCAATAGTCTTAGAGTAGATCAATATGTCATCCAAGAATATGGTATGTAAAAAATACTCCATTCATCAAACTCATAAACACCGATGGCATATTGGTTGATCCAAAGGGTACAACCATGAACTCATAATGCCCATATCATGTATGAAAAGTTTTTTGATGAATGTTAGCCTCCTAAATACAAAGCTAATGGTATCCTAACTTAGGATCAATATTTGAGAATAGTTGCACTCCCTTCATCTAATTAGACAAGTCATCTATCCTCGGCAAAGGGTACTGGTTCTTCACCATCACCTTATTCTACTATTGGTAGTCAATGCATAAATGCAATGATCCATCTTTTATCTTCACAAAAAAGATAGGTGCACCCCATGAGAATATACTAGGATGAATCTGACCCTTGGCCAACAATCCCTCCAATTGCAATCTGAGCTCACTCAACTCTTGAGTAGTCATGCAATAAGGAGCTCATAATTGTCTCTACCCCTAGTATGAGATTGATCAAAAAATCAGTATCACAATATAGTGGCATACTTGGTATCTCATCAAGAAATACATCTGCATACTCACAAATTAGTCAATGATTTTCAAGTGTCACTTTACGACTCTTAGCCTCCTCAAGATCACTAACACAAACTATGAACATTTGGCATCCCTTCTGCACACTCTACTTCAGCTAGTTAGTTGAGATCATTTGAAGTGAGAATGGTCTCTGGACCCCTAAAAGTTCCACCTGCCCACTTGTGTGATCAACACACTGTATTGAATTATGAAAAAAATCTATATTCACCTGATGGGTAGCTAACCAATCCATGCCCAACACAATGCCATATGATCCTAGAGGTAGGATATGAAGATCCACTATGGTGGTGAAGGTACCCAAGTTCAAACTACAACCACTAACCAAGGAGTCTACAACCAATTTGGATCTTGTGGCTAACTCAACTTGCCACCTATTGACTTGACATGTAGCCACTAGTCCAAATCATTAAACAAGAGATGGTGAAATAAAATAATCTAAATCACCTGAGTCAAATAATACTAAAGATGAAATACCATGCATCATACCTATAGCCTCGACTACAATACCTTGATGCTTAGCTTGGTAGTTATCAACTGCTATGAAACTTCAATGATTCCTACCAACATCTCCCACAATAGGCTCTTATCTAGCTACATGTTTGCTATGTCCTATAGATGGTTTGATAGGACATTTCCATGTTTTATGGCCAAGCTTTCCACAAGAGAAATATTCTCTTGGAAATTTGGAACTATTCTCATGACTACCCTAGGTAGCACTAGAATAATGTGTACTACCCTTGCTAGAGTTTTTTTTTTATTTTGAGAAGGATGATTTTGCTGAGGCTTCTAACCACATCTCTGGTCATTTCCCTTCTTACCAGAGGCACCTAGATTTTTTCCACCTTTAGACCAATTTCCTTTTTGTCAATATTGATGATGATTACAACCACCTTGTGAGGGTGCTGATTGGGCTTGGCCCTTTCTAGAGGACTAGTTTACCTATGCATCCTACCCTGAAGTCTTGACACCTTGGTTCTAAGAACCTTATTTACAAGTAAACCCTTTGGCTAGATTACTCTTTGCAATTTGTTCCTTCTCTGCAAAAAGAATAATAGTCCTGGGTTGATGCATTCAAACCTCTCCAATAAGGGCATTCTTAAGGCCTCAAATAAAATGTTGATTAAGGAGTATTTCATCATGATTGTAGCATAAGTATTGCCTAAGCTCAAAGAATCTAATCCTGTACTGGTCCACTAACATGTTCCCTTGTCTTATCTCATGGAACTCATCAGCACAAGCCTCTTTGAATTAAGGAGATAGGAATCTCTCTCAAAACTTCTCCTCAAATATCTCCTAGGTGTGATCTACAATGTTGATTTGTACCTTCTGCCCCTCTATATTCCACCAAATGGATGCATGGTCCCTTAGTTGAATAATTTCATAATGGGCCTTCAGATTGGTTGCATATGGATACATGGTAAAACAACACTCCATGTACAATAACCAAGTTTCCACCCTAAGGCCACCTCCCTTGCCATCATAAAATGGCAGTTTGGATTACTAAAGAGATTTCATGATATCCAAATGAATGGAATCTTCATCATTGTAGTTCCTACCACCCTGATGGTGCCTTTGGCCACCTGGTGGTGTATGGGAACATTCACACTCCTCCTCTCTATGCTCGAACATGTGGGAATCTCCATGATGAGATCTTTCTTATTGGCCATGGTCGTGTTGGTTTTCCTCTACACAAGGTTCAAACTAAGCTATGATCTCCTACAACAAAGGAATCACTGCCCCAATGCCACCTTGATCATTATTACACTTTTCTCCCTTGCCATCTTGACGTTCCTCCTCATTGTGTTCTACTTCATTAACAACTCATTGGTTACCACCCCCACCACCAGGTTTTCATGCAGGAGGAATCACTATAGAAGCAACAAGATAAGATTAGTATCATATGATGAAAGAATAAGAGTCACAAGCATGAACTAACAAGATATCAAAATAGTAACCATAAGATAACAAAACACACACTAAAAATAATAACATAGTGGAAGAATAACATAGAGATCCCAATGTTGCAACATGGACTTTGATATCAGATGTAATGCCCTACCTAGAGATCCTTGGAACAAGGATAAATAAAAGCCATGATTTTTTTTTACAACAAGTATGGATGCACATGACAATCAACATATGAGGATCATATAGATCGCAACGAAAGACATAACCAACAATCCTATCAACCAAAAAATCTCCAAACACCACTACCAAATGACACACTCAAATTGAAGATAATAGCCAAAGATGCCAAAAAATGAATAATCCTTGATCTATTAGAGCCTAGAAAATTAAGCAATCCTAAAGGATACTTAGAACACCAAATTGTGTTCTCTAGAAAATAGTAGAGATGCCACCTATTTTTTGTGTGAGAAAACACAATAAACAATCTCGCATGAGGAAGTACAACATGCCACATGAGAAACTACCCTCTCATGTGAAGAATTTCTTAGCCCAACCACTAAAACCACTGCATTGATGTCGAGGCTCATGTAAAGAAGTACAAGGCACCATGTGAAGAAATGCAAGCCTATGCTTGAGGAAACACCAAGTCTTGTGCATGAGAGTGTACAATCTCACATAGGAGAGAGTACAATCTCACATGAGGATTCACAATAAAAGGAAAGGTAAACACAAGATAAAAAGGTAGGAAAGATAATTTCTTCCACACCAAGGAGTACCAAATCCACAATCAAGGCTTAGACACTCGAACATAATAACTGCAAGAAAAAACCTACATCTAAGGTCATCTAAACCATAGTAGTAAAGGAACATACTGAAAGAAACATCACAATGTACAAAAATAATAGAACTCATGTGTAGTTCCTCCCAACCATAATACCATCATGAGACCATGAAGGCCCTAGTCATCTCCCATGCATAACATCCAAAATTGCCAACTAGAAAGTCAAAGCTATCTTATGAGGACGTCACTACTAAAATGTAATAACATCATAAGAGCAGGAAATCTAACATGCTACTCCAATAAGCAATAGATACTCCAACTATGTAAATCACATCATCTAATCATATGATAAACATCATAATAAGGGAATGCATAAATAACTAACATCATCTAAACATGATATCCAATCATTCCAATGAAAGCATAATTCACAAGGAAGAATACCCCAAAATCTTGAATATACCAAGTGAACATCAAGCACTAGTCACACTAGAATAATAGACCATCTATTTACACTAGTCCCTAGTAGTGGTATAGGTAGCTATACCTCCCAACCATATATAACCTATAGGTCCACTCCCATTGTGTTGATGAAGATAATGATCCAACCACATACACACATAAATCAAACGTCCATGGCTAGCACTCATGCTAGACAGTAAAGAGGACTACAACCAAGATCATGAGACAATGAAAGTGGATCAAATCTTGGTTAGACACTCTATGGATCACTATAGATGGACTTACTGGAGAGTAAACAACTTGGCATCAAGTAGTCCAAGCTAGTGGTGGTAGCATTAACTTCCCAATGGAAGGTGCACAGTCTTGGCAGCATCAACTTCCTAACAGAAGGCACATAATCTTGTGTCCTTGGACTTGACTGGGTGCTTACATAACAAGTGTTTTTAAAAATTTAATTGGGTTCTCATTTAACATTTTATTATCTTTTATTTATTACCTAGTCAATATTTTTAATTATCACTTAATTAGAACTACTTTATGTCAACCCTCTAGGAATTAGTCACCAAGGTTGCGAGAGAGGCCCCTCCATGCTACCCTACATAGCCATGCTCATCATAATCATGAGTGTCATTAGGAATGCATATTCCCAACCCAACCCCAATGAATATAAATCATTTGAAATAAAAATGGGAGATTGGGCCATGCAAGTCACCCAATAAATGCATGCACACATGCTCATGTGTGGCACACCACCATCACAAAGATCATAACACAAGGGTTAGATGAGAACACAAGAAAAATAACACTCAACTAAATACAAGCTCAAGAGGAAAGATGTGGCACACATCCCATTGCAACAATGGTCTAACAAACATTCTACAAATGATCTAGGTCCATTACCAACATCATGTTAAGAAAACCTAATAAAACTGGGCAGCACACAAATTGAGGTAAAAACCTCAAAACTCAAAAAATATGAAATTAAAACCCATTTGGTCTTAGGGCACAAAAGCTACAAGAATCTAATAAATTTCATGTTTGGACATCATATGCAAAAACAATCAATATAATGGTGCAAAACCCCAAACCCTCATCCTGAAAATAGGGAAAACATTCATGCTCAACCAATTGGGAAGAACTAGCAATTAGAAACAAAGGGGAACACTAGTTCTTAGTGTCCTAACATAAATCACCAGAAATGGAAGTAGAAACAAAGCCAAAACACAAAAATGGGAGAGCCATACCAAATAGCCAAAAGGGCTAAAATGAGAATTAGCTAGGAAAAAAAATATCTCGCAGAAGCTACTGAAAGTCATGGCAAAGTGAGGTCTCCCCAAGCTAGATCCAATAAGACTAACCTCACGAAGATCCCACACCAATAGCTCTCACAACAAACAAAGATGAAATCCTCCAAAAGAGGATTTTGGAAAAAGCTCTCAAATTTGTAATTTCAAAAAGTGAGAAGTGAGGAATTAATTTCCTCTTTGGATACTTATTCATGTTTTGAATGAATAATCAATTAGGGAAAAATAAAGTTTAGGCAGATCTCACACATCTTCCAAAGATGATCCCACCTAAGATTGAGTGCATACTTGACAAGAAGATTCTCAAGGAGACTAGGAGGGGTGCTTATTGTTCCTATCTAGTCAAATGGAAAGATAAACCATTGGAGGATGCTACGTGGCTGACTGAAGCAAAGATTCTGAAAGTTGGCTACAACCTCCATTTTATACCAACTTAAGGGACTTGAGTTCCTTTGAAGCTGGGCAGTATGGTGCAGGGTACCCTTGTGTTAAGGGGTTATCAAAATAAAGTTCATTGCTTATTTGATCATTAAAATAGGTTTAGGTCATGTTTAGTCATTTTGGTCCAATTGTAAAGGTGTTAGGCCACTTGGTGTTTTATAAACCAATGGCTTTTCACCTATAGGACCCTTTGGCTTTGGATCATGCCAAGTGGCATCTAGGCCTTAGGTTTTTCATATTTACATTCTAGGAGTGTAGGCTAGGAGTTACTCTTAATTTTGGTCAATAAGAGCACTTCCCTTACATAGTTGCTTAAACAAATACATTCTTGTTGCAAAAAAAATGTTGTAATGCAACATTTGTCAACTTTGCAAAAGTTGTTCATTGTTGCAAAATGAGAAAATTGCAACTAATCAGGAGTTCAACTGATTCCTGCAATCCAAGGTAGTTGGATCAAGCAGGAAATATTTATAACCATTGGTGAACCTATCACAAGAAAAAGTTCAATCTTTGTACAAGTTTTATTCTGAAATCAATAAAATTTCTCTATTTTTTTCTCTCTACTTTGCAGTTTTAGACATTTTTCCATACTTGTATGGATTAGTAGTAGCCTAAAGTTCATATGAGAAGATAGAGCATTGAATCCACTTTCGACTGCGACCAGTTTGAAAGAATTTGGTGTTGTTTGGGGAAAGTTGTACATGTTTTTCTGTCACAGGGTCTGAAACTCTCCAACCCCTAGGATTTTAAGAAAATGGGTGATTATCTCCAAATCTAACTGACCAAGTTGCTTGAGATCCTAGAAATGTATAATAGCATGAGTATATTCCATGATTCCAGAAGGAGAGACACTGAGGAATCAATTTTACAACTTTAAACCCGTGCCCTAGAGCATACTGACGAGTAAGTTTGGTCTAGAATTTTGTATAAACTGAACTCACAATGAGAAAGAATGAATTTTATTAAAATAAATGACAAATTCAAGGTCGTGAAAGGTCAATAGAACTACCCTAACACCAATAACATGTCTATGCACCCATTTTGGTATAGTTTCTATTTCATCAAGCCTAATGAGGCCTGTTAGGTCTGCATAGGCATAGTGTTGTCTCATAATGTTGGAGTAGATTAGGCTGCTGGTTACTTAGGAGATTATTTGAAGATTTGAAGACATTGAGTTAGACACCATTTTTTTGGTCTAAGATTAGGTTCTTAAGATTTGGTTTTTGCAAAGATAGTAAAACATTGATTTAATAAGTCTATCACAGAAAACTCTAATAAATAATTAACACAGTGCTTATTCCTTATCCTTGTGAGTTCAGAAAAGAATATGACAGAGTATTAAATGGTGCCAAGGCTACCTAAGACTGAGACAAGTGCTAGTAGCAACCACAGTGGAATCAAGATATTTGTTTAGACAAAAAAAAATTGGATAGAAAGAAGGTATGTTGGTGTGTCAGCAAAGGTAGGGTATTGAATTGTGTGAGGTTTGTCAATAACTTGGGATCTTCAAGGTTTGTGTTAACCTTTGAAAAACTTATTTTTATAATTCTATCACATTAGTTGTTATAAGGCAAGTTGTGTGGGAATAGTATCTTAAAGAAACAAAGTTTTTTTGATGGCAATATCGTTTAGGGAGTGTAAGGAGATTGGTTTCTTGTAGTTTCCTTAAAGGATTATAGGACTACAAGTTGAGACAAATACTATTACTTAAAAGACAAGTACAAGAGGCATTCAATTTGCTTCCATTGCCACTCTGCATCAATCAGGACCCTTGATCTATTCTATCACTTTGTGAATTAGACATCTACAACAAGACTAAAACTCATACTCAACCTATCCTTTTGTGAAATCTACAACCCTATCAAATACATAAGGAATTTACTTGGCTCTTTTTTCCAACAAAAAAACATATTAAGACATACAATTTTAAGGAGTTCCAACTAAATTTAAGATTTTTGTTCAAAAATTAATGCTTATTTTGTTTATTCCTTTGAAACAAATACATAAAGGATGTATGGAATAACTTAGAAATAATTGAATAGACCAAAACTATATATCATTCATTAAATGTTGTTAATACAAGAGAAATAATGAGAATAGTGGAATCACAACAGTGGAAAATCTTCCAAACTAGAAGCATCCTTGTGGTATCATAGCAGTGAAAAATATCCAAAAAATAGAACCCTTACTCAACATCTTAGAAATCCTTATAAATGATTGTAACAAGCTTTAGATGGGAAGACACATGTCAAAATCTTACTGAAAACAAAAATACATAAATATTTCTACAAAGCTATATTTAAAACATTCTCTACATTCAGATAAAATTGGGAAAGTAGTTGCAAAGCTGGTAGGAGGCATATATTGTAGGAGTCTTCAAATTAATTTTTGTTGTCTTTTACTGCATTTAGTCATGGAAATATTCAACTATCTCTTTTGGTATAGCCTTAATATCTGTAACTACTTCCAACACAATCACTTCTTTCTTGATGAGATGCTCAAAGTATTTGATTTTAATCTAAGTTTCTTGTTGTCACACTCTACCTAAAAATCTAATCACCATCATGGATGTAGAGCATCAACTCACCTCTCTTAGTATTGTTTGGTTTTGACCTATGTATTGTTCTACTAATTTACTTTGAAAACAAAACCCCCCGTATCCTTATAAGAATAAAAACTGGCCTTTATGATCTTATGATAACAACCCTATCATAGCATCAAGATTTGTCTTTTCCATCCTCACAATCTTACAATCTTAGTCAACTAACCCTTGTCATGACTTTAGAGGCTCATCTTTAACTTTATGATCTTACGCTAATTGTAGCATTAGAAGGCTCATGATTTGTCCTCATGATCCTATAATTGGTGTGATCTCTCAATCATAAGTCATCAACTTTTGTCTTCTAACTACTTGAAACTTCATGTCATCTTAGCTCTTCACCTCTTCTCTTACGATCCCACGATGAACATAAGATTGCAACTTTACTTTTTAAAACCTTTGATCTCACGAGCTATCATAGTGTCGTATCGACGTAGCATCATAGCTTTCTCACCTCAAGCTTTACAATCTTACAAAATTTCTTATTCCAATGCCACATCACTACCTATGCAATGACCTCTAGACATGCCACATGTCACCTTCCTACTGGTTGAAACCTCCACCTCACTCGTTGCATCACCAACCCTTTACCACATGTCATCTTCTCACATTTTCATAGCTTTAACCCTTGACCACACTCTAACCTGAGTTACCATGCACCTGACTCATTTCCTTAAGCATGGATTAAATGGTGCAACTATGTGAAATAAACTTTCACAGCATCTGAGCTATTTTTATTGACTACACGATTATCCTCACAAATGCACACCTAACTACAACGTGTCCATGTCACCACCTACTTCTTGGGTGCCCAAAATATCCTTTCCATAGTTGCCAACTATCCATAGGTCCCACCACACAAGCTTGGCCTTTCCCACAAAGCTTGTCTCTTAAAGATAATTTCTTATTATGCATCCAAATATTTAAGCATTAAAAGTTTTGATTCACTACGAATGTAGGAAAAAACCATTTCACTGACTGTTGTAATCTAGTGGTGACACCATTTCACACCTTCACCACCTTGAAAAAAAACTATGATGTTAAGTTTGCAATGTTGCGAGTCCTCATATTCGCCATCTCGCAACTATATTTCCTTGTTGACCATATTGACCTACAATGTTGTGAAACACTACACACTAACCATGATCTCTCCTTCACCATGATTTATCCCTTAAAATTTCTTCTAGTTGTAAACAGTAATGGCCTTATCTTTATCATTTTCATCTCTTTGGGACTACCAAATATAAGGCTTTCTTTAGATGTGTGATGGTGTAGCCACCATTTTGATTTACTGCCACATACTTCTCACAATCATGCCACATAAGTTTAACTCAACAATTAATCCTTGCTAATGTGCAATTAGAGAACTCCACCATTTCTCTACTTAGACCTTAGGTTATCATTAACTTTGTGTGACGTTGTGACACCCTTTTTGATTTGATTGTCACCTTGTTCTACAATATCACAACCATAAAACCTAACTACCATTGTAACCATGCGATGATGTGATAACTATTCAAAGTTAACTATTTCTTTCAATAGTAACATCACAACTTGAAGATCCTTAAGCTAAGATTAAGTCATGATCATGCGATCTCCATGAATCTCTCCCTCACAACCTTGACCCTATGGTTATCATTAACACTTGCAATGTCATGATGACCCTCTAATTTATCACTTCACTCCCTTGTGACTACTAAAAAAATTAGCGTTCAAAATGTGGCCATGTTGTGATAAAAGCAACTTCAAAACTTGAAAAATTATAAAGGCACGACATTATAATATGAAAAATAGCCAAGAATCCTAGGGATATGGAAAATTGAATGAATGGTCATGGTTTTGATGTATCCCTATTCCATAATTGCATATCATTTCATGGAAAATTTATTAGAACATGAAACATGACTATTTTTTGGGGTTTCTTATGACAAAAGACATTTTTTTAGAAAACCCTAAGTAGTAAAAACACATTACTTCCTAATTTTCACAAGGTATTTCATTTTTTTTGATGGGGTGAAAAATCAAGCCAATAGTGGTTCTGTCTAGGGATGAATGTCCCTTGTGGGCATGAAAAGGATTTAGATTTCTGGAAGAAGCAGACCACTCTAACAAATTTATCTTGAACAACTTTATTGAAAGCAATAAAAACTACTCTAATCATACAAGCGATGGCCCTAGGCCACCAAATCCTCAAAAAAATTTCTTACCTTTCTCATATACCTAACTTTCATTTACACATTCTTGAGGTAAGTTGTAAGTGTCATTCTCAATTGTTTCACCAAACACATCAAAATTCTTCATTAACTGATTAAGTAAAAAAAAATCACTTTCATAGTGCATATAAAAACTTGAAACACTCTTTTCATCCTACTTACTATGAAAATGCATATCAGCATGCTCTTGAATTCCAAAATCAAAATGAGAATCACCATTATCAAAAGACTCATGCATGCTATCAACTGAAAACACAAAGTGCTCATACTCTTCTCCATTTAAAGAGTCATATTCATCATAAATTGCAATTCACCTTGTGTACTTAGATGTGAAGAGTATGTGAAATCTGATCCTTTCTCACTTGCAATCTTATTACTCATCCAATCAAATTTGTCATTTGTTGAAATTTCTTCACACCCAAACAACTAATTAGTCACCAAGCTTGAAAAACTATCATGAAAGTAATTATACATAATATGTTGATCATAACCATAGTCTTCATCTAACATCTTGTTAGAGTGAACCCTAAACTCATCAAACTTATTATCAAAAGATTTATCAACATATAAGGAAAATTCAAAATTAGATTCACAACTTCCACTATTTTCCTTTTCATCACATGAAACATCAAAACTTATTGTAGCATCACCAACATGAGAAGAACTTGAATTAGTATGAAATTTCCTTACAATAATATCTCCCACATCTAACAAGTCATGATGTGCATAGACATTTGAGGTATTGTCAAATACACCTCCAAAGCTTGGCAAAGATGGTTCTAATTCTATATCTCTTTCCACATCAAATTTTGGGGAACTTACTTCATTAAATGAAGAAATATTATAAGGGAAAATATGAGCATCCTTAGAAACACTTATATGCCTTTCAAAATCATGAGCTGACAAATCTAATTTTTCATCAGAGTTCAAAAAGGCTTCCTAACAAATCTTCTCCTCTTGGATATGATTATTATTTGGATGACATGAAGAACTTACAACAACAAAACATTAGTAGTAAAATATGAAAAATCAGAAGCCTCACTACACTCATTTTCTTCATGATAAGAATTCATCTACTATTGTTATACATTTCTTCACTCTCATATACACTATCACATGACTCATTTTCAATTATATATCCATCTTCCTCATGCTGATTGCAATCATTCGATTCACTAAATTTTGAATCCTTCTCTTCATACTTGGAAGATAAATTATCATTATCTACGAATTCATTACATCCATTCTAACTTTCAACACATTCACTATCATCATTAGAAGATTCAACACAACTTCTATTGTTATGCAAATTACTTTCTATCTTCTTGATGCATTCTTCAACTTTCAAAAGCTTTTGTAATTTCAAATGTGCTGGTCAATCAACTAAATTAGGCACAAAGACTTCTAGGAAAACAATGGGTAAAGAAGATTCCTTAGGTCTTAAAGAAAAATACAACTCCATGAGTACTAATTTGAATGTCATATAAAATTGATCATCTTTTAGACCTTGTATATCTCCTATCATATTTCTTATGAAATAAACAATCTGATTGTGAAGTTTCTTTTTTATCTCTACAATATCTTCAAGCACACTTTCATAACTTGGTAAACTAACTTTAGATCTAAGATTTGACTCCATTGTTTGATTAAAACTTTTATCCACCTCTTTCCTTAATGTTGATATTCATTCAATAGAGGCAACCATTTCTTTGCATTTAACTTTCATGAAAGGGAAATTCATGAAAAGTAAAATACCTTTTAGTATTGATGTTGAAACTTGATCTGTTGATTTAGCATGGATGTAAACATGAACTTCTTCACACCATCAATAAAACCATGTAGAGCTGCCACCTCCTTGAAAGAGGACAAAGAAATCACTGCTATGATTCACTTTTTAACATTCACATTCTTAGAAAAATAGATGCATACAACACTTAAACTTAAATCAAGAACAGATAACTTCTTTTCCAAGAACTACTATAAAAATCTTCAAATCTTCCCATACAAGCTGAAAGTATTTCAACATATTTTATATGAAATCAACCAAGGAAAAATGGTACAGAGATATAGAGTTTCCACTCACAATTGTGAGGAATATTACATAATTTGTCACTTGACAAATCTAAACCAGACTTTTTGTTTGTAGGAAAATCGTGCAAATCATCAAACCACTTTCAGAGATTTACAAATTTGGAAAAGAGAACAAACACATTTGTTCATTCTTGACTGTGAAATTTTACAAAAGCACTTCAAAACATTACCCAGTTGAGCTAATTGATGATGAATTCACTAGCAGCAATGCAATTTACATTCAACTTTTAAAGTACTATTGTCCTAGATAAGGTAACCACTGGCAGACATGAATCTTCAGCAAAGAAATGGAAAACACCTCACAACCTTGCTGTTGTAGAAAACTTTCCACATGCCTTTCTTCTAACTGTATTGAATCTATTTTTAGATTTAATATTCCCCAGAAGAGTCACCATTTTGTTTGCTACTTGGATGGGCAAAATATAGCTAAGATACATGACTGAAAATGCATAGATTATACCAGAGATTCTAGTATTTTTAACAATGAATTGCTTCACATAGTCCCCAATAGAGTTGCCATTTTGTTGGCTCTTTAATTAAGAACTTTTCAATAACCCAATGATAGGAATAAATACATCTAGGGGTGGCTAATTCCCATGTTTAACATACCCATTCATACATTGGGGCCAACTATAAAGCTATACTCCTTCAAGCTCTGCGAGACCTAGGTGAGTGAACCTATAGATTCTATTATATGACACCAGTTTCAAAAGTATACAATCTAAATCTTATAAAGTAGATAAAACCCTTGTTCTTCTATGCTTATGCAAACAACATAGACATGATGATGCAGGAGCATCTTGGGTGTAAGAATAATCTTGCATCACCCAAATATATTTTCTTTTCAGTCTTTTCTATTTTAATAAGGACTAGTAGACAGGGTGGTTACTATTTATGGGAACTTGCTATTTTTATTAAGTTTTTCATATGAGCTCAGAATGTTCTCATTTTCTACAGGAAGGATCATTTTAGAGTTATAAGCTTACCATAAAAATCTCATTGCTCTAGCTTAAGTATCAGAGAAGTTATTGCAGATTTTTAGTGGAAAAATTTGTAGAAAAATCTTTAGGCTCACCATTGGTGGCCTTAAAGTCCCTAGATGAGGTCTAAAAACTCGACAAAAGGCACTTGCACAATTTTGAGCTTGTAGATTAGGAGTTGGCATTTTCGAAAAGTGGCTATAATAGCCAATCAGAGAAATGATTCGAGAGTTATGGCCTTCCAAAGATGGGCTACTGAAATTTCTAAAATAATTTGTAAAAAAATTATTTAGCTGATTGTATATGTATTGTTAGGGTCTGTCAGCCCTAGGTATTAAGTTTGAGCATCTAGAACCTTCCCGGGTAGCATAAAATTTCCTATTTAACAAAGACTCGAAATATTGTTTGGGACAACTTTGGGTGATAGTTCACAGCTTGTCTTGCATAATTACTATAATGAAGGTGCCCATGTGGATTAGCATTTTGTACTTAGGAATTTTGTAATTCCGTATTTGTGTCACAAATAAGAAGTCCATATATTTTTTTTGCATTTGCTATTGTTTCTTTGTTTCTATTATGAGTTTATGGTATTAAGGGGAGCACCCTTCATCACATGAAATAGCCAATAACATGACCTATGAACTTGATAAACTAAGTGAGGGAAAATCTTTTCAGCTCTTCAACATAAAAGGGAAATGAATTTGATTAATATGTTGAATATTGGCAAAACCCAAGTATGAACAACAAACATATAGATCATGTAGCTAATCAATGCCTTATCTATTGAGCAATTCCATAAATCATTAACACACATCCTTGGAAATTATTGATACATCTCATGTATCAAGACCCCTGATCCATCCCATCACTTTGTGCATCAGACATAAAAAACAAGACTGAATCTCATGCTCGACTTGTCCTTATGTAAAATCTGCAACCATGTCAAATACATCAAGCATTTACTTGGCCCTTTGCTCCAACAGAAAAACATATTAAGACATACAACTTTAAGGAGTTGCAATTGAGTTTAAGCTCTTTGTCTAGAAACCCAAAAAAATTACTAACAACATAGAAATGAGACAAGAATCAGACTGAAGATAATGCTCATTTTATTTATTCCTTTGAAACAAATACATAAAGGATGTATGGAATAACTCATAAACAACTAAATAGACTAGAATTATCTATCATTCATTAACTATTGTTCATATAAGAAAAATACTGAGAATAGTGGAATCACAAAAATGGAAAATCTTTCAAACTAGAACCATCCTTGTGGCATCATAGTAGTGAAAAATATTCAAAAACTGGAACCCTTACTCCACATCTTGGAAATCCTTATAAAGGATTGCAATAAGCTTAAGATGGGAAGGCAAGTGTCAGAATCTTAATGAAAACAAAAATATAGAGATATTTCTACAAAGCTATATTTAAAACATTCTCTACATTAAGATAAAACTGGGAAAGTAGTTGTAAAGCTAGCAGGACGCGCTTATTGTAGGATTCTTCAACTTAATTTTGTTTTCCTTTTACTACCTTTAGTCATGAAAATCTTCAACTACCTCTACCTACATAGCCTTAATATCGGCAACTGCTTCCAACACAATTACTTCTTTCTTGATGGGTTGCACAAAGTATCTAATTTTATTTGAGTTTCTTACTATCACACTCCACCTAAAGATCCAATCACCATCATGGTTGTAGAGCATCAACTCACCTCTCTTAGCATTGTTTGGTGCTGACCTATGCATTGTTCTAGAGATTTTCTTTGAAAATGAAACCCCTTGTATCCTCATAAACCTGGAAACTGGCCTTTACAATCTCACAATCACAACCCTATCACAACATTAGGCTTTGTCTTTTCCATCCTTCTAATCTTATAATCACAGTCAACTAACCCTTGTCAAGACTTCAAACCCTCATCTTTAACTTTACGATCTTATGATGATTGTATCCTTTCTCTATCATAGCATTGGAAGGCTCATGATTTTTCCTCATGATCCTAAGATTGGCATGAGATGATAAGTCATCAAAGTTTTCCTTCCAACTACTTGAAACTTCATGCCATCTTAGCTTTTCACCTTTCCTCTTACAATCCCACAATGAGCATAAGATCGCAACTTTACTTTTTAAGACCTCCAATCTCACGAGATGTCGTAGCATTGTATCAATGTAGCATCATAGCTTTCTCACCTCAAGCTTTACGATCTTATGAAATTGCCTATTTCGATGCCATGTCAACACCTATGTGATGGCCTTTGGATGTGCCACATGGAACTTCCTATTGACATGGACACATGGTAGTCAAGCGTGCATTTGCAAGGATAACCATGTGGTTAGTAAAAAAACTTTGACCATACGAAAGTTTATTTCACACGATCGCACTAGTTAACCCTTGGTCAAGGAAATGAGCTCCGACAGTGCAAAAATGAGTCAAGTACACGGTCGCCTAGGTTAGAGTGTGGTCAAGGGTTAAGGCCATGAAAATGAAAGAATATGACATGTGGCAAGGGTCTAGTGATGTAATAAGTGAGGTGGAGGTTTCAGTCACAACCTACTTCTTGGATGCCCAAAATATCCTCTCCATAGTCGCCAACTGTCCATAGGCCCCATCACATGAGCTTGGCTTTGCCCACAAAGCATGTCTCTTAAAGGAATTGCTTATTGTGCCTCCATATATTTAAGCATTAAAAGTTTCCGTGCACTGCGAATGTGGGACAAAACCATTTCACTTCCTTTCACTAACTCCTACGATCTGGCGATGACACCATTTCGCACCTTCGCTACCTTGAAAACAAACTATGATGTTAAGTCTGTGATGTTGCGACTCCTCATATTCATCATCTTGAAACTGTATTTCCTTGTTGACCATACTGAACTTTCACATTAACATCTTCAGTCTTGGTTCACTTCTTGCAGAGTGTCGATTCATCCACATGATCAATTCCCACAATATTTTACTATTAATAAACATGCATTATAAACATAATCTTATTTAAACACAAAATAAATCTGTAAGACAATGTCTAAAGCCTTCAAGTGCATAATTTCAGGAGTATTCTTTCTACTCTAATTTTCCCAAAGTACACTCCTGTAGAATTCCACAACTAAAAATGTTATCCAATGATATATTTAAAGGAATATTCACATGTCCAAGCCTTCAACTTTGAGGGAAACTAGTGATTTTGCTTATTTGTAGCATTGTCAACTTGTGTCAATGTCCAGAGCCTTAATGCAAAACTAATCCAAATGAACTCCCTAAGCAGCATGGATAAATCACGTCAGTAAGCTTTATTTTTTCTCAAATAAATTGTCAAATACCAACATAAGAAATCCTACCAGTTTTACAATATAAAAGTAAAATAAATTTCGTCCTCCTACTAGACAAATTCAAGCTACTCTAACACTTGTCTCTGTAATTACATTTATAACTAGTCTACATTTCAGTGAGTGAGTAAATGAAAGTACATAGACCATGAAAATCAGCTTCACTGGTTCCTTCTGAATCTTCACAAAATTTGACTTTTATAGTGGCTCCTTCTGAAAGTACATAGACCATGAGTAAATGAAAGTACATAGACCAACAGTTTTTATAGTGGCTCGGATCCAAAGGTTTTTGACTTTAAAACACTCGTGGACATTTAGAAACGAAAATTACCACTATTTTTTTGCACTTCGTATTTCTAGGAAAGGAATTATTTTCATCATCGCCAAAAAAGGTATATGTTTGATTTATGGGCAATGATATTTCAGCGGGTTTGCAAAAGGAAATGCAAAAATGGCAAATAAGTACTAACTGATGGTGTGTCAGCAATCAGGAATGTCATATGAGCATCTTCATTGTGTGGCCCACTGAAAATATGTGAAGAAGATTATGTGATGCTTGCCCTTTCTTTATCGACCATGAAGTATATAGATCGAAATTTCCAAGTAAGCATGTGCACATATTTCTTTCTATTTAAATTCTTGATTTTCATTTAAATTTGTATGTCAATATTGTTCAAAGGACCTTGGGTCTATTAGTAAAGTTGAGAGACTCACAAAGAGGGCAGCGGCTATCCAGCAATGAATTTCGTAGTGGCTGGATGACCTATGACTTCCATGCCCCATACCCTCCATGCATCATATTTTGTACCGATGACTAAGACACCATGAGCATGTCTACATATAATAAGGAAAGGACTATCATTTGTCATTGTCAGTCGTTTACATTATTAAAAGAGTTCCTTATAAAGAAGTTTTTATACCTAGTTATTTTATTTCAATTTTTTTTCCTACTTAGTCATTTATATATTTACTTCTTTCTTATATTATATAAGAAAATATATTTAATAAAGATTTGGACAAAATTTGATTTTCATTAATCATTTAATTTTTTTAAAGAGCTTAAAGTTCTTTCTGAATATTTTTATATTTTTTATTCGAGAAAATAATAAATAAATTAATGATATGAAAAAATATAGAGTATATTGATGTGGGGAAAAGAAGAATTGATCAATGCATTAATTATTTTTATATCTACTACATTCAAACTAAAGTCCTCTCACAAACAAAATAAAATCTAAATTTGTTAATACTTTATAATATATAATATAAATTTTCATATAATTAACTTTTTTTTTTTAAAAGTGCGTCGGGTAAACTTTTTAACATGACCGGTAGCGCTAGCGCGACACGCCCATTGGTACCACGGGGACAGGGGAGACTAGAACTCATATAATTAACTTTAAATTACATACAAATAAATAAATAAATGTCATCAAAAGTTTACTTGAGAAATAAAAAGTAATCTTCAATCTTAAATTAATTTTTTTAACAAATATAAATCTATAACCATTATTACAAATTTAATTGACGATAAAATTTAAATTAAAATAGTAGATAATGGTAATATTATATAATAGATAAATAAAAAGTGTGTTGAAATAATCTTAAAATGTTCAAATTTAGTTCTTCATCTAATCTTCAAATTATTTAAAAGTAAAATTAAAATTCTATACTGTTATGCTAAATATTAAATAGTTCAAACATAGTAAATAATAATACTATTAACAATATAGTAGTAGACTAATAATAAGCTTGTCCAAATAATCTTAACCATATTATTATTATTATTATAAACTTTCAATTATAACAACGTACAAATTTAATTTTCTCTTTCTAATGAATATAAATATTTATTAAATAAATTATTCTAACAATTGGAAAAAAAACTCAATTTCTCTCATGATTAAATTTTAATAAAATAAAATAATGTAAGATTTTATTTTTCCATTTTATATTCACTAATCAAATAAATTAATTTTTGTAATTCTTCATAGTCAAAATAGTTAACTTTCATTCATTAATTAAGTCAATTGATTTTTTCATAATTCTTCATATTTGTAAATTTAGTGATTAAACATTATATCTACATACATATTTTGATAAAAAAATAAAAAATATAGAATGAATGGGAAAAGGGAAGTGTAAAAATGATGAAGTACTAAATTTTTTTTGAAATAAAAACTTATTTTAAAAACTCTTTTAATCATGTAAAACACTGACAATGATGAATGATAGTCTTTTCCTTTGTGTACACTCATGGTGATTGCAGTCATCGGTACAAAATATGATGTATTGTGGGCATGGGGCATGGAAGCCATAGGGCATCCAGCCACGATTTCATCGTGGCTGGATAGCTGCTGCCAACAAAGAGCCCACGAGAAATCAACTTTTGCTAAGTGCAAGGCCCTTGACATCTAAAAAGGATGAGGTTGAGATCGTGCCCTGGGGGATACCTCTTAGTCCTTGGTTATTAACCAAAGAGACTAGGAAAAAAATGTCGAACCTCCATAAAAAAATATTGCTCAAATTTAGAACTCAAGAAACCATAATAATGTAAGCTAATTGTTTCTATATCTTTGTGGTTGAGGTATTTTTATTGTTCTATGTCATATTATTCAAATTTAGAACTTGAAAAATATTAATAATGTAAGGTAAATGTTTCTTGTGGTTGAAGTGTGTTTATTTAATATTGTTTTATTAAAAAAGATTTTATGTTATTTTAATTTTTTAATATATCTTATTTGTTAACATTTTGTTAACATGTATATGTATTTATACTATCATTTATTAAGAGAGAGTTGATGGTAGTCTTCAAATCTTTAAGTATAATCTTTCTTACCATTTGATTTCATACTTAGTATGGAATTAAGGAGAGTCATGTCACATGGATAGTTTTGGAATTCTAGTTGCATTATTTAATATTTTCATTTCACCATTCAGTATGAGTAATATTAAATAACACTTGGTTACATAGTCAATGATGATTTAGAGAAATATAAGTAGCAAGAATAGTCTTGTAATCGTTATTGGATTGTTTATATTTATTATTGCACCATGTGTAGAGGATGAAAAAAAAACCACTATAAAGAATTTAGTGAAACCCTTCAAGGATTCATGTCTTGATTTTTGACATCAGACAAACCTTCAAGTTTGTCCATTTCTTAGCTAAATATGAGTTTTAACCAAGCATATCTATTAACTATACTATTTAGCCTCCAAAAACTATAAATAGAGACAACAAAGCTCTATTAGCCAACTTAGTGAGCTCTTTATCCAAGATGCACTTGTGGTTTGAAGATGATAGCATGATGCACTATAAGAAAGATTGAAGTAATTAAATGACAAAGATAGAGTTGAGAGTGTCATCGAGAAAAAAATTTGAAGCTCCAAATAGGTTGAGGATCCTCTTCACCAATATTGATTGTAGTGGAGTAAATTTGACCCTATGAAAAGGAAACTATGTTCCTGTGAGAGATAGTTCCATAACACGTTTGGATATCCTCCACCAACTAAATAGGTGAAGATACCTAATTATCAAAAAATAAAGAAATTAACTATTTCTAGTTCTAGAAATGAAAATTCTATAGGATAGGGAGTCTTAAGTCCGAAATTGAGTATCCATCTAAGGAAACCAATGCAACATGCAAACATTTGTATGTTCTGTTGTAGTCTTATATGGATTGAATGAGGTATTGTGGTTCCACAACACACGATCCATTTTTACTTCAAAAATATGGACCCCCCTTTTTTCCTTCTTCTTTTTATCATTAAATGAGATTTTGGATCCTTTGTTCTTATCATATTATGACTTCTTCCAAAGGGTCTCTATGTCCAAGAGGTTTGGAGTTTGGTTGGTAATTTTAAAATCAATTGTTTGAGCTTTTGTGGTGAACCTAAGTGTTTTGCACACTTGCACAGGGTCCACAATCTATCTTTATAAGTCTAAGTCTTCTTGTGTACTTGCGCAAATTTAGACTTGTGCACCTATGCATGTTTGACATGTCCCTTCACTCCACTTTCATTTAATCAAGTCAGAGTTACACACCTGCACACATGTAACAAGAATTATTTGATGCTAACATTAGTACTAGGGCCTATGTATACAGGGTTAGGGGTCTTCTTTCCTTGGGTTTCTCACCTTGCTAAGTCAAAATATGTAGTTGCACATTTATGGACTTGTGTAGGTTACAAGCCCTAAGGGTTGCTCATTAATTTTATCTACTATTTTGAGTCTTCGAGGTCATTTGTATGCCTTTTAGGGTCCTTTAGAGGCCTTTTTTAGGCATGAACTTGCAATTACAATTTTGATAGCTTCCTTTTGTGCAGGTCATCATGGCATCCTCCTCACCAGTAGAAAGAAAAGAAAAGATCTCTCTAAAATTGGTAACTTTCTTGTTTTAAAGGGATCTTGAAGAAGTCAAGGTTTGAAGGTTGTATATTTAGAGATCAAAGATACATAGTTTGGATACATAGATTGGAATGAATCCCTAACCATACATAGAAAATTGCATGAAATATTACAGATAATCATTGCCTTGATATAGGTGGGCCTAGTCAATGATGCATCTTGCCCTACATCAGTGCAATATTAAAAGCTAACAATGACCCTCACCTAACATTATGATCCAAATGAGAGGGTAGTCAAGAGCATCGCATGGGAGGTTGTTTTGGACATACGATAGGTGATAAAATAGAGAAAGTGTTTCACTTACCTATTTATGATGAATACTATAGGATCTCATTCGACAATGCAATGAGATGGTATAGTGAAAATGAAGAGGAAGTATATGTGATAGTTTAGAAAAGATATCTAATCGGGTTGGAACTTTGTTTAACAAAGATCTTCTTTATGGGTTTCTCCTTTATGACATAGGTTTCAAATTGGTACCAGAGAAATTAGTATTTTCAACTTGGTATGAGAGCCATGAATTAGAATGGTGTGTGGTTTAGTTTGTAGTTATTATATCAATGTGTCTCTCATTTTCTTCGTAGACCATGTGGTGTTTGCTAGCCATAAGAATTCATCTTAGAGTGTCTATGAAAAGGTGTTTTAAGGAAACTTAGGTGCGGAAACAACTTCCTATACTAATCCCTTAAAGAAAATATTGTGCAAATTCTTATTAAATCCTTACAATTATAGATTCGATATTATGTAAACAATAATATTGCATTGAACCATGGATAAAAAAATAGATAGAGAAAGAAAATACATAAACACAAAGATATGTCGGTGGGGATTTTTTTTTTGGTAAAACAACCACACCCCTCCAAAACCTGCACAATATATTATCTTCAACTCAAAGGTTACAACACACTTGCAGTGCAAGCTCTTTCAAGACACAAAAGACTTATCCAGTAGCAATCAATAATACACTACTCACCCTCTACTATCTACAGCCCTCAAAGTGCTTAAATAATGGGTTTCCCATTTTTAGGGCATCTTCCAAAGATAGCTCTTATGTGTCATAGGAATTTGTCATAACCGTTTCAGTCATGATTTCCTTACATAAAATTAAATCTTCCAAAGATAGCTCTTACGTGTCATAAGAATCTGTCCTAACTATTTCAGTCATGATTTCCTTACACACAATTCAAGATGTTGACACATGCAAGTGGAGTGACAAATCAAGATGCCAACTAGACATGTACACTCATACTTAATTACATTATTTGCAAAAAACACATTTGCAAAACAAATAATAAGAATAGGAATTATCCAAGGTTGAGACACCTTATTCCTAACATTCTCCCACTTGTCAAACACCTTGTAAGAGCAATAGGAACATAATAGGAACTATCTGCTATAGGTCAAAAGGCCCATAGACTCTGAACACTATGTAAACTTCTCTGTGCCCACTGGTTTCGTCAATGCATCCATAATATTCTTTATAGTATCTACTTCTCCAAATTAACCTTTCCATCTTCCACCATATTTCTCACAAAGTGAAACTGCACATTAATGTGCTTCGTTCTTGCATGGAAAGTTCAATTTTTTGCAAAGCAAATAACACTCTAACTGTCGCAACAAATAGTAATATATCCTGCATCAATACCAATATTAGAACAAAATCTCCTAAGCCACATGGCATCCCTACAAGCATGAGTAGTAGCCATGTACTCAACTTCTATAGTGGAAAAAGAAACCATAAGTTATCACTTACTCATCTAATTGATGACATCACCAAACATAGCAAACACATAAGCACTAGTGGATCTCCTGCTATCAATATCACTTGCCCAATCTAAGTCCACAAACCCATGAATAAAAACTAATTGAAAGCTCTAGAAGAGTTACCATGATAAAAAATGGAGTAATATGATGTATCCCTCAAATATCTGAATACTCGCTTAACTGCATCCTAATGTACCCATCCAGGATTAGCCATAAATTGGCTCAGAACTCCCACTGCTTGGGTGATTTCTGGTCTAGTATAGACCATAGCATACATAAGACTGCCAAACCATAGCATACATAAGACTGCCAACTACACTAACATAAGGTACTCTACTCATCTCCTCCACCTCACTAGGAGATTTTGGACAATCATCCACAAATAACTTTGTTCCCATAGCAACAGGAACACACAAGGGTCTACAATCTGCCATCCTAAACCTTTCCAACATAGACTTCACATACTTACTCTGACTCAACCAAAGTTTTCTATTAGACCTATTTCTATTGATTTCCATACCTAAGATGTACCTTACTACCGCAAGATCTTTCATCTCAAACTATGCTAACAAATGAGATTTAAAATCAGAATTCATACCCTTACCCTTCCCAAATAGCAACATATCATCAACATATAATGCAATAATAAGAAGGCAATCATTTTCAATTATGAAGTAAACACAATGATCTAATTTTGATCTTATAAATCCAATTGACAACACAGGCATCAAACTTAAGGTACCACATCCTAGGACATTGTTTCAAACCATAGATAGACTTCTTTAATCTGCAAACTAAAGATTCTTTGCCTTTAACAATGTAGTGCTTAGGCTGTGACATATAAATCTCTTCCTCCAAATCACTATGATGGAAAGTTGTCTTTACATCCATTTGTTCTATCTCTAAATCATATGATGTAGCAAGAGATAATAGAAATCTAATGGATGTCAACTTTACAATAGGAGAGAATATTTCACCATAATCTATTCCCTCTACCTATAAATACCCCTTCACAACCAATCTAGCTTTGTACCATTCAACACTACCATTTGCACAAAATTTCTTCTTGAACATCCATTTGCTACCAACATGTTTCCATCCTTTAGGAAAAGGTACAAGGTCCCAAGTTTTTTTTTTATCCAATGAAGTCATCTCATCATCCATGGCCTCAATCCAAGAACTTGCATCTTCCATATCCAAAGCCTCTTTCATAGATCTAGGCTCATCAGTGTTAGTAATCAAAGCAAAACCACAATTGGAATCTAACATAGAATAACCAAACCTTTTTGGTTGGTTTCTTACTCTTGTGGATCTCCTCAAGGGCTAAGGTTGAGGTTGTTCTTCCTCTTCTTTTGAACTATCAGAGCTACTAGAGGTCTCCTCATCATTAGACCCAACATGGTCTTTTTATTCAATCTTCTCAGGGGTAGGAGGCAACTAAACAATATCTTCCTTCTTTTCTTTTTCATCTTGTTCTAGCACAATACGAGAAGATGTTAGCTCTATGAAAATAACATTTCTGCTATACAACACTTACTAGTCACAGGGTCGCAAACCTTGTATCCTTTCATACCAACACCACATCCAATGAAAATACATTTGACAACTTTTTTTTCCAACTTAGATCTTTTCTCCTTTGGAACATGTGCATAAGCTTCAAAACCAAAAACATGAAGATGTCTAATTGAAGGCTTCCTACCAGACCACACCTCCATGGGTGTCTTACCAACAAGAGCTAATGTAGGAGATTTGTTAACTAGATAGCAAGTAGTGGCTACAGCTTCGGCCCAAAAATTTTATTCAAGACTAGCTCCACTAAGCATACTCCTAGCCTTCTTCATCAATGTCCTCTTCATTATTTCTACAACTCCATTTTGTTGTGGGGTATAAGGAGTTTTCTTATGCCTCTTGATACCTCATTCTTTACAGAACTATTTGAACTCTATTGAGCAAAACTCACCACCATTGTTAGTTCTCACACACTTAATCTTCTTACTAGTCTGATTCTCTACATGGGCTTTTAATTGCTTGAACTGATTAAATACTTGTGTCTTACTTTTTAGGAAATAAATCCATGTCCTTCTATTGTAATCATCTATGAAAGATACAAAAATACATACTTGGAGATTGAAGGAACTTTTATAGGACCAAATACATTTCAGAATGAATAAGATCCAAAACATTAGAAGACTTGTGAGAACTAGAGTAAAATTGAACTCAATTTCATTTATTATAGATACAATGTTCACAGAAGTCAAACTCAAGTTACAATCATTTAACCCCTCAATGAAGTTCTTTTTCTTCAAGGTTCTAAGACCCTTCTCACCAATGTAGCCAAATCTCATATGCCACAACATTGTCTTTTCTACAAGAACCTTTCCTTCCAATGTGTTTGCACCCTTAGGTACATATGCTACACTGCCATCAGAACCAATAACCATAGTATTCTTTACTACTTGTTCAGATGGTGGGGATGAAGTGATAGTTGCTCTCTTCATTGAAATAAAAGAACTATTGCACCAAGAAATGTGCATGCATCAAGCTAAAATAGAGTACCTCTCCTAGTACCCTTAGCAAGCACCATAACTCCTCTCATCATCTTACATCCATCTTTAGAAAAAATAACTTGCACACCTACATCATTCAACATACTTATAGATAATAGGTTTCATGCCAAATGAGAGATGTGCATTACCCCATTGATCCCCTTTACTCATCTATTAGAGAATTTGATAGTGACCCATCCTTGTCCAACTATATTTAGGTGAGAATGATCACCCAAGTACACCTTTCCACCATAAAAAACTCATACTTCAAGAACCAACTTTGATGAGAGGTCATGTGGAAAGAAGCACCCGAGTCTATCAACCACACATCATTAAATGCATGCATTGCCAAGTCTGCAATGCAAACATCGCCATCTTCTTGAGATTTTTCTAAACCTGAATATGAGGCCTTCTTGTTTTTCTTTGGCTCTTTACAGTCTTTATGGAAGTACCCAGTCTTATCAAAGTTCTAAAATTTTTCCTTGGAATTTCCAAAAGTCTTTGATTTTCCATAGGATTTGGATCTACCCTTTCCAAACCTGTTACCATTTTTCTTGCCTCTATCATTGGATCTCCCGCGAACAACAAGAGCTTCCTTAGCCAAATCTGAAGACTTTCTCCATGTCTCCTCAGATAAAAGTGAAGACACCACATCATCCATTCTAAAAGTGACTAAAGTACTTCCAAGAGCTATCACAAGATGGTCCCATGAATCTGGAAAGGAACATGATAGAGTCATACATTGATCCTCCTCCTCTATCTTGACACCAGATGATGCCAACTATGCAATTAGTGAATTAAAAGCATTTAGATGATCTATAATAGATCCTCCTTCCTCCATTCTTAGAGAATACAACTTCTTCCTCAAGAACAACTTGTTCACCAAAGATTTGGCTTGATACATAGATCCAAGCTGTGTCGACAAATTGTTTGCAATCTTCTCATCAAGAACATTCAAGAGAACTGAATTAGCTAGATAGAGTTTAATGAGACCCTTAGATTTTTGATCCTATATCCCAATCTACTTGAGATATTTTTTTAGGTCTCACATCAAGTGAAGTCACTTTCCATAGATCACGATCTTAAAGAAAGTCTTCCATCTTGAGTTTCCACAACTCAAAATTATTGCCATTAAATTTATCCACCTCCATTTTTTTGTATGATGAACTAGCCATCTCAATTTGCAAATAAGATTCAAAATTCTCTACACAAAACTCCCACTCAAACTTGAGATCAGCTCAAAAAAAACCATACCCAATAACTAGGATCAAAAGTTGATCAAGCTTTGATACCACTTGTAAGGAAACTCAGGTGTAGAAACAACTTCCTACACTAATCTCTTAAGGAAAGTATTGTGAAAATTCTTATTAAATCCTTACAATTACAAATTTGATATTATGTAAACAATAATATTGCAGTCAACCATGGATACAAAAACAAATAGAGAAAGAAAATATATAAACACAAAGATATGCTAGTGGGGAAAAACCTTTCAGTAAAAAAAGCCCACCCCTTCAAAACTTGCACAATGTATTATCTTCAACTCAAAGGTTACAAAACACTTGCAGTGCAAGTTCTTTTAGGACACAAAAAACTTATCTAGTAGCAACCAACAATACACTACTCACCCTCTACTATCTACAACCCTCAAAGTGCTTATATAATGTGCTTTCCATTTTTAGGGCATCTTCCAAAGATAGCTCTTACGTGTCATAGGAATCCGTCATAACCATTTCAGTCATGATTTCTTTACACACAATTAAATCTTCCAAAGATAGCTCTTACACATCATAGGAATCCGTACACACAATTAAATCTTCCAAAGATAGCTCTTACACATCATAGGAATCCGTCATAACTATTTCAGTCATGATTTCCTTACACACAATTCAAGATGCTGACACATGCAAGTGGAGTGACACATCAAGATTCCAACTAGACATGTACACTCACACTTAATTAAATTATTTACCAAAAACACATTTACAAAAAAAAAAAAAGAATAGGAATTATCCAAGGTTGAGACACCTTATTCCTAACAGGTATCTGTCATCATGCAAGTGAATCTCTCTTTTGTGTGATTTCATTTGGAGTTTATGACTACCATAGTAGATTGAACAACATTCTATGTGAGTCATATTGGACATGATTACTTAAAATGCAATTTTTGTAGCCAATTTTTGTTCTAATTAAAAAGGAAAAGGAAATTACATTATTGTTGAGGGATATGGTAGAAGGCCTTGTAAAGGAAGCATGGAAGAGATATAATTTTTATATTGGGTGTCTATATTGGTAATAGTGAATGGTTGTTGAGTAGTTTACTAGGATAAAATTAAGTGTCTTTGTGTTCATTATTTAGGGCCACTATGTAGAATTATATTGTGGAGCTAGAAAATAAGTGGATACATGTGTTGAAATAACTACTATATTTTGTACCAATTTCTGATGACAATTCATCATACTAATTGACGATAGTTCATCGACTGTGTGATGAAACTCGTCGTCACTGAATGAGCATCAAACTTTGAGATTATTGACTAGTTAGTCACTTATCCAACTTCAAAAAATGTTGCAAAGCACACTTTAGAGATGTTGGAATAGAAGAATGATGGGAAATATTTGATTGGGCTTATGCTGATGTCGTGTTGTCAAAAAATTGATAAAACATATGATGTGCCATCTATCACATGCATAACATCCACATTGTATTTTCTATCAGATGTTTAATCAGAAACTAGCCTTTATACATTAGAATTTTGATGACCTATGTCTGGTACTTTTGAGGAAGTAAACTAGGGTCCATAAAACCACAATCAATATGCATGGACATTAGGTGGAGGTGGAAACTCAGAACTTCCAACAACTGTTTGCATTTCTATTAGAGATAGATAAGATTTTTTAGGTTATAGACCATTGCGGATGTCAAAACTTCAAATTTTGTAGATAAGGGAATGCACCCAACAAGCCAATGAAACAAAAGAACTAATATACAAGAAGACTTCTAATCAAAACAACTATGAACACTCTTATTCAAAAACCACCAAGAAGTTGCGACCACTAATAATTTTCTAGATATCATAAAAAATTTTATGGTTAAAACTCCTTGGTGAGTTTTAAATAGAGGAGTTCTTATCTATTTTGATTAGAAGTCTTTTGGGTATTTGGCTATCTCAATTTTCTTACTTGTTAAGGGCATTACTTCACCTACAGAAGTCAAAATTTTGACATTTTCCATAGTCTATAACTTTAAAAACCTATAGATATCTCTAATAGACATGCAAACATGTGCTAGAAATTATGTTTGTAAGCTCTTCCTATCACCATTGCTTATGGATTGAGATTTCAAATATCCCCAACTTGCTTCCTAAAAAGTAACATGTATGTGTATGATAAAGGAAGGAAAATTACCTAAGCAAGTACATTACTGATCTTCAATATTGAACTAGGGCCACCTCCTGCATTGCTTGAAACCAAGAGATTGACGTAGTAAGCATTTGAAATTAGCAATCATCTTCAATGGCCAATGTAGGTGATATAAAAAGGTAATCTAGATAAAATAGGTAGTATAAAATGATAATCAAGGAAACATGCATTAAATTTAATGCCTTTAAAAAGTGAATGATGATTAACAAAGAATGATTGATTCCTCGAGGTTTTGTTACAAGACCCTATAGTCAATAAGCATCCTCCATAAACTATCTTTCTTAATCACAATAGAAATAAGAAAATAAAATAAAATAAAAGAGCATAACTCTCCATGCAAATTTTGATGTCCAAAAACATAATATGAGAAATAAATAGTTGTAGTGCTTATAAAGACACAAGATGCAAGAAAATATGAGCTATACTTAATGCACTATTCAACCTATTAAGGGAAGAGGAAGAATATTCCTGAGTTTGTATTAGATGAATCAACTTTCTCACATCTAGTTGCATCCTCAAAATATATTCTATCATCATGACAATAGGAAAAGGAGTGCTTTTAATGGAAGATAAATAAATTTAGTAGATTATATCTTAAAGTCTGAAGATGGAGTTTCATAAACCTTTGGCAACAAACCATTTTTCTCCTATGATAAGGAAGTTCTATAGATTTCCCTCATCATACCATTAATGCCAACCATCCATCTAATTCTAAGTGAATTTGTAAAAGTGTGATGGTTGTCCATCAGAGGTGCCAAAAAGAATAAATCAAAACATAATAGGCTATCATAATAATTCAAAATAACATTAAAATAACTAAATTTATAGCCTTGATGGTGTAAGAAATGCCTCCAATATCATGTGTTGTTGGAAACTCATCACCATGCCAATATCCAACATTAAAGTAATGATCCCAATCTATCCAAACAATTAATGTCATCAAATTTTAATCTACAATTTTTGTAACTAGCAATGTAGGATATCCTCCTAATAACAATGATTGAAATAGAACATAAAAATATTTTAATTGGAATACTTCTACTTTCATGACTGTCTCAACAAACTGGTGCATAGATCTTCTTGAACTCACCATTTTTGAGTATATACCAACCCATATAAATAAATTTAGTAGATTATATCATAAAAGGTAAAGATGGAGTGGCATATACCTTTGGCAACAAACCATGTTGCTCATTTGTTACCCTATTTATTTATGACGGTGTTAATTAGATACAAGAATAAGTTGTTTAATGCAACTCCATGAAGTCACTTGTTACATTCTAAATGATAGTTAAGAAGATAGAAGAAGGGACAATATGGATACTAATTTCAAAGACAATGGAGAAAATATGGGAGGGGAAAAGACAAAAGTGATTTTTTCCCATCTTTTCAATTTAGAACTCTCTAGTAAACATCCGATAAGAATATAAATAAATAAATAATATTGAAAATATTTTGTGCCATAGGATATTGTATACCTGAACTTAAATGCAATAATACTTTTTATAAGTTCATGATTTAGGTTTAGAAAGCATAGAATGACCTCTAAATTAGTTCGATGGAGGTGGAATATGCTCTTGAAATATGATCAACATTTTAAAACACTTTAACATTTGAAATCTTCTCTTGGAAGAGAAAACTAACATAAACCAAATTAGTTTTAAGTCAAATTAGGGTTTTAGTAAAAAATGAACCCTTAATATATTGTTTGAAGAATCTAGGGATTAGGAGTAAGTATTTAATACTCTTGCTTTGGAATAGTGGGTTTTTTGAGGCATAAAAATTATCAATTTTGTCATTTTGAGGGTTATGATAAAAAATATCATGGGTAATCTTTTGATATGTTATAATATAAGAAAATGAGTATTTGAAAGTTCATTTTCTTTTTGAAGTTTTTTGGAATTTTTTGAGAAAGAAATTGAATTCAATTTCTAGAGATCTAATTGAGCTACTAGCCCTAATAAGTAGGGTCAATGGTGTTTGATTAACAATTGATTGTATAGGACTTTTAAACCTAGATGTTTGGATTGAATTGACTTATATGAGACCTTATGAAACCTTGGGGGTCATAAGGAATGGTAAATTCAAGTTTGGGACATTTATGATTATTGAATGTATTAAGGAACATTGGGGATAATCCCTTTTTTTTCAAACATGTCTCAAAATTAGTGTTGTGAAAATAGAGTTTGAGAAGGTGATTGACTTGTACAGAGTAGACATGTATCCTAGGAGCAGTTCACCCATAATAGGTTTAGGAATGAGAATGGTTGGATCTAGTATATTATCGACCTTTGCTTTGTTTAGAGAATAGTTTACTATTCTCTACTTAATAGGCCAACCAAGTGAAGGTGGAAGCTCAACTGCTCCCACCCCTAACACAACTCTAAATTACCCATTAACATCTAACATTCATCCATTTTTTCATTCATTAATAAAATATAATATTCATTCATTATCACATGATGTAAATATCTAACATCCAAAGCTAACATCTAATTTTCATTCATTCTTTCATTATAATAAAATATAACATTCATTTGTTAAAACATCACACTCATTAACATATAGCATTCAATAAAATTCATTAACATTAGCACATAAAAGATTTGATTATCCATCATCTTCCACATTATTTTGTTTCTCCTCCACCTCATCTTGTTGACCACTCCCTAGGGTTGAAATACAAAAGGTTATGTTAATAAAAAAAACAATTACAATTAAATTTGTTTAAATAGATTAAGGATTGATCATATATCTCTACATCTCATTCATGTCATTGATCTTCTTCTTCATCCAAGTCATCATCATGATCATTATTATCATCGTCATCATCATCACCATAACCACCACCATCATCACCATATTTGTTAGCACCATCACCATAATCACCATCATCATCATCATCATCATCATTATCATCATCATCACCATCTTCCTCTTCTTCTTCATGAACATCTCCATCAAGATCATCATCTACATCATCTTCTTCTTTGGTATCTTCTTCTTCGATATCTTCTTCTTCTATCACATTATACCTTCATTGATCTTCCTCTTGGATCATGTCTAACAAAAGAAGACCAACCCTATTTATGTGGAACCTCTGCATAAAACACTTGATCACATTGGCTTAAAATAACATAGGACTCATCCCTAGTTAGCTCAAATGACCTTGTATTAACCATTGTAAATCCATTTTCATGTTGAATAACAGTTCTATCAGGATCATTTTCATTGATTTGTGGCCTATACTAATTGACAAAAAATAGAACCATTTTGAAGGAATTGAAGTCACACCCAAGTATATCATCCAGAATTACATAACATCAATTTTGAGATTCTCAAGGATGTATGTCATTTTTGGATGAAATATTAGTCATCTCAAAGACTATTGTTATCCCAAAATCACAAATTTTCTTTGTGTCATCCAAATTTTTGATATAGAATTTATAATCATTTTACTACATAGCCTTGTGGTGTTTTAGCTATAATAATATGTTAAACACGTAAAAAATGTGTCATGACTTGATAAACATATGGGTTGTTAATAAATTTAAACATACCTCATGACCTCTTAAGTCATATGATAAATCAATTTTCTTTTGTGTAACATTAGAATGTCCATTACAATAATATTCTTTAACCAATGAAGAAATACCTTCCCATGTTACTGTGTGACTAGGTTGTCAACATCATTTAATCAATGACATCATCGAATCAAAGATTGTTTGCATGATACAAATGCAATGCATCCCACTCTTGACCAACTATAAAAAAAATAAATAGATGACTTTGAAATGATTTATTTTGAAGATTAAGAATCAATTAACCACAATAACATCTTATATTTACTTTTCACTTTCCTCAATCTTCCTTTCCCCATCAAGTACTCCCCTTAAAATTGGTCAATGGGGTGGGTATCCTAAATGTGATCTATATGGAACTTTACTACAAGTTTAGGAAGATATTTAGTAACATACAACATGGTTTGGCATAACATATATCCATCCACCATAGAATCCTTAGGATGTTATTTTTATCAAACCAAAAATTTCATTTTAAGTGCCTCTCAACCATCCACATTGACTTAGTGCATATAGGTCTACACATTTTAATCTCCTCAACTTGGTGTGTGAGGTAGTGTTCTTGTGCATTGAAAAAAGTTGTCACATTAGACGAGGAATTTAACTCTGCCAATATTTTATGTTGTCTTTATGGATTTGTTTAGATGAAAACAACCTATAAGAGATTCAAGACAAAAAAATATATAGGTAGGAGACTTTACAAAATAATATAAATATATTACATAATAAGAAAAAAAAATTGTGAATATAATATACCTATACAAAAAATCAAACAAATATCACTACTTACCATATATATTTTCCAAGATCATATATGACTTTCTTGATATTATTGAGAAAGTGGTCTGAGAGACATATAGGTAGCACATACTGGAACAAGAATAAATTGATCATTTCATTTTTTTATAACATAATATAGTAAACTACTTGCAATTTACACACACATACACACACAAACATGAATTACCTTGATGAAGGTATGTCGATCATGCATTTTCAACCTTGAGCCAAAATCATTCTTCTTTGATAAGAGATTACTTATGTTTGCAATAAATCTTGTGGAAAATCACATATTTTGTATGGTTTCTTTTATTGCATTACTTCTTTTCTCTATTAATTACCAAGGTAGGGCACTTAAATTGATCTAGTTTCCATGGGTATTTGACTGAACAAAATCTTTCATTGCATGAGTGGATTCATGAAAGTCAGTAAAAAAAATTCCAAGTTTTTCTTTGTCATGCCTTCCATCCAATATTTTGCATAATGTCTCTATTATATTCTTTCTAATATGCATAGTATCAAATGCACAACTTGTAAATCTTCATAAGAGGGAAACCTATAAAATTTTCTAGGATAACTTTTTAGTCTCTTTAGAAGGTGGTCATTGATGTCTCGACAACCTTCACCATCATCAATTAGTCATCAGTAAATAAAATGAAATAGAAAAATATAAATTTGAAACATAAACCACTAGGTGGAATGACATTACCTTGAAAATTAATTTTATTATATTTCAACTTCCATAGGTGAGGTTTCATCCTTCATGAATTTGATGTAGTCTCTTCTTTCCCATTGAGAATATTTTTTTAGACACTTTGATACTTATGATTAATGTGGAGGAAGTGCCTAAACTCATCAAATACTTGCTTTCCTAAAGATTTTGAATGAAGAGGCTTCATCTGTGGACCATAAATTGAACATAAAATTTTTCCCTTTGTTTGAGATCCTACAAGATAATGATATAATTGGATTAAATATGTTAATTTTCATAATTATAGTTATCATGTACAACTAGATCACTTTAAGATGACACTAAAATGTGTTAGCCTTGGGGCATCAGGTATCAAGCATAAAAGCATTGCATGCGATTGAAATTGTCTTTTCCTATTGGTCCAGAGATGCCATACATAGTAACACATTTCTATAACCCTAGCATCTCATCATTAAGAGGCTCAACATACATTCATATCTTTAACTTGGTACTTGTCTAGTTGAATGGACAACGACATTATATAATTATTGTGATCACTTCATTGAAAATTTTATAATTACATGTACATAGCTATTAAATGAAAAAATACTAAGAACAATCATTTCCAACATGATGTGCTACCTCTTTATTGAAATCCATGGAGGAATGTAATTGTTGATAACAAAAATAGGCCAAACTGAGTAAACAAATCTCATCTATCCAAATGGATTCACACCATCTATTGCCAATGAAAGTCTAAGATTATGAGGTTCTTCTTTAAAGTGTTTCTATTTTTCCTCTATGTCCATGAATGTCAAATCATCTATAGGAATTCAAATAAAGCCATCTCAAATTCTATTCCATGCATGGTAATCCATAAATTGAGCCAAGCTACTATTCTTGAATAACTATTGCGGGTGTGGAATAATGGGAATATAACAAAGAATCTTTCTATGCACATTTTTTGTTATTTGATTTGTTTGATATCTACACATCTAAAATTCAGGGCATTCTGGTGCAAATTCACATTCCCTATCATCTATAATATGATTTTTGGGACAAACATATATTTCTTGATACTCCATTCCAATATCTTTCATAATTGTAGATAATTCTCGGTGTGAGCAAGGTAGCATATTTGATGGTAGCAACAAAAACTCACCTTTCAATCTACAAAAATAAAATAAAATTTGTTCATATAACAATATTAAAAGTTCATGATTCACTCTTTATTAACTATGAAAAATATGACATACCTTAACATATGTGACATTTCTATGTTTGATAAAACCATTCATAACATTCAAGTTCACCAACAACAATACAATAGAAAGAAGAGTTGTTTGGGACCCTCATAAAGGGTTGCCTCTACATTCTCAAGTAAAGGTATATCATTAACATCAATGTTTTCATGAAGATCAATGTTGTTATCATGATTATGATCACTTGTTTTAGTACCAAATGTGTCATGAATCAATTCATTTGTACCATCATCTTCAAATGTATTTTCTGGCGTATGATAGCCACCTAGTTTCATAGGAACATTATATTCATCTTTGATGTTCACACATCCATATTCCTCCACTTCTACATCCATATTCTCCATGTTAGAGTGGTCCATATCATGTGACTTGGCAAGGTCGACCTATATAAAAATGATCAACATAAACAAACCATGATCATGATCACTTGAATAACTATTAAAACAATATAATGAATAACTCACCAATGGATGATAATCAAACCCCCCTTCATCATTAACATGGATGCTACACTGTCTCTTATTTTTTTTGATGATAACTCTTATAACTTTAGGGCCTTGCAATTTTTGCCAAGACAATAACATTTTTCATCACCTCTTTATTTAAAGTTGGACCATAAACTAGCAAGTGTCTTCCTATTTTGTTCTTTTCTTATATTATGTGACATGATTTGATGGGCTATTGAAACTTTGGTCTATAATTGTGACAAACTAAAAAAAACAATGTCACAAGTACACTAGCCATCTTAGACCTAGTCATCTATGGAGCTTGTGAAATGATGTTTTAGTATAATATACCAAATTGAAATAATTACACATAGAAAAATCTCAAAATGAACCAAAAACATTGAAACTTGGATTAAAATATTAAGACACAATCTAATCTAGAAATAACATCAAATTTATTTATATTTTGAATTAAGAATCTCATATCATTAACCTTAGATAGACTGTGTTATTGAAAATATTCTATGTTCAAACTAACATATATGTGAATGAGGTTATTATATTTCTATAACTATAAGTAGCACCAAACAAGTTGTTTGATGTGTTTAGGGTCATCATGTTTTTGATGTGTTTTCCTTTGGACCCAATAATGTCATGTGGACCAATAGTCAAGTCCATGAGTTAATGTCAATAAAAGGACCTAAGGACATGGTCACTCTTCAATAAATTTCAACAACATTTGGAACTACTCCTCTATAATAATCATCATTTAGCATTTCAAATTGATAGGTCCAAATGATTATTATTCTTAACATTTGGAAGTACTCCTCTATAATAATCATCATTTAGCAGTTATGAGATGATCAAACAAGAGGAAATAGTTGAGAGCTTAGATTAACACAATTTTTAGATGATCACATGAAATAAAATGGGTAGGACATGAGTAGAAAGAAACTAGAAATATATTGTGTATAGATGAAGGTAAGAAATGGCAAATTTTGGAGTACTCAGTATTTAGTATGCATATATCATCATTCCAGATCAAATGGGTGAGTGGTATTATACATGCATAGTGAGAAATAAAGGAGGAAATTGAACATACTAGGGAGGTCTCAAGGATCACACTTGTTGAGGTCCACTTTAGCAATGGCCCTTCCTGTGAAATTGTTGTTTAAAACTATGGAGATCCAAGAGCTACACTAACCCTACTTTGAATCTGCATAGTACAAGTATAACATCAAATAACCAAAACCAAGGAAACAATAATATAGGAGGATAGGATCCACATTTTAATATATAAAAACATCAACTAAATTTTAGAAAGATAGGTAACCCATACTGATAAAATGGCATCCTTATTAGCATTAGAGAACATATTGATCATTACTTTGAAGAAAGAATAAGAGACTAAGTAGTCACGCATCAAAATAGTAGTCATAATAACTATAAGTGATTATGCACCAAAACATAAAAGTACACCAAATAGATATGCTAGTAAAATTAGAAATCCATTCTACCAATGATTCATAAATTAGGGGAAAGAGGATACCCCTCTTCTTGAGACCAACTAAAATATAAACATAAAAATTTATGCTTGAACCCATTATTCAAGTGACTCCTAGAATAGAGGAAAGAGGATACCCATTTGCTTGAGACAATCCCTTTTGAAGGAGGTGAGAGAACTTCCAAAATATAGGGAAACATGGGATGGATGAAGAATTGGTCTTTGAGATATATAGGAGGTGTGACCCAAACTAGAAAGTTCTCAGGTGAGAATGAAGTGGATAGGGGAATTTTTTCTCACAGATGCCATTTGTTCAAGAAGCCATACTTGAAATCTCCTAAGATCAAATAGACCTCATCAATATTATAAAAAAAATATTAGGACGGTTGGTTGGGCTAAACAAACAACATAGGTCCATGGAGAGAATGAGAACCCATAGGATAAGAATTATCTGCATAGTAAAAAATAGAGAGCATACCAACAATTCGTATAATATCTAAATAAAAGTCACAAGAGACTAGAAAGGAGTTCATGGGGTTGTAGCTAAGATAAATAATAGGATTATTTAAATTGCTTGTTGTAAGTAAAGAGGAGAGAGAAAATAAACTACCATAAGAACACCACATAAAATATGTGTACAACAAGGAATTGCACTATTTAGTGCTTTGTCATTCATGACTATTTATATTCTTACCCACCATGGAAAAATTCCATCTATTTCTCATCAAATCTAACCTATCTTTATAAATGAAAACCCCACAAACTATAATTAAATAAAACATAATCAATGTTAGCAAATATACTAAATCAATATATGAATGTCATGGGAATGGGCTTGTTGTATAGTGTGGGCAGGGGGTTGTGTTTATGCTATAGCTTACTGTTGATAGGAAAGTTACCTCGAAAATATTGGGGCCACAAATTGTGATACTCAAATGAGACAAGAGTTACAATGTTCCTAAGGCATAATTGATGGTGTTTTTGTGCAAATTTTTAGCAGTTTCAAACAATTTCATTTTCAAGTAAAATCATGTTTCAAGATAGGAAATTTCATTTTCAAATCACATAAATCAAGTTTCATTCCATTTCATTTTCAAATAACATATATAAGGTTTGAAACAATTTCATTTTCTAATCACAAATATGAAGTAATGCACAACCTTACCCAGACAATAGTGTCAATCACATAAAAACTTGGTGCTCAAACCCCACACTGGCCCAAATGTGCCTTTCTTGCAAGGACAACTATGAAAATTAATTTGTCTTTGTCTTCTTTTTTTAATGTTATTGCGTAATTATCTAAATTTTGACTTCTATTTATAAGTAGTTGGTATTGTGATGATATCAGGGGCTAATTGAAAAATAAATGTGCCCGACCATCAGAAAAAAATGTCAAAAATTTGGGTCACATGTAGTAGTGAAGAAGCTATAGTTATTTAAGTATGAATTTTTCATTTGACGATGGAATCATGGCCAAAGCAAAAAAATGTTTTTGATTATTGAAGATCTAGCTATATATCACAACTAGAGGAGAATGATGTCCCATAAATGAGGAACTTTATCTAAAGGAGATTTAGGTATAAGTTTTAGTTTTTTATTTATATGTCAATGAATTCTGTATGTCTAGTGTATAGGTTAGTTGTGGGAGTTAGCATTGATTTCTTTAGGTGTAAGATATTTTAAAAGTAGGTGAGTTGGTGGGATAAAAATTGTTTTCATGGCACAAAGGGTTGTCTATGAAGTTCATTTTGATTTGAGTTTAAAGTGTTAGGGTGGATGATGATATAACTTGTCCCTCTAAATTTTAAGGTTATGTAGTTGTCAAGATGTGGTCATGTCATAAAATATTTTTGGATTGATATCCCTCAAGAGAATGATTTGTTTTATCTTAATGATGGAAATTTGGAAGTATTTAGAAAGATGTTAGTCCTAACAATGTATGAATATTGGATTAGTGGATGATAATTAATAGGCTATGTATGCTAGGAAAATGTTTAAGTGTGAGTTACTTTTGTTAAAAGATAAAATTAAAGTATGTATTATACATGATTTGTAGTAAGCGGTACATTATTAGTTGTACCTAGCACCCTAGAGTTTTTTGGATTAAAATTTTAATGAACCATGTATGGGAAAAAGGATTCCTATAGAATTAGTGAGTACATCAGTTGGGTACCCATGTATTTGAATAGGTGGATTGTTTTTATATGGACTCAATAATCAATCTTGATGTAGAAGAAGGAGAGAATCCCAAAGTGATGATGATTTCCCTGTAATGATGATTTATGGTCATTAGAACCTGTGTGTGCTTGATTTTTAGTAATCTGAAACTATTTGAGTGGACAATTTATGCTAATTTTGAAACCATATGTGAGGTTTGTGGTGAGTCAAAACTACTATAGTGCAAAGCTTATGGTGAACTTGAAACCATTTATGTGATGTTCATGGATTTCATGGTGAGATTGAAATAACTTCAAAATTGCATCACTTAGGGATAAACCATGAAAATCCAAAATTAATAGAATGAGGGGAAACAATGTGAATGATAGAAGTTTATCTTGTAAATGGGAACCTAACAAGGTTTTAAAATATTTTTAAGATTATGGTGGAGGCGGGATCTAAAAATAATCATCATAATTAATTGTAAAATTTAATATGTATTTTCTTATAAATATAATGTATTGGTCATGTGTTTCTAAAATGGAGCTCATCTTTATGGATTTCTCCTTTGTGTAATACCTTCCAACTTGGTATTAGAGAAATTAGTGTTTTCAAATGGTTGTTTCCATTAGAAATAGATAATAATCAAAAGTTGGAGGGGGGGGTGTGGGGTGAATCAATATTCTACAAACTTTTGACCACAACTAGATATTGTTAATTACTTTATAACTTGCATATGAAAGTAAACAAATAATACATAATAGTAAATATAACTATTGTCACTTAGGTTTACACCCTTGTCCAAAGCTTATGCATGAGGACAACCTAGTGAAACATGGAAACAACCTCCAAGCTATGGGACTTGAACTGTGAGGTTGAGTCTCTAGAGAAGGACGACTTCCTCTTACTATTAGGATGCACCTAACTACTCTTGGAGAGGAAAAGGGAGAAGGGGAGCATGAAAGAAAATCTACCTAATCTAATCTAAAGAGGTGATGCATCAAAATAGAGTGTTCAGACCAATCTCTACCCATATATGCACTTTTGAACCATAATGAAACTAAGGATATACACATTTAGACTTGCTTTAATATAATAATCACATGCAGATCAGAAGACCAAGATGAATGACACAAGGAAAGAGAGATTCACTTATATTATCATTCATAGGCCGAGGAGATACAGTCATGCAAATCATAGATCTCTACAAAACACCAGTAAGAGGCAAAGAGTTCTTGCACTTTCATACCGATGGCTGAAAGAGATAAGACAAAAAATCATGTGGTTTAGAGGCATAGGGGAATTTACACTAAGAATTTTTAGAGCAATAACAGAGAAAACAAAGAAAGGTCCCACTTGCAAAAATCATCAAATTTTGCCTTTATAGCTTAGGCATAACTGGGATGTCCTCCAACTATAATTACTCCACAACAACCTGCCATTAAGTCCTGCAGAGAACAATCATGGGGGAAATTTGATCCAAATATGGATCCAGATGCAATGATATCTAATATTCTATGTCAAATAATGCCTTGAGAGGACAAAAATGGTGCCATCAAGCTATTCTAACTAGGTAGATGGATTGGATCGGAGGTGGAGTGTTCTTCCTTGTCTCGCATTCATTTTGGGGTGGTTGAAATTGATTACAAAGATTAAATCACATAAAAAAAAATCTTGACTTTCTTCATTCCTGAAAACCTGAATCAGTACGGTCAACAAGTCAACAAAACTCTGCATCCAAAATGGGCTACATGGGCCAATGACCTCTTTCCTTTCTTCCACCTCGCAAGGTCTTCCTGAGTTGACCATCTCTTTTCATTACTAACTATGATGGTCACATTAACTGCTAGCCGCATCTAACTATTATTGCCTCCACCAGACCCACTGGGACACATGCCACCGAGGTGCTATGTTGTTATGGGTATCCTCTGAGCAATTTCCCATAGCGAGATAGCACCCACTGTAGATTTGAATTGATCTAACAATCATGAAGACTCGCCATAATACTATGCTATCTCCTTAAACTTCTAGGCCCACGAAACACCTCAACACACCTGGCATCCGACTCGGCCCAAACTAGTACCATCCCTGTAGTTTCATAACACTTGGCCCCACCCTAATATGTGTCATTAAGGTTCTATGTCACTATGGGTAATATTCTCGCAGCTTTCCATAGTGAGATAGCACCCACCATTGATCTCCACGAGATCAACGATCATGGAAGATCCTCGTAATACTGTGCTTGCCTCCATAAAGTTTTTGGTCTATGAATCCACTTGGCAACCACCTAACACAACCTGGCATCCTCATCTTGGAAAGATCTGGCCCCACTGATCCACGTGGCACAATGGCACTATGTCGCTATGGATAATATCCTCGTAGCTTTCCATAGCGAGATAGTGCCTACTGTCGATTTCCTTAGATCTATGGTGATCAACAAAATTGTACAACTACACACTGAGATGGCTAAATAGACCAATGAAATATTGCCACCATATTTGACACAACTACAACTGCCACCGAGGATGAGCCATAAGATTGCTTTGGAGAAGGGCAGGCCCATTATGTCATCTGTGCCACGCGTCGTCGAGGCACTATGTCGCTATGGTTAATATCCTCATAGCTTCCCATAGCGAGATAGTGCCCACCATTGATCTCCATGAGAACAATGATGAGCAAGATGGATCTAACCTATCAGTATACCAACCAATAAGAATTGACCATGTGCCAACCTATATGACAAGTCCTCATTTACAGCCTGCCAAGTGAAGCAGGACCCACATTCTATACAGTTGTACTTTAGCCAATGAAAAGATCGATCATCTGCCAAGATGTCAAATTTTATCATTGATATCTAACGGGGCATACCTAACACCCACCTTCCTTCTGATGTTGCCGCAATATCATTTTTTGTTTGGGTGCTATGTCACTAACGACGAGGAATACAGATTTCCCGATAGCACCATAGCACCCACCATGGATGGAACAAAACCTGGCATCGGAGAAACAATAAGGAAAGGGAGGACCCACCGGCCATGTATCCAAAAGGCACTATGTCGCTATGGCAAAGGACCATGCAACTTCCCATAGCGAGATAATGCCAATCGTATATATCTTTTGATCTGACGATGGGGGACTTGTGGGCTTGCAGAAATACACTTAGGAAATAAGGAATATCATTAGGTTCAATCATTTATTTTTTTCGATATTCCTGGGGATGTTTAAAATAAAATTAAATAGGGAAGTGACCGTTGGGCGGGCAATATTTAAAATTCAAATATTTGGGAGGAGGGCACAATATATAACATTTCTGGTGACTCACAGGGGATGCTAGCCTGGTATGCATAGACTAGTGACCTCATGCATCTATTGGGTTACAGAGTCAAAAAAATGTGGATCTTGCATTCACTGTGAAACCCTAACCCTACCTCTGAGAGGAAAACCTTGAGACCCTTGTCTCTGCAACTAGGACCAGAGACCAAAACCTCCTTCTTGTAACCTTCAAAATTTCAAAACTTGCTATCTAATGGAGACAATCTTGTGCTCGTGCACTTCTTGGAAAATAGGAGAGTTGAAAAAGAACTACTCTACTTATATACATGAAACCTTCAACCTTCATCAGAAGCATGACTTGATATATATCCCATTGACTGGGATAGGCATAATTTCACCACTAGGCTTGCTTAACTAGAAAGCATTGGCCTGTTTGTAACTAATAATCAGATAGGGGCCACTCGACAATGCATCAAACTTGAGTGTCTTCCTAGTTTTTCCCTATCTGCATCCCATTTTAGAACCAAATCTCCCTCCCTGAAGATTCTGACCCTAGCCTTCCTGTCAGAACTCTTTTTTACCTACTCCTGGTGTGTCTCTAGGGTCTACATGGCTTTACTTCTCTTCTCTTCTAGCTCCATCAACTCTTCCATTCTTATTGTCATGGAATCATCTTCAATCAACTCCAGCTAATGAGCTAGCTCTAGGGATGGGAACTCTAATGAAATTGAAAGTCTTGCTTCTCTGCCATAGACTAACACAAATGATGAATTCCCTATTGACCTTTTAGAAATTATTCTATCAGCCCACAGTGCAGTCTTCAATTTTTTATGCCAACACCTCTGGTTATCTTCTATTGTCCTTTTCATGATCCTGATCAGGTTCTTGTTGGAGGACTCAGCCAAACCATTACCCTGAGGATAGTAGTTTGAGGATGTGCTCAAATAGATATTATGATCCATTGACCATGCACAAATCTGAGCTCCAACAAAAGATTTTGCATTGTTTGAAATAATGGTTGAAGGGGCACCAAACCTGGTCAAAATTCCATCAAGGAATTCCACAACTGAAGATCCAATGGCATCCTTTAATGCAACTACCTCCGTCCATCTGGTGAAGTAATCTATAGCAGCTATAATCCATTTGTGACTAGAACTGGAAGAAGGATTGATAAGGCCTATGAAATCCAATCTCCACTGAGCAAAAGGTTGGTCCACCTATATAGGATGAAGGGGAAGAGCTGCAATTCTTTGTTTGCCAAAGAAGAAGGCACATTTTTCACACTTCCTCATATACTTATGACAATCATGAAATAGAGATGGCCAATAATAACCAGCCCTCATGATCTTCATTGTAGTTGTCCTTGCTAAGAAGTGGCCACCATCAGGACCATCATGAAGTTCTTTGATCATTCTTTCAGCCTAGTCTATATCAAGGCATCTTAATAGGGCTCCATTAAAATCTTTTCTAAAGAGTACACTGTCAACTATGACATAAGGAATTGACTATAATCTATACTATCTCCTTTTAGTTCTATCTAATCCTTGAGGTTATCCATTGCCTAATAAGAAATTCATCATATCATCCATCCAACTGCTTGGGTCACCATTTCTTACCTCTTGTTGTTTTGTCAATGTCATAGCAACTTCCTTATTAGGTTCTTGAGATGATAACATCTGTTTACACAATCCCTTCCCTCTTACCAGCTTGGTAATTTGAATGTCCACATCATATTCCATTACTTTAGTAATCTAGCCAGCTCTTTTCTCACTAATATCTCTTCTCAAAAGGAAATCCTTCACACTAGCATGGGGTACTAACAAATGAATCTTATTATGAGACATGAGGTGTCTAAATTTCTTCAAAGCTCTGATGACTGCAAGGGCTTGTTTCTCTACATAGCTATATTTATCTTCATACTCTTTAAGCCCTTCACTAAAGAAAGCTATGGGCTGCTCATCACCTTTATCATTTCTTTGAGTTAGGACAGTAGAGATGCTTGACTCACCACCTAGGGTATAAAGGATGAAATCTTTCTCAAAATTTGGGTTCATGAGAGTAGGGGCTGAGGCTATGGCTGCCTTGATCTCTTTGAATCTTTCCTTCCCTTCATTGGTCCATGCAAAGACCATACCTTTCTTGAGCATAGCTATAAGAGGTTTCACCATGGTAGCAAGATTAGGGATAAATCTTCACACAAAATTTATCTTGCCTAGGAAACTTTGCAACCCTTTCTTGTGTTTAGGAAGAGGGAGGGCAAGTATTGTTTTTGTTCTCTCTAGATCAATGGTTAAGCCATCCTCAGATATAATATGTCCTAATAACTTTCCTTGGTTAGTATCAAAGACACACTTTCTTGGGTTAAGGGAAACCCTAAACTCTTTGTATCTTAGGAATACCTATCTTAGATGATCAAAATGATCCTTTGCATTCTTAGAATACACTGTAATATCATCAAGGTAAACTAAGACAAACTTGTCAATCAATCCTTTGAAGGCCATCTCCATTGCCTTCTAAAATGTAGCATCTACATTGGTTAGCCCAAATGACATCTTATAATAAGCATAGGTACCCCATTTAGTGGTAAATGCAGTCTTGTACCTATCTGACTCTTTAACCAGCACTTGATTGTAGCCAAAAAATCCATCAAGAAATGAAAATCTCTTTAAACCATTGACCTTGGACAAAATCTGCTCCATAGAAAGGAGAGGATGGTGATCTTTAAGGGAAGCTTGGTTAAGGTCCCTAAAGTCCACACACAATCTAATTTCTCCATTCTTCTTCCTAATAGGGACAAGGTTTGCTACCCATGATGAGTGTTTGATGGGAAAAATTATATTAGCCTCAATCAACTTGGATAGCTCCTTTCTCATTAGGGGTTCAATCTTAGGATTCACTGGCCTTTTTTTTTGTCTTACTAGTTTTACATCATTAATTAAATCTATGGTATGCTGAAACAACCTTGGGTCAAAGCCCTTTAAATCATCATATGTCCAAGAAAATACATCATTAAATTCTTGACATAGATGAATAAAATTTTCTTGTTCAATTTCAGAACATACCTTCCCCATGTTTAAGGACTTTCCATCAGCAATCATGACTGGAGTGTAGTCATCTTCATCAATAGCTAGGTTCATGGCCTTGTCTCTTGCTTGGTCATCAGGATTAAAAACACTCTCTAGAGTAATGAGACCTTTAGGCAGCTTTTTGGAGCTGAGGTTAATGATTTGATCACCATACTGATCCTGCAGTCTTGACTAATTTCTCTCTGAAAATTCTACCTCATTCTGCTAGAAGCTAACAAATTTCTCATCAGATTCAAACACTTGCCAATGGATGTTGTTATCAGGGATAGCAAGCCTTACTACCACTCTGATTTTTTGCTTCTTCTCCTCCTCAAGATTCCTCAGCACATCATAAGATGCACCTATTGCTACAAGTCTATCAACATGTCTATTTTCTTTTCCAGGGATATTAAATGCATTAAAAAATTCAAGCAAATCCCATACCCTATTTTTGTAAGACTTGAGCAAACCATTCTTGGTGCTATTCTGATTTCTCACTTGATTAACCACCAACTCACTGTCTCCATACACCCTTAAGGCTTGGATTCTTCTTTTTTGAGCAAGTAGGAGACCTCGAATCAAGGATTCATACTTGGCTACATTATTAGTGCAAGAGAAATCAACATCACAATAGCCCCTGACCCAATCTTATTCCTTGACCCATCAAAGTACATACTCCATATCCCATCCATACCTTCTTTAGTACCCACAAGATTGGGAACTAGAGCATCTTTCTCCAATATACAATATGTACTGAGACCTGTCTCAAGAGTTTTTGATGTAGAATCAAATTGATATGCATAAGCCCATTCATCTAAGAAAAAAATAGGTATCTCTGCTAGGGAAGTGGTGGGCTCATTCACTATGTCATTCTCATCCATCTCTAGGATAGGGCAATTCATGTTGATGGAATTAGGGGTGTAAGATTCAGTATGATGGATGGCTTGAGGCTCTACTCTAATTGAAGCATTGGCTCCATATCTCATCTTAAAAGACATATATGACCAATAAGAAGATATGAAACCACCTAGTTGGGCAGTAAAGTCTCTTGACAGACAGATGGCAAAATATGGCTTGACCTCAGCAATAGAGATGTCTTGGGTTACAATACAACTAGGGCATGCATGTAAGGCCATCTCCACATTCCTAAGGATCCCTATAGTCTTGATAGTACTACCATCCAACTATAATACATCCCTAACAATGGGCTCATATTTCATACGCAAAGCATCAACAACACACCTAGGCATCACTGAACTGTTAGCCCCTAAATCAATCATGCAATTATGGACTAGTTTTCCCCCTATAATTAGAGAAACATAGAATCAAGGAGGTCTAACCTTTTTACTTGTTTCTACCTCCTTGATGGTTGTACTAGGCTTGTGGCACTTACCATATTGAGTGTCTGATCCTTTGGTTCAATTCTTTCCAATTCTTGCTGCAACAACCTCTTTTGCATGGGTATAGTAGCAATAGCATCCCACATGGAGATATTCACATTTGTCTTCTTCATCTTCTCTACCACATTGAATGGAATAGTAGGTGTTTTGGTAGAACCTTTGGGAGCTGCGATTGTATGAGGTTGAGATGGAATATCTTAAGGATCACTTTTATCTTTCCTGCCGTGATTTTGCCTTTGCTGCTGAAAGGTACTTGATTGATTATTTGCTACTTGCTCATGAGATATTACATTTGAAGTTGAGGCCTAATTGGGAGGAGGAGGGACAACATCTTCCGTAGCTCTTCTTTTTCTTCTAGTGTTATGAGCAATGGAATCCTAGTTTACATTACAATGCTCCTCCATTTGATGATTCATAAAAGAGCAATCACCCTGTCTTTGCATATTTGAGGCATCTTTAAATTGGTCCTCTTTGTATGATTGTTTTGTTGCAGGTTCTTGGACTGTTAAAGCCATAAAATATTCAACCTTCTAGCACATACAATAGGCATAGGAGTAGTTACAGGAGGGGCAAAAATCTTGATCTTGAGCCATATTGTTTTGAGGGACTATGGCCCTATTTTGGTTTACATTTGAGGTTGAAGCATGGCCACCCTGCCTACTCTAATCAAAAGAATTGTTCCAATGATTAAGATTTGGAGGCCTACCATTGCTTGGAGTTTGATATTGCAATTGATGAGGTTTACTACCTTAAGCTTGCTATCTTTCTAAAGTCATCACCTTGTTTCTTACTTTTTGCATCATAGAGGAATTATCCTCCAGCTTCTTCCCATGATCTTGCAAACTTTTCTCTAGGTTCTTTTCTCTTTTATCCATGTTCTACATCATCTCTTTGATTTCATCTATCCCATTTGAAGATGTGGAAGCTTGAGGGACTGGGAAAAGCGATTGTGATGTAGAAGCTATGGGAAGAGGAGCCATTGTTGGTTGATGATTCAGAACATCAGGGAAGAAAGGCATAGGAGGCCTTGGAGCTAGCTTACCTCCTTGTATTAGGATGTTCTCTGATTTTATTGCGATGTCAAAACCATTAGGCAAGGTATCTCCTCCCATAGTTTGGATTGTAGTGGCAATATCACTATTAAAAGCTCTAAGGTAATGCAAGAAAGCATTACCAGGGGTAGGCTTCATTGAAGTAGGTATTCTATCCCATGTCTTTTGGAATCTATAATTAAAATTAGTCATACATTCATGGGGGGCTCTTTTTATAGTAGTCAACGTCTCTAAAAGTGACAAATAGTCACTTTTATCCTCAAAATGTTTGCACAATCTTGCTCCTAATCCATCCCAATCTATTATAGAACCATGAGCTAAAGCTCTATACCATTGCAGTGTTTTTCCTTTCAAGGATGAGGCTAGGAGCCTAACTGCAACATCATCCTTTGTAATACCATGGATATTGCAGACATTTGCAACCTCTTGAATGTGTTCTGAGGGAGAGATAGAAGTTTCACCAGTAAACTTTGGTATACTTTTGAGGTCAGCTACTAGTATGTCATGTCTTTGGGCTAATAAGAGAGGGCTCCCACCATTAAATTTTGCAAAAGTATGAGCTCTAGGAAATGCCATATAGCTAAGTGATCTATTGATATGTATTGATGGCAGTCTAGGCTAAGATCTAACAGCAAGAGGAGTAGAGATAGATCTTGTAGGTGTATTTGTTACTATTGCACTCCTAACTGGTGTTACTCTAGAAGATGCCATTTTTTCAGCTATGGGCATGAATCATCGCAACTTTGGTCTAGAACTAGATATGTATTTGAAGCTCAGAGTCACCAAGTACTTTGAAGAATGAGCCTCTTGAAGGCTTAAACAATGAAGCCAGTACTATCCCCTCGATATTGATCTTGAAATCTTCTGTTTTGACACTAGTAGGCTTGAAATCTTCTGAAAAGTTGTCCCACCAGGCATGCCAAAAATTGTTGTCACTTAGGCTTGCACCCTTGTCCAAAGCCTATGCATGAGGACAACTTAGTGAAACATGGAAACAACCTCCAAGCTGTGGGACTTGAACTATGAGGTTGAATCTCTGGAGAAGGTTGGCTTCCTCTTACTATCAAGATGCACCTAACTACTCTTGGAGAGGAAAAGGGAGAAGGGGAGCATGAAGGAAAATCTACCTAATATAATCTAAAGAGGTGATGCACAAAAATAGAGTGTTCAGACTAATCCCTACCCACATATGCACTTTTGAACCAGAATGAAACTAAGGATATACACATTTAGACTTGCTTTAATCTAATAATCACATGCAAATCAGAAGACCAAGATGAATGACATAAGGAAAGAGAGATTCACTTATATTATCATTCATAGGCCAAGGAGATATAGTCATGTAGATCATAGATCTCTACAAAACACTAGTAAGAGGAAAAGAGTTCTTACACTTTCATACCAATGGCTGAAAGAGATAAGACAAAAAATCATGTGGTTCAAAGGCACAGGGGAATTTACACTGAGAATCTGCAGAGTAGTAACAGAGAAAATAGAGAAAGGTCCCACCTGCAAAAATCATCATATGATCTGGATACAGATCTAGATGCAATGATATCTGATCTTCTATGTCAAATAATGCCTTGAGAGGATGAAAATGGCATCATTAAGCCATTCTAACTAGGTAGATGGATTGGATTGAAGGTGGAGTGTTCTTCCTTGTCTCGCATTCATTCTGGGGTGGTTGGAATCGATTACAAAGATTAAATTGCATTAAAAAAAATCTTGACTTTCTTCATTCCTGAATAGCTGAATCAGTAGGGTCAGCAAGTCAACTAAACTCTGCATCCAAAATGGGTTACGTGGGCCAATAACCTCTTTCCTTTCTGCCACCTTGCAAGGTCTTCTCGAGTTGACCATCTCTTTTCATTACTAACTGCACCAACCCTCAAACTCCAACTATGACAGTCACGTTAACTGCCAGCCACATCTAATTGTTACTGCCTCCACCGGACCCACTGGGACATGTGTCACCGAGGCACTATGTCACTATGCATATCCTTTAAGAAATTTCCCATAGCAAGATAGTGCCCACCGTAGATTTGAACTAATCTAATGATCGTGAAGACTCACCATAATAGTGCTCTATCTCCTTAAAATTTTGGGCCCATGAAACACCTTAGCACACCTGGCATTTGACTTGGCCTGAACTGGTACCATCGCTACAATTTCATAACACTTAGCCCCACCCTGCTATGTGTCACTGAGGTGCTATTTCGCTATAGGTAATATTCTCATAGCTTTTCATAGCGAGATAGCGCCCACCATTGATCTCCACAAGATCAACGATCATGGAAGATCCTTGTAATACTGCGCTTGCCTCCATAAAGTTTTTGCTCTATGAATTCACTTGGCAACTACTGGCACAACCTAGCATCCTCATCTTGGTGAGATCTAGCCCCACTGATCCACATGGAATAATGACACTATGTCACTATGGATAATATCCTCGCAGCTTTCCATAGCGAGATAGTGCCTACCGTCGATTTTCTTAGATCTATGGTGATCAAAAAAATTGTACAACTACAAACTGAGCTAGCTGAATGGACTAATGAAATATCGCCACCATATTATGACCCACCTAACAACTGCCACCGAGGATGAGCTGTAAGATTTCTTTAGAGAAGGGTGGGCCCATTACGTCATCTGTGCCACACGTAGCCGAGGCGCTATATCGCTATGGTTAATATCCTCATAGCTTCCCATAGCGAGATAGCACCCATCATTGATCTCCACAAGATCAACGATGAGCAAGATGGATTTGACCTATCAGTATACCAACCAATAAGAACTGGCCACATCCCAACCTATTTGACAAGTCGTCATTTGCGGCCTGCCAAGTGAAGCAAGACCCACATTCTACACAGTTATACTTTAGCCAATAAAAAGATCGATCATCTGCCAAGATGTCAAATTTTATCACTGATATCTGACGGGGCATACCTAGGACCCACCTTCCTTTTGATGTTGCCGCAATATCATTTTTTTTTTGGGCACTATGTCACTAATAGCTAGGAATACAGATTTCTCGATAGTGCCATAGTGCCCACCGTGGATGAAATAAAACTTGGCACCGAAGAAACAATAAGGAAAGGGAGGATGCACTAGCCATGTGGCCAAAAGGCACTATGTCACTATGGCAAAGGACCGTGCAACTTCCCATAGTGAGATAGTGCCAACCGTAGATATCTTTCGATCCGACGATGGGGGACTTGCGGGCTTGCAGAAATATACCTAGGAAATAAGGAATATCATTAGGTTCAATCGTTTAATATTTTTGATATTCCTGGGGATGTTTAAAATAACATTAAACAGGAAAGTGACCATTCAGCAGGTAGTATTTAAAATTTAAATATTTGGCAGGAGGGCACAATATGTAACAATAACCATACATAGTGAGAACTCATAACACTATTATTTGTCAACTAGGGAAACCCTGGCCAAGGAAAAATCTTGCTGGGGATGATACCTACAAGATAACCCACTAAAAAAATGAATCTTGTTAATAATATTGACCTTTTTAGGAGTCTTTGAAATACATATAGCATCTCCAGTCCTTGTTAGAGGACTAGGACCTATTAAAAGCCTCAACCCTATTAAGATGTGCTTCAACCCTATTAGGAGTTTTTAGTGCAATTACAATAAATGCAAGAAGAGCCCACTACCCTAACATGCAATATACAATTTAGTTTCCTCACAAGAATAAATATACATACAATACTATCTTACTATTGTATCTCACACTTGCTCTGATCATACAACATGTTTCACATCACATACAACTAGTATATAACTTAAACTTTCTTCAATATCATTTGCATCACATACTTGCTTCCCATTATCTTTGCAAGATATGATCTTTACTTATATCTTGCAAATTAACAAAACTTTTCTTAGTCGGCCTTGATGCTTTAACACACTTGAAAAAATATAAAATTGTAAGAATTTGGCTTAGGCCAGAATTCACCCAAGACCAAGGAACTCAAACACAAGCACAATAGTAGACCAAAGACAGAGTATGATCAGAATAATGATATATTCATTCAATATGCCATATTCAAGTACACTAGGAGTGCTTGTATATAAAGGCCTCTGGAAAGCCTCTAGAATGCATAGAAGTCAACATCATGATAAGTCACACAACCAGACACATGTCCAATAGATATGGGTTCTCCTCCATTAAGCACATAAGTAAGAGCGATGATGTGAAGATAAGCCTACAATGGTGTATCATGCAAATTAGCATTTTAGACAACATGTACTAAAATTGGAGTACACATAATTGTGTTGTCAACATCGCAACTTAGTGTATGATGCAAACTCTAGTGTTATAGACACCATGTGCTAAAATAGAGTTGTGTATTTTTTTGTTGTCAACATGACAACTCATGAGAGTACACAAACTCCTAAGTGTCTCACCTAAATAAATAATAAAATAATCCAATATAATAAAATAATGCATTAACCTAAGTAAACTTAAGTAAGTGTAAATAGTAAATACTTATTTACACCAACACCCCCCCTTAAGTGCAACTTAGGGGAATACCCTTAAGCTTATGACAACTAGGATGAAATGCATAATGGGTCCCAACTACTAAGCCATGTTAGGTACCCAAGTATATAATGAAATGCAATCTCTCTTAAAGTGGAGAAAGAGGGAAAACATCATGGGAAAAGCCCTCCCCCCAAAAGAGAGATGAAATTATGTATGGATGGATGAAGTAATAAAGACCTTCTCATTACGACATACATCCAGTATATACATAAGAGAATGATGAGAAGAGGAAGAGAGACAAGATAGGCTTCCCCCCAAAGAAGAATGCTTGCCAATGACTGCTCTGATGAAGAAGCTAATCCAAGACTACAAAATGGTGTTCCTACCCTTAGGAACAAAAAAGACCAATGGTACAAATGAGATGCTTCTGTTGTGTGTGGAAAGAATCCCATGGATAAGTGATGTCTCTGAAACTTTCTCAACTGGCTGAAGAACCTATCTCAAAGAACTGTCTATCTACTCAACTGATGAAGAACCCTTCTACAACTACTAATCATAAGTATACATAGTCACTTCAACTTGTGATGATCGATTATGTATAGAATGAACAAGAGAGTTGGATGTAGCCCTCATGACAACTGAAGAAGGTGCTTTTGCATCAAGAAGAAGAGGCAGATCATCAATACTATCCCCCAAATCTGTCACTGAAGTTGGATCTAGAAGACTAGATGTACCCTATTGTGTTGGACCTATCACTGTGGTGATATATGCATGTGGACTATACTGATGTAGTGACCTCTTGCTACAACTGTCGATAGAACCCCACGTGTCTGAATCTGTTGAAGCACTATCACTGTTGTCACTATTAGTTCCCACATAGTATGATGTGTGGATAGTATTAGAGGACATGATTGGTCAACTTTCCTCAAAGCGTACATCCTTCTCTACAAAAATCTAATGTGTCTCTAGATCCAATAGTCTATATGCCTTCACACTGTCTTCATAACCAATGAAGGTACAAGGTCAAGGTGATTGTGCCTTGCATCCACTGGAAGATCTGTTTTCCCATGTAGGACAACTAAAGACTCTAAAGTGTGTCACAATAGGTTTTCTACCACACCATGCCTCAAAAGAAGTCTTGTCATCTAATGTTGGATGAGGAGACCTATTAAGAATGTGAGTGGCACTACTAATTGCTTTGACTTCAAGTGATGGATCTAGAGACTTGGCTTGTATCATACAACTTGCCATAGACTTAAGAGTTTGGATCTTGAATGCTACAACATCTGTCTTATGTAGATTGAATGCTGGTGGAGTTTGAAGATCAATCCCCTCATGTCTAAAAAAGTCTTTTAGTCTTTTTTTCACATACATGCATCCATTTTCCATTCATAGAACTTTGATGGATTTCCTCAACTTTCATTCTACTTGAGTCTTGAAGGCTAGAAACTTGTCCAACACTTCATTCTTATTATGAAGAAAGTAGAGACAAGTGTATCTTGAAAAGTCATCAACGAAAGTAAGTATGTAGCAACACTGGCTGAATGCAAAAGGACTTGCTAATACCATGAGAACCATCTGAAGAAAACCTGGTGCTCTTGAAGACTTCCCTCTTTGTAACTTCCCCTTTGGATGCATATCCACTAAACCTATTGAACATTCACTATGGGAAAATTTGATTTGGGATAGACCTTTGACCATTCTATTTGTGCAAAGTTGTCGAAGGTAGTGAAAGGAAAGATGTCCAAACTGCTAATGCCATAATTTCATTGTTGAATTTGATTGAGATAACAAGGCCTTTAAAGGAGACTTTGGCACAAAATGGGAGAAAGAGTAAAACCTCTTGTCATGATTCACTTTCCCCACTACAACCAAGGAGTCATCTTTTGGACTATACACCTTTACTGAGTCTAGAAGGAACTCAACTCTATGCCCATCTCCAAGGTGAGTGATTTGGTAGATTGATAGGAGATTTGAACTTAGGTTTGGTACATAGAGAACATTTTGAAACTCTCCATTGTCCATCTCCATGTTTCCTTTCCCTTCATCTTCCATTTTAGTCTCATCTCCTATGAAGATGTGCAATATCTTTGACTACTTCATTGAAGAAAAATCCTCCTTTGAAGAACCCATATGATATGAGGCACCTGAATCAAGTATCCATTCCTTTGAAGAATGTGAATTTTCCATGAGTGCTTGGCCTTTGCCCTTTGAATCCAAAGACTATCCTTTCTCCTTATAAGCATTAGGTAGTGAAACATTAGGTGTCTTCATGATGTGATCAACTCATCAATCTTCTTAAGATAACACTCATGTTCTTCATGACCCATTTTCATGCAATAAGGGCACTTTTTCTTCTCCTTATTGTTGTTTTCCCCCTTCTTCTTGGAATTCAAGGACTTTCCTTGATGATTGGATTGTGGTGTTGTCTTTTTTGCATCCTCTAATTTGTCCTTCTTCCACTTCTTATTCCTACCCTTTCCTTTTTTTGGAGACTATCTAGCTGAATTTTGAGAACCCTCATTATTGGCCACCAATGCTTTAGACTTAGGTGATTTGAGAATCCCCATGGATTTCAACTTCTTTTCTTCAGTATCCAACATATTACCATATTCATCAAAAGTGACTTTCTTATAGGCAAACCCTAATGTAGTCTTTGAGGTGTTAAAAGAAGAAACAAATGTGGAATATTTTGATGACAACTTGTTATGTATGAGATAGATCAATCTATCATCTTTGATAGAACTCCCACAATTAGTAAGCTTTGTCCTTAGTTTATTCACCTTAACGATGAAATCTGTTATAGAATAAAATTACTTAGGATCTAAGGAGACAAGCTCATCTTCAATTTTGGAAACATCCTCTTCAGACACTTTACCATATAGGTTTTTGAGGGTATCCCAAGCTTCCTTGGATGTAGAACACTTCTTAATTTGATATATGATCTTATCATCAACCCCCAAACATATATCACCTAGGGCTTTCCTATCCATTGCTACCCAAACTGAAATATCACTTGCTGATACTTTATCACCTGCTAGTTTAGGAAGAATACCATCTACATATTGTGAAAATCCATTGTGCATTAAATGATACCACATTTTGATGGACCACGTAGCATAGTTATGATTAGTTAATTTTGGAAACTTAAAGTTTCCCATAATATAAAAATTAAAGAAAATTGCAAAAAAGAGAGAACACAACACCAAGAACACCCCCTCTTTTCACTAAATCAAGAACCCCCCTCAAAATAGATGCTTTTGGCGCTTTATCAGTAATGCGATCACAATGGCCACTTGCCAATTTTGGCCTTCGTGGAATTCTAATTTTTCTTGTTACAACTTCTATATGAAATACAAATTTGGAACTTTACAATGTGCTACAATTTAGAAGCAATACAAAGCAAAGAATGGCCCTATTCATGAAAGTGACACTTTTGTCCACACAACCTTACAATTTTACTGTAGATCTAGAAAGTAGACAAAAAATTATGCACTTTAAAAAAAATGGAACTTGATTTTGACTCCAGATGTGCCTGTACAGAGCATTTGAAGTTGCAAAATGTAGGATTATGCAAGTACAGTCACCAAAAAATGCAATTTCTACCAAATTTGTGCACCAAAACCAAAGAAAACTACACCATTGAAAAGTGTAGGAAATTTTACCCAATTTTTAAAAAATCACACTTGATTTGGAGTCCAGATGACTGAGATATGGCCTCCCAAAGTTGGACTGCAAAATCCAAAATCAAATTGGAGAGGGGTTGCACCAACAAAAGACGGGGTTAAATTTGATAATCATATGACCATTACAGTAGTTAAAATTTTCCCTAGAATGACAGTTAGATGGTTTTCAAATTTAGGCTTGTAAAAAGATGATGTTAGCATGCCCAAGCCTTGTGATGATGTTAGCGATGACATCAGCAGTATAGATGATGACATCAACATATAGATTTGTACAGACTATATAGAAAAGTTTGACATGTTCGATTGACATGGGCATATGGATCTTCTTGTGTGGAAGTTGAGTCAGTAAGTATAGATCTATGTAGAGATTGCTGACTCTACTCTTTTACAGAGGCTGACATGGTACATGTCCACATGGTAGAGGGTGATTGGTCTGCATGGATCACTTTGTGGAGGACGTCGAGTATAAAAAATGGTTGCTATTTTTTATACTATCAGTGCTAGAAGGGGAATCTCCATTGTGTGTGCTAGAATCTTTCACCATAGCCATGGATCATTGTATCAAAGGGGGCTAGGAAGTGGAGGGCGGTGTCAAAAACTTTAAATTGGTGTGGGCTATGGCAATGTTTTATCCCACATTCGTGGGAGGTGGGATATAGGACCTGTTTAAAAAATTGTCCATTGTAGATGTAAAATAAGTGGAACTTGCCAGTGTGGCTGCAAATGGTTTGACGCCTGTTGAGATTTTGAGACTGTGGCTAGACTTGTGATTTGGGTTGTTGGATTTTGGTGTTTGCATCTATAAAAATATGTGTTCATCAGAATTAAATTGCAGTGCCTGGATTATTCAGACCATAGATAAATATGCAGTACAACCCTCTGATTTGTTAGGCCAAAAATTGAATGAATCCACCGATTAAAATAATACCCTATGAAATTAATAATAGAATATTCTGTGAAATTTGTAGAGCTGGGATCTGATAGCTTAATTCTATAAAAAAAAATTTCCTGACTGGGCAACAAATCCATAAATGCCCAAATCAGAAAAAAAATTGTAGAGATTTAAAATAATTTAGATCCAAAAATAAATAATAAGATCAATTAAACGATCATACCTAGTTTGTAAATCATTGCCTTCGGGTGCCGGTTTGCAAAAAATTTCACTTCATGATTAACTTTCACCCAACATAGGCAAATTTATAGTTGATCTTCACCAAATTGATGTTCTAGACATAATGGTGAGGTCAAATTTGGCTCTAGATGCTCCTAACTTATGCAAATTCTCTGGATTCAAGTTGAGGTGGTAAAGCATGAATGGTCTCGAATGACTATGTGTAGAGAATCTCCTCGAGCTCTAATACCATGTAAGAATTTTTCTTAGGCTAGAATTCACCCAAGACCAAGGAACTCAAACACAAGCACAATAGTAGAGCAAAGAGAGAGTATGATTAGAATGACAATATATTCATTCAATATGCCATATTCAAGTACACTAGGAGTGCCTATATAAAGGCCTCTGGAGAGCTTCTAGAATGCATAGAAGTCAGCATCATGATAAGTCATACAACTAGGCACATGTCTAGCAGATATGGGTTATCCTCCATTAAGCATAGAAGTAAGTGTGATGATGTGAGGATAAGCCTACAATGGTGTATCATGCAAATCAGTGTTGTAGACAACATGTGCTAAAAAGGGAGTGTGTAAAATTGTGCTATCAACATGACATCTTAGTGTATGATGCAAACTCTAGTGTTGTAGACACCATGTGCTAACATAGAGTTGCGTACTTCTGTGTTGTAAACATGACAACTCATGAGAGTACATAAACTCCTAAATGTCTTACCTAAATAAATAATAAAATAATACATTAACCTAAGTAAACTTAAGTAAGTATAAATAGTAAATACTTATTTACACCAACAAAAATAACTTTGGGTAAATATCTAGGATGTTAGACCAACATGATTAAGTAATTATTTTGTTTCTAAAATAATTCCTTAAGCCATACACTTCAATTTACTAATGCACTCTATTCTTCTTTATTAATTACTTGTGCTAGTATTCCTTTTGTAACTTACATGGTACTATCCATACAGATCTATGCACTAACATACATCATCATGAAACTGTCATCTATCACTCCTCAACTGTGGATGAGCTAACTGGAAGTATCTCATCCATACATACCATATCTGTCTAACACTTGGAAAATTTTCTAACTTTGATTACATCATGAAATACCAAAATGGATATGTTTCCATAAATGGCAACACTCATATATATACCTAGGCATATTTTCAATAATATCCCCTTTTGGCAATGATGACAACATTTGGAAAAATTGGCTAAGTCCCAAAATAATGTCATACAAAATAATAACTAAAAAATAACTACACAAAAATTTCCTTCAAAACTTGAAAATTTTATTCATGTTTTGATGGATCATTACATTCATTATCACTCCTTTACAATACATAGCTAAGCTCCCCCTTACATATACATATAAAATTTTAGATACTTCTCCCTTACATATAAAATTTTTCTTACGTACTTCTCCCCCTTTGACATCAATGGCAAAGGTGTCAAAAATCTGTACATGCAAAATTTGTGTTTCCTTCCTCTAATCAACTTGACATTCTAGATATAAAATCTATAAAATCATGTTTCAACTTATCAAAATCCTTCTTCCATATTTCCTTGACTATATCAGCTATACTGATGAGTGCATAAAGTGCATAGGATGCCACTTCCAGTGCACTCAAGTCAGTATAGGAAAATTTATCATAGGATGCCTTTGTTGCAAGACACTTCTCCAATTGCCTTTGCAAAATGATAACTTTAGGAGATAAATATTCTCTAAGGATAGAGAATCTCTTGATTACCTTCTCCTTGCCAAATTCAATTCCTTTTATAGCATTTTTGATTTTCTCCATCTCTATTCCAATATCTTCAGTGCTTGCCTCTGGTTGTTGTAATCTAATAATGAGTGTTTGAAGCTTACTCATTTGGCCTTTGATTAGATTATTAAAATCTGATAGATGATTGTATGACATTGCACATTGTCCATACAACTACTTACCTTCATCTATGCTCTTCCTTAGCTCTTTAGTGCATACATTTAATGCCTGTAAATCATTCCTGACATTGTTACATACTATGTCAAACAATGATGCATCATTCATTGTCTGTGCTTGTGCTAAAGCAATATCAAACAAGGTGGTGAACTCTACATGAAAAGATCTTATCATTTCTTTAGCCTTCTTCTATAAGTGTGGTTCTATAATAGTGGACTACATTGTCTTCTACAATCTATCCAGAACTTCTGCCATTGTTCTCTCCAAAGTCTTTACAGACTTATTCTTCTCAAGTAGCTTTCTCAAAGAGCTCATTAAACCTTTTTGATCATCATCATCATTAGTAATTTTTTCTTCTACTATTACTGAAATGAATGAGACTACTTTCAATTTAGTACTTTTCTTTCCATCCTCTTGTCTCTTCTTCTCCTTCTCATCTCCTCTCATTATTTCTTCCTCAGCTTTCTTTTTCTCTAATCTCTCTTCTACTTCTTCTTTTAGCTTCTCATCTTCTATTCTTTTTATTTCTTGTTCTTTTTTTTCTTCTTATTTTCTTTATGTTTCTGTATTCCTTCTCCCATTTGACTTTTATAAGTCATCCTAATGGATGCAACTTTGTTGATCTCTCTTTGAGAAGGGATCATGATTGGGACCATGAGTGGTCTACACCCTTGAGGTGATTTGATTTATGTTATTGTATTAGTTACTTTGATTATGCTTATGATGTAATTTATGGTTCACTAAGGTTTGTGCTAGTGGTTTTAGGGTCTATGTGGTATCATGATGATGTTCTGTGATTACTTTGAGATGTATACAAAGATTGCACTGTGTACTATTACCATGCTACATTGGACTAGGTTCTCGTATAGTGGTTAGTCACGTTTATGATTATGTTCACTTATTTGTTTTAAGTTTTATTATATTTTGATCTGAGAGATACTTGTTACTCATGTTATGTTTTACATTTGAGATGACCTGAGGATCAGATGTTATACCTTAATTTTACTATCATAGATGTTAGACTACTATGTTGTTCAGTTATCATATTTTCATGGTAATACCATTTACAAATTATAGTATGTTTTGTGATGATATCTAGTTATCTGACATTTGGACATATCTCTAATTATGTTATCTGATGGATTTAGTACTATGGTTATTTACTTCATTCTTGCTTCATTATGCTATATGAAAACATGAGCGATGTAAATAGATTATTTCAATATAATTGAATAAATGGTTAAATTAGGTGATTTAATGCATTTACTAGTTCAACTATTTTATTATTTACAATTAAACTTGATCATGTGTTTAGTGTGCATGATTTATATCCCTGGTAGTGACACATGGAGTTAGTGATTCAACTATTCATATTTTACCAATCTTATCCGTCTATGGTCGACATATCTATTTCAATTTTTAAATTAAACCTTTTAGTGATTTGATAAATCTAAACTTATTTGCATTATGTGATTATACCAGTGAGCATGTTTGTGCATTTAGAGTTTTGCATTGTCATGAAAGTTGTTAAGGAAAATTATGTGTTTTGGGGTTTTCAGGATTTTAATTTTATTGAATTTAATTTTTGGTAGCTTTTTTATAGATGAATTCATATTTCTAGGAATAACCTATTTTTGTTTTGGTGGATTTGGGGTTTAACTAGGTTGGCTGGTTATTTTCCTAATTGATTATTCACTCGAAAAGTGAATAAGTATTGAAAAAGGAATTTAATTCTAGACTTCTCACTTTTGAATTAGAAACTTTGAGAGTAAAACCCAAAATCCTCTTCATAAGGATTTATTGTTCTATTTTTTGTACAAGCAAGGGGCATGGGATTGTCACGAGATCAATCTCATTGGATCTAGCTTGGCAAGACCTTGGATTGCTATGATTTTCAACTGCTTCTGCGAGGTTTTATTTTATGGTTTAGATTTTTATTTTTCCCTCTTGGTTGTAAGGTAGGGCTCTCCTATTTTATTGTTTATGCTTCATTTATGCTTCTATTTTTGGTATTTTTTTGTTTGGAGGTTGAGAACTAGTGTTCCCCTATGTTTCTATTTGCTAGTTCTACCCAGTTAGTTGGGTATGAACATTTTCCCTATTTTTGGAATGCAGATTTGGGGTTTCATGTTGTTATGGTAGATTTTTTTTTATACAATGTTAAAACCCAAATTTTATTGGATTCTTGGGGTTTGTATGCCCTAAGACCAAATGGGTTTTAATTTTGAAGTTTTTGAGTTTTGAGGTTTTTTGCCTTGGTTTTCATGCCAGCCAATTTTCTTAGCATGATGTTGGTTGTGGACTTGGATTATTTGTAAGATGCTAGTTACACCATTTTTGTACTTATATTTTTGAATTGGGATGCATGCAACATCCATACTCTTGACTTTGTTTTTGATTAAGTGATTTTATACCTAGTGTTATTATTTCTTTTGGATCCCTGTTGCTATTTCATGGACACTAGGATTTGTGTACAATCCATACTACCAAATTGAGTCCAATTAAGTGAGTTCATGATGTTTGGTTTTGTTGCATCATTTGGATTCATATAGAATCCATACTCCTGGATTGAGGTTGGTTGAGTGAGTTCTTGATGTATGGTTTTATTATTGCTTGGTATTCATGTAGAATCTATCCTACCAAGTTTGTTTTTGGTGGAGTGATATTTTTCTTATGTTTTCATCCATACATTGTGTTAAGATCTTTGTGATGGTGGTGTGCCACACACAAGTACATGCATGTACATTTTTTAGGTAACTTGCAAGGCCCAATCTTCTGTAGTACTTCTAGGAGTTATGATTATTGGGATTGGGTAAGGAATATGCATGCCTACGGGCACTCATCATTGGATGAGCATGGGTAGGGTAGGGTAGCATATGGATGGGGCTTCTATCTTGCGGCCTAGTGATCATGACACCATAGGTTGGTAGAGGATGTTTTAATTAAGTGGTAACTAAATAAAATTTGGGAGTGGTAATAAAACTTAAGATAATAAAAAGGTTCAAGATGTGCTCCTTTTGCTGGGAAGTTTGAGCTACCAATACTATCTTGGGCTTATCAATGCCAAGAGACCCTCCATGATGTCAGCCCCTACTTAGTAGCCATTGAGTGTCTAACCAAGACCTATAGCTTATGCATTACTTATGTTCTTGGTTTCAGTCATCATATTGTTCAGAATGAGTGTTAGCCATGGATGTTTGCTTTATGTGTATCTTTATGGTTGGATCATTATCTCCATTAGCATGGTGGGAGTGGACCTATGAGTTCTATGTGGTTGGGAAGTGTAGCTACCTATACCACTACTAGGGACTAGTGTATAGAGATGGTCTATTGTCCTAGTGTGACCATTGCTAGATGTTTTCACTTGATACTTCAGGCTACAGAGTATGCTTTCTTTTGATTTATGCTTTCATTGGAATACTTGGATATCATGTTTAGATGATGCTATTTTATTTGATGGACTCCTATATTATGATGTTTAGCATATGATTAGATGATTTGAATTGCTTCGTTGGTGTATCTATTGATTATTGGTTTGGCATGTAAGATTTCCTATTCATATGATGTTTAGCATATGATAGATGATGTGGTTGTTTTATTGGATCATCTTATGCTTTAGTTCTAGCATATTAGATTTTCTTATTCTTATGTTGTAGCATGTTTTAGTAGTGATGTTCTCATAAGATAGCTCTAAAAATCTGGTCTGTGGTTTAGGATGTTATGTATAGGGGATGGCTAGGACCCACAATGGTCTCATGATGCTATTAACGGTTGGGAGGAACTTCTTGGCCAAAGAAAGGGATCAAAATCCTAAAACAATAGGTTGCGTAACCTAAGATTGGACATCTCAAGTGGTTCTTATCCAACTCATTTGGACTCATTTAATTTATCAAATAGGGATGTAAACTTGAAATGGTGTTTGCAAAATATATGCTTCAAACTTATCAACTTAAGAACTACTCTACAAAAATTCAAGTGCTTAAACCACAAGAAATTTATGGTAGAGCTGAGAACCAAATCTATTTTAATAAGGTATGCAAATACAACTAAGAATTATTTCAACTACCTATGTTGAATGAATAGTCCACTAATTCTATTATTAGTGGTTGTAGGAACAACATAGTCTACTTTGGTTCTATGAATTGAGTATAAATATTATGCTAACTAATTAGTTCACTCTCTACATAGGCCCCTACAAAGAAGTGAAGTAAAATAACTCAGAAATGAAAACTTGAAATAATCTTTTTATTTATAATAATAAAATGTACATACTGATGAACAACACTATTATATTTAGTACTTAAAAAATCAGCAACTTCTTCTTTCTATTGAAAAATGATTGACTTAAACCTAGCACCTCTGGAACACAGAGTTCTAGTTATTCATAACACAAACTAGGAACATAATTCCTAGATTCAGGACTCATCAAGTACCGAAACAAATGATGGCATTGATTATTATAATAGGTGCATTAATTCTAGCACCAAATCAAATAGTAATTTAGGAGCTCATGACCCTTGAATTTTCTTCACTCAAGGCTGGTCTATTAACGTGAGCAACCACTTTGACTCTGACTTGGTTGAGTTGACTTTGCTTTTATATCTAAAAAATATTAACACCTTCAAAAAAATAACATACATCAAGACTTATTCAAAACATGTTATCTAAATTAGTTTACCCTATGTTACATTGCTGCAGGAAAAATACCCAACCTAGCTAAGGAAGAAAAAACATCATTCTCACTATTTTGTAATTAAATGACATATCTTTTCACAACATATTCATTTTGATCCTAAAAAGTAATTATGCACATATTTTTCTGAAATCATCATAAACATCATGTTCTTGAACATCAAAGTCTTTAGAAAGTTTGCAAATTAAACTAAAAATGAAATGACAAAATAGACCATATTCTGGTCTCATCATTCCTTTGAACTAAAACTTTGACTTTTCCTTAAGAAAACATGAAATTTTTCACCTCGCAGCCATCCTAAAATTTGAGGCAACACTTTGTCCTTTACCCTTGTAGCAATGTTCCAATAAAAACCTTTACTCTCCATGTACCTTCCCCATTTGTGAAGCTCTTCTGACATATCAAATTTCTCTAAATCTTGTTGATTAGCAAGCAATGGGGACGATGATAGTGCAGACTAAAATGTTAAAGGAATCCAATCTTTTTTTTTTCTTCCCCTAGCTTGATATACCAAGGTGCTCATCAAGTGGCCATGATAAAATTTAGTGGAGAATGAGGTTCCCTCTTCTGTAAGTTTTCACTCAATCCTACATAGTGCCATTGATTCACCTACTTTGTTGCAGGAAGATCTATTTCTACCATAACTTTATATTCCTGATAGACTATTTTCTTTAAAGGAGGAATAATTAAAATTCTAGGTTTTGAGTAAGAAATTTTCAACCATTCATAATATAGAGTTCTAACATCGTTGGCCTCAGACCTGAGAAAAAATGGCATCTCATACTCTAATTCCCTATATTGATGGGCCTGGTTTTCCCTGCTAATTTCATTTTGGATCCAAGACATTGATGCCCTGAGTTGAATATCACCCACATAAGGTAGAGGGTTCCAATATCTATTATCAGTGATTACTAAATTATGTAAAAAGAGTTCACAGAGAAAATTTCTAATGGCTACAGGGGCAACATGAAAAGCTTGGAAAAATTCATGAGGAGTATTAATTCATCTGGTAATTAACAAATTATTCTTTCAAAAAGAGAGCATAAATAGGAGAAGGAGAGTGGCAAGACATTAATTCAAGAATCATGGTAGTGACTTTTGTAAGTTTACCACTTAATTGCTCAATCTCCTCATCTTTCTTAGTCAAATCTTGAGTTTGATTAAAGATGGGTTTTTCTACTCTCTCTCTCTCTCTCTCTCTCTCTCTCTCTCTCTGTGTGTGTGTGTGTGTGTGTGTGTGTGTGTGTGTTTTCCATTCTTCCCTCTCCTAGATTAACTAGTTAGATAACTATGAAATAATGCTTAACAATGAAACAGTAGAACCATGATGGAAAGTAACATGTGTCTCAGGTGAAGGATCAATTTTTTGGGCTGCAGATGCTAAAGCATCACGTCCTAGAGAATGAATTTGTTCAACGATAGTATTAACTACTTCAAAATTTATTCCAACATCTTCTTCATGAAAATTTTCTCTTTAAGGTGGAGGAGAATCTAAAACTCTAATAGACACACTACCATCATTGTCTGAATCTATGGAAATGATGGATAGCTAGATAGAGGATGTTCCTACTATTATAGGTACACATTTTTCACTTTCACCCTCTTCAATGATGATCTTATCTTTATCAAAAGAAGAGGATTGCTCTTTTTCAATAGCTACATTTTCACAAATAGGGGATTGAAAAGACACACCCTCATTAGATTTTACAGATGATTGGCTCCTTTGATTTCTATGCCTAAAGGGTACTTCTACTACCTTTGAAGCTACAAGATGTTTTGGAGATGTTTCTTGTACATTTCCCCTTTTCTTCTTATAAACCCTAGCAACTGCAGGAGAGCTAGTATTTGGCGAAATTTTAATTTTCCTTTTACCCTTATTAGATGTTGGTCCTAACTTGGAGGTAGAAGCTACAAAAGTGGAAATTAAGGTTCTCTATTACTTCCTAGGTCTAGTTGAGGAAGAGCTTAGTGTTGGGTTTACATGATTTTCTTGAGGTTCTTTTTCCACTCCAACTTGCTTTGTAGGTTGCCTAATAGGGATTTGCAGTTATTTTTAAAAAAAATCACCCCAAGATATCCCAAGTTGTTCCCTAAGAGATTTTTCTATGATGAGCTTAACAAAATAGTGGTGTGAAACATCCTTTGTGGTTCCTTTTTGTACTGCAATGACTCTTTTTAACAAAATATGATACATAAAATGAGGAACATTCAAAGGGAAGTCATCAAGTCTTAGGCAGCTCAAAAATTTGAAATACATGGCATGCAAATATGAATGTCTCCCCTCACAAGTAAAATATCTCACAATATAAGTAGCACATTTGTTAAATGGTTCTAGTAAAGATGTGCAGATTGTACCTTATTTTTGGTCTATCTAAAGCTGTGGGTCTGTATGCACTGTAAATTGGGCTCTAGCCAAAACTAGGTCTAATGTGTCTAAAAATTGCTCTCCTACCAACAATAATTCCATTATATTTGCTGCAATTTTGGGTGAAAATGGAACCCTTACTCCTTTGACTATAGCAAAACCATCCCTCAACGTTCTCAAGAATTCTAAGGTAAGCTCCTCATTCCATGTCGATATTTTGAACATGTAATTCATCCACCTCGTGGCTTGAAATATAGGTAGGCAAACTGGGTCTCCCAATAATGTTGTGTGGTTAGCTGGTTCTCTTCTTGACAAACCACCCCCCTTTGTTCCTTTGGAGTGATTATAGGAGTAATTTCAAAAATGGAAAACTTGTAATAGACGAGAAGATAAGTGATAGTACTTGTTTTAAGCAATTGACATTTTTAGCATTTAAGATCACTTAAGATCACTTAATTCTGCATTATGTACCTTAGTTGGAACTCATACTTAATAACTTGTGAAAAGTGTGTAACATAAAGGTATCTATCACATCACATTATTCTCTTATCATGATTTATGGAAAGGACACAATATGTGGTGGCACATAAAGAATAGCATAGAAATTTAATTATAACAAAAAATATATGTATAATACCCCTTCCCCCAACTAAATTAGGCAATAGCTCCTGCAATTGCTAGTGACAAAGGTAACTAAAAATAGAACAACACATTAAGAAATTTTTTTAACTTGAGTATGTGTATAGACCTGTTAAGTCATGTTGTCATTTGATACTGTCATGCAAGTTGATGAAGGGTGAGGTGAGCTGGAAGATGAGAAAAAGTGGAGTGAGGTGGAATTATTATGAAGAAAATACTTTCACAAAGAAAGTAGTTTATTATGATGATTGAAATGCTTTTAGAGAGAGGATAGCAAATGAACGGGAAACTCATCTGCGATTGCTACAGGAATTGTAGGATTAGTAGATGACTATAATTGTTGTAGGAACTCTTCATGACTAGATGACTTATGGTAGAGTTTAAAGTAGTTTCCATTAACAAGGAGTTTTAAGTGAACATGATCAATGGTAGAGAGCCACACTACACCATTCCCAAACACAAAAATGATTTCATACAGTCGAAGCCAACAGGTTTAGAATTTTCCTAGATTTTTCTAATAATGAGAATCATATAGGAGGGCCTAGTTTGCAAGAGAAAACTTCTTCTCATGGATGAACTTATCATGCCACTTATTTTTCTATTGTTGGATTATCTTTGTATTGTGCAAGGAAAATTTATGGTATTCATAAAGGGCATTCAGCTATAGTAACCTATCTTCTTAAGCCTTTGAAAGATTAACATCTAGCTCTAAAGTAGTTTTTAGTCATGTGTTCAAATTCTATAGGAATGGAAGAAGATTTTTTTACCATAAAGTAATTCAAATGGGGTAAATCTAGTGGTGCTCTTCCATATAGTCATGTAATCCTAAATTGCTTCAGGAAGCTTGGTAACTCAGTACCATTTATGAATAGCAACTATTTTAGTGAGGATTGCCTCTATCTCTCTGTTTATGATTTATGCCTGACCATTAGCTTGAGGATGGTATGGGGAAGATGTACCATGATGGATCATGTACTTCTTCATAAGTTCTACAATAAGGTTTGATGTTAATTGAGCTCCTTGATCCTTGACAATTTCCCTAGGTACTCCAAATCTGGTGAATATGCATTCATATGGAAAATTGACTACTTTGTGATCTCGTACATGTGTCATAGCATGTGCTTCAACCCACTTAGTTGCATAATCAGTACATACTAAGATGTATGATTTGCCATTAGAAGAGGGCTCTATTGGACTGACAAAATTGATACCCCATTTTTCAAAAGGTGTGACTACCACCTGTGGCTACAGGGGCATTTCATTTGTTTTAGTGGGCCTTCCCATGCATTGGCATTAATCACATCACCTTGCATACTTTGCTACATCTTTGTGGAGTGTAGGCCAGTAGTATCTGGTTGTTTTAAATCTTGTAGGCTATTCTTTTTGCTGCAAAATGACCCCTACATGGTTCATCATGGCATACCTAGAGGATGTGTTAAGTTCCATCTTCCCTTACACACCAATGAGTCACTTGATCTAGTCTAGTGTAGAACATCAATCTAGCTATCCATGAGAAATTGAAACTCTTTTTCCACCAAGAGACAACGTTGCTTGGGTGAAAAGTGTGGTGATGTTCTTCCTGTAGCAAGGTAATTTTCTATATCTATGAACCATTGGTTATAACTTTCTATTGAAAATAGATGCTCATTAGGAAATCTATCATCTATGGCTATAGGATCATCAGGTATTTGAATTCATGATAGAAAATTTGCTACTACATTGGCTTAGTCTAGTTTATCTATTATCTTTACATTAAACTCCTACATGAGGAGTAGCCAACATGCTAATCTACTAGAGATAGCAGGTTTATTCATCAAGTATTTTGTAGCAGAGTGGTTAGTGTAGAAAAAAACCTCATAGATTGTGATATAATGCCAAAATTTATTAAGTGCATACACAACAACAAAAAATTATTTTTCAATGATAGTATAATTCATTTTAGCACCCTACAAATTCTTACTAATATAATAAATGGCATGCTCAACAGTAACTTCTTTTTTTCTTAGAACTACCCCTAAAGTAGTGTTAGATGCATCAATATGAATGCCGAAGAGTATCTTCCAATCAAGTCCTCTAAGAATAGGTGTCGTTGTCAAAACATCCTTTAATTGTTGGAATGTTGCTTCATAGTCTTTTGTCCACTCAATTTTAGCCTTCTTCTTAAGTAGGTTATATAAAGCAGTAGCAAGCTTATTGAAATCTTTGATGAATCTCCTATAGCATCCAACATGTCCAAGAAAGCTTCTAACATTTGTTTGCTTGGTTGGCATTGGTAAATTAGTAATGACAACAATATTTGCAGGATCCACTTGAATTCCAAAAGAGGAAAGGTTTTGCCCAAGAATAACTCCTTCCATCATGAAATAACACTTCTCACTATTAAGAGAAATGTTGTATTCTTGACACCTTTTTAACACCTTCTCCAAGTTGGCATGAGCTTGTTCAAATGTGTCACCATAAGTGGTGAAATCATCCATATAGATCTTAACACAATCAACAACTATGTTAGAAAATATGCTTAGTACTACTAGTTGAAAAGTTGCAGGTGCATTACATAATTCAAATGGTAAGATAGAGTAAGAAAATGTTCCCCATGGATAGGTGAATGTTGTCTTATCCTGATCTTCTAGAGAGATCTAGATTTTCTTATAGCCACTGAAACCATCTAGAAATGAGAAATATCTTTTTCTTGATAAGTTATCTAGTACTTGATCAATGAATGGAAGAGGGTAGTGATCCTAATTAGTGGCTTTATTAAGCTCCCTATCATCTACACATACTCTCAATTTCCCCCCCTTTTTTGGAACAGTAACTAAAGGTGTCACCCACTAGCTATTAGAGATAGGATAAGTGAATCTAGCATTAAGAAGCTTTTGTAACTCTACTTTGACTATATCTTTTAATGTTGGGTTTAAAATCATTTGGGGTTGTCTCACTGGCTTACATTCTGAGTTGATAAATATCTTATGCATATAAAGACTAGGATCTAAACCCTTCATGTTAGTATAGTCCCATGCAAAGGTTTGTTGACTATCTTGCAATAGTTTAATGATACTTGTCATCTAAGATGCAATAAGTTCATTATTGATATTCAACTCTTTTCCTATAACAATCTTTGCTTTCTTTACCTTGCCCATCATTAAAACCTCTGCTATTAATGGAAATTTAATTTCATGGGGTAATAATGTATGAAGGTAATTAGGTTCTATAGGAGATTGATGACAAAAGCAAAGGATGAATAACTAGGGCCAAAGGCTCACCCAGCTATCCAAACCACCCTGCAAGAGTTAACACAATGGAAACAAACACAAGGGACGACAACCAAAGGAGGTTAAATACTTTTATTGACTCCTTAAAACATCTTCATACATTCCCAGCTGTAAGGCCTTCTCAATTATGGCCAATTACAAATACATTCACATTCAAAGATCCAACTACAAATTCTCACTTTTAATTCTTCTCTACAATCTTCTTTTCAAAAACTTGCCTAAATCTAAGCCTAAACACTCTATATATACTTTCCAAAAAGGCTTATAGATTATTCTAGAACATTACATAAGAGGAGGGCTGACCCAACAATGGTATAGACACATCCCAAGAAAATATCTTAACATAAATGTCACGATAAAAAATAAATCCTGCAAGTTGGCTCATAGAAATCATGTCCAAATATCGACACTCAGCATACACTAGGTAACTTAGCACATGAAGAGTCACTCAACATACACTAGATAACTTGGCACATGAAGGAATTGCTATAGTAACTCGACACATGAAGGATTTATAGGCACATGAAGGAATTTCTAGGCACATGAAGGAACTGGTAGGCACATGAAGGACTGTTAGGCACATGAAGGACTACTCGGCACATGAAGGAACTGGTAGGCACATGAAGGACTATTAGGCATAGGAAGGACTACTAGGAATAGGAATTGCTAAGCACATGAAGGATGGCTAGGCACATGAATGAACTGCTAGGCACATGAAGGAACTGCTAGGCACATGAAGGACTTACTAGGCACCAACTTGCAAAATGAACAAAAATGAGCAGGTTAACAAGGAAACACAAGATGCTCCTACATCAATTGAGGTGCACCACATATAGGCAATATAGTTTGCAAGGAGCTAGTAGGATTTTCAGAAGTATACTTCTTAGAATCATACTAATTGTTAAGGATTACTACCAGTATATCATCTTCTTCCTAGGATACAAAAAATGGTTTTCTTTCTAGCATCATGAATTGTTGAATAGAATTAACTTCTAAAGGATCATCACAAAGGTCTAGCCAAGAAACTTGGTCAAGATCTAGTTGAGGTTGTGCAAGAGAGTAGATAGTTAAATTTTTAGTGTTGGTACCATATGATATTGTCATTTTTCTTGATCGACATGCAATGCATGCATTTGTCATAGCCAACCATGGTCTTCCTAAGATTAATGGATATCCTGCAAGAGTGCCTCTTGGTGATAGCACAAAAAAGTTTCAAGGAAAATCTAAGGAATCCAAGGTTACAATAATATCTTCTATCATACCATTAGGTTTTATAGTTGAATTGTCTACTAACTAAAGTATTGTAGTAGTATCCCTTAATCAAATAATGTTGAGTTTTAACAAGACTTTTCTGGTCATGACACTAATTGATGCTCCTAAATCAATCAAAACATTCTGAATTTGGATGCCATTTATATGTATGGTAACAACAAGACTTCCTAGATCATAATATTTAGATGTTAGGGTTTTTCTCAACATCAAATTAGAAAGTTGTTCCAACACATGGACAGTAGGAGGATCCTTTTTCTTTCTAGTAGACTACTTGACACACACTTTTTTTAAAGTTTTATTGTAAAGGGGAATTTCCTTAAGTTCATCCAATAAGGGAATCTATATAGTCACTTGCTTAAGTTGGTCTAGGAGATCAATTGCTATAGGATTTGATTTAGATGGAGCTATAGGAACTAACCTTTGTGGAAATGGAGGAGTAGGTGCTTGTATAGATAAGGAAATTGGAACATCAACTAGTTGAATTACTAGAACATTTTCAATATCAGTGACCTTAGTTACTATAGGTCCTTTAGGTGTAGGCAACTTGGTTCCAAACCTAAGATGAATATCATTGATCTAAAAAAAATAAGCCTACTACTTATTGTTGGGATTTGGAATTGGCTGAGTAGGAAGTTGTGGTTGCTTCTATGGGCTAACATTGGCTGAAGGAGGCAGAGGCATTAGGGATTGTTGCTAAGGTGGAGGCATCAAGGCTTGTTTCTGAGGTGATTGGCTAGGCCCCAACTGAGGTGGTTGCTGCCAATTCCCTTGATACAAAGGTTGTTGATTAAGGGCCCACTGAGGATACGGGTTATTTTGTTGAGGCCATTGAGTATTCTTTTGTGGATATTGAGGTGGTTGATGGTAGGCTTGATTATACTAAGGTTGTTGGTTGGGCCAATTATTCTTCCAATTTTGTCCTTCACGGATAGAATTTGGGGGAATATTTCCTTGGCACTGATTACTATTATAACCAAAATTGTTTAGAGGGTCTTGAGGCATACCTTGTCTCTAAGCCCATGGTCATCTTTGAGAAACATAAAAAACTTCTCCTATATCCTCATCAATTTCTTTGAGCTCAATAGGCATTGGTTGTGCATTCGCTGTTGCAATGGTCTTGCATGTGTAGTTCTTCTTCCTTTCTCTGCAATGAGAGAAAAATTCAGTCAGCATAACATCAGCTTCATCCTTTTTCCTTCGGCCTTGCATGGTATCCAATTGATTAGTGACATTATTAATGATACCTTACTTGAACTCAAACAATATATTAGAAAACTTCATCTTTGATACTCTTGACCCACCATTGGTCTTATGTGGTAGGCTCCTTAGTCCTCTACCTTAATTCATAGTAGCCCTTGAATAGTTCTAACATATCTCCTTGATGTCATTCCAAGTTTTTTGTGTAACATCTCCTCCATCCATTAGGTCTAGGGCTTCCATGCTTTCTTCTTGCACACCTCTTAGAAAAAGATTTTTTTTAGATTCTTCATTTAGGTTATGTTGTGTATTTTACCACACATTAAACAAGAACCTAGAAACATAGTCTTTCAATGTTTCACCCTCCTTCTGTGACATTTTAAAAATATCATCCCCCTTCATATCTTGACCTCAAAAATATTCTTTATATTTTTAAAGAAGCAAATGACTCATTTTAGACCAATTTGCTACAACATTTGCACCTAACCCCATGAACCATCAAAGAGTAGCCTCCTTCAGAGTAGAGGGAAATGATTTCAACTTATGGGCATCAGTTGCATAGTCATAACTCCTATAGAGAATGTAAAATTCAAAGAGAAAGGTTCCAAGGTCTTCTATAATAAGGCCATAGAATTTTGGAAGTGCAACAACAAGTATGTTCTTCAAATTTTGGTTCCCTTGCTGAGGTGGGATAGGAAAAGGAAAGGTAGGCACAACCATTCTTGGAGGAAGAGGTGGTGCTTGATAGATAACAATGGCTAGTGGATTATCTTGGTATTCAGGCTCATCCAAGAGTTCATTCAAGTGGAGTGATTCTTTTGATTCAACGTCAATGTCAGAAAATGGATTTTCAAAGGGTTCATCTTTGTCGTTCTCTCCTTGGGGCTCATCTAGTTTAGAATGAGAATCATTCAATAGTTCTTCCTAATTATCATGAGGAAGGAATCTCCCTAAGTGGTCTCTTCTTCTATGCATAACATGCTTCTTTACTATTAAACTCTATTCTACAAGGAATAGAAATACAACTAGAAAGACTAGATTGAATTAACACCATCCCCAATAATGGTGCCAAAAATGCTTGGCCAAAGAAAGGGATCAAAATCCTATAGCAATGGGCTTCTTAACCCAAGATTGGACATCTCAAGTGGTTCTTATCCAACTCATTTGGACTCATTTAATTCATCAACCAAGGATGTAAACTTGAAATGGTGTTTGCAAAATATATGCTTCAAACTTATCTCAACTTAAGGATTACTCTATGGAAATTCAAGTGCTTAAACTACAAGAAATTTATCCTAAAGTTGAGAACCAAATCTATTTTAATAAAGCATGAAAATATAGCTGAGAATTACTTCAACTACCTATGCTACAAGAACAATCCACTAATTTTGGTATTAGTGGCTATAGGAATAGCAGAGTTTACTTTGGTTCTATGAACTGAATATAAATCCTATGCTAACTAATTAGTTCACTCCCTATGTGGGCCCCTATAGAGAAGTGAAGTAAAATAACTCAGAGATGAAAATCTGAAATAATCTTTTTATTCATAACAATAAAATGTACATACTGATGAACAATGAGATTATATTCAGTACTTAAAAACTTAGAAACTTTTTCTTTCTATTGAAAAATGACTAACTAAAATCTAGCACATCTGGCACATAGACTTCCAATTATTTAAAACAAAAACTAGGAACAAAAATCCTAGATTCAAGACTTATCAACTACTGAAAAAAATGATGACATTGATTATTACAATAGGTGCATTAATTATGGTGCCAAATACAATAGTAATTTAGGAGCTCATGACCCCTGAATTTCCTTTGCTCGAGGCTGGTCCTTTAATGTGAGCAACCACTTTGACTCCTACTTGGTTGAGTTGACTTTGCTTTTATATCTACAAAATATTAGCGGCTCCAAAATAATGACATACATCAAGACTTATTCAAAACATGTTATCTAAATTAGTTTACCCTATGTCACATTGCTGCAAGAAAACTACCCAACCTAGCTAAGTAAGAAAAAGCATTATTCTCACTATTTTGTAATTAAATGACATCTTTTCACAACATATTCATTTTGATCCTGAAAAGTAATTATGCACACATTTGTTTGAAATCATCATAAAAATCATGTTATTGAACATCAAAGTCTTTAGAAAATTTGCAAATTAAACTGAAAATGAAATGAAAAAATAGACCATATTCTAGTCTCATCAAGAACCACACACTTATTTTGTTATTTTAGTACATTGTGATGTTTCTTTTGTACACTGTGATGTTCGTTTTAGTTATTTCCCTTCACTGCTATATTAGATGGTTAGATGTAGTTTCTGTCTTTTAGTTATTTTGTTTGAGTGTTTTCACCTCAATCATGGATCCAGTACTCCCCAGTGTGGAGGAAATTTATTTCCTAGCTTTTTACCTTTATGTTTTTTGGCTTATTGATTTATATTCTCACATAAAATTGTACTTTGTCATACAAGAATGCAAATGTTCACATGGTTTTTTGGATTTCCTCATGCAGGTTGTGGTGAATCCTCACGCAAAACCCCACACTAGTTTGGGTGTTTTAACTACTGGGCCAAGAATGTCCTCATGCGAGATAGTGTTTCCTCGTGTGACTCAGTGTACTTTCTTGTGCAAAGAGGTGATTCCTCATGCAAGACTATCAATTTTTATTCTCTTGCATGAAAAATAAGGGGCCACTTTGTTGTTTCTCAGTTAATGCAATTTGGATTTTTGAGTACCCTTTAGGAGTGTTAGTGGTTACATGATTTGACAGATCAAAGATTTTGTATTTTGCTTTCATCTTTGGTTTTTGTTCTTGAGTTTGTGTGTTTTAGTTTGGTAGTGGCATTTGGAGATTTTTTGGTTGCTTGGATTGTGGTTAAGTCTTCCATTGCGATCTTTGTGATTCCTATATGAAGTTGTCATGTGCATTCATACTTGTAAAAAAAAAACTTGGCTTGTATTAAATCTTTATTCCAAGGATCTTTGGGCGGGGCATTACATATGGTATCAGAGCCCATGTTCAAACATTGGAATCTCTATGTATATGTTGCCTATATGGTTGTTGTTACATTTTTTGAGTGTGAGTGTCTTGGTGATAGCTTGTGAATTTTGTTGCTTTGGTATTTACTTGTGATGGACTTTCTTGTCCAGTAGATGTGGCTAAAGCACTATGAGAAGAAGGAAATGAGTCTTTCCTTGTTTGGTAGATGGAATTGATGTACCTTTATCTAGTTGGTTTCTTGTGTAACCCCTTTGGATGGGACCATAGATTGGTGTCCATGTGTTGGCTTAGTGTGTCTCTTTTTGTTTATCCTTATGGAGTAAGGTGCATTATTTCCCTATTTTCTCCTACTTGTAAGTAAATAAATGAATCTTAATTGTCATTCTATGTTATGTCAATATAGTAATGGAATGGTTCCTTGCATTGAGAAATGAGTGTTTATTGTGAATCATTGCAAAGGAATAGTTTTGCATTAGATCCTTTGGGTTAATGACTTAAGTCCCCAATCTGATTGCTTCACAAGCTTATGGAATTGTATTAAAATTGATGGATATATAAATGTTGCATTGCAAGGAAAATTATTAAGGAAATTATTTTAGTCTACATATACATGAGGTTATTGATGGTATATTGCTTGATGTGTGAAAGTGTGTTCTCTAATGCTGCTGGGATGATGTATTACTTAGCATTGTGTGGTGATTTATCCCTCTTGTGTGACTATTCTCAATCATCACATGTAATGTGATTTGTTTGATGCCTTATTTTATTTGGCTGGAGGTATTTCCTCATGTTTTTGGGCTAGCATTGGTTTTAGAATTTTCCTTTCTTAGAATAGTAATCAGATTTCTATCTTGCTCTCTTTTTGATAGTTGTCACATTCAACTTCTTGTTGAACTGATATCTTTTGTGATTTATTGTTGGAATTCACAATCCCCCATTTGGGCTTTTTGTTTTGGTTCATGATGACTATTTTGAATTTGTTTTAATTGTTGCCTAGTTGTGTTTTGTGACTCTACCATGTTCATCTTGAACCTCTGGTAGTATGTAAAAGGGATTATATCATAGAGAACATACTAGTGTGGTTGTCATAGGTGTAAAGTTTTTAATGTAATTAGATGGTTTAAATGTTGATTAAACTTAATGTATTTCTAGAAAGAAATTTGAAAAGATATGTACTTATTTTATGGTAAGTGACTCTTGAACCCTTGCTTTGAAAACCTTCTAGTTTCATTATGCATTAATTCTTGTGCTATGATTAATTGATGAAATTAGGAAAAGAAGTAATGATGGCTTCATTATGTTAATTACCTTTCATTTCATGTCTTATGTCATTTTGGGCATGTGTGCTCTTTGGTTGTTTGACATTTTGTCTATTGCTTTTCTTGGTAACCGAGACAGTTTGAGTTGCCTATGATGTTTTAACTTGAGTGGTGATTCTATAGAAATTTGGCTTAGGCCAGAATTCACCCAAGACCAAGGAAGTCAAACACAAGCACAAAAATAGACCAGAGAGAGAGTATGATGAGAATGATGATATATTCATTCAATATGCCATATGTGCCATGTCAAGAGTACACTAGGAGTGCCTATATATAAAAGCCTTTGGAGAGCTTCTAGAATGCATAGAAGTCAACAACATAATAAGACATACATCTAGGCACATGTCCACCAGATATGGGTTATCCTCTATTAATCATAAAATTAAGTGCAATGATGTAAAGATAAGCCTACAATGGTGTAGCACGCAAATCAGTGGTGTAGACAACATGTGCTAAAAGGGAGTGTGAATAACTATGTTGTCAACATGACAACTCAATGAATGATGTAAACTCTAGTGTTGTAGACACCATGTGCATATTTAGAGTTGTGTACTTATGTGTTGTCAACATGACAACTCATGAGAGTACACAAACTCCTAAGTGTCTCTCCTAAAAAAATAATAAAATAATTCAAAACAATTTAATAATGCATTAACCTAAGTAAACTTCAGAAAGTGTAAATAGTGAAATACTTTTTTACACCAACACCCCCCCTTAAGTGTAACTTAGGGGAATGCCCTTAAGCTTACAAAAACTAGGATGGAATGCATGGTGGGTCCTAGGTACTAGGCCATGTTAGGTATCCATGTACATAATGAAATGCAATCTCTCATAAAGTGGAGAAAGAGGGAAAACCTCATGGGAAAAACCATCCCCCAAAAAGAGAAATGAAATGATGTATAGATGGATGGAGTAATCAAGACCCCACCTTTATGACATACATCTAGTATATAAATAAGAGAATGATGAGAAGAGGAAGAGAGATAGGATAGGCTCCCCCCACCCCCTCCCAAAGAAGAATGCCTACCAGTGACTACTTTGATGAAGAAGCTAATCCAAGACTACATAATGGTGTTCCCCACCTTAGGAAGAAAGAATACTAAGGGTAAAAATTGGATGCTTCCATTGTGTGTGGAAAGAATCCCATGAATAAGTGATGTCTTTGAAACCTACACAACTGGCTGAAGAACCTATCTCAAAGAACTGTCTATCACTGCAACTGATGAAGAACCTTTTTGCAACTGCTGATCATAAGTATCCACAATCACTTCAACATGTAATGATTGATCATGTGGAGAATGAACAAGAGGATCTAATGGAGCCCTTGTGACAACTAAAGAAGGTATTGCTACATCAAGAAAAAGAGGCAAATCATCAATATTGTCCCCAAAATCTATCACTAAAGTTGGATCTGGAAGATGGGATGTACCCTATTGTGTTGGACCTATAACTATGGTGATATATGCATGTGGATTGAATTGATATATTGACCTCTCACTACAACTGTCAATAGAACTCCACATGTCTAAATCTGTTGAAGCACTATCACTGGTGTCACTACTAGTTTTGACAATATATGATGTGTAAAGAGGAGTAGAGGACAAGCTTAGTGAACTTTCCTAAAAGTGTACATCCTTCTCCACAAAAATTTGATGTGTCTCTGGATCTAATAGTCTGTACACCTTCAGACTATCTTCATAACCAATGAAAGTACAAGGCCAAGGTGACTATACCTTGCATCCCCTAGAATATCTTTGCTCATGCAGGACAACCAAAGACTCTAAAGTGTGTCACAATAGGTTTTTTGCCGCACCATGCCTCAAAAGGAGTCTTTCCATCTAAGGCTGGATGAGGAGACCTATTAAGAATGTGAGTGGTACTACTAATTGCTTCAACTTCTAATGATGGATCTAGATAAAAAGCCTATATCATGAAACTTGCCATAGACTTAAGAGTTTAGATCCTCAATGCTACAACATTTGTCTTATGCAAACTGAATGCTAGTAGAGTCTGAAGATCAATTCCCTCATGTTTGCAAGAGTCTATAAGTCTTATGTTCACATGCATGCTTTCATTGTCCATTCTTAGAACTTTGATGGCTTTCCTGGACTTTTGTTCTACATGAGTCTTGAAGGTGAGAAACTTGTCCAATACTTCATTCTTGTTATGAAGAAAATAGACCCAAGTGTATCTTGAGAAATCATGAACAAAAGTAAGTATATAGCAACCCTGACTGACTACAAAAGGACCTGCTAATACCATGTGAACCATCTATAGCACACTTGGTGCTCTTGAAGACTTCCCTTTTTTGTAACTTCCCCTCTCGATGCATATCCACTAAATCTATTGAACATTCACCCTTAGAAAAGTTGATTTGAAGTAGACCTTTGACCATTCTATTTGTGCAAAGTTGCTAAAGGTAGCAAAAGTCAAGATGACCTTACCACTGATGCCATAATTACATTGTTGAATTGGATTGAGATAAGAAGGCCTTTAAAGGAGAATTGGGCACAAAATGGGAGAAAGAGTACAACCTTTTGTTATGATTCACTTTCCCTACTGCAACCATGGAGTCATCTTTTAGATTATACACCTATACTAAGTCAGGCAAGAACTCAACTCTATGTCCATCTCCAAGGTGAGTGATTTGGTAGATTGATAGGAGATTTGAACTTAGGTTTGGAACATAGAGAACATCTTGAAACTCTCCATTTTCCATCTCCATGTTTCCTTTCCCTTCAACTTCCATTTTGGTATCATCTCCCATGAAGATGTGTGGTACCTTTGAATGCTTCATTGAAGAAAAATCCTCCTTTGAAAAACCCATGTGATATGAAGCGCCTGAGTCAAATATCCATTCCTTTGAAGAATTTGAATTATCCATGAGTGCTTGCCCTTTTCGCTTTGAATCTGAAGAAGATCTTTATAAGCATTAGGCTATGGAAAATTATGTTTCCCCATGATGTTGGTTAAATCATCAATCTTTTTAAGATAACACTCATGTTCTTCATGACCCAATTTATTGCAATAAGTGCACTTCTTCTCCTTATTTTTGTCCCCCTTATTGTTGGAATTTGAGGACTTGCCTTGTTGATTGGATTGTGGTGTTGTCTTTTTTGCATCCTCTAATTTTCCCTTCCATTTTTTCTTACCCTTTCCTTTATTTGAAGACTATCTAGCTGAATTTTTAGAACCCTCATTGTTGGCCACCAATGTTTTAGACTTAGGTGATTTGAGAATCCCCATTAACTTCAACTTCTTTTCTTCAGTATCCAACAGATCAGCATATTCATCAAAAGTGACTTTCTTGTAGGCAGACCCTAAGGTAGTCTTAGAGGTGTTAAAAGAAAGTACAAATGTGGAATACTTTGATGGTAGCTTGTTATGAATAAGATAGATAAATCTATCATCTTTAATAGAACTCCCACAATTAGTAAGCTTTTTCCTTAGTTCATTCACCTTGATGATGAAATCCTGTATTGAGTCATATGACTTAGGATCTAAGGAGACAAGCTCATCTTCAATTTTGAAAACATCCTCTTCAGACACTTTACCATATAGGATTTTGAGGGTATCCCAAGCTTCATTGGATGTAGAACACTTCTTAATTTGATACATGATCTTTTCATCAACCCCCAAACATATACATCACCTAGGGCTTTCCTATCCATTGCTACCCAAGCTGAAATATCACTTGTTGGTTTAGGAAGAGTACCATCTACATATTGTGAAACTCCATTATGCATTAAGTGATACCACATTTTGATGGACCATGTAGCATAGTTATGAGGAGTTAATTTTTTAAACTTAAAATTTTTCATAATGCAAAAAATGAAAGAAAATTGTAGAAAAGAGAGAACACAACACAGAGAACATCCCCCATTTTCACTAAATCAAGAAACCCCCCGAAAATAGATGCTTTTGGTACTTTATCAGTAGTGCGAGTATAATGGGCCACTTGCCAATTTTGGCCTCTTGTGGACTTTTTATTTTCCTTGTTACAACCTCTTAATGGATTACAAATCTAAAACTTTACAATGTACTACATTTTTGAAGCAATATAAAGCAAAGAAAGGTCCTTTGGCTGAAAGTGACAATTTTGTCCACAACCCACAATCTGACTAAGGATCTGGAAAGTAGACAAAAAATAGTGCACTTAAAAAAAATATGAAACCTATTTTTGACTCTAGATGTGCCCGAATAGAGTGTTTGAAATTGCAAAATGTAGGATTATGTATGTATAGTCGCTAGAAAATGAAATTTTTGAACAATCCATGCATCAAAATGAAAAAAAAGCTACACCACTAAAAAGTCTAAGAAATTCTACAAAATTTCAAAAAACATTACACCTGATTTGGAGTACAAATGTCTAAGTTATGGTCTCCCGAAGTTAGACCACAAAATCAAAAATCAATCTGGAGAGGGGTTGCATGAGCAAAAGATGGGGTTAGATTTGATGGTCATATGGCCATCGTAGTTGTTCTAATTTGGCCAAGAATGATGGTTAGATGGCTGTCAAATTTAGGCTCATGAAAAGATGACATTAGCAACTCTAAGCCTAGTAATGACATTAGTGATGATGTCATCTATATGGAATTGTATGAATTGTACAAAACTATACAGACGGTTGGCTGTGTGGGATGATGTGGCTGCCGCATAATCGTTGACTATGCTATATGGAATGCCTATGTGGATGGCACATGGCAACTAGCATGGAGAGATGACACAGATTTCCTATGTGTCCACCATATGTTAAGTTGGAGATTATGTAGGCACTGACTATTCAAGCTGCTTACTAGGTGATAGGTGGCAAATTTAATGTTTACTGCATGGTGGCCTGGCTATTTGGGTAGGCAAAGGATGTGGATTTCTGTGTGGATGAGTTGTCACTGAGTTGGATGACAACTACTATCCATATGTGCGAATTGATGTGCATCGTGTGTCTATTGCTGCTTGAACCTAACATTACGTTGCTAAAGAGTACTATCTGTGGTTGGAAACTACAAATATTTCGCTAGAATATGCACTATCGGTACCAATCTATAGCACTTAAAGGTTTTAAAATCTATCATTAATGGTATACTATTTTTGGACTTCATATTTCTAGGGTGAGAATTTTGTTGGATGTTGCCAAAGATTCGAGGTCACAAGCATCAGAATTTGAAGAGTCATCAGCGGTAGGGAATAAAATGGGTGGGGACTCAAAGTTCAGTCCTACATTCCTCATGATGGGGAATGTTAATGTGCATTAAATAATTGTTTCACTCACTTAAAATAAATAAAATGCATCCATTGGAGTGTTGGGTGAGAGCCACTAGTGGATTGGTGGCCGTCGGTGTGAGCCTTGATGATATTTGTAGAGGTGTATGGGCCATTTTGCTTGTACATAAATTTTAGAGGCTCGCAAAATATAATATAATGAGCCCACTGATAATAATAACCCCTATGAAACAAAGAATATTCCACCAAATTGTAGAGCCAGGATGCGGATTCCTAGTTTTACAAAAAAAAATTCCCTGACTAGGCAACTATTCTAAAAATAAAAAATTTGAAAAATACCAAAAATTGTAGAGATAAATTAAAATGATTTAGTTCTAAAAATGAGAAAATAAAAAATTTGAAAAATACTCAAAATTGTAGAGATAAATTAAAATGATTCAGATCTAAAAATGATTTAATAAGATCTGCAAATGACCATAACTGAACTACAAATTGGGGGCTCTGGGTTTTGATTTGCAAAAAAAAATGTCTCACAATCAACTTTTTCCTAGCATAGGAAAATTTATAGTCAATCTTCACCGAATCAATGCTCCAGATGCAATGGTGAGATCAGATCTAGCTCTAGATGCTCCCAATTTCTACAGATTCTCTAGATTCGGGTCGAGGTGCTGAAGCATGAACATTCTCAAATGATTATGTTTAGAGACTCTCCCCGTGAACTTTGATAGCATGTAAGAATTTGGTTTAGGCTAGAATTCACCCAAGACTAAGGAATTCAAACACAAGCACAATAGTAGACTAAAGATAGAGTATGATCAGAATGGATATATTTGTTCAATATGCCATATGTGCCATGTCAAGAGTACACTAGGAGTGCCTATAGATGAAGGCCTCTGGAGAGCTTCTAGAATGTGTAGAAGTCAACAACATGATGATTCATACAACTAGGCACATGTCTACCAGATATGGGTTATCCTCCATTAAGCATGGAATTAAGTGTGATGATGTGAGGATAAGCCTACAATGGTGTAGCATGTAAATCAATGGTGTAGACAATATGTGCTAAAAGGGAGTGCGAATAACTATGTTGTCAACATAACAACTTAGTGAATGATGCAAACTCTAGTGTTGTAGACACCATGTGTATAATTAGAGTTGCATACTTCTTTGTTGTCAACATGATAACTCATGAGAGTACACAAACTCCTAAGTGTCTCTCCTAAAAAAATAATTAAATAATGCATTAACCTAAGTAAACTTAAGTAAGTGTAAATAGTAAAATACTTATTTACACCAATAGATTCAATATCTTAGGTCTTGGGACTCTCTAAGCTCCATAATGTTGTAGGCTTCATCGATATCTTTCTAACAATTTTTTAATGGAGTTAATCAGAGTCTAGATGTGAAAATTGTGGCCTCTAGAGTGAAGGCAATTTTTGTGCTATTTTGAAATTTCACATGAGAATCAAGTGGTCACGCACTTTCTCACCCAATTCATTGCATTTTCTCACCTGATTTAGTGAGAAACTTCATGTGATATTTTGCTAATGCAAACTTTCTCATGGGGAGTAACAAGCAACTCTTTCACACTTCTAAAGGTGTAGATCGATCTTCCAAATACCCTTTATTGAGTAGAGGCCAATTCATTCATGACATATCACATTTATGGTCATTGGAGAAGTTTAACCCTTCATGTTATCCTTAAGGAGGAGTTAAAAAGCCTTCATAATCTACTAGATACTTGTTGGGATTTGTGCTTGGGTTTATGTGTTCCCTATAGCATTGACCCACCCTTGTGAGGTGAAGCGTGGTTTGTGAGCATTCCTTGTTTGAGGTGGATGTTGCCTTGTCATTTGAGAGTGACTCAATCATTTGATGAGTCTAGATCCACCTTTTGGATGTTGACTTTGGTGCATCTCTGTATCCTTTTCTCTCTTGAGAAAGTAGGCTAGTTTGGTTCTTCCTTTAACTTAGTTAGTGTTGGTTGAGTATGTAGATAGTTGGTGAAATTGTGAGTTTCCCTAACACATCTGGCTGATTTCATGCAGAGGTTGAGTGAGGCTCCCTCTCAGCCCTATTACTCTATAGTTCTTTCTCCCTAAGCTTGTATCTTCAATAGAATTTTCTTAGTTAAGTTTGTCTTTGATAATTGGCTTGAGGCTAGAGATTGATTTTAGCGATAGGTTGGGTATAGTATTCCCAGTAAGTTGTTGGAGGGACATGGTATCATTGGACACATGTTACCATCTTATGTATTGGTATGAAGTTATTACATAATTTTTTCCACTGATGAAATTTTTTGCAACCTTTTGGAAAGGTGATGATATCTTGTATGGTTGGGCTATGTAACCTGAGTTCCTAGTGATAGTTGAGCTTTTGTACCATAGAGACAATGTGCTCCTATGGTTGGTGGTTAGTAGTGGTGAATATCCCTTGGAGTGTACACTTTTTTTGGTAAACTATCATCCTCTATGTTATAAGGGTGAGTTTATGTGGATTCAAGGATGCTCATGTATGACATGATAGTATATTCCTAGGATCTTGAGATGATTATTCCCCATAATTCCAACTCTAGTTGTAAGTGTGTAGTGTTTTGACCTTGTTTTGTGGTCCTGTGGTAGGTGCATGTTTAGTTGGGCATCCATTGATGAGGTAGAGTGGCTTTTTCCCTACCTTGTATTGTTGACTTATGGCTAGATGGGTTTTCCCTAGTGCATAGGAATTTCCTTGTTGGAGGACCTTATATCAGTGTGACACCTATTCTCTTGTGGTTGACCTATTTGGGGGTTGATTTGATGGTTTGAGAATGTAAGAGTGATTTGTTTGGACTTGTGAATGTGTTAGTGAGCTATCCCTATTTCTCAGTTTTGATTTTGTTCTTGGTATGTTTTAGTTTCTTTTCTTGGATTGCAGGCTTCCAAGAGTAAGCCTAGTCTTTGGAGGGGATGATGTAGTGCCTTTCCCATTTGACTTCTGTAAGTCATCCTGATGAATGCAAATTTGTTGATCTCTCCTTGAGAAGGGATTGTGAATGGAACCGTGAGGGGTCTACACCCTTGAAGTGATTTGATTTATGTTACTATATCAATTACTTTGATTATGCTTATGACTGATATATGAGATTATGATGTGATTTATGGTTCACTGAGGTTTGTGCTAGTGGTTACCAGGATCAATGTGGTATCATGATGATGTTCCATGATTACCCTAAGATGTGTGAAAAGATTGCACTATGTACTATTACTATACTACAATGGACTAGGTTCCTATAGCAGTGGTTAGTCATGTTTATGACTATGTTCATTTATATGTTTTAAGTGCCTTTTCATGTTGTTTAAAAAACCATTATTAAATGCTTAAATAATTAGAGGTCAAATTTTTTTTATCTCTCCTTGAGAAGGGATTGTGATTAGGACTATGAGGGGTCTATACCCTTGAGGTGATCTAATTTATGTTACTATATTAGTTACTTTGATTATGCTTATGACTGATATATGAGATTATGATGTGATTTATGGTTTAATGAGGTTTGTGCTAGTGGTTACCAAGATCAATGTGGTATCATGATGATGTTTCATGATGGTATCAATATCAATATCAAATATTCTAGACTACTATGTTGTTTAGTTCATATTTGTATTGTGATGCCATTTAGAGATGATAGTATGTTTTATGATGATATCTAGTTATCTGGTATTTGGACATATCTCTAATTATGTTATGTAATAGATTTAATGCTATGATTATTTACTTCATTCTTGCTTCATTATTCTCTATGTGAATGTGAGTGATGTAAATAGATTATTTCAATATAATTGAATTAATGGTTAAATTAGGTGATTAATGCATTTATTACTTTGGCTATTTTATTATATGCAATTACACTTGATCATGTTTTTAGTGTGTAGATTTATATCCTTGGTAGTGGCACATAGAGTTAGTGATTCAACCATTCATATTTTACCAATGTCATCCCTATATGGTTGACATATCTATTTAAATGTTTAAATTAAACCTTCCAGTGATTTGATAAATTTGGACTCATTTGCATTATGTGATTAGACCAGTAAGCATGTATGTGCATTTAGAATTTTGCATTATCGAAAAAGTTGTTAAGGAAATTTTTGTGTTTTTGGGCTTTTAATTTTATTGAATATAATTTATAGTAGCTTTGCCATAGATAATTCCATTTCTAGGAATAACCTATTTTCATTTGGGTGGATTTAGGGTTTAACTAGGTTGGCTAGTTATTTCCCCTAATCTATTATTCACTTGAAAAATGAATCAATATTGAAAAGGAATTTAATTTAGGACTTCTCACTTTTGAATTAGAAAGTTCAAGAGTAAAACCCAAAATCCTCTTCATAAGGATTTACTATTCTATTCATTATGGGAGCTATGGGTGTGAGATCATTATGAGATCGGTCTTGTTGGATCCAACTTGGGGAGACCTTGGATTGCCGTGAATTTTGGCTACTTCTATGGAATTTTTATTTTATGGTTTATATTCCCACTTTTCCCTCTTGGCCATGAGGTAGGGCTCTCCTGTTTTATTTTTTTTGCTCTGTTTCTACTTCTGTTTTTGGTAGCCATTTGTTAGGAGGCTGAAACTAGTGTTCCCCTCTATTTATGTTTGTTGGTTATGCTTGGTTGGTAGGGTATGAACATTTTCCCTATTTTTGGGATGGGGATTTGGGGTTTTGCACTGTTATGTTGGCCATTTTTGCGTGTAGTGTCTGAACCCAAATTTTATTATATTTTTGGGATTTTTGTGCCCTAAGACCAAATGGGTTTTAATTTCAAAGTTTTTGAGTTTTGAATTTTTTTGCCTCAATTTGCATGTCACCTAGTTTTCTCAGGTTTTCTTGGTACAATGTTGGTCATGGACTTGTTTTATTCGTAGGATGTCAGTCAGACCATTGTTGCATTTTATGTTTGCATTGGGATGCATGCCATAGCTATACTCTGGACTTTGTGTTTAGTTGTGTGATTTTATACCTAGTGTTATTGTTTCATTTGGACCTTTGTTATTATTTAATGGACATTGGGATTTGTGTAGAATCCATACTTCTAGATTGAGGCCAGTTGAGTAAGTTCATGATGTATGCTTTTATTGTTTATTGGGATTCATGTAGAATCTATCCTCCTGAGTTTGTTTTCAGTGGAGTGATATTTTGCTTGTGTTCTCATCTATTCCTTGTATTATGATCTTTGTGATGGTGGTGTGCCACACATGAGTATGTCCATGTACATTTGTAAGGTGACTTGCAAGGCCAGATCTTCCATAGTACTTTCAGGAGTTATGATCATTGGGGTTGGGTAGGGAATATGCATGCCTATAGGCACTCGTCATTGGATGAGCATGGGTAGGATATGGTAGCATATGGAGTGGGCTTCTATCCTACAGCCTGGAAATCATGGTACTGTAGGTTGGAAGAGGAAGTTTAAATTAAGTGATAAATAAAAAAAATGTGTGAGTAGCAATAAAACTTAAGATAATAAAAAGGTTTAGGATGTATTCCTTCCATTGGGAAGTCTGAGCTGCCAATACCAACTTGGGCTTGTCGATGCCAAGCAATGATGTCAGCCCCTACTTAGTAGCCATTGAGTGTTTGACCACGACCTATAGTTTATTCATTGTTTATGTTCTTGGTTTTAGTAATCATACTTTCTAGCGTGAGTGTTAGCCATGGAAATTTTCTTTATGTGTGTGTGTGTGTGTTTGTGGTTGGATCATTATCTCCATCAACATGGAAAGAGTGTACCTATGGGTTCCACATGGTTGGTGGTGTAGCTACCTATACCACTGCTAGGGACTAGTGTATAGAGATGATCTATTGTCCTTGTGCAACTATTGCTAGATATTTTCACTTGATACTTCTGGTTTCAGAGTATGCTTTCTTGTGATTTATGCTTCCATTAGAATGATTGGATATCATGTTTAGATGATGCTAGTTTATTTGATGCATTTCTATATTATGATATTTAGCATATGATTAGATGATGTGAATTAGTTCATTGGTGTATCTATTGCTTATTGGTTTGGCATGTTAGATTTACTATTCATATGATTTTTAGCATATGAAAGATGATGTGGTTGTTTTATTGGATTATCTTATGCTTTACTTCTAGCATGTTGGATTTCCTTGTTCTTATGTTGTAGCACATTCTAGTAGTGATGTCCTCATAAGATAGTTTTGATGATCTAGTCAATGGTTTAGGATGTTACATGTGGGGGACAGCTACGACCCATGATGGTCTCACGATGCTATTAATGGTTGGGAGGAATTGTGTACTTAATTTATTATTCTAGTAGATTGTGATGTTTCTTCTATACACTGCGATGTTGTTTTCTATTATTTCCATTCACTACTATGTTAGATGGTTGGATGTAGTTTCCACCTTTCAGTTATTTTGTTCAAGTTTCTTTGGCTCGATCATGGATTTGGTACTACCCTATGTGGAGGAAATTTATTTCCTAACTTTTTACTTTTATGTTTCTGGCTTACTGATTTTTATCCTCACATGAAATTGTACTTTTGCACATGAGAATTCAGATATTTGTATGGTGTGCTTGGTTTCCTTGCATAGCTTGTGGTGAATCCTCACATGAAACCCCACACTAGTTTGGGTGTTTTGGCTGCTAGGCCAAGCATGTCCTCATATGAGATGGTGTTTCCTCATGTGGCTTAGTGTACTTTTCACGCAAAGAGGTACTTCCTTGTGTGAGACTATCAGTTGTTATTCTCTCATGTGAAAAAAATGGGGCCTCTCCACTATTTCTTAGAGAATGCAATTTGAACTTTTGAGTAACCTTTAGGAGTTCTAGTGGTTCCATGATTTGATAGATTGAAGATTTTTTTTTTTGATGTCATCTTTGGTTTTTGTTCTTGAGTTTGTGTGTGTCAATTTGGTAGTGGTGTTTTGAGATTCATTGGTTGTTGGGATTGTGGTTAAGTCTTTTGTTGTGATCTTTGTGATCTCTATATGATGTTGTCATGTGCATTCATACTTGTTAAATAAAATAAAATCTTAGCTTGTATAGAATTCTTGTTCTAAGTATCTCTGGGTGGTGTATTAGAACTTCTCTATTTCTTTCCTTTTCCTCTAACTTCTCTACAATTTTCTTTTCTTCTTCATCATCCTCTTCATCCAAGCTAGAATAGGTAGTAATATTGTGAATAATGTTGGTCCCATATCCTGCAAAAGGGTTCTCCTTAGCATATATAGTAATGTGCATACTATTCACTTGCCTTGGTTCAATACCAATAACTATATGAGGAGGTGATTATGTTTTCTAGGTTTTCTCAACCTCTTCTTCATCATTAGTAGTAGTAGTAACCTCAACATATATAGGACTTGTTGTTTCAGGTTGCACACTTTCATTGGTAAATTTAGGCATGGAAGTCATATACTTCAGTATGGATTCTTTAGATTCCTTCTTTACCTCTTCATAGTTGCCTCCCATAAGAAGAACTACTCTTCTTTTTTTCATTAGCAAAGGCTCAATGCCTTTCAAAATCTTTTCTATGTCCTCCTTATTACTAACTTCACACAATTTTTGAATCACAGTCTCTCTCAGCTTGGTGTCATTCATCTGCTACTCTTTTCTTCCTATTTAATGATCTATTGTACAAATCTTTCAATATATTATTAGCAATATACGTGTTAAGAGAGATTCAAATGTAAAAATTGCATTCTTAGATTTCTTCAACTTCACAATGTTATCAAACAACTACACTCTAATAATTTTTCTCATGTTTACTTTCTTCTTCTCAACTACCATTACATAAGTTGCATGTAAAAATCTTGCTAGCACTAAGTTCACTCTAGAAATATGATTTGGTTTATATCCTACAATTTTTCTCAACACTTTGATTCCTTTATCCTAGATCAAGTCAACTCTCATATTCCTTCCATCAAACTTAGTCATCAAGTTTGTCTTGATAGTCTTCCTTACATTCTTATCATTTACTAGGTTACATCATTCATTTCTTAAACCTGTGACCTTATGAATTAGGTCATTATCAATTACAATATGTACATCACATATCCAAAACATTTCTTCATGAGCTCCATTAAGAATAATTATTCTGCACTCATGATTATTGAATTCTATATGAAACACACACTTAATCAGGTTTAGTTCATTTAGGTATGCATACTCAAATTTTAGGGTTAGGTTTCCATTACACATAACTCTTAATTCCTTGTGAATATCTCCAACTTGAATACTCTCAAATTTACAATAAATGTACCTTCTAATTTCTTCTATGTGAAGCACATTTGGCAGGATTTGAGAAAATGCTCCTAACAAATCATCAATAAGAGAAAGAAATGGTTGCTTCTTGAATTTGTATCTAGATCTCTCACTTATGTCACAAAATAACTAGCTTTCCATACTACTAACTATTTATACTAAAAATTCCAACTTAAAGCTACATAAAGTACCTTTAATATTGTGTATTAGGGCTCCTACAACTTTGCACTTGAACATTTCACTTCGCACTTCAATTTATTTTCAAATTGCTCACAAATTTTCTCCAAACACTTTGCATGATCAAATGGTACTAAATATCTTACTCACAATCCTTAAATTATCTCAAATTTAACTCCACATTAAATGTGCATTTTCTTCATCTTTAATAGTTGTCATTGATTACCAGTAAACTTGTTTTCTTCTGTACAACTTACGACAATCATAAAAACCCTTGCGCACTCAACCATAGCTTCCTCTCTATGTCATTAACTTCTACTGACTACACAACTTCTAATTTTCATTCTATCATTAGTTTGGATTAACTAACACTCTTAATCTATTGGAAATGCTTAATTTAAATAGGATGAGTTGCAAACAACTACTAATTTCAATATTCCATCAGGTGCATCAAAATATTGCTCTTCCACAACTGTATGAGAACTTGCTAGATTAATATCTTTTACAAAGGATTCCTTGAATTCATCAACATGTTCTTTAATTATTTCCTTCTGACTATTGTTTCTACCATTATCATTTCTTTTGTCATTTTTTTTATTGTTCCTTCAATAATTAGGATTCTCATTGAAGTTCCTTCTATCCATTCTGCAAAATATTTTTGTGTGTCCAAAGTTATTTCATAACTGACATACATGTGTATTCCTTATTTGATTCTTTCCATTCTTACTTTTAGGTGCTCTATAGTTCCTTGAAATATGTCTAGGATTGTTATACTTGTAACATACAAAGTGTTTCCTTTCACCATTAGATTTTCCTCCATCATTAGATCTTCTTTGTGATCTTCCTCTCTTATCACCTGTAGGGTTAGTATTCTTAAATATTCTACTATTTGCATTATCATTATCAAACTTAGGTTTCTTACAATCTACTACTTTATGTCCATAACCATGACAATTATAACAATAGAAATGAATAATAGGTTTAAAAGACTTACCTGTGCAATCTCTTTTCATATGACCAACTTCATTGCATATGACACATCTACCTCTAAATTCACATCTTACTCCCTTAGATGATTCAACTTTCTTATGTTCATCAACTTGCTTAGTTTTCATTGATTCATTATATTTTTAAGAAATAACTAGTTCAATTTCTTTAGATACTTCTATAGTTATGTTTGATTCAATCTTACTCATATCAAATTCTTTAGGGGACTTAACAACTAGATCTAGTTCTTTTCTAATTTGAACATTCTTGGCTGATTTCTCTCCAATAAGATATCCAAGGCCTATCTTATTATAAGAGGGTCTCTAGTAAAATATCTGCTCATCAATTTTCTCACTATAGGAATAAAGCTTCTCTAACTATTTTTTTAGCTTGTCTCAATTCTCCTTTCACAATAGTGTTGTCCTTATCTAACTTAGCATGTTCTATATTAATAGAGTCTAATTTAGATTTTACTTGAGTCAACTGGGATTTAAGGTTTACATTCTCAGATTTTAGATCTGGTTCAGTTTTGTTATCATCTTTCTTAAGACTTAACTTAAGTTCAACAATTTTCAACTCATGCTTCAAAATATCATTTTATTTCTTGAGGATTTTTACTTCATCATTGTCACTATTTTTGTCATTTGATTCTTTTCTCAATTTCAAATCATCAATCTTTTCTTTCAATTTTCCAATGTAAACTTTTGCATCATCATGCCGATCTTTTAGGTTATCTCTTTCTTTAGTAACAAGATCAATTTTCTCAAGAGCTTCATCAAGATTTCTCTTCAAGTGTTCCATATCCATAGGGATCTTACTCAAGTTGTCAAGCCTCTTCTGAGTAACTATTCTCTAATACCAATTTCTAGAAATTTATAATACTGAGAGGGGTGGGGTGGGGGGGTGGTGAATCAGTATTCTACAAACTTTTTCTCACAACTAGATACATTATAACTTGCATATGAAAGTAAACAAACAATACAAAACAATAAATATAACCATACACAATGAGAACTCATAACACCATTATTTGTTAACTAGGGAAACCCTGGTGGGCATGATACCCTCTAAACAAAAGAATCATGTTAAGGATATTGACCCTATTAAGAGTCTATGAAATAAATATAGTGTCTTAAGTCCTTGTTAGAAGACTAGGCCCTGTTAAAAGCCTCAACCCTGTTAGGAGTTGCTTTAATCCTATTAGAAGTTAGTAGTGTAATTATAATGAATGTGAGATGATCCCACTACCCTAACATGCAATATACAATTTATTCTATTCACAAGAATAGATATACATACAATTACTATCTTACTATTGTATCTCACACTTTCTTTTATCATACATCAGGTTTCACATCACATATGGCTCACATATCACTTAATCTTTCTTCAATATGGTGAACACATCATATACTTGCTTCCCATTATCTATGCAAGATATGATCTTTACTTATATCTAACAAATTAACAAAACTTTTCTTAGTTGGCCTTTATGCTTTCACATGATTTACCAAATATGAAATAACTTTGGATAAACATCTAGGATATTGGCCCAACATGATTAAGTAATTATGTTTTTTCCAAATTAATTCCTTAAGTTGTACACTTCAATTTATTGATGTGTTATGTTTTTCTCTATTAATTACCTGTGCTGGTAATCTTTCTGTAACTTATATCATACTATATGTATTGATCTATGTATTGACATATGTCATCATGACACTATCATCTATCACTCCTCAACTACACATGAGCTAACTCAAAGTTTGTCATCCATACATACCATATCTATCTCTATACTGTTGCAAACTATCTAACACTTAGACATTTTTCTAACTCTGATTACATCATGAAATACCAAAATGGATATGTTGCAATAAATGACAACACTCATATATCTACCTAGCCATTTTGCCGACAATTTCTTCTTAGAGGGTTGGTTTTATTTTCTCTACTTGTGCAATAGGTCTTATGATCTAGTTATAGATACCCTTTTGGATGGACTTCTATGACCAATGTCTTTTCCTTTAGTGGATTGTATGGATGAAGCTCCCTTTGGGATGCTTGTTGGGAAATTGGGTATTTTTGTGTTCAACCAATTTTCTTTTTCTCAATGATGGTGTTTGAAGCATCTTGTGGGTGATCTTCTTTGGTCATTGTTGAGGCCAGTTAATGAGTTTATATTTTTTTTTCTTGAAGATAGATGGTTCTCTTTCTATAATTCCTATGGAGAAAAATGTGTTCAATGCCTTGTGAAAAAGTGGCTTGTGCGGTCAAACTATGTGCTACCCATTATGAGTTTGAAGATGGTGTCTACTCCAATTTTTTGCTAGATGTTTTTCAACCCCTATAGTTTGGTTATGATGGATATTACTATTTTTTATTAAGATGTCATGGAGAGGAACTTAAACCAAGAACAACACATTATAACATCATTAGAGAACACCAATAGGCCATTACAACCTGGGGTGGAGCTAAGTGATATTCTTCCAGATTATCAAAAAATTTAGAAAAATGTAAAAGTTAGTAGCGCTCAAGCTATTATCACTAAAATCAATATAAAGATCATTTTTCCATTTAAACATATGAAAAAATAAGTACTTAATCCTCTACAACTAGACAATGTGAAGCTTAAATGAGATACTATTAAAGTGCAAAAAAAAAAACACTGGGACAATAGTCCTCCATAAAAAATCATAAAGATCATTTAACATTATAATTGTCTCCCAACTCTTGGTGAAATGCTTGGTATCCTTCTTCTAGTATTCATCTTCATCTTCCTCCTATTCTAAGTCTTCAAGATCCTCCTAGTGTCATTTCCTCAACTTCTCCTTTAGCCTATTTTTATCAATGATCACACCAATTGCTACTTTAAGAATTATTCCCTATACTAGTCCGCATGCTAAGGAGATAGGAGAGTTAAGGTACTCTCTATAGTGATTGTTTATTTTTCCATGTCTTCCAAGCCAATAATTTTATTCTCTATGGTCTAGATGTAGCCCATTAATTTACCCTCCTAGTCCAACCATGATCCTTAACCTTACCTAACTTTCATTACCCTTGACAACCTCCTCTAGGTAAGGGGAAGTGAAATCATCATATTTATGGCATGTAATGTTACCCAGATTAACCATAATTTTATTCAATTTCTCCTCCCTAGTTTCTTCTAGGTCAAAATCCTCTTCTTCAAAATCCTCCTCTTCAGACTCAATTTATTTCATTTCTTCTGGCTCATATTCCTAGTTAGTTTCATAAATCACATCTTCTTTCATGGTCCCTTTTTTAATTACACAGTCTAGAGGACTTGCATTCACCAGAGCTTCCCTTAATTTTTTTTCTCATAAATCTCCCTCTTTTTCTATCTTTCACACCATCTTCCTCTGTTGAATCTCATTGTCTACAAAAATATTATTTTCCATAAGGGTATTACTTTTTCTTATCTTAACAAACCCACTTATTTTATATGGGGTTTTATACTTAGTAGGAGTGGTATCAAATAGGGCATCCTCAAAGAACAAGTGGGGAGGATTTATCATAGAGCCAAAGGAGTTAATGGTTTTGGGATCCTTTTGTTTAGGAGAAGGGTCATGTTTATCCTTCAAAGGCTTAGTTCTTAAGAGCTCAATTCTTACCAAGCTTTGGGGAGGATTATCCAATTGTGAATAGGTAAGACATCCACTTATGGAGGGAGCATGCCTAAAAGCATGTTAATAAAGAAAATACATTAGACCTTGGCAAGAGGGAGGGTTTCTCCTTTACTAATGCTATTACTAAGAGATTCAAATACAAATACAATAAGACATTCATATTTTCCTCATGGTGAACATGGCTCAAAATTGGAAAGTGGCAACCATGACAAGTGGTAAAGAGACCATCTAAAGTAAAATACTTCATAACATATAAAAAAATATAGGCATAAGGAGAGGGAATGAAAGATGTGGCATTACCCATTTTTAGATGAAACAACATGTTTTTGTCCCTTATCAATGAACTTTTCTTGTATTTTATTGTACTCTCTAGAACCCCTATGCTCCATATGATCACCATTGAAATCCAGACCAATAGTTTTACTAATAAGCTCTAACATCACCATGTACTTAATACTACCAATGGAAACATGGCCCTAGTGTAAATAATTGACAAACTTCAAATAAAAGGTGTTGTTAGAACCTTTCATGGCTATAATATATAGTTTGAAATCACAAGCTTGACAAAATACTCCCTTGGGCTAGAGATCTTGATTTTGGGAAATATTTTTGTTATCACTAGGTTCCACTTTGTTAAGAGAGCCTCCATAACTCTAACATCTTAAAAGTTTCTCTCCTTCTAAAAACTCAACATAACCAGATTATTATCCTTGTCCATAGAGTTGGTTCTGAAATAGCCACAAAACTCCAATTTTGTAAAGAAAAATAGGACTTTAGAATCATGAGTAGTAATATAATTAAATTTACATGAGTGGATAGAGAAAAAATCCCTATGCTTATTAATATCAAATATTTCCAAGAAATAACTTTTGGCATGTAAAGAAAGAGTATGTGGCATGTGCACATATTTCTTGTCATAATTTATTAAAATAAATTACTTGTAAGCCTATTATTTAATCATCCTCCTTGGATTATAATTATCTTTTTTGTTTCTTAGTTCACAAATTATCCTTAGTAATGGAACTCACTTTTATTATCATTCTTTTTTGTTTTTTTGTTTGGTCTATCCATTTTGGTTGCTATAGATAATGTTTTTGTTCCTTTTGGTGACAAGACCACTAATATAATTCTTGAAGGTCTTGTATTGGTTGGTTGTTTTTTATTGAAATCTACAAGTAACTTTATTAACTTTCTAAACTAGTTAAGGTGGCATAAATATTGTTATACATGATGAGGATTTCACACACTTAGTTTATTTATTCTTCTTTCACAATTCCTATAGAGGTGCAAGAGCCTCCTATATAGAGGTGGGAATTTTTTAATGAAGTCTAAGGTTGGTAATCTTGAGCGATATTCTCCTTTTTATAGATTCCTAAATAAGGGATGTATTTTTAGTGGCTTCCTAGTCCCTTAATCTCTTCCATTTCTACTCCCATTGAAGTGGGCTTTTTAGCTACTAATGTAGAATTTTTTTTTTTGATGGACGGTGGTTTTTCAACTGGAGGGTGAGATCATCATATTTTTTGGTACTCTTTTTCTATTTATTATGAAGGCCTCAAGTATTTCAAAATCCCTATGTTATTTCTCCACCTATCTAGGTGTTGTTTGTCTAGTGTTAATAGCCTTTTCAAGCCTTTATGTTGTAAGGGGACAATCATGACCCTTGTACTTTAAAGCCTTTTTTAGACAGGCAAGAAAAGTATAGTAATAGTGTGCCCTTTGTGACCTTGTGATGACCCTATGGCAAGACATATTGTTAGTTAGTGCCAAAATACTTAGTCATCATAGGAAGTCAGTTAGCACTGCAACCGAGCTTTCCCTCAGGCAATAAGCATCAATATAGCCCAAGCTACCTTGTAGATGAGTGTTAACTCATCTCTAGTGTAAACTGAGTTAGCTGAGCATTCTATTTTTAGAATGAGAACCAAGAAGATAGAGCAATGTGAACTAACCCAATATATTTTTTCAAGTGATTAGTGTGAACCGAGCATCCAAGGTCAATAGAGTGCCAAAGTTAGCTAAGCTAACGGTGTTGCTCAAGTAAGAACATATCACCCGAGTAAGCTATTGGACTCGAGTATCATTGAGCCAACTTGGCAATTGTGTTTGAAACTATTGAATTGTGTAAGAATTTGGCTTAGGCAAGAATTCACCCAAGACCAAGGAACTCAAACACAAGCACACAGTAGACCAATAGAGAGACAGAGTATGATCAGAATGATGATATTCATTCAATATGCCCACTTAAGAGTACACTAGGAGTGCCTGTATATAAAGGCCTCAGGAGAGCTTTTAGAATGCATGGAAGTTAGCATCATGATAAGTCATACAACCAGGCACATGTCCACCAGATATGGATTATCCTCCATTAAGCACATGATTAAGTGCGATGATGTGAGGATAAGCCTACAATAGTGTAGCATGCAAATTAGTGGTGTAGAAAACATGTGCTAGATGAGGAGTGTGAATAACTATGTTGTTTGCATGACAACTCAGTGAATGATGCAAAATCCTATGTTGTAGACACCATGTGCATAATTAGAGTTGCATAACTCATGAGAGTACACAAACTCCTAAGTGTCTCACCTAAATAAATAATTAAATAATGCATTAACCTAAGTAAGCTTAAGTAAGTGTAATAAGTAAATACTTATTTACACCAACACCCCCCCTTAAATGCAACTTAGGGAAATGCCCTTAAGCTTACAAAATCTAGGATGCAAAACACGATGGGTCCCGGCTACTAGGCCATGTTAGGTACCCATGTACATAATGATATGCAATCTCTCATAAAGCGAAGAAAGAGGCACTAGTAAATTTAGGCCTAAATTTTGATGCAAAAAGGTCAAAATTTTGACAAGAGTAGGTTGATAAGGTGACCAAGCTTGTTGTTAGTCTTTTTTGGTCAGTTTTTGCCACGTACATTCTACATCAAAATTTTGACGTCATAAAGGTGGACTTATTGACACAAATTTCATCGATTTCCCTAGTCCAAGCTGAACTATTATTTCCTCATTTGTAGGCACCGCTGGTCAAAATTTTGACATAAACCTACACCAATTTGGCGTTGATATTGCGACAAAAACACCTTACTTTTCTACACTGGTACCATATACGTGATGTCAAAGGCGACCAATTTTGTGTCAAAATTGTGACCAAAATACCAATTCTTATTTGCATTTGTGTCAAAATTGAGACCAAGATATGTAGAAATTTTGACAAGCTATCCTAGTTATTGTAAAATCTTTGCTCTCATAGGAGCCTTCTAAACTACACAAAACTTGATTCTAAAGCATAATTGCTCGATGCATGAGAGTCAGGGTATCATGCACATTTCCACCTCCACACCATTGTTTCATTCATCACATGATTTATTTCATACAAAACAATGGGAAGGAGGAAGAAATGTGCACAATATCCTGAGTCTCCACCGAGCAATTATGCTTTACAACTCAAATTTTGTGCAGTTTAAAAGGCTCCTATGAGAGCAAAGCCTTTGCAATAATTGGCACAACACGTCTAAATTTTGGTTCCTGCAGGGAAGAATAAAATTAGGAAAGAATTATTTATCAAGAATGAAAGCCAATAATTTCATCTATTTTTCAAATAGATAAACATGACAAAAAAACTTACAGTCCCAATCACATCATCATAAGAGTGCATATATAACTATAACTATAACTATGTCTAAAACCAACATAATTTACAAATATCCACAATTCAAATATTATCCCTTGATTTTTTCTTTAATGCAAAGTTTTAAGTCAACTATGTTATTGCCCTGGATGTAATACCAAACTGTCATTAGGCTAAAGACTGCAACAAGATTTACGTTTTACAAATGCAAGGAGAACTACCCAACTAAAGTAGAAAATGACATGAAAATTTAACAATCTATCAATTAAAAATCTAGATGAAATATTTCTAGCAATTGAACTGTACATTATAGAAACAAAGAATTGCCTTAAAATTGACACCTCACCAGTTGTTCATTTGCATCCATAATGGCTTCACAAAAGTTGAAAGCTTATGATTTGTCAAGAACACAAAAGGCACTCATAGTTTAGCTACATCAATAAAACTAAAGTAGTTTAGTTGCATGGTGAGGGCAAGAGACTGTCAATATCAATTGTGGAGTTGTAGATAGGTAAGCGATAAACATAAAAAGGTAGTATAAGATTTTAATAGCAATTGTGACCTTCACAATTTTTCTCAGTAGTTTTGGGTCATTAAATTGGATAGAAAATTGATAGTAAAATGTGAAAGAGAACACACATAATGTTACATCAAATTAAGTTTGCATCCTACATATGAGTATGCATCAAAATTGATTTTTTACCTCCTCAATCTATCTATATCAATAAAGAAATAAGACATTTCTATAATACAAAATTCTTGAACCCTATTCCACTGTAATCTTTCAAACCTACAAAATAAAACAAAAGCCATAAGAACTAAAATAAAAGGATTTATTTCTAACAAACAATCATAGATGCTTTGTATATACCTTAGGACATGATACAAGCTATTTCACAAGCAACACTTAACATTCCATTTTTTTTCTTGTTTACTAGAGTGATGATAAACTATGGGCAAAGTAGATATAGTGAGGCATAATAGATGATTAGTATCTACAATTTTTAATGCTGAAAATTATAAAGAATGTAATACTCACAAGTGCCGTTGCCTAAGAGAATGCAACACAAGTTTATCATGATCTTTGTAGCATTCATTGCATTGGGAATATCCTACTTATTTGCAAACACCAGTAACACTGCATCTCATAGTTCATCTTGCAAGAACAAGAAACTTAAATGATAAAAAAAAAATCTACGGATAACATGAAAATAATTGTTAAAAGAATGAGGCCAATTTTACACATAATAATCAAAGTTTCCATGAGAAAGACATGAAATCTTCTTGATCCATTTTCCAATTGTGGTTATACAATCCTAAAAATTCACTTTGATAGTTTTGACTAATTATTGTTGGAAGGATTTTATTTGCTTCATCAAATGAGTGTATACTGTAGTCTTGGCTTCTTGTATTTTTCAAGATAGTATCATTACTTGTCTAGTATTGTTCAATCTAAAAGGATGATATTGATATGTTGTTTTTCTATAATAGCCAAAACAAGGGGTTGTTAACCTTTACACAAACAAGGGATGAAAGCATAAACATAGGACATCAACAACAGAACAAAAAAACCCTCTTCCTATGCACTTGGACAAAAGTCTAAGAAAAACTATTGTTAGGATTGCAACAAAGGAAACCCCACTACAACCTGTCAACAAGGCCCAAGAGTGATTATTTAAGAGTCAACATTATCAGTAGAGTTTTGTTCAAAATAGAAGTGGGAGTAGTAACTTCAACAACATAGGCCATAAGGCTAGTGGGCATCGCACCTGAAATATGGTCTAACATCCAAATTTGTGACAAGAATGGAAGTGATAGAAGTCTAGCTTAGACCAACATCATGAGAAGCATCAATATAATCAAAAAAAGTTTCTTCTTCATTAGAAGACAAGTCCTCAAAAGGAAAATCTAAAATAGAATTAGAAGCTCTAATTGTCAAATGGTCATTTTTCATGGCCCTCCATCAAGTGACAACACCTATCCAACACAAAATGGAAATCATTAGGCATGTATCCTATAGAGATGCAATATCTACAAAAAAATGGAAAACCCTCATATTCAATGCTTCATCCATGGCCTCTCATCAACCATGATTGAAGTGAGAGATCTCTATTTCAACTAGAATACAAACATAGAATAGCCCAAAATTGTACTAGATCCATCCAATTTTAGGAACTAGCAGAGGGAATTTCCAATGGCCTCAGGCAAAACAACTCACAAAAGTGAAATGATGATGAGGAAGGAAAACCAAAACATAACTCACATAGGTATATCTCAATGTCACCAAACATTAGGGACTTCAAAGAATTAGTCACCCAATGGTGTAAATCTTAGAGGCACTAGAGACTCTAAGAATTTATAGACCATACTTCTGCACTGATAAAAGTCCATGTTATCACTGCAAAATAGGACAAACTTTGCATAAGACTTGATAGCCCAAGCATAGCTCCTTCAACCAAAATTTGACATACAATTATCTAGAGCATTCAGCTGGTCTAGAACCACCAACAAGAGAAAATATCCTAGCACCTACAAGCCTAGCTTAGTGCTACACTAGGAGAGTCAAACCCCAAGAAAAACCATCCATTGGATATCTTTTGATAGGGTGTGTTATGATTATATTAAGTTCCCCTCTTTCTCCAGAGTGGAAAACATCATGAATTTTGAGTTCAGATCTACGTTATGTAATACTACTTTACTCATGTTTAGAGATCCTTACAGTATATTTAGAGATACTTATTATTTCTAATCTATAATAAATGGCAGTGTAATAGCATACTAGCATCAAAGTTCATAACCCACATCAAAAGTGGTTAGTTACACAAGAAGAAGCATCCAACATGGGACATGAGAAACAAATTTAGATTGATTTCTCCTCTATTATTAGAGGATCATAGTAAGGCACAACACAAATTCTCAAATATAAATAATAGTCAACTGTCATTTTACTTAGATCCCTATGAAAATGTAGCACTAAAATACAATATACATTGGAGTTAGGAATTTGGTTGACAACCAAAATAAATTGAATTTAAATAAGAAACTTCACCAAAGAATTAACTAAATGTGTAATTTTAAGCATATTTTTCTACTCAAAATGTTACGACTTCTTCCTTATTGACCTTAAACTTGTGACATTTTCTAGTTTTGCAGGGGGAAAGACGATCTCTCTAACTATTAGTTCTAAATGGCTTCCACCTTAGGTGCATAGAGTCTTTGAACTACATAGATAAAATACACAACCATGTTGAAGACCATGGAAATAGAGGATAACATGGAAAATACCAAACAACAAGTTGGATGATGATGAAGACTACAGTGAAGGTAGAAGATCCTAGACATCATCAATTAATACCAAACTACCAAATGGAGTATACAAACTTGAAAAGATAAGACACACCTTACAACTAAATGAAACTCTAGAAGCTACCATCAAATGGCATGACATTGAATCATTACCAATAAATGAATACAACATAGAGAAGCTACTAGATATGGTATTTCTATTCATTTTTCAAATGAAAGAGTGTAGTAGGTATGCAACCATGACTAAGGAAAGTGCAATTTCACACCATTTTCCATGTTGATGTTGAGATACAGACCTATGCAATCCAATCTCCCAAGGAATAGACAACACCGCGTATCGCCATCTTTGCCAAAATAGGATTTGTCATAAAGTGATGTTAGAATAGTTACTAAAATGGTCATAAATTATGTTGTTATAGTAAAAGAATACTTTAACTTAAGAAAAAAAACTATACAATATTAAAACATGATATTGTGCTTTAAAATCTAAAAAGGTACCTGTAACAAAGAACTTCATTTCGACTTGCTAATTGGTTGTCACTATTAACTATAAGCTTATCTTTAAAGTTTGAGCTTCACTTGGTTTTGAGAATAGTTAAATATTCTCTACTTAACAGGGCCAACCATGTGAAGGTGGAAGCTCATTTGGCCCCTCCCCCACAACAACCCCACCCCCCTGCCCACATCACTCTAAATTCCCCATTAACATTTAATAACATTCAATTCATCCATTTTTGAAATATAACATTCAATCATTATAATCACATGATAACATTCATTAACACATAAAATTCATAAACACACAACATTCATGAATAATTCAAGAGTAAGTCATTCATGAATAATTAATAAACACCCAACATTAATGAATAATATTCATTAACACAATATTCATTAACAATATTCAAGAGTAAGTCATTCATGAATAATCATATCTTTTTTGCTTTATTGCTGTTTCTTTTTTTCATAAAATTTCTAAGAGGAATATCAATGTCCTTTTCATCCCCATTAACATTTAATAACATTCAATTCATCCATTTTTGAAATATAACATTCAATCATTATAATCACATGATAACATTCATTAACACATAAAATTCATAAACACACAACATTCATGAATAATTCATTAACACGCAACATTCAAGAGTAAGTCATTCATGAATAATTCATTAACACAATATTCATTAACACCCAACATTAATGAATAATATTCATTAACAATATTCAAGAGTAAGTCATTCATGAATAATCATATATTTTTTTCTTTCTTGCTGTTTCTTTTTTTCATAAAATTTCTAAGAGGAATATCAATTTCCTCGTCATCCCTCTCCTCTACTAGTTCTAACACACATCTCCTCCTCATCCGTTCAGGAGCATCATGATGTCGTTGCACCAAAGGGGGGTCTATTACAATAACAAGTACTTCATGAGTTAAATTCACACCATTTTATATTAGTGAATTACAAGGTTTTATTTAAGTAAAAGAAATATAAATCAAAAAATTAATTTAAAAGAACAAAACATAAATTTTCTTTACCTGAATGTGCAACATGATCTACCTACTGATTAGTCTGAACATCCTCCGGCACTCGTTCAGCACGACATGGTTCTATATCCTCAACACAAAAAGGTTACACCAAGTTCAATTAAAGATGTTAAATTATATTAATAATTATATAATTAGTTTTAAATAACAAATGAGAACCTCCATCGATAGTACAATGCACATTAGGGGCTTCATGATGTTGCGTATGATCTGTGTCATGATTAACAAGTTGCATTGCAATGTCATGCACATTATTATCAAATAAATTGTTGCTCAAGTATTCAATTTCTAATATATATTTTGGCATATTTACCTATGCACATGATGTAGGAGACTATTCGGTTGGGGCAATGGAAGTTTTCCATAGGCATTCAGCCACCGCTGCATAGCCTTGCTTGAAGGCAATTTTTTTGTGTTCTTTTGTGGCCTCCAGATTAAAATCAGTGCCCTACAATTTTTTATTAATTAACAAAATTTTTTGCATTTTATAAATAATTTTTCTTTGCAATTCATTTATTGCTACTTACAATGTGTGCTTTGATTTTCGAATATCCCCCAGAGCCAAGTCTGTGTTGCCCAACCTTTCCAGCCTCACCTTTGTTGCCTTTGATGTGTCTTGCAACCTATGAAAAGTTTGAAATATGTTAGATAATATAGATATAAATATTAGTACAAAATAGTGGATTATTATATATTAGTATGACAGTTTTAGCATAAAGTAGCATGTTCCACCAAAAATATGAAAAAAGGGAAGAAATTATAGCATCATATTTTTAATTGACATGTGTAATCATGCTATCTATCCATGGAGCTCATGCTATTTATCCATATGCTGAAATGCCTCTCCATAAAATTACACATCAATTTCGATAGTCTATATTATACATTGTCACACAAAGTAAACGATAAGCTAAAAGTTCAAACAACTAGTAGATTTTATAGATTAGATCTTTTTTCCATCAAAGATAAGTCAATTTAGTTGAATGGGATGTGAACATATTTGGTAAATTGGGTAGGGGGGGGGCTTCATGGAGGAACCACTGGTTCTAACTACAGTTTAGAGTCTATACGCGTAGTGGAAAGGCATGAGTCTAGTAGCATTACCTGCTAGTTCTTGATGTCCTACAGAGTATCCATAGGTTCCACACTCAAAGTGTTTTTATCCCCAAGGCTGCAATAGGTATGTCAGATTTTAGATTGTTTTAGTAGCATTACTTTTTACACGTAGCTAAAAAGTAAGTATTTTTTTTTTTTCAATTTAAAAGACATCACCTTTGTACATCAAGTGCTTCTTTAGCCTCCACACTACATGGAACTAATTTTATAAATGGTGGTTGTAACTGAAACAAAATCCTCACTGATTTGCTAAGATAACTAGCAACTAATAGGAACTACCTAACATTGTTCCAACAGAAGACTCACGACTTAAGACTTGTCTTAATCTATGTTTATTTTGATTGCTTCTAGCAGTGGAGCACCATTCAGAATGTTTGAGAAGATCAGAAATGTTACATCATAGTTTGGAGGATGTTTTGTATAGTCTACATCCACAACAAATGATTTCAAAGCTGACAGTTGGAAAGAAAATTGTTTAGATAAGCTTCAACTATTCTTAAAAGTCACACAGTAAAAGAAGAATTAAGGATAGAAAAAAATAAAAAGTCAACTTTAACACTTTTACTATAGAAATTATGAAGATTAGTATGTGATCATGTTTAAACCACTCGCTTTAATAATGCCACATAATTTTGATCCTATAAATAAGGTATAAGAGTTTAAGAAATAGTAAATTTCATAGAGTGGAAAGAAATAGCAAAAATTATCAGCATTATTTAGAGTTTTCCAAAAAAAAATTCATAACTTTAAATGCTTGCAAACAAATGCTTTCATGTAGATTAAAATAACATAAATGCTTACACTTGTAGGGGACATGACCAATAATGGAGAATGCATGCACAACTCTTCCAAATAAGGAAAGCATTGTAAAACTTTGACATTAGCAAAATATTCATCATCAGAACAGGTGATTTTCCTGATTGATTTCACTTTTGCAAAATGTTCTAGAAGTTGAGTGTCAGTTTCCAACTAGAGACATTTAGGTAAACAGAAGCTCACCATTATCTTACTGGGAAAACTGCAATTAATAATTCTAATGCTTTCTAAGAGTGGACAATTTACATCCAGTGTCATATATATATCATTGACATGTCAGAGGGGTGATACAATCAAAATATCAAAACTAAGTGTTAATCAAAGCACTATCAATATCTCAATTCTCAAAATGATACATCAAATATACAATGAATCTCATGATCAATATAAAGATACAAAAAGGAAAAAAAGATAGCATGGACCTAACTATAGCCTTCCCCCTCATCACCAAGAGGAGGAGGAGGAGGAGGAGGAGGAGGAGGAGGAGTAGCATCTGCACATGTAGGAGGCACTACACCATCAAAAGCTCAAGCATAATCAAAGAACCTTGAGACATGTTGAGCTAGAGGTACTATATTTTCATATACTACATAATAATGAGCAGCCCGAGAGGTATGATGACAAGTCTCATCTCGCTCTAACTCTATCTATTTCTTTAGCTCTATGATCTCAGACCATAGATCCTACTATCTCACAATTCCCCTCTTCTAGCTAGTCATGCATCTCTAACTATAACTTGCACCTGTAACTTGCCCACCTACCTCTAAGAAGTCCTTAATCTCTCCCTCACATGTCATAGATAATCTTGAGTCTGTGCTAATACATCTCCTATGGGTGAAACCTATGGAGGCTAATTTGGCATGTCATCATCCACTCCTCCACCCACATCCTATTGTGGTGGCTCCTCTACCCTATGTCTCATGGCATCACTACACCCATGGTGCTCATCTCTCTGTGAGTTCTCACAGGAGTAGGCCTATGTGCCTATTCATTGTTGCTCGATCTAAGATCCAATCTAATAGTATGAGAAGGAATTGTAACAAGAACTACCAATAGCCATTATAATGGTCTCTCCTCCCTCAAAGGATGGTCTTGTGGTTGCTGAACATCAGGGTGTGGTGCCTGACTAACTACCCCTATAGGATCAGTTATATGAGGAAATGAATGTGTGGCCAAATGCTCTATGTACTAGGGACTGACACCATCATTCACTACATCTAGAAAGTAGTCCCACCTATAAATGGTAAGGCCACTAACATCTTCCATACATCTAATTGGGTCCAATCTAGGAGAACAACCTTTCTTTACCTCCTTGGTGAAGCAGGTGTAACTGTAGTGCTCCTGTGATATACTCTATTGATAGTCGAACTGTCTCTAGACATGGGTTAGAATAAATCTCTCTATCTTCAATGAAGAATGACCATTCAGTGGCTAAGATACCAACATGAATCCTAGCTAGGAGAAGACATCATATTATGGCTCTATGCCTAGCCATGGTCTATAGGTAACATACATCATGTCATCCAAATGAAGTCTCAAATAGTTTGTCTTACCTAGTGTAGGTTGGATCATCTCTCCACAATACCAATAAATATAAATCTACAAGGTTTTTTGTCAGTCCTCAAAGATAGGAACGTGATTGTTGTCATTAACTTGTGTTTTTAGCATTGAACGTGATGCTTATGACTTTTAGGAGACTAACCATTAGTAAAATTCTTGCAAAGTTTTTCAAAAAAATTGTGCTTGTCATTACAATTACTGAATATCATTTATCACCTATACTGCTAACACATACAACTCGGTTACATGTAGTTGAGCATTACTATATTTTCAAGACATAATATAGCTATATGTGAAGTTATAAGTGCACTATTTATATCTTATGTAGTATTTATGCCCAGATTGAGATATATACAGTTGTGTCAGCATTGAGATTGAGATTTATAAGCAATTGTGTCAGCATAGGAATTTAGGATTTATAAGCAGTTGTGTTAGTTATATCTTATGTAGGATTTATGCCCAGATTGAGATTGAGATTTATAAGCAATTTTGTTAGCTTATGAATTACATATCTTTCATCAATAGATAGATTAAATTGAGCTAGTTGAAATTGTTGATACTGAAGTTGAACCCTAAATTTGCTCATTAATGTACTAGTAGTTAATACTATTGCATACCTTTTTGGATTTTCTGGTGTACTTTCTTTTAGACATTCCCATTTCTCCTTTGCATCCAAAATAAACTCATTCCAATCCCTCACTAAAACAAAGGGAGGATTCTCATACCTCAGGTTTAGGATGAGGCTCTTTCTATATGTGTCCCTCACAACCTTAAGATGTCTGGAAGCTTTTTGTAAAAATTTCTTATGATAAAAAATATTACTACCAAACTCATGCTCTATATATTTGATGAGCTCATCTTTTAATTTTTGATCTTGGTAGTTCCTCCTTTTAAGAAAAAACACAAAATTGTTAGATATAGCTAGTATAAGAAAATACCCGAATGAAAGGAAAAATGTTGCACCAATTAATGATATGAAAAAAAATAGTGGGATAAAATTAGTTCACTTATGATATTCCACCTTTAACGTATGGTGGGCCTGAATCTTCGCAGCATGAGGTCATAAAGCCTCCTATAAAATGTATCGTTTCCTGCAAAAAATGTCATGGGTAATTAATAGTAAGAACCATTAAAATGAATCGTGTGAAGAATACTTTTCATAGTGAATAAAAAACACATAAAATGAGATACATTTCATCTTTTTAGTGATCTATTTTAGGGTTGGAGGATCGACTTGACCAAAATTGACCAAAAAAGAAGTTCATATCTTCTATTGAAAGCATCAAACTGCAATGTACCGAATTACTAAACTAGAGAATTACTAGTATAGGCAAAAGGTCATTGATAATTCAGATGATCCTATCAAACCCCTAATAAAAAGGAATTCCAAAATAATTAAACAACTTGCACAATATGACATACTAAAGAAGGTCATGAGGGATCACTCCACATCAAAAGCCCTTGCATTCACCACTTGCTATCATGTTTACATCTTGCAAGAAAATCCTTATTACAGTATAAAAAATAATTATTTAAAGTACCAGGAATCTTAGGACATTTCAAAGGCATTGACTCATTATTGTCAATCAATAACGATGTCTGCATAGCTCCCGTGCTAGAAATATGGGTAGCTCCAGGAAATGATGGTGAATTATCACCAATATATGCACCATGATCCGCATTTGGAAACATACTAGATGGTGCATCTCCTACCACAAAAAAAATGATACACTATGTGATGCACCCAAGATTAAAGTACATATTATCAACTCATAATTAACATAAAACCAAATATAGCAAAACAAGGATTTACTAGCTAGACGTCCCCTTGTTGCCGAGATTGCAGTTGACAATCTCGTACGGTCATCCATCAACCTCGTAGGAGTCTTCTGCACTGGATGACTTGAACAATACATTGTTAGCAAAGACATTCTAAAATAATAAAAGTAAGAGTTAAGAAGTTTTGAATGTTCAAAATAAAAAATTCCTTCTAACTTGTCAACTAAAAGATTATTTTACTAGTGGCAGTTAGAGGTTTGCTACTACCGGCCTCACCGCATTATCCTTGACCAAGTTGTGGATCAGTTGCCAAAAATTCCTGTATAACAAGAGTTTAGTAGTTAAAGTTTCTTACAACTCTTTAAAAAAATTGCATCAATAAAGTATTTTTGCACATATCACATATTTTATTTCACAACATAAAAGATTATAAAATATAAACCTTTATTGAACTTTTGTTATAACTAAATATTCATTGGAGCTTACTTCATAACGACGAGCTTGTGCTCTCAAATCTAATAGCCTCTTCATCATCTCCTCGGATTCCATATTTGCCTCATCCAAAATTTTCATTGCTTCTAAATTAATTTTTAAAATTTTTTTCTTCAACATTTTTATGAAATTGGGAGTTTCAGCAATATCCTCATCAGAAGGCGTAGCTAGTGTCTTGGTACTTACTGATGTTGCTTTACCCTTATCCTAAACATCAAATTGTGAGAGGAATATCAGTAAAACTATCATAAAAACTAAAAAACCATAAATAAAATAATGTAATAATATAAAATTTTTCAACTATCTAATTTGTACAATTTCAAAAAGGTTTACCCTCACTGAAGAAGGGGTGGGAGTAGCATCCCGGTGACCTCTATCATATGTCGGATCCATATTGTCCTGTCACAAAGATTAAACATAAAAAATTCAGCTAACTGAAAGCAATAGACAACAAAAATAAACTTATTAACAAAATGATAAATAGTACTTACACTATAAATAATATAACGTAGTAATATAACATTTTTCAACTATCTAAGTTGTACAATTTTAAAAAGGTTTACCCTCGCTGAAGAAGGGGTGGGAGTAACATCCTGGTGACCTCTATCATCTATCAGATCCATATCGTCCTGTCACAAAGATTAAACATAAAAAATTCATCTAACTGAAAATAATAGACAATAAAAAAAAACTTATTAACAAAATGGTAAATAGTACTTATAGCCCTCATGATAGTAACTTTGTTTGTATCTATGCGATTTAAATGGTAATCGATTAGCACTTCTTCCCCTGCACTTATTGATTTTATTGCACAAACAAAAACTTCATTCCCCTCACGCACCTCAAATATGCAATTGGGTTGCTTACTAGTTGAAGAAGGTCACGTACTATTTATAAAACCTACAATATTGCCTATTTCTTTTGGTCTCCCATCAATGTACATAGCAAATCTTTTACTTTGATCATTTTCTTTCCGTTGTATATAATTAGCTGATACCCCATACCTACACATACTTTTTCTATATCGAACAATCTGCATCCAATCATTGTAATTGTAACATGGACTGACATACTTGAACAATTCGACAACTTTTTTGTAACATACCTTTATCCCATCCATGGAAAATAGGCCCAAACCATGTAACAAGGATGGAGCAATGCGATATATCCTCTCATTAATACAAAAATTTGTGTTAATTGGAGGTAGCTCATTGGGTACCCATTCTTTCTCAATGTGTGAGTACTAAAAGGGCACCTTGATGTCGCCTTTGGTCTCATCATCATAAGAACATGACCCCCCATTAGCAAGGAAAAATTGTATGTGTTTATAAAAAAAAAATTATTCTTTTGACTAGTTGATCTCCCTATTTTAGCCATACTACATGTAGAGCTTTCATCTACCACTTCCTCATTTCCCTCATTCGATGTAGATAGATCTGAAAAGTACCTATTTGGTGGGTCTTGCAATCCATCAAATGGAAAGTGAAAGTGACAAATATAAAATCTAGTAAGTTGAAAGCGATTATACAATTATATTTCTATACAGACCTTCTTTGTCTATATATACATTATATGATTATATAATATGTCTATTTATAACATATGTGCTCAATGATAAACAAGAAGAATATAAGAAAATTATGTCTATTTATTGGCTTATACCTGCTGATCCATGTCACTATGCACAATCCACGGCAAACGGGTCAAATTTCCTGTAGTCAATTGACTGTTTGCAAAAAGTGTGACAATCAAACACAATATAAACATTGGTAATTATAAGTAACATATATTTTAATCATTAGAAATCAACACAATAAATGTGTAATCAAATTTCCCAAATATGTTAATCATTTACCTTAAGTTAGCTAAAAATTACATGATACATGTTTGCTACAAATAACTTAGAAGACAACATGAACAATAGGCAACATCGCAAACATGAACAAATTTCCCTTATATATGGAATGCAAGATCATCAATAGAAGGGGTGACAATGTACTTGTAGTCAATTGACTATTTGCAAAAAGGGTCATAATTAGACACAACATAAACATTGGTAACTATAAATAACATATGTTGTAATGATTAGAAATGAACACAATAAACATGTACAAATTTCTTGCATATGTTAATCATTTATCTTAAGTTAGCTAAAAATTACATGATACGTGTATGCTACAAATAACTTAGAAGATAACATGAACAATATGCAACATCATAAACATGAACAAATTTACCTTATATATGGAATGTAAGATCATCAATAGAAAGGGTGATGATGTTTGTAGTCATTGATTATCGTAAACATGAACAAATTTACCTTATAGATGGAATGCAAGATCATCAACAAAATGGGTGACGACATTTGTAGTCATTGATTATCATCTTCATCATCATCATCATCATCATCATTGCCATCAACACCATCATCGCCATCAACCTCACCAATCACCATCATCATTGCCATCATCACCATCGCCATCATCATCATCATCACCATCATCATCATCATCAGCAGCATCACCATCATTGTCATCACCATCATCTTGATCTTCATCATTTGCTTCTTCATCATCTTCAATATCTTCTTCTTCCATAACATTATACTTTATCGGCCTTCCTCTTAGATCATGTCTAACAACAAATGACCAAGCCTATTTATGTGGAACCTCTGAGTAAAAAACTTGCTCACATTGGCTTGGAAGAACATAGGACTCATCTCCAACTAGCTCAAATGACTTTGTATTGATTATTGTAAATCCATTATCATGTTGAATAACCATTCTATCTGGATCATTTTGATTTAGTTGTAACTTGTACCATTTGACGACGAATAGAACTACTTTGAAAGTGTTAAATTCACACTCAATTATATCATCCAAGATGTCATAGTATTGATTTTGAGATTGTTGAGGATGTATATCATTTCTAGATGATATATTGGTGACCTCAAAAACTGCAGTTATCCCAGAATCACAAGTTTTCTTTGTGTCATCCAACCTTTTTACGGAAACTTTGTGGCCATGATAGTACATAGCTTTGTGGTGCTTGACCTGCAATTTTTGAAGTGTGTGTAAATTATTTGCATCGTGAGTTGATATGAAACATACGTTGAGTTATGATCATTAATAAATTTCTATGTACCTCTCCACCTCTTAAACCCTTTACTAGATCAACTACCATCAGCATATCATTGGAATCTCCATTACAATGAGCTTCTGTAACCAATGAAGCAACACCTTCCCATGCTAATGAGCAACCATTTTTTTGACATTGTTCAATCCATTTCGTCATCCAATCAAGATTGTTCACAATATACAAATGTATTGCATCCCACTCGCGACCACCTGTTTCAAAAAAATACACCAATTAAAAATAACTTATATTGAAGATTTATAAGAATTAATTAACTACAATAACAGCTTAGATTTACCTCTCACTTTCCTATTAGATTGTGGTGACTAATCAGGAAAGTACTATTCACCAATTGTTTTGGTACTATTCACCATTCGTAGATTCGCCACTAAAGTTATGGCTAATTATGGTCGACATGTTATAACCCTAAAGCAGTTTAATACTTGTATAAAAGGGTTTAGGGTTGGGTATTTCTCATTATGTTTTGATACAAAATTGGTTCTTGCAGTGATATTGAGCTATAAGGGATTACAAATTGTAATCAGGTGTAATCACTGGATTGTGATAAGATCTTACTTGTTGTTTGGTGGACATAGCCCAGGGATTGGGTGAACCATGTTAAATCTTGGTGCCTTGTGTTCATTTCTGTGTGATCTATTATTTTTTGTTATTGGTTATATTTGCATGTAGTTTTTATTTATGTCCATGGTTTATCCTAACAAGTGGTATCTGAGTGAGGTTGTCTTTTCGTTATCCTCTGTAGGAAAGTCTCACGGTTAAGTGGGAGTCTCACGATTGAGTGGGACCGATGGTAGATGAGGGTAAGCTGAGGGTTGATAGGTTTAATGGGTAGAACTTCCAGTTATGGAAGATGCAAATGGAAGACTATCTATATTAGAAGGATTTATGGAAGCCATTGGAAGGAAAAGCCAAGAATCACGGAACTATGTCAAATTCTAAATGGGATCTTTTGGATAGAAAGGAACTCAAAAGCATTCGGTTATGCTTGGCACCATTGGTGTCATTTAATATTACAAAAGAAAAGATGATAGAAGATTTGATGAAAACCCTAGCGACACTGTATGAAAAGCCCTTCGCTTCAAACAAGGTATTTCTCATGAAGCGTTTATTTAATATGAAAATGGCAGAAGGTGGATATGTTGCAGATAATTTAAATGATTTTAATACTATTACTAGTCAGTTATCTTTTGTGGGTATCAATTTTGATGAAGAAATTAGGGCTCTCTTGATTTTGTGTTCTTTGCCTGAAAGCTAGAATGGCTTGGTAATGGCAGTGAGTAATTTTGTTCTTGGATCTAGTACCCTAAAATATGATGATGTGATCAGTGTTGTTTTGAGTGAGGAAACTCATAAGAAATCCTCAGGTGGATCTACATTAGGAAGTGCTTTGAATGCACAAAGCAGGGGCAGAACGATTGAAAGAGGAAGTAACTCTGGAAATCATGGGAAATCAAGAGGAAAGTCAAAGGGGAGGAGGTCTCAATCAAGAGGACCAAATGATTTTTGGTACTGTGGGAAACCAAGGCACAAAAAGAAAGATTGCTGGAATCGAAAGAAAAATGAAGGAGATAAATCAGATGGAGACAAGGAGGCAAATGTGGTAAGTAATAAATCCGAAGAGGATGCTTTGCTTCTATCTTTAGAGAGTGTTGATGATTCATGGGTTTTAGATTCTGGTGCTTCATTTCATGCTACACCTCATAGAGGTTATTTCATTGATTATGTCCAAGGGGATTTTGGGCTTATTTATTTGGGGGATAATGAACCCTGTCAAATTGTTGGAAAGGGAAAAATTAATATTAAGTTGCAGAATGGGAATCATTGGCTACTACATGAGGTAAGACATGTTCCAAGGCTAAGTAGAAATTTAATTTCAGCTAGGCAACTCGGTGATGAGGGTTTTGTAGTTACTTTTAATGATAAAAATTGGAAGGTTTCAAAAGGTTCCCTTGTAGTAGCAAAAGGTGTGAAAGTAGGCACCTTATATCTTTATACAAGTCATATTGTTCCTACTACTTTGATTGTTTTAGAGAAAAATGAATGTTTAGGAACAATTACTGCAGTTGAGCAAGGATAACAAATAGCTGTTGTAGATTCTGATACAACACTATGGCACAAAAGACTTGGGCACATGAGAGAGAAAGGTACGAAAGTACTTCATTCAAAGAAAGTTTTACTAGGTCTGAAATGTGTTAATATGGATTTCTGTGAAAGTTGTGTGTATGGAAAACAAAAGAGAGTGATTTTTGTTAAGACTGGGAAGGAAAACAAAAAGGAGAAATTAGAGCTTGTGCATGCAAATGTATGGGGACCAGCTCAGGTATCTTCCCTTGGTGGCTGTCATTATTATGTTACATTTATTGATGAAACAACTAGAAAAGTATGGGTTTATTTCCTTAGACAGAAATCTGATGTATTTCAAACTTTTAAGAAATGGAAATGCTTGGTTGAAAATGAGACTGGTAAGAAATTAAAATGTCTCAGATCTGATAATGGTGGTGAGTATTGTAGTCATGAATTTGAAGATTATTGCTCCACTAATGGTATTCATAGATAGAAAACTATTCCAAGGACTCCATAGGAAAATGGAGTGGCTGAACGCATGAACATGACTATAATGGAGCGCGCAAGGAGCATGAGGTTGCATGCTAGGTTTCCCTTACACATGTGGGTAGAGGTTGTCAATACTATAGTATATTTGATTAATAGAGGTCCCTCTACTCCTTTGGGCTATGGAATTCCAGAGGAAGCATGGACTGGTAAGAAGGTGAGTTATTCTTTTCTCAAGACCTTCGGTTGTGAAGCTTTTGCTTATATAGACTCTAAAAATAGAACCAAGCTAGAAGCTAAATCAAAGAAATGTGTCTTTGCTAGATATGGCATTAATGAATTTGGTTATAGGCTTTGGGATTTTGAAAATCTTAAAATTATTAGAAGTCGGGATGTCATATTCAATGAGAAAGTATTGTACAAAGATCTGTTGCAGCAACATGAGAAGAAAGAAGATGATTATGTAGTGTTGGATGATACTCCAAAAGTTGATGTTCCAGCCATTCTTCGTGATGTACAATAACTGCAACAAAAAACACCACACACACCAGTGAATGTTAGACGGTCAACGAGGAAAATTAGACCTCCACAAAGATTTTCTCCCTCTTTGTATTCTATTTTACTTACTGATGCTGGTGAACCTGAAAGTTATGATGAAGCTGTGCAGGTGGATACTAAGATTCAGTTGGAGTCTGCAATGAAAGATGAAATGGACTCTTTGCTATAGAATAAGACATGTGATCTATGCAATTTTCTTGTAGGTAAAAAGGCTTTATAGAATAAGTGGGTTTATAGGTTGAAAGAAGAGGAAGGAGGTAAGAAAAGATTTAAGGCCAAGTTAGTTGTAAAAGGATTTGCATAGAAAAAGGGAATTGATTTTGATGAGATATTTTCTCCTATTGTTAAAATGACTTCTATTCGTACTATTTTAAGTCTTGTGGCTATTGAAGATTTGCATTCAGAGCAGTTGGATGTTAAAACAACCTTTCTTCATGCTGATTTGGATGAAGAAATATATATGGCCCAACCATGGGGATTTGAGGTCAAAGGTAAGGAGAACTTAGTGTGAAAATTGAAGAAAAGTTTATATGGCTTGAAGCAAGCACCTTGGCAATGGTATCTAAAATTTGACAGGTTTATGCATGAGCATGGCTATAATAGGTGTCATTCAGATTATTGTGTTTATTTTAAGAGATTGGATGATGACAGCTACATTATTTTATGTCTATATGTTGATGATATGCTTGTAGCTAGGTCTAACATGGATCATATTAAGGGGCTGAAATGCCAGTTAGCACATGGATTTTCTATGAAGGATTTGGGGGAAGCAAAACAAATCCTTGGTATGAAGATTTACAGAGATAGGAAGAATATAACATTGACGCTATCTCAAGCTAATTATGTTGAGAAGGTGTTGCAACATTTCTCTATGGAGAATGCTAAAGCTATCAATACACCTTTACCTGGTCATTTGAAATTGACAAGGAGATGTGCCCCAAGACACAGGAAGAGGAGGGTAAGATGTCCAAGGTACCCTATGCTTCAGCTGTAGGAAGCTTGATGTATGCTATGTTATGCACTAGGCCAGATATTGCACATGCAATGGGAGTCGTTAGTAGGTATATGAGTCATCCCAGATTTGAGCATTGGAATGCTGTCAAGTGGATTCTCATATATTTGAGAGGAACATCCAATAATTGTTTACACTTTGGGGGCTCTACTACTGATTTATAGGGCTATGTTGACTCAGATTTGGTAGGGAATATTGATACTAGGCAAAATACTATAGGTTATGTCTTTACTGTTGGTGGGGCAGCTGTGAGCTGGGTTTCTAGGTTACAAAAGATTAATGCTCTATCCACTACAGAGGTAGAGTATGTTGCTGCTACAGAGGTAGCCAAGGAGATGATATGGCTTTAGTTCTTCTTAGAAGAATTAGGACATCCTTAGAAGGATAATTATTTGTTTACAAATAGTCAGAGTGCCATTCATCTTGCTAAGAATTTAGCTCTGCATTCTAAGACCAAACACATACAGTTGTGGTACCATTTCATTCGATCAGTTTTGGAGGATGGATAGTTAAAGCTAGAGAAGATACATACCAATGAAAATCCAGTAGATATGTTGACAAAGGTTGTAACAAGGGAGAAGCTAAACTCCTCTTCAGCTTCAGTTGGTCTTTTAGACTGAACATGAATAAAAGAACAGTAGAGTCCAGGGTGGTTTGATCTAGTGGGAGCCCCATGTGGTAGTGGTATTGCTACAGGATCAGTCTCCAAGTGGGAGATTGTTGTTTAGTGTGGAGCCTGATCAGTCCCCAAGTGGGAGATTGTTAGATTGTGGTGACTGATCAGGAAAGTATTATTCGCCAATCATTTTGGTACTATTCACCATTCGTAGATTTTCCACTAAAGTTATGGCTAATTATGGTCGACATGTTATAACCTTAAAGTGGTTTAATACTTGTATAAAAGGGTTTAGGGTTGGGTATTTTTCATTATGTTGTGATACAAAATTGGTTCTTGTGGTGGTATTGAGCTGTAAGGGATTATGGATTGTAATTAGGTGTAATCACTAGATTGTAATAAGATTGGACTTGCTGTTTGGTGGACGTAGCCCAGGGATTGGATGAACCATGTTAAATCTTGGTGCCTTGTGTTCATTTTTGTGTGATCTATTATTTTCTATTATTGGTTATATTTGCATGTAGTTTTTATTTTTGTTCATGGTTTATCCTAACATTTCCTCGATCTACCTTTTCCCATCAAGTACTCCCCTTCGAATTTGTTAATTGAGTTGGGATCCCAAATACAATCTACATGGATCTTTAGCTACAAACTTAGGAAGATATTCACTAATGTACATCGTGGTCTGGTATACCATATATCCCTCCACCATAGAACCCTTAGTATGTGCTCTCTATTGAACCAAGCCTTTCAAAAATTTCAAGTGCCTCTCAACTATCCACATTGACCTGGTTGGTATAGGTCCACACAATTCAATCTCCTCAACTTGATGTATGAGGTAGTGTTCTTGTGCATGAAAAAACTTGGAGGTAGACACTTTTACATTTCACACATCAAATGAGGAATTTTTCTCTTCAAATATTTTATATCTTCTTTATTTATTTCTTTAGATGACAACCACCTTATGTATTTTCCAAGATCATATATAACCTATTTGACATTGTTGGCAAAGTGGCATGAGAGAGATAGAGGTAGAACATACTGCAATATTTGTAAAATGATCTAGTCAATATTTTATAAAATAATGCAATTGAAACTACATGCAATATATAAATATATAGTGAATACAAAATAACATGAATTACCTTAATAAATGTATGCCAATCATGTGTTTTCAACCCTGGCCCAAATTCACTTTTATTTGATATGACATTGTTTATGTTTGCAGCAAATCCTATGGGAAATCATATTTTTTTATGACTTCTTTTATAGCATTGCTCTGCTACTCTAACAATAACCAACTAAGGGCACTTGTATCAATCTGGTCTCCATTGTTATTTGATCGAATGCCATTTTTCATTGCATGGTTGGATTCTTCAATGTCACTACAAGTTTTGACAATTTGATCTTTGTCATGCCTTCCATCTAAGATTTTCCATAATGTCCCTGCTACATTCTTTCCAATATGCATAGGATCAAACAAATGCACAATTGGGAGTTTCTTGTAATACGACAACCTAGTAAATTGCGTAGGATAAATTTTTAGTCCTTTTGGAAGTTGGTCATTGATGTCTTGACAATCTTCACAAGCATCAATCACATCATAAGTAAACAAAACATGATATCAAAATATAAATTTGAAACAAAAACTATCAAATGGAATGACATTACCTCGACAATTTATTTTATTGTATGCTAACTTCCATAGGCAAGGTTTCATTCTCTATGGCTTTGATGTAGTCTCTTCTAGACCATTGAAAAGATGTTTTTCAATAATTCGGTACTTATGATTTCTGTGCAGAAAGTGTCTATTCTCATCAAACACTTGCTTTCTTAAACTATTTGAATGATGAGATTTCATCTTTGGAACACAAACTAGACATGCAAATTTACCCTTTTCTGAAGACCTACAAGATGGTGTATAATTGGATTAAATGTGTTAACTTTGACATACCAAAAAAGAGGTGTCAAGAAGAGAACATAACACAAAAATGTGTTAGCCCAGGGGCATCGTGTATTGTCCATACAAGCATTGCATAAAATTGAAATCGTCTTTGTCCTATTGGTCTACAAATGTCATACATAGTAACCCCATTCCATAACACCACCAACTTGTTGATAAGGGGTTCAATATATATATGTTGATATCTTTAACTTGGTACTTACCTAGTTGAATGAGGAAAAACATTACATAATTATTTTGACCATTTGATGGATTAGTAATAATAAATTAATTTAGATGACCACTAAATCAAAAAATACCTGGAACAATTAGTGTTAGCATTATGTGCTCTCTCTTTATGGACAACCAAGGAGGTATGTTATTGTTGATAACAAAAATAGGCCACATCGAGTAAGTAGATCTCATCTCTCCATAAGGATTTACACCGTCTGCTGCCAATGAAAGCTTGAGATTATGAGGTTTTTCTTTAAAGTGTGGCCATTTTTCCTCTATTTCCTTAAATGTCAAACCATCTATAGGAATTTTCATAATGTCATCTTGACTTCTATTGCATGCATGGTAATCCATAAATTGTGCCAAGCTATTGCACTTGAATAATCGTTGCAGACATGGAATAATGGGAATATGCCGAAGAACCTTGCAAGGCACCTTTTTTGTTAATCGATCTGATTGATATCTACTGATATGACAAGTAGGGCATTGTGTTGCAGATTCATGCTGTTTATGATATATAATATGATTGTTCAGACATGCATGTATTGTTTGATACTCCATTCCAATATCCTTCATGATGGCAGATAATTTTTGGTATGAGCAAGGTAGAATGTTTGATGGTGGTAACAAACATTCACCTATCAACCTATGACCAAAAATATAATTTCTTAATTTAAAGAATATTAATTGCTACACAAACCCAATGTTAATTGTAAGGGAACCACGAGTAAAATTATGAAAGAAGATGGCATACCTTAACATACATGTCATTGCTACGTTGGATAAAACATTCATAACCTTTAAGTTCACCAATAGCAATATAGTGGCAAGAAGAGTTGTTTTGGAGCCTTCATATAGGGATTGGTGTGCCTTCTCAAGTAAAGGTATATCAAGATCTACATCATCATCATCATCATAATCATCATCTTGATCATCATGATCTTCATCATCCTAGTGTTCTTCCATGGTATCATTACCTTCTACTTCAATATTCACAGCTCCACGTTCCCTCATTTGGAAATTTACATTCTCTGAATTGTCATGGTCCATAACATGAAACTCAGGGATGTTGACCTATATGAAAATGATGACCTTATATTAACCATGACCATGATGTCATCATCAAATCATGTCTTATGTAATTTATAAACTATTAAAATACATACCAATGGGCGATACTCGTTTCCCCCTTCAATGTGACCATGTTGCCTACAATGTTGCTCAACTATTGTGATTAGATATCTTCAAGTCTTTAAGCACTTACACATTTTGCAAGGACAATAACATTTTCCATCACCTTTTCTTTTTAAGTTAGACCACAGTCTAGAAATTATCTCCCTTATTTTTTGTGTGTTGATATTGTCAGACATGGTCTTTCTTGAATGGAATGACTGGTTGGTGGAAGAAGGATGATTTGTTTGCAACCTGCAGGTGGAATAGTAAGAGGAAGACACATATAAAAAGGAGTTAGGTCTCTGAACCAAGTAGGAGTTAGGACATGCTAGAGTGGGGTCAGCCCAAGATATTTTAGAATCATGAAGAACCTAGTAAAGGGTATCTAGAATGGTGAAAATAAACAAGTATTTTTACAGCTACAAAGGAGGAATTGAGAGCATTATAAATAATGAAGAAGAAACTTAAATCCATACAACTTCACCTCTATTTACAATTTGACCTTTCTGCAAGTGAAATATGACAATATTCAAAATTTCCAATCACATTTTCAATTAAAAAAGAACACCAAATATACCTTTGCTACAATATCTTCTTCAAATTCTTCGCTATCAAATTCTTTAGAACTGCAAGCTCCTGTGTAGCAAAAAGATGAGATGTACTAAGTAATTTTTGATGGGAAATATTTAAACAAATCAACTATCAAAAAAAAATTTTATGAAATTCAGTTGCTTTATTATGTACTGAAGACTTGGCAAGATGTTACCAAGTCTATCTATAGAATGCCTATCTACATGGCTATTTGCAAATAGTCTAGTATGGTGCCTCTTTTGAACAACAACAATGGGGCTAGTAATTTGGCTCAAGAGATGCACAAGCCTATTGACACCACAGAACTTTTAGTTCATATATCATTTAGCTATCTTCTTTAACAAAATCCAAAGAGAATACAAACAAACTAATAAGCCGTGTCTATCTCAATTGAATAGCAAGTACAATAGTGAGTATTAGGAAACTGACATTGTGAATAGCATCCAGTTCATAAAGTATTAGGAAAGTGACCTTGCTGATTAGTTTAACATAGATTGGTGAACAAAAAATTCATAATAAAAATTTGATTTTTTTCCACACTTGTTCAAACCATATAATGAAATGACAAAAAATGAATTGTATACGAGTCACTCCAAATCCTTAGCTTTTAATATGCTTCATAGATGAGATTGCATTCTATGGTTTGAACAAGATGTGGAAAAAAATGAAATGACATAGATATAAGCATTCTCACACCATGAGTGAAGCAACAATTGCATAAAGCTTTATTGCAAAAAAATTGTCAATATTATTTACATTGTACATACTTGTTTATATAATGCTTCAATTCCTAAACTAAGAAACTATAGCTAGTGTTCTAACCATGCATAAAAATAAAATTACAGTGCAGATGTATGAAATTATATGCATAACTACTCCTATACTAGTTTATAACTACTATAGAAGCACAACACTACAATCACAATACCAAATCCAACTCCATAACTTAATACCAATCCCATTTCCCACCATCGACTCTCCATTATATCTTTGTTGCTACCAATTGTAGTCTTATTCCATTCTGCTTGATGCTCTCTGCAACCTGAACCACAACCCTGTGTCATATTTTTAAGGAGAAACCCATGAAGGTGGGGGTTTCCTAAAAGGGAGGAAGCCTCAAATGTTGCAAATTTTTTCCCTATGGTATTAATCTTGACAACATGTTGTTTGAAAGATTCAATACTTTGAGGAAGGTTAGATTTGAAAACTTGAAAGGAATTTTTCCTGAAAACTTGTTTTCTGAAAGATCTAGAGACTCTAAATGAGCCATGTTTGCCAAGCATTTAGGAATTGAACCACATAGCTGATTATTTGAGAAGTTGAGAGAAATTAAACCTTGGAGGACTCCCAATGCTGGAGGAATATTGCCTGAGAGGTTGTTATGTGAGAGATCCATGAAATTGTCTGCATAGATTATCTTCTTGTATGTTTGAACCCTTCCTTTTATCCAAATTGTTACTTCATCCTTGAACTTTGATTCATAAGGAGAGTCTAGATTTAAATTAGTGAAATAAGAGAAGGTAAGCCGTTCATCAATAATTTGAGATTGATTGACCATAGCATATAGATTACTTAGATCTTGAGGGATACTTTCTGATAAACAATTACTCTATAAATCTAGAATTTAGAGATTTTGCAACCTCATAAGTTGGGATGGAATTTTACCTTCGAAATTATTAGAGGTTAAGCTCAAAATTTTCAAATCTTTTAACTTTTCAATCCAAATAGGAATTTTACCTTCAAATTTATTATTTCCCAAATAAAATATTTTGAGACTTGTGCAATTTGAAAGGGATGGAGGAATATTACCTTGAAACCTATTGCCATTGAGATTTAGTGCATGAAGAGCTGTGAGATTTCCCAACTCCTTTGGAATGTCCCCTTCCAAATCATTGTGAGCCAATTTTAAAACTACTAATTGAGAACACAACCTAATAGTTGCAAGGATCTTACCCATCAGGTTGTTATTTGACAAGTCCAAAATGCCCACTCTATTTGAATTTGTGCAAGTAGAACTTGGAATTTCTTTGGAGAGGTTATTTCCTGACAATGATAGAAAGATTGATGCCCAAATATCTGATGGAGGTCTAATGTTTAGAATCGATCTGTTAAACATATTATCTAATAGATCTAATAGGAATGAAACAAAATCCAGAGTAGGAAGTGTGCCATAGAATCTATTCCCTTGCAAATCCACCATAGAAAATTGATGGGATATTTGCCAAGGTAGAGAACCTTCTAGATTGTTATCTGAAAGAATGAGCATATAAAGATTAGGAAGAGACCACAACCATGAAGGAATATTTCCCAAAATGTTGTTACTTGAAAGATCTAGTTCCTTCAATTGATATTGTTGGGACAAAAATGTAGGGAAAGCACCTTCTATATTGGAAGACCTCAATGCCAAGCACTCCAAATGGTCAAACTGTGGAATCCAACTTGCAAATATAGTAATAGATAACTGATTTTCAAAAAGGTCCAATCCTCATAAGCGAGTCTGATTTTTGAGCATCTAAAATGAAATTTTGCCTCTTAATCTGTTACAAGCAAATGTCAACACTTTTAAACTGGCCATCTTCAAAAGAGAATCTAGAATTGTTCCTAACAATTGGTTATCACCCAGATGTAGCTCAGTTAATGTTGAAAGCTTACATAGAGAGGGTGGAATGTGGCTAGTCAGATGATTATGGCTAAGTAAAAATACTCTTAAACTTGCTAGCTTTGAATTGGAGACTGGGATTCTTCCTGACAGCTGGTTGTTACTAAGGTCTAGATGTGCAAGGGATAAAAGGCTCTCAAAAGAGGATGACATAGTTCCCTCCAAATTATTATGGGATAGATCCATGGTCTCAAGTTTTGAATACTTTGCAGCAAAGTGGGGAAACTCTCCACTTAAATTGTAGCCGAAAAGGGATAGAGCAACAAGTGAGTTGGAATGGCCTAAAATGAAAGAAAGGTTTCCCTTCAAGTCATTATTACCACTAAGGTCAAGATTTCTCAATTTAAAATGGGGCATGAAATTGGAAGGGATGGAGCCATTTAGATTATTGTAGCTGACATCAAGTGAAACCAATAAAGACACATTCTCAATCCAAGAGGGTAGTTTGTACATGAATGAATTCCATAATAAATGCAGATGGGACAAAGAGATCAAATTTGATAGATCTAGAATATTACCTGACAAGCCACAACTAGATAGTTGAATCTGGGTGAGATTGTGAAGACCGCTGAGGGCCTCACCCCATTGCTCTAAGCCCATTGTTAGGTTCACTTCATTCATTCCCAAGAATTCAAGGCTTCTTAGACCTCTGGCCCATACATCAAACTTACCACCCTTAAATTCCCAATTATATGAAAGATCCAGATGATGCAAGCTTGACATATTTCCCAACACTAGAGGAACCTCACTGCCAAATCCAACATTTGACAAGCTAAGAAATGAAAGTCTCTGTAGTTTTGAGAACTGTGGAGGAATAGAAATACATTGAAAGTAATTCTAGCTGAAATCCAAGTGCTGCAGGTGCTGCAGATCAAATAATGATGGATGAATTTCACCACTCAACTGATTGCCTAGATCAAGGGTAATCACATGCAATGTATGATAATCACAGCCAACACCCTCCCACTTGCAACAATTCAATCCATACCAAGAGGATAACTGACCCAAGGAAAGATAAAGGCCACCCTTGAAATCTAATAGAGAACTTCTCTCATCTTTGATACATGCTATTGAAATTGACATATTAAGTTATGGAGTTGGATTTGGTATTGTGATTGCAGTGTTGTGCTTCCACATTTCTGAAAATTATAGTGCAGATGTATGAAATTATATGCATAACTACTCCTATACTAGTTTATAACTCCTATATTATGATTGTTTAACTCCATCACCCAAGAGGATGCCAAACAAGATTAAGTTTTACCAGAGATGTCAAAAAATTACATTCAGAAAAATCTAATTTATAGAAATAACTGTAGCAAGTAAAGCACATTTGAAAGATAAAAATAGACAATTTATGTATATAAATCCCAGAATTATTATGATTCAAAATATTAGTTGACTTATAATTAATAATTATGGAAGGTTTTGTTTTCACTGCAGTCAAAATCCATTAATAGAATGGGTGAAGGTAAGGTAGGGATATACCAAACTTGCACTGTAACGTGGTTCCACATTTATAAGACACAACAAAAATTGGTTCCATATTTATATGACACTTTTGAAATATTAAAAATATATAAGTAGTTCAACATAGTTTTTAATTCTCAAAATATTAAAGAAATGATATTCTATGATGCTAGTGTTTTTCCTAAATGCTAGACAAACTACATTAGAGATGTATAGTATTTCATATACTACTACTCAAGAGTTCTAATCATTTCAAATTGTAATAGAATAATGACTATATATTAAATGTACATTTATCTCACATGGCCTTTACCTTATTGTTCACTTGTTGTAATGCTTATTTATGGATCATGTACAAATGTGTTATGAGTTTTGGAAGATATTACCTTATCTCATAGACATCCTTGGTATCAAGACTAGCTTAGTTGTATATATGCAAAGCATATTTTCAAAATTTCCATTTAAAAGGATACTTCTACATTTTCCATTATCTCCTCATTAAAACACAAAACATTAATTCTGAGCCATAAGTTTCCATCAATAAAATATAGATGTATTGATAAGACAGATCAATGCAAAAGCAAAGAAGAAAAGCTTGGTGAGATAAGCCCACATAATAGAAGGAAAGAAGTATAGGAGAAAATTGTTAAATAGGCACACTAAATTTCTCATGGAGAACATTAAAAAAAAGTCAATGAATTGAACTTCTATGATGCCCCCAATCCAGCCAGTCAATGCACCACTACAAGTGATAAACGTGACATTTTTAATTACCCTTGCAAATACCCATAACTAGTTGAAAAAGCTAAGATTTTTGCATCTCAAATGCAACTAGAATTTTTTTGATAACACTATTTTGTAACCCTGTGAATAACATGCAATTAGAAAAAGCACCAAACTTCCATTAAGTTTCAAGCAGATTCCATTTAATGTAGAAGAAAAGAAATCTCAAACCAGTTTAGCATATTAGTTTCCTGATTTCCACCAGTTCTGAAGGGCCTATAAGCAAATGAGAGGGAAATTCCCTTAGTGATGTAACATAAACAATTATTGTTCTTGGCTCTTAGTTGAAAAGGTTTCAATACAAGGCTCTCACTCCCATACCAAGTAACAAAGATGATCGGTGTTCTTCACTACCAATTAAGAATATCCCAATCTAAGGTTTTTGCTCTTATATCAAGTAACAAAAATAATTATGGTTCTTGTTTCTTATCAAAGAGGTTTCTCAAGCTATGTCATAGGCTTCCATACCAAGTAGCAAAAATAATTATTGTCCTTGGCACTCAACTGAAAAGGTTTTAGTTTAAGGCTCTTGCTCCCATACAGACTAAAAAAAAAACAATTATTGCTCTTAGCTTACAATTGAAGAAGCTCTAATCTAAGACTCATTCTCTCATATCAAACAATAAAAAAATATTATTATTCTTGATTATTTGTCCAAGAAATATTAATCTAGAACTCATACTCTTAGATCCAATAACAAAAATATATCATTCTCAACTGTCAATCCAAAAAGTTTCACTCTAAGAATTCTACTTCCATATCAAATAACAAATATAATTACTGTGTTGCTCCCAACATAAAAAGTTCCAATCTAAAGCTCATGATCCTATATAAAATATTATTAAACAAGCTAAGATTTGTTCAATCCATAATAACTTCTCCAAATACAGAATATTATTCATCAATTTTACCAATAACCAAAGTAATTGGTAGACAAAAGGTCACAAGCTGCAGATTCAAACCATTAGAGTGTCTAAAAGAAATTGCATTGTATAGCTGACACAAAACATGAGACAAATTGTTGCATGAAGCTTAAAATAGTGAAATAGTTGAAGTCAATGAAGTCAATCATAATGTAGGTTCAGAAAATCTAAATGTTTTTGGTAGAACTTGCTCAGTACACTGAATTAAGATCTGAATTGTCAGTTTTTCAGCTCCCTAAAAGTAGGATGCCATAGCAAAAAAATTGCCTTGTCAAGACAGTGTAAATGAATATCTCACCAAGCCACTTTCCACATGAAATCAAAGATTATCTTGGTTAATTTCTTTGTTCAATTTAATGGGCTCAATATAACTTCAATCTCTTTTCATAAGTAATGTTGTTTTTAGCTGTTATATGGTACATAGTATTACAGTTGTTTGAAAGTTTTTGTAATGCACATTCAAAACCTTTCTAATAGATAGTTTGATGGACCAGAAGTTCCACAAGATGAATACAACATGTGGTTGCAAAAAACTGGGATGCATTAAGTAGTCAGTACTGAAAAAGTAGCACAAGATTAATGCATGAAGTGTTCAAACCACTGATTTTGGAGAAAATGCTGCCAACATGGAGTCCCTAAGCGCATTCTTATGAAACCCCTTATAGTGTGGTTGAATTGACACCACATGGCAGAGAAGGGAACACTTTCTACTATTGAATATAGGAGGATAATAAATAATGTAAATCATGTACCAACTAAAAATACATAAACAAGGGCTTGAATGCAGAAAAAGGCACGATCCAAGGCTTGATCGTGCATGAGGAGTTGAGTGCTTGGAAGAGGGGACGAAGCCATTCATGGTGAATCTATGTAGAGTCTGGACAAGATAGAGGGCGGCAAAACTAGATTGTGGGAGTTACCACCAAAATTTTATATATTACAATCCTACACAATGTCATGGTAAAGAAAACCATATAGCGCTAAATTCTTACCTATTACAATGGTCCACACAATGTTGAGTCCTCTCTTCTAAAACTTACCCTTGAAAATCTATGCCCTCCTGTGAGTGAAATGCTAGAAGTGAAGGAGTTGAAGTGGTGGGTCAATGGAGGTCAACCATTGGCACATGAAGAAGCAGCCCTCGCACCAAATGAAATGTGTTATATTTTTGCCCTTTTTTTTTGTTTTATGCTGTGGTGTGTGTTGCAATTGTGACAAAAATAATTTGACTTCATTTGACATCTCCTGCTCTCTCATCCTGATGATGGATCATGTAGTGTGATTCGAAACGTTGATGACAAAAATCTCCACACAATCTAATCCAGAAAACTGATCAACATATCTAAAATGGATTGTGGAAATCTGATCGCATTAAAAAATAATTTGTCACAATTGCGACCAACATGGGCATGTTATAAAAAAAAAACAAAAATTTGCTTTATAACTCAACCAACCAACCCATTTAAAATACTTGGTCATAATTTTTGGTCACAACTTAGGGTAAAATGCACTAGTGAGGGAAAACCTCATGGGAAAAACCCTCCCCCAAAAAGAGAGATAAATAGGGATGCATGGATGGATGGAGTAATCAAGACCCCCACATTACAACATACATCTAGTATATACATAAGAGAATGTTGAGAGGAGGAAGAGAGACTCCCCCCCGCCAAAGAAGAATGCCAAATAGTGACAGCTTTGATGAAGAAGCTAATCCAAGATTGCAAAATGGTGTTCCTCCCCTTAGGAAGAAACAATGCCAAAGGTACAAATGAAATGCTTCTGTTGTGTGTAGAAAGAATCCCATGGATAAGTGATGTCCTTGAAACCTACTCAAATGGCTAAAGAAGTTGTCTCAAAGAACTGTCTATCTCTATAACTGATGAAGAACCCTACTGCAACTTTTGATCATAAGTATCCACCATCACTTCAACCTGTAAGGATCGATCATGTAGAGAATGAACAAGAGAGTTGGATGGAGCCCTCATGAAAATTTAAGAAGGTACTTTTGCATCAAGAAGAAGAGGCAAATCATCAATACTATCCGCCAAATTTGTCACTAAACTTGGACCTCGAAGACTGGATATACCCTATTGTTCTGGACCTATCATTGTGGCGATGTATGCATGCAGACTAGACTAATGTAGTGACCTCTCACTATAACTATCAATAGAACCCCACATGTCTAAATCTATTGAAGCATGATCACTAGTATCACTATCAATTTCCACATGATATGATGTGTGAAGTGGATGAGAGGACAAGCTGGGTGAACTTTCCTCAAAGTATACATCCTTCTCCACAAAAATCTGACATGTCTCTAGATCTAGAAGTCTATATGCCTTCACACCATCTTCATAACCAATGAAAGTACAAAGTTGAGATGGTTGTGCCTTACATCCCTTGGAAGATCTATTTTCCCATACAAGACAACTGAAGACTTTGAAGTGTGTCACAATAGGTTTTCTATCACACCATGCCTCAAAAGGAGTTTTTCCATCTAAGGCTGGATGAGGAGAATGATTAAGAATGTGAGTGGCACTAAAGATTGCTTCAACTTCTAATGATGGATCTACAGACTTGGATTTTATCATGCAACTTGCCATAGACTTAAGAGTTCAAATCCTCAAAGCTACAACATCTATCTTATTTAGACTAAATGGTGTTGGAATCTCAAGATCAATGCCTTTGAGTCTACAAAATTCCATAAGTCTTCTATTCACATACATGCTTCCATTGTCCATTCGAAGAGCTTTGATGGCTTTCGTAGATTTCTATTCTACATGAGTCTTGAAGGCTAGGAACTTGTCCAACACTTCATTCTTATTATGAAGAAAGTAGACCCAAGTGAACCTTGAAGAGTTATCAACGAAGGTAAGTATGTAGTGACCCTAGCTAAATGCAAAAGGACTTGCTAATACCATGTGAACCATTTGTAGAACACCTATTTCTCTTAAAGCCCTCCCTCTCTATAACTTCCCCTCTAGATGCATATCCATTGAATGTATTGAACATTCACCTTTGGAAAATTTGATTTGGGGTAGACCTTTGACCATTCTATTTGTGCAAAGTTGTTGAAGATAGCGGAATTCAAGATGACCATATCATTGATGCCATAATTGCATGTTTGAATTTGATTGTGATAATAAGGCCTTTAAAGGAGACTTGGGAAAAAAATGGGAGAAAGAGTACAACCTCTTGTTATGAATCACTTTCCCCACTACAACCAAGGAATCATCTTTAAGACTGTGCACTTTTATTGAATCTGGAAGGAACTCAACTCTATGTCCATCTCCAAGGTGAGTGATTTGGTAGATTAAAAGGAGATTTGAACTTAGGTTTGGAACATAGAGAACATTTTGAAACTCTCCATTTTCCATCACCGCATTTCCTTTCCCTTCAACTTCCATTTTGCTATCATCTCCCATGAAGATGTGTGGTACCTTGGACTGCTTCATTGAAGAAAAATCCTCCTTTGAAGAACCCATGTGATAAGAGGCACCTGAGTCAAATATCCATTCCTTTGAAGAGTTTGAATTAGCCATGAGTGCTTGCTCATTTCTCTTTGAACTAGAAGAAGACCCTTTCTCATTATATGCATTAAGCAATGGAACATTATGTTTCTTCATGATGTTGGTCAACTCATCAATCTTTTTAAGATAACACTCATGTTCTTCATGACCCAATTTCTTGCAATAAATGTACTTCTTCTTCTCCTTATTATTGTTGTCCTTCTTGTTGGAATTTGAGGACTTTCCTTGTTGATTGGATTGTGGTGTTGTCTTTTTTGTATCCTCAAATTTGCTCTTCCATTTCTTCTTACCCTTTCCTTTATTTGAAGACTATCCAACTGAATTTTGAGAACCCTCATTGTTGGCCACCAATGCTTTAGACTTGGGTGATTTTAGAATCCCCATTGATTTCAACTTCTTTTCTTCATCATCCAATGGTTTAGCATATTCATCAAAAGTGACTTTCTTGTAGGTAGACCCTAAGGTAGTCTTTGAGGTGTTAAAAGAAGATACAAATGTGGAATACTCTAATGGAAGCTTGTTATGAATGAGATAGATCAGTCTGCCATCTTTGATAGAACCCCCACAATTAGTAAGTTTTGTCCTTAGTTCATTCACCTTGATGATGAAATCTTGTATTGAGTCATATGACTTAGGATCTAAGGAGACAAGCTCATCTTCAATTTTGAACACATCCTGTTCAAACACCTTCCCATAGAGGTTTTCAAGGGTATCCCAAGCTTCCTTGGATGTAGAACACTTCTTAATTTGATACATGATCTTATTATCAACCCCCAAACATATATCACCTAGGGATTTCCTATCCATTACTACCCAATCTAAAATATCACTTGCTAAAACTTTATCACTTGCTAGTTTAGGAAGAGTACCATCTACATATTGTGAAACTCCATTATGCATTAAGTGATACCACATTTTTATGGACCATGTAGCATAGTTATGAGGAATTAATTCAGGAAACTTAAAGTTGTCCATAATGTAGAAAATGAAAGAAAAGTGTAGAAAAGAGAGAACACAACACCAAGAACACCCCCCCTTTTCACTAAATCAAGAAACCCTCCCAAAATAGATGCTTTGGGCACTTTATTAGTAATGCAATTACAATGGGCCACTTGCCAATTTTGGCCTTCTTGGACTTATGATTTTTCTTGTTACAACCTCTAAATAGATTACAAATCTATAACTTTACAATGTGGTACAATTTTGAAGCAATACAAAGCAAAGAAAGGCCCTATTGTTGAAAGTGACATATTTGTCCACACAACCCTATGATTTGACTATATATCTGGAAAGCAGATGAAAAAAAATGCACTTTCAAAAAAAATTGAACCTATTTTTTACTCTAAATGTTCCTATACGGAGCGTTTGAAGTTGCAAAATGTAGGATTATGCAAGTACAATCACCAAAAAATGCAATTTTTGAACAATCTATGCACCACAACTAGAAAAGAGCTGCACCACTAAAACATTTAGGAAATTCTACCCAATTTAGAAAAAAATCATAGCTAATTTGGAGTCTAGATGTCCGAGTTATGGCCTCCTAAAGTTAGATATCAAAAACCAAAATCAATCTGGAGAGGGGTTGCATCTGCAATTTAGGCCATTGGAAGTGATGATGTCAGTGAACAAATGTGCCCTCTACTAATGTGGCAGTACAGAAGGTACACATCTATGTCTGTATTGTATGGATGTACTAATTTTTCAGACATGGTAGCCTGCATATGCTATACAGAATCTGACTAGACAGTGCTAATGCTTGTTGATGTCACCACGTGTTCGCAGAGTTGGAGGCTGACTGTGCAATCTAGTCACTATTGACTGCGTGGGATGGCATAACATGTTGTTGTGTGGCTACACCAAAGAAAGGACACATGTTACAGATTGCTATGAGTCTGATGTAGATGTAGAGATCCATGTGGCTGCTTGGAGACTTGCAGTGGTTGCTGAAAGACTATTATTGTCACTGGAACTGCTAATGCACGCAGTGGCCAAAAATTTAGTAGGTGCCAGATTTTGTTTATTTTGGCTGCCAAAAAACTTATAACGCTGGTAGTGGGATTATAATTTATCCCACATTGACTATTTTGGCATTGGGAGGGTGGTTTAAATGAAATCCCATGCGCAGTGATAGCAAATAAAAGAGTGGTCGCCAAACTTTGGAGATTGGTCGAACTATTATGTGCCCTCCACTAGAAAATTATGTGTTTGTCGGTGGATGTGGCTAGGCTTCACCACTGCTGGTTGGAAAATATGTTAATTTTGCCAAATTATGATGTAGTACAACCATCCATAGATGTGATGTGGATTTGTTGAATTAACCTACCCGAATATAATGAAACCCTGTGAATAAATAATAATATTTCACCAAACTTATAGAGCCGAGCTGGGGTGTCACTGCCTGCTTTGGCCAAAAAAAAATTCTTTGCCTACGTAATAAATCAAAAAATACCAAACTTGGAAAATATAGAGAATTAATAGATTCAAAAATGCAAATAATCAGATCGAATTAGATTATACCCGAACTGCACATTGGGGCCTTCCAGTTTTGATTTGCAATTTTTTTTTGCCTCATGATCAAATTTCACCCAACATAGGCAAATTTATAGTTAATCTTCATTGAATTGACACTCTGAACACAATGGTGAGGTTAGATTTGGCTCTAGACGCTCATAATTTCACCAGATGCTCTGGATTTAGGTTGAGGTGCTAAAGCATGAACGGTCTCAAACAACTATGTGTAGAGAATCTCCCTCAACTTTGATACCATATAAGAATTTGGCTTAGGCCAAAATTCACCCAAGACCAAGGAACTCAAACACAAGCACACAATAGACCAATAGAGAGACAGAGTATTATTAGAATGATGATATTTATTTAATATGCCCACTTAAGAGTGCACTAGGAGTGCCTTTATATAAAGGCCTTAGGAGAGCTTCTAGAATGCATAGAAGTTAGCATCATGATAAGTCATACAACCAAGCACACGTCCACCAGATATGGATTATCCTCCATTAAATAGGGGAGTAAGTGTGATGATGTGAGGATAAGCCTACAATGGTATAGCATGCAAATCATTGGTGTAGACAACATGCGCTAGATAAGGAGTGTGAATAATTGTGTTGTCTACATGACAATTCAGTGAATGTTGTAAACTCCTATGTTGTAGACACCATGTGCATAATTAGAGTTGCATAACTCATGAGAGTACACAAACTCCTAAGTGTCTCAGCTAAATAAATAATAAAATAATGCAAAATAATTAAATAATGTATTAACCTAAGTAAACTTAAGTAAGTGTAATAAGTAAATACTTATTTACACCAACAAATTGCTATTGTAGCTGACCTAATGTAGAGTTACTATTTGGATTGATATATATGAAAGATATCTTGTTTCATCCAAATCATCATAAAATTAAATTATTCATTATGATAAGTGAATATGGATAGTGGAAGAACAAATTGATTAGGAGGCTACCAAGAAGTACAGAGGAAAAGAAGAGAATCATTTATCACACTTAGGTGATCATTATATTGTTGAAACTATCTTCATCAACAAAAAAGTTACAAAGAAAAGATCAACTTGTTGATCCATCCTAATAGGTGAACCTAACAATCCTTGTAGAATATCTTAACCAAGTGCATACTTCATTGTATTGTATAAATCCTTTCACAAGGTGGAACTAGCAGTCCTACTTACTCTAACCAAGTAGATCACCATAAGTGATCAATTGGAAGCCCTAACATACCAACTTTATTATAACAGTAGTGAAGATTATGGGTGTCATTCTCACCCCAGTTTTACCTTCTCATTAGAGGGTTTTTGGGTTACCAAATATTGTGTCAAAGTGTTATGATGTTATTTCTATTATGTTCCATGCATACAAGTAGATTAGATAATTTAGTAAAGTGAGGTTAAAAGAAAGAAGTTCTAAGTGGTTCCTAATCCCCCCCCCCCCCCCCCCCCAAGTCACTTGATCATCATTACATTTCAAACAATTGGTATCAGAGAATGGTTCTCTTGTCATAAGGTTAGAAACTTGAGAGAAAAGATCAAAGGCAATGGAAGTGTACAAACTAGAGAAATTCATTGAAAATGTAAACATGGATCTACATGTGGCCATGGGACAAAAAAAGAAACTAAAAGATCGACTCTCTCAATCCCTAAAAAGAAGAAAATTGTTAGCAATATAGATGAATTGAAATCTATACATAGAAGAAAGAATAGAAGACACTTGTAGAGAAAGAAGTTCAAAAGAAGAAGATGTAGCTATAGAACATCTACTTGGAAAGAACCTCATTTTGCAAGAAGTAGTTTAAAAATTGAAAGGAGAATAAGAAATTCATTCAATCAGGATATGTGAAGTCATGGATCAAAAAAAAAAAGCTGAAGGATATGTGCAAGATCATGGTCAACTAAACTATGGCCTTAAGTGGTAGTGAAAAATCAACAAATCAAGGTTATGTTAACGTGACACATAATTTTAAAGTAGTTATGGCCTTTATATCAAAAAGTTTTAAGAAAAGAATTTGTAGGAAATTGAATTTAGTTTCTAAACTATTAGGCTTTATTTGGAGGAAAAAATAGTTGATTTGTCAAAATTTTGGATTTTAATGTAGCATTACAAAAACTTTAGGGCAAAAATAAAAAGTAGGTGTATGTCTGATCGCCTTAATCAAAATCAAATGACAAAAATTATAGATATAAAAAGTAGACTCATGTCTAGATGTGACATATATTTTTGGGTATTTTTATTCCAAATAAATTATTAAATATGAATTTTCTATTATAATTTTTCCAGAATTAAAAAAACTCCTGTGCTTGACCACCTTAACTAATTGGAAACTTTTAAAAAAAAAATATTATACTAGGAAAAGCATAGAATTTGATACAACTTTTGGATTTCAAAAATATTAGATAGTTTGAAAGTTATAGCTATTTTTAAATTAGTATGTTAATCAACAGTTTATAGACATCTTCATTAAAAGTTAACTAATAAATACTTGTCAAACTCAGAATTCAACACTGATTATATTGATGGAATCTTAAGAGTGTTATCAAAAAACCCTTTTCGTCTCATTGAAATTTGATGAAAAAAATATTGTTAAATGGATACTCAAAGTCTGAATGTCAGTGAAACCTATCTCAAATACATTTTTTGAGTTGACCAAAGAGGTTTGATAAATACCAAGCCTAATTGGGTACTCGATACTAGATTGGGTACTTAGTCTAAAATCTAGTACCCAAAATTGGTGGCCAATTTTTTTTCAACAATTGATTGCCCAAATTTTGGAGGGAAATCAAAAGTTGGGAGGTGTGGGCAATCAATAATCATTATTATTATTGACTATTATTATTATATATAGTAATATTATATTATTATTATTAAATATAATATATTAATATATATGATTATTATTATATATATATAGTAATATTATATGATTAATAATAATAATATTAAATGTAATATAGTAATATATTATTATTATACAATATAGCAATGTATTATTATTATTATCAAAATAATGTAGTTGAATTCATCGAAAGGGGTCATAGGTTATCCTATGACCCCTTTCGACCAATTCAAAAAAATCAAATTGGTCCCTAAGGGTCTTAGGACCCATAGGGACATATGTTGTCATGAAATACATCGAAAGGGGTCATAAGTTATCCTATGACCCCTTTCAACCCATTCGATCAAATCAAAGAGGTCCCTAGGGGTCTTAGGACCCCTAAGGACATATTTTCATGAAATGTGTCAAAAGGGGTCATAGGTCATCTTATGACCCCTTTCAACACATTCAATCAAATCAAATAGGTCCTTAGGGGTCCTAGGACCCCTACAGACATATGTTGTCATGAAATGCATCGAAAGGGGTCATAGGTTATCCTATGACCTCTTTCAACCCATTCAAACTAACGAAATGGGTCCCTAAGAGTCCTAGAACCCCTAGGGACATATGTTGTCATGAAATGTGTTGAAAGGGTTCATAGGTTATCCTATGACCACTTTTAACCCTTTCAATCAAATCAAATAAGTCCCTAGGGGTCCTAGGACTCCTAGTGACATATGTTGTCATGAAATGCATTGAAAGGGGTCATATGTTATCCTATGACCCCTTTTGACTCATTCAAACAAACCAAATAGGTCCCTAGGGGTCGTAGGATCCCTAGGGACATATGTTATCATGAAATGCATCGAAAGGGGTCATAGGTTATCCTATGACCCCTTTTAACCCATTAAAATAAACCAAATAGGTCCCTAGGGGTCTTAAGACCCCTAGGGACATTTTTCGTCATGAAATACATTGAAAGGGATCATAGGTTATCCTATCAACCCTTTCAACTCATTTGATCAAATCAAATAGGTCCCTAGGGGTCCTCGGACCCCTAGGGACATATGTTTTCATGGAATGCATTAAAAGGGGGTCACAAGTTATCTGATAACCCCTTTCAACCCATTTGATCAAATCAAATAGGTCCCTAGGGGTCATAGGACCCCAAGGGACATATGTTGTCATGAAATGTGATGAAAGGGATCATAGGTTATCATATGACCCCTTTCAACCCATTCGATCAAATCAAATATGTCCCTAAGAGTCCTAGGACTCCAAGTTACATATGTTATCATGAAGTGCATAGAAAGGAGTCATAGGTTATTCTATGACCCCTTTTGACCCATTTGAACAAACCTAATAGTTCCTTAGGGGTCCTAGGATGCCTAGGGACACATGTTGTCATGAAATGCAGGGAAAGGTGTCATAGGTTATCCTATCACCACTTTTGACCCATTCAATCAAATCAAATAGGTCCCTATGGGTCCTAGGACCCCTAGGGACATATGTTGTCATGAAATATGTCGAAAGGGGTCATAGGTTATCCTATGACCCCTTTCAACCCATTCAAACAAACCAAATAGGTCCCTATTGGTCCTAGGACCACTACAAACATATGTTATCATGAAATGTGTCAAAAGGGGTCATAGGTTATCCTATAAGTCCTTTTAATGCATTTAATAAAATCAAATAGGTCCATGTTGTCATGAAATGCATCAAAAGTAGTCATAGGTTATCTAATGACCCCTTTCCACTCATTCAATCAAATCAAATAGGTCTCTAGTGGACCTAGAACCCCTAGGGATTTATGATGTCATGAGATACATCAAAAGGGGTCATAGGTTATCCTATGACTCCTTTTGACCGATTCAATCAAATCAAGTAGGTTCCTAGGGGTCCTAGGGTCATATGTTGTCATGAAATGCATTGAAAGGGTCATAGGTTATCTTATGACCCCCTCCCACCGATTCGATCAAATCAAATAGGTCCCTAGGGGACCTAGGACCCCTAGGGACATAAGATGTGATGAAATGCATTGAAAGGGGTAATAGGTTACCTTGTAACCCTTTCAATCAAATCAAATAGGTGCCTAGGGGTCTTAGGACCCCAAGGGACATATGTTGTCATGAAATGCATCAAAAGGGGTCATACATTATCCTATGACCCCTTTCGACTGATTTAAACAAACCAAACAGCTCCTTAGGGGTCCTAGGACCCCTAGGGACATATATTGTCATGAAATGCATCAAAAGGGGTCATAGGTTAGCATATGACCCCTTTTGACTCATTTGATCAAATTAAATAGGTCCCTAGGGGTCCTAGGACCATGAGGGACATATGTTGTCATGAAATTCATCGAAAGGGGTGATAGGTTATCCTATGACCCCTTTCAACCCATTCGAACAAACCAAATAGATAAGGCCCCTAGGGACATATGTTGTCATTAAATGCATCAAAATGGGTCATAGGATATCAACCCATTCAATCAAATCAAATAGGTCTCTAGGGGTCTTAGGACCCCTTGGGACATATGTTGTCATGAAATGTGTTGAAAGGGGTCGTATGTTATCTTAGGACCCCTTTTGACTTATTTGACCCATCAGAAAACTTTACCGTCATTTGTCATTGCCTTTATTTTGCTGCATAGGAGAACCACTAGAAAATCCAATAATTTTAGTGGATGTCACACCTTACATAACCCTTATGGACTTAATAAATAATATTTTTTGCACTAAACAAGATCATTTATTGCTCTATATTTTTAAAGGTAAAATTTTCAATTATAGATGGATTACTCTAGCCTATGACCCCATAACTATATTATAATAATAATAATACATTACTATATTTATATAATAATATATGATTATATAATAATTATAATATATGAATATATAGTAAATATGATAATAATAATAATTTATGACTATTAAATATAATAATTATTATACTATATGATTGTATAATAATAATAATCATATATATTACTATATTATATTCAATAATAATAATGATTATATGTATTACTATATTATATTTAATAAAATAGTAATATGTAATAATATACAGTTTTGTTCACATTACCCACACTTGCCAAATTTTGACTTCCCTCCAAAATTCGAACAACCATTTTAGGCATCCAATATTAAATCAAGTATCCAATTTTGAATTGGATAGACGATATGAGATCAAGCACCCAAAATATTGGCATAATTTTTTCAAAATATTCTCTATTACTGTAGACCCGAAAATCATTTTTTTTTGGGGCCAGTTTCATGGGTGGAGAAAAATGATTTCTTGGGGCCCATACGATCAAAAAAGTTGCTATAATGTATGATCAGGTGTCTGATGTTGTTGTCTAAATGGGAAGCAGTAGATGTCAAAAGGCAAAATGCAAAAGGAAGGTATTGATTGAAGACATTGCAACATATAGGGAAAGGGATAGGTAAATCACCAAAGAAAGAGACAAAGTATGTTAAATGTGAATCAAGTTGATGATGTATTGATTGAAGGTGAAATCATAGAGTTAGATAATGAATATGTATCTTAGGGGAATGAAAATGTACCAATTGATAATAATAATGTCGATATTTAAAATTTGGAGAATGAAAATTTACCAGTTCATAATGTAAATTCCATGATTGACAATATCAAAAATTAAAATGGATAGGAACGTTACATATCTCCTAATTATAATTGACATGAAGGTCCTAGAACACCAAAATGGATAATTGAAATTGATGAAATAATTATTACCAATTTGGAAGGACACAAATCACAAAGAGCCATTCGGTTATGGGCTTTAAGACTCTATAAGATGTTTTTTAACAACAAGAAAATGGTGGAGAAATGACAACCTTTTATGCACTTATTAAAGATGCAAAAGATGATACCTATGCTTTCCAAATTGAAGATTCATGTCAATAAAAAAATAGAAAGTGATGAAGGGCCAACACCACCCTTACAAACTCACAACCAAAATCACAACAAGATGGAGACAAAGAGATGACAAAAATGCTTCATAAAGCATCCATTAATACTTGCAATTCATTACCATATTCTCCAAATAGAAAAAATCCAAACTCTTATAATATAAGAGAGATTCTTCACTAAGAACTTCCAACTAGAAGAGCTTACAAAAAAAAAAAGCTTGTTTGTTACACCTTGAGAGCTTCTTCTTACAAGAGATTACATTCGAAAAGCTTGATTACAAATGAACATAAGCCTTCCTTAAATAGGCACTTACCACCCAATACATGATTTATCCACAACATTCTAGAATATCCACAACCTTCTAGAATTTCACTTACAACCTTCTACAATATCTACAACTTTCTAGAATTTTCACCTAAATACAACTAAGCACCACCATGTGGCCCAATTAGAAAATTACATTTATTTTGTGGATCACAAAAAATATTAAATGCATGATTTAAGGAACTTTCCACAAACTTCTAAGAGGCCACCTACACACCTCGATTAATGGAATGACAACTATTTTTCTTATTTTTCTATTTACGCCACCTATGCACCTTGAAAATAGAAATCCCTCCTTTCTCCTTTTTTCCTATTTTTCTATTTTTTATTATTTTCTTTCTATTTTTTTTACTTTCTCTCTCCTCCACAATTTTTTATTTTTTTATTTTAATTTTTTCATGAAAGATGCTCCTGCATCAAACTCCCCTGGTAGATGGAAAAGTGTGTCACACACTTTGACGCCAAAAGAAAGATATACATCCATCTTCATCTTCACCACAAGCTTCCACCTCAATAGGGACAAGAAAACCAACATGCAAATCTTCCACATTTTTTCTGATGCATGATGCTCCTGCATCCAACTCCCATGGTAGGAAAAATTTTGTGAATATGGATTTACAAAATGAAGTAGTCACTGTTGACATTTTTTTATTTTTTTTCTTCCTCCAACACATAGCTGGAACAAGTACCTGGTGCTGATATATTTCCTTCTTTCTTCTTTTCCAACACCTAGTTGGAACAACTGTTTGCTGCTGAAAATGTTCCTTCCTCCAACACATAGCTGGAACAAGTATCCGGTGCTGATATATTTCCTTCTTTCTTCTTTTCCAACACCTAGCTGGAACAATTGTTTGCTACTGAAAATGTTCCTTCGCAATGAAATCTATCCAAGTATAACTCTCATCCTCATCCAATCTTGTTGAATTAATCACACATGTAATAAACCAAGAAACACCATACTAATCTTTCTTTGCGTGCCACACATGACTAACAAGATCCTCATGCAAACCATCATCAATATCTTTCAAACTCATCTCCTTCTTGAATCCATATCTGGTGATAACCACTCTTGAGATCTATCTTTGTGAAGTACTGAGCTCCACTCAAGTAGTCCATAAGATCATCCATTCTTGGCAAAGGAAACCGATATTTGATGGTTATCCTATTTATAGCTTGAGAGTCTATACACATCCTCCACTCTCCATCCTTCTTTGGTGCCAATACTGCAGGTACTGCACATGGACTCAGGCTCTCCGAATCAAGCCCTTCCTCAATAGCTCCTAAGCCTATCTATTTAGCTCCTCTGTTTCAGTAGGAGTCATCCTATGAGTATCCTTGTTAGGAAAACTAGCTCCTAGAATTAGATCTATTTGATGACTGATTTGCTTTACTAGTGGCAATCCTTCTAGAACATTATTAGAGATAATATCTCCAAACTCACCTAGTAAATCTGAAACTTCAAGTGGTATTTCACTACTACCTTCTTTATCTTTCCTAGGAATCAAAGCATAGCACATACGCTAATGTTTCATTCCATCTAAAAACTTTCTTCCATCAACAAGACAAATCCTAGCACTGCTACATTCCTTTTCACCTTCCTTTTTCATGGGCTTCAGTTTGTGGCGAACTCCATCCTTTGTTAGAGAGTATGTGTTTGCATGACCATCATGTACTGCATTTCTATCAAAATACCATGGTCTACCCAACAATAGATGGAAAACATCTATTGGAATAACATCACAGAGAACTTCATCATGGTAACTCCCAATTTTGAATTTTAGGAGACATTGTTCACTTACTAGGACCTTATGATCATCTTTCACCCAAGCAATCTGATAGGGCTAGGGATGTTTCTCCCACTTGAGCTTCAACTTAGAGACCATCTCCTCTAACACCAAGTTGTTAGTGCTACCACCATCAATGATCACATCACAACATTTTTCCTCACATTTGCACCTGGTACGAAACAAACTCCTCCTTTGTCCTGGTTCAATCTCACCACTTAATAGGACCTTTTCATTTACCAAGGTCTCTCCTCTTTCTGCATCCTCTGAATGTGATGACTATGCATCCTCATCCATATGAGTAACCCTAGCTTGACCCTCAGCTCTCCTATCTTTCTGTCCTTGTCGTTGAGGGCATTCAAAGGCAAGATGACCTTCTTGATTGCAATGGAAATAGGTACCACAAAAGCTTCCTCTTCCTTGTCCACATCCTCTACCTCTTCCTCTCTAATTTCCAAAGTCCCTATCATGGGAGTGGTTGAAACCCTCATTCCTTTGATTCCTGCTAGTACCCACATCTTCATTTTTTTTTTGGGTTTCATTTCGACCTCCAGATGACCTACTACTTCCCCTTCCTCCTTGACCATGCCATCTTTGTCTCCCTTCAAACCTCTTATTTAGCTTCTCTTCAACTCGTAGGGAAAACTGGTATGCCTCTTCAATGTTGGTCATTCTTACCAGACTTAATTCCTCCTGGATGCTAGGTTGCAACCTAGTGATATAATGAGCAACCTTCTCCTTATTTGCTTCTGCATGCCCTGCTCTAATCAAAAGTCGATAAAACTCCTTTGTATATTCTTGGACTGATCTTCCTGTTTGCTTTAGCCCATGCATCTTCTTAAACAAATCAAGCTCGTAGTCCATAGGAATCAACCGCTTCTTTAATTTGTCCATCATGCGATCCCACCTTGTGATCTTCTCCTTTCCTCTTCTATTTCTTTCCAATTGAACCTCTTGCCACCAGATTTTGGCATGGCCTTTGAGTTTGGCCTTTGCAAACATAACCCTATCTGGGTCTCTGATATCCTCATACTCAAAGTATTCTTCTAGTTCATTGATCCAGTCGATCAACTCATCTGGTTTTAGATTTCCTAAAAATACACCCACATCAATTGTAGGTCTTTTCCCAAATTTAGTAATGGCCCTAAAAAGCCTTTTCTCTGCCTGATTCAGAACTTTCTTGTCAAATTCCCCTTCTGGTCCAATTTCTTCTTCATTCTCTTGCTCTTATTTTGTATCACATGTTTGATACTCCACTATATCTTCTATCTTTTTCACATCCAAGGAATTATCAACATCCCTTTTTTGGGAATGCACTCTTTGTTTCCACAACTCAGCTTCTAATTCATTCACTTGTTTTTGCAAATCAACTAGTAATGCCTCTTGGTTTCTTGCTCTAAATTTAGCAAGTCAAGGGATCCTTAGAATCCATCCAATCACAAAAGTCATCTTCTTCAGAAAGAAATGCCATTATTGTGAAGAAACTTTTTAGTGCTCTCAGTAGCATTGGGAAATATTGTAGGGAGAAGGATAAGAGAGTTGCTTGAAGAGTTATTAAAACCTCTTTGGTTAGTCATCATTTGAGAAAGAGTAGATATATGAGACAAACTTGTATTGACTTAAACCTAGATTGTACTACTTTGAGAAGAGCACTTAGTAGATGAGAGGGAATTGACAATCTTCTTCAAAATAAAATATGTGCTTTTGGTGGAAGACTTCAACATTTTGATAAGAAGCTATCCAATGATGTGAAGCAAAATTTTTTATAGTTTTGGCACTCTAGCTCAAGAGTATCACCCAATACTAAATATGTGTTAAAGTTGAGAATTGGCATGATAGGCCACACACCACATCTTAAACATTATTTGGAGGTAATTCAAACTATGTTGTTCAAAGAATATAGAGAGAGACATCCAAGATTTCATATACCACAAAGAGCTTCTGAATCTTTGAAGCCATTTTATTGTGTGCCACTTAAAATTTGAAATACATGTTGCAAATATCATGTGGAGTTTTCTATGCACCACGAACTATTATGCTCCATCCATTCTACTTTGCATAGTAAAGAAATGTTGGAGAATTGTGGTGCTAGCGGGCTTCCAAAATCATCAAGAGACTTGCTAGATCAATTTTTATGTCATAGAGTTGATGGTTTTTTTTTTAGTAGAAATGTTTGCTTAAATGAGAAGTGTTTAGAATGTGTGGCTTATCCAAGTTTGACACATGTTTCCATGAGGGGTACAAACAAGATCTTGGTAGGACAATAGTAAAAAAATGGTATAGGAAATGGTGAAATACACATTGAAGAGTGGAGGTGAGGCTCTAGATGTGAATTGGTTGCAAAAGAAATCAGTGTGGCTAATTTTATTTTAGATTTCAAGACAAATATTTTCTACAAGAAGGCATGGTCATAGGTCTCAATGGTTGGATCAGAAATTTAGAATGTGTAAGGAGACTTTTCTCATTGGTACTATTATACCAGTTGTTGACTTTGCAAAGAACTACATAATGCAGCTCCAAAATGAGACACAATCTCAGTATTACAACTCTATTTAGATTGCTATTTTTGCCCACATAACATATAGACATGCCCCTAATAGTGTAGAAGATAATCAGAAGATTATTAAAGAGTACCATTTTTACATGAGTGATGATAGATCCCACTCTCATGAGTCTGTGCAACATTATTTCAAGAATTATTTTGATTTTTTACAAGAACATGACATTGCTATGGATATACATATCATTTGGTCAGATAATTACATAGGTCAATTCAAGAATGATTGCATATTTTATTGGTTGTGTAGGATGCACATAGAGAGGGGGATGCCTCATATTTAGAGTTTTTTTGAGTCTGTCCATGGGAAAGGGGAACATGATGGAGTAGGGGTATGTGTGAAGAGAGCTCTAGTTAAGGAGAAATTGAAGATTTTAGGAGAAGAGCTTCTTGATGCTCATAGCATTGTTGATTGGTGTAGTTCAACATTATCATAGGGGAGACTCTTGATTCAGTAGTACATAGGTTCTTTTTTTTGGTTGAGGAAGGGTCCATAGGTGATAGATCAAATTGTGCTACTATTAGAGACTCATCAAAAATAAATTCATTCTAGAGCTTTGATTCTAGTACATGGACCATTTGGACACAACAACTAGCTTGCTTTTGTCCTAGTTGTTTTTAGTGTGATTGGGATCATCGTGAGTTGAATCAATGGGTGGATACATGGGATCCATATTATCTTACTCCATTTTCTATCATACCCTCTATCTAAAATGATGACATGGAAAGTTCACTTGAGCATAACCATCTATCAGATCTTCTTTAGCTAGGACATATCTTTGCATTGGTTGCACCACAAGGAAATGATGAGAAATAAGATTATTGGTCAGCATGTTGTGTAAGATGTAAACAAAAGCTTGCACAACTAATCATAGATGATGATGGATTTACATATCCTACTGGTTCAGTTATTTTTGCTAGAACATGACTATGGACATACATACTTAGAAGGAATATAATTCCTACATTCAAAGACTATCAGAAGCACAAAACAATTCTCATATATTCACAACATATTATAGCAACAAATGTGAAGTTGTTGAAGCATTAAGGAAGACCAAAAGTAAAAGAACTTTTTACTATTACTAATGTTGATCATTAAGCCCTATTGGAGACCCTAAAATAGAGAGAGGACCCTATAGGAACACTCGACTAGGTATATTTACTTCTTATGTTCTTTTGTTCATAATGATTTGGTGAACTGATGATTATCTTGTTTAATATAATTATTTACTAATTTTTTTTAACATATTGAAATTTAAGAACATCATGAAGAGTATCCATGCATGAAGATAAAAAACTAAATAAGGAATAGGATGAAGAAAAATCTATTCTATTTTTGACACTATGATTTTTGACACTACTATTTTTGAAACTACAATTTTTGGTAGTTGTGTATTGATGCAATAATGACCAATACCAAAATCTTGAGGGAGGTAAAAATTAATGTTTTTAATTAATAATAACCCTATTGACATCCTTTTTCTATCTGTGGAGAGCCTCCATCATTCGCAGCCACCCCACACCAAAGAGTCTCCAAGGTGCTCTAAGTGTTTTGTGAGGTCGATCTTCCAAGGGTCGTAGCTCGAAGCTCTTGGGAGCTATTGATTAAATGTTAAATGCTACAAGATAGTCATGCAAAGGCCTACAATAACATATCTCATTCTAAGAGATCACATTCCATTTGGATTCAACACAATGAACTCACTTGATGCCAAAACTTGCAACGTGCCTAGGTTCATAGGTGAATCACTATGTAACTTTGAAAATATTGATCTTGGCATCAAATTGTTAGTGCCAATAGCATTGGATGGGCAGGTGAACCCTATTAACACCCTTGTTCTATCCATAGAGAGCCTCCATCATTCACAGGCACCTCATACCAAAGAGTCTCCAAGGCGCTCTAAGTGCTTTTCGAGGTTGATCTTCTAAGGGTCGTAACTCAGAGCTCATGGGAGATATTGGTGAAACATCAAATGCTAGATGACGGTCATGCCAAGGCATATAATAACTTATCTCATTTTTGAAAGATTACATTACGTTTGGATTTTACACAATGATCTCACTTGATGCCAAAACTCATAGTGTGCATTAGTTCATACGTGCATCACTAAGTAACTTTAAAACCATTGATCTTGCTATCAAATCATTAGCACTATTAACTCTAGATAGGAGGGTTAACCCTAGTAACACCCTTTTTCTAACTGTGGATGGCCTTTATCATTCACGACCACCTTGTATGGAAGAGTCTTCAAGGTGCTCTAAGTGTGTTTTGAGGTCAATCTTCTGAGGGTCATAACTCAGAGCTCGTCAGAGTTATCAATGAAACATTGAATGCTACTAGATGGTCATGCTAAGGCCTACAATAACCGATCTCATTTATGAGAGATCACATTCCATTTGGATTCAGAACAATGTTCTCACTTGATGCCAAAACTCGTAGTGTGCCTCAGTTCATTGTTGCATCACTGTGTAACATTGAAACTGATGATCTTGGCATCAAATCATCAATACCATTAACTCTTGATGGGTGGGTGAACCCTAGTGACATTGCTGTTTCATCCTTAGAGAGCCTCCATGATTTGTGGCCACTCCATATCAAAGAGTCTCCAAGGTGCTTTAAGTGCATTTGGAGGTCAATCTTTGAAGGGTCATAACTTGGAGCTTGTGGAAGCTATTGGTAAAATAGAAAATGCTACAGAATGGTCATGTTGATGCCTACAATAACCTATCTCATTTCTATGACATCACAATCTATTTGGATTTGGCACAACGATATCACTCAATGCCAAAACTTGCAGTGTGCCTTAGTTCATTAGTGCATCATTGCATAAATTTAAAACTGTTGATCATGGCATTGAATCATTAGTGCCATTAGCTCTTGATTGGGCAGGTGAACCCTAGTGAGACCCTTGTTCTAGTCATGGAGAGCTTTCATCATTTGTGGCCACCCTATACTGAAGAGTCTCAAAGGTGCTCTAAGTGTGTTTGGGTGGGTGAATCATAGTGACATCTTAACAAATTGCAGAGGTCATTTCAAATTAAACATTGCATTAAAATTTAATAATAAAAGTTGTTAAAATGTTCTTCATTTTTTTTTTTTGAATCAAATATAAAAAATATGATCAAAATGAATGATATTCCATAAACATGAACAATAGACATGATCCATGATAAATTAAACAATATTGTACTAAATTAATATGTATATCATTGTGCACATAAATGATAAAAATATATATCAAAATACATGTATCCATAGACAAATTACACAAATATATATATCAAATTTCATGTATCTATAGATAAATTACACAAATATATATAAAAATACATAGATCCATATAGAAAATGTGGCTGATCATGCCATTGAGATGTGTATAATATCAATATTTCTGTATAGAATATGGCATATGTCATCTCAAAATGTCTCATGATGCATCCTATGACAACTATACTATCCTATGCTGTTGGTGGATGATCAAAATGTAGCCTCTTCATTGTACTAGGTGGATCAGAGGCCGCCTACATAAACAAAAAAGGAAAACCCAAAGTTAGACTACTAAATTTACATGATTCTATGTATCTAACATTGAATTACTCAAATGTGTATTGATTCTTTTTTTAATAAATATTTATATTATTAAACTTTCATCATAAATATGTCTCTTGTCCACCTCTTGCACTGGTTAGAAGTCCTCTGATATGTCATTGATAATGCTTGAACCTTGTTGATTGTGGCTTTTATATGTTCAATTATGTTTGTTAGATGAATCAACAACTTAAACTATAACATTATAATTCATATCATACTAAAATTATAACATATAATCAAGAATTCAAACTACAACTTACCTCTATTGACTCCTCCTTTGGATATAATTGTTGTGTGAGAAAAGATACAAAACTTTGATGTCTAAACTTTTGTGCTCTATGTGTTTCCTATGAGATACAAAAGACTAGTTGTTAATATCAAAAAAATCACTTTTGATTTTTTTTTATGAAAATAAGGAAAATAACAAATAAATGACACTTATAGATATGATGGGGCTCTCACTGTGAATGGAAATTCTAGAGGGTCTACAATGCTGAATCTACCTGGAGTCATCACTAGTAGCCACACCCTGTACAATAAAAAATATAATTAAATTTTATTACCACAAATACTTAACAAGAATGCATCGATATTTAATCACTTTAATAGCACCTAATTATCTTTCCCTTGTTAATGGGTTTTGCCTCACCCCTTGCACTCTGCCCCCCACTGATAGGTGATATCTGCAAGAGAAAAGAAAGATTAGAAACCATATATGCTCCAAAATCAAATAGAAAAATAATGAGAACACAACAAAATGTACCATAGATGTCTTAAGGCCAAATGAAATATCTAAGAGAGTAACATTACCAACCCATCTAAGCTCCTCACCAGTCATTAACTAAACATAAATAAAGATCACATACATGTATAAGTATGTATGGGTTAAAATTACTCTATTATAAATATTAACTTTAAATCACATATTTCATAACAAAAAAATATATACACATATCAACATAGAAGGATTCTACGCCTTTGCATGCTCCTCCTCTCTCACATTAGGGTGTGTAGCCTTTGTACATGCATCTACTATATCCTCCTCCTCAAATAAAAATTGATACTAAGAAATATCACCTATGTGACCCAAACAAATATTCTTGCATGTTATGCAAGTATGGGGCACACAAACATGTGATGATCTCACTAATGATGAACTTGCGCCAACATCATCAACATGGGGAGGCAACGTTGATCTAGCCTGGGACATCAATATGCTACTCAATTTATGGATGGCTCTAATATTCTGAGAGCTAGCCTCTACATTGATATTAGGATGTTTCACTAGAGGATGGGGGGAGACATTAGTAGGGGGACAAAAGTGCCAACTTTCTTCTACTAGGCAAAGGGTCTACTCTAAGGAGCTCCTCCTCCTACACCCATGTTGATCCTCATGCTCCAATAGTTGACCTTGAGGTGCAATAGAAATTTGGCATTAAATTTGTTAATGAAATAGAATGACACCTCTAAATTTTTGTGTGGAGGGTTGTCAAAAACCATCCACCAATGATCCTAAAAATTGGCATGCATAGCCTCATTTTTGCACCATTTAATTCATAATTTGGGCTTTGTGAAATCTACTAGTTTACTAGTTTTTGGGTCCACAAAAAGGCTAACTATATCATCTTTAGTTATATTTAGGGTCACAACCTCATTATAGTCCAACCCATCATCAAACATGACATGCATTTTCTCATGCTAGTGAAGAGCAACATTTTGTTCATTAATAAGTGTTTCAATATTATCCACTGTGGTTTTTAACATGGATAACATGGGAGCCAATGCAGGTATATTGTTATATGTGGTTTGTAAAACTCTCACTTTGGTGAGATTTTCAAATATCAAATCTTCAATTCAAGGAGGGTTTTGAGGGGGTAGGAGATCATTTGGTGGAGGGTTATGTAGAACATTGTTTCTTGGCTGAGTATAATCATTTGGGTCAGCCATACCTATTAATTTGAAAAACATAATTTCTATTAAAAAACCTAAATTTCAACAAATTCTATTTTAAAAACCTATTTTAAAAAAATTATATTTAAAATAACTAATTTGTATTAATATTCGTTGAAATCATAAAAAATTACAAAAAAAACCTATATCCGATACCCATTCTAAAAATTGATACTCAAAATAGAGCACAAGCAAGAAAACCCAAAAACTTAATTCAAAAATCACTCTCAAGTTTTTTTTTAAATCTATGTTGCAAGTTTCAGGTATCTAATTTCATATCAGATTCCTGATATGATATTAGATACCAAATATTATATTGAGTACCTAATAACTAATTAGATACTTGAAAATGCTTGGCCTAAACTTTTTAGCCTTGGTTTCAGGATGGGTGAAAAAAAGTCAGAGTGAATTTTGAAATGCTTTTAGAAATTTTCAAACTTCACTTCTTTCACATTGCCACTTTTTGGCACATCATGATCCTGCACATACCCTGAAAATGATAAAGAGATGACAGATGAAGATAAAAGATTACTCAACACATGACTATAAGAAACAAACATTGAGATCCACCAACTATCACTACATTAGGTAGATATGATAAATCATCTTAATGATGCAAATCAAGAAGTTGTCAATCTAAGGATAGAAAAATCATATACTCAAGAATGATCTTAGAGAAGAAAAGAAAACCAATGAAAGAATGATGGGATCACAAGAAAGCATGAATCAGTTGATTGAACTATCTCAAAAAAGATAGAAATGAAAAAAAGGATTGGGTTACATTGAACATGAATAATTATCATAGAAAGGAGCTCAAACAAACAAAAGGCTTACATGCAACAACTATGGAAATATAGGACACTCATCAAAAAAATGTTGGAGTAATGAAAAGTCAAAACTCAATGAAAGTTACAATAGTTGCAATAAGCCTTGACATAGAGAAAGTTAATGTAAAGACAAACCAAAGTTTGAAGGAAAATGCTTTACATGTAACAAGAAAGGCCATAAATCCTTTGAATGCAAAAAAAAGCAATGGAACATTGGACCAAGTCCAAGAGCATTTATTTGTTTGGATTAAAAGACATGGTACAAATGTTATCTATGTGGAGAATATGGACACATTGGAGTAAACTATGTAAGGACTCACTTTAGGAAAAGGAATCCTACCAATAGATGCTATGTGTGCAAAGAACTTGGTCATTTGGAAAGATAATTCATGAATCAAGCTACTATAAATACTAATGAAGAAAATAAAGGCAAGAATAAGATTGACAAGATCAAAACTCAAAGGAATCAACAATGGGTAAGGAAATCTCTAAAAAGCTCAAGTCAAAACTCTAAAGTTGTTCAACCACCTATAAGTAAGCATAGAAGGGGACCACTAGAGCTATGAATAAAAAATAAAATCCTACATTAGTTCTAGACAAATAAGAAAGAAAGTCCAAATCAACATATTAGATGCACTGGTACAATTGGAAGAATCATGTTTTAACCAAGTCAATTCTTAGTTATAAATGAGTTGTCAGATACCACTGAGTTATTCTTTAGGCATAATTGTGTAAGGTCAAACTCTATGACTCAACTGAGTCATATGAATTGACCAAGCAAAATCAGGTTGGCAGCTAGTTCTAATTGAAATTTAGGATGCATTCTAGTTTTAAGATCTAACTGAGTTTGTTTTACCTACCATAGTACAAAGAGCTTATGAGGCCCTAAAAGTTGAAATTTTAATAAAAGGAAAAATCAAGGGTTTATTGTTTCACCATGAGTTCAAAGATCAAATAGTGCAAAGCATTCTTTGAGCCCCCCTGAGTGATCTAAGAGAGAATTCATTATCAAGCTAAGTTGTAGGCAAGTCTATTGATTATCAAAGAGTTCTTCATTAACCAAGCATTAATAGGGCAGCTTCATCAAGCATGAAAATGAGAAAGGGTTTTGAAATAATGGTCCAGAATATAATTTGCAAAGTACCAAAATTCAATTTGTACCGTATAATTGCTAAAGAGAAGGATCCCAAAGGAGCACACCTAATCATCTCTCTAAAGGTACTTCTAATTCATGATGTAAGGAATTTTTACCACTATTCAATTCAAGAATTAGGTAATTTTGATCTAGACCATGTTGACAATTGGATAATGAAGATTTCTAATTGTTGCCATTTATGGCAACACATGATGTACATGCTTGTAGAAAAATCTAGAAATAAAGATACTTGGCTTTTGGCACCCAAAAAATTGTCTAAGTATGAAATTGGTTTGTAATAGTGTATTGTTTTGTATGCAACGTGTTACTAATGTTATATTATGATTAGAGAAGTTAGATGGAGATAGTATACATCTTGATGATGATGTTTAAATCCTCAGAAATTAGTATGGACTATACAAAAAAGAGATATTCATATCTTACCAGTGATAACAATAGAATTAAAGGTAAAGGAATTATTTTGTTTACAAAATAATTACTAGATCAATAGGGGCTGACATCCTAGATGTTTACTCTAAGTTGGAAAAGTATATTACGATCTTAGTCAACCTAGTAGTAATTTGTTAAAAGGCATGGTATTTATGCAAAGGACATCTTGTGAATTCAAATGTGGTGTGGTAGTGTACATTTTGTATTATATGCAAACTTTTGTGAAAGCAATATATGTGAAGTTTTAAGAAGCTATTTTTGTGATCCAAGATCAAGCCGCGGTTTCAGAGATTAGTCAAGAAAGATTTTACAACACCTATATACCAGAAGTCCAATTTTTTTTTTGGGCAATGAGCTCTTCTTGTAATTAGAAATGCATGTTTGGGTAGTGAGGTCTTCTTGCATCTAGTATACTACAACCCTCAATAGGGTTGGAATCTCCTGACAAGGATTCAAAGTCTCCTAATAGGGACTCTCTATATTGAATTTTCTCATTGACTCTTATTAGGGCCCATCCTCTAACAAGGAACATATATATCACTATATTATCTAGTGGATATCATCCCCACTAGGGTTTTCCCTTGGCCAGTGTTTCCCTAGTTAACAAAATATGGTGTTATGAGTTATCTTTGTGCATAGTTACTATTATTGTTCAAAATTACTTGTTCACTTTTTTATATATGGTTCAAAGTAATAAATAATATCCAGCTGGAGACTAAATTTTGTAAATTATTGATTCAACCCCCCCAATAATTCCTATTTCTAACAATTGGTATTAGAGTATAGTTACTCAAAAGAGGCTTAACAGCTTGAGTAAGATCCTTATGGATATGGAACAATTGATGAAGAACCTTGATGAGTCTAAAAAATGCCTTTATTTTGTTATGTTTAAGATACTTTATGATACTCTATTCATCCTTGTTTTAACACTTATAAGCTTATGTTTGATAAACCTTTGATGATTTATGGGGTAGAAAAACTATGTCATCCTTTGCCTAAATTATATCTAATATGCAGTATTTCATATAAATATCCAAATGTGCATTCTTATGCTTGAATTTAGTTTGATGGATGTTTATTTGCAAACATGTTTTATATCACAACTAACCTGATGATAAGGATTAAAGGATGAGCGGAAGAATCCAGAAGTTGGTTGCCGACAGCATTCAAGGAGAAACGAGCATCAAGGAACAACCATTCCAGGAAACATGGCAGCGAATAAGGAGGAGTTTTTACGAGCCATTACCTTCTCTACATTTATGTTGTAACAAGTGGATGATGTGACTTCATTGCTCCCTCCTCAATTCTATTATCCTTCCTTTCCGCTTTCAGTTGTTCTCCTATATTCTCTCCTGCGGACTTAACTTAGGATAGTTACTTTTCTATTATGTAATAAAGAGTAGATTCCCTATATATGTCGAGATCGACTCCTGTGTGTGAATTTTTTTAGTTTTCAGTTTTTGGTTTTGATAAGTTTTATCGAGTAAGAAGAAAACACTGATTCACAGTTTGTTGCAGTTGTGTTTTACAATTCTGAATTATGTAATGACTGATTAATAAAATGAATTAGTTCTCTTTAGTTTCTATCTTGTGTTGGTAGATTAGAGAAGCCAACCAAGGGGGCCCACTTGGAAGGTGGATTAGATTAGAATATAATAGATTCATTTTACTAAGAATTAGCAGTATTTTAAATAAGACATAGCTAGTTAATTCCTTCCTGTAGCATCACACTTCATGAACGTTCCTGTAGCATCTGCGAGAACAGTCTAACGGATGAGTCAAGATGGAATATTTGTTATCTTGTTATTGCATTTTCAACATTCACAGATTCAGTAGTTTCCTTTCTACAGCAGTAGTGTAGTTTCCTTCCTTTGCATTTTTACTTTCCTGTAGCACAAGCATAATGACTCATTAAGGTACCTAATGCACATACTGTGCCGACCATTTCAAGTATACGTCCCTGGGTTGACAATCTAAATGCACCTCATGGTAGAGGAAAAGTAGTCCTTATCTTGAATAGATTATTCCTAAGCTAGGCCTAGCATATGACTATGGAACACCTATTGTGAGGCGGTTCATTTTTGGTGCTATTGCTAGGGATGGTGTCAAGCTAGGAGCATTTTTGAGTCATAGGTTTTAGATTAAGTTATTTTTACTAGTGTGAAAATTTTAGTTGCATGCATCAAAGAGGAAGATGACGAGATGAATATGGCAGATTTCTTCCACAAGGATCTGTTAATTTGAATGAAGAAGTTGAAGAAGAAGTTGAGTTGTCCTTTGAAGATGCAAGTCCTATTTTCCCCACAATATCATCATCAAGAGCTGAATCCCTAGATATATCTGGTCTCTAGCCCTTCACTGAAATATTGACCAATTTTCTTGATAACACTACCTTGAATCCACCAGTTGTTAATCAGTCAGTGCCTAGCCTTCCTTTTCAGCAGCAACCTCATAATCCAGTTCCACCAGTCATGGCGCAACCCACTTTTCCATTTCCACTTCCAAGTCTCATAACCAATGCCAATCTCAAGAATATACCTCCCACTGCTCTTTCGAAGTTCTATGGCCTTGCAATTGAAGACCCCGATACCTTCTTGTTTGAGTTTGACATCCTTTGTCATAGTTTCGACTACAACACTGATGCCCATAAGCTTAAATTATTTCCAGCCACATTGAAAGAATCAACTTTACGATGGTTCATGGGCTTAGGAGCCAATGCAGCTGTAAATTGGGATGAAATGCAAGCCTTGTTTTTGGAAAAATATAAAGAATATTACAAAGCATTTGGCACAAGAGGAGATGATATCTTTAGGATATCACAGAAGGAGGAAGAGACATTAGAAGACTATGTTTCTCAATTTTTATATACACTACAAAGGAATCCTTAGCACACATTGTCTGAAGATTCCCAAAAACTAGTCTTTCTAAGAGGAGTGAATGAAGACTGTTTGGAAGCATTAGACCTAATGGCCGGTGGAGATGTATATCAAGCTCAATGGGATGACCTCAAAAAGATATGTCAGAACTACTCAAGGTCAACCATGAAGAAAGGTCAAGGACCTCGTTCTACGGTTACAAAAGGAATTAGTCAAGGCATTTCAAAACTTGAAATATCCAATTTGTTGTCAGATTTCAAACCAGACATCAGTAATGATGTCGCTACATAGTTGGATACAATGACTGCAAAGAAGAAGCAAGTAGAGGCTGAGTTACAACTAGCTGAGTACTATCCTCATTGCCAAAAGCAAAAGAAAGATTGCCACTATAAATTGGTTGCAAGCATGTAGAACCAACATCTTCCAACTGAATATGTAAAGATAGATGGGGATGATGAGCAAGTATTCTTTGTTGCTCAATTCCGACCATGGGCTCAACGTCAAGGTATGCCTCAAGACCCCTTGCAAAATTCAAATTTATATGGTAATCAATGGCAAAACCACAATACACAAGGTCCTCCACAAAACCAACTCAATTGGAATAATGCTGGGCAAAATAACCCACAACAGTCTCAATGGTCTCAAAATTTCCAACAACCTTGGCCTAACCAGCAGAATAACCAATGGTCCCAGAACCAGCAGAGCCAATGGAAACCACCCCAAGGGAATTGGAAATCTCCAAACCAAGGGAATTGGAAATCTATAAACCAATGGAAGGGATCTAACCAATGGCCTAACCAAAATACTGGTGTTCCAAAATTACCCCCTCCAGCTCAACAACCTGCTTTAATACCACCACCTGCAAATAGTGGACCTCAAAGGAAAACACAACTACCTACACAGACTCAACCAAATCCAAATTGAAAACCATTGTAGCCCATGTATAGTACTAATACCCAGTAGTACCCTGCTTATGCCCTAGATGTCGCAGATATACATTTGAGATCTGGAACGACCTTACGAGCACCAAGGCCACCTCTTATAACTGAAGTATGAAACTCTCCTACAGCATCAAAACCTTTGGTTGATGAACCTATTGACCCAAATAATGTTACCATACCAATACCAGACCAACCAGTAGTAGAGCCTCCTTTTCCAGACCAACTAATACAAAAGGAACAAAGCAAAGAACAACCCTTTGACATTGTTAACCAATTGAAGAATATGCATGTCCGAATACCTTTGTTTCAAGCTATTAAGGGCATTCCTACTTATGGAAAATCTATAAGGGAAGCTTTTCTAAAGAAACTTGGAAGGAAGAAGAAGTGTCCTACCACAGTTCATGTTGTTGGACATTTAGCTGATATCATGTTAGGCAAACTAATTACACCAAAATATTTTGACCCAGGGAGTCCAATAGTAAGTGTCAGCATCAATGGTCAATTTTTTAAAAATGCCTTAATAGATTTGGGAGCTACTATAAATGTGATGACTAAAGAAACCATGAAGAAGTTACAAATAGAAGGATTAAGGTCCACACCAACTATTCTGCAGCTTGCAGATAGTTCCACTGTCATTCCTGATGGAATGATAGAAAATATTGTTGTGACCTTAGATTCCCTAGAATATCCTATGGATTTCATGATTTTGTCCCCTAAAGTAAACATATCTAGCTATCCTGTCATTCTGGGTAGACCATGGTTGGCCACAGTTGATGCAAACATAAATTGCAGATCAGGGAATATGACCATATCAAATGGCCAAGCAACCAAGCAATTTGATCTATATCCTCCTGCACAACCATTACTAGATTTGAGTACATCTTTTTGGCTAGATTTAGGAGATGAAGAAGAAGAGATAAATTCCATAGTACAACTTATGATGTTACATAGGCAATATTTTCTAAAGTTGCAAGAAGAAGATTCAGTAATCCAGAGCATTCTTACCAACACCTATGTGGTAGGAAAAGATGTGTCTGAAAGTTCTATATTAGAATTGATTACATATGAGGAGTGTGATACAAGTTGTACTTTACTTAAGGAACCTAAAAATCTTTGTTCATTACTTCCCTGTGAAGTAGAAGGAAGCCCAATCTTTGAAATTGCTATGGTAGAATCCACTATTTCTATTGAACTGAGTAAAGGCCATAAATTGTATGTTAACCCCAAATTGACATCCGTACAGATGGAACAATTAAAAGAATTGCTTCAAAAGCATGAGAAGACTTTTTCTTGGGATTATGATGATATGAAAGGATTAAGCCCTACACTGTGTACACATAGGATATACATTAATGAAGGTTGTCTACCACTTCGTCAACCTCAGAGGAGGATAAATCCAAGCCTCATAGAAATAGTCAAAACAGAATTGTAGAAACTGCTTGATGCTGGCTTTATCTATCCTATATCTGATAGTAAATGGGTATCACCGCTAGTTATAGTACCTAAGAAAGGAGGAAAATGGAGAATTTGTGTAGATTATAGGGAGTTGAATAAGGCTACTAAAAAGGATCATTTTCCTTTACCCTTCATAGATCAAGTTTTGGATACACTAGTTGGAAAAAAGTACTTCTCCTTTTTAGATGGATACAGTGGCTATAATCAAATCAGTATTGCTCCTAAAGACCAAGACAAAACTACATTTACCTATCCATGGGGTACTTTTGCATACTCTGTTTTACCATTTGGTCTTTGTAACGCTCCTGCAACATTTCAACGGGCTGTAATTAGTATTTTTGCTGATATATCACATGATTGTATGAAAATCTATATTGATGACTTTACAAAATTTGGAGTTACTTTTGAAGAAGCAATGATAAATCTTGAAAAAGTTTTGGTAAGATGTCAAGAACATAATTTGGCACTAAATAGTGAAAAGTGTTTCATGCTCATGCAAGAGGGTGTGGTACTCGGTCATTTCATATCTATTGCAGGTATACAAGTAGACCCAGCTAAAATTGAGGTAATTCAAACATTACCCATACCCACTAAATTAAAAGATGTTAGATCTTTTCTAGGACATGCTAGATATTATATTAGTAAGAGTCTTCATGGTCCAGAACTGAATTACACAGTGACTGAAAAAGAATTGTTAGTAGTAGTCTATGCTCTAAATAAATTTTGGCATTACATCATAGGTTATCCTATCTATGTTCATACTGATCATGCAGCAATCAAGTATCTCATGAACAAACCTGCTATAACTGGTAGGTTAGCAAGATGGTTACTCTTGTTACAAGAATTTGACATAACCATAGTAGATAAGCCTGGAAAAACAAATGTCATAGTTGATTATTTGTCAAGAATCAATCATCATGATACTGACACTACTCTGGTAGATGATGCATTTTCAGATGAACATTTGTTTCATATTGCTATTAAAGTTCCATGGTATGCAGATATTGCTAACTACATTGTAACTAATAAGACACCAATGCATTTTTTTTTAATAAGGAAAGAAAGCTGCTCATACAGAAAAGCTTCCATTTCTCATGGATAGACAATTTTCTATTCTATACTGGACCTGATCAAGTTATGCGCAGATGTGTAAGAGAAGATAAGACATGATATTTTGCATGCATTTCATAATGAGCCCTATGGAGGACATTTTGCAGCCAAAAGAACATCTTTCAAAATATTAGCCACTGGTTACTATTGGCCTACCCTTCATAAAGATGCAATCAATTATACAAGGAAGTGTGACCAATGCCAAAGAATGGGTCGCCCAACCAAAATAGATGAAATGCCTTTCAACCCTCAAATGGTGTTAAAACCATTTGACAAATGGGGAATGGACTTCATCCGTCCTATTGATCCTCCATCCAATGGGAAGTCTTATATTTTGGTTTGTACTGACTACCTAACCAAATGGGTTGAGGTTAAGGCTATGAAACATGCCCGTGATGCAAAATTTTCCGAATTCCTATATGAAGAGATTTTTACACGTTATGGAGTTCCTAAAGAATTGGTTACTGATCAAGGCACACAGTTTACTTCTAACCTGATTTTAGCATTGATGAAATAGTATAACATCAGGCATCACAGATCCAGTCCTTATCATCCACAAGCCAATGGACAAGCAGAAGTTACCAACCATGAGCTAGAAAATATTCTAACTAAAACAGTCCATTTGCATCATCAGGATTGGACCAACCAATTACAAGAAGTTTTTTGGGCTTATAGAATAACTTGGAAAACCACTACCAGATTCACACCATTTGAGCTTTTGTATGGGAAAGTTGCAATGCTTCCAATTGAATTTGAACACAAGACTTTGAGAACAGCCTTGACATTAGATATTGATCTTCCTGTAGCACAAAGAGAACGTTTCCTACATCTTAATTCTTTGGATGAAATGTGCAAGACTGCATTAGAACATACTGAACTGGAGCAAAAATAGAGAAAACATTGGCATGATTCTCATATCCTCAAAAAATAGTTCAAAGCTGGTAACTGGGCATTATTGTATGATTTTTGCTTGAAGGATATGCCAGGGAAGCTGCAAATGCAATGGTTAGGACCATATAAAATCATCCATGTCTTTGACAATGGAATAGTTCAACTAACCAAAATTGATGATCTGCCTTTCAAAATGCTAATCAACAGTCATCGACTTAAACATTACAAACAACCTCAAACAAAAGCCGAGTTCATGCAACAGTTCAAACAATCAGATCCAACAACAACTCAAGTATCTGGTCCTGCAGCCGAAGGTGAAAACCTTCCGCATGCTCTTCTTCAACATTAATTCTAATTTGCATGTCCATAATAATAAGTTTATGTTCGCATAAAGTCCATTTTATTTTCATGATATTTCTTTCCATTCATATCTTAATCTTCCATCCACCCACCTCACTCCATTTCTTAATCTTCCATCCACTCACTTTCTACATACTTACGTTTTTGTGTTTTCAATCAAATCTACACATGCTAATGGATGCTGCCATTTACATTATTTTTGCCACTTTTCTTTGGAGCACATGACAATCCACTTGGCAAGTATAAACATTTTCAAACTATTATTCATTTATAAGTTTGCAGATTTTGTTAATTATAGCTAATACTGCATAGTCTTTATAATTACAGCGTAGTCCATTCCCTAACCCATACTAGTCTAACACGTGAGGACACTTGTCATAAAATTAGTAGGGGGCAGGGCAGTGTCATACTATCCAATGACATGCCTGATTAATTGTGATGAGTTTTGAAAATCTTGGCATTACCCTTTATTAATGAGAACTTTTTGCCATAAGTATCCCATGTCAAGTGTTGTACTCCCACTTTCTGAGTGAATTTTTCTTTGTTCGTGCCAAATTTTTCGTGCTAAGCTAAGCCATGATGTGACCTATTTTTTTTTTAATTTTGGAATTTGAACCATGTTTTTGGATGATTTCCATGAAAATTCATGATTTACTTTTACCTAAAGTTTAATTATGGCACATAACAATTGGTTATGGCAATTAATGTTCCCAAAAAGAAGCGATGAAGCATCTGAGAAATAACGTAGAGTTTTGAAGTTTGCATTCAGAAAGGGAGAGGGAAATGGAGTAGCAGAAGTATCAAGAAATGGGAGGAGGTTTATAGAGAAAAGAGCCGATCGAGCACATTTTGTTGCTCTCTGATGTAGAAGCAGTAAGAAGATTCAATGCATGCGGGTGGTTAGGTTATTGTTTGAATTTAACAGCATATGATGAAGAAGCAACTATAGAATTCACCAGGACATTTGATGAAGGTGAAGCTTCTATGTGGGGTTTGACAGTAATTGCAACAGAAGAATGAATTGTAGAAGTAACAGGGTTACCTCCTGTCGGAGAGCATTATCTGAGCTTGCATGACGCTAGGTCAGCAAGGGCCCAGTTCACTACCTGACATGACCCTCCATTGGATGTTACAAAGCAGGGGTGCAAGAGATTGTCTTTTCCGCCTCCATACCCTAACCTAGCAATGCATGTCATTAGGTATTTTACTTGTGAAGGAATATTTTCTCACTTACATGCACATGATTTTAAGTTTCTTAGTTGTATAAGGCACAATATTGCCGTGAATCTCCCAAATTTTTTGTATAATATGCTCTGTATTATTGCGGAAGAGACTCAAAAAGGGAAAGATAATTCTGTCACTCACCATGGTTTGATTAAGTTGTTAATAGAAAGGTCTCTTAGGGATGTATCCCCTTTGACATGGGATGACTTTGTGAAATTTAAAACCCTACAACCCCAAGTTGACCCTCGTGAACAGCAGGGTGAGGAAAATGTAGTTCCCAGCAGTGAGCTTGCAGAACAAAATATTGAGGGAGCTGAAACCAAAAATGCACAAGGGATTGAACCAGAAATTGCTTCCACTCAAGCGAATGTGCCTTCACCTAAACAGGACATCCCTAAACCCACTACTACTCAAGCTAAAAGGAAATGGAAGTCACTAGAAGAAACTGTTGCTCAACAAAAACCTAGTCCTGCAATTCAGCAACAAAAGAAAACAAAGAAGGTTCCTGTAGCAACTAATCCTGCAACAATGATACCGAAATAGAAAAGTAGGCAAAAGACAATAGTGCAAGAAGAGACTCCTTTGCAGAGAAGCCCTAGAATGAGAGGGTAGATTTTTAAAAATCCTATTTTTTCTAAAGTAGTTACTCTAGAGTCTCCTGTGCAGATAATTTTTGACCATTCTCCCCTTCACACTAGGATGACAGAAGCTTCTAGTAGTCCTCTTGTAGCATGTGAGCAAGAAATTAATGAAACCTTAATGAATTTACCAGGTGTTTCAAGCCATGAGAATGAAATAGTTCCTGAAAATCATGATTTGAATACTGCCTTAGTCCCCTATAAGTCAACATGGATCGATAGTTTGGCGGAACATCTATGGCAAGAATTGAAAAAGAAAAAGGATTATGAAAAGGATAATAGTGCCATCACCTTGCAAAAACTCCTTTTCCAATTATATGGACAACATTTATTTGTCGAGGAACTATGGAAAGAGGAGAAGAAAAGAATGAGCAAGATCATAACATCACAAAATGAGGAGATTGAAGAATTGAAAGAATAGCTAGAAAGACAGAAACAACGCATGGAACATGCACTTAAATTAGCTGATCAAGCTCTTGCTTGCAGACCACCTCCTCGAGTATATGCTTTTTGTTTGGAAGAACAATAGCTTTTGTTTCAGTTGATGTTAACCCTCAAAAATGTAAATGCAAAATTAAAAACTGCACAAGAGTTGTATGGGTTGTATCAAACCTTACCACCATGGCAGCAAAATCTATTGTATGAGTTGTATATTCATAATTTTCTCATTCCTGTAGAAACTGAGTGGAATCCTTTGCTCTATATAGGAGATGTGCATCTGAAAGCTTTAATGTCATGGATGTCTAATGAGGTGAATTATGACAGACAACTGGTTAATTACAGAGATGAGGAGAGAACAAAACCTTTACCCTTGAGGGCCGAAAGTAAAAAACCAGAAGAAATGCTTCGAGAATGGTTCACATTAACCTATGGGAAGAGTAATCCAAACATTAGAAAGAAGGTATTTTCTGCTAGAGCCAAAGTATATGCTGAATATGAAAACTTTCCCTACTTTGTGTTCCAAAGAGCTATGACCAGAGTAAGAGGTAGATGGGCATGGTTACCTGATTCTCTCAAGAAATTAGAGCCACACAATCCTATTAATTTGGGAGCAACATTATATAGAGTTCCAAAATATTTAGAACTGGGAAAGCAACTAAGGCTAGAGCTATGGTGTCCTTTAACCATGCAACCTCTAATGCTTTTATAGCCCCTGTATGATATTGATGTTGACAAACTTGATAAGTTGTAGGAAGACCACAAGCAAGAAGTATGGGAAAGGACCAGAGGATTCTATTATACCTTCAAGAGTAGCAAAAAGGGAAATACAGAAGTTGGGGAGCTCAGATCTTTGACAAAGAAGTGTAATGCTTGAGGACAAGCATTAGTTTAGCAGGGGTCAAATGATGAGTCTAAAAAATGCCTTTATTTTGTTATGTTTAAGATACTTTATGATACTCTGTTCATCCTTATTTTAACACTTATAAGCTTATGTTTGATAAACCTTTGATGATTTATGGGGTAGAAAAACTATGTCATCCTTTGCCTAAATTATATCTAATATGCAGTATTTCATATAAATATCCAAATGTGCGTTCTTATGCTTGAATTTAGTTTGATGGATGTTTATTTGCAAACATGTTTTATATCATAACTAACTTGATGATAAGGATTAAAGGATGAGTGGAAGAATCCAGAATTTGGTTGCCGACAGCATTCAAGGAGAAATGAGCATCAAGGAACAACCACTCCAGGAAACATGGCAGTGAATAAGGAGGAGTTTTTGCGAGCCATTACCTTCTCTGCATTTATGTTGTAACAAGTGGATGCCGTGACTTCATTGCTCCCTCCTCAATTTCATTATCCTTCCTTTTCGCTTTCAGTTGTTCTCCTATATTCTCTCCTGCGGACTTAACTTAGGATAGTTACTTTTCTATTATGTAATAAAGAGTAGATTCCCTATATATGTCAGGATCGACTCCTGTGTGTGAATTTTTTTAGTTTTCAGTTTTTTGTTTTGATAAGTTTTATCGAGTAAGAAGAAAACACTGATTCATAGTTTGTTGTAGTTGTGTTTTACAATTCTGAATTATGTAATGACTGATTAATAAAATGAATTAGTTCTCTTTAGTTTCTATCCTACGTTGGTAGATTAGAAAAGCCAACCAAGGGGGCCCACTTGGAAGGTGGATTAGATTAGAATATAATAGATTCATTTTACTAAGCATTAGCAGTATTTTAAATAAGACATAGCTAGTTAATTCCTTCCTGTAGCATCACACTTCATGAACGTTCCTGCAGCATCTGTGAGAACAGTCTAATGGATGAGTCAAGATGGAATCTCTGTTATCTTGTCATTGTGTTTTCAACATTCATAGATTCAGTAGTTTCCTTTCTACAGTAGTAGTGTAGTTTCCTTTCTTTGCATTTTTACTTTCATGTAGCACAAGCATAATGACTCATCAAGGTACCTAGTGCACATACTGTGCCGACCATTTCAAGTATATGTCCCTAGGTTGACAATCTAAATGCACCTCATGGTAGGGGAAAAGTATTCCTTAGCTTGAATAGATTATTCCTAAGCCAGGCCTAGTGCATGACTATGGAACACCTATTGTGAGGTGGTTCAATAGGTTTGGAATCTCCTGACAAGGATTCAAAGTCTCCTAATAGGGACTCTCTATATTGAATTTTCTCATTGACTCTTATTAGGGCCCATCCTCTAACAAGGAACATATATATCAGTATATTATCTAGTGGATATCATCCCCACTAGGGTTTTCCCTTGGCTAGTGTTTCCCTAGTTAACAAAATATGGTGTTATGAGTTATCTTTGTGCATAGTTACTATTATTTTTCAAAATTACTTGTTCACTTTTTTATATATGGTTCAAAGTAATAAATAATATCCAGTTGGAGACTAAATTTTGTAAATTATTGATTCAACACCCCCCCCCCCCAATAATTCCTATTTCTAACAATTGGTATTAGAGTATAGTTACTCAAAAGAGGCTTAACAGCTTGAGTAAGATCCTTATGGATATGGAACAATTGATGAAGAACCTTGAAGAGACACTTGAACAAATCGATCTCCTTATTGAAGAAAGAGATAAGTTGAAAGATAGATATGAAGACTCTAAAGTATATATTGGACAATTGAAGGAAAAGATTGAACATCTCAAATCCAAGCCTGAATCTACTGAATTTGAATCTAGTGATAATGATTATTCAAAATTGAAGATAGAATACAAGATCTTGAAGCATAAATTGAAGATTACCAATCTAAATTTGACTTTGAAGAGTGATCCTAGCAAATTTGAATTTGATTTGAAGACAAAAAATTCAAATCTTAGAGCAAGTCTAGCAAAGAAGACATCTGAGTTTGAAACATTGAAAGAAGATCATGAAGAACTTCATAAGTACAACATTATTGTGAAAGGTGAACTAACTCAGTGCAAGAAATATCTTGAAATTATTTATTCTAGTAGAGAGAAGATTAATGATTTAATGTCAATATAGAGACCCACTTATGATAAAACTGGTCTCGATTATCTTTTTAACATGTCTACAAAGAAACTAGAAATTAGATCAGATCCAAAAGGAAAAGATAAATATGATGATGAGATTGAATCTAGTCAATCTTTTGATAAATCTAAAGAAGTTGGACAATATAAGGAAGTTGAGATATTGGATGAACCAAAGCAAGTGGAATCTCCTAAGGAAACTAGGTATGAATTTAGAGGTAAGTGTTTTTCATGTAATGAAGTAGGTCATAAGAAAAGAAATTATACAAATAAGTCATTTAATCACATTATAGATTTGTATTGTCATAATTGTTATGGTATGGGTCATTAACTAGTTGATTGCTGGAAACCTAAATATGATGATGATAGAAGGAATATTAGAATATCTCGAAATACTAACCCTATAGATAAAAAAAGATCTAATGAGAGGACATCGAGAGAAGGAAGACCTTATGAAGAAAGAAGGAAAATTGTGTGTTATAAGTGTAAAAACTTTGGACACATGACCTAGAATTGTCATGCACCTACTAATCAGCAGAATCCTAGAAGCAGAACCCGAATATTTTAGTTATGCAACAACTTCAGACATACAAAAAAGTATTGTAGAATGGACAAAAACTTTAGAGATAGAAGGAATAATTGAAGAAAATTTGGAAACACAAGGAACAATGGAAGAAACATTGGAAATGACAAAAGGAACCATGCAAGGAACTCCAAAAATAAGAAAGACAATGAGGAACAAATGAATGTAGTTAGTGAACTTTGAGAAGAACTTAATCAGGCATTTGTGAAGGGATTGAATATTTCTAAAAAAAAGTTAGATGAAGTAGAAATAGGAAGATCAAAGTCAATAATTGAGTTTGATTTAATCAAGTTGAATTAAGATGGTTCACAACACCAGAATTTGAAACTTCATCTAGAGATCAAACTAGAGGTAGTGAAGTTGGGAAAAACTATATTGAGATAAGTTTAGACTGTAGCTAAGATTGCTTGCAATTTGGAATTTATTAGAATTTGTTATGAAGGAATTAAGAGTTACTGTTATTATAGATAAAGTTAATTCTATAGTAGAAGATGAAAACTATGTTTTTACAAAGAATTTCATGGAGCGAAGATTCTTTGAGCATTGTCATGATGAAAGGAAGCTATGGTAAATCTCAGGCAACATTTAAAGAACAAAGATTTTGAATAGATATTTGATTTCAGAATGAAATTGATAGCTTTTTCATATTTGCAAAGTAAATAATTAATGCAAGTTCAAATTGAATAAAATGGAGTACATACTTGATTACCACTTCATTGTGATTACATCAAAAGAATAGAGCACTTAGAAGTGACTTGACAAGGTGATTTTGAACTAAGCCTTATTTTTTAAAAGAGGTATTTTATCATTTCTCTACAGAATTTCTTCAATAAAGTTTATATTTGATATAATCATGGATATGTTAGTAGTTCATAATGTTGAGAATGAGGAAAGGCCAAAATTAAAGATTGTTTCTGTGAAACTTATAGAAGAAAACCCTAATTAAGCATTATCCATTACTCCAAACAATGTAGTGTATTTGGAAGATGTAGGAAGTTATCTTAATAGAAAGTTTGAAACTATTGGGAGAAAGTATATCAACAAAGATATAGAAATTGTCTTTAACCATTATATGTCAATAAAGCTTGGATTTGAACATTTGAAAGAACTAGACGTTTTCAAATATCATTTCTACCATGAACTTGATATTGAAGAATGGATACAAATTATACTAAGTAGAATTCATGATGGTAAATTGTGGATGGAAGACAATATAGTTGACATCTCAGCTAACCTTATTCATGAGGTAACTAGTCTTAGCAAATAAGGTAGTGTACCTATAGGTGAGAAACTAGTTAAGAAAAAGGTTGAGAGCTACACAAAGGAAATTTATAATGGAAAGGCTATGGTGATCATCACCATTAAACAAGATGATGTAAGATTCCAAGAAGAATCATTGCCTACTCTATATGTGCAAGTTGTAAGATTGATGAATTGCTAGAAGGATTCATCTATGAAGCATATAAGATTTTTGATGAGAAAGAACTAGTCAATCTAAGTGAAATAATGAGAGTGCAACTCCTTGAAAATGTAGAGAAGATCAAGAAGACAAAGAATGGTGTGTTTAGATTTCAGTCATTGATCAATCATATATTCTTTCATGTACTTAAGAGATTTTCATACTTATCAATTATAGAGATTATGAGTAGTGAGAGATGTACCATGGAGACGATTATGAATGTATGTAGAAGACATCCAATAGATAAAATATTGGATAGCAGAAATTTTATCATGAAAACATTTTAGAATGGGATGAGACAAATTTGGAATTGCACCTATAATTGTAGAAAGATTCAAAGATGATATATGTGTTATGGTTGATACAAATTTAAATCATATGCAACTAGTATAACCTTGGGAAACATTCCTTGATCCCTTAGGTTATCAGTTAAGTAATTATATAGAAATTGGATATATTAATTTATTGTTGAACTTTGAGAAAGACCAAGCTAAGTACAGATTTGGGACTTATGAAAAAATTACCTAATCAGCCCATCAAGCATCCTTAGAGAGAGCATCTCATAGAAAGATTCAAACTATAATGAAGAAATATCTAACTAAGGTTGGCATGATAGAAAGTTAGTCATAGACAGTGTTGGTGTTTGAAAACATTACCCATTTCTAATTACCCTAATGAGAATATGACACATCTAGGGGTAGCTAACTTCCATCTTCAACACATCATTTCAGAGACTGGGCCAAATATAAGGCATGACCCTTCTTCACTTCAGGCTCTACAAGACCTAGGTGGGTGGACCTTGAGGTTCTAATGTATGGTACTAATGCAATTTAAACATAGATCTAAACCTATTTACTACAGATAAAAACCCTTATGTCTTCTAATGACTTATGCAATAACAAAGAAGTGCAGTAGCAAATTACAACTCTATGGAGTGCACAAGGTGAGTGAGGGTTAATCTATTCTATCTCTTCAACATAAAATGTAAAAATGATCTAAATTTGATTTGATTTTATGTGCGTAGGGAAAGTGGATGAAGACCAGGTATGAACAAAAAACTTATGATCTTGTAACAAATCAGTGCCTCATCCATTGGGCAATTCATGAATCTCCCTCATACATTTTGGATATCTAGAACACATATCTTATGCCAGGACTCTAGATCTATCCGTTTACCTTGTAAATTGGATATCAATGTTTGATCTAAATCTTATTCAATAAACTTGCAACCTTGTTGAATCTCTGAAGCATTTACATATTTCCTTTAATTATAAGCAATAATGAAGCATCATACAACCTTAAGGGACTGCAACTATGATCTAGACACTTTGTTCCAAGACCATAAAACATCATAGCTCAATTGAGAAAGGAGACAAGATTTAAACTAAAACTAAACACTTGTTGTTCCTTGTATTGATTTCCTTGAAATAATACATAAAAATGCATGAAATTAACTCATAAAAAACCTAATAAACCAGACTATACAATGAAAAAATGCTTTAATACAAGAGAGAAAATGGTGGGAATGAGAAACTGATGGGATGAGAAGGGGGTATCATAGCCAAAGAAAAGCTTCATGATCTAGAACCAGCAAATCCCAGATCTTCCATTTAGAATTCATCAATTCCAAGGCTAGTTCTACTAAATGTCTTCATTCCAGAGAAACTTTCCAAAATTCCAACCCTTACAAAAGAGAAGAAGAAAACATAAATATCAAGAGGGAAATTCCCAAATTGAATCTGTAATTGACATGCGTCCACTTGAAATTCCTCTTCTTTTCCATGAAAAGACTCTCTCTAGTCTCTCTCCTCAACTACCAAAATCAAATCCTTTCATTTTACCTCTCAAAGGCATCAAATATCTCAAAAACTTGATGATGAAAGAATGTAACTAATTTTGATGTTAAAATGAATTCATAGTAAAAGTGAAAAACCAGTTAAAATATGACCTCTAGAATGCAAGAAGATAGTTTAAAGTCAATTTTCTTCATTTTTAGATAGCAACAAGCCTTTACATTTGTCCTTTAACCAATTCTGATTATCAATGTTGAAATCTGCCTATTCTATTGAGAAGACCCCAAAATTTACAAATTGACTAATAGCATGAACTGGTGAATACCTGTGCACAATCTAACCTCAAAAATGGAAAACTCAGATCTTCCTAGTTTCAGTGGTATATTGGAGTGCCCATTTTGGATAAAAATTGCCCTAGTTATAGCCATTTGAAGATCAGGTCTCTATTCATAGCTTCCACAACATTTTGCAAAAATTTAAACTTTTATATAGTTTGAACTCTATAAAGTTTCAGACTTTATTTTAAAAATCTCTAGATTGCATGTGAAACAAACTTGAATATAAAAATAAATTTTATATTTGAAATCTTAAAATTTCTTTTGCCTTTTCAACCAGCTCAAAGCTAGTTTGACCAACTTTGACACTTGGCAACACATGATTGGTTTGATCCTACATAGTTGTTGAACCTCCCCAATTGGGTGCCACATGTTAGGATGAGATTTTCCACCTCACCATCATGTTAGTGCCACGTGTCATCTTCCTATTTTGATTTGCTATGTCGCCATGTTATCTATCGAGCAACTTCCTCTTCACAACATAGCAACGACCCTCTGATCTGCCATGTGGCACAATTTGGTGTGTCTCTGAGATTTGCTCACCAAAATGCTAGTTGACCTTTTGTGATTCACCATTAGATCACCACATTATCATTGAGTCACCTTGTACACATTGTCAACTACCATTTGTCAATTTCTAGTTCATTGACTGTATTGGAAGCGAGATCCACATTGCATTTTACATTTGCCAGATTTTGGAGGTTTTCGGCAATTTTTTATGTTGCATGCTAGAAAACCTTGGATTTTTTGGCTAGCGAGGTAGCGACTTGCTAGATTTTGGACTTTTTTGATCTTGGTGATGTCATCAATTCATCATGCTTGTTAGTTCAAAATTTTATCAGCGCCTCTAGCCGACTGGGACCCTCCACCACACATTTGGCCTTTTAAAAGGGCATGTCCCTTAAGACACAAGTAATATTGCTTGTTTTTGTATTTAAATACATACAACATCTCTCCTATGAGCAATATGGGATTAAAGGATTCAATGCGGTGACTCCCCTATTTTGATGTGCAAGGTCTTCATTTTATGTTTTTCTGTGTGGGTTTCTTTCAAAAGGTGTGGGCTGTCTCTTTCTTGTTTAAACCTGTGAGTTTCTTCTTAATACCTATGGCTTCATTTTTTTGGTGAGCACTATCCTTTGCCCCACATGGTCTTCTTCCTTCTACATGAGTGTGGAGCTTTGCATCACATGCAATGTAAGGAATGCACAAACTTTGAACCTTCTTCATGTCATGGGTTCTCATTGTATTTTCTTTTGGTTCCTTTGACTATGCACTACATCTTCTATGGTGTCTTTCATCTGGACATAGAGCTCCTCCCTTTTTACTTTATGGTTCTTTCTTTTTATGGCGTGCTTTATGTCTTCACTACGACTTGGATATGTGTAGTTCTTTTTTAAAATGTGGCTTGCTCTATTTTATATAGTGGCTAGCTTGCTGTTGGTAGATGATCTCATTTTTTGGATATCCTACTACTTGGTTTTTTGGACTTCTTGCTTGTGTGGGCAATGTTTTTGACATTGCTTGCTGGCTTCTTCTTAATTACTAACTCCTTTCTTTTAAACATGGGGGTCCATACTTATGCTATCCCTCTTAACTATACTCCTTCACTCATTTTCACCTACGAGTTGCTTTCTTAGTGTCTACATGTTGTGAATGGTGCCCTTTAGAAGCCAATGCACTAATCACATCACCTAGAGCTGAAAGAGATTTGTTTATACTTTGAGCCTCTTTCAGTTCATTCCCAATTGATCCTAATTTTCTCTACCCTATTAGATCTAGCAAGATCAATTGAACTTATCTTTCCTTAAACTTGGACTTGAGTTTGAAGATTTGTGCTCTCTATTATAATAGAAAGTATTAAGTGTGGCCTTGAACTTTCAGTATTCATCTATGTTCCAAAAATATGTCACCTTTCTATCCCTTTAGACACAATAGCTTCAAGCTCTTCATATGTAGATATAGATACCATAGTAATATTCTCCACCATATATGCCTGGTCAGTAAATCAATCAGACTGATATATTTAGTCCACTGGGATACCTCCCCAAATACATCACTTATAAGGAATTCAATATACTCTAGAACTTTGTGGTCAGGGGTAATTGATATGAACCACAGATCTATAACAAACTCATGCACAAACTTCTAGGTAACATCATCCACTGCTACTTGAACAACTAGTGAATCAACCTTCCTTCTCCATCTCATAAAGGCCTGGGTAAGAAGGAGAAGTGGATCATGAGGATACAACTGCCAATAAGTTTCCATCTCAAGGGAGAGGTATTGAATTAATTGAATAATGATGAAAAATATGGAAACATTTAACTAGATCAAATTACTTGTCACATATCCCCTTCAAGATCTTTGGCTTGCATGATTTGATCAGTTCTGATGGAATCAGTCGGACCCCAAGTGGGTCCTACTAATTTTTTTTTTGTTTTCAAACACCTGACATTGCAAATTAACCTATTGATCAATATGACACTGATTAAACTCAAATTTGAGCATTGATTGATCATTTAAAACTCATTTTATCCTTTTTGCAACCTGTCACTTTTGCGCCAGGAGATCCATTGACTAGCCTTAAAAACTAACCCAAACCTCTGACTAGGCAGTGAAATTTGACCCATTGATTCTTTGTACCAAAAAATTGCACCCTGTCAAATCTTGTCTCATGAGGAATTCAGGGCCAAAAGATATTCGCTATCAAAATTACCTGTAGGTAAACAAGTCAGAAAAAAATAAACTGGGTTTGGATTTGGCCTTGAAAACTGGGCAAACAGACACTTGGGAGGACAAAAACTGGGACATTGGTTCACTGTCATGAGGAGAATATGGATTTGTTATTTGGGCTCATGAAAAATAACTAGACGGAAATGGAAAGCGGTCAAAGTGGGCTACTCAAAATTTGAGACTAGAAACAATGGCAGAAAATCAATTTTTTGCAAATGGAATTGACCTAGAAAAGTGTGCAAATGGATTTGTCATGACTTGAAAATCAACACACTTAAAGTATTTTTAGAGGAAAACATATTGGAATAATCCATTTTCTCTCACCTATCACATATTTTTAGTTATAACATCCCGAATAGTGGTACCAACAAATCTGCAAATGCTGACACCAGTAAAAAGCTAGAAATTGCATTTGGAATCACATTCGAAAACATATCAAACAGATTCTTCCTAAGTTCAAACTTGAAATATAACATTTCTCTAACCTATAAAATGTAATGCAAAAGTAATTTCATCATTTGGGTCAACTAGGTCAAAGTTACAACTCATCAAACAAGGCTTCCCAAAATTATGTGCAATGTGCATCAGCATGAAAATAGTAAACTACCAATTTTGAGCGATTCAAAACCTAGTCAAATAGATTCAAAATGACTCGAGATCTGAAAAATAGGCTCTTAGATATGGACACTAGATAGTCCCAAAGCAAAAATCATGAAACATAACTGGGTGCAATATATTCAATTGCAAGCACAGGCTCTTGTCTTTGTTTGACACTTAGGTGAAAATGCAGATTTGATAATTGCTCCAAACGACACTTCACGAAATGGCTCAGAATGATAGTTTAACTTCATGAAATATGTAGAAACACTAAATGAAAGTTGCTAGAAGCATTAAAAACCTCACAGGGCTCAAAGGTACAGTTGGGTACAAATGCATTTAAAAGTGCTTATAGGGCTTGAATTTCTCAATGGTACTCAAAATTGACCATGCAATTTTTAGCACCAACAGGTAGCTAGGAAAACCATGAAATAGGGAATAATGTATGTACAACCACTATTAGCTAGGCAACCATCCAGTGTGTCTATTGTAGAGATACCTTTAGAACAGAGCATTCCATATGCTGCAATATTAGCTAAACAACCAAGTGAGCCAAAGAGGAAATCAGAAAGATTAGTGGAACCTATGACTACAAAGAGTAAAAGAGTCAAGAAACAAGCTACTAGAATAGGAAAATGTAATGTCCCATTTTGGACATTTATTGATTTTTCTTTCTTATTTGTATATGTTTTATAGTATTTTGTATGATATCCCTTCTAATATTCGATATTCTATATTTATACATATATTTCAAATAGTCATGTCCTTTCATTAATATTAATTATATTAATAGCTTAGTTATGTTACATTTTAATTATATTAAATCATATATTCATACTAATAATTTTTAGTTATTTCATAAAATATATTATATTATATTAATAATAATATAATTATATTAATTAATAAGGTTAGTTATAATAATGTCATAAAGAACATTATTTTAATACATTAAGTATATATTATTATATTATAATACATTTACTTATATAGTATTTTTATATTAAGATATATCTTATTATTTATTATATTAGATTATTATTATAATATGTTATATATAAGATATTATAATATAATATCATTATTAGTATAGCTATTTGAATTATATGCTAAAATGGGGACATTACACTCCTCCCATCTTGAATTTGCTTGTCCTCAAGAAAAATCATTCATACACAAGCTCCTTCATAGACACCAAACATGTTTGTATGCCAAAGTCCAAAAGATTTATGAGATGTCCATCACATAGTAGATACAAAGTAAACACTTGAATGCATGAAGACATGAAGTAGACATGGTGTAGACAGTTGAAGACACGAAGCAAAACACAATGCAAATAGATGAAGACACGAAGGAAACATGATGCAAACACATAAGACACACATTATGCATTTCCTTAATTGTGAACCTGCAACCAAAAAATCATTAGTACATGCATGTAAATATATATAAACTTCAAAGAAATTCAAATGACAATAAGCTAATCCAAGCCAGTTCCATACTAAGCTCAAAAGTGAAACTTTGGCCCCCTTGGCCCCGGTGATGGGTGTTAGGCATCCACACGAGGTGGTCTACTTAGTGGATTGCTTGTTTGGCTAGAAAGGTTCTTGTGAAAAGGAGTCATTACTATCTTTCCCTTAACTAGAACTACAATAGGGTGTCCTAACTACTCTCCCTTGATTGCAAACTCCATAGGAAAGTTGATAGGTTGCCCTTACCATCTTCCCCTTAACTAGTACTACAATAAGGTGTTCTCCCCTGATTGAAAACTCCATAGGAAAGTGGTAGGATTCCCTTACTATCTTCCCCTTAACTAGTACTGCAATAGGGTATCATAGCAGCTCTTCCATGATTTTAGACTCCATAGGAAGGGTAGATGCCCTTATAGTCTTTCCCTTAATTAGTACTACAATAAGGTGTCTTAATAGACCTTCCTTAATTGCAGACTCCATAGGAAAGTTAAATATGGCCTTTCCCTTAACTAATACTACAATAAGGTGTCTTAACATACCTCCCTTAATTGCAAACCCCATAGGAAAATTAAATATGGCCTTTCCCTGAACTGATACTACAATAAGGTGTCTTAACAGACCTCCCTTAATTGCATAACCCATAGGAAAGTTAAATATGAGCTTTCCCTTAACTGATACAACAATAAGGTGTCTTAACAAACCTCCCTTAATTGTAGACCCCATAGGAAAGTTAAATATGGCCTTTCCCTTAACTGATACTACAATAAGGTGTCTTAATAGACCTCCCTTAATTGTAGACCCCATAGGAAAGTTAAATATGTCTTTTCCCTTAACTAATACTACAATAAGGTGTCTTAACAAACCTCCCTTAATTGTAGACCCCATAGGAAAGTTATATACAATAGGGTTTCTATATAGTCTTTCCCTTAACTAGTACTACAATAAGGTATCTTATAGACCTTCCTAATTATAGACTCCATAGGAAAGCTACTTGAAATTCCTAAATCATAATTATCATATTTGATAATAATAATAATAAATTGATTATTTCCTATCAACTTGAAAATGAATCTCATTTTATTATAACTATTCAATTAGGATATTGATAGTAGGAATTAGACTATTCAATAACAAAATATGTCAATAATGGGAAAGATACTAATAACTATATCTTGTTTTAACAATTTTTCATATAATAACAATATAATAATGTTCCATAGAATAACAATATGTGAAGAAGATATATGACTTACCTCCTTACTATACCTCATTACCATTATGTTTTTGAAGTGGTGATTTAGCTTAAATTTGCATGAATGCAATCCCCCAAGGAAGAAAATTTATGATTAAGCAAAGTAGGTGGACCAATGGTCCATGGGAAATCTAATGATTGAGTATAGTATGTGCACCGACACCAAGGGTCTATCAAGATGATGGATTCATGATAATATTCACTTTACAAAGCTTAGAAAACTAATAAAGGTGATATCCAACATTCTAATGGCCCTCAAATCAAATATGGTTATAGACTGACCTTAGAAAACTAGTAAATAGTTAGCATGGGATGTTCTATGGATGCATCAACAATTATGGCCACTAAAGCATAGATGTACATCCAGTTTAACATTTTACTAAGATCATAGTTATTTCTTGGTTATTAAATCAAACATTTCACGATCCAAAAGTCATTAACAAAGAACAAGAATAATACCATGGCAGGGAAGTTCATTCATTTCAACCTTTGATCGCAATTTGATATCTTCATCCATAAATTTTTGCACTACAAGGTTCCACATAGCCTTCAAATTGTTAGGCAAAGATCTAAAGAGAACCCTAGGTCCATGCCCGGCATTGTGTGACAAAGATTTCCTTTGTTAATGGCAATGTTTCTTCCTACATTTTTTATTGATTTGATGCCACTGTGCAATACTCCACGAATTCCTCCCTGTCCTGTTATATCTACCTAAATCAGATGAATTGGTCAATGTATTTCTTCCATCCTCAACAATGCTCACTCCATGCCTTCAAATGGTGAGCGGGGTATATTTGGTGTTGTTATTCCTACGTGTGATGTTTTATATACTTGGCATCCATGCCACCAAGTACTACTACAATGTATTCAACCCCATGTGGAATTTCAATGAATGTCTTCGTCCCACCTCAATATCAGTTTTGCTCATGACTGGAATGTACTATGTCATTCCTCCCGAGCTACTACCTTAATCACTTTGTGCGTAGCGTGATATGTGCTCATCAACCTTTGTTGAATGTGCTTTGGCCAACGTCCATGCAGTAATTGTGATCCACTTTCTATAAACTCCAGTGAACAAACTTCATCTGAGAAGTCTTCTCTATATCTAAACTCAGCCAACTATCTCGTTTAGACAGTATATAATATTTTCTCTTTCATATTATGAGAGATTTCATATAATGGTTAGAAGTACCATCATCTTCCTGAATAAACTCTTTATGCGACTTTGTTATGATTAAACCTCTGGTTATGGCTATACTCAATAGGATGGCAGGATGGTAGGCTCTGATACCATTTGTAATGTCTTGTTTTGGACATTTATTGATTTTTCTTTCTTATTTGTATATGTTTTATAGTATTCTGTATGATATCCCTTCTAGTATTCGATATTCTATATTTATACATATATTTCAAATAGTCGCGTCCTTTCATTAATATTAATTATATTAATAGCTTAGTTATGTTACATTTTAATTATATTAAATGATATATTCATACTAATAAGTTTTAGTTATTTCATTAAATATATTATATTATATTAATAAGCATAATATAACATATATTATTTATATTAATAAACTTTATTATGTTACTTAATAATTATACCATATATTATTATTTTAATAATACATCAACTATTATATTATATTAATAATAATATAATTATATTAATTAATAAGGTTAGTTATAATAATGTCATAAAGAACATTATTTTAATATGTTAAGTATATATTATTATATTGTAATACATCTACTAATATAGTATTTTTATATTAAGATATATCTTATTATTTATTATATCAGATTATTATTATAATATGTTATATATAAGATATTATAATATAATATCATTATTAGTATATCTATTTGAATTATATGCTAAAATGGGGACATCACAGAAAAAGACAAAAGACATTATTGACAATTATGGAATCCAATGAAGAAGAAGAACAACAACAAGAAGCAAAATAGGCAAAGAAAGTAAATATTTCTAAGCAAACAAGATGAAAAGAAAGGAAACCTTGGAAGCCAAAGATCAAGAAGATAAATTCAACCATTGCAAATGAGGGAAAATTTGTTTAGATGAACACATTTTATGATCTATATAATGATATTGAGAAAGATTAGATTGATATCTCTGCTGTAAGATATATAATTGCTAACAATTTGAAACTTAAGGATATTGAAGGCACAATAAATCAAAAAGTCTATGATAGACTTATAGAGAAGAAAGCACCAACTCAAGAAGAGGACATAGAACTTCAAAATTCTATGATAAGGACCATGTTAGTTCCTTTTTCCACCAAGGCTAATTTTTTTAGATTTATGGTGAAAATATTAAATTGTTTGACAGGGTTGCTTTTATCTTGTATCCATTCTCAAAATAAACCCTAGTTTTTACCTAAATTTGATGGTTTGATATTCCCAAATGTAGGGTATGATATTATAAGGATTTCTCCTTTTAGGGGTTAAAGCCTTAACCATAACCCTAGGCCATATAAGTGAGCAGGTTTTCTTTTGTCTAAGTGTATTGTTTCTTATGATGTTACGAGGGAGGGTTAGTGGAATATCAAAAGCAAGGGTTTTAGCTTTTTTTGATCTCACGATTGAAGTTGTGTCATGATGTCGTGGATAAGAAATTAAGTCTTCCCGATCATATGATTTCCTTTGTATCATATGATCATATAATAATTTAAGTGGTTTACATTGCAACTTTCTTTAATATTATGACAAGAAGGTTTATCATGGTGTAAAGAGCAATGAAAAGGTCAGCTATGATGTTATGAAAAGGTGGATTTCGAAGGATCGTAAGGGAAATGTGGAGGTATTATGATGATACGATGCTTTTCTATCATAAGATCACAAATAAGATAAAGTCAAATAAAGGCGATGAGCTATCAGATATGTTTCTATTTATTGATTGGATAGAATGAATGTACGAGTGCCAGATGTATGCGCTGTCAGGATTAGTTGGACTAGAAAAGGTTTTATAATGTGTTTTGAGCAGTAAATAATGGTCTTTGATCTTACAATGAATGTTTCATTGTGAGATCTTAAGGTTATAAAAAGTGTCTTCTAATGTTAAGATTAGGGCATGATTGTAAGATTGCACAAGAAAGATATTAAGCCACTGATACTATGATATAAAAGATTCAAAGGTTTGTCGTGACATCATAGAAGCAAAAAAGATCACTAGTGATGTTCTAAAAAGGTGAATGTAACCGCGATCATATGATCGTAGGCTATGAAAAGGTAATCCACAATGCTACGAAGCTGCTTGCCATGTGATCCTAGAGGAAGATAAAGTTGATACTGATGCTACAAATCGTAAGATCGTAAAGGGTTTTGCCATTATGTTTGACTAGTCAACAAGATTTTTTTCTAGGGGGTGTTCATAAGATTGGAAAACCAATTTTGTAATAATACAATTTTATGAAAATTCTTTTCATCTATCATTGTTGTAATATTGTAGGATCTTGTTTTGATAGTAAATTAATGTCAAGAAATAATACTAAGGTTCTCGACTAGTAGGATTTGAATGTAGTATGAAAAGTGCATAGTTTGATATTAATGGTGACAGTCCATGAAGTTGATAGAATAGATTGATATTGTATTTCAAGCATGCTGAAATCAATGCAAGGTGAATGTTGATTTTCACATATTAACTTGTAAATATTTTCTCTTCTCATAATCATAGTTTGCCATTGGCAGAGAGAGAAAGAATTTGAGCATCTCTGGAGTTTTTTGAGCATTTTAAATTGTCATTTCCAGAGCCTCTTACGAATAGAGAAATATCTATATTCAGTATTTTATTGGCATATTTTCAAGATGTCTAACCAAGAAGTAGAGGAAATTCAGGCCTCAAATATGTTAGTTTCAGAGACTTCAACCTCTAAGGGTGGCAAGACCAGATAGAAAAAACCTAGTAGATTTGCAGATGAATGGGTAAAGCTCTTCCCTAGTTCTTCTAATGCAAACTTTGTAGATGATCAAGCCTTCATTGACCCATACACCTGATGCTGAGATTCCACATGCCCTAGTGTTATGGGTTCTAAAAATTTCAAATACTTTTATCATAATAGGGAGAAGAAAATTCCTGTGTGCAACCCATGGAAGAAGAACCTCACCAAAATGATTTTTCTAGAGGTTTTTATAGACATGGACTTAATGAAGGCCCTATTTTAATGCTATAATATAGGCACTAAGTATTTCCATAGGAGGGATGAAACTGTTCTTTGTACCCTGGAGCAAGAATCATTCATGGAGGCCTTTGGATTAGGTGGAGCTATGGGTCAACCTGTAGATTTAAAAGATTTACAAAGGAAATTTGAAGCAAATACTAAGGCTTACACAAGATTATCAATGCTACAACACATTCCTATGGATTTGAAGAAAGTGGGTGACTACCCTAAGAAGGTTGAGAAAATGATGCCACTAGATAAATTCAAAAATTATTTTATCAAGATTGTATATGGTGTCCATAAAGTGGTGGGAAAAGATGGGTCTGATATGGTCTATGGAGTAGAATTTATAATTGCAAGGGATGTATGGGACTCCTAGAATGCTGGTGAATATGAATGTGTTAGTCATATTTTGGATGTAATGAAGGAAAATATTGCTAGGGCTTAGGTTGGAAATTTAAAAGACTTCATTTTCCTCTACTACTCATTACTAGTGCACTTAATTCTTTGTAAGAATGTAGGCTATATCAGTTTTGATTTCATCGATCAGAATTTTGACATAGATGGAAATTTTCCTGTGTAGCTGTGGACATAGGTATGGGATAGTACTTACCACTTTTCTAATTCTGTATCATTTTTAAATAATTTTGGTCCTGTGATAATAAGAATGTTAGATCCAGGATACTTTAGGGCTCCTAAAATTTTGAAAGGCCTTATAAGACCAACCTTGCCTCCTGACAAAAAGAGATTGGATCATAACTGGGGAGATATTTTCTTGTTTCTCACATTTTCTCTAATGAGAGTCTATGGTTGTCCCCAACCACCCCATATATTGGCCAAATTCATCCCTCCTAGGCTAGAAATAATTGAATTTATTTGGCAATTTCTCATGGTAAATAGGGAGTATTTAGGACCCAAGGTGCATAAGGGAACCTTTGTGTGTAGATGCTTTAGGATTTCTAATTTCACCATTGGCAAAGAAGCGCTAGATTTAATCCACTCCTATCTACACCATTATAATTTGTGCACTGACCCCTATAGAATGTATGACCCTAAGGGTTGGATGAGGGCCACCCTTAAGGAAATGAGGAACTATGTATTTCCAAACTTCAAGGAGCTACCCCATGAAGATATCATTCCAAATATAGTGGCAGAAGGGGAGGCAACTGACAAGCTAGTAAAGCTTGATGATGTCCTGAGGGTAGAGAGTGAGCTAAAAAGAATTGATCCTTAATTTTCAAGATTCTACATGGATATCCCTTATCCCTAAAGGATTAGGAAGATGGTCATGGACCATACTAGGATTATGGCTAAATTGCCAGATGGTCCAATAGGGGAAGAATATAAGGTTTGTCCTAATAGCCCTAAACCAAATGTGACTCTTGAATTAGGAGAAGATGATGCACCTTAGGCATCATGGATGGCAAAGGGGAACAAGAGGAAAAATATTATTCACATCCCTCCTCAGGTCATACAAAGGACCCTGTAGATCCTTCTAGGAAATAGTCAGTATTTTGTTGACTTAAGATAGAATTATCTATAGAGTAGGGCTAATGCAACTGAAAATACCCTCACAAAATTGGAATTAGCCACAACAAGATTAGATGATAGAATCACTCAAGCTCAACAATTCTTAGAGAATGATGAATTCAAGAGTTTCTTATATAAGATGAAAGAAAGTGAGCTTGTTTTGATGATGAAACTAGATGAGTCTAATGAGTAGAAAATGGAATTGATAGAGAAGCTACAAGCCTATGATCCTAAAAGTGAGGTAATAACTTTGGAGGAGGCCAGAGATCTAGTATAGAGGAGTGGCATGTTACTAGTGCCTAGATGGGATTTAGAGCAAGCATTCATGCTTGATTAGATCAGGAGGCAGGAAAATGCCATTTCTCATGAAGCATTTGGTGTAGATGGATTAAGAAGAGGAAGAAATGGTAACAAGGTTAGCCAAGTCCATACATGATTACATTTATGTTAGAAAGCTCTATGAATATGAGCTTCAAAGCAGCCATGTGTATAAAGAGAAGATTGTTGAGCTTGAGGCTAAGATCCAAGGACTTCAAGATGAGATTACATATCTCAAGGAGCAACTTGCACAAGAAGAATAGAGAATGGTTCCAACTCAGAGAGAAGAGGGATAGGAAATACCATTACCAATCAGGGATAGTACTGAAGCCCTAGTACAAACAAAGGATATAGAGGAGGGGGAGACATCACAACCAAGAAGAATGAGTATAGTTACTCAATCAATTCAGTAGGGAGGAGATGTAAGGATAGAGATCCTTAGAAACATGATGAGCCATAGGGTTGAAGTTTTGAAGAACATATCACAATAGGCTCATAATTTATATGTTACTTTACAAAGTGCTAAGCAGTTTTGCAATGAAGCACTTTCATGGCTAGCACCTACTTTCACTTCGTGGGGGCTTTATATTCAATTTTTGGATAGATTAATTGTATTGATGGCTAAAATGCTAGATTTTCCAAATAAGATATTTACTGTAAAGGAAAGCCTAGAGATGGTAAGAGAATTAAGTGGTTTCTTTATTGGTAAACTACAGGTCATACAAGGAAAATTAAAGCTTTTTTCTAAGGCAGTGGAACCCTATATACCATCAATTCTAGATGCTACCAATTTAGTAAAGAATTGGTAAGAGTAGTCAGCTTCTTTTGATAAAATTTTGACATAAGAGGCTACAATAGAAACTTTTGAAGATATGTCTAATTCCCCATTTCATTCTTTAATTGATTCTCTATTTGAGGCAATAATAAATTTGAATAAGTTTATTGTTGAATCGAAAGCAATCATGGATGCCAGGTGGACTAAGGCCACTCACAATTTACAAGAAGTGAAGAGTATAGAGTGGCCCACTAAAAGGGAAATTTATGTTTGGGAAGCTGTAGGAGAAAAAAAGCTCTGCCAGTCGGAAGTAGCTGAGATATTTTACAAATAGGATAGATAAAGTACAAGGAGATGAAAAGGCCGAAGGACTGATATAAATGTTTTTTTTCCATCTCAACTACTTATCTTTTTTTATTGATTTTCTAGAAGATTGTTTTGTAAAATTTATTGTTCCCATCTTCTAGAAGTTTTGTTTCCAATATTTTGACATGTATCCTCCTCTCATCTATAGCTTGTTGCAATCCTATATATGGATTCCCAAGATGAGAAGTAGAGGTTGGTTATTTGTAGAATTTTTCATATATGTCATGCATTATTTTGTAGTCCATCTAGGTGTTATGTGGTCATTTGAATGAGTTCATTTGTATGCATACTTGAATACATAAAAGGAAACATTTTGGGAAAAAGACTTTGTCTTTGTGTCATATTATGAGTTTTATTAGCAACATTGAGATTTAAGTAAGAAGGATTTATCCTTAATTATCATTATTTTTGAGGTTTTGTCTCTTTTTCATATGTCTATAAGCTTTGGAACTAAATGAAAATTTTTTCTTTTAGTTCAATGCAACTCAAAAGATTGTATATCTCTTATTGATTGCTACTGATTTAAAGAATTGGGTAATTTCTTTCTACAATTGATAAGGTTTAGGTTTTATGAAAAGCACGAGAATTAGAATGAAACTAAAAGTTTAATGTTGACACTCTTAATCATAAGTTGATTAAAAAGGTATAAGTTTGTTAATCTTTGACTCTATATCCCAGTGGATAAGGCACTAGCCCATTTCAAAGTTCAAGTATACACTGAAAAATTCATATAACTATAGGACATTTACACAACAAAAAATCAATTTACCTTTTATATGTCAAAGAGATAAAAGTGTTGGTAATTTATTATTTGTTGTTACTTTCTTTAGTTGTAATTGCCTATTGCAATTAAGAAGTTTTTCAGTGAATTATAGAAGAATATTGACCATTTATACCATAGGGGATAGTCTTGTATGGAAGAAGAAAAATATCAAGTTAATAAGATAAACCCCTTAGGTTTTCCCACCTTGGCTTAGCAAAGCTTAAAGTGAAGTGAGTCATGTTGGTTGTGTTAATGTTGGCCCAGAACTAAGATTTAGCCTTGCTAAATATAGGATTTAGCTCATCCTTAAGCTTGTCCCTATCTTTGTTTCCTAGCATCAAGTTTAAATTCACCTAATATGTTCCTTAAAATAAAGAACTCTAATAGACCACATGCAAGATAGATGATGAGGAAGAAGTTAGGAAATTGTTGAACAATCTAGCACCTTACTTGAGAAATAAGGTGAGACCATTTATATATATGGTGGGTGAGAAGGATAAAATAAGGAATGAAATAGCCCAAACTATCAGTCAGATGTTGATGGAGTCTAAGGAAACACCTTTACCAACACCTGGAACTTCAGAAGTATCAATAAGTGGTGACACTATGCAAATTGATCAGATCAATTGAAACAAATTGAAGAGAAAAATAGGCTATTTGAAGCAGAAAAGAGAAAAATAGAAGAAGCCAAGTAGAAATTGCTTGAAGAAGAGACAAAAAGAAGAGTTGAGGAAGAAAAAGAAAATATTAGAGGAGGAAGATAATAATGATAAAGAAATAAAATAAAAGGAAGAGAAAGTGAAAGAAGAGAGAAGAGTTAAAGAGGTAGTAGAGAAGAATCAAAGGGAAGATAAATCTAAACCATTTAGTTCATGTACTCTACCTTCACTTGCTAGCATAAAAAGTGATGATGATGATCAAACTAACTTGATCTCATCTTTGACAAAACTTGTTGAGAAGAATAGGAAAGTAAAGAGCCTACAAAGAACCTTAATGGAGGTAACTGATAGATTACACAGTACTCTAGTAGTCTAGCATATAGAGGTTGATCCTGAATAGAGGGCACACAAAGTATTGAAATATTTTAATAAATAATTTACAAATTTTTTGAATGTTGCAAAATCCAAGGCCCATATTTCTCATGATGCTAATCTATTTAGCATAGTCTGTCAGAATATCAAGAATTATTTGTTAATTCTTGATACTTGCTGGTGCAAGAGCACCCTTTGATGACTCCCACATTATCAAATTTTGGAGTGATGAACTTCTTCTAAGAAGTATGTAGATAGAATAAGAGTTTCTAACTCATTTGGTGTGTTTTGCTCTAGTTTAGGCTCTTGGTCTAGGTGATTGGCAATGTATTGTCATGTTGTGATTTTTTTGCTTTCTAGGTGCATAGGGTGTTCCTAAAGTAATGGTATGGTGTATTGGGAGAATTTTGAAGCCCAGGAGTTCCTTGAGAAGACCCAACAATGGTCTTGGTGATGGAATTGCAAAAAGACAAAAAAAAAGAAATAAAAATTGCTAAGTTGTTGGCCACTTATGTAAAAGTGTTGAGCAACTTGTATTAGAAAGAAAGTTAACTTGTGTAAGTAGCTAAAAATTCCCTAACTCAACTCATACATGATGGGATAGCCTATTTAAGGTTGGAAGAACTTGAACCAAGGGATGGAAGTCATGTTTTCACATTACATTGTGTTGCTACAACAAACTGTGACTAGTTTTTAATACATTTTTACTGGTTTTTAGTGTTGTTTGGCAAAAAATCACGTTTTTAATGTAATTTTTTTGCATTTTATAGTTTTTATCTTGTATATTATCAATCATCCATGCATTAGATTAGATTTGTAAACACATTTTGGAAGGTTTTAGTAAATTTCTTTAAAAGTAAGAGTTTGTTGTCCAGTTTTGAGTTGTCAACAATGAACGGGTTGTAGCTCTTGTTTCCACCATGAGATTTACATGGCCACTTGGATTCAAAGAATACAGAACCTAATTTATAAAATATCACAAGAAAGGGCCCAAAAAGTGTGTGCAAGCATTTGTTTGACAAAGCCCTAGGCGAGCTAGGCAATGCTCGACTAGGAGCAAGCATCAAATAATTTGTTCTCAAGAGAAAAGCATAAAGATTCAAGACTTGCCCTTTAGAGGGATTAAAGAGGGATATAAGAATAGTCTTTTTTTTAGAGGATAATTTTCTATGAGTTAAATAAGGTGTTTGAAAGTTGAGGGCAACAGGCAGCCCTCAAAACCCTTCAAAACCCTCATTTTTACCATTATTATTGTACAACTTTTTGGTGGCCTAAAACCTCAAAAATATTTGAGTATGTGATGTATGAAATTTTTTTTATTAAGGCCAGGTCTGATGAATCCTTAAGGGTAATAAGTTATTAGCCCTATAAATCCGGGTGGAGGCCTAATTTTGGGCTCTTCTAGTAGCCTTTTTATGAAGAAACCAAGAAATCGAGTATGAACCCATTGTTATCATCCATTCAAGCATACTAAAAGTATTCCAATAGAACCTTAAAACTCATCAAAACCTTGGTTCGACTGGGTATTACCGTGGAACCCTAGTAGACCTACATATGCATTTTGGAAGAATTGCACTCCTAGGAGGATAAGTGAGTCATGGAGCAAGATTTGATCATTTTCACTTGGTGGGAAGGTTAGGGAAGGTTAGGGGATGTTCTAAGCTATAGGAAATCCTATAGACCACATAGGTGTAGAGAAAACACCAAGATCTTATTGTTGGATGAGAAGCATAGACTAGCTAGTCTATCCTAGCCTACCCCATTAGATTGGTATCAGAGCCTGCTAAGGTGTGGGATATAGAAAGTGAAAAGAAAGGTGAATGAAGTAACCTAGTGAATCTAGTAATTATAACACAATTGTAACCAATGTTGAATTGGCTAAGAAGGTAGAAGAGCAAGAAGAAGACAATAGGTCTTTGAGAGAAAGATGGACACAACTAGAACAGTTGTTAAGCAAGGTCCAAGACACTATAGATAAAGTCAAGGAAAAGATGGAGTAGAAAGAAGAGAAGGAGGCTAAAGAAAAATACATTGAGTTGGAAGAAGAAACTCCAACACCAGATCCTATTTTACCAAAAGATCCTTTCTTGAAGGCAATCAAAGCAATAAACAGTAAAGCCTTGGAAGGCATTCCTCTATTCAATGGAAAGATGGATCCTAATCTCATCATGGAATGGATTGAAGGAATGGAGAACCATTTTGAATGTGATGGTGTCTCTGATGCTCAAAAGGTTAAAGTGGCAAGGTCAAGATTGAGAGGCACTGCTCTCTCCTGGTGGAAATTTGTGCAAACAGAGAGGGAAAAAGAAAGAAAAGGTCCTATTACCTCTTGGAAAGGAATGGTGGCTAAAATTAAACAAGCCTAAATTTTTTAAGACTATGAAATACAAGTGCATAGGAGGAGACAAAATATGAGGCAAAAAGACATGGATGTGCATTCCTATACTGAAGAATTCCAAAAGTTATGCTTGAGGTCTAAAGTGGTTGAAGATGAAACTATCTAGTTGGAAAGATATCTAAATGGACTCAAATGGTCTATTCAAGAAGAAATTAGCCTTGTCACTCCTAAAATAGTTCATCAATGTTATCAAATAGCCCTAAAGGTGGAGGAGAAAGGAAAAAGAAATAAATATCGCTCTTCCAAGAATAGACGAAGATGTAGAGATTCTAGAGGTGGTCAAAGAGGTGGTTCTAGTAGAGGTGGTGAATCAAGAAACCAAGTGGAAAGTAGACTCTTGGAAAAAAGTTCTAAAATCAGCACAAGGGGAACTTTTGGTAGAGGAAGAGGATCTCAAGGAAATAGAGGAAGAGTAGCAGGAAGGAGCAGCCCCTATTTTTCCACGATGAAGTGTTACCAATGTGGACAACTTGGGCATCCTACTTACAGGTGTCATGATAAACTATCAACCTCTACTAATGAAAAAAGAGTGGCTTATGCTCAAGAAGATGGTGGAAGCTCAAGCACTAATGAAGTCAGCAAACTAGAATAAAAAATGGGTGAGAACTTGATGATTAGAAAGGTTCTCATAAGGCAGCCCAATCTGAGTGAACTTAAGTAGAGGAGGGCTCTCTTTAGAGTCAGATGTAAGATTCAAGGAAAATTTTGCAAGGTTATAGTAGATTTTGGATCTATAGATAATATTATATCAGAGGAGGCAACAAAGAAGCTGAAACTTACAAAGGTTCCCCATAGAAATCCCTATAAGGTAACTTGGTTGAATCGAGAACAAAGTGTACTTTTTAATGAGCAGACATGGGTTGAGTTTTCTATTGGAGCATATAAAGAAAAAGTGATTTGTGATGTCTTACCCATGGATGCATACCATATTCTATTGGGAAGACCTTGGAAATTTGACAGGAAGGTGATCTATGATGGAGAAGAAAATGCCATTTCTTTCAAGAAAGATGGAAGGACTTTCAAAATTCAATCCTTAATAGAGAATGAAGGAGAAGCCTCTAAGACACCTAGTGTGTTACTTAGTACTGGCAAGGAGTTCTTGCAAGATTTATAGGATGATGAAACCATAGGATGTGTAGTTATGGTGAAACCAAAGGACAAAGATACAAAGTTGCAGCCAATACCTCTTGAAGTGCAAAAAATTCTTGATGATTTCAAAAATAGTATTTCACATGATACACTAGCAGTACTACCACCTAAAAGAGAAATTAGCCATCAAATTGATTTTTTACCCGGTGCTTCTTTGCCTAACAAAGCAGCTTATAAGCTTACTCTAGATCAGAATAAGGAAATGGCAAGACAAGTGCAAGAATTATTGGATCAAGGGCTAATTAAGAAGAGCATTAGTCCATGTGTAGTCCAAATGGTCTTAGTAGCAAAGAAAGGAGGAAAATGGAGGCTTTGTACAGATTCAAGAGCTATTAACCGGATCACTATCAGATATAGATTCCCTATTCCAAGAATAGAGGACTTGATGGATTGCTTAGGAGGTGCTAAGTACTTTACTAAGCTAGATTTAAAGAGTGGTTATCACCAAATTAGAATCAAGGAGGGTGATGAATGGAAGACCACTTTTAAAACAACAGATGATTTCTATGAATGGCTTGTGATGCCATTTGGGATCACAAATTCCCTAAGCACTTTCATGAGATTAATGAATGAGGTCTTGAAGGACTTCATAGGTAGATTTGTGGTAGTGTATCTAGATGATATACTCATCTATAGAAAGACAAAAGAAGAGCACCTGGAAAATGTAAGGTTGGTCCTAAAGAGACTCCAAGAAGAGAAACTAGCCATTAATTTGGAAAAGTGTGTATTCATGCAGCAAGAATTGGTTTATTTGGGCTTTGTAGTGTCCAAGGGTAATCTAAAAATGGACCCAAGCAAAGTGCATGCAATCCTAGATTGGCCTACTCCTAGAATAGGGACTGAAGTGAGAAGTTTTCATGGCCTAGCACAATTATATAGAAAGTTTGTGAGGAACTTTAGTGGGATTTGTACACCAATACTACACACCATCAAAGATGGGCTGAAAAAAGTGTTCAAATGGACTGAGGTAGCATAGAAGGCATTTCAAACATTGAAACAAGAGGTAGCTACAAAAACCATTTTAATCTTACCTATATTTGATAAATTATTCACTCTTGAATGTGATGCAAGTAATGTAGCAGTAGGGGGTGTATTAAATTAGGAAGGAAGACCTGTAGCATTTTTCAGTGAGAAACTCAATGAAGCAAAGAAGAAATATTCAGCTTATGACTTGGAGTTGTATGCATTAGTACAATCTCTCAAGAAGTGGAGACATTACCTCCTACCCAAAGAATTTTTTGTCTTTATAGATAATTAGGCTTTGAGTTATATAAACACTCAAGAGAAGCTTAGTAAAAGGAATTTGAAGTGGATGGAGTATCTACAATCTTTTACATTCACAATCAAACACAAGAAGGGCAGCTCAACAAGGTAGCAGATGCCTTGAGTAGGAAGCTTTTGACTATCCAAGAAGTGCAGCTGTAAAGCATTGGAATAAAAGGTTTTAAAGATTTGTATGAAGAAGATGAAGACTTCTCCCAAGGCTACAAGGTATGCCTAGAGTTTGAGAATCATTTTATAGTGATTTTGCAGATTATACCCTTCAAAATGGATTGCTATTTAAAGGTAATCAGCTATGTGTACCTAAGGGATCCATGAGAGAAAATTTGATTCAAGAGAAGCATAATGGTAGCTTGAGTGGACATTAGTGCATAAACAAGACATTGGAGTTAGTACAAAGATACTACTTTTGGCCTAAGATAGCAAGGGATGTACGAAGATATGTTGAGCAATGTGGAATATGTCAAAGAGCTAAAGGAGGTTCAAGCAATGCAGGACTTTATCAACCCTTGCCAATTCCAAATAGGCCTTGGGAATGTGTAAGTATGGACTTTGTGGTTGGACTTCCCAAAACCAAATCAGGTATGGACAACATTTATGTTGTAGTAGACAGGTTCTCTAAAATGAGTCATTTTATTCCATTTAAGACTACTCATGATGAGAGTTATATAGAACATCTCTTCTTCAAGGAGATAGTTCAGATTCATGGACCCACTTTGAGTATTGTGTCTGATAGTGACAATAAGTTCATGAGTCATTTTTGGAAAACCTTATGGAAAATACTAGGAACTAATCTTTCTTTCAGTTTGGCATACCATCCTCAAACTGATGGTCAGACTAAGGTCATCAATAGGGTTATTGGTAACTTGTTAAGGTGCTTAACAAAGGAGTATGGGAAGACTTGGGATCTTGTTATCTCTCTGGTTGAATATGCTTATAATGATAGTGTTAATAGGACCACAAGAAGAAGTCCTTTTGAGATAGTATATGGTAGACACCCTAGAGGAGTGAATGAGTTGAGAGATTTAGGTCCTATAGAGTTAAAAAGTGGACAAGCTGAAGATTTTACCCAAACTATCAAAGAGGTTCAAGAACAAGTGAAGAAAACTATGTTGGAGTCTACTCAAAGACTCAAGGCCAAAATGGATGAGAAGAGGAAAGAGGTACAGTTTCAGATTAGGGACTATGTTATGGTCTATCTTAACAAATCAAGAATGCAGCAAGGTATGCCCACTAAGCTCCAAATGCGAAGAATTGGCCGATGCAAGGTTCTAGCAAAGTATGGAGAGAATGCCTACAAAGCGGACTTGCCATCAAACCTAGCTATCTCACTAGTGTTTAATGTTGCAAACCTGATTAGATTTAAGGGGGAAATTTGGCACCTTACTTGAGAAATAAGGTGAGACCATTTATATATATGGTGGGTGAGAAGGATAAAATAAGGAATGAAATAGCCGTAACTATTAGTCAGATGTTGATAGAGTCTAAGGAAACACCTTTACCAACACTTGAAACTTTAGAAGTATGAATAAGTGGTGACACTATGGAAATTGATCAGACCAATGTTACTATTAACATTGATTATACTAACCCTTTTGAGATTTCCAAAAATACTAAATCTCATGCTGAGGTTATTTAAGATCAATTGAAACAAATTGAAGAGAAAAATAGGCTATTAGAAGCAGAAAAGAGAAAAATAGAAGAAGCCAAGTAGAAATTGCTTGAAGAAGAGACAAAAAGAAGAGTTGAGGAAGAGAAGAAAAGAAGAGTTGAGGAAGAAAAGAAAAGAGTAGAGGAGGAAGATAATAAAGATAAGGAAAGAAAAGAAAAGGAAGAGAAAGAGAAAGAAGAGAGAAGAGTTAAAGAGGTAGTAGAGAAGAAGCAAAGGGAAGATGAATCTAAACCATTTAGTTCATCTAATTTACTTTTTCTTGCTAGCATAACAAGTGATGATGATGATAAAACTAACTTGATCTCATCTTTGACAAAACTTGTTGAGAAGAATAGGAAAGTAAAGAGCCTACAAAGAACCTTAATGGAGGTAACTAATAGATTACATAGTACTCTGGCAATCTAGCATATAGAGGTAGATCCTGAATAGAGGGCACAAGAAGTATTGAAATATTTTAATAAAGAATTTACAAATTTGTTGAATTTTGCAAAATCAAAGGCCCATATTTCTCATGATGCTAATCTATTTAGCATAGTCTGTTAGAATATCAAGAATCATTTGTTAATTCTTGATACTTGCTACTGTAGGAGCACCCTTTGATGACTCCCACCTTATCAAATTTTGGTGTGATGAACTTATTCTAAGAAGTATGTAGATATAATAAGATTTTCTAACTCATTTGGTGTGTTTTGCTCTAGTTTAGGCTCTTGGTCTAGGTGATTGGCAATGTATTGTCATGTTGTGATTTTTTTTCTTTCTAGGTGCATAGGGTGTTCCTAAAATATTGGAATGTTGTATTGGGGGAAGTTTGAAGCCTAGGAGTTCCTTGAGAAGACTCAGAAATGGTCTTGGTGACGAAATTGCAAAAAGAGAATAAAAAGAAATAAAAATTGCTTAGTTGCTGGTCACTTATGTAAAAGTGTTGAGCAACTTGTATTAGAAAGAAAGTTAACTTGTGTAAGTGGTTGAAAATTCCCTAACTCAACCCATACACTATGTGATAGCCTATTTAAGGTTGGAAGAACCCAAACCAAGGGTTGGAAGTCATGTTTTTGCATTGCATTGTGTTGCTACAACAAACTATGACTAGTTTTTAATACATTTTTACTGGTTTTTAGTGTTGTTTGGCAAAAAATCACATTTTTACTATCATTTTTTTGCATTTTCTAGTTTTTATCTTGTATATTCTACATCATCCATGCATTGGATTAGATCTGTAAACACATTTTGGAAGGTTTTAGTAAATTTCTTTAAAAGTAAGAGTTTGTTGTCCAGTTTTGAGTTGTCAACAATGAACGGGCTGTAGCTCTTGTTTCCACCATGGGATTTATATGGAAATTTGGATTCCAAGGATATAGACCCTAATGTGTAACATATCACAAGCAAGGGCCCAGAAAGTGTGTGCAAGAATTTGTTTAACAAATCCCTAGGTGAGCTAGGCAATGCCCGACTAGGAGCAAGCATCAAAGAATTTGTTCTCGAGAGAAAAAGATAAAGATTCAAATTTTTCCCTTTTGAGGGATTCAATAAGGATATAAGAAGGTTATTTTTTGTAGAGGAGAAGTTTCTATGAGTTGAATAAGGTTTTTGAAGGTTGAGGACAATAGGCTGCCCTCAAAACCCTTCAAAACCCTCATTTTTACCATTATTGTTGTACGGCTTTTTGGTGGCCTAAAAACTCAAAAATATTTGAGTATGTGATGTATGAAACAAATCTTATTAAGGCCAGGTCTGATGAATTGTTAAGGGTAAAAATTTATTAGCCCTCAAAATTCAAGTGGAGGCCTAATTTGGGGGTCTTCTAGTAGCCTTTTTGTGAAGAAACCAAGAAATTGGGTATGAACCCATTGTTACCATCCATTCAAGCATACTAAAAGTATTCCAATAGAACCTTAAAACTCATCAAACCTTGGTTGGACTGGGTATTATCGTGGAACCCTAGTAGACCTACATATGCATTTTGGAAGAATTGCACTCCTGGGAGGATAAGTGAGTCATGGAGCAAGATTTTATCATTTTCACCTGGTGGAAAGGTTAGAGAAGGTTAGGGGATGTTCTAAGTTGTAGGAAATCCTATAGACCACATAGGTGTAGAGAAAACACCAAGATTCTATTGTTTGATGAGAATCATAGACTAGCTAGTCTATCGTAGCATACCACATCACTTGCATCAAGGAACTTTGGAAATGTCCACAAGATGGAAAGGTATTATACATCAAGTGTACCTTATCTCACAAGTTGACCAAGGATTTTTATTGTAAGATTGAAGGTAAGCTGAGTGAGCTAGAAGCTCTATCAAGCTAGATACAACAACCTTCAAAAAAGGTTGATGACTTTGAGAGATAAGTGGTCAATGTTCATAGTGATACCAGGAAACTAGAACTTTAGAAAGAAAAAATGTTGCAGAGATTATCAGAATTTATAGTCTATTGCTCTGAAGATATCTACTATTGAGCGATAGTTGGAGGAGTGTGACAAAGCCAAGGACACTTATTCAAATTTCTTATACTCTGGTCTTAATGCAGTGGAAATTGCATCATATGCCCTATGTGCAATTCTCACCTCTATTGAAACAGCCAAGGATACATGGGTAAAAGGTTTAAACAATCTTAAGGCAAGTTTTGATGATTGCATGAAGATATTAATAGCTTAAGGTAGAAGATTACAATTTTTGACAATAGATGAACAATTTTTGACATTCTAACCTTTGTCATTGATGTCAAAGGGGAAGAAAATGCAGAAGAAAATTATAAATAAGGCAAGGGAGAAGATAAAAATAAGGAAAGGTATATAATTATACCAAAAGGAGGAGCATATGTAAGATGGATAAGTTGTAAAAGATAATTAATGTATTGATACAATAATGTTTTGGACAAGTTTTTGATACTTAGCCATTTTTTCCTATTTTGTTGTCATCAATGCCAAAGGGGGAGATTGTTGATAATTGTCTAATGAAGATATGTAATTTTTGTAATTTATGGCAATACATGATGTACATTCTTGTAGAAAATGTTGGAAATAAAGATACTTAGCTTTTGGTACCCAAAAAATTGTCTAAGTATGAAATTGGTTTATGACAGTGTATTATTTTGTATGTAACTTGTTACTAATGTCATATTCATGTTTTACCAGTGATACCAAACAACAAAATTAAAGGGAAAGGAGTTATTTTGTTTACAAAATAATTACTTGACCAATTAGGGCTAACATCTTAGATGCTTACTCTAAGTTGGAAAAGTATATTATGGTCTTAGCTAACCTAGTATTATTTTTTGAAAAGGCATGGTATTTATGCAAAGAAAATCTTGCAAATTTGAATGTCGTGTGGTACTGTACATTTTTGTATTGTATGCAAAATTTTATGAAAGTGATATATGTGAAGTTTTGAGAAGCTATTTTTGTGATTTGAGATCAAGCTGAGGTCAGAGATCAGTCAAGAAATAAGTTACAATACCTATATACTATAAGTCTAATTATTTGTTTGGGCAATCAGCTCTTCTTGTAATTGGAAGTGCATGTTGGGTAGTGAGCTCTTCTTGCATCTATTGTACTGAAACTCCTAATAGGGACTCTATATTTAATTTTCTCATTGACTCCTAAAAGGGTCCATCCTCTAAAAATGAACACATATATTTACATATTATCTAGTGGATATCATCCCCACCAGGTTTTTTTGTTGGCCAGGGTTTTTCCCTAGTTAACAAAATATGGTGTTATGAGTTATCTTTGTGTATGGTTACTGTTGCTATTCAACATTACTTGTTTACTTTCTTATGTATGGTTCAAAGTAATAAATAATATCCAGTTGGTGACTAATATTTGTAAATTAATGATTCAACCCCCCCCCCCCCCCCCCCCCCTAGTAATTCCTATTTCTAACAAATTAGGAATACAATGTGATGTGTGAGAATGGAGCTTTAAAACCCAAACACAATAATTTGGAAGTCAAGGGTTTGACCCACATCCTTCATATGTTAAGGAACTTTCAAATAAAATGGATTAGGTTTATTTTGAGTAGAGTCCATGACATGACCTTCTAGTTTGAGCAACCAATCATAATCCCCAAGACGATGATCCATTAAGTTACTGGTTATCCAATGCTGGAAAAGTCTAAGGCAACCAAAACCCTAGCTCAAGGAGAATTGACTAAGAAAACCCTATTTGAATGAGATGGCAAGGGCATGAAGATGAATAATGTTACTTATATGGAAATAAAATTTGGAATTCATTTCATAGCCCATAAATCTATAGTTCAAGCCAACCCAATAGCATTCTTTGTGAAGCAGTTGACCTAGCATATAAAGTAGTGAAGAAAAACTTGTCATTTGATCTTGTTGAGTTGTAGTGTATTCAGTTGACCAAGAACATGGAGAGAATTCAAGCATCCAAGAATAATTCATGTAAGTTTGGCTCTCTTCTAATGTGTTTATTTTTCTATGTACAATTTTTTTTTTCCATCCAAGGGAAATTTTGTATGGAGGAAGGAAAGACCTATTTATATTGGATCAATGATTTCATTAGTGAAATAGGTGAGAATTTTGATGGCATCATGGATGCATATTTAGAGAACTTCAAGGAGAAGATAGAAAGTAGGTTTACGATTCCCAAGAAATTGGTTGATGATTATGAGAAAGACATTTTTTTCCTAGTTGACTATGAAAAAGTTCACATTCAATAAGTTAATCCTAGGATTCATGGGTGAGACCATTGGTTTATGAAGTTAACATTGATAAAAAAACACACATCATTGAAGCTCTTACCAATGAACTAGTGGATCCCAAGGCTACTTATCTTAGAACCTATGAAGAAGGAAAGACTAGAATCTCACTTGAGATTTAGATTCTTCAAATTTTGAAGAGATGAAAGAAAAGGATGGAAAACCTTGAGAAGAAATTTGGCCTATATGATGCACCTCTCATGCTTATTGAGGGTAAAGGCAATGATGTAGAAGAGGAAGAAGAAGAGGAAGGTGATCATGAAGAAGTTGAAATAGAGGAACCTCTAAAAAAGAAAGGAAAGCTAAAACCATCTAGAAAATTCACTAGGTCATCTACACTTGTGATTATTGCCACCAAGCCAAAGAAGTCTAGAGAGAAAATGAGACTTGATGATGAAGATGATGAAGATAACACTCCAATCATCTCAATAAAGAAGCCCCCACAAAATTTAGAAAAGAAGGCTGAAATTGGTAAGGGAAGGAAGTGGAATGGCTGATTTTATATATTTCAAATATGAATCTAGAAGGAAAGATGAGCAGAAATATATTGAAGATGCATTGGTGGAGAAAATGAAAAAAATGAAAATATGAACCCAATGAACTGAAAGGGAAAGCTTCTGAAGCCATACTGAAGGTTGTTTCTTAACACTAGACTAATGGAGTCAAAATAGAGAAGGACATTAGAGAAAAAACTATAAGAAATATAATGCCAAATCTCTTTGAGAAGGAAATAAAGGAGGAAATGTCAAAGCATGAGAATAGACAGACTCCTCGATTCAAAAAATTTGACAAAAAAATCGACGATGTTGTATAGTCCACATCTAATATGTGGAAAAACATTTTTGATTTGAAGGAAGAGGAAAATTTACTAGAGGTTCAGACTATTGAAGAGTCTGATCCTAAGAAAATTACAATAGAAGTTATGGTATCTCTTCCAACCTCTCTAAAAAAAGCCCCTATCTAATCAAGCTTTGAGTTGCAATCTACCAAGCTGAACATAGTTCAACCAAGAGGTGAAGAGAAGGAAGAAAAAAAAAATTACACCTCCACTAAGTGTCAGTAAGGTATAAAAAAGAAGAAGAGGAAAATGGAAATCCTTAATCCACTGAGAAATAGGCTCTAACTTCTCCCGAGGCAAACCTAACAAAGAAACTACTATCAAGGATGAGGAGACGATTGAAAAAGAAGATAAAGAAGATAATCTTCAATCAAGAAAAGAAGAAAATGTTGGAAACTTAAAATTGGAACAATTTTTTTCATTTATGTCAAATCTATTGATAAGAAATATTTCTACCTAATCTAAATGTCATATCTATTTGATTTATGAAGAGGATTTGAGAAATTGCTCATAAAAATAGCACCTAGAGGAAAGGTTGAGTTATGAAAGGGAAGATACAATCAAAATTTGATTAGTTAGACTTTGATGACGCAAAGTGATTGTTCATATCAAGAAATTTAAGCTAATTCAAGAAAAATAGTAAATGGTTTAGGAATGTCAAGTGATGCTAGTCTCAACTAAGCCATGGTAAGTGCCAAGAAAATCTAGTGTTGACCGAGTATCACTATCAATTGAGAAAGATACTTGATGCTGAGCTCAAAACATTTATAGTGATCAAGTGTTTAGTGATGGAGGATTGTTAGAACTTAGTGATGACCGAGTGTTAGAACTTATTGATTTTCAAGTAATACTAGTGAGAATGAATTTGAGGAAATCATGATTCCCAATTGACTCAATTGATTTCTTGGGAGATGTAAATTGTGTTGAAGATAATATTGATGATTTGGATCATTAAATTAGAGGTGAGGATTAGGTAAATACTTAATATATGGCTTCTAGAAAAATTTCTAGAGGAAGATCAAGAGGATGGATATACTCAATGAATGGTGTTGAACATGATCATAAACCCTAAGATCTACAGTGATCTTGGAAAATGGAAAAGAAAGAATTACCTATTTAAGGAGGTATAGATTTGAATGAAAAATTACCAGTGTGTGTGAGATGAGTACAAAAGAAGGTTAATTACAAAATCACAAGTGCAAGAGTGAATGCAAAGCTAAAGGAGGTTGGTTACACAAATGTTGTTGATGTTTATAAGTGAATCTAAGAAGGAGGCTTAAGTGTTTTTGAGAGGGGAAGACTGATTTCTTGAAGGGTACTTATGGACCTTGAGTAACTAATTCACCCCCCCCCCCCCCCCCCCCCCCCCTCTTATTTATTCTAAGCATTCTAACAATTGGTATTAGAGCACAATCTTTACAGAGAAATTTTGAAGGTACTTAAAGCCAAAGATCATGACTCACAAAAGCCAAAAAAGGAGAACTTTCCTACATGGAAAACCTTGATGAGGTTATATATATCCACTATCAATTATGTTATTATCAACTTTGTGGACAATGAGTATGTGAAGGTAACAACTACTCCTTTGACAAATGATCAGCTAAAGCAAAAGTAAGAACACAATCAAGCAATATTGGAGATTTCCTTAGCCCTAAGCTATGTCAAGTTTGATGACTTAAAATATTGTGATAGTGCAAAGAAAATGTGGTACAAATTGAAAACAATAAATAGAGGTAATGATAATGTCTTGAGAACCAAATTAGAAAGCCTAAGAGGTAAATTTGATGACATGAGAACGATGAAAGGTGAAAATATAGTGTAATATTACACAAGAGTCAAAGAAATTGTTAATTCTATTTGTGGTGAAAATGGAGAAATCAAAGGTGAAACTATGATAAGCAAGGTATTGAGGATTCTACTCCCTATTTATGCCATTAGAGTGTCTATAATTCAAGACCTAAGGTGCACTCTAGGTAACACTTTGACCTTGGAAGGTATAATTGGTAGACTATCTACTTTTGAAATGTCTAACTTTGATAACTACACACTTGCTACTATTGAATCTACCTTTAAGTCAAATTAGCTCTTAGAAAAAGAAAAGGAAAATATGTGAGGAGTGATAATGATAGTTCTAATGATGAGATTGATGGACTTGAAGCCCTTATTGCAAACAAATTTGGAAGAGGAAAAGGTAAATACAAAGGTAAATTACCTATTATCTATTTTTCATACAAAAAAGTTAGTCATATTTCAGGTAGGTGTTTTGACAGAGAGGATAAGGATGAAATGAAGGAAATAAAGTAAAAAGGAAGAAGATATGATTGATACTTCAAGAGAAACAAGGATGACAAAGGTAAGAAATCTTGTTATATTATTTAAGAAGAAACTGGTAATGAATCTAAGTGTAATGATGATGAAGTTATCTATGTTTCTATAAAAGAAGATTTTGATGAAGATAAGAAAACTAAATTGATTTCATATGTAAACAAAAGTGAGAAATGAATATTTGATAGTGGATGTTGAAATCATATGACTGGTGATAAAGATAAATTTGAGGATAGTGGTTCATACAAAGGTGGATGTGTTAAATTTGGTAATGATATTCCATGTGTTGTAAAAGGTAAAGGAACTATTCAACTGATTGACAAAATAAAATGTGACAATGTTTAGTGGATTGAAGGACTTAAATATAATCTGTTGAGTATTTCATAGCTGAACAAATCAAGTTATAGAGTTGAATTCCACAATAGGAAGGCCAAGATACATGAGGCCGATGGTAAGCTAATTGGAAGTGGTGATCAGATAAGAGGTAACTTGTTCTATCTAAATTTATCTAATGAGTCATGTTTGTTTGCACGAAAAGAAGATGTTTGGTTACGACACAAGAGGTTATGTCATGTAAACTTTGAAAATTTGGTAAATATTAGTAAAATGAAGAAAGTGAGATGATTGCCTAAACTAAAGAAGCCTAACAATGCTATGTGTAAAAAATGTCAATTGGGAAAAATGACCAAGTCTAGTATTAAGATCAAAACATACACTTCTAGTGATATTTTGGAATTGATTCATATTGACTTGAGTGGACCCATTGATGTTCAAAGTTACTATGGAGATAATTATTTCATTCTATTTGTTGATGATTACACTAGGATGATGACTATGATGTTTCTTAAAGCTAAACAGTAAGACAAATCTCCCAAAATCAATTGGGCGAAAAACAGACTTAATAGAAAAATCCACCTAAATTAAGGAGATATATCTAGTTTTGTTAAATTATAAATGACCAGTAAGACATTCATAACCTCCTAAGTGAAACAAGAAGGTTCCACATGATAAGCTCAAATTCACATTTGGTATTGCAACATCGTTTGCATTAAGAATGTGTGTCAGTTGTAGTAGCGGGACGATTCACCAAGAGGGACCTAGCCAACAATGCCATGCATGGTATATTTTCCTCTAGACGTGCCCTCGTTGTTATTTCCTACTATGTATTCCTGTCACCCATCTATGGCAACCTGCTGTTCTTAGAATTTTTTTAAATATTTAAGATAAGCTTTACTTTAATTTTCAGTTGAGAATGATTTACAATTATATGAAATAACATTAGGAAAACTGTTTTATTGTACTAGCTTAAAGAAAAAAAAAATCGTGTCCCAATAGTACCTTGTGAACTAGACAAATGGAGTACCCAGTGTGACTACCTGCCAGTTTAGGCGTAGAAACTAGCATTCTAGTATATATTGGACAATATTTAAGATATATAAAATAAGAATTAGTATTCATATTTTTGTTTGGTTCAGTCAGAATTTGATGGAGAATTTATGATCCAAAAATTGATGTTTTCTAAAATAAATAAAACTAGAATAGGAATATGTATTCCAATTCTATCTATTTAGGTCAAATTACAAATGTCCATTTTGGGCTAAAATTAGAATACTATTCCTACTCACAATTCTAGTTTGGTGCACCCAAATGGAGAATTTGAAATTTTAAGAATTTATATATGCCTATTCCACTCTTATTCCCCTTGGCAAACAGACCCTAAAACCCCAATGCTATACTTTATATGCAAATTTAAACATGTCAATTCAAATGTTCATATGTGACAGTTTAGTCTTAAATTTCTATTAACATCCTTATTTGTTTCTTACTAAATTTTTACGATAAAATAAAATACAAACATATAGAAACTGTGAGAAATATATTTAAAAATTAATTTAATACTCACAACCCTAACTCAAAAATCTTTACACAGCACTTGAAAAAATGCTCGACACATGAAGGTGGCGAGTGCCAGTATTGGTCGGCACTTGAAGGTGTTAAGTGCCAGATATGCTCAGTACTTGCTCGGCACATGAAGGTGCCAAGTGACAGGGAATAGGTGCTGAGTGAGCTCGACACACAAAGGAAAATGCAGTAGATGTCGAGTTAGCTCGGCACTCAATGAAGACAATGGATGTTGAGTAAGGTCGGTTCCAACTAATAAAATTTATAATTTAGAAACAATCTAACAAGAATGCTTTCACGATTAAAACCAGAGAGTCGAACTTTAACCTTTCAACAAAGTTCCTCAAATACAATGAATAGAAGAGGAACAACAATAGATTCAAGTATGCCTATTTTATTTTCTATTCAACTGAGATTTAAACTATTACAAAATTTGGGAGCATTCAACTTCAACCAGAAAAAACTAAAATAATCCTAAACTGATGATACTTCAAATTTCAATAAACTTTTAAACCTACAACTCTAATGGCTGCATACAATGGTGCCTAGAGCAATCACTGCTTCAACAGGAAAAATCCTAAACAACAACAAACTTACTGAGTGAACAGGGGAAACACATGCAACTGCAAGCATAAAGTTCTTTCCTTCTTCTTTTTTTGCTCAGCTCTGCAACTTCTCTCTGATCTGCTTGATCTAAAAACTCTACTAATGAATGAATAAACATTCCTTTTTGTCACATTCCTTCCTTTCCCTCTCAACGTTCAAATTCAAAATCTCACCTACCAAATTTATGTTTTCTGTCTGTTGTATTGGTCGTCAGGTGGTAGGTGGGCATTTGGCTCCAGGGGCAAACGTCAACTGCTATATTAAATATTCCAACACTCCCCCTTTGTCCCAAGCCAAACAAAAAAAGGATCACAACTAATCCACATAAACTACACCAAGACACTCTCTTAGGTGTACAAAAATTCCAATGCCTAAAGGCTTAGTAAATATGTCTGCTAGCTACTGCCTAGACTTGCAAAATTTCATCTTGATATCCCCATTCTCCACCAACTCTCTGATGAAGTGATATTTGATCTCTATATGTTTGCTTCTCCCATGGAAGATTTTATTCTTGGACAATGCAATTGATGAGATGTTGTCACAATAAATTGTGGTTCCATCCTCTTGCCTTTCATTCAAATCTATCAAGATCCTCCTTAACCAAATAGCTTGACATGCTGCTTCATTTGTTGTTATGTATTCAGCCTCTGCTATAGATTGAGAAACAATAGGTTGCTTCTTGGATGCCCATGAAATTTCACCCAATCCCATATGAAACATGTATCCGAAAGTACTCTTCGTATCATCTATACTTCCAGCCCAATCACTATCAATGTAACCAACCAACTTGAAATCATCATTTGCAGTATATAAAATCTCAAATATTTTAGTACCTTTCACATACCTTAGGATCCTTTTTCCCGCTTGCCAATGGGAATCCTTTGGTGTTTCCATAAATTTGAAAATCAGACTTACTGCATGCATTAGGTCTAGCCAAGTTGTAGTCAAATACATTAAACTTCCAACCATACTCTTGTATAGTGTTGGATCCACTCTTTTGCTAGAGTCTTCCTTGCTCAACTTCAGACCTATTGTTGTTGGTGTGGGGGCTGCCTTACTATTTTGCATTTTAAATCTCTCTAAGATCTGCCTTGCATATTTTTCTTGAGAGATGAAAATGCCATTATGCATTTGTTTTACTTCTATGCCTAGAAAGTATTTCAAGAGACCTAGGTCTATCATTTCAAATTCACTTTTCATGGTCTCTTTAAAATCACCAATTAGAGTCTTATCATTACCAGTAAAAATCAAGTCATATAGATACAAGACAACAATCAATACATTACTATCTGCTACCTTGATGTAAAGAGTGGGCTCACCATTGCTTTTGCTAAAGCCATTGCTCATCAAATATGAGTCAATCCTACTATACCATGCCCTTGGAGCTTGCTTGAGCCCATAAAGAGCTCTCTTCAATCTATATACTTTGTGTTCTTCACCTGCAACTTCATAACCAAGTGACTGCTCCACATACACTTCTTCTTTCAATACACCATTTAGGAAGGCAGACTTCATATCCATTTGAAATACCTTCCACTTGTGTTGGGCTGCAATTGCTATGACAACACGCACAGTTTCCATTCTTGCAACAGGGGCATATGTCTCATGATAATCTCTTCCATACTACTGTTTGTAGCCCTTGACTACTAGCCTTGCTTTATGCCTATCAATTTTGCCTTCAGCATTGCATTTGGTCTTATAGACCCATTTCATTCCAATCACTTGCTACTTGGGAGGCAATTCAGTTAACTCCCATGTCTCATTTCTTTTTATAGCATCTATTTCCTCATACATGGCCTTACACCATTTCTTTTCCTTAATAGCTTCTTCAAAATATATTGGATCACTATGAGAAAATAATGCAAAATTAACACTCTCATCATAATCTTCATACCTTTCATCTTGGTATATCTCCCTAAGACTCTTGGTCTTTCTTGGTAAAAGGGAGGAGAGTGTGGGATCAGAATCTTCATTGTTGTTGCATTGCTGACTAGCTTAGTCTTCACTGGTACTCAGCACTAACACTCGGTCATGTCTAGAGAAGCTCGGCAATGTCTAAATTTGCTTGCCTTTTCTTCTACTTACTCCTCCTGCTTGTTGTTCATTAGCATCTTCTTCACTCATAATTGGCACTTTACTAGAAGTGCTTGGTGACTCATTAATTGAACCATACCAAGACTAATTTTCAAGAAATTCCACATCTCTTGAAAACATCATCGTGTTGTTCAATGGGTCATACAATCTGTATGCCTTTGATTCTGAGCTGTACCCTATGAAGATGCACTTCACACCTTTATCATCAAATTTTTGCCTTTGCTCTTTAGGCACATGTGCATATGCAACACATCCAAACACTCTTAGGTGTTCAACTGTCCATCTTCTTCATGACCATGCTTCCATTGGAATTTTTTCACAGACTGCCTTTGTTGGACACCTATTAATTAGGTAAACTGTTGTTGCCACAACCTCTTCCCAAAATTCAGTTGGGAGACCTTTCTCTTTCATCATGCTCCTTGCCATTTCAACAATGGGCCTGTTCTTTCTTTTAGCCACTTCATTATGTTGTGATGTATAGCTGACTGTGAGCTCTTTCTTAATGCCATGTTTCCTGCAAAAATTTACAAAAGAATTGGAGGTATACTCCCCTCCTCTATCTGATCTAAGGACCTTGATATAGTGTCCACATTCTCTTTCAGCCTGGGTTTTAAATTTTACAAATTTATCAAATGCTTCAGATTTATTCTTTAAGAAATACACCCATGTCCTATGACTGAAATCATCAATGAATGTTATAAAATAAGTACTCCCCCCAATGGAAGTAACTTGCATAGGACTAACTAGGTCAGTATGCACTAATTCTAATAAATATCTAGCCCTCCTAGAATTTTCAAAATTAAAGGGAAGCCTATGTTGCTTACAACCAAAATACAAGCCTCACACTTGTCACAAGAATTTCCTACATGTGGCAAACCATTTACCATTCTCTTATTTGACAATAAATTTAAACCAGCATAGCCGAGATGACCATACCTGAGATGCCACAACCATGAAGGGTCTTCAATCACACTCCTTAGAGCTGATTGTGTGTGAGGTGCAACACAAACTTGAGATGAGAAACATGTCTCTATCCTCAAGGGAAACATTCTGTTCTTTTTCATTTGAACTACTGCAAGTAAATTCTTGTTCCCATCCTTTTCATGAATGACCCATGTGTCATTCCCCATCAGTGCTTTGTATCCATTTTGAATGAGCTGACCAATGCTCATCAAATTGTGCTTCATACTAGGGGTGAAATACACATTTTGTATTTCCATTTTCTCACTTTTCTTGGTGCGGACCATAATAGATCCTTTGCCCACAATTGGTAGGGTTCCATTGTTACCCATTTTAATTTCTAATTTGAAACTCTTGTCAATGAATGAAAACAAGGTTTCATTTCCACTCATGTAGTTGCTACATCCACTGTCGAGGTACCAAACCTCAAGGCTTCCTTCTTCACCAACATTACACATGATGAAGGCAGTAGCATTGGGTCCACTTCCCATATTCACATCAGCCACATTTGCTTGTCCTGATTGATCATTCTTCTTCTTCTAGCATTCATTTGCATAATGCCCATATTTATGATAGTAGTAACATTCTACATTACTCTTATTTGAGTTGTAGTTTTTCTTACCTCCTCTTGAAGTATTTTGTGAGCTACTTGCTCCAACTCCTCTTCCTGAGCTTTCTGCTGCAGCATTTCTTTGTCCTCCATTACCTCGGCCTCTGCCTCTGGAGTTGCTGCTTGAGCCATTTCTTCCTCTCCCCCTTCCTCTTGGATTTGACTGAGCTTTGAATTCTTGCTCTTGGGAAGATGAAGAAGTAGATCTATTGATTCTATGCTCATGGGTTTGAAGTGTACCCATCAACTCATCCATTGTCAAAATAGTGAGGTCTTTTGCCTCTTCTATGGTCATGACCAAATTGTCATATTTATGAGGTAAACTCCTCAATATCTTTTCCACTATCCTTTGCTCTTGATAGTCTTCTCCATTTGACTTCAATTGATTAATTACATTGGAGGTCCTTGAACTGAAGTCTGCAACTGATTCATTTTCCTTCATCTGAAGGTTCTCAAACTCCCTCCTTATATTCTGTAGCTTTACTATATGGACCTTATCAGTCCCCTTGAAGTTCATCTCAAGGATATCCCAAGCTTCCTTTGCATAATTTACTGCTGCAATCTTTGGGAATACTATCTCTATCATTGCTGCTTCAATAAGACTTAATGCCTTTGCATCTTTCTTCCTTGACTCTTTCAAATGAGTCTTCTGTGCGTTTGTGAGAGTAACATACTGAGTTGGGTCTATTACATCATTGAATCCATTGACCACAAACTCCCACAAATCATTAACAACCATTATGGTCTTCATCTTCTTTTCCCATGTATCATAATTCTGTCCATTAAAGGATGTTGGCTGCTACCATATCTTTCTAGCATCTCCTACCATGATAAATATCCCAAGAAAACAAATTCCCTAACTCACTGTGGATGTGGGGCCTCAAAGCTCTGATACCATGTGAGAAATATATTTAAAAATTAATTTAATACTCACAACCCTAACTCAAAAAATTTTACATGGCACTTGAAAAAATGCTCGGATCATGAAGGTGTCAAGTGCCAGTATTGGTCGGCACCTGAAGGTGTCGAGTGGCAGATATGCTTGACACTTGCTCAGCACATGAAGGTGCCAAGTGATAGGGAACAAGTGTCGAGTGAGCTTGGCACACAAAGGAAAATGCAATAGATGCCGAGTTAGCTCGACATTCAATGAAGACAATGGATGCCGAGTAAGGTCGGCTCCAACTAATAAAATTTATAACTTAGAAACAATTTAACGTGAATGCTTTCACGATTAAAACCAGAGAGTCGAGCTTTAACCTTTCAACGAAGTTTCTCAAATACAATGAATAGAAGAGGAAGAACAATAGATTCATGTATGCCTACTTTATTTTCTATTCAAATGAGATTTAAACTATTACAAAATCTTGGAGCATTCGGCTTCAACTAGAAAAAACTAAAATAACCCTAAACTGATGATACTTCAAAATTCAATAAACTTTTAAACCTGCAACTCTAATGGCTGCATACAATGGTGCCTAGAGCAATCACTACTTCAATAGGACAAATCCTAAACAACAACAAACTTACTGAGTGAGCAGGGGAAACACGTGCAACTGCAGGCACAAACTTCTTTCCTTCTTCCTTTTCTGCTCAGCTCTGCAACTTCTCTCTGATCTGCTTGATCTACAAACTCTACTAATGAATGAATAAACATTCCTTTTTGTCGCATTCCTTTCTTTCCCTCTCAACGTTCAAATTCAAAATCTCACCTACAAGATTTATGTTTTCTGTTTGTTCTGCTGGTCATCTGATGGTAGGTGGGCGTTTGGCTCCAGGGGCAAACATCAACTGCCGTATTAAATATTCCAACAGAAACAACTAGGAGAGGACACACTCCCTAACCAAGTTCCAATGGTTAAAAATGATCGTTCAACACTTTCAACATGCATAAATAGTATCAGGCAAGCTAGTCACATGAAAGGCCAAACTGACATCTAGCTAGTACAATTCCCTTGTCTTTGCTTTTACAATTTGGAATAACCACATAATTCCCCTTGGAGGTTTTTAACATCTTGAATAAATTCAAAAGTAAAAATTAAAGTCTTGAATAACCACATAATTCCCCTTGGAGGTTTTTAACAAATCATCCCACCAAAAGACTATCCTAAACAAAAAAAACTACACACATATGGAGCCTTGGAGTCATCTTTGTGATCACACAATGTTTGATTAGCACATTAGAAATTTTTTTTCAAGAGAGGATAGAGCGCCCCTAGTGTTTTATTATGTTTTGTGTGTCATAAAACACATATCAATAAGAAATTCATTCTCTTAGTCAGTTTTGTGTGCGAAATATTGGCTTTATAAAGCCAATTTATTGAATACTGACACATAATATTTATATATCATTTTTAGTTTACCCTTTTCTTTGTGATGGTACCATTTTGAGCATGTAAATCTTTTCAAAAGGGTTACATTGCCAAACTTGACTTTGATCATAATATAGAATGACAAATTGATTTACAACTTCTTGTTTCTTCAAGTTTGTACAAATCTTTTAGAAGAAAAAGATGATATATTGCATGTAAATGAGCCACCAACTTAGAACTTATCATATTGCAAAATATATGTAGCAGTTGTTGTGAATGAAGAATATACTATGATATTAGAAGAGATGTCATTCATTAAAAAGGTTGTATTGTAGTACCAAAGTTGAGTGAATGTGAAAAGTTGGGCTTGAGGATGTTTTGATGAGTATAGATTTATATCATTATACTTTATTTATTTCTCAAAATTGTTTTATAATAAGGTTTGAAAAAAGGATGTATGAAAGCTTAATAAATTTAAGGGGAGAACAAATTTAGACTTGATGCCATCAAAGGAAATACTGGCACATTCTTTATTGATATTGACATCTATTTTTTTATATGGCTACAAATTATGTTTGTGCTCTATGTTACCCCTAAGAGGATCTTTAAAGGTTTCAATGCTACATTTGGTAGTTTGACTATAACAAGATCATATTGGAGGTTGGAGGAAATGAGGGTAGAAGAATAATTTCCATCTTGAGCTAGCTTCTCACTCAGAGGTGGTTTATAGAATGAGAACAACTTTTTATTTGTTTCCCTAAGGAAAAGAGGGAGGCTTCCATTTATCGAACTCCTCTTCATGGAGAAAACAAGGTTCATGTAGATAATTGTTATCTTCTCAATTTTTCAAAGTTTTAATTTTTTTTTTCAAATAGTTGAGTGTGTCGTGATCTACATTAGAGTTGTTTTAGTTTGCAAATGATAGAGTTTTTCTTAGCCTATAGACATGGAGGGGTGGTAGAGTCACCTAAAATTCTAACATGGTATCAAATGTTGGCATTATGGTGGAGTTTGGGGAAGTGGTTAGATGCAATGCTATTTTCGTTGGCATTTGTGAATGAAGAATATGTGCAGTAGTTGTTGGCATTACTTCTCATAGTACAAAATATATGTAGTAGTTGTTGTGAATGAAGAATACACTATGATATTAGAAGAGATGTCATTCATAAAGAAGGTTGAATTTTGGTTTCAAAGTTGAGTGAATGTGCAAAGTTGGGCTTGAGGATGTTTTGATGAGTATAGATTTATATCATTATACTTCATTTATTTCTCAAAATTGTTTTAAAAGAAAGTTTGGGAAAAGGATGTATGAAAGCTTAATAGATTTAAGGGAAGTACAAATTTAGACTTGATGCAATCAAAGGAAATATTGGCACATTATTTATTGATATTTCCATCTTTTTTTTTTTATATTACTACAAATTATGTTTGTGCTTTATGTTACACCTAAGAGGATCTTCAAAGGTTTCAATGCTACATTAGGTAGTTTGACTATAACAAGATCATATTGGAGGTTGGAGGAAATTAGGGTAGGATAATATTTTTCATCTTGAGCTAGCTTCTCACTCAGAGGTGGTTTATAGCATGAGATCAACTTTTTACTTTTTTCCCTAAAGAAAAGAGGGAGCCTTCCATTTATCGAACCCCTCTTCATGGAGAAAACAAGGTTCATGTAGATAATTGTTATCTTCTTGATTTTATAGAGTAATTATTATTATTTTTAGATACTTGAGTGTGTCTTGATCTACATTACAGTTGTTTTAGTTTGTAAATGATAGAGTTTGTCTTAGCCTATAGACATGGAGGGGTGGTAGAGTCACCTAAAACTCTAACATGGTATCAAATGTTGGTATTAGAGTGGAGTTTGGGGAAGTGGTGAGATGCAGTAGTGTTTTTGTTGGCATTTACATTTAGATCATTGGCATTTGCATTTGATGGGTGTGATGATGAAGGTATGACATATAGTTTTGTCATTCATGTCAAATACCAGAGGACTATTCATTGAACCAACAAGTAAACTTACTATTGGTATTTTCATCTTAAGACACTATCAGAGTATAAGTGTAGTTATTAGACATTTAACTATTGGAGTAGAGAATGGAACACGTTATCAAAATACTATCACTATATTAAAGAAGTTTTGTTTGGCAATTGACAACTAAAAGAAGAAAGTGGTTAACTATAAGATCTATGATCAAGATTGTGTGTAAGCTTAGCAAAGGAAAAAGACTTAAAAAGATTGAGATGAAAAAAAAAGAGAAGAGAAGTGAAGAGAAGCTAGCGAACAACATAAACAACGAAAGACCATTATAGAGAAAGAAGGCTAGAACAGAGTAGAAGAAGGGATATGACAAGCTTAAGGTAGAAGTAAGAATCAGGTCAAGTGATCTTGTACAAAAACTTAACTAGTTTTATACAAGATTTGTACAAATCCTCAAAACTACAAGTTTGTGTATGAACTTTTGTAAATCCTCTGACAAGGTGAATGCCAAGAAAGGTGGGATAAAATCTCATTATTGAGTAGTTTTAACACAATATCAATCACTTTTTATCAAGTTAGTTTCTCAGAAGGAAACATTATTGTAATCCTAATCAACAACCTTTTAGACTACAGTAAAAAAGTTGTGGGTATCATCCCTGCCATAGTTTTTCCCTTTGACCAAGGGTTTTCTGCGATACCAAAATATGTGTGTTATGCATGTGTGAATTTCTTATGTGCTAGTATTATTTACTTGCATGCATATAATCTTTAAGTTACAACTCACACTATCAATTACATGGAAGGTTTATTGGGTTAGAGATGTTACAAATCATGGGTATGTGCAGGATCATGGTGTGCCAAAAAATGGCAATGTGAAAAAAATAGAGTTTGAACACGTCTAAAAGCGCTTCAAAATCTGCTTTGACTTTTTTTCACCTATTCAGGTACCAAACCTGGAAAGTAAGGCCCAAGCCTTATCGGATATCCGATTTGAGATCGGATATCGGATCTCATATGGGATATCGGATCTCATATCGGATATCGGATATGAGATCTGATATCTGATATCGGCGGCATAAAAATTGGAGGGAAAAGGCACAAAAATTAGAGGGAAAAACAAATTTGTAAGTGATATAGCTAATTTGAGTTATGAAATATGTAAAGATATAATATATAACCTATAAATATATAATATAATAACATAACTATTATAAATAAAATAATATATAATCTATATATTATATAATAATATAATATTATATTATATATATATATATATAACATAATGTAAAGATATAATATATAATCTATTAATATATAATAATATATTATGTTATTATTATTATTATTATCTATAAATATAATATATTTTATTATCATATATTATTATTATTTTTACTATATTTTTATTAAATATAATAATGTAATATATTATATATATGTTATTAATACATATTATTGTTATTATCATATATAAATTATAATCTATAATATATTATTATTATTATTATTATTATCATATGTAAATTATAATATATAATATATTATGTTATTATTATTATAATCTATAAATTATATATATATGATTGTTATACTATATTATTATTATTTTTACAATATTATTTCTAGTGGAGTCATTTATATGGGTCAAAAGGGCTCACAGGATGACCTATGACCCCTTTCGACACATTTCATGACGACATATGCCCCTAAGGGATCCTAGGACCCTTAGGGACATATTAGAATAGTTTATATGGGTCGAAGCGGGTCACAGGATGACCTATGAACCTGTTCGACATATTACAAGATGATATTTGTCCGTAGGGGTCCTAGGACACTTAGGGACATATTAGAATCATTCATATTGGTCGAAGGGGGTCATAGGGTGACCAATGGCCACCTTCAACACATTCCACGATGACATATGTCCTTAGGGGTCCTAAGATCCCTAGGGACATATTAGAATCATTCATATGGGTTGAAAGGGATCATAGGGTGACATATGACCCCCTTCGACATATTCCACGATGACATATGTCCCTAAGGGTCCTAAGACCCCTAGGGACATATTAGAATCTTTCATATGGTTTGAAGGGGGTCATATGGTGAACTATGACCCCCTTCGACATATTACATGATGACATATGTCCCAAGGGGTCCTAGGACACCTAGGGACATATTAGAATGCTTCATATGGGTCAAAGGGCATCATAGGTTGACCTATGACCTCCTTTGACCCATTAAATGATGGCATATGTCTCTAGGGGTCCTAGGACCTCTAGGGACATATTAGAATCATTCTTATTGGTCAAAAGGGCTCATAGGGTGACCTATGACCCCCTTTGACCCATTAGATGACGACATATGTCCCTAGGGGTCCTAAGACCCCTAAGGACATATTAGAATTGTTCTTATGGGTCAAAGGGGGTCATAGGTTGACTTATGACCCTCTTCGACACATTACATGATGACATATGTCCCTAGGGGTCCTAGGACACCTAGGGACATTAGAATGCTTCATATGGGTCAAACGATGTCATAGGTTGACCTATGACCCCCTTCGACCCATTAAATGATGACATATATAGCTAGGGGTCCTAGGACCCCTATGGACATATTACAATCGTTCTTATGGGTCAAAGGGGGTCATAAGTTGACCTATAACCCCCTCTGACCCATTATATGATGACATATGTCCTTAGGGGTCCTAGGAACCCTAGGGACATTTTTGAATGTTTCGTATGGGTCAAAAGGGGTCATAGGTTGACCTATGACCCCCTTCAAACCATTAAATGATAACATATATCCCTAGGTGTCTTAGGAGCCCTAGGGAAATATTAGAATCTTCGACCCATTACATGATGATATATGTCCCTAGGGGTCCTAAGATCTCTAGGGACATATTATAATCATTTATATGGGTTAAAGGGGGTCATAGATTGACCTATGACCCCATTTGACCCATTACATGATGAAATATGTCCCCAAGGGTCCTAGGATCCCTCAGAACATATTAGAATCATTCATATGGGTCAAAGGGGGTCATAGGTTTACTAATGACCCCCTTTGACCCATTAAATGATGACATATGTCCCTACCAATTCTAGGACCCTTAGGGATATATTAGAATTGTTTTTATGGATCAACAGTGGTCATAGGTTGACCTATGACCCCCTTCAACCCATTAAATGATGACATTTGTCCCTAAGGGTGCTAGGACCCTTAATGACATATTAGAATCGTTCTTATGGGTCAAAGGGGGTCATAGGTTGACCTATAACCCCCTTCGATCTATTACATGACGAAATATGTCCCTAGGGGTCCTAAGACTCCTAAGGACATATTAGAATCCTTATAATCAGTCAAAGGGGGTCATAAGGTGACTTATGACCCCCTTCGATCCATTACCTGATGGCATATGTCCATAGGGGTCCTAGGACCCCTAGTGACATATTAGAATGCTTCATATGGGTCAAAGCGGGTCATAGTTTGACATATGACCCCCTTCAATCCATCAAATGATGACATATCTCCCTAGGGGTCCTAGCACCCCTAGGGACATATTAGAATCATTTTTATGGCTCAAAGGGGGTCACAGGTTAACCTCTAACCCACTTCGACATATTACATGATGGCATATGTCCCTAGGGGTCCTAGGACCCCTAGGAACTTATTAGATTCGTTCATATGACTCAAAGGGGGTTAGAGGTTGACCTATGACCCCCTTCGACCCATTAAATGATAACATTTGCCCCTAGGGGTCCTAGGAGCCCTAGAGACATATTAGAATCATTCTTATGGGTCAAAGGGGGTCATAGGTTGACATATGTTCTTATGGGTCTCTAAGGGTCCTAGGACCCCTAGGGACATATTCGAATGCGTAATATGGGTCAAAGGGGGTCATAGGGTGACCTATGACCCTATTTGGCCCATTAAACGACGACATATGTCCCTAGGGGTCCTCGGACCCCAAGGGACATATTTGAATGGGTAATATGGGTCAAATGGGGTCATAGGGTGACCTATGACCCTCTTTGACCCATTAAATGATGACATATGTCCTTAGGGGTCCTAGGACCCTAGGGACATATTCCAATCGTTCATATGGGTCAAAGGGGGTCATAGGGTGACCTATGACCCCCTTTCACCCATTAAACGACAACATATGTCCCTAGGGGTCCTAAGACCCCTAGGGACATATTTGAATCATTCATATGAGTCAAAGGGGGTCATAGGGTGACCTATGACCTCCTTTGATGCATTAAATGATGACATATGTCCCTAGGGGTCCTAGGACCCCTAGGGACATATTCGAATGGGTAATATGGGTCAAATGGGGTAATAGGGTAACCTATGACCCTCTTTGACCCTTTAAATGATGACATATGTCTCTAGGGGTCCTAGGACCCCTAGGGACATATTCGAATCTTACATATGGGTCAAAGGGGGTCATAGGGTGACCTATGACCCTCTTTAACCCATTAAACGAAGACATATGTCCCTAGGGGTCCTAGAACCCTAGGGACATATTCGAATGGTTCATATGGGTCAAAGGGGGTCATAGGGTAACCTATGACCCTCTTTGACCCATTAAATGATGACATATGTCTCTAGGGGTCCTAGGACCCCTAAGGGACATATTCGAATCATTCATATGTGTCAAAGGGGGTCATAGGGTGACCTATGACCCTCTTGACCCATTAAACGACGATATATGTCTCTAGGGGTCCTCGGACCCCTAGGGACATATTCGAATGGGTAATATGGGTCAAAGGGGGTCATAGGGTGACCTATGACCCTCTTTGACCCATTAAATGAAGACATATGTCCCTAGGGGTCCTAAGACACCCTAGGGACATATTCGAATGGTTCATATGGGTCAAAGGGGGTCATAGGGTGACCTATGACCCCCTTTGACCCATTAAACGACGACATATGTTCCTAGGGGTCCTAGGACCCCTAGGGACATATTCGAATCGTTCATATCAGTCAAAGGGGGTCATAGGTGACCCCCTTTGACCCATTAAACGATGACATATGTCCCTAGGGGTCCTAGGACCCCTAGAGACATATGTCATCATTTAATGGGTCAAAGAGGGTCATAGGTTACCCTATGACCCCATTTGACCCATATTACCCATTCAAATATGTCCCTAGGGGTCCTAGGACCCCTAGGGACATATGTCATCATTTAATGGGTCAAAGGGGGTCACCTATGACCCCCTTTGACTCATATGAACGATTCGAATATGTCCCTAGGGGTCCTAGGACCCCTAGGGACATATGTCATCATTTAATGGGTCAAAGGGGGTCATAGGTCACCCTATGACCCCCTTTGACCCATATGAACCATTCAAATATGTCCCTAGGGTCCTAGGACCCCTAGGGACATATGTCTTTGTTTAATGGGTCAAAGAGGGTCATAGGTCACCCTATGACCCCCTTTGACCTATATTACCCATTCGAATATGTCGCTAGGGATCCTAGGACCCCTAGGGACATATGTCATCATTTAATGGGTCAAAAAGGGTCATAGGTCACCCTATGACCCCTTTTGATCCATATTACACATTCAAATATGTCCCTAGGGGTCCTAGGACCTCTAGAGACATATATCATCGTTTAATGGGTCAAGAGGGTCATAGGTCACCCTATGACCCCCTTTGACCCATATGAACGATTCGAATATTTCCCTAGGGGTCCTAGGACCCCTAGAGCCATATGTCATCATTTAATGGGTCAAAGAGGGTCATAGGTTACCCTATGACCCCATTTGACCCATATTACCCATTCGAATATGTCCTTAGGGGTCCTAGGACCCCTAGGGACATATGTCGTCGTTTAATGGGTCAAAGGGGGTCATAGGTCACCCTACGACCCCCTTTGTATCATATGAACGATTCAAATATGTCCCTAGGGGTCCTAGGACCCCTAGGGACATATGTCATTGTTTAATGAGTCAAAGCAGGTCATAGGTCACCCTATGACCCCCTTTGACCCATATGAATGATTCGAATATGTCCCTAGGGGTCCTAGGACCCCTAGGGACATATGTCATCATTTAATGGAACAAAGAAGGTCATAGGGTGACCTATGACCCCCTTTGAGTCATATTACCCATTCGAATATGTCCCTAGAGGTCTTAGGAGCCCTAGGGACATATGTCGTCGTTTAATGGGTCAAAGGGGGTCATAGGTCACCTTATGACCCCCTTTGACCCATATGAATGATTCGACTATGTCCCTGGGGGTCTTAGGACCCCTAGGGACATATGTCATCATTTAATGGGTCAAAGGAGGTCATAGGTCACCCTATGACCCCCTTTGACCCATATGAACGATTCGGCTATGTCCCTAGGGGTCCTAGGACCCCTAGGGACATATGTCATTGTTTAATGGGTCAAAGAGGGTCATAGGTCACCCTATGACCCCCTTTGACCCATAATACCCATTCGAATATGTCCCTATGGGTCCTAGGACCCCTAGAGACATATGTCATCATTTAATGGGTCAAAGGGGGTCATAGGTCACCCTATGACCCCCTTTGAACGATATGAACGATTCGGCTATGTCCCTGGGGGTCCTAGGGACATATGTTGTCATTTAATGGGTCAAAGGGACCCCCTTTGACCCATTAAAGGATAACATATGTCCCTAGGGGTCCTAAGACCCCTAGAGACATATATCATCGTTTAATGGGTCAAAGAGGGTTATAGGTCACCTTATGACCCCCTTTGACTCTTATATATTAATAATATACATATCAATATAATAATATATATATATATATATATATATATATACATATACATATTACATTATTATATTTAATGAAAATATTACGTTATTATATAAATATATTAATAACATACATATTAATATAATAATATTTATAATATATATTATATTTAATAAAAATATTATGTTGTTATATAAATATTATATTATTATACATATTAATATAATAATATATAATACGTATTTTATATATATATAAATTACGTTATTATATTTAGTAAAAATAATAATAATATATATTATATTTATAGATTGTAATAAGATTAACATAAAATATTATTATATATTACTAGATTATATCTTGTATGTTTACATTATGTTATTATATATATATAATATATTAAAATATGCCTTTACATATTAATATAAGTGAAATAATTTTAAAATAAAAAACTAGAACGTTTAAATCGAATTTCCCTCCAAAATTTGAAGATTTTTGGAATTTGACTACCGAGCCATATCGGATATCCGATTAGGCTTGGTATTTACCAAGCCTGCCCGGTCAACCCCAAAGACGTGTTTATAAAGAGTTTTAGTGATACTCAGACTCCAGGTAGCCGTCTGACAATGTTATTTTGATCGAAATTGAATGAAATGAACTGGGTTTTTTAATATCGCTCTCTAGATTCCATCAATATAATTTCTGTCAAATTCTGAGTTCGATAAGTATTTATTAGTTAATTATCAATGAAGATTATTGTAAAGTGCTGATTGACATACTGAAGGAAAAATAGCTATAACTTTCAAATGGTATAACATTTTTTAAATCTAAAAGCTGTGTCACATTCTATACTTCGCCTAGTATAAGAAAAAACAAAAAAAGAAAAATTTGATCAAATTTTTTATTAGTTAGGGTGGTCAGACACGGGACTTTTTTTAATCCGAAAAAGTTTTGGTAGAAAATTTATATTTAATTATTTATTTGGAATAAAAATATCAAAAAATATGCGTCACATTCGAGCATGAGTCTAGTTTTCATATCTATAATTATATTAAAAAAAATTATGATTTGATTTTGATTAAGGTGGTCAGACATACACCTACTTTTTATTTTCGCCCTGAAATTTTCTTAGTACTGCATTAAAATTCAAACTTTTGACCAATCAATTTTTTTTTCTCCTGATAAGGCCTAGTAGTTTAGAAACTACATTCAATTTTCTACAAATTATTTTCTTACAACTTTTTGATATAAAGTCCATAACCACTTCAAAATTATGTGTCAAGTTGACATAACCCTGATTTGCTGATTTTTCACTGCCACTTAAGGCCATAGTTTGGTACACCATGATCTTGCACATACCCTCATCTGTTAATGAGGAGAAAACAATGTAATGGTTAAAATTGGTAAGTATGATTCACCCACCTTGCCCCCACCCTCTCAGTACTTAATCTTTCCAACTAATAATTAAAAATTGGTATCAGCGCTTTCTTGTCTTAAAGGAAGTTTGACAACTTGAGAGTATATCTGGGAACATGGAAAAGTATAAGAAGGAAAAACAACTTGAAGAAGCATTAGATAAAACCATAGCTCAAAATGAAGAATTAAAGAGAAATTTTAAAGTCTCATTTGCAAAAAGAAGGAACTACCAAAAAATTACATACAAGCCTTGAAGATCTTGAAGAAATTTTCCAAAACAATACAAATTTAGAGGTAGCTGATGTAGCAGTAGACAATTTATTGGACACAAACACTATGTTTGAGAAAAACCTAAAACAAGTTAAAAGGGAACTTGAAAGTCAAGCTTTAAGAATGATTGAACTATTGGAAAGAATGAAGACTGTCAAAGATGAAAAAGGAAAACTTGAAACCAATAAGAGACATCTAGAAAAAGGGATTAGAGATAAGGATAATGTCAGTCTAGAACTACAACATGAAAACAATACATTGAATGGATATATGAGTTATACAAATGAACAAAATAGACATATCCTTGTTGAGAATGAAAGATTAAGAAAATAAGTAGAACTTACAAGTGAATTGAAGATAGAACAAGAAGTAAATGAAAAGCTTACCAAGTTTGATCTAAGCATGAAAAATATTGATGAACAATTAAAAGGGCAAAGAGATTTGACAAGACAACTATATCTGGCTAAATTGATAACAACAATCTCAAAATTAGTGAATCATCCAAAACTGCCGCAAAAATGACATCATAACCAACCAAACCAATCTATAACCAACTCAATAAACCTACTTGCTATAACTATGAAAAATCAAGACACACAACAAATGTGTGTAGGAGTAGACCATCTAATATCTCATTGGAAACATATTTCAATGGTTATTTAATATAACTATAATAAATACAAACACAAAATAAGAGATTGCAGAGTAAAAAAATTAAACATTTATAAGGAAGGAAACTTCATGGGTTATTGTTACACATGCAACATATTTGGTCACAAAGTTGAATATTATAGAAACAGAATGTCATTGATAAGGAAACCAAGAAACATGGAATTTAACAATAGTGATTATCTTGGACACATAGCAAAATGTTATAGGTTCATAAATCCTAGAGATGGTGCAAGACCAACACGTCTATCATGCTACATCTATCACAAGTACGACCATATAACACAAAATTGCAGATATTGACAAGCTGTGAATACAAACAATGAAGGGATGATATGATAACTAAAACAATAAAGAATCACAACAAATAAGTTTGGATAAAAAAGGTAGACAAGAGTGTATTCGAAAACAATTCACCCAATCTAATTCAAGAAGGAACACCCTTGAATTGAGTCAGCAAGTATTGCTTAGGGAATCGTAACAATGGTAAAATCCTATTCCATCTCCTATAAGATAGATAAGAGTATTAAACAAGAAAAGTAAAAATGGATGCTTATTGTAACACCATCGGTGAGGAATGGTAATCTCTATCGTCTAGAGTAATACCTATTAGAGAAAAGTTATTGTTGTAAATGCATTAATTGCTTAGTTAACCATATGCTTACTTTTTGAGCTATAAGTACGTGTAAAGGCAATTCATTCGATACCTTACTCTCTAAAGTTACCAAGTGTAAAAAGAATTATGAAGCAATTTATTGTGAGTGTTAAAAGTAAGAATTTTTTCCAAAAGCAATTTGTGCCCTCATTTGTAGAAACCAAAAACAACTTTGTTTGGTGTGTATGTTGAGTTAGCAGAAAATTTCTAGAGAAAATGACAACTATTGTAAAGACACCCTTAGTTATGAGCATCAATGAGGGCCCAAAACCAAAATGTGAAGTTTATGCTATGGATTCAAGCATAATAGATAATGTGGGACCTCTATTGTCACTATTTTCGAGAGTAGTTTTTATTGAGGACACCAACACTTTTATTCATAACAAAATTGTAGTGGTGGGTAATGCAGGAATCAAAGAGATGTACAACAAAGAACTATGTGTAGAGGGTATGTGCAGGATCATGGTGTGCCAAAAAGTGGCGATGTGAAAAACACGTAGTTTTGAAATGCCTAAAAGCGTTTCAAAATGTGCTTTGACTTTTTTTCCACCCATCCTAGTACCAAACCAAAAATGTAATACCTTGCTTGATTAGGTATCTGATTTGGGAACGGGTATCTAATTTGGGAACGGGTATCCAATTTATGTTCCCAAATGGTGGAGCCAAATTCAAATGTAAAGGGAGTGGGGGCCAATTTTTAAGTTGCATCAAGTCCTAGTATAATATAGTTATAATATAGCTATAGCATAATTGGGGGGGACAAATTATTATATATATTTACTAAAATTTATTATATAGTATTAAATAATAATAATAATTTATTATATAATTATTTATATATAGTTATTACTTATTATATATAAAAATATTATTTATTATATAATTATTTTATATATAGTTATTATATATTATTATATAATTATATATCATATATATTATTATTATATATTAAATATATTATTAACCTAAGTTAATAAACTATATGATGATGTATGTTCCTAGGGGTCCCCCTAGGGACATACATGTCTTCCAATGAGTCCAAATGGGTCATGGGATACCCTAATTATATATCATATATTATATATATTAGTAACCTAAGTTAATAAACTATATGATGATATATGTTCCTACAAGTCTCACTAGGGACATACATGTTTTCCAATGAGTCCAAATGGGTCATGGGATACCTTATGACCCATTTTGACCCATTATATGACAACCTATCTTCCTAAGGGTCAAATGATGCCTAGGGACATATATCTTGTGTTTTAATGGGTAGAAAGGTGTTATGGAGTATCCTATGACCCATTTCAACTTAATACATCATAACAAATGTTTCTTGGGGTCCTAAGACCCTTATAAACATATATGTTGTGTTCTAATGGGTCAAAAGGGTTCGTAGAGTATCCTATGACCCTTTCAAGCCATTACATGACAACATACATTCCTAGGAACATATGTTGTCATGTAATGGGCCAAAAGGGGTCATAGGTTATCTGATGACCCCTTTTGACCCATTGGAACACAACATTTATGGCCCTAGGGTATTAGGACCCCTAGGAATATATGTTATCATGTAATGGGTCAGAATATGACCCATTGGAGCACAACATACATGATAATAAGGGTCCTAGGACACCTAGCAACATATGTTTTCATGTAATGTGTCAAAAGGGGTCATAGAATAACCTATGACCCATTTCTACCCACTGGAATATAAGAGTTATGTCCCTAGGGGTCATAGGATACCCTATTACCCCTTTCTATCCATTGGAACACAACATATATGTCCCTAGGGGCCCTAGGATTCCTAGGGACATAATTTGTCATATATTTGATTGAAATGGGTCATAGGTTATCCTATGACCCCTTTCAACCCATTTCAACACAACATATTTGTCCCTACAGGTCTTAGGACCCACAAGAACATATTTTGTCATGTAGAGGGTCGAAATTGGTCATAGGATATCATTTAACCCAATTCAACCCATTGGAAACCAACATGTATGTCCCTAGGGGTCCTGCAAACCCTATGAACGTATTTTGTCATGTAATTTCAACCGATTTCAACACAACATGTTTATCCCTACAGGTCTTAGGACCCAAAAGAACATATTTTGTCATGTAAAGGGTCGAAATGGGTCATAAGATATCATTTAACCCATTTCAACCCATTGGAAATCAACATGTATCTCCCTAGGGGTTCTACAAACCCTATGAACGTATTTTATCATGCAATAGGTCAAAATGTGTCATGGTATACCCTATGACCCCATTTTACCCATTAGAATACATCATGTATGTCCCTAGGGGTCTTAGGTCTCTTAGGAATGTACATCATGTGTTTGAATGAGCTGAAAGGGGTCATTGGATTTTGTATGACCCCTTTTGACTAATTAAATGATAACATATGTTGATAGGGGTCTTATAACCCTTAGAAAAATATATCATGTGTTCAAATGAATTGAAACGGGTCATAGAGTACGCCATGACCCCTTTTTATACATTATATGACAATATATCTTCTTAGGGGTCCTATAAACCCTAGGGACATAAATCATGTGTTTAAATGGGTTGAAAAGGGTCATAGGGTAACCTACGACCTATTTTGACGCATTAAATGACAACATATGTCTCTAGGGGTCCTAGAACCCCTAGAGACATATTATAATCATTTATATGGGTCAAAAAGGATCATAGGTTAGGATAACCTATGACTCTTTTCGACATATTTCATTACAACATATGCCTCTAGGGGTCCTAAGACCCTTAGGGACATATTGTAATCATTTATATGGGTCGCAAGGGGATATAGGATAACCTATGACCTCTTTCATCATATTTCATTACAACATATGTCTTTAGGGGTCATAGGACCCCTAGGGACATATTACAATCATTCCTATCATTTGAAGGGGGTCATTGTATAACTTATGACCCTTTTTGACACATTTTATTACAACATATGTCTTTAGGAGTCCCAGGACCCCTAGTGACATATTATAATTGTTTATATGGGTCAAAAGGGGTCATAGGATAACTTATGACTCCTTTCGACACATTTTATTACAACATATGTCTCTAGGGCTCCCAATACCCCTAGGAACATATTATAATCATTTATATGGGTCAAAAGGGGTCATAAGATAACCTATGACCCCTATTGACACAATTCATGACAACATATGTCTGTAGGGGTCTGAGGAACCTAGGAACATATTATAATAATTTATATGGGTCAAAAGGGGTCATAAGATAACCTATGACCCCTTTCGACACATCTTATGACAACATGTCTCTAGAGCTCCCAAGACCCCTAGAGACATATTAGAATCATTTATATGGGTCAAAGGGGGACATAGGATTTCGACGCATTTCATTACAACATATGTCTCTAGGGGTCTTAAGACCCTTGGGAACATATTATAATTGTTTATATTTGATTGAAAGAAGTCATTGGATAACCTTATGACCCCTTTCGACATGTTTCATGACAACATATGTCCCTAGGTGTCCTAAGACTCTTAGGAACATATTATAATCATTTATATGGGTTAAAAAGGGGTCATGGGATAACCAATGACCCATTTTGACACATTTCATTATAACATATATTTTCAAGGGAACATGACCCCTAGGGACATATTATAATCACTTATATGGGTCAAAAGGGGTCATCAAAAAACCTATGACCCCTTTTGACACATTTCATTACAACATATGTCTCCAAGGGTCCTAGAACCCCTAGGGAGATATTATAATCATTTATATGGGTCAAAAAGGATCATAGGTTTAACACATCTCATGACAACATGTCTCTAGGGGTCCCAAGACCCTAGGAACATATTATAATCATTTGTATGGGTTGAAAGGGGTCATAGGATAACCTATGACCCCATATGACACATCTCATGACAACATATGTTTTTAGCAGTCTTAGGATCCCTAGGGATATATTAGAATTGTTTATATGGGTCCAAAGAGGCCCTAGGATAACCTATGACCCCTTTCAACACATTTCATGACAACATGTCTCTAGGGGTCCCAGGACAACTAGGGACATATTACAATCATTTATATGGGTTGAAAGAGGTCATAGGATAACCTATGACCCATTTTGATATATTTCATTACAACATATGTCTCTAAGGGTCACAGGACCCCTAGGGACATATTATAATCATTTCTATGATTTGTAAGGGTTCATAGTGTAACCTATGACCCCTTTTGACACATTTCATTACAACATATGTCTGTAGGGGTCTTAGGACCCCTAGGGAGATATTATAATCATTTATATGGGTTAAAATAAGTCATAGGGTAACCTGATGACCCCTTTTGACATGTTTTATGACAACATATGTCCCTAGGGGTCCTAGGACTCCTAGGAACTTATTATAATTATTTATATGGGTCGATTTTGACACATTTCATGACATGTCTCTAGGGGTCCCAAGACCCCTAGGGACATATTAAAATCACTTATATGGATCAAAAGGGGTCATAAGATAATCTATGACCCCTTTCAACACATTTCATTACAACATATGTCTCTAGGGGTCCCAAGACCCCTTAGGACATATTATAATCATTTATATAGGTTAAAAGGGATCATAGGATAACCTATGATCCCTTTTGACACATTTCGTTGCACCATGTCTCTAGGGCTCATATGACCCTTAGGGGCATATTATAATCATTTATATGGGTCAATATGGGCAATAAGATGTCCTATGACCCCTTTTGACACATTTCATGACAACATATGTCTCTAGTGGACATATTATAATTATTTATATGGGTCAAAAGGGGTCATAGGATAACTTATGACCCCTTTTGACACATTTCATTACAAAATATGTCTCTAGGGGTCCTAGGAGCCATAAGGACATATTATAGTCATTTATAAGGGTCAAAAGTTGTCATAGGATAACTTATGACCCCCTTTTGACACATTTCATGATAACATATGTCTCTAGGGGTCCCAGGGTTCATACAAACATATTAGAATTGTTTATATGGGTCAAATTTCATTACAACAAATGTCTCTAGGAGACATAGGACCCCTAGGGACATATTATAATAATTTCTATGGTTTGAAAGGGGTCATAGTATAACCTATGACCTATTTCAACACATTTCATGACAACACATATCTTTGTAGGGATATATTATAATTGTTTATATGAGTCAAAGGGGTCATAGGATAACCTATGGCCCCTTTCAACACATTTCATTACAACATATGTCTTTAAGGGTCTTGGGACTCCTTGGGACATATTATAATCATTTGTATGGTTTGAAAGGGGTCATAAGATAACTTATGACCCGTTTCGACACATTTTGGTACAACACATGTCTTTAGGGGTCATAGTACACCTAGGGACATATTATAATCATTTATATGGGTCGAAATGGGCCATAGAATGCCCTATGACCCCTTTTGACATATTTCATGACAACATATGTCTCTAGGGGTCCTAGGACCTCTAAGGACATATTATAATTATTTATATGGGTCAAAACAGGTCATAGGATAACTTATGATCCCTTTCGACACATTTTATGACAACATATGTCTCTAGGGGTCCTAAGAGCCCTTGATACATATTATAATTGTTTATATGGGTCGATATTATGACCTCTTTCGACACATTTCATTACAACATGTCTCTAGGGGTCCTAGGACCCCTAGGGACATATTAGAATCATTTATATAGGTCGAAAAGGATAACTTAGTTCATTACAATATATGTCTCTAGGGGACGCAGGACCTCTAGGGACATATTATAATCATTATTATGGTTTGAAAGGGTTCATAGTATAACTTATGACCCCTTTCGATACATTTCATGACAACACATTTATCTAAGGGTCCTAGGACCCCTAGAGACATATTAGAGTCATTTATATGGGTTGAAAGGCGTTATATGATAATCTATGAACCTTTTTAACACATTTCATTACAACATATGTCTCTAGGGGTCCCAAGATCCCTAGGAACATTATAATCATTTATATGGGTTAAAAGGGGTCATAGGATAACCTATGATCACTTTTGACACATTTTATTGCAACACATCTCTAGGGATCGTAGAACCCCTAGGGACATATTATAACCATTTATATGGGTCGAAATGGATCATAGAATGTCCTATTACCGCTTTTGACACATTTTGTTACAACAAATGTCTCTCATAAGGACATATTTTAATTGTTTATATGGGTCAAAAGGCCTTTTGACACACTTCATTACAACATATGTCTCTAGGGGTCCTAGGACCCCTAGGGAAATATTATAATCATTTATACGGGTCAAAAGGGTCATAGGATAACCTATGACCCCTTTCGACACATTTCATGACAACATATGTCTCTATGGTTCTCAAGACTCCTAGGGATATATTAGAATAATATATATGGGCCGAAAGGAGTAATAGGATAACTTATGACCCCTTTCAACATATTTCATTACAACACATGTCTCTAGGAGTTATAGGAAGCCTAGGCACATATTATAATCATTTCTATGATTTGAAAGGGGTCATAGTATAACCTATGACCACTTTCGACACATTTCATTACAACATATGTCTTGAGGGGTCTTAGGACCCCAAGAGACATATTATAATCATTTATATGGGTCAAAAGGAGTCATATGATCACCTTATGACCCTTTTCGATATCTTTCATGATAACATATATCCCTAAGGGTCCTAGGACTCCTAGGAACATATTATAAACACTTATCTGGGTTGAAAAGGGTCATGGAATAACTTATGAACTGTTTCAACACATTTAATTACAACATATGTTTCTAGGGGTCCCAAGACCCCTAGGGACATTATAATCATTTATATGGGTCAATAGGGGTCATAGGAAAACCTGACCCCTTTTGACACATTTCATTACAACATATGTCTCGAGGGGTCCTAGGACCTCTAGCGACATATTATAATCATTTACATAGGTCAAAAGGGGTCATAGGTCAACACATTTCATGAAAACATATGTCTCTAGGGGTCTTAGGACCCTAGGAACATATAATAATCATTTATATGGGTCAAAAAGTGTCATAAGATAACCTATGACCCATTTCAACACATCTCATGACAATATATGTCTCTAGGGGTTCTAAGACCCCTAGGGACATATTAAAATCATTTATATAGGTTGAAAGCGGTCATGAAATAACCTATGACCCATTTCAACACATTTAATTACAACATATGTCTCTAGGGGTCCGGAGACCCCTAGGGACATATTATAATTGTTTATATGTGTTGAAAGTGGTCATAGGATAACCTATGACTCCTTTTGTAAGGAAACTTGGCAACAAAGAATATAACTGTTTCCACATAACCCATAATAGATCTAAAATAAATATGGAATTAAAATCCACATGCAAGAGAATAGACAACATACCCACAAAATTGTGACACAAGATATACCCTGTGAAACCCTCATTGAGGGAAAAACCCAGCCTCCAAAAGCATCCATCACCATGTATTATTCAGCAAAAAATGCCATTGCCATACATCCATGGAAGCCTTCATGGCCATAGCCACAACCGAGCAAACTATGTGAACAAGCATGAATCCACACATCCCATGCCATGCTTTCAACCTTCACAAATGCTCCCTTGGCTAACCTATCAAGCCTTGTCCTGCTCGACTCTTGCCTTTTGTCTTCTCCTTGTCACTCTACAACAACTACCCTTGTGGTTGCTTATATAGTAGCAAGTCCCACAAAACCACTAAGTGGTATTACATAAACCATGTGCTAAAATCATGTGCTACCTAACCCACTGACCCCACATTTAATATTGGGCATTTAATTATTTTTCCCAATATTAAATAATTACATCAAATATTTTTACAATGTTACAATACAACTCATTAAGAATATTCCATGAGAATATTTACATGTTACATGTCTATCTAGGTACAACATTACATAATTAAATAAAATAATAACAATATTATGCAATGTGTGCAACACCCATTATCTCAACAATCTTCCACTTGTTGTATACATTGCATAGGGTCAATCCGTAGCCACACAAAATGAACAAGGGAACAATCCCTCCTAGCACATCCACCATCATGGACCAAAAATACACCAAGTGCTCCATCCTGGTACCCGCAACAAAATCAAAGTATCCAACATCTCGAACATGAATGATCTCACCTCCTATTATGCCACTCCCACTAGACATACATAGAAGCCATCCAAAAAGAAAACCACCCAACCTATCGCATTAGAAGATCATAAAATCCTGTACCAACTAAAATTCTAAGCACAAATAATCTGATCCAATGGTAATCACATGTATCCGTAGTTGTCAAAATATCCATAGCTGAAATAGCATCCACAACAAAGTGCCAAACCCATCCAACTATCCATACCTCAAAGGTATAACAAGTGAATCTTATATCACTGACATATCCAATCTATAACTTGCAATCACAAGCCTCAAGAATAATACCTGCCACATATATACCAAGAAGCTCCCATTGCAAAAGATAATGTCAAATCTATAACCAATCTACTCACAACATCTCAAAGAAGTGAATCCATGTAGTATCAAGGAAATCCACAATACATAAACTAATATCCTACAAGAACAACTCTCATAACAAGTCTCCAATGCTCTCCCAAGTTCACCACAACCAGCAGAGGAAAGAGATAAAGGAATAACCATGTCATCTCTCACATGACATACATGAACACAAACTAGTGATCACAATCTCTAACCAATCTCAAATCCAATGTAAGCAAAATTGAATGTCCAGGAAGATAACCAAGACCAGAGAAACCATGCAAATCATAACCTGTATCATGTCCTTCTACACACACCTCTAGATGTAAACTGTGCAAGTATGATCTCCTCCATAAAACCCCAACAAGAAGCCTCAACAACACCCAAACCATACCATATAACTAATCATGGATGTAAGCCTCTCACAAGAAGATCAAACTCAATAAAACCATTCCTAAACCAAAGAATAACCATTCCTAATCCAAGGAATATGCCCAATATAAAACCATCTCCCAAACTCAACCAGCATAATAACATATACACATGGAGATAACCAATGCTAAACCATCTCTCAAATGAACCCTCTAGAACTAACTCATGTATCATAGCTCAAGATCCATATCCATGAAAGATAAGCATAAATATAATTCAACTGAGAGAAAACAATGGGCTATACCTCTCAAGTAGCAAACTGCCGAGTAGACCAAGAGTGGGGAATGAGAATGCTCATCAAGATACCCAAGTCTCCAACCAAGACTCATCTAAGAACAATCTCCTCTCAAGTCCATATCATGTGACTGCCCCTCGAACTTCCTGCTGAAACCATCAACTGTCCCAACAAATACTTCTCTAATCCAAAAGAAATCAGCGTCACCACCATCTCTAAGTATCCATGAGCACCTGTAACCAATCAATCCATGCCAACTCCAAATGCAACATAGCAATATCATGAAGTATCCAGCTTATGATCAGTGTACTCAATACCAAGAAACTAAACCAAGATCAATGTCAAAGTTCCAACCATGGCCTCAGGAACATAAACATGACAACATGATCTAACCATCTCAACCAAAGAGATAACATGCTCCACATGAACAAATCATAACATGTCACAAATCTAAACGCATATCAAGAGTATACCATGACATAATAATGAAACCATCCTCATACTAAGGATAACATGCCAAATAAAAAATATAAACCACACCTTTGCCAAGAACCCTGTGAGTCCTCAAGATGCAACCATCTCCACACACCATGAAGAAAAACCATCTTCATATACCAGGAAGAACCATCTCCACATACCATGAAGATAACAAGTGCACCATGCAAAAATCAAAGATGCTTCTGTAGCAACAGATCTAAGACAAACCTCCAACATCTGCAAACACTCAATAAATATATCAATGCCAACAACTCCCACTCAACCGTGGTACCAAGTCACCTATGGCATCATAAAATCCATCCTCTCCAAACCAAGAAGATATAAACCAAACCAGGAACTAATCTTGCACTGTCACCCCATCACTGTCACAAGCTCCCACTAAACCGTGTATCCAAGCTATCCATGACATCATGATGAAAACCCATCCTCTAACCATGAGAATCAACCAAGGCATCAAACTATCAAAGAACTCAAAGTGCACATCATGAGCTCCTCAAAAGAAAACAAATAACCATGATCCTCTACCAAGAAGATATACCACCATAACTAAATCAGAAATCCAAGCTAATGAACATCAAGGATGTACTTGTATAACCAATCATATCATGCCAAAATCCATGACACCATGATCACATCCATGAACCTAGCATCTGTCTCTCAATATCTCCAACCTGTCAGCATAAAATAGTCAACCATAATCCTCCACCATGACTGTACTTTGTAACAACATCTCATCCCTTCTATATGAAGAAAATAGTAAATCATGTGACTTAAGACATAGAAAACCCAAATTCAAGCCACCAATCTGAATATGCATCAATAATGAAAGATCAATGGGCAAAGACAACCCATAACCAAGCTATAAATGTAACCTGTAAGTATAGACCTCTTACAACACGACACAACTTGTAGACCCAACAAGTCATCATGCATATCCAAACCAAACACTGATAACCATATCATCATGAGACCAATCTGAATATGAACTACGTAGACAATGACATCAAAACTTAAATCTCCAATGTCATAAACTCACAATGTTACCATAGTCAAAATATATCTATAACTTGTTCAAATCAATATATCAACAAATAAATCATGCCAAACTTGCACCAAATTTGAACCAATGTGTAGAGCTCTCCAAGAGCTTTCCGTTGACTACTCAAAGTCCAAAATCTAACTCCATATGCCCAAGTTATGCCCTAATCCGTGCTCAAAATAAATAGCATCTGACTTTAGGGCTCTTAAAACTTGAAAATTTTTTAAAATCATAGAACCAAACCTATGGCATGTTGTAGTGCTCTGAATTATCTTTCCAACGCCTATAAGAACATTGAAATCCAATATTCTAAGAGAAAGTTATGGCCATTTTACTAAGACAGTCTTTTTACCATTTTCAGTACAATTTTTCACTTTTTATTTTTTTCAGTGACAAAAATTTCGACGGGATTAAATTTGACGGCCATCATGAGCTGAAACCAAAAAAACTCTTCCATTTCCTCTGAACATGGCCAAACTAGGGCATATTATATATCAAAATTTATGGAAATGTTGACCTGGATCCAATGGTGACGTATATTTTTACCCAGGAGGTCATTTTTGCAAGCTACCCCCCAAAACCCTCATTTAAATGAAACATTCAAAAAATTCTTTTCTCCAAAAATTTCACATGCCCAAATCTTTTAACATCCCACCATAACAACATATTCAAAACCCTCAGATCTGCAATAAAACATTCATATATCTTGCCCTTTCTTTTATCCTCTCATTCATTCCCATGGATTCAATCTAGGGTTACAAACAATAAAACCATAGCTCTGATACCACTTGTAAGGAAACTTGGCAACAAAGAATATAACTGTTTCCACATAACCCATAATAGATCTAAAATAAATACGGAATTAAAATCCACATGCAAGAGAATAGACAACATACCCACAAAATTGTGACACAAGATATACCCTGGGAAACCCTCATTGAGGAAAAAACCCAGCCTCCAAAAGCATCCATCACCATGTATTATTCAGCAAAAAATACCATTGCCATACATCCATGGAAGCCTTCATGGCCATAGCCACAACCGAGCAAACTATATGAACAAGCATGAATCCACACATCCCATGCCATGCTTTCAACCTTCACAAATGCTCCCTTGGCTAACCTATCAAGCCTTGTCCCACTCGACTCTTGCCTTTTGTCTTCTCCTTGTCACTCTACAACAACTACCCTTGTGGCTACTTATATAGTAGCAAGTCTTACAAAACCACTAAGTGGTATTACATAAACCATGTGCTAAAACCATGTGCTACCTAACCCACTGACCCCACATTTAATATTGGGCATTTAATTCTTTTTTCCAATATTAAATAATTACATCAAATATTTTTACAATGTTACAGTACAACTCATCAAGAATATTCCATGAGAATCTTTACATGTTGCATGTCCATCTAGGTACAACATTGCATAATAAAATAAAATAATAACAATATTATGCAATGTGTGCAACATCCATTATCTCAACACCTTTCAACACATTTCATTACAATGTATGTCTCTAGGAGTTGTAGGACCCCTAAGGACATATTATAATCATTTATATGGGTCGAAATGGGCCATAGGATGTCCTATGACCCCTTTCGATACATTTCATTACAACATATGTCTCTAGGGGTCCTAGGACCCCTAGGGACATATTATAATTGTTTATATGGGTCGAAAGGGGTCATAGGATAACTTATGACCCCTTTCAACACATTTCATTACAACATATGTCTCTAGGGGTCCTAGGACCCCTAGGGACATTATAATCATTTATATGGGTTGAAAGGAGTCAGAAGATAATCTTATGACCCCTTTTGACATGTTTCATTACAACATATGTCTCGAGGGGTCCTAGGTCTCCTAGGAACATATTATAATCATTTATATGGATTAAAATGGGTCATGGGATAACCTATGACCCCTTTCGACACATTTCATTACAAAATATGTTTTTAGGCACCCCAGGGCTTCTAGGGACATATTATAATCATTTATATGGCTCGAAATGGGTCATAGAAAAACCTATGACCTCTTTCAACATATTTCATTACAACATATGTCTCTAGGGGTCTGAGGACCATAGTTTTCTATGAACCTCTTTCAACATATTTCATTACAACATATGTCTCTAGGGGTCTGAGGACCATAGGAACATATTATAATCATTTATATGGTTCGAAAGGGGTCATAGGATAACCTATGAACCTTTTTGACACATTTCATTATAACATATGTCTCTAAGGGTCCCAAGACCCCTAGGGACATATTATAATTATTTATAAGGGGCAAAAGGGGTCATAGGATAACCTATGACCCCTTTCAACACATTTCATTACAACATATGTCTCTAGGGGTCCTAGGACCCTTAGAGACATATGTTATAATGAAATGTGTCAAAAAGGTTCCCAAGACCCCTAGGGACATATTATAATTGTTTATAAGGGGCAAAAGGGGTCATATGATAACCTATGACCCCTTTCAACACATTTCATTACAACATATGTCTCTAGGACCCCTAGGGACATATTGTAATCATTTATATGGATCGAAAGGATATATTATAATCATTTATATGGGTTCAACACATTTCATGACAACATATGTCTCTAGGTGTCTTATGACTCCTAGGGACATATTATAATCGTTTATATGGGTCCAAATGGGTAGGACCACATATGTTCCTAGTGGTCCTAGGACCCCTAAGGAAATACATTATGTGTTTGAATGGGTTGAATGAGATTATAAAGTTCCCTATGACCCCTTCTAACTCATTAAATAAGAAAATACATTCCTAGGAGTCCTAGGAATATATATTATTTGTACAAATGAGTCAAAAGGGGTAATAGAGTATCTTATTACCCCTAAGCACATTTAATGTCATCGAATGGATCAAAAAGGGTCAAAGGATATTCTAAGGCCATTTTGAGTCATTAGATCACATCATTTATGTGGTTAGGGGTCTTAGGAACCATAAGCACACATATTGTGATTGAATGGGTTAAAGAGTGTCAAAAGGTACCCTATGATCCCTTTTGATCCTTTGAAACCATTATATGTATGGTTAAGGGACATAAAGCCTTTAAAAAAGAAAATTGAAAAAAAAAAAGAAAAAAGGTATCCGATTTGAGAACATGTATCCAATTTGGGAATGAATACCCGATTTGGGAACGAGTCCCTGATTAGGCTTGGTTTTACTTTGGATGCCAACCCTCCATGGTCAATGTAAAAAATGTCCCAAAAATGTGTTTTTGGTGTGTTTTTGTGTATTTCTAACTTCGATGATGTAGCTGACGACTTTTTTTCATCCAAATTTGATGAAATGAAAAGGGTTTCTTGAGAATGTTCTCAACTTTCTATGGATATAATCTCTATCAAGTTATGAGGTAAGTAATTATTACTTATTTTCTAAGGGAGTTAGCTACAAAGTGTTGATTGACATACTGATTGAAAAATAGCTATAACTTTCAAAATGTAAAAGATTTATGAAATCTAAAAGATGCGTCACATTCTATGCTTCGACGAGGATAAGAAAAAAATAAAAATTGAATTTTGAATTTTTGTGAACAAGTTAATGTGGTCAGACACAAGAGTTTTTAATTTTGAAAACAATATAGTAGAAAACTCATAATTAATTATTTATTTGGAATAAAAATTCCTAAAAATATGCCTCACATCTGAGCATGAGTCTACTTTTTAAATTTATAATTATATTAAAAAATATTATCATTTGATTTTGATTAAGGTGGTTAGACATACACCTACTTTTTATTTTCACCCTAAATTTTTTGTAGTACTACATTAAAATCCAAACTTTTGACCAATCAAATAATTTTTTCTCCAGATAAGTCCTAGTAGTTTAGAAACTAGATTCAATTTCCTACAGATTATTTTCTTACAAATTTTTGATATAAGGTCCAGAGCCACTTTAAAATTATGTGTCAAGTTGACATAACCCTGATTTGTTGGTTTTTCACTGTCACTTAAGGCCATAGTTTGGTTGACCATGATCTTGCACATACCCTAGATGGAATACAGAAAGATAGTTATAGACATGTTGAAACTCAAGGTCTCACACATATGGTGCATATGCCTAAAGTATTTGTTGATGAAGAAATTGGATACGTGTTGAGCCAAGTACATGATGGGTCACTCTCTCTTAATGAATAGAAGCCAATAAATATCACTAAGAAGATTGTTCACAAAGTCATGAGATTATCAACACAAGGAGAAGAATATCATTTGTGAGTTAGCAACATGGACGAGCTTAGGAAAATAACTGAGAAAACATTCAATAAGAGAGCTATGATGGTGGATAAAGTCAAGCATGAAGGCACAAGGTTTGCAAAAATGATCATTGGGTACAAGATATATCAGTCCAACTGTCCCAACAGTGTGCCTGAGACAACTATATGGACAACACGTGAGATTTCTAGTTAGGGTAAAGCATATAACTTATTAGGTTTAGTTGTAAATTTGTCAAATGTAAATATAGAACATTTGAAGAAGGACCATCAACAAGACATTATGTATGGATCTTTACTTATGTGTATTTATTTGTACATTAAGAAATGTTTCCCTAGTGTATGAGAAGTTAAATGGAATGACAATAGACCCATTATTTATCAAATTAAAGAGTATGTTGAGAAATTAGGAGGATAATTTTGGAGATTATGTGGAGCTATTTCAAGGAGTTTCAACTCAAAATTCATGAGTGTTGTTGGATTCCAACATCCATAGTGGAAAGGTATAGAGACACTTTATGTTTTATTTTTTATATTGATAATTACAGAATTCAGCTAGTGGAAGCGAGAACCTACTAGGTTCCATTCATGGATTATGAGGTAGCATAAGAAGAGTTGGTTACTATGCTAACTACATAGTGAGTTTGTTGAAGGACACCTCTTCTTCTGACTTTAGTATTTATGGAAAAATTTTCAGCTGCAATGCCTTAGAGGCCCCACTTCCAAAGGAAGAGAAGATAAATAAGACCTCAAAAAAACCATATGAAGTATCCAACAAACTATAGGTATAGGAGGTTACTCAGGTGACATCGTCATTACAAGTGATCACACTAAAAAAGAAGAAGAAAGATAAAGGATTTAACCACCAAAGGAGAGTGTGGTCACCATTTTTGAACATAAAGAGGAAAAGGAAGAAGATAGTGATGATGAAATTGAAAAGAGCACACTAGGAGAGGAAATATAAGAAATTTATAAAAAATGATAAGGTAAAGTATTCAAAAGGATAAAAAATCAACCTATTGCAAAACCAAGGAGAATCACTCGGAGTCAAGTCAAGACTCCATTGACATTGAAGAAGTCACAAGTAGAATTGGAAAGAGAAGTGATTTCATGGGAAAGAAATTAGGGAAGAAGGATGCACAAGATTCTATTGAACCCCAACAAACTAAAACAATACATCATTGACACATGTTTAGTTGGGAAAATAAATCCCAATGCTTTGCAAAAATAATAGAAATCAACAAGAAGATGGTGAAGATTCATTGATTAAATACTTTAGAGAATCTAGTATCTTAGAGATTTGAAGGATAAAGTACCAAAGGAATTGTACAATACATTATTAGTTAGATGGCACTCAATGCATCAAAGAGTAGAAGAACTGAGAAAATAGGTATTGAAGGAATCGTGTCATGACTTATCACTGAATGATATTGAAGTATGGATGGATACGTTCAGTAAAGCATTTATAAATAAGGTACTAACAACTATTTTTTTAGTTGATGAAGAAACCATTCTAAGTTAGAACATTAGAGAAGTATGGATTAAGGAGCTATAAAGAGAGCACAATCAAGCCTTTGGGGTAAAAGCACAAACTTGTGTCACCCTTTTGTAAAGGAAAATGTTAACAATAGTATAATTGTTCACCTTCAATGATATAAAATTGGTATTACTACTTTGAATTTGAAAATGCAATAAACTAATGAAATGTGTAGAAATGGATGAAGTTTAGGATTATAATTTTTAATAATTATTTGGACTAAGAATTCATATATTTTCTTAAATTTTATAGATAATTTTTTACCTACTAAAAAATGCTGAAAATTAGGGGTTTAGTTCCCACCACAAAGCTATATGGAAATATACTTATATCCCTTTGATCTCAGACTATGTTATAGATAACATATATTGATAGGAAAATAAAAAATAAATATCAGTTTTAGACCTATATTTTCTCTTTATAGTGATTCAAACTTTAACTTGCCTAAAATAGATAGTTTTCATCTCCCACCACATTTTTCAAAACAAAACTATTCTAACCAAAAGAAAAATTATACATTCTAGAATAGGACTCTCTCCCCTAGAATATCATATAGATTTAAGTTTTTTTGATATGATTTACTATTTTTTTCTTTCTCAAAATTGACATATTTTTGAGTATTAAAATAGGTGCCTGTAGAATTTTTTAATTACAATATACTATATCTAATGAAAAAACTATAAACTCTATATGAGAACATTCTTGACTTTGAGCTTGATAAAATGGTGTTTATATGTTATTAAAAAATATCATAAAAAATAGTAAGATTTATTGAAACACCACTTTTCTAAAATAAATTTGCTTCTTTAGTAATTGCATATAAACTAGTGTAAAACATGCATTTAATAGACATTTCCAATTGGAAAAGTGTGAGACCATACATAACTTAGCTAGAATGAATTTATCTAGACCATATTTTTAAAAAAAACTAATTTTTAGATAAAAATACTCAAATTTAGTCATTTTGATAAGTCAACCTGAAAGGTGAAATAGGTTTGTACTTTTACCCTTTGAAGAGGTGGAATTATCAAATACTAATGATGTGCTTATTTTTAGTGAGTCAATTGGTTCTACCCCTATTGCATCTGATAAGACATATGAGAAGGAACATATCACTATTGAAGACATCATTGATAGACAGGAAGAGTCTGATGATGAAGACAATATTTGAGTTACTCTGGCATAGTTACAAGTTAGTGCACAAGAAACAGGAAAGGATATAATGGCTAGTAATGAGAAAAGTAGAGTGGAGATAGTTGATAAAGCTACATAAATCCAATATGGACTAGTAACGGTAAGCATGATTACTATGCCATTACTCGAATTACCAAGCCAAACATTTTTATCGATCTAAGAAGTATTGAATCCTATAAGAAAGCAAGATGAGTAGAATCCTATATCCATTGAACAACAATGCACACCATTGAAAATAAATATACCAACAAAAAGTGAAGGTAACATTGACAATGAGAGGGATACTAGTGATCTAGGGAGTCAACCCAAGGATTAAAGAACACAACAAGAACACAAGAAGAGTGATAGCACTCAACCCCAAAATCATAAAGAATCTAGCCTAGTCACTATCGACACAAAGAAGAAAGTAGATAAAGAAAAGGATTGTGATGACATGGATAAGGAAAACAATGGAAAGAAAGATCACGAGGAAGGTTAGAAGCAACTTGGTGTTCAAAGAAAGATGGAGAGAGGATGAAGAAGAGAAGGAGGAGGATAATGATCCACCTAGTGATGAAGTGTTGAAGTTAAAGATGAAGGAACAAGTTTAAAGAGTATTAGGAATTAAGACAATAATTGATGGAAGTAGGTCCCAGAGAATCAAGAGACATGTATTAAAAAAGACATTGCACATGTTTGAACATCTTATGTTGGATGTTAGAGTCAACATGGATAAGTCAATACCGAGAGAAATAAAGGTATATTTGGATAGTATGGAGGCATCATGAATAGATCTTGAAGAAAAATTGACCAAGGAGGTTGAATATACAGTGGAAGAGCAGACAAAGGAAATTTTGTCAAATAAAATTATAGATTTGAAAGGGAAGTTACGTGTCAATCTTTGTTGAAATATTGAACAAAGCCACTACAATGTATATTGCTCTACCCAACTTTGATACATTCACTACAAAGATTGACACCAACATTGTTAGTGTAAAAGACAAGTGAACAAGTCATATCGAAAGATTAGACTCAGCGATAAATATTGTACAACACTCAATAATACTAAAGGAATGTATTGCAAAGGAATGAGAACTTATAGCTGAGAAGGAGAAAATAATAACTAAAATTCTGGAGTTATAAGGAATGTTAAGTTTGCATATAGCTGTTATGAAGTGGAGTCCAGCGAAAGCAAAAGGTATTGTTCATACACCAAAAGTTTGTATAGTAGAAGGTATGGAGAACATTGAATTAGAGTTACAAAAGAATATTTTCACCTTGCAAGCTTTGAAGAAAACATGGGACATGTTGGTGTCACTCACTGAATCAAGGTATACAACTATAGTGAGAAAATTTGAAATACTTATAATTTTGACTACATACATTCTATTTTGTCATGTTTACTAGCATTGATTACCATAAGCAAAAAGGGGAAAAGATTCAGATTGGGAGAAGATTAGAATGACCAAGAAAAGATAGGAAAATAAAAGGAGAAGATTAGAACAAAGGAGAAGATTCAAACTCGAAGAAAAAAGGATATTGGAGTATTAGAGACAGATATAGGGAAGTCATATGAATGAGGGAGTACAATTTAGAGGACACAAACAAGCATGCAGTTTTTTTTGTTTTTATCGTCAATGCCAAATGGGGAGATTTTTGGCATTTGCATTTGATGAGTATGATGATGAAGGTGTGACATATATATAGTTTTTTTATTGATATCAAATACCTAAGGAATATTCATTGAACCAAAAAGTAAACTTACTATCAATATCGTAGTCTTAAGGCACTATTAGAGCATAAGTGCATTTATCAAAGGTTTAACTTTTGGAGTAGAGTATGGAAGATGTTATTGAAATACTATCAATGTATCAAGGAAGTTTTTTTTGGTAGCTGACAATACAAATAAGAAAGTGGTTAACCCTAAGATCTACAATCAAGATTGTGTGTAAGGTTAGAGAAGGAAAACGAGAAAAATATTGAGATGCAAAAAAGAAGAGAGGAAAAGTAAAGGTAAGACATTGAACACTGTGAAAAATGAATGGCAATTATAGAGAAAGAAGGCCATAACATAGCACTAGAAGGGATCTAACAAGATTAAGGTAGAAGTAAGAATCGGGTCATCTTATACTAACACTTGACCAATTTTCTACAAGATTTGTAAAAATCCTTAAAACTAAGGTACTCTGTTATAGGACTAACAAGTCTACATATGAAAATTTGTAAATCTTTTGACAAGGTGATTGCCATGAAAGGTGGGATAAAATCTTATTATTGGGTAGTCTTAGTAAGATTGGTTATACAATTTGTTCCAGGGGAAAATGGAACCAATGATAAATGATGCAAAAAAGGCTAAGAAATTTGAACAATTTCTCCCTGAGTCATTCAATACAAGAGAAAGAGGGGCTTCCAATAATAACTCTTGATAAGCCCTAAATTTGATTAGTGAAAAGAGAATAAAGGGATGTCAATACAAAATCTAGGAGCTGGTCAAGGAAGTATGATAGCAAGTTCTCTTTCATGCAATGTAAGCAAAAGATATGAAAAATATAGATCTGAAATACACACAAAGTCCAATAGAGATCTAAAAGTAAATGTATGCATCACCTCAAAATGCAAAGAGGAAGATGCAATTTTGCTTCAAAACTCATAGATCTGAACTATTTCTGAACTTCCAACCATGAATCTCGGAATAAAATGATGAAAGGAAAAAAATCAAATTTAAGTCTCCTTAGAATTTGAGACTAAAGGACTATGTCGACTTGGGAAGATTTCTTACAACTAGGTTGATGTAGTTTGATGAACTAAAATTGATAAATCCAGAAAGCTTGCCAATAATAGGTTCCAAATTTGTAATGTGTTTCACTCCCACCTACAAATCTGTAACAAATTTTATGTGTGTGGCTGTGTGGCTATAAAGGGGTTTTCCTTATTCAACTCCCTATTTTGGTGATTTCCACCTCCATGAATAGTCTTTAGGAGAAATTTCATTTGTATGTGTGTATGCATGTAACACTAGATTCATATATTGTCATGTATATGTGTGTATGTGTGTAACACTAGGGTCTTCTTGTCTAGGATAGAGACTAGTAAGGGTCAAGCATGCAATTGATGTGTTAGATTGTCATATGGAGATCCAATCTAGGATTTTAAGGTCCTTGAAAGAGAGCATACCCATAGATTAGGTCCTAGTGTAGTGAATATGTGAAGAAAGAGGGAAAATGAGGATGATTTTCTAGGTCCTACCTTAGTTTCACCTAGAAGATGAAGGAGAAACAAAGAGAAGTGTGAGCTTAAGATGTAAATATGAAATGCAAAGATGCTAAAGAGGAGCTAAAAGGTGTTAAATCAAAGTGTGTCCAATTTAAGATGATACACAATTAACATTGTATTTATCACTTTTCACCGAGTGAGTTTCTTAGAAGGAAACATTATTGTAGGCCTAATCATAAACCTTTTGGATTGCAACGAAAAAGTTGTGGGTATCATCTCCACTAGAATTTTTACCTTTGACCAAGGGTTTTCTATGATACAAAAATCTATGTGTTATGCATGTGTAAATTTCTTATGTGTTAGTATTATTTACTTTCATGCATATGAATCCTTAAGTTACAAGTCACACTATTAGTGACATGGAGGATTTATCGGGTTAGAGATATTAGAATTTATCAATGAATGAGGATAAAATAATTAAAGGTTAAAATTGACACTTGTACTAGTTCACCCCCTCATTTCTTAACCTTTCCAATTAATACTTAATAGTTTGGGTTGTGTATTCAAACTTTGAATTCTCACCCCTACTACTAGCTCAACTTCTTGTTGCGGTAGTGCACTTCTCTTATTAGATGTAGCATGTTTATATAGGAGTCATAGGTTTTTTGTGTCTTCAATGACTCTCTCTCATTGGAAATAATTTAATTTTGTATTTTTTCAATTATTCCTCATTATGTTAAACCATCACCATTAAGTGCAACAATGAATGCATCCCTACCCTTCTTCATGATGTGGTAGTCATGGGTATCTTTCTCCATGCTTTCCTTCCTAACTTGGCGAAACCATCTTGCATGGCCACCTATCGATCTTTTTTCCTTTCCACTTGTCATCCTTCTACTCATACAAACTTCACTTATCATACTTCATCTAAGTGGATCACCTTTGTCATTGTCTCTACTGGACTCACACTTATTCTCTTCTTTAATCACCCTTGTGAACTAGAGATGCACATCAATGTGATTTTCTAGTTGTTTCTCCCTACTGGTCTTGGTTTCTTCACGTGCCTTGACATCAATGACAACACCTCTGGTAACTAAGTCTACTAGAATTTAGTCTTTAGGGTTTAAGACAATTATGCCAACACTAAGTTCATTTCATTTTTGTTTCATTTCATTTTCAATAGTCTGGCCTTTGGAACAAAATAAACTTTTTAGCAAACACAATTAGGAGGCATATAACCTTGCAATTGAAAAATCAAGCATTAATTGAAAAACCTATCCAATAAAGTTAGAAATCATTTCAATCAAACTTTTCATCATCAATCAATAATCATTGTCTAGCGTTTTTTTATTCATCCTATCAAAAAAAAATCTTATATGAGATGTATCCTTCCCAAAAGTAGACATTTTCATTATTCATAATGTATCTTATGTTAGAAAGTAAAGTACACGAAGATAACTAAGAGGAGGGGGGATGAATTAGTTATGCAATTAAAACAATTCTTGATATCCTTATTAATTTCAAAACATGTAAACAATAGATGCAATAACTATAGAAAGATCATCATACACAATAACACCATATCTGTTAACTAGGGAAACCCTTGATCAAAGGGAAAACCCCAACGGGGATGGTACCCAAAAAATGATGTACTAATATAAAAGTTCCTTATGAAAAGATGGACCTTATTAGGAGTCAATTAAATAAAATTAGTACATATCAATCCTTGTTAGGAGATTCCAACCCTGAACTACGAGTTGATTAGGAAGACAGATGGACCCATTGTCCAAATAACTTTAGTAATATCCTCACTGAATAATTCAATGGTACATCAACACTATCTAACAACAACTTCTTTGCTAGATACAATTCCTTTTCCACTCACTATGCCTCAACTGTACCAAACACTTTTCTGATAAAAAGATATTTGTTATTAGGTTCACAAGATCTCACCTACAAGTTCACATACTCATATTACACAATGTCTACACTGGATGATTAAACCCAAAAAAATCATCCTTCCTTTAGACCAACTCCTAAAAATTATCTAGTCAGCCTTGAGGCTTTCCCAATTTACAATAATAATAGTATAGGACCATCTTGATATATTACAATTACACATTACATTATGTCGTTACACTTTTGTACAATTACAAACAAATTAACTGCTCACTATCTTCATTACTCTTCACTTGATGCTCATTTGGATGTGCACATTTGATCACATCATCTTCATCAATTCTTCTACCTCTATCCAAGTCCACTTAACCAGATTCCATCTCCATTTAGAGATATAATCTAAACAACAATAACCGCATCCTAGAAAACTCTGTCAAAATGTTGCCTTTACTAAATCTTCAATAAATCTATATTGTCTTCATATTTTCACACATGCTCTTAACTGTAGCATCTAGGAACTTTTTAGAACATCTCTTCAACTACACATAAGATCATCTTCATTTCTTGAACCTTGTTAAACCAAACTCTATATGCTTCTCTTCCAGTCTTCACAAAATAACCAGTATGTTGATATCAATTACAAACTCTATCATGAATGCATCACACAACCTATGAATCATGTCTCCAAAAATGCTAGGATACTCACTCATAGGAGTACCATCAACATTCATGCTTAACAATCTCTCCCTTTGGAATTGATAGAAATATACATGAAAAACATCTAAAATCCATGAAGACCAAACATCTCTTCTATATCTGCTCCCCCATTCATGTTGTCCATGAATGTTATATATTCTATAACCAACATGCATGAGGAAGGTGGTAATCTCCCCCATACATCCACATATTTTCAAATCTTCTTCATCAATCCAATCTTCTTCATCAATATTTTCATATCCTCTTCATCAATGATATCTCTCTCCCCAATTGACACCAATATGCAAGGATTTTACATGTGTCTCTCCCATTTATATTATACAATGATATTTTTCATGTATTACTCTCCCCCATCGACATCAATAACAAAGGTATCATTATGTTAATTCACTTGATAAGATATGCAATAAGCTCAAGTGTTCAAAAACATTGTTAAATAATAGTACCAAAAGTCCTTGATGACTCAACTCAAACATAGATACTCCCCCATAGAAGAAGCATCAAAAATCGAATCCAATCCAAATAAAAGTAGGGCTCTGTTACCATTGGATTGATGCAATTTTTGCATCAACTACTCAAAAGTAGGTTGGGGCATAACCCTACGCATACCTCTCAAGTACTCAAATATATCTTTTGGTAAAGGTTTTGTAAATATATCTACTACATGCTCCTTTGTGCTAATATACTCTAGTTTGATATTTTTCTCTACAACTTTATCTCTCAAAAATTGATACTCAATAGATATATGCTTTGTCTTTGAATGTAAAACTAGATTCTTTGACATACTTATTCTACTTGTGTTATCACAATGTATAATAATAGGCTTTGCAAACTCAATCCCAATGTCTTTCAACATTTGTTTCATTCATATGACTTGGTTAAAATTGTTTGCTACTACTACATACTTTGCATCTATTATACTCTGTGAAATACTGTCTTGTTTCTTGCTTAGCCAAGAAACTAATCTTCCTCCCAAGAAGAATGTTCCACCACTAGTTTTTTCTCTCTCATCTATACTTCCTGCCCAATCCACATCAATGTATACACATAAAGTAAAATCACTTGATCTGCCATACCATAATCCAAAATCAGGTTTACCCTTCAACTATCTAAAAATTCTCTTTACTGCTGCATAACGTAACTCTTTAAGATCGGCTTGAAATCTTGCCACAATACCGATTGCATTAGATATATCAAGTCTAGCGTGTGCCAAGTATTGCAATCCACCAACTATAGATTTGTACTTTCTTTGCTCAATAGTAGGGGTTGCATATTTTCTAGATAACTTGTGACCAATTATCATACGTGTTCCAACAAGTTTACAACTCTCCAAACCAAATCTTTACAACAAGTCTTTAAGATACTTATCTTTTGATATGAAGATGCCATCTTTGTTCTAAACAATCTACAATCCCAAGAAATACTTCATCCCACCAATTATACTCATCTCAAACTCTTTTTCCCTTTCTTTAGAAAATGCTTCACTTTCTTCATTATCACCTCCAAAGATTATGTCATCCACAAATACCTCAACGATTAATAATCCATTGTCAATCTCCTTCAAATACAAATTACTAAATTAGCATTACTTTTTCCAAATCTCAAACTTATCAAATACTTGTCCAATCTTGTATACTAGGCTTTAGGTGTTGGTTTCAATCCATAGAATACTATTTTAAATTTGTAAACCATGTATCCTTTATCTATCAAAAGAAAACCACCAAGTTGCTCAATGTATACCTCTTCTCCAAGTTTACTATTTAGAATGGATGATTTGGCATTCATCTTATACACATGTAAATTCTTGTGTGTTGCATATGCCAAAAACGTTCTTACTACTTCTATTCTAACAACAAGTGTAAATGTTTCCCCAAAATCAATTCCTTCTTGTTGTGAATAACCTTTACATATGAGTCTTTCTTTTTTTCTCACAAGTTCACATTCATCTTGTTTCTAAATACTCACTTAGTTCCAATAACATTCTTACCCCAGTGTAATGAGACTTGACGAGTCTAACCAGGACTGTGCAAGTTCAAGCTAGAGTCACCATTTCTGAGGCAATTTACCTCTAGACTCAGACTTGACTGAGTCTTGGCTGAGTCCACTTGGACTCATCAGAATCACCGAGTCCCAAGCCTAGGACTCTGGTAGGTGGCCAACACATAAAAAGTGAAATTTTTAAAAAAATCATTATTTTAAGTTTCCTTTTTTGGTTGTTATAACATCTAATTGACCTAAAAAGGTCATTCCACCATTTTCTTATACTCACAAGAGAGAGGAAAGAGTTAGAGAAGAATATTGGGGTTTTGAGAGAGAAATCAACAAACCGATTAGCTCTCCCATATCAGTTGCTAATGGTTTGTGCAACTTTATAGCTTGCACTAAAGCATTGAGAGGAGCTTAAGGGAGCATTTGGAGGAGGTTTCTACAAACTTGCATTTCCATTGTTTGACTTTATGCAAATTTGAATAGGTAAGCTACAAGTTGCATTTCTTTGTGTTGTTTTGTAATATGTTTTAAATTTTTACATTCATATTTTTTACTTCTCATTTTGTTTACATTTTTGGGTCTCTACTACTATTATCTACTATTTAGAATCTAGATTTATTCTAATTTATGTTGATGACAAAGTAAGAAGGCCCTAAAGTTTAAAAATCTGATTTGATGCTAACTTTTTTCTATTTATAATATATTCATATTGCAGCAGGCTAGCAACAAACACATTGAAATTTGACATAATGCCTCAGTGTGAGGGAAGTGGAACTAGGCCTGCATTTAACCCTAATGCAAACCCAAGTGCAGTAGCAAGGGATAAGGCTTGGAAACATGCCATCCTGGGGCACAAAAAGGGAGTTGGTACATGTTGGCATTGTAGTGTAGTATATAATGTGGGAGGAATAAATAGATTGAAGTATCACCTAGCAAATATACCTAGACATGATGCTAAAAAATGCAAAGATGTACCCTAAGATTTTATGCGAGACATGCAAAATCTTCTAGAGGAAAACATAGAGAAAAAAAAATTGAAAAAGAACACCAAGAAGAAATGGCACAACTAGCCCAACAGGGATCTTCTAGTTTTCATTCTCCATTATCTCCTACTCCACCTATGGATGCCATTGCATCTACAAGTGTGACCATTGGGCCTCACATTTGGAAGAAAAGATCAACACTTGATTCCATGTTTGCTCCATGCATGGCTCCAGGTGCACAACCATTGCTTTAGAGCATGAGTTGGAACAAGGAGAAACATGAGTATGCAAAATTGGAACTTGGAGACTTCATCTACAACAACATTTTATTTAATTCAGTAAAGTACTTATTTATTTAAATTTAAATTTATGTCTTCTCTTGCTTTCAAAGTTTCAACTTTAAACTTTAAACTTTCAAGAGACAATAATATTATTATTTTGTTTATTTTAATTTGTATTTTTTTTTCAAATTTATTTATAATATAATAATTTGTTTAAATTTAAATTTTATTTAATTTTCTTTAGGTCCCCTTATTGGCAAATTGGAATCTATGCTGTACCTACTTGTGGTTCAGGCTTCAAAGCCCCTAGTGCTGACAAGCTAGGAGGCCCTATTTTGAACCAAAGTGTGGTTTATGTAGAAGATGCAATCAAGGAGCAGCATGAGGTGTGGAAGATGAATGGTCACACCATCATGACTAATGGTTGGACTAATAGGAGTAGAACACTCCTCAACTTTCTTGTCTCCTCATTAGGTGAACCCTAATTGTACTTAGAGTCTTAGACATTAAAAATTTAGAAGTAGAACTTGTACTTAAGCGATTAAGTTTATAAATTATGAATTTATAAATTATGATTTATCATTCATCATTATACTAATTTATTTCTTTTTCTTCAGATGCCATGGTTTTTTTGAAATCAATTGATGCCTTAGGAAAAACAAAAAATGTTGAATATCTTTGTCAGATAATAGATGAAGTGATAAAGGATGTGGGTGAGGAAAATGTGGTGCAGATAATTATAAATAATGTAGCAAATTATGTTGTTGCAGGAAAGCTTCTTATGGAGAGACACCCTCACATATTTTGGACCCCTTGTGCTACTCACTACATGGACCTCATGTTAGAGGATCTTGGTAAACTCCCTTAGATAGAAACAATTATAGAACAAGGAAGGAGTGTATGCAAATTCATATATAATCATACATGGGTCCTCAACCTCATGAGGAAACACAATGAGCAAAAGGAGTTGTCTCGTCCAAGGGTCACTAGATTTGCAACCAATTTTCTCACATTGAAATCTTTGCTTGATTCAAAGAGAGGTTTGAGATGCATGTTTGTTAGTGAGAAGTGAATTACACCATCATAAGTAAAAACCACTACAAGGATTGATGTAGCTGATCATGTTTTTGGTGAGGCTTCTTTTTGGACACTGAATGTTGATATTGTGATGGTAATTCTCCTTTTTGTCCTCATTTCAACATTTTTTTAAACGAAATTATGTTATAAATTATTGTTCATTTTTTAAAGAAAAAACTTAATGCTGATTATTTCTCTTCCAACTTTCATAATGATTGTAGTTTGTAAAGCTGCTTGTTGTTTTCCTATGAATTGCTGATGGAGAGAAGCCCTCAATGGGCTACATTTATGAGGGCATGGATAGGGTGAAGGAGGCCATTCACTCTTTTTTTGTAGGGAATCGAGATAGGTATAGGCCTATATGGGATATCATTGATATACGTTGGCACAATCTACTTCACAAGTCTATACATGCAGTGGCCTACTTTCTTAATCCAACATACCAATTCAGCCCACATTTCAAGGGTGATGATGAGGTGTGGAGTGGTCTCTACAATGTTATAGAGAGAATGTCACCTAATTCAATAGTTGGAACAATTGTAATCTATGAGATTGAGTTGTTTAAGAAAGATCACAGGGACTTATTTGCATGAGAATTGTGTAAGAAAAATAGGACAGAATTGATGACTAGTACAAATATTTGATTCTACATCCTAATTTCTAATTCTATTACCATTTTAATTTGATAAATTCAAAGTTATTGATATGATTCAAAGTTTTCTTGTTTCAGATGCATGGTGGGAGATGTTTGGCACAAAGGTGCCAAATTTACAGAGGATTGTGATTTTTATCTTGAGCCAGACATCTAGTGCATCAAGATGTGAACATAATTGGAGTATATTTGAGCACATACACATGAAGAAGTGCAATAGGTTGGCAGTGAAAAAATTGAATGATCTTGTCTTTGTTCACTACAACCTTTGCCTTTACCATAGACAGATCCTTGGCACCGATACATCATCGATTGTATTAGAGAATGTTGATCCTCATGTAGAGTGAAACACAAAGATGGCTGATCCTATATTTAGTGATGAAGATTTGGATTGGGTAGATTAGGTGGATCAAGAGGCTGAGGTAGTAATGATGGTAGTTAAGGAGGCTAGAGCATGAGGAGACAAAGTACAAGACCTTGAGGCTAGGAGTGATGGATCCTATTCTGATGATGAGGATTATGTGGGTGAGGACAAGGATGATGATGAGGATGAGGATGAGGTTCAAGCTCAACCTCACACATAGGGAGAGAGGATGACTCTACAGTCTTCCATGACTTATCTTAGGCACACTCCTAGGAGGACATAGACTACTATGAACCTTAGTCTTCTAATTGTTATTTTGATATATGTTTTGAACTTTTGATATCATGGATTTCATAATTCATGAATATTATAGACATTTGAGTCTTTGACACTGGAGTGTTACTATGTTCATTACTTTAAGTTTATACTTTATAGTTTATAACTTTATATTGTGTTATTCAAAATTTTCCTTCAGAAATTTACTTTTATACTTAAGTGATCTATGCAAAAATTGTGTATGTGCATTAAGTAGCTTCTATTTATCTCAATTATTGTGTATTTGATGTTAATTGACTAAAAGATGCATGAAACAATCTTAAAATCCTTTAAAATCTTTGAATTTCATGGGTTTTTCAATTTTCCTAGTCCTTGTCGAGTCCTTGTCGAGTACAGTCACCGAGTCTGAGCCTAAGTCAAATTTTGACTTTCTAAGTCAGAGGCAAGTATGACATAACTATGTCTTACCCATAGGTCTAGGAACCAATTCCCATGTATTGTTCTTTTTTGTAACCCCCTGCTTGAGAACCCAAAAGAAATAAACCTAATATGTTACAAAGTTTTATTAACTATATTTTTTTGAAAATTTAAACATAAAAGAAACAATTCAGAAGCAATATAAACAAACACAATATTTACATAAGTGTAATTATAATACATATTTCATTCTTGAAGCATTCCTTCATGTTGAGTCATGTTTTAGAAAGTGTTATTAATAAGTTTAAGTCTCAATTACAATATCCCTGATCATAAAGAAATAATAGATACACCATCTCATTGGCAAAATCATGAATACATCTAATGAATAATCTCTGCTAAACATGTCACACGATATGCAAGAATAGATACAAGTACATCAAGATACAAGATACATGATAACTTATATACCAAAACTAAAGTAGAAGTTTCCAATATAAGAACAAGAATAATAATGGTGCAACTACATCAACAAACATCCAACATTAGCCAATCTAAGGGGGAACCAAATGGTAAAAAGTCACTACCTCTTGACCGTGTGGTCACCTGACCAGGATCCCACTCCCACTATGCAAGAGAGATAATGAATGATTTACATACGAATAATCAAACCATAAAACTATCCTAGGCAAGGAATCCCGATAGCCAAATTTACCTCAAGGTTACATAAACTAATAATAAAGAAAAGATAACCAAACTTGAAAAGACACTCATCCAAACTAACATAACATACCAAAATCAACAACAGATACAAAGTACAAATCAAATATCAAAACCATAATGATACAACCACCTCCGAATCAATGTCAAGTCTCATAAGAAAAATAACCAATAGATAACAACTATCGTCAATAAAAACAAATCACCAATCACTAACTCCAACAATAAAAGCACCACCAATGAATAACTGACACTCATCAATAAAAGTCAGTTGTTAATGATAATTGACATCCAATCAATAAATAATAACTCACAATAAATACACTATTAAAAGTAACATCCAACAAGTACACCACTAGTGGTAAATATAAAAAAACCATGAAGGAGAATCAAGCTACATACTATGGAATGTCATCACACAAGCCAACTCTAAGGTTAACCTAGTAGTCTCTTAGGACCATGCCCTCAAAGTAACTCTATGCAAAACCAAAATACCCTCTTGTGAAGACAAGGAAACTAGTCACACCCCTCAATGTATCATCCCATTCCCATTCTTAGCCTTTACAAGTACTCAAGGCATGGACGAGGTAAAATCTCTAACCTATCTTTTAAATTTATCTCAAGGCATGAGAGAGGAAAGTGTTTTAATTACTATGTTGTCACTTGCTACACAACTTACAATGAGTTACATTGTCAACCATTTTGGGCTCCAACCCCAGTACAAGCCACTCCCATAGACATGCACTTAAACTACATTCCCCAAAACTCATAAACCACAATTATGTCTCATACAACTGATCAAATTTGGTTTCTTAACACACAACTCAAAAATAACATTGGTTCGCAAAATCCAAGTTCTCATAAATGCTCATCAAAATAAATCTCAATTTGAACGATAAAATATATCATGACATCTAGTCAAATAATCATAAACGAAACCTCAAAATGCCTCTGGTGCACATCCTATCTTAGCCAACTAAAAAATCCACAAAGAAAAACCATCACAAAAATAAAGATCACAAGACTATGAATAGAATATAAGAAATTACATAATTTTTAATCATATGGTTTAATTGCATGATTTTCTATTGTTAGATTGACCTGTAAAGATGTGTTTAGAAATAAAGTAAGAATATACATGTTAAGGTAAATTGTTATGTTAATATACTTATTTAAATCAATATGTATTTAAATGTCAAATCTCTTTGCGCATATAAAATATCATGCAACATTATCATGTTATTAATTTAAATAATCTTAAATCATAAATGATTTAATTAATAACATAAAGATATTTTATTAGCTTTAAATATTGATACCAATTCCATTTCTAAAATATTACTATGACTTCTATCTAAGTCTAATATTAATATTTACTTTTACTTTAATTCAATATGACTCTACAAATAACTCAAACTTGAAATTATAATTATAATTAAGTTATTTACAATTTCTCTTATACTATTCAAATATTCATAACTAGATGATTATATGGTGAACTCCACTACAACTTCTCTTAAAATATAACTAAATCACAATTTTATAGTTCTTTACTATATTAGTTGGGTAGATTGTGTTAAATTGTTTTTGCATCAATGCTTCGAATCACACTCTATTCCTATAGCTCTTTCACCCTGATGATGGATTGTGGAAACACAATTTTATATTTATTAACTTATAACTCCACTTGCATTAATAAATATATAACAAGTTATAACTCAGTAAGAGTTTTAAAAATAATTAATATTAAAAACTCACTCATAAGAAAGTAAGTAGTATTTATTTATTTTATTTTTCAAATAAATATATTTTTTAATTTAATTTTTAAAAATAATTTTAATTTTTTTAAAAATTAATAATTAGTCATAATTTTTTTAAATAAATCCAAAAATTCTATTATATTTTTATAAAATAAAAATAAACACATGATTAGTATTTTTTTGCATGTCTTTGATCTCTCAAAATCATGCAACCATAGTATACTTAGTTTTCTATGTTTAGTATATTTGTTTTCACATGGATGTAGAAGTTTAGTTAAAACATGCTTTCCTCTCAATTAATTTTTTGCTTTTCTAATCAATTTTGCAACCAAATTATTTTAGATATAAGAGGAATATTTACCTTTATTTAGAAAATTCAAGTTAATCACATGGTTCTAAAGAAAAATTTAAAGTTGAAACCCTAACTATTCAATTTGTTATTTTTTCCAATTTTCTATAATCAAAATTTTCCTATAGTAGAAAGCCTCTTAAAATTATACAGTAATAATAATTTTCTAAATTTTTCTATAGCTTTCCTCATTCAACTTTTCTTGATTAATAAGTTTTTCCTTTTCAAAATCTATAACATAATTCTTTATCAAAAAATGAATACAATAAATTAATAAGCATTATGCAAGCACCTGGTAAGACATGAAGTAGACAAATGTTTCAACAAAATTCTACAATGAGTTTTCAAACCCTACTTCAAAATCATAGCTAAAATCTAAGACAATCTGTGAATGCATGCAAATTCAAATCCTCTGAAACTTTCAATAATTCTTTTGCTCTAATTCCAAATTTTGCTCCCCAAAACATGTGTATCTCTCAAATGAACTACAAACTCTCTAATAAAGAACCATAATCCTAACTAGAGTTTCTATTCTCCAATATTTCAAATGCCACTAACTTTATTAAAATATTAATATTCTAATTGTTTAATCCTTTCATGCATATTTAAAGGATTATTTAATTATAAAATTATTTTCTTTTCTTTTCCTCCACTTTACTAATTAGTGCAAGCACTATTTAAAGTGTAGTTTATTATTTAAATTAATAATTATTATCAAGGCTCATTATTATCTTTAAACTAAAACATATTTAATTAATTAATTAATAATTAAATGTCATGATATTTTAATTTATCTTTAACCAATTTTCCATATTAGACTTCCAAATTAAGTCTTTTATATTAAAGCACATGCTTAATTAATTTTTCATTAATTAAATATGTTCTTATTTTAATATTTTCTTTATAATCAAATACTATTTAATAATTCTCAATATTCTACGATTATCCCAAACAGTACAATTCAATCATTTACCAAATAAATCACATAGCCAAATCCACATAAAAGCAACATTATCAAAACTCAAGATTAAATAACATAGGCAAAGATAAACTCACTGGTTTAAAAGGGTGGAAAGTCAGATACATGTCCTCCTTCTCAAGATAAGTAATTAGGATATGGATGGGATTAGACTTGAACATTATCTCCCAATTCTTTCCATTGAGTTATTGCGATAGAACACGCTCATCTTGGCAATTCAAGGAAGTCAATGCCTGATACTTCCAAATCTGTATAAAAGATGAGCATGTACACGTGCATATATATCTAAGCTAAATAGGAAATGATAGGGAGAGGTACATTGTGTAGATCTTGACTAGCATGTGACTATGACTCCCTACCTCAACCATATCGGGCACACCAAATATCAATGTAAAATAGACATACACACCATACACATGCAAGTATGAGGTAAGTATAATAATAAATCCTAAATATAAATAACATCATATTCTAACATGAACATCTCATCATTATGATGACATAATAAACATCTTTCTAAGATAGTACACCATATGAGAAAATCATAAAAGTAATTTCATTAACTAACTAAGAGCAATTAAAGCATCATCACTGCAAGTAGGAAATTATTACAACCTATCATAATCAATTGCTCAACATGTCAAAGTATTGCATTTCAAATATGAAATAAAAGCTAACACATCTATAGAAGAATCATATAGAGATTTTAACAACTAAGTCTATAATGATAGAAAAGGAGGGGTATTACATCCTCCTCCCCTTAAAATAAGCTCACTCTTGGAAGCCAACTATTACTACTAAGGTAACAAAAATGAAATATATAGCCAGAAAATAGCATTTAAAATACCAAGTGTTATGAATCAAAGTTTTATTTTCATAATTCTATTGTTTTCAATTTTGTTCTTTATATTTTCTTTTGATAATTCTTGTTTTTTGATCTTGTTCAAAGTTTAACAACTTGTTAACTAATGACACACAATATTCCTAGAGCTCCCAATGTTGAAACTTGGACTCTGATACTAGATGTAATACCCTGCTCGTGAACCCAATAGAAATAAACTTAATATGTTTTTGATTAAGTAAAATAGGTTTTTTACAAGGGTTCATGAAATCCACCAGTTAACTACAGAATACTACTAAAAGTTTAGGTCTAGCAACCAAGAAACATAATAAATAATAGGCCATACCCAATCATCAAATGTAAACAAAAAACATATGGCCAAAAGCTAGGGAATAGACAAAAAACTAGGAGCATCTATTGGGGTACCAATTCTTTGGCCAGCTCCAATTTCTTGAGCTCTAGCTCTCTCATGGCCTCAACCTCATCAATCTTCGATTGGCTATCATCTGGAGAAACCTCCTCTTCCTCTTTTCCACTCTCCTTCTTTTTCTCCAGCTCTCACCCTACAAAGAATCATCCTCATCAACCACCCCGGTTTCCTCTCAATCCTTTTCTTCCTTCCCCTTTTTGCTTTCCCCAATCATCGAGTGTAGCTGAATGATGTTATGATTAAGACCTTTTATTATGTTGAGGCTCTGGTTAGCCAAGCTATGGAGAGAGCTCTCCATCCTTTCCACTCTTTATTGAATCTCAGAAACCCTTGCATCCAGCTTCCTTATTCTAACATTCTCGTCCCCTAACCTTTCTTGCCTTTGCATCCTGAACTTAATCTCTTCAATTTCATGGAAAATCCATTTAATGGATCGAAAATTGTCCTTCAAAATGTTGTGGGCATTTTTTAGGAGGTTCATCCCCATTTCCCTTGCATTGTCACTAAGAATCACCAAAGCCGAGTCAATGAGCTCCTCCAATTGAATTTTGCCATCCATTCCCTCCAAAACCTTTGAGTGGATATGCTCTCTTACTAGACCCATTTTTGCAGTGCTAGCATGAAAGTTCCTCCATGCAATTTTCCTTCCCTTTACATCAAGAGTAATAGTGGTTTAAGTTGATCCCTCTTCCTCTTTTCTCTCTTCTAGAGCTTTGATAGTGCTCTTCTTACCCTTACCAAGTGCCTTCTTAGCATCCCTCTCACCACCTCTTTTACTTTTGACCAAGATGTCATCCTTCTTGCTTACTTGAGCCTTACTAGTGCCCTCCTCTCTCACATTTCCCTCCTTATCCATGTCCATCCCCTCTTCCTCATCATTGAAATCCTCCTCCAAGTTTTCTTCCTACTTTATCCTTCTCTCCATTTCTTTTCTTGGATTCTTTTTCTTCTTCCTACCCATATCCCTCATGATTTTAGCCACCTCCACGTCATCATCCAAGTGCAGACTAGCACTATCCTTCGTATCCAAAGGGAGGTAAGAGCTCTTCGTCTCCTTAGAAGAATCTACCTTCTAGGCAATAGCCCTTCCACAAGTTTGAGCTTTAAAATGCTCATATATGAGTAATAACAAACCCTCATGGAAGGTAGGATTAGTGTATGCTTTCTTCTTAAAATCCATAATACTCTTATTTGCAAAGAAAAACAAGTAGAAGGGGATGAAAATATTTGTTCCATATCTGAAATGGTTTAGGATAACAAAATGTTGGGTTCGAATATTGTCAAACCTTGTGTTGAGTGTTATGTAGGATATAGTTGCCCTTAAGAAAAACCTCCATAGTTTCTTAATAGATGTGGGCTCATAGTAGGCACTAGTCTTCACTAGTTTCTTCATCTACTTTGCATCCTTTGCAAAGTCTTTCACCGCATTAAGAGATATTTTCTTATCCCTATAGAATTTTATGCCCTAATTGGGAGAGTTAATGACCTTGAAAATGATCCCTTCATTGACCTAGAAGCTGATCCCATCAATCTTCACCTTCCCATCTCTCCATGTCTTAACCATAAGGTTAGTTATCTTCAGATCTTAGCCATGAATTTTTCAATGAAGGACGAGATGCCACCTTCCTTCAACTTCTACCACACCTTTGATCACCTCTTCCACTTCTCTACTTCTTCCTTTGGCTCTCTATGATGCCTCTCCCCTACAATTATGTTGCAAAAAGAAGAACAAAAACTCTATGTTCTCTAAGCATTGTGAGCCGAACATTGGTTTTTCTCACAAAATTTTTACTTGCCTCTAGCCTTAGTAAAGAAATAGTAATAGTAATTACCAATTTCCCATAAAATTATCCATAAAACATGCCATAAAGCCCCCTAATTATGATGCCTTTGAATCGGCCTATGCCAAGCTTTCATCACTTTACAAGTTTGATTGATAGCATTAACTACCAGTAATACACTTTATGTTGCCCATCCTCCACTGGATTCTCTCCATCTCAATTAAACTTTTAGCAGTTGTCAAAAATCCCTCACCACTAGGCCATCTGTGTGACATGTCCCTCCTTATTGCCTCATTAGCCATCCAATCAACAACCACATTTCCCTCACGATAGACATGTGACACAAAGACCCTTTCGAAGGAAAGTAAGATAATATGTTACAAAGGTTACTAAACTATATATTTTTAAAATTTAAACAACATTAAAGTAAAAACATGGAAATAATATACATAAACACAACCATTAGACAAATGCAATTACAATACAAATTTCATTCTTGAAGGGTTCCTTCATGTTGACTCATGTTTAAGATTGTTTTATTAATAAGTTTAAGTCTCAATACGATATTCCCAATCTTAAAGAAGTAATAGATACATCATCTCATAAGAACAAGCATGAATAAAAATAATACAATGAAATATATCTAATTAATAACATCTACTACACATGTCATAGGGCATGCAAGAATAGATTCAAGTACACCAAGATACAATATACATGATAGCTTATATACCAAAACTAAAGTAGAAGTCTCCAAGATGAGAATATGAATGATAATAGTGCAACTACATCAAAAAACATCCAACATTGGCCAATTTGAGTGAGACTCAAATGGTAAGAAGTCGCTACCTCCTAATCTTGCGGTCATCTAATCAGGATCCCACTTCCACTACACAAGAGAGATAATGAATGATTCACATACAAATAATCAAATCATAAAACAATCCGAGGCAAGGAATCTTGATAGCCAAATCTACCTCAAGGGTAAATAAACTACTAATAAAGGAAAGATGACCAAAGTTAAAAAGACACTCATCTAAACCAACATCACTACCAAAATTAAACCAAGTACAAATCAAATATCAAAACCAAAAAGATACAACAACCTCCAAATAAATGTCAAGTGTCACAAGCACAATAAGAAATAGATAAAAACTATCATCAATAAAAGTAAACCACTAATCACTAACTCCAACAATGAAAGAACCACCAATGAATAGCTGACACTCATCAATACACTACAACATTTAGGGTCAAATTGCAATGGCGATGTAGTTTGTGTTGATTTTCATGTTTTCTTTTGCAATTGTCCTTACCATCATCACAATACTGACATTGGCATCATAATTGCGACACCCTATGATTATAAACAAAAAAAGAAGAAAACATGACATAAATAATTCATCATTTATTTTGATTTTCGGGAGTTATGTGAGAAAGAGGGTTGAGTTGTATGAATGAGGGTGGAGAGCTGTGAACGTTGTTGTCCCCTTCGTTGCTATGATCTTTGCATTTCATTGTTGTGATCTCTACATTTCATTGTCATGACCTTGGTCTATGATTTTGTTGTTGTGATCTCTACAGTTTTTTTTTGTGCCCTTGCTATGCGATTTGGTTGTCATGCCCTTGTGATCTCTACATTTTGTAGTCATGGCCTAGCTCTGCAATTTGGTTACCATGCACTTATGATCTTTTCATTTTGTTGTTGTGCTCTTTCTCTGTGATTTCATTTTCATACCCTTGCTTTGTGATTTTGTTTCCATGTTGTGCCCTTCTGATCTATTTACCCTTGCTCTATAATTTTGTTGACATGCCCTAGCTCTGTCATTTTCTTCAATGGCTATGTAAATTTTTGTTTCTTTTCCTTCTAAACAGGTTTCTCTTTATATTTCCTTCTAAACATGTATATTTAGAGATCTATTTTAAGGTGCTTATTACATCTAGCACAAAAGAAAAATTTATCCAGTTGCATACATATTCCAAAATCCAAATAATAAAACAATAAAACTCACTCAACCCATGCTAAGTGACTTACCTCAAGATCCTCCACAAAAATAGTGCAGACCAAGAAAAAAGGACAGAGTTCACAAGAAATTTTACAAAAACACATCATAGTAGATATTTTTAGAAAGAAACTAGCCATAACCTAGTAAATTGAGTCTAGTTGCTGATTAGTTGGGTTGATTACAAATTTGTGTAGAATTGTCATCATATTAGGTACAATAAAATGGACAATCAGTTGTTCCCATCTATTATGATCAAATAAAGTTTTCCATGGTATTTCTACAAGCCACATTTTGTATGAATATTACTCATAAAACCAATCAATTCCAAAAATTCTAGTCTCTTGAGGCCTCTTGCCCAATTGTTCACGTGCTTCTCTATGTTTCCATATTGTGCATATTCTGCGATTATTGTATTCTATGTAATTATCACTCTACTTTTTATCCATCTCATGGGATCACGTCTCTATTGACACATTATAAAAAATGATTTATGGCTCCCTTCACTATGGTGCCTCTGTAAGCTTTCTCCATTCTACGTTAGTATGGTGTCCTCTAGTTCCAATGTGATGCTTGCCAATGATTAACTTTTGAATGAAAGTATACACAATCTTTTTAACAAATATCATGGTAGCATTCTATAAAATAGTTTACGTGCCTTGTCTATACTGCCTGATTGATGAGTTCTCACTAAGAAGTGTTGTTAGAAAAGAAGCTTCACATTTATTTTCATTCCTCACATATCATTGTTCGATACTGGCTTCTTATCCAGTTTCTACAGTCACCCTTGCATATGGATTATTTTGAAGCTGATTTTTATTTTGTTAATGCTCAATATTTCATGGCTTGATGTGAATCTTTAGTTTAGAAACCCAATTTGTGAGGTGGTGATTTAGAGACTCCAAATCTCCTCCACTAAATATTTTGGAAATATTCTATATGGGTTGTCATCGAAGAGAACGAGTCACAAAAGGTTTGAAAGCTATCCAATAATTGTATAGGAATGATCTTTGACCGTGGGCTAGAAATTGAATTATTTTGTCTAACAATTCATATGCATTTTGATTATTGTTACATTCTTGTCTAAAGAAACCTTTATAGATTTGAAACAACAAGTTTACATCAAGCATGAAACACCAATCTCTAAAAAATTATGTAGTGTCCTATTGGGTTGGGAATATGATTTTTTGTTCTCCTAAACATCACCACAATGGATATCAAAAAATCATCATCTTCAAAACAACATGGAATAAGGTGACACCAAGTAGTATGTAATAAAACCAATGTTGACTTAGAGTATCTTGAAGTAAATTGTGATGAATCTCCACTGAATAGATTTGATCAAACACTTGGCATCCCTATTTATCGAATTGTAACTTATCGAGAATTTGGTATATCTGTGATTTCTCTCATATGGAAAATAAGGCATGTGGAGCAAGGTCAAGTGATGTGAGTTGGAAATGGGGTATAGATCATGGCACAATTCTTAAGGCTTTGAATCTCCAATACCAAATGGTCATACATGTGCACATATGGAAATAAGAGACACCATATGCCTTCCCATGTGGTGGCTCTGAGTCATTTAGAGGTGATATATGATAGGACAAAAAATGAAGCTTGGATTAGATTATCACTTATATTCCTCAAAACTTCAAACTCACCGAACAATAAGATTCAACTTCATTTGTGTATGATCACTAAATAAGATAAACCATGCACATTATCCCTTATCATCTAGAAAATTCAAATCATTAAGAGGTACATGCTATTGGCTAGGGCACCAAAATCAAGGTCAAAATGGTTTGAGATGGTTCATCTTTGAATGCTTCCAAGAATTTGTAAGAGTTATTCTCATTACTAGAAGATATACTTTAGTGAAGAGTTGAGTGTAAGGAGTTAAAGAAGAAAGTTCTTCTTTTTTGTAAATACAATAATCGCAAGGCTCCCATTATATCCTCAATATTGTCTAGATGTTGTTTCTATCGTGTAATCTCTTTCTAAAGCCATTCCTTCTCTTTCGCTCTCATGCCTTAAATTTTGATTATCAAACTTTTGAATATCTGCCTCTACCTTATCTAAAATCAACTTCACATTGTGTTGCAACTTTGGCATAGGTGTTTGATCATCAATGGATTTCATTTCAACATTCAAATTTTCAAGATTGGTCAACACCTTCACTCATGGACCTCTCATGTCAAGAAATTTATGTACTATTTCAACAACATTTTCTTGCTTATGAGCTAACTATTCTTCAGGCCCATGTTCTTGTAAAACATTAATATTGTTGAACAATTGTAAACTCTTAGAAAGTGCAATGTGGTTATCATGTATGTATGTATATATAATAATGAATAATAATAATAATGTTTTCATGTATGCCAAAATAATAACTAACATTACCATTGGATCATATAATAATGAAATAATCAACCCAGTTAATTAGCAACTAGACCAATTTAACTGGTGTTTCCAATGTCATAGTAACTACTGCAACACTTTCTTGGATTCTATCTAGTGGCTCCCATAATATTCTCTATGTTGTCTAGTTGTTGTTTCTATTGTGCAGTCTCTTTGTAAAGTTTCTCCTTCTCCTCCTTTTGAAGTTGTTCCTTCTCCTTCGCTCTTGTGCCTTAAATTTTGATTATCAAACTTTTAAATATTGTTGGAAATACAATAGGGAAAGTAAACTTTGAGAGAGGGGGAGGGGGTGGTGGTGAATTAGGCCTTCAAAACTTTTACTATTAAAGCATTCACCACACATCCATCTCACAATTTGCATGTAAACTGAAATAGCTTGCTAAACATATTCATTCATAGCATGAAAACAATAAACATTCAACACATATATGAAATGAGATATTTGGTTACCAATAAACCCTCCATTGAGAAGGTAAAAATGGGATGGGGATGACATCCACAAATCTTCACTATTGCAATTGTAAAGTGTATCTAATGAAGGTTAGAATGTTTGATCATAAACTATGATCTACCCTATGAAAGGTCTACCTTGTTAAAGGCTTGTAAGATTGTTAGATCTTACCCTGTTAAAGGATTTCAAAACCCTATTAGAAGTGTGCCTAATTAAAGGACTTAAACTTAAAATGAAGTAACTTCCATGTTAAAAGATTGATAACAACATGTTAGGACTACTCTATTAAGAGATTTAATTGATTCACCTATTAGAATGTCTTAGTAATGATCCTTTGGTAAGCACTTTGCTGCTAGATTAATAAAACCTCTTTGCACATGTATCCTTGACCCTCTCTGATTAGATATCTCACTTTTGTCCTCTAACTTCCTTCCTTTGTTCTCCTCTAACTGATTCTACAATTCATATCTCAATTAGCAACTCCTTATCCACCACGAATGCTCTATTTTTACGTGCAAACTTCTCTCTTTGAACATACAATGTTTTAGGGTTTGCCTTCGTTAAGAAGACCTAGGTGACTTAGGGTTAGGTATGAATCAACGACTATGATTCACCTTTTTTCTGCTTAATCCATCTCTTTAATTGATAGTTTGCATGTATCGTATAGGGATCCTCAATATAGATTCATTGTTATCATTTATAATCACAAAACAATCCTTAAGTTGGCTAAAAAATGGTTTACATAGAAGTTTGTACCATTACAAACAATTATGTCCAAAACTATTTTATTTGGCAATTGAAGTCTCTAATGCTTGGCATCCACTATATCTTCAATGGTGTAACTTGATCTTTGAATGAATCAACATCCATTGATCACTTGGAATCAACTACTTAATTGGCACTTGAGTGACTCGACACTTACTACTTACTCGACACATACTAATGCTCGACACATGCTATATATTTTTCTTGACATGCACTATCTGACAACTTAGACTCAACATACATTACTTGTTTGACATGAACTAAGTTTTTTCTAGTAAATGACTTAAGTTTATTGTCACTCATATGTTAAACACAATCTAAGATTAACAATCTCCCCCTTTGACATGACTGGAAAAAAGACTTGGTCATGCATGAATAACCATAACTTATGAGCATAATTTAGATGATCTCTATTCGATACTTGGCTTACATAGAAAATTACAAAACTTCAAAATTTTGCAAAACTTGTGACTTATCAGTCATACCTTAAAAATTTTATAAATCCCCATGAGCTGATTGTCTTGTGCTAAATCTAAATACTCCTACTGAGTAAATTTGCTTCAACTTTTGTGTTCTATTTCTGTACTAACTCCTGCTTAGTTTGGCTTGGTCAACATATCATCTCGATTTGTGTAGGAGCCTAGTTCACTTAGTCATTATAGACACTACTATTGATACTCAGCACCAATTATTTATATGAACTCTTTGCTTAGTTCTTGCCTCAAATATTTCTTAATGAATCTTGATTTATGCAGATATGGACTTTTAACACATATTATGTCAAGAATTAGTGAATAATGTAGCACTCAAATGTACAGTTCCTTACATACCTTCTTTGCTTAGTTAGAAGTAGTGTGATTGCCTAATCCATTGGATTGGGTGACATCGACTTCACTAGCTCCACTACTACCTAGTTCTTCCTTCTTTCTCTGGGTTTGATTCATCTAGTTCTTTGTCATCTCAACAATCTTTCACCTTTTCTTTATTTATTGCTAGGTGTTGGTGCTCTAGTTATGCAATTTCAGCTTACATGTCCAATGTTGTGATAGCTACAACAAACCAAACTTCCATTCATCAAAATCTTGGATTTTCCTCTAAAGTATGTCCTTATGAATTTTTTTGTAATATTACCATGTTCTCCACAATAATGAAAATTGTACCTTGTGTTATAATCCTAATTCTGGAAGTTACCTTACTTGGATGCATTTTCTTGATTCTTGATTGTAAAACTAGGTTTTTCCTTAGAATTGCATTCTTGAGCTCTATGTCTATACTTCTAATAGTTGTAGCAATATCATTCAAATCTAGGTGCAACATGTGTATTTTTGGCTTTGGATCTACATTCATGTCCTTGTTGTCCTTGCTTCTTGTAATTAAAATAGTATCCATTGAATTTTGGTTTAGGATTTGCTTACTAGTCTTACTTCTGTAGATATTTGTTGTATGCCTTGGTTTCCCACAATGATGACATGTTGGTTTGTTGTGCTTTGGCTTTGCATTCCCTTTTTCTCCACTCTTTGATGATTCTTCTTCTTCAGTAGATGAAAGGTGCTTGGTATATCCTAGTCCAAAGGTGTCATTAGGTATTCTTGGTGATCTCATTAGCTCCTCAAAGTATCTCACAGCTTCATTAGGTTTTTTCATCCTTTCTATGATCTCCTTCTCAAATCTTTTAATTCATTCCTTAGATTTTCAATTTCCATGTCCTTTCTATTCAATTCTTGATTTGCATGTAACAATAGATTCATCATATCTAGTTGATTTTTTATGAGTTTCTACACATTAAATGTCCTTTCATCAAGCCTAGTAGCTATTTGTCTCTTGTCTTCTTCTAAAATTATTTTTTCTTCCTCAGTTTTCCTTTTTAGTTTAGAAAATTCACATAGTCTTACTAATGGGATTTCACGCTCTCTTTTAAATCCTTTAAGCTCTTCATTTAGTATATTATTTCTCTCCAATAGGCATGTTATTGCTGCATCACTTTCATTGGAATTGCCATTCTCAAGTAGTATGTTGGTATCTTCTTCTTGATATAGAGTGTCATTATGTTGGATAGCCCATTCTTTTCTTCTCTTCAAGGATTTCTTCAACTCTTCTTTTGCTGCATCAAGCTACTATAGTATGATCTGTATGTCAAGCTTATGATTCTCAATGATCTTTCCCAACTTATAAGCCTCATCTCCAAGATCTTAACTCTTAAGTGGTTAGAATTCTTCTAAGAGAACAAATCTTTGATACCAATTGTTGGAAGTCTATCGGAAAGTAAGATACTGGGGGGGGGGGGGTGGGGGGCGTGAATCATGATCTATAAAATCTTTTACCTTCTTGAAACAAATCAAATGCATGCACCTTTAACTCATCTCACATCACCATCATTAATTATATAATCATAAAATGAAAAATATTTAACTATTCACCACATCCATAAACACGAAAGTAAATATAAACACATAGCACAAAAGATTTGGTTACCCGTAAACCCTCCAAGGTGAAGGTAAAACTGGGGTGGGGATGACACCCACAAATCTTCACTACTGCAATAATAAAGCATGTGCATTAAGGCCACATTGTTTGATTACTTCTGGTGATCTACCCCATGAGGGGTCTACCCTGCTAAGATCTTACAAGACTTATTTAGTCTACCTTGAATAAAGTATTTAGTCTACCTTGAATAAATGATTTAAACTTACAACTAAGTAAGCAGTCTATTAGGAGATTTGTATAGGCCTGTTAGGACCACTCTATTAAGAGATTTACCTTGATTCACCTGCTAGAATGTATTGGTACCTAATCCTTCAATTAACACTCGGGTGCTTGGTTATGAATCTCCTCTCTTCAATTTTTATATGATTGCCTATATGATAAACTCTATTGTGTCCTTCACTACTAGGTTTCTTCTCCTAGTCTTTGCTTCTAACCATCAAACATAGCCTCTTTTGTACATAAACTTCTCTCTTCACTCTGTAGCTTTTTCTCTCTTGATTTAGGGTTTAGATCCTTCTTAAGTAACCATCTGGAGAAGGTCCTAGATCATGATCAATGATTCATATTTCTCCCTTTTTTCGCTTAATTTTTCCATTTTTCTAATTGGTTACACTACCTTCATATGGATTAATGATCTCTAAAAAATATGTAAAAAACTCTTTAGTTGTCTCAATAATCATTAAATCATGTATAGAAGCTAGCCAAAATAGTTTACATTAGTGTTTGTGCCATTCCAAACACATATACCAAAACTGTTTTACTTAGCACAAGAATACTATGATGCTCAATCATGACTAATACTCATGTTGTCACTTGGCTTCTGAATTCTTGGTACTAACTATTTGACTTGGCATAAATAGCCACTTGGTACATATTGGGGTGCTCATCAACCTAAGACTTGTTTGGCTCAAACTGAAATCTAGACAAATCCAAATACATAATTCAACCTTCATTGATTTGCTTGGTCGCAATGATGACTAGCCAAATCTGCCTAGGAAATGACCAAGTGTTTGACATTGATAGTCAACATGACTCAGAGATCAACATGTAAGTCCTTTAAAGAAAGCCACTATGTAATAATGACAAGGAGTTATAAGGTATATATTATCTTTGGTTAAAATCCTCTAAATAGGCCACACTAAAAATGTGCATGTAAACCTCTAACACGGTTGGCTCCTAACATATCTCACTTCATAAGATTGAAATTTTTGGGTTCTTGGTACCCAAGTGGTTTTTTCGTTTATAGGGTTTTCACGTTAAATATCTATGTCAAAATGTGTGAATTATTATGTGGTACAAGTTGATTTTCATCTTATTTACATATTGCTACAACTTGATATAAGCTAAGCTAATACTCTGATACTCGATAGAGTAATGAACAATGAGATAATAGTTTGACTTGTGAAAAGATTCTAAGTTTGACATGAGATCCTAAATGCAATTATCAAGTTGTTGCTATGAAAGTTTATGAAGTTTGAATTGGCACTAAATTGTTTTAAAGGCATGTGGGATCTACATATAATAGATTCAAACCCCCCCAACCCCTTATTTATCTAACAACAACAACCGTAGTGGTTAAAAAGTGGTATCAGAACTTGGTCATAGGTTTGAATCCTTGGATGTCACAATGAATAATTTTGGAAGTGGGATTGTTGTAGTGGGCCAACATCTCACTAGAGTCACTATATGATTTAATATCCTTCTTTATCTTTTATAATTCTAGGGGTCCTATTGAGCATTAACAATTCAATCTTTTGGTGCAACAACAACCCTAGTAGTTAACAATTTCTTGATTAGTAAAGCATGATACAAATTAGAGAAGAATCAAGAGTGCATGAAAATATTTAAAATTCATTATATTAGGTTCATATAAAGAAATAGAAAGACTTGATATAATATCCTTTCTAAAACACAATTGTTTTTCAATTTATATCTTCAATTTGTTAACTATTCTTCTTGAATCATTTAACTAACAAGCAAGAGGATAGAGTGTTGCTTGCTATAGATAAAAAATGGGGAAATAAAAAACATCAATTCAACAAAAATACGATATGTTTAGCCTAAATATATTTGGGATGGGAAAAATAAATCTCTCCATTAAGAAAAATAATCTAGGTAAAGAAAACACCATGATGATGAATTACATTCCAACAAAATACACATTGATGTTTGAAAGATTAAATATTAAAAATATTTCTAAATCATTTGAGAGAAAATATTTTTTCCCTAATACTTGGGAGAAGTTAGGCCATATGAGTCAATGACTACTTCATCGTTATATGTTCCTAAATTAAAATAAACAATAGTTTGAATCTTGAAGATTTCACTTTGATAAAAAATTTAACATTAGATCAATCATGACATGTTTAATAGATATGTAATAAACTACAATGACATGGGTGAAATAGGTTTCTTGCTCAATAGCAAATGAAATAAATCACTAGCAAACAATCAATTTTCAAATTTGTTATAATAATTATGTAGCTTAAATTTGTGGGTTGAAAATAAATATTTGTACCTTATCTATCTCTATTATTTTGTCCTTGCTTCCAACAATGTTTCTCCTAGAGATGTGTTTCTTATCGACCAGTCCAACTATACCTAGATAACGAACACTATTTTGAAATTACACTTAATGAATCCCAAGCTATATTTGGCAAGAAGTCCACTCCATAGCTCTCCAATAATTAATTAACATGTTGGTGTAGTTGTGTATATTTTAGATAGTGAATAAACTAAATGATAGTGAATGTATTCAATTCCACAATTTGTCATCTTTGAATTTTCTAGAGGCATGCAAATTGTGGTTTCATTAAAGAAAAAGCTTATAAGTAGAAATCACATTTTCCTGCATTGTGTGTGTGATTGGAGATGATATTCAACCTTTTGTCATTCTAACATGATAGCTTTTTCAAAAATAAAAACAAAATACTCACCTCGAAAATAAAACACAGTGACAAGGTCATCTCTAATGGGGACATCTTCTTCATGGTCTATAATATGGAAGTTCCATTTGTCTCTTTCACCATATCCTAAAATTCAATTTGACTATTGTTTTTAAAAGTGACCTATGCTTCAAGTACTTTAGTTTGAAGATTGTATCCAATTCCACTTACCCCCTCCTCATAGTTAAGTTCTATAAGCATCGTGGGGTCATCCTATTCCCTCGCTCGATCCAATAAATTTATACTTGTTTTAAAGTTATCCAAAGAACAATCAACATATCACTTTTCTTTACCTTTTATCTCGCTTCTCTAGAGGTAATTTTTACTTCATCAAATTTCATTTCCTTGAAATTCTAATTTATAATCTCCCCTTGCTTTGACTCATTATTACCAAATAGATTCAGTTTCCTTCTTTTCTCAATTTCCTTCATCTTCATTTTTAACCAAAAATCTTTGAACTCTTGAGTGTTAATGAAGTTATTAACCTCTATAAATCTTAAAGATGTGGCTTCCCTTTCATTAGTGTTGTGTATAGGTTGAGTGTAATTAGAGAGATGGTATTCATAGCCATTGTTATCATCTTGATGCACTAGTTGAAACAACTTGAGCTTAATAGCTTATTCACTCCTTCATCATCATTTAATGCCTTCAATCCACCAACCACCTCATCAATTTCCTCTTCTCCCTCTATATCATCATAAGGTAGTGAGGACACTGGGTATTATTTTTAGGGGAAGGTTCAATTTAAACTTTGACCCTTATACATCATGAATAATGACTTTGTAGGATTTTATGGGTGCAACTCAACTTCCTCAGACACATTCTCAATTAACTTTCCAAAAAAAAATTTCAAAACTATTTATTTCATAACTTTATTCTCTTCTTCCTCAAAAAAAATCTTAGAGCCCTTTCTTCTTCATATCCTCCTCCGTCTTCATCAATGTATTCCATCTCTTTCGTCTTTGCATATTCTCCTCAATCGTCTCTAGTCTAATTAAAAATTGTTGTGATTTTATTATTATTATAGAATGAATATGATCCTCATGGCATATCATTTCTACTCCAAACTCTGAATGATAATTATTCTTCCAATAACCCTACAATTTTTAAATTATTTTAAAATGAAAAAGTATTTGGCTGACACTAATAAGTTAACTTGTTTTATTCTCTCTAAGAGTAAGGTCTCATCCAATTGCTAGGCTTAATTTGCTTAGCAATCATTGCTTAGTATTTTTAGGAGCATTTTGGGCAATTTATGGTCCCATGCAGTTGCTAATATTGTTGCTAATCATTTTAATATTGATTTTTTAAATAAAAATTTGAATAGACATTTTAATGATTAAAAAATTGAAATAAAATATAGAAACAAAAAAGGGAGGGAAGTAAATTTATGATGACAAATGGAGCTTTTTCAATTTTATTTTGAGCTCCCCTTTTTCTTTATAGCTTATTTTCATTCCCTAAATAATAGTTGCCCCATAAAAATAGGAAAAGATTTAATATTATCCTATTTCTACAATCTTAATTCTCCATAGGAACACTCTAGTGTTTAAATTTAAGTATAAAACCAAACTAAGCAACTACGACACTAGCTAAATGGCCAAATATTTGCACCTGGTCATAGTAGTGTTGTTTCTGTCTCCTTTGTAATTGTTAGTAAAAAGTACTTTTTAATAAGTTGGGAATTGTGGTAGATTTATTATTTTTAATTTTAACTAAACAATGGGTGGGATGTGTTTTTTTAATGAACATCACCGAACTTCCAAGCTCCTTCCAACACTTACCATTTAATATAATACGCTAATTTACATTGGGATATTTTAAAAAAAATGGAATGTTAGAATTTTTTAAATATTTATTATTTTGAATATAATAAATATTCTTATTCTTTACATTTGTATTAGTGTGTAATGAATTAGAAATTAGAAACATTTACTATTAATTTTTTTTAATTAGATTGAATTGACATTTAATATAATAATCAATATTTAAAGTAATTTGTAATTAGTATATCAATGTTTAATTTGATCAAAAAGTTAATTAATTAATTTTTTCAAATTTTTATTATGTTTCTTTTGTATTATTTGATTTGATTTTTTTTTCTAATTTTAAATTGAAATAGAATTTAGAAACAAATTTTAAATTATATATAGATAAATAGAAAATTGATTAAATTCAGGAATTTATATATGAAGATAAAAATTTATTAAATTTTTAATGTACAAATACAAATGATTTCAAAAGGTCTCTCTTTTTTTTTTCTTTAAAATTGTTATATAAAGATTCTTATAGACATAATTGCAATCTCTTTCAAGTCCTAATGTGTTTCACAAGATTGACCACATGCAATTATCTATAAAAATCCAAATAGTAAGAAAAGGAATTTGTATGAGACAATCTCTAAAATTGAATTATCTATCTCTACAAGGCTAACCTTATGGCCATTTGCATTGTGGGGTTGTGAAAAGGAATAGAGGTTGCATGGATATAAAGTTGTCTTCATAGAGACAAAGATTAGTTAGGTATGGAAGTCTTTATATATATATATATATATATATATATATATATATATATATATATATATATATATATATATATATATATATATATATATATATATGGGCAATAGAGTAATCATATGTAATGTTTAGGTGCCTTTGTAATAATATGAAAAAAAAGAAAAAAAGAAAAACTTTATCTTAAAAATAGGTTTTTTCATCTCAACAATACTATTTTTATCTTAATAATTCACTTATGTAGATATTGAGATTTATATTTCAATAATAGTAATTTAATAAATATATTATTTCTATTACTTTAATAATATTTGATATGTTTTATTTTATATTTTTTTTAAATACAATTTATTTATTGTTATTAAAAAATAATGAGATTTTGTTGAAATTATGATTTTTAATTTAGTTAATTGTTATATTTATTTTATTTATCTAGAAACTAACAAAAATCAACCAAATTAAAATAAATAAGATTTTAAATTCTTAACCAATAAACAAATCTATATTTCTATAAAATCAACAAAACATTTGAATTGTAAAATAGATCTAATAATTATTCTTTATTTAAAAATATTAAAATATTTTTATTAAAAAAAAAATCATTTATCATAAATATATTTCTTTTAATACAATCATTATATTTTTTATTAAAAAAATTTAATTTCATGACATTTTCCTTTTCTTCTTGTAATGTTTAAAATTGCTCAAGAAACTAATACTAATATTAAATTTTATTTCAATTTGAAATTAGAAAAAGTAAATATTCAAATCAAATAATATTATATTTGAAAAAAGAAACATAATAAAAAAATTTAAAAAATCTAATTGACAAATGTTTTGACCAAATTAAATATTGATATACTAATTATAAATTACTTTATATTAACTATAATATAAAATGAATCAATATAATGAAAAAATAAAAAATAAAATTAATAGTAAAGATTTCTAATTTCTAAATTATCACATATGTAAAGAATAAGAATATTTAAATGTATTAACATATTTCATGAAAAATATAATCGAAAATTCCTTCCCATTTAAAAAAAGAAACATTCCAAACTCTAAGTGAGCGCATTATATTAAATGATAAATGATAAGTGCCTTTACGTGGCTGCAGGAGGCACTTGGCACTTCCGTAATGAGATTTTATATTAAAAAACACATATCCCACCATTGTTTAGTTAAAAATAATAAATCTGGCACAACTCCCAAACTGTCAACAAATATTCGACCATTTAGCCAGTACCAGCAACTACATGGTAACATGGTGTAAGAGTACTCTATGATTGATGCAGACGTTTCCTAAAGAAGACACGTTTCTCTTTCATATGACGCATATTCCTCGGTTGTATTATTTTTCACTTTGATAACCACGTACGGTGGGCAAAAGACAGCAATGCCGGGGAGCACGATAGGCTGACGACAACTATGTTTATTGTTGTTAAGTAACATCGGGAAACTCCGCCCGCCCACTGTGCAAGTTCAACCTCTGAGAAAACAAGGCAAGTGAAAACCATTCAGATCAATCAAAAGATGTCGAAGAGCATTTCTCCATTATCTCTCGCCATGCTGTCTCTGTTGATACATAATCCCTTGCATTTGCGTTAGCAATTGGTTACATAATCTACATGCTCCTAGGTGGGCTCCTTCCAACACCATCGCCTTTCAGCGCCTCAGAACAAAGGTAGTCATCACAACACATCCACCTAGTGTGGAACACCTGCTCAAGACCCGTTTACACAATTATCCGAAGGGCAACTATTTCTGCCTCCGCTTGCACGATCTACTCAGAACTGGAACCTTCAACGCCGACGACGAGGCCTGGAAATTGCAGAGGCGAGTCGCCAGTTACGAGTTCAGCACCAACTCTTTGCGCGACTTCATAACAGAGAGCGTGCAGGGCGAGATCACTGATGGCCTCCTCCCACTCCTCAGAAACGTGTCTGGGAAGAGCGATCGGGTGGATTTGCAGGACATTTTCCAGCGATTCGCCTTCGACAACATTTGCAAGGTGGCCTTCGCCATGGACCCGATTTGCCTCGACATTTCTCTCCCCTTTTCAGAATTCGCAGATGCATTTGAAGTCGCCACCAATTTAAGCCTCCAGAGATTCACCGATCCCCTGCCCTTCGCGTGGATGATCAAGCGCTTCTTCAACGTCGGCTCCGGGAAACGCTTGAGCCATGCGATCCACACCATTCACAACTTCACTCAAGACGTTATCGACACGAGGAAGAAGGAAATGTTTCACTCTCATGGCGGGCTGCAGCGTGAAGATCTCTTGTCCAGATTTCTTTTCGCTCACGAGAGTGGTGTTGCGGCTGGGAAAGGCTAGTATGATTTTTTCGTGAGAGATATTGTGATAAGCTTCATCTTGGTGGGTAGGGACTCGACTTCTGCGGCGCTCACGTGGTTCTTCTGGCTCCTCTCCTCTCATGCACAAGTCGATCAGAATATCTATGAAGAAATCACGGGCCTTGTCGCTGTTAGAGAAGGAGAAGAGAGCACTGGTTGCTGTTTCTCATACGAGGAGTTGAAGAAGATGAAGTATCTATAGGCCGCTCTGTACGAGTCGATGAGGTTGTACCCGCCCGTGCCGTCAGACACAAAGCAGGCGCTACAAGACGATGTGCTGCCGGATGGGACAGTGGTGAGGAAGGGGATGCGGGTGATATACCACCCTTACGCCATGGGGAGGATGGAGAGCATCTGGGGCTCCAACTGTTTGGAATTCAAGCCGGAGAGATGGCTCAGCAAGACGGAGAACGGTTTGCTAGAATTTGTGGCACACGATGCATTTAAATATCCAGTGTTCCAGGCAGGGCTGAGAATTTGCGTGGGGAAACAGACGGCATTTATTCAGATGAAGATGATCGCTGTGAGTGTTATAGAAGAGTTGAGGGTAGAGGTTGATGGCAACTGGAATCCCAACTATATTCATGGCTAGAATGGAGAATGGCCTTCCCGTCCGCGTGCTAAAAAGACGACAAAAACTCCCCTGACTTCTGGATGGGGATGTTTTTTTGTCGGAAGGTCGAGTCTAAAAATAACTAAGGTAAAAGTAGGCGTGTCAATATGATTATCGTATGTAAGATTTTCATTGGGTTTTACATCTCTTTGCTAAACTCATGTATGTATCCACTCGAGAAAAGTCCCATCTACAAGCTTTGTATAAGAAGTTTCAAGAACATGTAGGGGAAAAAAATTTACTAGTATTAGGGCTAAGTTCACCTATTTCTAGGATTTTTTTTATTGTATTTTTTAGGTGAGTGAAGTGAGAGGTTTCAACTTTTGGGTATCGGATTTTGTGTAAGGATCGTGGAGCTCAAATTGGTTTGAAAGTGTCATTTCAAAATGTTCACCTAATACATGTTATCTTCATGCACTAATAGTCACTTGCTAAAAATTGTCAATAATTGCATCTAAATGTCTTTTATGAAATATCCCAATAGTGGTTACACAAATGTGCTATTTACCAACCAAAAAAGTTAAAAAATAAATGACAATTAGTACACATGAGATCTATTACTACTACATGTGTTTTCATTTTTCAGACTAAAAAAATAGTATTTGGGAGGTATCTATGACAAAAACCATAATGAATATCAGACCCCCTGTCGATAATTGGGTCTTGGCAAACCCTAAATAATATTAGGCAAATTTAATTTTTGTTCAAGATTTTACTGACAAATAAATTTATTTAGATATTTAAAGTTAATCATTCACATATTTATGTGATTATTCTATTTAAATAACTAGGAATGATTTTAATCATTTACATATAGATTGTTGGTTATTATAAGAATAGGAATAACATTCAATATGGAATATCTTTTACAATCAATAAACCATTAAATTATTTTATTTTTCTTTAGAAAAAATTCATAATGAATATGTTTTTTAAGTTGGACTTTCCAACTAATCAATTAATATAAGTATTTTCATAGAACAAACTACATCCACATATTGGGTTACAATAATTTAATATTACATTGTCAATATACTTAATCATTTGACTATTTCCTTTCTATATAAGTACACTCTAGTTTAAATTGTTCACTACACACCAATGAAAAATGTCATATCTTTTTCCCCCAACAAAAGATCTACAAAATATGGTTGATAAATAATTGTCTTGTGTAATAATAGCTAATGATGACAAACTCTCAAAAATAGCAACATGCTTCTTAATCTTCAAGTTGTAGAGGAAGAGAAGGAAATGTTTAACCATCTGGACTCTTCCTTTGCCAACAACACTCTAATCACTAAAGAGATTTTTAAAGAAAAAGAAAAATGTGTTTTGTAGATGGTAACAATATGTGGATGAAGTTTCAAACCACAACAATTTTGTTTTATTGAAATGTATAGTTTGAAGAAATTAGGATTTTGTAGGTGAATGTGTATACAATGGTAGACAATTTTTTTTATTTTTATTTTGCATGGAATAAGAACTTTTACTTGAATTAGGAATTTAGTTGCAAACGCCCAAATTCTTTGGTACATAATTATTTTCTCATTCTCACTCTTGAGATCACACTTGAAATTTGTAATAAGATTTCTTAAGTCAAAATTTTGGATTTTCTTGAGTAATATCATGTAGATGCTCTTCATGTAACACCCATACATATTTTTCACCCTCATCTACCTCTTTTATTCACTTGTGTATGTTTTTTCTATTAAAGGTGCATCAGTTTTCAAGATAGCCACATGAAGAATGCCATGATTTTGTGATCGTTCAAAGTCTAACTACATGATGTTGCATGTTGAATCAACGATAATTTCTCCTCTCTATGTTGAGACTTATCTCCCATCATCCATACATAAAAGCTGATTTATGCTTATCTTTATTTGCATGGGTGAAATTCATATTTATATTTATCTTCTCTGCACAAAATCTAACTATTACTTGTTGTATATCAAGTCTCCATAACTAGGTCTATGTCAATTGTTTATTGGAATTATTGGATATAAATGCATCTCTATGTGTAACTCTGATATATAATCTTACAAAGGAGCTTTTTCATTTCACGTACATTTTTTAGAGTTACATATTTGTGTTTGTTCATAAATCAATATCATTAGTTCATATATTGTAGCAAACAATAATTTATGCCTTCTTAAATTACATTCTCTATTTGTTAGGAAGGCTACATGTGGAAATGTCTTCCTAATGCTAATTTAAGGGAGATATAAGAAATATCTCAAATCTCCTACAGAACATTAAGATAAGCAGAAAAAACATACAAAATATGATGCAAAAAAAATAAATGAAGGAGACCAAATATAACATGGAAACCCTTTTAGGAAAAATCCACCACCCAATAACCGAAGCAACTTCTTTGTGTTATAGTAATCAATATTACATATAATGAACTATAGATTCTTGCACAGACCCAAATTATGTTACAATCAACTTGACTTCCACCATGCATATCCCAACAAAATATACAATAATTTATACACACTACAAATATTATGCAATCTAGTGTATTAACTATCACAAAACAAAATAGTTACTGGCAACCTTAGAACTCCTCCATTTGATAATCCCAATGGTCACTCCTCCATTTGATGGTCATTCCCTTTTGCCTCAGAAACCCCCTTCGACATCAGGTCACTCCCTTTGGCATCGAGTCAGTCCCTTTAGCATCAGGTCACTCCCTTTGGTTTTGATGCAGAGGTAAGGGTTAACAAAAACAATCCTAGGATATGCTAATTACCAACCTAACATGGCAAGAGAAATACCCAACTTCTGCACCTTTGCATAAGGCAAGATTTAAAGGACCACTCCTTAATCCATGCAACTATGGTTTAACAAGACTTGACTTCTTATCCTCAAATGGTGGGTTCACACATTTTGCATCTATCAACATAATTGGGGTTGAAAAAAAGTGCAAAAGAACAAGGCATCGCTGCCAAACAGAAATGCAAACCCAACTTTCACTATTCTGTCCTAGTAATGCAGCATTAGGCCTAGTAGACCTTCCAAAGGCAATTTGTGCTATAAAGTGCAAAATCCTCCAAAGGACCCTAGGAACAAATTAACATTATGAACACCCTTTATTGAGTTTAACCAACACCCAAAAAGATAGGTTCTAACTCCACAATTCAACCTTCCAAAATAGCAAACCATTACAGGCCTAATTGCCCCAATTAGGTCACTTTTACAAAGGAACCACTAGAAATAAGAGGTGTAATACAAAACCAACACAAGGAATGGTTAGGTTGGGTCAAAAATAGAAGGATTCCAAGATTTCACCCACTGGCTCAAAACCTAAGGCATGCAATTCAACAAATCTCAGTATGCAGTAGAGTTGTCACATGAAGATGCCAACTCATTCTTGCTTATACTATATAGCCACCATCTACCCATGCCTTGAAACCTCCAAAATCATAAAATACACTTGACAATCTCCATTCCCCTGAAAGTTTGATTTTTCCAATAGTGGAAATGGGAGATATTGCCATTTTTCTCTAAAACCCTAGGTGGTTAGGGTTTGTAACCAAGTTCATCAAACATCCTTGTATCTCCAAACTCCTAGCATTTTAGAATCTTAGAGTAAGCCCATTGGAAAGGTAACTCTTCGAGCTTTGATAAAACCTGACCCTCCAATCCACCAAGTCCATACAAACCGTACAATAAGCAAAAAATAGAGTTTTTGCAAGAAAACTGGTAGCTTTTATTGATTCAAAAGCAATATATTACATTATATGTCTTCCACCCACTTGTAAGGGCTTCTGAAGACCTTCCTCCAACTGGTCCAACTAAAATTTGAAGGTTGTGACCGTTGGAGGGAACTTATTACAAACAAAAGTTATTAAAATAAGGTAAATATTGCATTATTGTCATGATTATGCAGCTTATTTTGATTTTGTGATTCTAACATAACTTCTAAGAGACTCTAACACTTCCTAAGACCTTTAACATGACCCTAGGAGACTACTAGATCCCTATGACCTAATGAAACAATTGGTTTATACAAATACCAAAAGTTGTTCAAGGGTTCACACCATAGTATCACTATGCAAGAAAGAGCCTAATTAACCAAAATATGCTAGAATCAAGGATTGAAAAGGCCTAGAAGGCATTAAGACCATTTCATTTTGATGGGGTGCTCTTGCACTAGGTTTAAGAAACTCCCTTTGGCATTGGGTCACTCTCTTTCGTCTCAGACACTCCCTTCGACATCAAGTCACTTCCTTTGGCTTCAGATACTTCCTTCAACATTGGGTCACTCCCTTTGGTTGTAGGTACTCTCTTCAATTACGAGCACTTCCTTCAACATTAGACCACTCCCTTTGGCATCAAATCACTCCCTTTGGCATCGAATCACTCCCTTTGGCTTTAGTTACTCCCTTCAGCATTAGGTCACTCCGTTTGGCATTAGACACTCTTGTCAGATGACCTAAACAACCATTGTAGATAATAGTCACCTATAGGGTGAGCACTATACATACAAGTCATTTCCAACAATCTACCACTTGAGGAGATACATGTTGATATCTGTTGAGTTACTCAACAAGGCCATGTGCCCCATTTAAACTTAATTTTTCTCACTTTAATACCTCCAAGGTATACAACATGAATTCAAAATCATCAACATATAAAACCTGTAAAATATAGTGTCAAGCCTCAAAACGAATCTACCATTTATGCATTAAGAAGTTCCCACTACACAGGTAATGTCAATATGATATGAATCCATTCAACAACATCACCACTGTCTCTAGGTATTTATGAGCACCTATAATTGATCAATCCATGCCGAATCTAAATGCAACATTGGAATATCATGAAATATTGAACAATAGGAAAGTTAGTCAATCTATTTAATTGTAAATGTTTAGTGTTTGATTCTTTCCAATTTAATAGATTTGGCGAATGCATAAGTATTCCTCCTATAGTAGGAAGTAACAAGTCCCACATAATGGCTAAGTACTTGCCTTAACAAATTATAATTATAATTTTATATGTAAATTGAATTGTAATTTTATTAAAGTTTATAATTTTAAAAAAAAAATATAACGAAAATCTTAATTTTATTTTAAGGTGCATAGTTATAAATATAATATATTTTAAATTATAATATATATTATAATTTTGTTATAATAACATAAAATTTTAACATAAATAGCCTAAATAAAAGAAGTAATCGTACAAAGATTTTTTATTTAACCTTTTTTTTTTTAGACTGCAGGAATCGGTGCAACACGCCCCCCCTATAAATTGCAATGCGCCTAGTAAACTTTTTAACGTGACCAGTAGCGCTGGCACGACACACCCACCAGTACCACAAGGACGGAGGAGACTAGAACCCGTAACCAACGGTGCAACTAGAGATTGCAGAGTAAAGGAGAGTGACGTGGTGAAACTGGATTACTTGCGATGCGTGGTGAAGGAAACTTTCCGACTGCATCCGCCACTTCCTCTGCTCATTCCGCATGAGTCGATGGAAGGGTGCAGCGTGGGAGGATACTTTGTTCCGCCAAAGACGAGGTTGTTTGTGAATGTGTGGGCGATGGGAAGGGATGAAAACGTTTGGAAGGAGGCCGATCAGTTTAAGCCAGAGAGGGTTATGGGGAGTAACAAGGATGTGAGAGGTCAGGACTTCGATGTGGATGTGGAGGAAGAGTTCGGATTAACTGTTCCCAGAAAAACTCCACTGTTTGCCAGGCCTAAATGGAGGCTCACTGCTCAATATCCTGCTTGAACCATGCATTCTGTGAAACTGTCATCGTTAGCTTTACAAGTTTGTGAAGTTCATAGTAGTATTAGTTCAATAATTTATGTCTTCCCATGTGGAGGTTAGTATTGATTTTTTTCTTTTCTTCAGGTTTATTTGGGTAATACATCACCTGTGGGAGCTTTGTTTCAAAGTTAAATTATTTATATCAAAAAGTTTCGTCAGTTCGTATAAATATCCCACACTTTTTTCATGTCTCTTTGCAATTTCTTTGCACCTTCTAAATAAATTTGTCATGTATTGTTTGTCATTAGCTAAAATGTTTTCATATTTCTTTCTCATCTAAATCTTTTTAAGCATCCTTCAAATACTTTTGGTAGTCTTTTGTACTTTCCAATATGTCTTGAAGCCTACGTAGCTATCCTCCCTACAAACTCTATAGTTGACCAATTTTCAAAAAAACAAAAACATCATGAATTTTTCTGAAAATTTCAGCATTTGATCTTCATGATTGTCGATAACAAGAAAAAAATCACTATGCTTTCGGAAAGTTTTTAAAAATTGACTTTGTTTTGTCTTTAGTGCATTTTGAAGACTTCAACATTCGGTGTTTTGTCTTTAGTGCATTTTGTTTGGAGATTAGCTTGTCCCTTGATTAAATCGGATTTGATCTCCTTATAAATCTTGTGAGAGAAAGTATTTTAGTATTGAAGAATTTTGCTCAGCATTTTCTAAATTTTGTTCACTAGTGATTTCATAATTCTTGACTAATGGATTGGGTCTCTATGTAGTTTTACGATTGTATTGGAACATGTTTAATGAGTTCAATTTGAATCTTCTCTTTTATTGCATTGCTTTTTAGTACCTATAGCTTGGTTAGAGGATTTTTTACTTAGATTTTGTCTCCCCAATAGCTTTTGTTGTGTTAGTGATGTTTTCTCATAAAAAGTGAAGGTTAGTTAATTAGGTTTAGAATATAGGCTTTTCTAATTGAAATTTGAGTTATTTTAAATTAAATCTATGAAATTATTTTTGCTCGTTGTTTTTTACATTGGATTTGTAATGGTCATGATAATTTTCTAATTTTGTAACTGCTTTTAAATTTTTATAATAATTATATAATAATATTTTATAATATATAAAAATAATTACTAATAAAATATTTATTTGATACACTTCATATTTTACATATTTATGATTATATAAATACAATGTATAATTATTATTAAAGCTTTTTTTTCTTTCTTTTGATGGAGGCCATCCACAAACAAGTTTTAGGTATCTGATATGGGCCCATTGGCGTTTGAAACCTCTTCGGCTATGAGCCAAGGACTAAGGAGCATCCGTGCTCACAAAATTTGCCACGATCCAAAGCTTTACACTATATTACTATTATTATTATTAAAAAATTTCCTTTTTGAAAATAAACATATCAATAATAAATTTTAGTTTTTGGTTTTTACAATTTAAAAGATATACTTTCCTATTAGCACACAACATGCTAGTCTATTATAAAGTTTAAACTTGAAGCTAGTAATTTGTTGTTTGTACGAAGTAGTTAAGTGGTGTATTTGTATGAAAATAATCATTATTGAACCCAATATAAATAATGCTTACAAAAGTTTTTTTTATGTCATTTTATTTTTTCATATTATTATGAATATAATATTTCAGATGTACATCTTATTTAGTAAAGATATCTTATGATAAAGTTGTTTAATTTTATATTTCAATTCTTTATTCATCTCATCTTTACTTTCCAATTAGTGTGATTTTTTCAACATATATTGAAATTATAAGATTGTAGAGAGGAAAAAATATAGAGGTTGATGAAGATAGTATAAAAACAAAGACCATTTTCTTATCATGTTTGTATCCATTCAATAAATATTTAAAATTATTAAAAAATATTTTACTTTGAAATACATTAATATTTCATTCAATAATATTTATCCTATTTTAGTTATATAACATGTTCTATTCTTTGAAGCTTTATCTTATATTACATTTATATAGAACAATTGATTTATATTCTTAAAACAATGTCACCTATGCAAAAGGAAAGACACAATATTTAGTTGATTTGTGGCAAGCTTGTAGAACTTTGTTTAAGGATACAATCAAGGGGTATTGACAAATAAAATCATTATGATAGTGATTATTATAATTTGGTAATTAAAATAGTTCCAATGCATGTCTTGTAGATTGTTATAGGTATGCTAGTAGAGAAATTCCAATATGATTAGTTAATGTCAAGAAGAAAATAGACTATCAAAGCATTGAAAGTAGTTACAGGACAAATTATATGGACATAATAATGCAAGTCAAAGTGGTCTTGTTTAAATAGTTGGGTTAATTAGGGTTCAAGTACTTATGTATAATAGTTTTAAAATTTTATTTTAACAGTTTATGAATTCTTGGTTAGGAGATAACCATTTCCTAAAAGAAAGAGGTAGTAAAAATTAAAGTAGAAAAAATATAGACATGATTAAATAGTTAAACTGATATTTAAAATCAATTACAACATTTTATTTAAAAAATATTTCAAAAAATTATTAAGTATTTTCAATTTCATGCTCACTTTAGTGATTTATCTTAGATTAAGCCATTTCATTAATTGGCTACCTTGGTAAAAGTTATACTTATTGTTATGTATTTCCTAGCCCGCATTATTATTATATTTCTAGTTGTGTTAATTTACATTGTTTGTTTTTGACTAGGAAGTTTTCAAGTTTGTTCTATGACATTTATCAAGTCTTTTGACTTTCCTTTGATAGTATGTTTTCCCTCCCTTCTCAAAATCTTGCTCTTATAGATTTCCATAAAGTCACTTCCCCCTTGTAACATGTGAGGTTTATCAAGTCTTTTGACTTTCCTTTGATAGTATGTTCTCCCTCCCTTCTCAAAATCTTGCTCTTATAGATTTCCATAAAGTCACTTCCCCCTTGTGACATCTCAATTTTTCTCTCCCTAAGCTAGCATTTCATCATTTCCTTAATCATAAATGCCCTCATGTTTCATGTTTCTCAATTGTCCCCATTGTCAATGTAATATTCAAAAAATCCTCAGTTTAATCAAATAACTAGATGATGGGTGTTGATACTTGTTTCTTAATACAAAAGCTCTCAAACTAGGCTAGGCTTCTTCCCAAGCCTACCTAAGCATAACATATGCTATCCCTTTATATTCTCCAAGGTTGGAGACAATGTGAATGGCCTATTCCTTGTGCCACTCTCACCTATTCTATTGTCTCCATCAAACTCTTCACAATACCCAAACAATGAACTCACACAATACCCCAACACCACCATCACCTTACACCCTCTAGGATTCTTTTTTCAACACCATAGTTCAAACTACTTCCCACTAATGGTCAAACAATATCCAAGACTCTTTATACATTCCAAATTATATTTATCAACATTCTGGAATTCGTATGGACCTCCAAACAATAGTACATAACTTTTGAAATATACAATATTTTCAAAATCCCTTTTGTCATAACTTGCATAATTTGGTTCTAAATAACATATCCAAAAACTAACATAATCCAACATTTCAATGAAAAGATATGGTCCACGTACCAAGACTATAATTGTTTATGACATAATTCACAAAACTTATTACAATGTGGGATCCCTTGCTGCATAAGGTGATTACCTCCCAATCTTCAATACATAAACTACTCCACTCATTGGTGATGTTTCTCAATACACCAAGGATGTAGACCAACCCTTGAGCATCCCTTCACATCTGCCATAGGATTACATGTTGCTAATTTGTTGTCTTTTTTTTGTAACAACAGTCAAAATATTGATTCACAACTTCTTCTAATACAAGAAATAAAGATGGTGAATCTTGATAAGATTGAAAATTCAACACACAAGGGAAGCTTCAAAGCTTTGCAATCTTCATACAAAGACCATATGCAACTATTGTGGCCAATTAAACCCAAAACTACAAGTGTTATGTTGTTTATCTAGTGAATGCACGTAAAATACTATCCAAATTGTGAATACAGTAGATTATTTTCATAACCTGTGTAGATAAGAGAACCTCAAATACCTCAACAACTAATAAGCCATTTTCAATATCCTTCAAATAAAAATTACTACTAGCATTACCTTTTCCAAATCTCAAACTTATCAAATTCTTGTCCATCTTGTATACTAGGCTCTAGGTGTTGGTTTCAATCCATACAATACTTTTTTAAATTTGCAAGCCATGTCTCCTTTATCTATCAAAAGAAAACCACCAGGTTGCTCTATGTATACCTCGTCTCTAAGTTTACTATTTAGAATGGATGATTTGACATCCATCTTATACACATTGAAATTCTTGTGAGTTGCATATGCCAAAAACATTCTTACTACTTCTATTCTAACAACAAGTGTAAATGTTTCCCCAAAATCAATTCCTTCTTGCTGTGAATAACCTTTACATACCAATCTTTCTTTGTTTCTCACAACCTCACATTGTTCGCTCATCTTGTTTCTAAATACCCACTTAGTTCCAATAACATTCTTACCCTTAGGTCTAGGAACCAATTTTGATGTATTGTTCTTTTTTGTAATGCCCCGCTCGAGAACCCAAAAGAAATAAACCTAATATGTTACAAGGTTTATTTAACTATATATTTTTAAAAATTTAAACATCAAAGAAACAATGCAGAAGCAATACACACAAACACAATATTTACATAAATGTAATTACAATATAGATTTCATTCTTGAAGCATTCCTTCTTGTTGAGTCACATTTAAGAAAGTGTTTTTAATAAGTTTAAGTCTCAATTACAATATTATTGATTATAAAGAAAGAAAATATACATCATCTCATTAGAAAACGCATGAATAATACAATGAAATACATCTAATGAATAACATCTGCTACACATGTCACATGGTATGCAAGAATAGATACAAGTACACCAAGATACAAGATACATGATAAATTATATACCAAAACTAAACTAGAAGTTTCCAAGATAAGAACAAGAATGATAATGGTGCAACTACATCAACAAACATCCAGCATCAGCCAATTTGAGGGGGACCCAAATGGTAAAAAGTCACTACCTCCTAACTGAGTGATCAACTTATTAGGCTCCCACTCCCATTGTGCAAGAGATATAGTGAATGATCTGCATACGAATAACCAAACCATAAAATTATCCTAGGCAAGGAATCCTGATAGCCAAATTTACCTCAAGGGAACATAAACTACTGATAAAGAAAAGATAACCAAACTTGAAAATGCACTCATCCAAACTAACATAACATACCAAAATCAACAACAAATACCAAGTACAAATCAAATATCAAAATCATAATGATACAACTACCTCCAAATCAATGTCAAGTCTCATGAGCACAATAATCAATAGATATCAACTATCATCAATAAAAGTAAACCACCAATCACTAACTCCAACAAGAAAAGCACCACCAATGAATAGCTGACACTCATTAATAAAAGTCAGTTGTCAATGATAATTGACATCCAATCAATAAAAAACAACTCACAATAAATACACTATCAAAAGTAACATCCAACAAATACACTACTAGTGGTAAATATTAAAAAATCATGAAGGAGAATCAAGCTACATACTATAGAATGTCATCACATGAGCCAACTCTAAGGTTACCCTGGTAGTCTCTCAAGACCATGTCCTCGTAGTGACTCTATGCAAAACCAAAATACCCTCTTGTAAAGACAAGGAAACTAGTCACACCTTTCAATGTATCATCCCATTCCCATTATTAGCCTATACAAGTACTCAAGGCATGGACGAGGTAAAATCTCTAACCTATCTTTTTAATTTATCTCAAAGGCATGAGAGAGGAATGTATTTTAATTACTATGTTATCACTTGCTACACAACTTACAATGAGTTACACTATTAGTCACTTTGGGCCCCAACCCCATTACAAGCCACTCCCATAGACATGCATTCCCAAAACTCATAAACCACAATTATGTCTAATACCACAAAAGTAATGCTGATCAAATTTGGTTTCTTAACACACAACTTGAAAATAACATTAGCTCTCAAAACCCAAGTTCTCATAAATGTTCATCAAAATAAATCTCAAATTGAATCATAAAATATATCATGACACCTAGTCAAATAATCATAAAGGAGATCTCAAAACACCTCTGGTGCACATCCTAACTTAGCCAACTAAAAAAATCACAAAAAAAACCATCACAAAAATAAAGATCACAAGACTATAAATAGAATATAAGAAAACACATAGTTTTCAATCATATGGTTTAATTCCATAATTTTCTATTGTTAGATTGAGCCATAAAGATGTGTTTAGAAATAACGTAAGAATATACATGTTAATATAAATTGTTATGATAATATACTTATTTAAATTATGTTAATATACTTATTGAATCATAAAATATATCATGACACCTAGTCAAATAATCATAAACAAGATCTCAAAATACCTTTGGCACACATCCTCACTTAGCCAACTAAAAAAACCACAAAAAAAAACCATCACAAAAATAAAGATCACAAGACTATAAATAGAATATAAGAAAACACATAGTTTTCAATTATATGGTTTAATTCCACAATTTTCTTCTATTAGATTGAGCCATAACGATGTGTTTAGAAATAAAGTAAGAATATACATGTTAATATAATTTGTTATGTTAATATACTTATTTAAATCAATATGTATTTAAATGTCAAATCTCTTTGTGCATATAAAATATCATGCAACATTATCATGTTATTAATTTAAATAATCTTAAATCATAAATGATTTAATTAATAACATAGAGATATTTTATTAGATTTAAATATTGATATCAATTTCATTTCTAAAATATTACTATGACTTCTATCTAAGTCTAATATTAATATTTACTTTTCTTTTAATTCAATATGACTCTACAAATAACTCAAACTTGAAATTATAATTATAATTAAGTTATTACAATTTCTCTTATAATATTCAAATATTCATAACTAGATGATTATATAGTGAACTCCACTATAACTTCTCTTAAAATATAACTAAATCACAATTTTATAGAACTTTCTACAATCCATTAGAGTTCTTTGCTATATTTGTTGGGTAGATTGTGTTAAATTGTTTTTGCATCAACGCTTCGGATCACACTCTGTTCCTATAGCTCTTTCACCTTGATGATGGATCACATAGTGTGATCCAAAGCATTGCTGTAATTTTTTTTAATGCAATCTACCCATAAAACATAGCAAAGAACTCTAATGGATTGTGGAAAACTATTATCTACACAATTTTATATTTATTAACTTATAGCTCCACTTGCATTAATAAACATATAACAAGTTATAACTCTGTAAGATTTTTTAAAAAAATTAATATTAAAAACTCACTCATAAGAAATTAAGTAGTATTTATTTATTTTATTTTGAAAATAAATAATTTATTTTTAATTTAATTTTTTAAAATTTCTAAAATTAATAATTAATCACAATTTTTTTAAATAAATCTAAAAATTTTATTATATTTTTATAAAATAAAAATAAACATGCAATTAGTATTTTTTACATGTCTTTGATCTCTCAAAATCATGCAACCATAGTATACTTAGTTTTCTATCTTTATTATATTTGTTTTCACATGGTTGTAGAAGTCTAGTTACAACATACTTTCATCTCAATTAATCTTTTGCTTTTCCAATAAATTTTGCAACCAAATTATGTTAGATAAAAGAGGAATATTTATCTTGATTTAGAAAATTCAAGATAATCACATGGTTCTAAAGGAGAATTTAAAGTTGAAACCTTAACTATTCAATTTGTTGTTTTCTTCCAATTTTCTATAATCAATTTTTTCCTATAGTAGAAAGCCTCTTAAAATAATGCAGTAATAATAATTTTCTAAATTTTTCTACTGTTTTCCTCATTCAAATTTTCTTGATTAATAAGTTTTTCCTTTTCAAAATCTATAACATAATTCTATATCCAAAAATGAATACAATAAATTAATTAGCATTATGCAAGTACCCGATAAGACATGAAGTAGACAAATCTTTCAAAAAAATTCTACACTGAGTTTTTAAACCCTACTTTTGAATCATAGCTAAAATATGAGACAATTTGTGAATGCATGCAAATCCAAATCCTCTAAAACTTTCAATAATTCTTTTGCTCCAATTCCAAATTTTGCTCTCCAAAACTTGTGTGTCCCTCAAATGAATTGCAAACTCTCTAATAAAGAACCATAATCCTAACTAGAGTTTTTATTCTCCAATATTTCAAATGCCACTAACTTTGTTAAAATATTAATATTTTAATTATTTATTCCTTTCATGCACAATCAAAGGATTATTTAATTAAAATATTATTTTATGTTCTTTTCCTCCATTTTACTAATTAGTACAAGCACTATTTAAAGCATAGTTTATTATTTAAATTAGTAATTATTATTAAGCCTCATTATTTAAATGCAACTCTAATTTAATTATTATTAATTAAATAATTATAATAAAGTAATATTAAATATTTAATCTTTTAATATTATAATTTTCTTTAAACAATTTTCTAAATTAGATTTTTAAATTAAATCTTTTAAACTAAAACACATTTAATTAATTAATAAATAATTAAATGTCATGATATTTTAATTTCTCTTTAACCAATTTTTCATATTAGATTTTCAAATTAAGTCTTTTATATTAAAGCACATGTTTAATTACTTTTCCATTAATTAAATATACTCTTATTTAATATTTTCTTTTTAATCAAATAATATTTAATAATTCTCAATATTATATGATTTATAATTCAACCATTTACCAAATAAATCACATAGCCAAATCCACATAAAAACAACATTACCAAAACTCAAGATTAAATAACACAGGCAAAGATAAATCACTTGTTTAAAAGGGGTGGAAAGTTAGATACATGTCCTCCTTCTCAAGATAAGTAATTAGGCTATGGATGGGATCAGACTTGAACATTATATCCCAATTCTTTCCATTGAGTTATTGCAATACTAGAACACACTCATCTTGGCAATTCAAGAAAGTCGATGCCTGATACTTACAAATCTGTATAAAAGATGAACATGTACATGTGCATATATATATCTAAGCTAAATAAGAAATCATAGGGAGTGGTACATCATGTAGATCCCAACTAGTAGGTGACTTTGACTCCTTACCTCAACCATATTAGGCACACCAAATATAAATGTAAAATAGACACACACACCATACACATGCAAGTATGAGGTAAGTATAATAGTAAATCCTACATATAAATAACATCATATTCTAACATGAAAATCTCATCATGATGAGGACATAACAAACATCTTTCTAAGATAGTAAACCATATGAGAAGATCATAAAAGTAATTTCATTAACTAACTAAGAGCAATTAAAGCATCATCACTGCAAGTAGGAAATTGTTACAACCTAACATAATCGATTTCTCAACATATCAAAGTATTGCATTTCAACTATGAAACAAATGCTAACACATCTATAGAAGAGTCATATAGAGATTTTAACAACTAAGTCTACAATGATAGAAAAGGTTGGGTATTACATCCTACTCCCCTTAAAATAGGCTTACTCTTGGAAGCTGACTATTACTACTAAGGTAACCAAAATGAAATATATAGCCACAAAATAGCATTTAAAATACCAAGTGTTATGAATCAAAGTTTTATTTTCATAGTTCTATTGTTTTCAATTTTGTTCTTTATATTTTCTTTTGATAAGTCTGGTTGTTTGATCTTGTTGAAAATTTAACAACTTGTTAACTAATGACACACAATATTCTTAGAGTTTCCAATGTTAAAACTTAGACTCTGATACTAGATGTAATGCCTCGCTCATGAACCCAATAGAAATAAAACTAATATATTTTTTATTAAGTAAAATCTATTTTTTACAAGGGTTCCTAAAACCCACTAGTTAACTATAGAATACTACTAAAAGTTCAGGTCTAGCAACCAAGTAACAAGAAAAACAACAGGCCATACCCAACCATCAAATGTAAACAAAAACATATGACCAAAAGCTAGGGAATAGACAAAAAACAAGGAGGATTGATTAGGGCACCAATTCTTTAGCTAGCTCCACTTTCTTGAGCTCCAGCTCTCCCATGGCCTTAGCCTCATTGGTCTTTGATTGGCTATCATCTAGAGAAACCTCCTCTTCCCTCTTCCTCTTTTCTACTCTCCTTCTTTTGCTCAGGTTCTCACCTTGCAAAGAATCATCCTCATTAGCTGCCCTGATTTCCTCTTTGTCCTTTTCCTCCTTCCCCTTTTTTCTTTCCTCTATCATCGAGTGTAGCTGAATGATGTTATGATTAAGACCTTTTATTATGTTGAGACTCTAGTTAGCTGAGCTATAGAGAGAGCTCTCCATCCTTTCCACTTTTTTTTCAATCTCAAAAACCATTGCATCTAGCTTGCTTATTCTAACATTCTCATCCCCCCCTTCCCGCCTTTCCTGCCCCTACATCATGAACTTAATCTCTTCAATTTCATGGAAGATCTATTTAATGGACTAGAAATTGTCCACCAAATTATTGTGGGCATTGTTTAGGAGGTTCATCCCCATTCCCCTCACATTTTCGTTAAGAATCACCAAAGTCAGGTCAATGAGCTCCTCCAATTGAATTTTTCCATTCGAGCGAACCCACAATAATGGGTTCCACTTTAGTGGGATGAACAAAAATGAAAAAAATTACAAAATGAGAAATTGAGTTTACCATATGTTCGCGCGAACACACTTATTGTGTTCGCACAAACTCTCTTTTTAATCATGTTCGTGCGAACATATTTCATATGTTCACACAAACATATGTGATATATATGTTTGTGCAAACATGATTTGCATGTTCGCGTGAACATACATTCCCGCGAACATGGTAAATGTGTTCGCGCGAATGCCATGTTCGCACGAACATGCAAAATCACAAAAAATTTAACCTTTTTTTCTTTTTCTTTTTCTTTTGCTCTTTTGACTGCCATAATTGTAGGAGAATGATCTCCTACTGTAAAATAAAAATGTCAAAACGTGCTGCTCGGAGCAAGCTTTCCAATGACTATAATTTTATTACATAATTTAATCATTAAGACTTTCAAATATGAGTTTAACTCATTATAGGTTCATTACCGATTGAACATCAATAGACTTTGACACCTCGGGAAAATTAGTAAATTAGGTCAATTTTTTTTTGAAAAATATGGAGGCAATGGCTTATTGAGACACCTTTCTATTCAAAAAAAAAAAATGGTTTATGATAAATTGACTTCAAATTATCTGTGTCAAACAGAACGTATGTCTGAATTACGGTTCATGTCACTTCAAAACTTCATAAACTATACAATATTCAACAAAAATAAATCAAACCAAATGCATACACTAGATATTGATGTTACAAATCTAACGTTGAAAGAATTACTTCATTATCATTTTTAGAAAAAAAGTTATGTGTGTCAAACGGACTGTCACTTTTTAAAATATTGAATTTTATTATGTACCACTTTTTGGAGGAGATTAAAAAAATTGACATAAATAATTTTTTTTTTTAGATTAAAAAATATGGTTACAAAGTAGGAACAAAGTACTCAAAATCACTAGTTTATGTCATCTTGAAATTATTTATAGTTTTGGAGATATAGTCACTTGAACGTGATGTTTGTTGCAAAAATATTGATTTCAGTGTCAAAATTGGTCAAAAAGTGGAACCCATTATTGTGGGATCACCCATTCGTTCCCTCCAAAACCTTTGGGTGGATATGCTCTCTAAGTAAACCCATTTTTGCATTGCTGGCATGAAAGTTCTACCATGCAGTTTTCCTTCCCTTTGCATCAAGAGTAATAGTGGTTTTAGTCAAGCCCTCTTCCTCTTTTCTCTCTTCCCAAGCTTCGATAGTGCTCTTCTTACCCTCACCAAGTGCCTTCTCAGCATCCTTCTCACCACCCCTTTTACTTTTGACCAAGCTGTAATCCTTCTTGCTTACCTAAGCCTTACTGGTGCTCTCTCCTCTCACTTTTCCCTCTTTATCCATATCCATCCCCTCTTCCTCATCATTGAAATTCTCCTCCCAGTTTTCCTCCTGCTTTATCCTTCATTTTGTTCCTTTTCTTGGCCTCTTTTTCTTCTTCCTACCCATATCCTTCATGATTTTAGCCACCTACTCTTCATCATCCGAGTGTAGACCAACACTATCCTTTTTATCCGAAGGGAGGTAAGAGGTCTTTGTCTCCTTAGAAGAATCCACCTTCTGGGTAACAACCCTTCCACGAGTTTGAGCTTTAAAATGCTCATATATGAGTAATAAAAAAACCTCATGGAAGGTAGGATTAGCGTACGCTTTCTTCTTGAAATCCATAATACTCTTATTTGCAAAGAAAAATAAGTAAAAGGGGATGACATTTATTTTTCTATACCTGAAATGGTTTAGGGTAACAACATGTTGGGTTGAAATCCTTTCAAACCTTGTGTCAAGCATTATGTAGAATATAATCGCCCTTAAGAAAAAGCTCCACAGTTTCTTAATAGATGTGGGCTCATAGCAGGCACCAGTCTTCACTACTTTCTTCATTTACTTTGCATCCTTTGCAAAGTCTTTCACCACATTCATAAATATTTTCTTATCCCTATAGAATTTTATGCCCTAATTGGGAGAGTTAATGACCTTCACAATAATCCCTTCATTGACTTGGAAGTTGATCCCATCAATCTTCACCTTCCCATCTCTCCATGAATTAACCATAATGTTAGCTATCTTTAGATCTTAGCCATGAAGTTTTTCAAAGAAGGATGAGATGCTACCTTCCCTCAACTTCTCCCACACCTTTGATCACCTCTTCCACTTCTCTACTTCTTCCTCCAGTTCTCTACGATGCCTCTCCCCTACCATTATGTTGCAGAAAGAAGAACAAAAACTTTGTGCTCTCTAAGCACTATGAGCCGAACACTAGTTTTTCTCAAAGAGCCTATACTTGCCTCCAACTTTGGTAAAGAAATAGTAATAGTAATTACCAATTTCCCATAAAATCATCCATAAAACGTGCCACAAAGGCCCCCAATTATGATGCCTCTGAATCGGCCCTGCCAAGCTTTCATCACTCTACAAGTTAGATTGACAACATTAACTTCCATTAATACACTTTATGTTGCCCATCCTCCCCTGGATTCTCTCCATCTCAATTAAACTTTTAGCGGTTGTTGAAAATTTGTCATCACTAGGCCATCTATGTAACATGTCCCTCCTTACTACCTCACTAGCCATCCAATCAACAACCATGTTTCCCTCACGATAAACATGTGACACAAAGACCCTTTTGAAGGAAAGTAAGATAATATGTTATAAAGGTTACAAAGGTTACTAAACTATATATTTTTAAAATTTAAACAACATTAAACTAAAACAATGGAAATAATATACACAAACACAACCTTTACACAAATGCAATTAAAATACAAATTTCGTTCTTGAAGGGTTCCTTTGCATTGAATCACGTTTAAGATAGTCTCATTAATAAGTTTAAGTCTCAATACAATATTCCCAATCTTAAAGAAATAACATATACATCATCTCATAAGAACAAGCATGAATAAAAATGATACAATGAAATAAATCTAATGAATAACATCTGCTACACATGTGATAGGGTATGTGAGAATAGATACAAGTACACCAAGATACAATATACATGCTATCTTATATACCACAACTAAAGTAGAAGTCTCCAAGATAAGAGTGTGAATGATAATTGTGCAACTACATCAACAAACATCCAACATTGGCCAATCTAAGGGTGACCCAAATGGTAAGAAGTCACTATCTCCTGATCATGTGGTCATCTAATCAAGATCCCACTTCCACTATGCAAGAGAGATAATGAATGATTCAAATATGAATAATGAAACCATAAAACAATCCTAGACAAGGAATCTTGATAGCCAAATCTACCTCAAGGGTACATAAACTACTGATAAAGGAAAGATGACTAAAGTTGAAAAGACACTCATCCAAACCAACATCACTACCAAAATCAACAAAATAAGCCAAGTACAAATCAAATATCAAAACCAAAAAGATACAACCACCTCCAAATTAATTTCAAATTTCATAAGCATAATAAGAAATAGATAAAAACTATCATCAATAAAAGTAAATCACTAACCACTAACTGCAACAATAAAAGAACCACCAATGAATAATTGACACTCATCAATACACTGCAACATTTGGGGTCAAATTGTGAGGGTGGTGTAATTTGTGTTGGTTTTCATGCTTTCTTTTTTAATTGTCCCCGACATTGTCACAATACCGATGTTGGCATCATAATTGCGACACCCAGTGACTATAAACAAAAAAGAAAAGAAAACATGACATAAATCATTCCCCATTTGTTTTGATTGTCGAGAGTTGTGTGAGAAACATGGTTGAGTGCTCCAAATGAAGATGGAGAGTTGTGAACATTGTCATCCCCTTCATTGCTATGATCTCTACATTTCTTTTTTGTGATCTCTGCATTTCATTATCATGCCCTTGGTCTATGGTTTTGTTGTTGTGATCTCTATAATTTTTTTTTGTGCCCTTGCTATGTGATTTTCTTGTCATGCCCTTGTGATATCTACATTTTGTTGTCATGGCCTTGCTCTACAATTTGGTTTCCATGCCCTTATGATCTCTGCATTTTGTTTTTGTGCCCTTGCTCTATGATTTCATTTTCGTACCATTGCTCTATGATTTTGTTGCCATGTTGTGTCTTTGTGATCTATCTGCCCTTGCTTTATAATTTCGTTGCTATGCCCTAGCTCTACCATTTTCTTCAAGGGCTATGTAAATTTTTGTTTCTTTTCCTTCTAAACATGCATCTCTTTATATTTCCTTCTAAACGTGTATATTTAGAGATCTATTATAAGGTGCTTATTACATCTAGCACAAAAGATAAATCGATCCAGCTGCATACATATTCCAAAATCTAAATAAAAATAAAATAAAACTCACTCAACTCATGCTAAGTGACTTACCTCAAGATTCTCCACAAAAATAATGCGGACCAAGAAAAAAGAGCAAAGTTCACAAGAAATTTTACAAAAACACATCATAGCAGATATTTTTAGAAAGAAACTAGCCATAACCTAGTAAATTGGGTCTAGTTGCTGATTAGTTGGGTTGATTACAAATTCATGTGAACTGTCATCAGATTAGGTATAATAAAATAAACAATTAGTTGTTCCCATCTAGTAGGATCAAATACAATTTTCAATGGTATTTGTGCAAGCCACATTATAGTATGATATTTCTAAAACCACATTTTGTATGAATATTACTCATAAAGCCAATCAATTCCAAAAATTCTAGTCTCTTGAGGCCTCTTGCCCAATTGTTCATGTACTTGTATATGCTTCCCTATTGTGCATTTTCTATGATTATTGTATTCTATGTAATTATCACTCTACTTTTTATCCATCTCATGGGATGACCTCTCTATTGACACATTGCAAGAAATGATTCGTGCCTCCCTTCACTATGGTGCCTCTATAAGCTTTATCCTTTCCATGTGAGCATGATGTCCTCTAGTTCCAATGTGATGCCTGCTAATGATTGACTTTTGAATGAAAGTATAGACAATCTTTTTAACAAATATCATGGTAGCATTCTATAAAATAGTTCACGTGCCTTTTCTATATTGCTCGATTGATTAGTTCTCACTAAGAAGTGTTGTTAGATAAGAAGATTCACATTTATTTTCATTCCTCACATATCATTTTTTCAATACTGACTTCTTATCCAATTTCTATAATCACCCTTGCATATAGATTATTTTGAAGCTAATTGGTATTTTTTTAATGCTCAATATTTCATGGCTTGATGTGAACCTTTAGTTTAGAAACCCAATTTGTGATGTAGTGATTTAGAGACTCCAAATCTCCTCCACTAAATATTTTTGCAATATTTGATATGGGTTGTCATGAAAGAGGACAAGTCACAAAAGGTTTGAAAGCTATCCAATAATTGTATAGGAATGTTCTTTGACCGCATGCTAGAAATTGAATTATTTTTTCAAATGGTTCATTGCATTGTGATTCTTGTTATGTTCTTGTCTAGAGAAACCTTTACAAATTTGAAACAACAAGTTTACATCAAGCATGAAACACCAATCTCTAAAAATCACGTAGTGTCCTTTCAGGTTGGGAATATGATTTTTTATTCTTCTAAACATCACCATAGTGGATATAAAAAAGTCATCATCTTCAAAACAACATGGACTAAGGTGACACCAAGAGAATGTATTAAACCAATTATGATGTAGAGTACCTTGAAGTAAATTATGATGAATCTCCACTAAATACATTTGATCAAACACTTGGCATCCCTCTTTATAGAATTGTAACTTATCAAGAAGTTGGTATATTTGCGATTTCTCTCATTTGGAAAAAAAAGGCACGTGGAGAAAGGTCAGGTGGTGTGAGTTTGAAATGGGGCATAGATCATGGCATAATTCTTAAGGCTCTAAATATCTAACACCAAATGTTCATACATGTGTAGGTATGGAATGAGAGACACCATATACCTTCCCATGTGGTGGCTTTGAGTCATTTATAGGTGATAGACCATAGGCTAGATAATGAATCTTGGATTAGATTATCACTTACATTCCTCAAAACTTCAAACTTGCCAAACAATAAGCTTCAACTTTATTTTTGTATGATCACTGAATAAGATAAACCATCTATATTATCCCTTACCGTGTAGAAAATCCAAATCATTAAGAGGTACATGCTATTGGCCAGGACACCAAAATCAAGGTCAAAATGGTTTGAGATGGTTCGTCTTTGAATGCTCCTAGGAATTTGTAGCAGCTATTCTCACTACCAGAAGAATAACTTCAGTGAAGAGTTGAGTGTAAGGAGTTAAAGAAGAAAGTTATGCTTCTATGTAAATTCCATAATCATGAGGCTCCCATAATATCCTCAATATTGTCTAGATGTTGTTTCTACCGTGCAGTCTCTTTCTAAAGTCACTTCTTCTCCTTTTCTCTCATGCCTTAAATTTTGATTATCAAAATTTTGAATATCTGTCTCTACCTTATCTTTAATCAACTTCACATTGTGTTACAACTCTAGCATACGTGTTTGATCATTGATGGATTTATTTCAACATTCAAGTTTTCAATATTGGTCAACACCCTCAGTCACGAACCTCTCATGTCAAGAAATTTATGTACTATTTCAACAACATTTTCTTTCTTATGAGCTAATTATTCTTCAGGTGCATATTCTTGTAAAACATTAATTTTGTTGAAAAATTGTACACTCTTTGAAAGTGCATTGTTGTTATCATGTATGTATGTATATATAATAATGAGCAAAAATAATGTTTTCATGTATGCCAGAATAATAACTAACATTACCATTGGATCATATAAAAGTGAAGTAATCAACCTAGTTAATTAGAAACTAGACCAATTTAATTGGTGTTTCCAATGTCATAGTACCTACCACAAAACTTTCTTGGATTCTATCTAGTGGCTTCCATAATATTCTTTATGTTGTCTAGTTGTTGTTTCTATCATACAGTCTCTTTCTAAAGTTGTTCCTTCTCCTTCACTCTCGTGCCTTAAATTTTGATTATCAAACTTCTAAATATTCTGAAAAATACAATAGGGAAAGTAAAATCTGTCGGGGGGTGGGGGGGTGGGGGTGGTGGTCAATCATTCCTTCAAAACTTTAACCATTAAAACATTCACCACACATCCATCTCACATTTTGCATGTAAACTGAAATAGCAAGCTAAATATATTCATTCATAGCATGAAAACAATAAACATTCAACACATATATGACACGGGATATTTGGTTACCAAGAAACCCTCCAATGAGAAGGTAAAACTGGGATGGGGGAGACACCAAGAAATCTTCACTATTATAGTTGTAAAATGTATACAATGAAGGTTACAATGTTTGATCATAAACTATGATCTACCCTATGAAAGGTCTGCCCTATCAAAGGCTTACAAGATTGTTAGATCTTACCCTGATAAGTGATTTCAACACCCTATTAGAAGTGTCCCTGATTATAGGATTTAAACTTACAATGAAGTAAGCACCCTGTTAAAGGATTTACAACAGCATGTTAGGACTACTCTATTAAGATATTTAAATGATTCACCTATTAGAATGTCTTAGCAATGATCCTTCAGTTAACACTCTGCTGCTAGATAAAAAAAACCTCTTTGCATATTATCCTTGACCCTCTCAGATCTGATATATCAATTGTATCCTCTAACTTCCTTCATTTTCTCTCCTCTAACTGATTTCGCAATTCATATCTCAATTAGCAACTCCTTAGCCACCATGAATGCTCTATTTTTGCATGCAAACTTCTCTCTTTGAATATACAATGTTTTAGGGTTTTCCTTCCTTAAGAAGACCTAGGTTACTTAGGGTTAGGTATGAATCAATAACTATGATACATCCATTTTTCTGTTTAATCCATCTCTTTAGCTATGGGCCCGTTTGGTCGCGGGCATAGGAATAGAGAATAGGCATGTAATATTGGGAATAGGAATGGCTATTTCACTAACAAGTATTTTTTGGAATGGGTATAAGCTCATTTTAGAGGTAAAATGGGAATACGTATTCCTATTACCTATTCCAAGTGACGACCCAAATAGAAAATGGAAAAAATATTCCAACTTTTCTATTCCTATTCCAGCAACCAAATGGGCCCTAATTGTTTGCATGTACTGTATAGGGATCCTCAATAAACATTCATTCTTATAATTTATAATCGCAAAACAATCCTTAAGTCAGTTAAAAAATGGTTTACAAGTTTGTGCCATTACAAACAATTGTGTCCAAAAACTATTTTACTTGGCACTTGAAGTCTCCGATGCTCAACATCCACTGTATCTTCAATGTTGTAACTTGACCTTTGAATAACTCAACATCCATCAAGATCACTTGGCATCAATAGTCTACTTGACACTTGAGTGACTTGACACTTGAGTGACTTGACACTTACTAATTATTGAGCACATATTGATGCTCAACGCATACTATATATTTTTCTCAACATTCACTATTTGACAACTTATGCTCGACATACATTACTTGTTCAACATGAACTAGGTTCTTTCTAGTAAATAACTTAAGTGTATTGTCACTCATATGTCAAACACAATCTAAGATTAATAATCTCCCCCTTTGACATGAGTGGCAAAAACACTTGGTCATGCATGAATAACCTTAACTTATGAGCATAATTTAGATAATATATATTTAGTACTTGGCTTACATACAAAATTTCAAAACTTCAAAAATTTGCAAAACTTGTGACTTATCAATCATACCTTCAAAATTTTATAACTACTCATGAGTTGATTGTCCTCTGGCAAATCCAAATACTCCTACTGAGTAAATTTGCCTCAACATTAGTGCTATGTTTCTATATTGACACCCCCTTAATTTGGCTTGGTCAACATATCATCTCGATTTGTATGGGAGCCTAGTTCACTTGGTCATTATAGACAATAATACTGATACTTGACACCAATTATTTATGTGAGCTCTTTTCTCAGTTCTTGCCTCAAATCTTTTCTAATGCATCTTGATTTATGCAAATATGGACTTTTAACACATATTATGTTAGGAACTAGTGAATAATGTAGCACTCAAATGTATAGTTCCTTACATACCTTCTTTGCCTAGTTAGAAGTGGTGTGATCACCTGATCCATTGGATTGGGTGACATCAACTTCACTGGCTCCACTACTACCTACTTCTTCCTTCTTTCTCTAGGTTTGATTCATCCAGTTCTTTGCAATCTCAACAATCTTTCACCTTCTCTTTGTTTATTGCTAGGTGCTAGTGCTCTAGTTTTGAAATTTTAGCTTACATGTCCAACCTTGTGACAACTATAACAAACCAAAATTCCATTAATCAAAATCTTGGATTTTCCTCTAAAGTATGCCCTTATGCAGTTTTTTGTAATATGACCATGTTCAACACAATAATGACAACTGTACCTTGTGTTATAATCCCAATTGTGCAAGTTACCTTACTTAGATGCATTTGCTTGATTCTTGATTGTAAAACTAGGTTTTTCCTTAGATTTGCATTCTTGAGCTCTATGTCCATACTTCTAACAATTGTAGCAATATTGTTCAAATCTAGGTGCAACATGTGTATTGTTGGCTTTGGATCTACACTCATGTCCATGTTGTCCTTGCTTCTTGCAATTAAAATAGTATCCATTGAATTTTGGATTAGGATTTCACTTACTAGTCTTACTTCTATAGATATTTGTTGTATGTTTTGGTTTCCCACAATGATGACATGTAGGTTTTTTGTGATTTGGCTTTGCATTCCCTTGTTCTCCACTCTTTGATGATTCTTCTTCTTCAGTAGATGATAGGTGCTTGGTATATCCTAGTTTAGAGGTGTCATTAGGTATTCTTGGTGATCTAACAGCTCCTCAAAGTATCTCACAACTTCATTAGGTTTGTTCGTCCTCTCTATGATCTCCTTCTTAGATCTTTTAATTCATTCCTTAGATTTTCAATTTCCATGTCCTTTCTATTCAATTCTTTTTTTTCAAGTAACAATAGATTCATCATATCTAGTTGATTGTTTATGAATTTCTGCACATCAAATGTTTGTTCATCAAGCCTAGTAGCCATTTGTCTCTTGTCTTCTTCTGCCATTTTTTTTTCTTCCTCATTTTTCCTTTTCAATTCAAAAAATTCAATTAGTCTTATTCATTGGATTTCATGCTCTCTTTCAAATCTTTTAACCTCTTCATTTAGTATATTATTTCTCTCTAATAGGCATGTTATTACTGCATCACTTTCATTGGAATTTCCATTGTCAAGTAGTCCTTCAATGTCTTCTTCTTGATATAGAGTATCATTATGTTGGATAGCCAATTCTTTTCTTCCTTTTAAGGATTTCTTCAACTCCTCTCTTGGTGCATCAAGCTACTATAGTATGATTTGTATGCCAAGCTTTTGATTCTCAATGATCTTTCCCAACTTATAAGCCTCCATCTCCAAGATCTTAACTCTCAAGTGGTTAGACTTATTCTAAGAGAACAAAGCTCTGATACCAATCATTGGAGGTCTATGGGAAAGTAAGATACTGAGAAGGAGGGTGGGGGGTGAATCAAAATCTATAAAAACTTTTACCTTCCTGAAACAAATCAAATGCATTCACCTTAAACCCATCTCACATCAGCATCATGAATTATATAATCATAAGCTAAAAAATATTTAACTATTCACCACATACATAAACATGAAAATAAAGATAAACACACAACAAAAAAGATTTGGTTACCCATAAACCCTCCAAGGTGAGGATAAAACTGGGGTGGGGACGAGACCCACAAATCTTCACTACTACAACAATAAAGTATGTGTGTTGAGGATACAATGTTTAATTACTTCTTGTGATCTACCCTATGCGAGGTCTGCCCTGCTAAGATCTTACAAGACTTATTCATTCTACCTTGATTAAAGGATTTAAACTTACAATTAAGTAAGAACTTTGTTATGAGATTTGTATAGGCCTATTAGGACAACTACGTTAAGAGATTTACCTTGATTCACCTACTAGAATGTATTAGTACCTAATCCTTCACTTAACAGTGGTTCTTGGTTATGAGTCTCCTCTCTTCAATTTTTATATGATTTCCTATATGATAAACTGTATTATATCCTTCACTAGTAGATTTCTTCTCCTGGTCTTTGCTTCTAACCATCAAACATAGCCTCTTTTGTACATATACTTCTCTCTTCACTATGTAGCTTTTTCTCTCTTGATTTAGGGTTTGGATCCTTCTTAAATAACCATCTGGAGAAGATTCTAGATCATGATCAATGATTCATATTTCTTCCTTTTGCTGTTTAATCCTTCCATTTTTCTAATTGGTTACACTGCCTTCATAGGGATTAATGATCTCAAAAAAATGTGTAAAAAAACTCCTTAGTTGTCTCAATAATCATTAAATCATGTATAGAAGTTGGCCAAAATAGTTTACATAAGTGTTTGTGCCACTCCAAACACATATACCAAAACTAGTTTACTCAGCACAAGAATACTTTGATACTTGATCATGACTAATACTCATGTTGTCACTTGGCTTCTGTGTGCTTGGTACTAATTGTGTGACTTGGCATAAATGGCCACTCGGTACATACTGGGGTGCTTAGCAACCTAAAACTTGCTTGGCTCAAACTGAAATGTGAATAAATCCAAATACATCATTCAACCTTCATTGATTTTCTTGGTCGTAGTGATGACTAACCAAATCTTCCTAGGAAATGACAAATTGTTTGACATAGATAGTCAACATGACTCAGAGATCAACCTATAAGTCCTTTAAAGAAAGTCACAATGTAATAACAACAAGGAGTTATAAGGTATAGACTATCTTTGGTTAAATTCCTCTAAATAGGTCACACTAAAAATGTGCATGTAAACCTCTAACAAGGTTGGCTCCTAGCATATCTCACTTCATAAGAGTGAAGTTTTTGGGTTGTTGGTACCCAAGTGGTTTTTCGATTCACAGGGTTTCCACATTAAATATTGATGTCAAAATGTGTGATTGCTTATGTGTTACAAGTTGATTTTCATCTTATTTACATATTGCTACAACTCAATATAAGATAAGCTAATACTCTGATACTTGATAGAGTAATGAACAATGAGATAATAGTTTGACTTGTGAAAAGATTCTAAGTTTGACATGAGATCCTAAATGTAGTTGTCGAGTTATTTCTATGAAAGTTTGAATTGGCACTAAATTGTTTTAAAGGAATGTAGGATCTAGATATAATAGATTTAACCCCCCCTTGCCCTCTTAGTTATCTAACAACAACAACTGTAGTGGTTAAAATGTGGTATCATAACTTGGTCATAGGTTTGAATCCTTGGAGGCTACAATGAGTAATGTTGGAAGAGGGATTGTTGTAGTGGGCCAACATCTTGCTAGAGTTGCTATATAATTTAATATCCTTCTTTATCTTTTATAATTCTAGGGGTCCTATTGAGCATTAACAATTCAATCATTTGGTGCAACAACAACCCTAGTAGTCAACAATTTCTTGATTAGTAAAGCATGATACAAATTAGAGAAGAATCAAGAGTGAATGAAAACATCAAAAATTTATTATATTAGGTTCATATAAAGAAATAGAAAGACTTGATATAATATTCTCTCTAAAAGCCAATTATTTTTCAATTTATCTCTTCAATTTGTTAACTATTCTTCTTGAATCATTTAACTAACAATCAAGAGGATAGAGTCTTGCATACTACAGATAAAAAATGGGCAAATGAAAATATCATTTCAACAAAAATACAAGATGTTTAGCCTAAAAATATTTGGGATGGGAAAAGTAAATGTTTCCATTAACAAAAATAAACTAGCTAAAGAAAACACCATGATGTCGAATTACATTCCAACAAAATACTACTTCTTCATCATTATATGTTCCTAAATTAAAATAAACAATAGTTTGAATCTTGAAGATTTCACTTTGATAATTTTTTTAAAAATAGATCAATCATGACATGTTGAATACATACATAATAAACTAAAATGGCATGCGTGAAATAGGCTTCTTGCTCAATAGCAAATGGAATAAGTCACTAGCAAACAATCAATTTCAAATTTGTTATAATAATTATGTAGCTTAAAGCTGTGGGTTGAAAATAAATATTTGTACCTTATCTATCTCTATTATTTTGTCCTTGGTCCCAACAATGTTTCTCCTAGAGATGTGTTTCTTATTGACCAATCCAACTATACCTAGATAACGAACACTATTTTGAAATTATAGTTAATGAATCCCAAGCTATATTTGGCAAGAAGTCCACTCCATAGCTCTCCAATAGGTAATTAATGTGTTGGTGTATTTGTGTATATTTTAGATAGTGAATAAACTAAATAATAGTGAATGTACTTAATTCCACAATTGGCCATTTTTGAATTTTCTATAGGCATGCAAATTGTGGTTTCATTAAAGAAATAGCTTATAAGTGGAAATCCCACTTTCTTGCATTGTGTGTGCGATTGGAGATGATATTCAACATTTTGTCATTCTAACATGATAGTTTTTTCACAAAGAGAAAAAAAATACTCACCTCAAAAATAAAACACAGTGACAAGGCCATCTCTCATGTGGACATCTTCTTCATGGTCTATAATATGGAGGTTCCATTTGTCTCTTTCACCATATCCTAAAATTTGGTTTGTTGTTGTTTTTAAAAGTGACCTATGCTTCACTTCCTTCAATTTGAAGATTATATCCAATTCTACAAGCATTGTGGGGTCATCGTATTCCATCACCTGATCCAATAAATTTATACTTGTTTTAAAGTTATCCAAAGAACAATCAACATATCACATTTCTTTACCTCTTATCTCGCTTCTCTAGAGGTAATTTTTACTTCATAAAATTTTGTTTCCTTGAAATTCTAATTTATAATTTCCTCTTTCTTTGACTCATTAGCACCAATTAGATTCATTTTCCTCCTTTTCTCAATTTCCTTCATCTTCATTTTTAACCAAAAATCTTTGAACTCTTGAGTGTTAATGAAGTTATTAGCTCTATAAATCTTAAACATGTGGCTTCCCTTTCATTAGTGTTTTCTATAGGTCGAGTGTAATTAGAGAGATGGTATTCATAGCCATTGTTATCATCTTGATGCACTAGTTGAAACAACTTGAGCTTATTCACTCCTTCATCATTGTTCAATGCCTTCAATGCACCAACCACCTCATCAATTTCATCTTCTCCCTCTATATCATCATAAGTTAGTGAGGATAGTGGGTATTTTTTTTATAGGGGAAGGTTCAATGTAAACTTTGACCCTTATACATCATGAATAATGACTTTGTAGGAATTTATGGGTGTGACTCAACTTCCTCTAACACATTCTCAATTGACTTTCCAAAAACAATTCAAAACTATTTTCCCTTTATTCTTCATATCCTCCTCTGTCTTCATCAATGTATTCCATCTCTTTCATCTTTGCATATTCTCCTCAATTGTCTCCAGTCTAATTAAAAATTGTTGTGATTTTATTATTATTATAGAATGAACATGACCTCCCAATGGCATATCATTTCTATTCCAAACTCCAAATGATAATAATTCCTCTAGTAATCCTACAGTTTTTAAATTATTTTAAAATGAAAAAGTATTTTTCTAACACTAATATATTAACCTATTTTATTATCTCAAAGAGCAAGGTCTCATGCAACTGCTAGGCTTCAGTCATTGCTTAGTATTTTAAGGAGTATTTTGGGAAATTTATGGTCCCATGTAGCTATTGTTGGCATTAAGTCAAGTTTTTTATTAGTGACAACACTTATTCAAATTTTGTATTGTTACCAAGCACTTTGATCAGTCTCTAGTATTTTCCATGTAATTCAGTGGTTATTGAGCTTCACAATTCCTACCAAGCATTTCAGTGGTTGCCAAGTCAATTCAGGCAGTGTGAAGTCCAGTAGTTCTTACTGAGCAGTTAAGTGGTTACCAAGCTTCATAGTGTCTACTGAGTCATCAGTTCTTGTGAAGCAAAGCTAGTGTTAACCGAGTGATGAGTGATTAGTGTTTACCGAGTGCAGGCATGGTAAGCATGGAATTCAATTTCTACTGAGTGACACAGTATCTACCAAGTCACCAATGTACATTGAGTTCAAAACTATGTTGAAGTGATCAGTATGGACCGAGCCTCCACTTCTACCAAATGCATGACGATGCCGTGTAATGACAGTGGATGCCATGTATCAAAAATTCACTAGGTCAATTTTTAGAACCTGAGTTTTTACATTTGGGCCAACTTTGTAATATTTGTTTTAACTTGTGTATTGGCTAACCTTGTAATTATGTGAATTGGGTTAGTATATATGTAATGTATTGTATCATACCCAAGAGTAGTGATTTTGAGAAGAGTGAATGTAAATGAAATGAAAAGCATGAGAATGTGAATCGACAACAGATTAAAGTGTATTGCAAGGTCATATTAGGAGCAACCAAGTTACATTAAAGGTGATCAATACTTCAAGGATCTTAATCAACAATTTAGTTGAGAGTCAAATCTATTGTTTCATCCTAACAGGTGAATCAACTTCAAATCCTTTAACAGGGTAGACTTAACAGTCTTTTCTTTAAATCTCTTTACCAAGTGTATACTTCATTATATGTTTATAAAACCTCTAACAAGGTGGACCTAGCAGTCCTAATTTCTCCTAACAGGGTAGATCATCAGAGGTAATCATTGTATGTCTTAACAGGCCAACTTTATGTTGCAGTATTGATGTTTTGTGGGTATCATCCCCACCCGACTTTTACTTTCAATTTGGAAGGTTTCTGGGTCACCAAATATTGTGTTCAAAGTGTTTTATACTTTCAATTTCTCATGTATACAATAGATTAGATCTATTAATGATAATTGGATTATGTTATTAAGTGCTGAAATTGGTAAAAGTTTTGAGGTTACTGATTCACCCTCCCCTCTCAGTAACCTAGTTAGTCCTGAATGTTTCGAACAATTGGTATCACAACATTGTGGTTCTAAGGATAAATTTTGACAACTTGAGAAAAGATCAAGGAAAATGGAGATATTCAGACTTGACAAAGCTATTGACAATGAAAAGCTAGATCTAGAGATAGCCATAGCTCAAATAGGAAAAGAGCATCTTTCCCAATCTCTAAAAAGAAGAAAGGAACTTGCAAATTAGATGAATGACCACCAGTATGTTGAAGAGAAGATTGAATATTTTCTCCCCTCAAGTAGTTCAAATGAAGCAAATGATGCAATCAAAGAACTCCTAAAAAAGAATGGCTCCCTGCAAGAAGAAGTAATAGAATTGAAAAGAGAAAAAGCAATTCAGTTAATAAGATTGTGTGAAATCTCAGAACAAAGAAATAAGACAAAAGAAGACTTAGAGGTAAGGAAAAATGAAATTCAAAATCAATTCCTTCAACAAGAAAATCTTATTAATTGCTCTCCAATGAAAATGAAGAAATCATGAGTTTGAGATCTGAAAATGAAAGATTAAGGAATTACTTAAACTCTGAAAGGAAAATCAATGAAAGGTTGAAAGTTAATCTAAATTTTGAAAAGCAACTCAGTGAAAGAATAATGAAATCCCAAGTAGACATGGATCAATTGAATCAGCAAAATGAGTAGAATCTTCATAGGAAAAAGGGTAAAGCAGGACTTGGATACAAAGAAAAAGGTGAATCTTCCAAACAAGGTGCTCAAAGGAATCAAAGACCTACTTGCAATTACTGTGGTAAGACAGGTCATACATCAAACAAATGTTGGAGTAATGGAAAGGTAAAATTTAATGGAAAATGCTACAATTGCAGTTAGCATGATCATAAAGTTAATGAATGCAAGGAGAAACCAAAGTTTGAGGGCAAGTGTCATAGATGCAAGAAACAAGGTCACAAGGCATTTGAATGCAGATCTAAGACATTCAATCCAGTTGAAAAATTTGGAATGGAAATATTTTTTTGGGACTACAACACTTGGTGTAGATGTCATTACTATGGAGAATATGGACACATTGGCATAAATTGTGTTAGACATCACATGAGAAGAAAGGATACTACCATTAGATGTTACACATGTACTAAACTTGGTCATATAGCTAAGAATTGCATGAATACAGGTAGAGTTGAAGATGAAAAGAAAGCAACATTTGATAACATCAGGAAGTATATGAGACAATAGTGGATTCCAAAATCTACCAAGCAAGCTAGTTCAAGAAATGATAGTCATGTCACTCAAGAAGTGAGTGAATCCACCATTTCCAATTAAATTCTTAAGGAAGAATTGGAACTACATTATCATGGTCACATCTAAAATAGTTCCATAGTTGAAAAGAAAGAAAAGATCCAAATCAATATTCTAGATACAAGGGGATCACAAAAGATCAGTATCAATTATCACTGAGTAAGGTTGGGTCATACCAAGCAAAGTTGGGAGAAACAGGTTATGTTTGGTTGCCAAGTTACAAGCTTCTACTGAGCAATTTGTATAGATAGTGGATGATAAGCTATCATGCAATATGTCATTATGGCTCTCATTGTACTGAGCAATAATGGGAATTTTTTCATCAAAAGGTAGGAAATCAACTTCATTTTCACTATGAATTTAGAATATTGTAAATAGAGTGATTTGCAGAGCATCCCAACGATCTTTAGTAGAATTTGTAGCTAAATTTTTTGAAGAATTTTCTTAGCTTACTGAGTTATCATGGCATCCAGTAGTAGCAACAAGGCAAATAAAGGATCTAAAATGTTGGTGCGAGGTGTTGAATGGAAAGCCCCTAACTTCAAACTAGTGCCAGCGATCGCAAAAACCCTCGACTTGAATGGAGCTTAGTCACAGATACCACCTAAGGTACTTCTTATCAATGACATTCAAACTCATTTTAAATGTGTAGTTAAGGAGATAAGAACCCTAGAAATGGATAATGCCCTAAGTGAACTCTGTGTGGATGAAATTCTCAAACCTGAACATAAACATTTGGAAGAGAAAGGTTTAACCCATATTCCTCACCTGCCTCAAAACTTTCAAATAAAATGGATTAGATATATCTTAAGCTGAGTTCATACTAGTCAATTATGGTTAGAGCATCCAATTTTAATTACAAATAAAATGATTCATGCATTACTGGTCTCCCTATGCTTACCAAGGCTAATGTCGCTAATACCCTAGGTCAGGATGAGTTATAGAAGAAAAACCTAGCCGAGTGGGACAACAGAGGAATATAAATTAGTAGTGCATCTAATATAGAACTCAAATTTGGCATTCAAGTGGTAGTAGATAAGATTTATAGCTCAAGTCAACATAATAGTGTGTCGTGTGAAGCAGTTGACTTAGCTTATAAGGTTGTTAAGAAGAATTTGTCATATGACCTAGTAGATTTGATGTTGAACTAGTTGAACAAAAATATGGAAAGCATTAGAACATCAAAGAATAACCCATGCAAGTTTGGTTCATTGTTTACATGTTTTTTTTTCTATGTTCAAAAGTTTTTCCCCTTTAAAGGCACAGTTTTATGGAGAAAAGACACACCAGTTTTATATTAGATCAATAAGTTTATAGCTGAAATGTGTGAAAATTTTGACAGTATCATGGATAATTATTTTGAAACTTTCAAAGAAAAGATGAATAATAGGTTCAAGATACCAAAGAAGTTGGTAGAAGATTACAAGGATGATGTTTATTTTATGGTTGATAGTGATAGAGTATACGTCCAAGTAGTAAGGCCCAGAATTGTGTGGGTAAAACCTCTTCCATATGAAGTTAACATTGATGAGGCAAAGGAAATTATTGAAGCCCTATTAAATGAGCCTGTAGATCCAAAGGCACCTCTCTTTGGAACCTATGACGAAGCTAAAGCAAGAATTGAGCTTGAAATTAAGCTTCCACAGGCGGTAAACAAAGGAAAGAGGAGGATATCAAAGTTGAAAACAATAAGTACCCCTCTTATGATTACTGAGGGAAAAGGAGATGATGTGGAGGAATGTAAAAATGAAGAAGAATCTGAAAAGGAAGAAGAACCAGCAAGGAAGAAAGATGAGGTAATTATCACCAAGCCACCCAAGCCTTCCACTGCAATATTCACAAGGAGATACAAGAAGAAAGTAGGAAAAGATGACAGTGATATTGTCTTCAACCGAACTCCTCCCACATTTAGGAAAGACTCAAATAATTAAGAGGTGCTGGAATAAAAAACTTCAAAGCACTCAAATATAAGACCAAGACTCCAATAGAATAGAAAGAAGTTGAAGATCTAATCAGGGACAAGTTAGGTAGATGAAAATTCTCTCCTGATCAGTTTGCATCACAAGTCCCTACAATTTTGTTGGATAAGATCAAGGTTAGATGAGAGAACACCATACAAACTGTCAAAGACATTTTTTCTCAAACACTAAAATAGTTAGCACGCAACTTAATAGATGCAGAGGTGAATAAAGCATTAAAAGAAAATAAGAGCAAAATGACTCTGGAGTTCAACACTTGTCTAGTTTTAATGAAAGATATTGAGTATGTTGTGAAGAATGCTACAAACTTATGGAAAAATGTATTCCATCTTCATAAACCAAGTGAAAATCTTATTGAAATTAAAGATGAAGAGGATGATAGTGACAAAGATGAAGAAAATGATGAAGAGAATACTCCTTTTGTCACCATTGATGCTGAAGAATATTAAGAGTTGATGAAGGATAATGAAAAAGAAAAAGAGGAAGAAGCTAAAGAGGAACCTAGGCAAGAAGAAGAAGAGAGTGACCCAGTCAAGATAGTTGTGGCTATCATAGCCTTCCTTCCTCGCTCTCCAATGAAAAATGCAACATCGTCAAGCATGGAGATAGCTTCAATAGCTTTGATTGTGACAACCATTGATGCATCAAATGTCTAATCACTCCTTGCTACCTCTGTGCTCAACACATCACAGATAGAAGTGTCTACCACTTAATCCACTGAGTTGTAGAATCCTTCAGTCACCGAGCTAGCCTCAACAATGGATATAGAGTGTTCCACAATTTTGAGTTCTTTAGCAGTATGTACAGTTTTGGATTCTTTAGTTTTGACTACTTCAGTTGTACATACTTCTATCAGTACTTCACTTGTAAATACCTCAATTTTGGGAAGTTTGGCAAATACATCAGTTTTGGATTCTTTAAGTACTCCAGTTAGTATTCCACTAGTAGGCACTATACAAGTTTTCATTGCTAACTCTATTGTTTCCACTATTGTTTCTATTCCAAAATCTAAAGCATTAATTTTAGAAGTTGAACCAAAGACTCAACCAAGACTTTTGATTAGTGGAAAGGAAATAGAGGGAGACATAGATTTGGATGAGGATATTGAAATTCCCAAATTGGATTTTGACAATGGCACTATAGATCAAATGAGATTAGTCAATCAGTTCCTCCAAAAGAAAGCCAAGCAGAAGCAATTAAGAGAAGAGAGAGATAGAGAATTCAAGACTATTGAAAGTGCTAAGAATATTTTGACAGAAGCTATAGGTGTTGAAGTTGATTCTTCTCAACACATCTTATTGCAATTAGAAGAGGCAGTTAGCAAATTCAATGAAGATTCCAGTGGCCAAGATAACTTGGTGGACAAAGTAGAAAAGAAGTTTGATAACAAAGTGCTTAAGCACATTGCTCAGCAAATAGCCATCCAACAGGTAGAACTTTCTTCAATTTTGACAAATCTTGAAACTTCTTACACAAATGTAACATCTCTTTTCGCAAAGATATGTGATGTTATTGAGCATACAAAGGAAATTAAGAGAAAATTGAATAAGATTGATGAAGATCTGAAGGCTAGTGCACAAAAGTTGCAACTTAACCCCAGTTCAAGCTCTGCACACCATATGAAAATCAGATTCTTATAAGATATGCAAGCCAAATTATTGAGAGAGGAAGCAAGGATCCGGTCTACACTTATAGACATCCAAAACATGATCCTTCCCATCATGGATACAATGTAGAAGCACATTGCTTATTCCAAAACATTGATCCATGACAATAATTTTTCAATTGCAGATCACATGATTGAGTTCTTTGCAGAAGTACAAGTTGCTCTTCAAACCTAAAAAGTTTTGCAAGAAAACTAGGACAAGACCCTAACTCTTATTCTTAAGGTACATTTTGATTTTCTCTCACATTTTGGTGTCTCTATATAAGTAGATTGTGTATGAATTTTTGACATTATTGTCAAAAAGGGGGAGAGAGACATGTATATATTCAAGGAGGAGAGATATTTGTATATATCATGAGAGAAATTTTTCATTCTAGGAGATACACTCAGTATGTTATTATGCCTGGTATGATATGTATATTGTATGGGGGAGATATATGCAAAGGGAATGTATATTTGATAGAGTTACAAAGAAATTTTTTGAAAAATAAAAAAATTAACATGCCATACCAAGCTAAGCATCATACTATGTTGTACATAAGTTTTGACTAATAAGTTTTTTTTTCACTAATGCCAAAGGGGGAGATTGTTGGCATTAAGTCAAGTTTGTTATTAGTGAAAACACTTATTCAAATTATGTATGGTTACCAAGCTCTTTGATCAATCTCTAGTATTTTCCATGTAATTCAATGGTTACCAAACTTCATAGTTCCTACAGAGCATTTTAGTGGTTACCAAGTGAATTTAGGTAGTGTGAAGTCTAGCAATTCTTATTGAGTAGTTCAGTGGTTACCAAGCTTTTTAGTGTCTACTAAATCATCAATTCTTGTGAAGCGAAGCTAGTGTTAACTGAGTGATGAGTGATTTGTGTTTATCGAGTGTAGGTATGGTAAATGTGGAATTTAGTTTCTACCGAGTGACACAGTATCTACCGAGTCACCAATGTACACCAAGTTTGAAACTACATTGAAGTGATTAGTATGGACCGAGCCTCCACTTCTACCGAATGCATGATGATGCCAAGTAATGATAGTGCATGCCATGTATCAAAAATTCACCAAGTCAGTTTTGAGAACCCAAGTTTCTACATTTGGGTTGACTCTGTAATATTTGTGTTAACTTGCATATCGATTGACCTTTTAATTATGTGAAATGGGTTAGTATACATGTAATGTATTGTATCATACCCAAGAGTAGTGATTTTGAGAAGAGTGAATGCGAATGAAATGAAAAGCATGCAAATGTGAATCAACAAAAGATTAAAGTGTATTGCAAGGTCATATTAGGAGCAACCAAGTTGCATCTATCACATAGACATGATCCGTACTTCAAGGATCTTAATCAGAAATTCAGTTGTAAGTTAGATCTACTATTTCATCCTAACAGGTGAATCAACTTCAAATCCTTTAACAAGGTAAACTTAACAGTCTTTTCTTTAAATCTCTTTACCGAGTGCATATGTCATTGTATGTTTGTAAAACCTCTAACAAGGTGGACCTAGAAATCCTAATTGCTCGTAACAGGGCTGATCATCATAAGTGATCATTGTAAGCCTTAACATGCCAACTTTATGCTACAGTATTGATGTTTTGTGGGTATCATCCCCATCCTAGTTTTACTTTCTATTTGGAAGGTTTCTAGGTCACCAAATATTGTGTTCAAAATCTTTTATGCTTTCAATTTCTCATGCATGCAGTAGATTAGATCTATTAATGATAATTTGATTATGTTATTAAGCGCTAAAATTGTTAAAAGTTTTGAGGTTATTCATTCACCCCTCCCCTATTAGTAACCTAGCTAGTTCTAAATATTTCCAACAACTGCTAATCATTTTATTATTATTATTATTAATAATAATTGAATAGAAATTTTATTAATTAAAAAACTTAAATAAAAAATAGAAACAAAAAAGGGAGGGAAGTAAATTTATGATGACAAATGGAGCTTTTTCAATAATGTTTATTTTGAGCCCCTTTTCTTCATAACTTATTTTCATTCCCTAAATAATAGTTGCCCCATAAAAATAAGAAAAGATTCAATGTTATCCTTTTTCCACATTCTTAATTCTTCATAGGAACAATCTAGTGCTTAAATTTAAGTATAAAAGTGAATTAAGCAATATATGCAACTACATGAGAATATGGTGTAAGAGTACTCTATGATTGATTAATATGTTTCATAAAAAAGACACACTTCTCTTTCATATGAGACGTATTCCTCGCTTGTATTATTTTTCAGTTTGATGACCACAGTGGGCTAAAGACAATGATGCCAGTAAGCACAATAGCCTAACGACAACTATGTTTATTGTTGTTACATAACGTCAGGAAAATCTATCGCCCTCACACTTTGAAGGGCTGTTCATGTTGGATGCAAGTTCAAAATATTTTTTGCTAAAATTTTGAATAGTCCAAAAAATAATTAATTATGAATTTTCTACTACAACATTTTTAGAAAAAAAGGCTCGTGTCTGACCACCATAACTAATTAAGAACATTACCAAATTTACTTTTATTTATTTATTTATTATAGTAGGTGAATCATAAAATGTGATGCATATTTCAAATTTCAAAAAATGTTTTTTGGTTTGAAATTTATAGTCATTTTTACATCAATATGTAAATCGACACTTTATAGATATCTTCATTTTAAAAAAAGAATTAATAATTACTTATCGAACTCATATTTTGATAGCAATTATATTGCTGGAAAGCTAAGAATGTCCTCAAAAAAATCTTTTTGCTTTAACAAATTTAGTCATATTAAAAGTTGTTAGGTATCTCCTCGAAGTCTAGAAGTCACCTAAATGGGGAGAAATCATGTTATGTTTTTTGAGTTGATCAAGGCGGCTTGATAATTACCATGTCTAAAAAGATATCTAATATTGTTCATATCTCTAACTGTTATTTTCTATTGGTGTCAACCACTTAATCATTTACAAGGCAGAGTCAAATGGTCACCACTATGACTGAGCTACTCTATATAGGTTGAATCATGTAAATAAGTAAGTATGTACCTAGCTCTATAAGAGCTGAGTAAGTTTTGCAGTCACATAATATTTTTGTATACGTGTTGAGCTCATCAGTGATCGAGAAAGTCAATAGTGACCGAGGAAGTTTTTGAGAATACAAGTGTTGAGTTAGTATGTATCGAGCACAATGAAGGCCGAGAAACGACAATGTCGAGCATCAAGAAACAATAAAGGCCAAGCTACAAAAAGTTTACATAAAAGTTAGGAATGGAATGGATTTTTTGGAAAAATGATTATTAGGCCGACTTGGAAGGGATATTTAATTTTTCAAGAGGTTGTTATAGAACATTTAATACCTTCAAAGGTTTTTACAAAATATTTACACATTATGGATCATAGATCCCTATGTTGTGTGTTCAACGATCAGGATGAAGAGGCAAAGCATGGAATAGAAAACTTTTCATGGAACTCTTTACAAGTGACGATCTTAACCTAGATCGCATGCTAGAAGAGAAGGAGATGAAAAGAGTTTAAGTGTGAACATGAAGCTATATACAGAAAAGGATTGAGATCATATTAGAAGTCATTGAAGGGTTCTGTTATCATCTAAGAGACCAAGTGATCTAGTCATTGCGGTAAAGTGAAAGGGAGAGACAAACATATTAGACTAAAGGATAGGGCCATTTAGCAAGGAGAAGACTATAGAGCAAACCAAGAGTCAAATACTAGATCAGTTTTAACAGACTTGAATTAGGGTAAATCTCTTAATAGTGTGGTCTTAACAAATCTTTGAAAATCTCCTAATAGAGTCCTTACATTTTTGTAAATGTTAAATCCTCTAACAAGGTCAAACCTAGCAATCTCTCAAGCCTTTAATGTCAAACATTCTAAACTTAACTGATTAACTTTACTACTGCAGTAGTGAATATTTGTGGGTGTCATCCCCACCCCAATTTTACCTTCACTTTGGAGGGTTTCTAGGTAACAAATATTGTGTTATGTATTCTACTTTTATGCATGTGATTGATCATATTTATATGTTACAACAAATTTACACTACTAGTTTTATATGTACAAGCTATTGATAGATGTGGATGAATCTATGAAAAGTTTAAAGTGTTTAAGATTTTGATTCACACCCCCAACCACCACCCCTGCCCCCCCCACACCCCCCCACCCCCCCAAACCTTGCCCCTAGTATCTAGTTTATCATGTTTATTCCTCCAATAGTCAACAATTAGTATTAGAGCATTGGTTCTCTGAGAGAAGCTTAACAACTTGGAGATTAGTTCTTGGAGATGGAGGCATTCAAACTAGATACAGTTATTGAAAATTAGGTGATTGACATTCAAATCACACTGTAGAAAATTTAGAAGGAAAGAAAAGAGATGAAGGATTCCCTAAAAAGGAGAAAGGAAATTGCCATCTAGATAAAACAATTTTCTTATGACGAAGTTGAGACTGAAGGATTCTTTGAACCAGTCAATCCAAATGAAAAAGAATATGTTGGTCTACTTGACAAGAACAAACTCCTGAATAAAGAAATAAGAGGACTAAAAAAAGAACATGAAATCCAATTAGTAAGACTATGTGAAGTGGTTGAACAAAAGAAGAAAGTTGAAGAAGACAAGACTATGGTTGAAGAAGACAAAAGGGTAATGGATACCAGAATTGAAGGAAGGATATCAGATGTGCAAAAGCTCACAAACACTCAATTGGACATGATGAATCAACCCATTCTTACAAATTAGGAATTGAATCACAAGGATGTGGAAATCCCAAATTTGAAATCATAGGACATACTCAAGAATGAATTGAAAAATGAGAAGGAACCTATGGAGAGATTCAACATACCAAAGGAAGCAATGAAGTACATTGAAATATTTATGAAGTCATCGAGTTGTTCTGATAGGTTGGAACATTCATGCACTGAAAAAGGAGAATCATACAAGAATGGAGAAATGAAGAATGAAAGATCAAAAGGAAAACTAACATGCTATCACTGTGGAAAACTTGGTCATACAGTAAATATTTGTAGAAGCAAACATGGTATATAAAATTCTAAACCTAAGTTTACCGGTTACTATTTTGATACAAGAAACAAGGACATCAGATAAAGGAGTATAGGTCAAGATTAAAGAATGCAATTGCTACACCTAAATCTGAAGGATATTGTTATAACTGTCAGAAATATGGGCATAGAGCATATGAATGCATATCACAGACAAAATCCTACTAGACAAATCAAAAAAAGAATTATGCACCTAATAATGCATGTTCCAATTATCATAAATATGGACATCAAAGCAAGATTTGTAGGACTCAAGTAAAATCAGAATAATAGAAAAAGGACAAAGGAAAAGGAAAAGTGAACATTGAGAAAATTAGGAATGAAATGAACTAGAAATGGAAAAGGAAAACAAAAGATGGAAATAGTGGAGAAAATGGAGCTGAGATCACCCAATCCAATGGAGAAGTGATCATGTCATCTCAAACTAAGCAAGAGAGGTGTGTATGAAACTGTATAATTAATTGATATATCATACATTAGTTCCTTACATGAAACTGTGCTAAAAGTTCATAGCTGCATATAAAAGATGCATAAGAACAAATTTGTGAAAGGTTTCGAGTGTAAGAAAATTTTCTATGTTGACCAAGCATTACAACATGGATCGAGCATTTAAAGAATGATATGATAGAGATCTAGTGACATGGAAGAAACCAAACTATAGACCTAGTTGAAAGGCATCAATATCAATCAAGACAACTGGCTTCCACTCACTTAAGTACACAACATTAATTTAGAACCTAATTGATTAGGAAGAAGGTATATAACAGATTTCAAAGACATTATCTCATACCTTGCTTTAGATTTCAAGAGCACAGAGCAATTTGGTGATTTTGGCAATTAGCAAAGATTTGAAAAGTATTTTAGTCAAAGAAGTTAAAACAAGTAAAGATCTAAACTACATTGAGTATCCAAAGAAGGAAGAACTTCAAACCCTATCTACTATCATGGAAGCTTCATCAATCATTGGACTAAGTCAAGATGTTAGTAAAATTCACCTAAGTTTGTGGTATTGTAGAGATTGCTATGAAAGGAGACTCTTTGGGTGCGTTATTTTTTATACCACCTAAGGTCATTATAATCCATGATCTCAGAAACTCTTATGTGCAAAATTGGAGAAGTAAGAGATTATGAAATAAGAGAATCTTATGAGAAGTTGTGTAATGAAGGAATTTTGAAGGACGAATTTCAAATTGTTGAAGGAAAGGGTTAACTCGTGCCCTATAATTCCCAAAACAATTCAAAGTCGAATGGATAAAGTTGTTTTGAGCAGAATTCATGACACAAAGTATTGGTTACAAAATGTACTAGTGGAAATCACAAAGAAAATGATACGCAGGGTTACAGGTTTTCCAACTCTAGACAAGAAGAAGACCATGCAATGTTTGAGCCATGAAGAAGTTGAGGCTAACATTGGAACCAAGTGGAATGGATGTGGTCTATCCATTACAAACATTTCTAATCCATTAATTGAATTTACAGTGAGAATTATTGCTTACAACTTCTATCAATCGAGCAGGTTGAATAGTGTACCTTGTATGGTTGTGGATCAAGTATGGAAGATTATGATGAAAGATCATGAATATGATCTTTTAGAGCTACAAAAGTTACAACTTGTAGAGAATCTATCATTAATAAGAAAACAAAATAATTTAATGTGTAAGTTCAGATCCCTTATTGTTTGTATTTTCTTTTATATCTAGAAGTATTTTCTAGGTATTGGAAATGTTGTATGGGAGCAAGACAATCCAATTAGGAACATCTAATAAATTTTTAATTAGAGAAGAATCAAGAGTGAATGAAAATGTCTAAAATTCATATTATATTAGGTTTATATAAAAAAATAGAAAGACTCAATATAATATCCTCTCTAAAACCCAATTGTTTTTCAATTTATATCTTCAATTTGTTAACTATTCTTCTTGAATCATTTAACTAAAAATCAAGAGGATAGAGTGTTGCATGCTACAAATAAAAAATGGGAAATAAAAATATCAATTGAACAAAAATAAAAGATGTTTATCCTAAAAATATTTGGGATGGGAAAAGCAAATCTTTCCATTAACAAAAATAAACTAGCTAAAGAAAACACCATGATGTCGAATTACATTCCAACAAAATACACATTGATGTTTGAAAAATTAAATATTAAAACTATTTTCAAATCACTTGAGAGAAAATATTTTTTCCCCGATACTTGGGAGAAGTCAGGCCATATGAGTCCATGACTACTTCTTCATCATTATATGTTCCTAAATTAAAATAAAAAATAGTTTGAATCTTGAAGATTTCAATTTGATAATTTTTTTTAATATTAGATCAATCATGACATGCTGAATACATACATAATAAACTAAAATGACATGGGTGAAATAGGTTTCTTGCTCAATAGCAAATGGAATAAATCACTAGCAAGCAATCAATTTCAAATTTGCTATAATAATTATGTAGCTTAAAGTTGTGGGTTGAAAATAAATATTTGTACCTTATCTATCTCTATTATTTTGTCCTTGGTTCCAACAATGTTTCTCCTAGAGATGTGTTTCTTATCGACCAGTCCAACTATACTTGGATAATTAACACTATTTTGAAATTACATTTAATGAATCCCAAGCTATATTTGGCAAGAAGTCCACTCCATAGCTCTCCAATAATTAATTAACATGTTGGTGTATTTGTGTATATTTTAGATAGTGAATAAACTAAATGATAGTGAATGTACTCAATTCCATAATTGGTCATCTTTGAATTTTCTAGAGGCATGCAAATTGTGGCTTCATTAAAGAAAAAGCTTATAAGTGGAAATCCCACTTTCTTGCATTGTGTGTGCAACTGGAGATGATATTCAACCTTTTGTCATTCTACCATGATAGTCTTCTCACAAAGGAAAACAAAATACTCACCTCGAAAATAAAAGACAATGATAAGGCCATCTTTAATGGGGATGTCTTCTTCATGGTCTATAATATGGAGGTTCCATTTGTCTCTTTCACCATATCCTAAAATTTGGTTTGTTGTTGTTTTTAAAAGTGACCTATGCTTCAAGTGCTTTGATTTCGAGATTATATCCAATTCCACTTACTCTCTCCTCATAGTTAAGTTCTACAAGCATCATGGGGTTTGCCCATTATGTTGCTTGATCCAATAAATTTATACTTTTTTTAAAGTTATCCCAAGAACAATCAACATATCACTTTTCTTTACCGTTTATCTTGCTTCTCTAGAGGTAATTTTTACTTCATCAAATTTCATTTCCTTGAAATTCTAATTTATAATCTCCTCTTGCTTTGACTCATTAGCACCAATCAGATTCATTTACCTCATTTTCTCAGTTTCCTTCATCTTCATTTAAACCAAAAATCTTTGAACTCTTGAGTGTTAATGAAGTTATCAGTCTCTATAAATCTTAAAGATGTGGCTTCCCTTTCATTAGTGTTGTCTATAGGTCGAGTGTAATTAGAGAGATGGTATTCATAGCCGTTGTTATTGTCTTGATCCACTAGTTGAAACAACTTGAGCTTATTCACTCCTTCATCATCGTTCAATGCGTTCAATGCGCCAACCACCTCATCAATTTCCTCTTCTCCCTCTATATCATCATAAGGTAGTGAGGACAGTGGGTATTTTTTTTTATAGGGGAAGGTTCAATGTAAACTTTGACCCTTATACATCATGCATAAAGACTTTGTAGGAATTTATGGGTGCGACTCAACTTCCTCTGACACATTCTTAATTAACTTTCCAAAAAAAAATTCAAAACTATTGATTTCATAACTTTATTCTCTTCTTCCTCAAAAAATAAAATAAATCTTAGAGCCCTTTCTTCTTCATATCCTCCCCCATCTTCATCGTCTCTGCATATTCTCCTCAATTGTCTCCAATCTAATTAAAAATTGTTGTGATTTTTTATTTTATTATAGAATGAATATGGTCCTCCCAATGCCATATCATTTCTACTCCAAAATCCAAATGATAATTATTCTTCCAATGACCCTACAGTTTTAAAATTATTTTAAAATGAAAAAGTATATGGCAGCACTAATAAGTACTTTTAGGAGTAAGGCCTCATGCAACTGCTAGGCTTAATTTGCCTAGCAACCTTTGCTTAGTATTTTCAAGAGTATTTTGGGCAGTTTATGGTCCCATGTAGCTGCTAATATTGTTGCTAATCATTTTAATATTATTATTTTTAATAAAAATTGAATAGAAATTTTAGTGATTAAAAAACTTAAATAAAAAATAGAAACAAAAAAAGGAGGGAAGTAAATTTATGACAACAAATGAAGCTTTTTCAATAAGCAGCCACTATTTATTTTTAGCCTCATTTTTTGCTGTCCCATGGAGGGGGGTTTCCTAAAAAAAATCAGCAGGAGTTCTAGAGATTTTTAAGGATTATTTTAAAGTGGAAGGTCCCATGAATTTTTTAGTGAAGTTATCCTTAGTAAGTTTAAGCCCCATACTTTATGGAAGTAGTGGTCTCATTAATTATTTTTATTTGACATATTTCATTCACTTACTAAATAAATAAAATGTTTAAATTTTTTTTGATAAAGAAATAGAAATTGGTATATGATTGAAAAGTGGTGAAAGAAAAGCCTAAGCTAGTGGAACAATTTCTAGTCCCTCACCTTTTCCACCCGCTCAAATTTACACTCTAAAAAGTAGGAGTTGCTATTATTTAGAAGAATATTCCAATTAAGTCTGTAGCAAAACTTTTTTTGGTTTCATGGGACCACCCGCTCCATAAAATAGATCTTATAGCCCCCCTCATTGGACCGCACCCTTATTTTCATTCCCCAAATAATAGTTGTTCCATAAAAATAGGAAAAGATTCAATATTATCCTTTTTCCACAATCTTAATTCTTTAGAGGAACACTCTAGTACTTAAATTTACGTATAAAACCAAGCTAAGCAACTACATGAGAACATGATTGTAAGAGCACTCTATGATTTATTAAGACGTTTCCTAAAACAATACGTTTCTCTTTCATATGATGACACGTATTCCTCGATTGTATTATTTTTCAGTTCGATGACCACGGTGGGCTAAAGACAGCAATGCCGGTAAGCAAAATAGGCTGACGACAACTATGTTTATTGTCATTACATAACATCGGGAAAATCTGCCGCCCTCACACTTTGAAGGGTTGTTCATGTGGGATGCGAGTTCAAAATATAAGAAAACAAGGCAGGCAGAAACCATTCAGATCAATAAAAAGATGTCGAACAATATTTCCCAATTATTTCTTGGCATGAAATATCTATTAAGCTTTCGTGCCCTCGCGTTTGCATTTGCGTTAGTGGTTGGTTATATAATCTACGTGCTCATAAACCGAAAAGCCAACAATACTATGCTTACATCGTATCCAATTGTGGGCTCATTATTTGCTTTCTAGAGGAATAGAAGTCAGATCCCAGAATGGCTAATGGAAATTCTCAGACACACTCCTTCCAACACCATCACCTTTCAGCGTCTCGGAACAAAGGTAGTCATCATAGCACATCCACCCAATGTGGAGCAACTGCTCAAGACCTATTTCCAAAATGATTCAAAGGGCAATTATTTTTGCCTCCGCTTGCATGATTTGCTCGGAACCAGAATTTTCAATGTCGATGGCGACGCTTGGAAATTGCAGAAACGAGTTGCAAATTACAAGTTCGGCACCAACTCTCTCTGCGACTTCATAACAAAGAGCGTGTAGGGTGAGATCACCAATCGCCTCCTCCCACTCCTCAGAAGTGTGGCTGGGAGGAGCGATCGGGTGGATTTGCAGGACATCTTCCAGCGATTCACCTTCGACAACATTTGCAAGGTGGCCTTCGGCATGGACCTCGCTTGCCTCCACATTTCTCTACCCCTTTCTGAATTCGCAGACGTATTTGAAGTCACCACCAATTTAAGCCTCCAAAGATTCACTAATCCCCTGCCCTTCCTGTGGATGATCAAGTGCTTCTTCAACCTCAGCTTCGAGAAATGCTTGCGCCAGGCGATCCACACCGTTCACAACTTCACTCAAGACATAATCAATGCAAGGAAGAAGGAAATTTTTCACTCTCATGGCAGGACACAGCATGAAGATCTCTTGTCCAGATTTCTTTCCGCTTACGAGAGCAGTGTTGCACCAAGGAAGGCCTCGTATGATTTTTATGTGAGAGATATTGTGATAAGCTTCATCTTGGCGGGCAGGGACTCAACTTCTGCCACTCTCACATGGTTCTTCTGGCTCCTCTGCTCTCATCCAGTGTTCCAGTGTTCCAGTGGAGAACGACTCGCTAGAATTTATGGCACACGATGCATTCAAATATCCAGTGTTCCAGGCAGGGCCGAGAGTTTGCATGGGGAAACAGACGGCGTTTATTTAGATGAAAAGTATCGCTGCGAGTGTTATAGAAGAGTTGAGGGTAGAGGTTGATGGCAACTAGAATCCCAAGTATATTGCGATGATCACGGCTAAAATGGAGATTGGCCTTCCCATACGCGTGCTAAAAAATGACAAGAACTCCCCTGAGTTTCGAATGGGTTTCTGTTTGTTGTCAGAAGGTCGACTCTCACTACAACTTATATTGAAAAAATGAAGGTAAAAGTAGGCGTGTCAATATGATTATCGCTGCCACTTGGGTTTTACATCTCTTGGCTGAACTCATGTATGCATCCACTTCGAAAAAGTCAATCTACAAGCTTTGTATAAAAGTTTCAACAACATGTAGGAGAAAAACATTTACTAATATTAGGGCTAACTTCACTTATCTAGGATTTTTTAATTTTAAGTTGGATTTTGTAAAAAAATTTTATTGTATTTTGTAAGTGAGTAAAGTGCTTAAAGCTAAGATTTTGACTTTAGGGATAGAATCTTGGAGCTCAAATTGGTTTGAAAGTGTCATTTCAAAATGCTCATCCAATACATGTTATGTTCATGCACTAATAGTCACTCACAAAAAAATGTTAGTACTTGCATTTAAATGTTTTTTACAAAATATCCCAATAGTGATTACACAAATGTGCTACTTACCAACCAAAAAAGCTAAGAAATAAATGACAATTAGTACACATGAGATCCACTATTACTACATGTGTTTTCATTTTTTGGACTAGAAAAAGTAGCATTTGAGAGGTATCTATGATAAAACCATAATGATTATCAGACCCCTGGTCGATAATTAGGTCTTTGCTCCTATATAAGTAGGATATTTCTATTGGATAACAAGACTTTTTCAGTTAGAAGGCAACCCCTAAATAATAGTAGGCAGATTTTATTGTTGTTTAGGATTTTATTGACAAATAAATTTATTTGGATATTTAAAGTTAATCATTCATATGTTTATGTGATTATTCTTTTTGAATAACTAGGAACAATTTTAATCATTTACATATAGATTGTTGGTTATTATAAGAATAGGAATAACATACAAAATGAAATATCTTTTACAATCGATAAAATATTAAATTATTCAATTTGTCTTTAGAAAAAATTCATAATGAATATATTTTTTAAATTGGACTTTCTAGTTCTAATCAATTAATCTAAGTGTTTTCATAGAACAAACTACAACCACATGTTGGGGTTACCATAATTTAATATTGCATTGTCAATATAGTTAATCATTTGACTATTTATTTTCTATATAAGTGCATTCTAGTTTAAATTGTTCACTACACAAAAATGAAAATATCATATATTTTTTCCTCAACAAAAGATGTACAAAATATGGTCAATAAATAATTGTCTTGTGTAATAATAGCTAATGATAATGAACTCTCAAAAATAGCAACATGCTTCTTAATCTTCCAGTTGCAAAGGAAAAGAATGAAATGTTTAACCATCTGGACTCTTCCTTTGCCAACAACACTCCAATCACTAAAGAGATTTTTAAAGAAAAAGAAAAATGTGCTTTGTAGATAGAAAAAATATGTGGATGAAGTTTCAAACCACAACAACTTTATTTTATTGAAATGTACCATTCAAAGAAATCAAGATTTTGCAGGTGAATGTGCATACAATGACAGACAAAAAATATTTTTTTGTGCACAGAATAAGAACTTTTACTTGAATTAAGAATTTAGTTGCAAATGCCTGAATTCTTTGGTACATAATTATTTTCTCATTCTCACTCTTGAGATCACACTTGAAATTTGTAATAAGATTTCTTAAGTCAAAATTTTGTATTTTCTTGACTAATATCATGTAGATGCTCTTCATGTAACACCCATACATGCTTTTCACCCTCATCTAATTCTTTTATTCACTTTTTGTATGCTTTTTTTTATTAAAGGTGCATCAATTTTCAAGATAGCCACATTAAGAATGCCATGATTTTGTGATCATTCAAAGTCTAACTACACGATGTTACATGTTGAATCAACAATAATTTCTCCCCTCTATGTTGAGACTTATCTCTCATCATCCATGCATAAAATCTAATCTATGCTTATCTTTATTTGCATGGGTAAAATTCATGTTTATATTTATCTTCTCTACACAAAATCTAACTATTACTTGTGTACTAAGTCTCCATAACTAGGTCTATGTAGACTGTTTATTGGAATGATTGGATATAAAATGTATTTTAGTGTGTAACTCTGATATATAGTCTTAGAAAGGAGTTTTTTCATTTCAAGTAAAATTTTTAGAGTTATATATTTGTGTTTGTTGATAAATCAATAGCATTAGTTCATATGTTGTAGCAAACAATAATTTATGTCTTCTTAAATTACATGCTCTATTTGTTAAGAAAGTTACATGTGGAAATGCCTTCCTAATGCCAATTTAAGGGAGATATAAGAAAGATTTCAAATCTACTCCATAACATTGAGATGAGAAGAAAAAAGAAAAAAGAAAATACGATGCACAAAAAATAAACAAAGGAGACTAGATATAACACGGAAACCCTTTCAGAAAAAATCCACCACCCAATAACCCAAGCAACTTCTTTGTGTTATAGTAATCAATATTACATATAATGAACTATGGATTCTTGCACGGACTCAGATTATGTTGTAATCAACTTGAATTTCAACATGAATATCCCCAAAAAAATGCAACAATTCATACACACTACAAATGCTATGCAATCTAGTGTATTAACTATCACAAAACAAAATAGTTACTAGCAGCATTGGAACTCGTCCATTTGACAGTCCCAATGGTCACTCATGCATTTGAGAATCACTCCCTTCGGCCTCAGAAACTCCCTTCGACATCAGGTCACTCCCTTTGGCATCAAGTCACTCCCTTCGGCATTAGGTCACTCCCTTTGGTTTAAGAAACTCCCTTCGGCATTGGTATACTCTCTTTGGTCTTAGACACTCCCTTCGATATCAAGTCACGTCTTTTGGCTTCAGATACTTCCTTTGACATTAAGTCACTCTCTTTGATCGTGAGCACTCCCTTCAGTCATGGGCACTTCCTTTAGCATCAGGTCACTTCCTTTGGCATCAGATCACTCCCTTTGGCATCGAATAACTCCCTTTAGCTTTAGTCACTCCCTTAAGCATTAGGCCACTCCCTTTACCATTAGACACCCTCTTTAGATGACCTAAACATCCATCATACATAGCAGTCACCCATAGGGTGAGCACTATACATGCGAGTCATTTCCAATAATCTACCACTTGAGGAGATACATGTTGATATCCATTGAGTTACTCAACAAAGCCATGTGCCCCATTTAAACATATTTTTTCTCACTTTAATACCTCCAAGGTATACAACATGAATTCAAAATCATCAACATATACAACCTATAACATACAGTGTCAAGCCTCAAAACCAATCTACCACTTATACATTAAGAAGCTCCAATTGCACAGGTAATGTCAATATGATATGGATCCATTAGACAACATCACCATGGTCTCTAAGAATTCATGAGAACCTATAATTGATCAATCCATGCCAACTCTGAATGCAAAATTGCAATATCACAAAATATCAAATAATAGGAAACTTAGTCAATCTATTTAATTATAAATGTTCAGTGCTTGTTTCTTTCAATTTAATAGATTTGGGGTGAATGCATAAGTATTCCTCCTATGGTAGGAAGTAACAAGTGCCACATAATGGCTAAGTAATTGGCTTAATTAATTATAATTATAGTTTTATATGTAAATTGAATTGTAATTTTATTAAATCTTATAATTTTATTAAATAAAATATAGCAATAATCTTAATTTTATTTTAATGTACATAGTTATAAATATAATACATTTTAAATTGTAATATATATTATAATTGTAATAATAACTTAAAACTTTAATGTAGATAGTCTAACTAAAAGAAGTAGTTATACAAAGATTTTTTATTTAGCTTATATATAATAATTTACATATAATTTGATTTACATATAGTAAAGAAAAGTGGTATAAAAAAGGTAAATAATATACTATTATCATGTTCTTTAAAGGTGTTGAATTTTGAAAGTCCATATATAAGACTTCAATTATTTTAGCAAATAAGATCACTCTAAATTAATTTTTTATTTATTAAAAAAATTACATCTAGTCTATGAAAAATACTAATTGCATAATACTATTAAAAAATAATTGTTGTTGATTGGTAGAAATACAAGTCGTTAATCACTACTTAAGAAATAGTAATAAAAATATTTTTAAAATAATAATTTACTATAGAAATATATTTTTTATTTGGAATAAAAATTATATTAAGGAAAGAGATCAAGATTTACATATCATTACTAGTTTAATAATACTATAGTATTAGAATGAAACTTAAAATATTTTATTTTTAAAAAGTAAGCTAAATGAAAAAAATGATTTAGCATATAGATAATTTACATTAACTTATTAAAAAAATATTTTAAATAGATTTATAATTTTTGCATTAGAATAGTCACATTTAAGTTTATCTATTGGATATTAATTTTGAATTATTTAACAAATGAATTGAATGATAACTTCAACACATTTTAAAAAAATAAAATTAATATGATTTATAGTGTAAGACCTCCTTGGTACAACCTTTAAATAAAAAATAAAATAATATAGAAAATATTGATATAATAAAATTGATATTTTTTCTATTACAAATAAAAGTTTCAGAAAATACAAAGCAACCAAAGTACCATCACGAAAGTCAACAAGGAGGCCAAGCCTCACCAAGGAAGAACATAATCAGTTGTACAACATAACAAAAAGAGAAGAAGAAGGACTATCTAACTAAGAACATCATAGTAATTGACCATCCAAGCAGTCCAACCTAAGGGACCCTCCATCCAAATGACACTTTTACAATCATGAATCTGCATCAGCCTGAATAGATCTTCTTTTGTAGAATTCATTTTCTTACTGATTTCTTTGTTTAGCCTAATGCAAGCTTGATCAAAAGCTTGTAGATCACCCAGGGTTCTATACCATTGGTATCCATGCTTCAACTCATAGTGGAAAAAAGCAACATGTCCATCATGAAGGAACCTTCTCATCTTGTCCCACTCGATCAACATAGTAGCCTGCACTTGCAAAGAAATTTTAAAATAAGTGAGTTTTCAAAAAAACTCAGTAAGATCCCTCGGCTTACCTTGGTACCTTTCCTCGTTCCTACACTTCCAGATCTGCCAAAGAATGTTAGATGATAATATATTTCAAAATAAGTTGGTATCTTTAGGAAGACTAGTAATATGACCAGTGATAATATCAAGAATATTAACACCAATAGGATAAACAATGCAAAAAATTCTCCATATTTCTTTAGCAAAGGTACAATCTATAAGAATATGTCTACCAGTTTCAAGAACTCTGCATAAATTACAAATATCAGAATTAGAGAAATCTCTATTAATAGGAAGCTTGTCCAACATGACTAACCATCTAAAGCATCTAATTTTAGGCTCAATAGAATCCTTCCACAAGATATAAAAGTATTTTTTCCAAACATCAGCATCATAAGAAGAGTACCAAACAACATTGACATGATCAATAATATCCGTATTACAATCAAGGATTTTGTATATATTCTTGGCCTTAAGCAGATTCGTGACAACTCCACCAGGCCAGTTACAATTAAGGTGCCTTTGAGAATCAACATGGCATATAGTGGGAAGACCATAAATAGCTTGCACAATCATGTTATAAGTTCTTTTATGGGAATCAGGGATATAATATTTATTTTTAAGCTCATCCGAAGGAGTGATTTGATTCTGCTCAAAGAGATCTATGAATTGTTTAATACCTTTCTTAGCCCATAGTCTAGTAGAACACCCTTGCATAAGGGCCAAAGGTTTACCATTTAGGTGAAGATTCCACCAAATGGATCTTTCACGATGGAGTTGATTATTACAATAAAAATCTTTTAATAGATCTAAAAATTGTGAAACCTTGGACCATGACAAGAAAAGTACCAATAATGAGGTCGCAAAAGGGGAGATTAGTCCAAGATTTGGCTTTCTTAGGCACACCCCTCTCAATGTTATTTCTAACCAACACTTTCCAAGGAAAGTTCCCCTCCATGAATTGAAAAATCTATTTGGTAGATAGGGCAATACCCTAAATTCTTAAATCCTTCAACCCAAGTCCCCCAAGGGCCTTGTCAGTGTGGCACCAAGCCCACTTAACAGAATGAATTTTATTATTACCCTTGCCATCAGACCAAACAAATTTTCTGATGGACTTCTGAATTTTAGTAATTTGATAATTATTAAAAAACCAGGCAGAGGAATAGTAAATGGTGTAAGAGGACAACATCTTCTGGCAAACCTAAATTCTGCCTGCTAGAGATAACACCCTATTATGTCATTTGTTAGTCTTCTTATCAATCTTCTCTTTAACCCATGATCACATGTCTTTGAGGGCAGGTTCCATCAAGAAAGGGATACCAAGATATCTAGTGATCATGTTGGAGCCTACCCAATGAAAATTGTATTGAGCAAACCAATCTAGGGGTTGCACATCCCACACCAAAAAAATTGATTTGGCTTGAGATATAAAATTGATATTGCTTTTGAAATTTGAAAAATAAATTTAACAATTTCTGAAATGAAAATTTGATAATAAAAATCGATTGTCATTATACTTAACCTTAACTCATGTCTCATAATTAAGAAAATAATTATTATGGTAATCTTTATAGAAATAGAAATTTCTATGTTGAAAACCATCAACAAGTAAACTTCCAAAATGAAAAAGTTCGTAAGAAGAAACAAACTTTTTTGTAGAATGATTTCCTTTAAAAAGCAACCTTATAAGACATATTCATTTTAATCAATGATATGGAAGATACATATTTTTTTTAAATAGAAAAATTCAAAACTTTAAATTTCAACTTTGGTAGAAGGATGTTTATTTTGAAAATAATAATAATAAATTGTTATGATTGGTGGAGAATCATTAATTAATAGACCATGGCCAATACAATAGTAGTGCTTTATGACAAGTACTAACAAGGAGGGAATGTTGACATATTGTACATTACATAAATAATTAGTTAGTTGATATGATAGTTCTGGTGTTAGTTATGCATAATTAAAACTATATTTATTTTTGTGGTGCCTATTTAAAGACACGTCGTTTTTTTTTTGATAGAGGTCATCCACAAACAAGTTTTAGGTACCTGATATGGACTCACGCATACCTGAAACCTCTTCAGCGAAGAACCAAAGACATCCATACAAACAAATCACCTTTGATATTGAAAGAAATTATTAATTTCTTATAAGAAAATAAATATCTATGAAATAAATAAATAAATAAAGTTCTGATCTTACCTTTGATATGTACATACATACAAACAAATTAGAATACATACCTTTGATATCGAAAAGAAATTATTAATTTTTTATAAGAAAACAAACATCTATGAAATAAAAAAATAATTTTGTTCTCATCCTACCTTCAATATGTACATACATACAAACAAATCAGAATCGTACCTTTCATATTATAATTTTTTATAAGAAAATAAAAATAAAAATTATAAGATTGATTATATATATATATATATATATATATATATATAATCACAATTTAATATTCCACAAGTAGTTATCATTTCTATCTAGAATTCTGTTGAAACGGTGTGTATCATCTATTAAAAAGAGAATAGTTTTCAACAAGACAAGTTTATCCCTTTAAATTATTGGCACAGTTAAACAATAGATAATATTCCATATATTTACTCCGCAAAATAATTATTGTCAATCACTTCTCTTCCCCTTCACCTATGAATTTCCACTTAAATGGAAGGTCCAAATGAAGTAATTTCCTTCCCGTTATTATCACATTCTGTTTATGACATATAATCTTCCCACTAAGACACCATTCCTGTACAGGAACACCATGTTTTCTGAAATGAATGGCCAGCTAATATCGTCAGTTATAGGATAAACTATGGCAATTCTATTGTCGCGTCACGATAAACCAGCGCATCTCAGAATAAACAGTCTGGATTAACTCTTCCCAGGAAAAATCCAGACCATGCATTCCGTGAAACTGTGAGTAAGTTGGCGCTGGCTCAGCTGATTCATTGCTTTGAGTGGAGAGTGGAGGGAGAGGTAGATATGGCAGAACATGTAAGGAAACTTGGCAATAAAGAATATAACTGTTTCCACATAACCCATCATAGATCTGAAATAAACATGGAATTAAAATCCACATGCAAGAGAATAGAAAACATACCCACAAAATTGTGACACAAGATATACCCTGGGAAACCCTCATTGAGGAAAAAACCCAGCCTCCAAAAGCATCCATCACCATGTATTATTCAGCAAAAAATACCATTGCCATACAACCATGGAAGCCTTCATGGTCATAGCCACAACCGAGCAAACTATGTGAACAAGCATGAATCCACACATCCCATGCCATGCTTTCAACCTTCACAAATGCTCCCTTGGCTAACCTGTCAAGCCTTGTCCCGCTCGACTCTTACCTTTTGTCTTCTCCTTGTCACTCTCTCTCTCTCTCACCAACAACTACCCTTGTGGTTGCTTATATAGTAGCAAGTCCCACAAAACCACTAAGTGGTATTACATAAACCATGTGCTAAAACCATGTGCTACCTAACCCACTGACCCCACATTTAATATTGGGCATTTAATTCTTTTCTCCAATATTAAATAATTACATGAAATATTATCACAATGTTACAATACAACTCATCAAGAATATTCCATGGGAATCTTTACATGTTGCACGTCCATCTAGGTACAACATTACATAATAAAAATAAAATAAAATAATAAAATAACAATATTATGCAATGTGTGCAACACCCATTATCTCAACAATCTCCCACTTGTTGTATACATTGCATAGGGTCAATCCGTAGCCACATAAATGAACAAGGGAACAATCCCTCCTAGCACATCCACCATCATGGATCAAAATACACCAAGTGCTCCATCCTGGTACCCACAACAAAATCAAAGTATCCAGCATCTCAAACATGAATGATCTCACCTCCTATTATGCCACTGCTACTGGACATACATAGAAGTCATCCAAAGAGAAAGCCACCCAACCTGTCGCATTAGAAGATCATAAAATCCTGTACCAACTGAAAATTCCAAGCACAAAAACCTGATCCAAAGGTCATCACATGTATCTGTAGTTGTCAAAATATCCATAGCTGAAATAGCACCCACAACAAAGTGCCAAACCCATCCAACTATCCATACCTCAAAGGTATAACAAGTGAATCTTATATCACCAACATATCCAATCTATAACCTGCAATCACAAGCCTCAAGAGCAATACCTACCACATATATACCAAGAAGCTCTCACTGCAAAAGATAATGTCAAATCTATAACCAATCCACTCACAACATCTCAAAGAAGTGAATCCATGTAGCATCAAGGACATCCACAATACATAAACTGATATCCTGCAAGAACAACTCTCATAACAAGTCTCCAATCCTCTCCCAAGGTCACCACAACCAATGGAGGAAAGAGAAAGAAATAACCATGTCATCTCTCACATGACATACATGAGCACAAACCAGTGATCACAATCTCTAACCAATCTCAAATCCAATGTAGGCAAAACTGAACATCCAAGAAGATAACCAAGACCAGAGAAACCATGCAAATCATAACCTGTATCATGTCCTTCTACACACACCTCTAGATGTAAACTGTGCAAGTATGATCTCCTCCATAAAACCCCAACAAGAAGCCTCAACAACACCCAAACCATACCATATAACTCATCATGGATGTAAGCCTCTCACAAGAAGATCAAACTCAATAAAACCATTCCTAAATCAAGGAATATGCCCAATAAAACCATCTCCCAAACTCAACCAGCATAAAAACATATGCACATGGAGATAACCAATGCTAAACCATCTCTCAAATGAACCCTCCAGAACTAACTCATGTACCATAGCTCAAGATCCATATCCATGAAAGACAAGCATAAATATAATGCAACTGAGAGAAACAATGGGCTATACCTCTCAAGTAGCAAACCGCCAAGTAGACCAAGAGTGGGGAATGAGAATGCTCATCAAGATACCCAAGTCTCCAACCAAGACTCATCTAAGAACAATCTCCTCTCAAGTCCATATCAGGTGACTGCCCCTCGGACTTCCTGCTGAAACCATCAACCGTCCCAACAAATACTTCTCTAATCCAAGAGAAATCAGCATCACCACCATCTCTAAGTATCCATGAGCACCTGTAACCAATCAATCCATGCCAACTCTAAATGCAACATAGCAATATCATGAAGTATCCAGCTTATGATCAGTGTACTCAATACTAAGAAACTAAACCAAGATCAATGTCAAAGTTCCAACCATGGCCTCAGGAACATAAACATGACAACATGATCTAACCATCTCAACTAAAGAGATAACATGCTCTAGATGAACACACCATAACATGTCACAACTCTAAACGCGTATCAAGAGTATACCATGACATAATAATGAAACCATCCTCATACCAAGGATAACATGCCAAATAAAAGCATAAACCACACCTTTGCCAAGAACCCTATGAGTCCTCAAGATGCAACCATCTCCACACACCATGAAGAAAACCATCTCCACATACCAAGAAGAACCATCTCCACATACCATGAAGATAACCAAGAACTCCATGAGTCCTCAAGATCTAACCATCTTCACACAACATGAAGGTAACAAGTGCACCATGCAAATGTCAAAGACGCTTCTGCAGCAACAGGATCTAAGACAAACCTCCAACATCTGCAAACACTCAATAAATATATCAATGCCAAAAACTCCCACTCAACTGTGGTACCAAGTCACCTATGGCATCATAAAATCCATCCTCTCCAAACCAAGAAGATATAAATCAAACCAGGAACTAATCCTGCACTGTCACCCCATCACTGTCACAAGCTCCCACTAAACCGTGTATCCAAGCTATCCATGACATCATGATGAAAACCCATCCTCTAACCATGAGAATCAACCAAGGCATCAAACTATCAAAGAACTCAAAGTGCACATCATGAGCTCCTCAAAAGAAACCAAATAACCATGATCCTCAACCAAGAAGATATACCACCATAACTGAATCAGAAATCCAAGCTAATGAACATCAAGGATGTACCTGTATAACCAATCATGTCATGCCAAAAATCCATGACACCATGATCACATCCATGAACCGAGCATCTGGCTCTCAATATGTCCAACCTGTCAGCATAGTCAACCACAATCCTCCACCATGACTGTACCTGGTAACAACATCTCATCCCTTCTACATGAAGAAAATAGTAAATCATGTGACTTAGGGCATAGACAACCCAGATCCAAGCCACCAATCTGAATATGCATCAATAATGAAAGATCAATGGGCAAAGACAACCCATAACCAAGCTATAAATGCAACCTGTAAGTATAGACCGCTTACAACACTGCACAACTTGTAGATCCAACAAGTCATCATGCATATCCAAACCAAGCACTGATAACCATATCATCATGAGACCAATATGAACTGAGTATACAATGACATCAAATCTTAAATTTTCAATGCCATAAACTCACAATGTTACCATAGTCAAAATATACCTATAAATTGTTCAGATCAATATATCAACAAATAAATCATGTCAAACCTGCACCAAATCTGAACCAATTTGTAGAGCTCTCCAAGAGCTTTCCGTTGACTACTTGAAGTCCAAAATCTGACTCCGTATGCCCAAGTTATGCCCTAATCCGTGCTCAAAATAAAAAACATCTGACTTTAGGGCTCTTAAAACCTGACAAAATCTCAAAATCATAGAACCAAACCTACACCATCTTGTAGTGCTCTGAATTAGCTTTCCAACGCCTATAAGAACTCTGAAATCCGATATTCTGAGAGAAAGTTATGGCCGTTTTACTAAGACAACCTTTTTACCATTTTCAGTACGATTTTTCATTTTTAATTTTTTTTCAGTGACGAAAATTCCGACGGGATTAAATTTGATGGCCATCATGGGCTGAAACCAAAAAACTCTTTCATTTCCTCTGAACATGGCCAAACTAGGGCATATTATATATCAAAATTTATAGAAATGTCGACTCGGATCCAATGGTGAGGTCTGTTTTTACCCAGGAGGTCATTTCTGCAAGCTACCCCCCAAAACCCTCATTTAAATGAAACATCCGAAAAATCTTTTTACCCAACAATTTCACATGCCCAAATATTTTAACATCCCATCATAACAGCAAATCCAAAACACTCAGATCTGCAATAAAATATTCATATATCTTGCCCCTTTCTTTTTTTTATCCTCTCATGCATTCCCATGGATTCAATCTAGGGTTACAATAATAAAACCATAGCTCTGATACCACTTGTAAGGAAACTTGGCAATAAAGAATATAACTGTTTCCACATAACCCATCATAGATCTGAAATAAACATGGAATTAAAATCCACATGCAAGAGAATAGAAAACATACCCACAAAATTGTGACACAAGATATACCCTGGGAAACCCTCATTGAGGAAAAAACCCAGCCTCCAAAAGCATCCATCACCATGTATTATTCAGCAAAAAATACCATTGCCATACAACCATGGAAGCCTTCATGGTCATAGCCACAACCGAGCAAACTATGTGAACAAGCATGAATCCACACATCCCATGCCATGCTTTCAACCTTCACAAATGCTCCCTTGGCTAACCTGTCAAGCCTTGTCCCGCTCGACTCTTACCTTTTGTCTTCTCCTTGTCACTCTCTCTCTCTCTCACCAACAACTACCCTTGTGGTTGCTTATATAGTAGCAAGTCCCACAAAACCACTAAGTGGTATTACATAAACCATGTGCTAAAACCATGTGCTACCTAACCCACTGACCCCACATTTAATATTGGGCATTTAATTCTTTTCTCCAATATTAAATAATTACATGAAATATTATCACAATGTTACAATACAACTCATCAAGAATATTCCATGGGAATCTTTACATGTTGCACGTCCATCTAGGTACAACATTACATAATAAAAATAAAATAAAATAATAAAATAACAATATTATGCAATGTGTGCAACACCCATTATCTCAACAGAACAGTCTGGATTAACTCTTCCCAGGAAAAATCCAGACCTAAATGGAGGTTCACTACTCAGTCTCCTGCTTAAACCATGCATTCCGTGAAACTGTCTTCGTTAGCTTTACAAGTTTGAGGTTAATATTACTATTAGTTCAATAATTTATGTCTTCCCATGTGGAGGTTAGTATTCAATTTTCTTTTCTTGAGGTTTATTTAGGTAATACACTACATGTGGGAGCTTTGTTTCAAAGTTAAATTATTTATATCAAAAAGTTTCGTCAGTTCATATAAATAATTCACACTTTTTCCACGTCTCTTTGCAATTTATTTGCACCCTCTAAATAAATTTGTCATGTATTGTTTGTTATTAGCTTAAATGTTTTCATATTTCTTTCTCATCTAAATCTTTTTAAGCATCCTTCAAATACTTTTGGTAGTCTTTTGTACTTTCCAATATGTTTTGAAGCTTATGTGGCTATCCTCCCTACAAACTCTATAGTTGACCAATGTTCCAAGAAACAAAACCATCATTGGTTTTTCTGAAATCATAATCGTCGAAAACAACAAAAAATTGGAAAAAAATCACTATGTTTTCAGGAATTTTTTTAAAAATTGACTTTGTTTTGTCTTTAGTGCATTTTGAAGACTTCAGCATTCGGAAAATAACAAAAAAATTGGAAAAAACTCACTATGTTTTCAAATATATAAATTTGACTTTGTTTCGTCTTTAGTACATTTTCTTTAGAGATCAGCTTGTCCCTTGATTAAATCGGATTTGATCTCCTTATAAATCTTGTGAGAGGAAGTATTTTAGTATTCAAGAATTTTGGTCAGCATTTTCTAAATTTTAGTGATTTCATCATTCTTGACTAATGGATTGGATTCTCTATGTAGTCTTACAATTGTATTGGAACATGTTTAATGAGTTAAATTTGAATCTTCTCTTTTATTGCTTTTTTTAGTAATTACAACATGGTTAGAGGATTTTTAACTTAGATTTTGTCTCCCCAAGAGCTTTTGTTGTGTCTCACCAATAGCTTTTGTTGTGTTAGTGATGTTTTCTTATAAAAAGTGAAGGTTAGTTAATTAGGTTTAGAATACAGGCTTTTCAAATTGAAAGTTGAGTTATTTGAACTTAAATCTATGAAATGATTTTTGCTCATTGTTTTTTACATTGGATTTATAATGGCCATGATAATTTTCTAATTTTGTAAATGCTTTTAAATTTTTATAATAATTATATAATTATACTTTATAATATATAAAAAATAATTACTAATAAAATCTTTATTTGATATACTTCATATTTTACCTATTTATGATTATATAAATAGAATGTATAATTATTATTAAAGCTTCTTTTTTTCTTTTGATGGAGGCCATCCACAAACAAGTTTTAGGTATTTGATACGAGTCCACACGTGTTTGAAACCTCTTCGGCTATGAGCCAAGGGCTAAGGAGCATCCATGCTCCCAAAATTTGCCACGATCCAAAGCTTTACACTATATTACTATTATTATTATTATTAAAAAAACTTCCTTTGTGAAAATAAACATATCAATAATAAATTTTAGTTTTTGGTTTTTACAAGTTAAAAGATATACTTTCCTATTGGCACACAACATGCTAGTCTATTATAAAGTTTAAACTTGAAGCTAGTAATTTTTTGTTTGTACGAAGTAGTTAATTGGTGTATTTGTATGAAAATAATCATTATTGAATTCAATATAAATAATGTTTACAAAATTTTTTGTTATGTCATTTTATTTTTCATATTATTATTAATATAATATTTAAGATGTACATCTTATTTAGTAAAGATATCTTATGTTAAAGTTGTTTAATTTTATATTTCAATTCTTTATTTATCTCATCTTTACTTTCCAATTAGTGTGATTTTTTCATGATATATTGAAATTATAAGATCGTAGAGAGGAAAAAATATAGAGGTCGATGAAGATACTATAAAGACAAGGACCATTTTCTTATCATGTTTGTATTCATTCAATAAATATTTAAAATTATTAAAAAATATTTTACTTTGAAATACATTAATTTTTCATTCAATAATATTTATCCTATTTTAGTTATATAACATGTTCTATTCTTTGAAGCTTTATCTTATATTACATTTATATAGAACAATTGATTTATATTCCTAAAACAATGTCACCTATGCAAAAGGAAAGACACAATATTTAGTTGATTTGTGGCAAGCTTGTAGAACTTTGTTTAAGGATACAATCAAGGAGTATTGACAAATAAAATCATGATGATAGTGATTATTATAATTTGGTAATTAAAATAGTTCCAATGCATGTCTTGTAGATTGTTATAGGTATGCTAGTAGAGGAATTCCAATATGATTAGTTAATATCAAGAAGAAAATAGACTATCAAAGCATTGAAAATAGTTACATGACAAATTATATGGACATACTAATGCAAATCAAAGTGGCCATGTTTAAATAATTGGGTTAATTAGGGTTCAAGTACTTATGTATAATAGTTTTAAAATTTTATTTTAACAGTTTATGAATTCTTGGTTAGGAGATAACATTTCCTTAAGGAAAGAGGTAGTAAAAATTAAATTAGAAAAAATATAGACATGATTAAATAGTTAAACTGATATTTAAAATCAATTACAACATTTTATTAAAAAAAAATTCAAAAATTTTTTAAGTATTTTTAATTTGATGCTTACTTTAGTGCTTTATCATAGATTAAGCCTTTTCACTAATTGGCTATCTTGGTAAAAGTTATACTTATTGTTATGTATTTCCTTTCCTAGCCCACATTATTATTATTTTTCTAGTTGTGTTGATTTACATTTTTTGTCTTTGACTAGGAAGTATTCAATTTTGTTCTATGACACATATCAAGTCTTTTGACATTCCTTTGATAGTATGTTCTCCCTCCCTTCTCAAAATTTTGCTCTTATAGATTTCCATAAAGTCACTTTCCCCTTGTGATATGTGAGGTTTATCAAGTCTTTTGACTTTCCTTTGATAGTATGTTCTCCCTTCCTTCTCAAAATCTTGCTCTTATAGATTTCCATAAAGTCACTTCCCCCTTGTGACATCTAAAGTTTTCTCTCCCTAAGCTAGCATTTCATCATTTACTTAATAACAAATGCCCTCATGTTTCATGTTTCTCAATTATCCCCATTGTCAATGTAATATTCAAAAAATCCTCAGTTTAATCAAATGACTAGATAATGCAAGGAAGAGGTGCTGATACTTGTTTCTTAATACAAAAACCCTCAAACTAGGCTAGGCTTCTTCCCAGGCCTACCTAAGCATAACATATTCTATCGCTTTAGATTCTCTAAGGTTAGACACAATGTGAATGGCCTATTCCTTGTGCCACTCTCACCTATTCTATTGTCTCCATCGAACCCTTCACAATACCCAAACAATGAATTCACACAATACCCAACACCTCTGTCACCTTACACCCTCTAGGATCTTTTCATCAACACCATAGTTCAAAATACTTCCCACGAATGGTCAAACAATATCCAAGACTCTTTATACATTCTAAATGATATTTATCAGCATTCCAGAATTTGATAGACCTCCAAACAATCATACATAACTTTTGAAATATATAATATTTTCACAATCCCTTTGGTCATAACTTGCATAATTTGGTTCTAAATAACATATCCAAAAACTAATGGAATCCAAAAATTCAATAAAAAGATATGGTCCATGTACTAAGACTGTAATTGTTTATGATATAATTCACAAACCTTATTACAATGCAGGTTCCCTTGCTGCATAAGGTTATTACCTCCCAATCTTCAATACATAAACTACTCCACTCATTGGTGATGTTTCTCAATACACCAAGGATGTAGACCAACCCTCGAGCATCCCTTCACATCTACCATAGGATTACAGGTTGCTGATTTGCTGTATTTTTGTTTCTAACAATAGTCAAAATGTTGATTCACAACTTCTTCTAATACAATAAATAAAACTGGTGAATCTTAATAAGATTTAAAATTATACACACAAGGGAACCTTCAAAGCTTTCCAATCCTCATACAAATACCATATGCAACTACTATGGCCAATTAAACCCGGAACTACAAGTGTTATGTTGTTTACCCAGTGAATGAATGTAAAATACTATCCAAATTGTGAATATGGTAGATTATTTTCATAACTTGTGTAGATAGGAAAACCTCAAATACCTCAACAATTAATAAGCCATTTTCAATATCTTTCAAATACAAATTACTATTAGCATTACCTTTTCCAAATCTCAAACTTATCAAATACTTTTCCAATCTTGTATACTAGGCTCTAGGTGTTGGTTTCAATCCATACAATACTTTCTTAAATTTGTAAACCATGTCTCCTTTATCTATCAAAAGAAAATGACTAGGTTGCTCTATGTATACCTCTTCTCCAAGTTTTACTATTTAGAATGGATGATTTGACATCCATCTTATACACACTGAAATTCTTGTGAGTTGCATACACCAAAAACATTCTTACTACTTCTATTCTAACAAGAAGTGTAAGTGTTTCCCCAAAATCAATTCGTTCTTGTTGTGAATAACCTTTACATACTAGTCTTTCTTTGTTTCTCGCAACCTCACATTTTTCACTCATCTTGTTTGTAAATACCCACTTAGTTCCAATAACATTCTTACCCTTAGGTCTAGGAACCAATTTTGATGTATTGTTCTTTTTTGTAATTCCCCACTCGAGAACCCAAAAGAAATAAATCTAATATGTTACAAAGTTTATTTAACTATATATATATTTTAATTTAAACATCAAAGATATAATGTAGAAGTAATATACACAAACACAATATTTACATAAATGTAATTACAATACATATTTCATTCTTGAAGCATTCCTTCATGTTGAGTCACGTTTAAGAAAGTTTTTTTAATAAGTGTAAGTCTCAATTACAATATTCCTGATCATAAAGAAAGAATAGATACATCATCTCATTGGAAAAAGCATGAATAATGCAATGAAATACATTTGCTACACATGTCACATGGTATGCAAGAATAAATACAAGTACACCAAGATACAAGATATATGATAACTTATATACCAAAACTAAACTAGAAGTTTCCAATATAAGAACAAGAATGATAATGGTGCAACTACATCAACGAACATCAACCATTAGCTAATCTGAGGGGGACCCAAATGGTAAAAAGTCACTACCTCTTGACTGTGTGGTCACCTTATCAAGCTCCCACTCCCAGTGTGCAAGAGAGATACTGAATGATTTGTATACGAATAATCAAACCATAAAATTATCCTAGGCAAGGAATCCTGATAGCCAAATTTACCTCAAGGGTACATGAACTACTGATGAAGAAAAGATAACCAAACTTGAAAAGACACTCATTCAAACTAACGTAACATGCCAAAATCAACAACAAATACCAAGTACAAATCAAATATCAAAATTATAATGATACAACCACCTCCAAATCAATGTCAAGTCTCACAAGTACATTAATCAATAGATAGAAACTATCATCAATAAAAGTAAACCACCACTCACTAACTCCAACAATAAAAGCACCACCAACAAATAGCTGACACTCATCATTAAAAGTCAATTGTCAATGATAATTGACATCCAATCAATAAAAAAAAATCCACAATAAATACACTATCAAAAGTAACATCCAAGAAGTACACCACCACTGGTAATTATAAAAAAATCATGAAGGAGAATCAAGCTACATACTATAGAATTTCATCACATGAGCCAACTCTAAGGTTACCCTGGTAGTCTCTTAGGACCATGCCCTCGTAGTGACTCTATGTAAAACCAAAATACCCTCTTGTGAAGACAAGAAAACTAGTCACACCTTTCAATGTATCATCCCATTACCATTCTTAGCCTATACAAGTACTCAAGGCATGGACAAGGTAAAATCTCTAACCTATCTTTTTAATTTATCTCAAGGCATGAGAGAGAAAAGTATTTTAATTACTATGTTATCACTTGCTACAAAACTTACAATGAGCTACACTGTTAGTCACTTTGGGCCTCGACCCCATTACAAGCCACTCCCATAGACATGCACCTAGACTACATTCCCAAAACTCATAAACCACAATTATGTCTCATACCACAAAAGTAATACTGATCAAATTTTGTTTCTTAACACACAACTCGAAAATAACATTGGCTTTCGAAACCCAAGTTCTCATAAATGTTCATCAAAATAAATCTCAAATTGAATCATAAAATATATCATGACACCTAGTCAAATAATCATAAATAAAATCTCAAAACGTCTCTGGCGCACATCCTAACTTAGCCAACTAAAAAATCCATAAAAAAAAAACTATCACAAAAATAAAGATCACAAGATTATAAATAGAATATAAGAAAACACATAGTTTTCAATCATATGGTTTAATTCCATAATTTTCTATTGTTAGATTGAGCCATAAAGATGTGTTTAGAAATAAAGTAAGAATATACATGTTAATATAAATTGTTATGTTAATATGCTTACTTAAATCAATATGTATTTAAATGTCAAATCTCTTTGTGCATATAAAATATCATGCAACATTATCATGTTATTAATTTAAATAATCTTAAATCATAAATGATTTAATTAATAACATAAAGATATTTTATTAGATTTAAATATTGATATCAATTCCATTTTTAAAATATTACTATGACTTCTATCTAAGTCTAATATTAATATTTACTTTTCCATTAATTCAATATGACTCTACAAATAACTCAAACTTGAAATTATAATTATAATTAAGTTATTTACAATTTCTCTTACAATATTCAAATATTCATAACTAGATGATTATATAGTGAACTCCACTATAACTTCTCTTAAAATATAACTAAATCACAATTTTATAGAACTTTCCACAATCCATTAGAGTTCTTTGCTATATTTGCTGGGTAGATTGTGTTAAATTTTTTTTGCTTTAACGCTTCGGATCAGACTCTATTCCTATAGCTCTTTCACCTTGATGATGGATCATAGAGTGTGATCCAAAACATTGCTATAATTTTTTTTTAACACAATCTACCTAGAAAACATAGCAAAGAACTCTAATGGATTGTGGAAAACTACTATCTACATAATTTTATATTTATTAACTTATAACTCCACTTGCATTAATAAACATATAACAAGTTATAACTTAGTAAGAGTTTTAAAAATAATTAATACTAAAAACTCACTCATAAGAAAGCAAGTAGTGTTTATAAATAAAATAAATAATTTATTTTTAATTTAATTTTTTTAAATATATTTTTTAAATTTCTAAAATTAATAATTGGTCATATTTTTTTAAATAAATCTAAATATTATATTATATTTAAAAATAAATAAAAGTAAATATACAATTAGTATTTTTTGCATGTCTTTGATCTATGAAAATCATGCAACCATAGTATAATTAGTTTTCTATCTTTAGTATATTTGTTTTCACATGGATGTAGAAGTTTAGTTACAACATGCTTTCTTCTCAATTAATCTTTTGCTTTTCAAATAAATTTTGCAACCAAATTATGTTAGATAAAGGAGGAATATTTATCTTTATTTAGAAAATTCAAGATAATCACATGGTTCTAAAAAAAATTTTAAAGTTGAAACCCTAACTATTCAATTTGTTGTTTTCTTCCAATTATCTATAGTCAATTTTTTCCTATAGTAGAAAGTCTCTTAAAATAATGCAATAATAATTATTTTCTAAATTTTTCTACAGTTTTCCTCATTCAACTTTTCTTGATTAATAAGTTTTTCCTTTTCAAAATCTATAACATAATTCTTTATCCAAAAATAAATACAATAAATTAATAAGCATTATGCAAGTACTCGGTAAGACATGAAGTAGACAAATCTATCAACAAAATTCTGCAATTAGTTTTCAAACCCTACTTTTAAATCACAACTAAAATCTGAGACAATTTGTGAATGCATGCAAATCCAAATCCTCCGAAACTTTCAATAATGCTTTTGCTCCAATTCCAAATTTTGCTTCCCAAAACTTGTGTATCTCTCAAATGAACTACAAACTCTCTAATAAAGAACCATAATCCTAACTAGAGTTTCTATTCTCCAATATTTCAAATGCAACTAACTTTGTTAAAATATTAATATTTTAATTGTTTATTCCTTTCATGCACAGTCAAAGGATTATTTAATTAAAATATTCTTTTCTTTTCTTTTCCTCTATTTTACTAATTAGTGCAAACACTATTTAAAGCATAGTTTATTATTTAAATTAATAATTATTATTAAGCATCATTATTTAAATGCAACTCTAATTTAATTATTATTAATTAAATAATTATAATAAAGTAATATTAAATATTTAGTCTTTTAATATTATAATTCTCTTTAAACAATTTTCTAAATTAGATTTTTAAATTAAATCTTTTAAACTAAAACACATTTAATTAATTAATAAATAATTAAGTGTCATAATATTTTAATTTCTCTTTAACCAATTTTCCATATTAGACTTCCAAATTAAGTCTTTTATATTAAAGCACATGTTTAATTACTTTTCTATTAATTAAGTATACTCTTATTTAATATTTTTTTTTAATCAAACAATATTTAATAATTCTCAATATTATATGATTAACCCAAATATTATAATTCTGCGATTTACTAAATAAATCACATAGCCAAATCCACATAAAAGCAACATTATCAAAACTCAAGATTAAATAGCACAGGCAAAGATAAATCACTAGTTTAAAAGGGGTGGAAAGTTAGATACATGTCCTCCTTCTCAAGATAACTAATTAGGCTACGGATGAGATCAGACTTGAACATTATCTCTCAATTCTTTCCATTGAGTTATTGCAATAGAACACACTCATCTTGGCAATTCAAGGAAGTCGATGCCTGATACTTACAAATCTGTATAAAAGATTAACATGTACATGTGCATATATCTCTAAGCTAAATAGGAAATGATAGAGAGTGGTATATCGTGTAGATCCTGACTAGTAGGTGACTACGACTCCCTACCTCAACCATATTAGGCACACCAAATATAAATGTAAAATAGACATACACACCATACACATGCAAGTGTGAGGTAAGTATAATAGTAAATCCTACATATAAATAACATCATATTCTAACATGAACATCTCATCATCATGAGGACATAACAAACATCTTTCTAAGATAGTACACCATATGAGAAGATCATAAAAGTAATTTCATTAACTAAGAGCAATTAGAGCATCATCACTACAAGTAGGAAATTTTTACAACCTAACATAATTAATTGCTCAACATATAAAAGTATTGCATTTCAACTATGAAATAAATTCTAACACATCTATAGAAGAGTCATATAGAGATTTTAACAACTAAGTCTACAATGATAGAAAAGGAGGGGTATTACTTCTTGCTCCCCTTAAAATAGGCTTACTCTTGGAAGCCGACTATTAATACTAAGGTAACAAAAATGAAATATATAGCCACAAAATAGCATTTAAAATACCAAGTGTTAGGAATCAAAGTTTTTCTTTCACAGTTCTATTGTTTTCAATTTTGTTCTTTATATTTTCTTTTGATAAGTCTTGTTGTTTGATCTTGTTGAAAATTTAACAACTTGTTAACTAATGACACACAATATTCTTAGAGTTCCCAATGTTGAAACTTTGACTCTGATACTAGATGTAATGCCTCACTCGTGAACCCAATAGAAATAAAACTAATATGTCTTTTATTAATTAAAATGGGCTTTTTACAAGGATTCCTAAAACCCACTAGTTAACTATAAAATACTACCAAAAGTTAAGGTCTAGCAACCAAGCAACATAAAAAACAACAGGCCATACCCAACCATCAAATCTAAACAAAAAACATAGGACCAAAAGCTAGGGAACAAACAAAAGACAAGGAACATTGATCAAGGCACCAATTCTTTGGCTAGCTCCACTTTCTTGAGCTCTAGCTCTCCCATGGCCTTAGCCTAATTAGTCTTTGATTGGCTATCATTCAGAGAATCCTCCTCTTCCCTCTTCCTCTTTTACACTCTCCTTCTTTTGCTCGAGCTCTAACCCTGCAAAGAATCATCCTCATCAGCTACCCTGGTTTCCTCTCTGTCCTTTTCCTCTTTCACCTTTTTTCTTTCCTCTATCATCAAGTGTAGCTAAATGATGTTATGATTAAGACCTTTTATTATTTTTAGACTCTAGTTAGTAAAGCTATAGAGAGAGCTCTCCATCCTTTCCACTCTTTTTTCAATCTCAGAAACCCTTGCATCCAACTTGCTTATTCTAACATTCCCGTCCCACTTTTTGGCCTTTCCTATCCCTACATCTTGAACTTAATCTCTTCAATTTCATGGAAGATCCATTTAATGGACCATAAATTGTCCAACAAACTATTGTGGGCATTTTTTAGGAGGTTCATCCCCATTCCCCTTGCATTGTCACTAAGAATCATCAAAGTCGGGTCAATGAGCTCCTCTAATTGAATTTTTCCATTTGTTCCCTCCAAAACCTTTGGGTGGATATGCTCTCTAACTAGACCCATTTTTTTTAGTGCTGGCATGAAAGTTCCTCCATGTAGTTTTCCTTCCCTTTGCATCAAGAGTAATAGTGGTTTTAGTCAAGCCCTCTTCCTCTTTTCTCTCTTCTAGAGCTTCAATAGTGCTCTGGTTACCCTCACCAAGTGCCTTCTCAGCATCCTTCTCACCACCCCTTTTACTTTTGACCAAGCTGTCATCCTTCTTTCTTACCTGAGCCTTGCTGGTGCTCTCCTCTCTCACTTTTCCCTCCTTATCCATGTCCATCCCCTCTTCCTCATCATTGAAATTCTCCTCCAAGTTTTTCTCTTGCTTTATACTTCTCTCTGTTCCATTTCTTGGCCTCTTTTTCTTCTTCCTACCCATATCCTTTATGATTTTAGCCACCTCCTCTTCATTATCCAAGTGTATACCAACATTATCCTCCATATCCGAAGGGAGGTAAGAGCTCTCTTTCTTCTCAGAAGAATCCACCTTTTGGGTAACAACCCTTCCACAAGTTTGAGCTTTAAAATGCTCATATATGAGTAATAACAAACCCTCATGGAAGGTAGGATTAGCATATGTTTTCTTCTTGAAATCCATAATACTCTTATTTGTAGAGAAAAATAGGTAGAAGGGGATGAAATTTTTTGTTCCATATCTGAAATGGTTTTAGATAACGAAATGCTGGGTTCAAATCCTTTCAAACCTTGTGTCAAACATTATGTAGGATATAATTGCCCTTAAGAAAAAGCTCCACAATTTCTTAATAGATGCGGGCTCACAATAGGCACCAGTCTTAACTAGTTTCTTCATCTACTACGCATCCTTTGCAAAGTCTTTCACCACATTCATAGATATTTTCTTATCCCTATAGAATTTTATGCCCTAATTGGGAGAGTTAATAACCTTGGCAATGATCCCTTCATTAACCTGGAAGTCGATCCCATCAATCTTCATCTTCTCATCTCTCAATGAATTAACCATAAGGTTAGTTATCTTTGGATCTTAGCCATGAAGTTTTTCAATGAAGGATGAGATGCCACCTTCCCTCAACTTCTCCCACACCTTTGATCGCCTCTTGGACACTTCTCTACTTCTCCCTTTGACTCTCTACGATGCCTCTCCCCTACCATTATGTTACAAAATGAAGAAGAACAAAAATTTTTTGTTCTATAAGAACTACGAGCCGAACACTGGTTTTTCTCATAGAACTTGTACTTGCCTCCAACTTCAATAAAGAAATAGTAATAGTAATTACCAATTTCCCATAAAATCATCCATAAAATGTGCCACAAAGCCCCCTAATTATGATGCCTCTGAATCGGCCCTACCAAGCTTTCATCACTCTACAAGTTTGACTGACAACATTAACTTCCATTAATACACTTTATGTTTCCCATCCTCCCCTGGATTCTCTCCATCTCAATTAAACTTTTAGCGGTCATTGGAAATTCGTCATCACTAGGTCATCTGTGTAACATGTCCCTCCTTACTACCTCACTAGCCATCCAATCAATAACCATGTTTCCCTCACGATAAACATGTGACACAAAGACCCTTTCGAAGGAAAGTAAGATAATATGTTACAAAGGTTACTAAACTATATATTTTTAAAATTTAAACAACGTTAAACTAAAACAGTGGAAACAATATATACAAAAACAACCTTTACACAAATGCAATTACAATACAAATTTCATTCTTGAAGGGTTCCTTCGCATTGAATCATGTTTAAGGTAGTCTCATTAATAAGTTTAAGTCTCATAGTCTCATTAATAAGTTTAAGTCTCAATACAATATTCCCAATCTTAAAAAAATAACATATACATCATCTTATAAGAACAAGCATGAATAAAAATGATACAATGAAATACATCTAATGAATAACATCTGCTACACATGTGACAGCGTATGTGAGAATAGATACAAGTACACCAAGATACAATATACATGCTAGCTTATATATCACAAGTAAAGTAGAAGTCTCCAAGATGAGAATATGAATGATAATAGTGCAACTACATTAACAAACATCCAACATTGGCCAATCTAAGGGGGACCCAAATGGTAAGAAGTCACTACCTCCTGATCATGTGGTCATCTAATCAGGATCCCACTTCCACTATGCAAGAGAGATAATGAATGATTCACATATGACTAAATGAAACCATAAAACAATCCTAGACAAGGAATCTTGATAGCCAAATCTACCTCAAGGGTACATAAACTACTGATAAAGGAAAGATGACTAAAGTTGAAAAGACACTCATCCAAACCAACATCACTACCAAAATCAACAACATAAACCAAGTACAAATCAAATATCAAAACCAAAAAGATACAACCACCTCCAAATTAGTGTCAAGTGTCACAAGCATAATAAGAAATAGATAAAAACTATCATCAATAAAAGTAAACCACTAACCACTAACTCCAACAATAAAAGAACCACCAATGAATAACTAACACTCATCAATACACTACAACATTTGGGGTCAAATTGTGATGGTGGTGTAATTTGTGTTGATTTTCATGCTTTCTTTTGTAATTTTCCTGACATCGTTGCAATACTGACAGTGACATTGTAATTGTGACACCTTGCAACTATAAACAAAAAAAAGAAAACATGGCATAAATCATTCCCCATTTGTTTTGATTGTCGAGAGTTGTGTGAGAAAGAGGGTTGAGTGCTCCAAATGAGGGTGGAGAGCTATGAACGTTTTCATCCCCTTCGTTGATGTGATCTCTGCATTTCATTGTCATGCCCTTGGTCTATGATTTTTTTGTTGTGATCTTTGCAGTTTGTTTTTGTGCCCTTGCTATGCGATTTGGTTGTCGTGCCCTTGTGATCTCTACATTTTGTTGTCATGGCCTTGCTCTGCGATTTTGTTGTCATGCCCTTATGATCTCTACATTTTGTTGTTGTGCCCTTTCTCTGTGATTTTGTTACCATGTTATGCCCTTGTGATCTATCTACCCTAACTTTTTAATTTCGTTGTTGTCCCCTAGCTCTACTATTTTCTTCAAGGGCTATGCAAATTTTTGCTTCTTTTCCTTCTAAACATGCATCTCTTTATATTTTCTTCCAAACATGTATATTTAGAGATCTATTATAAGGTTCTTATTACATCTAGCATAAAAGATAAATCAATCCAACTGCATAAATATTCTAGAATCCAAATAAAAATAAAATAAACTCACTCAACTTGTGCTAAGTGACTTACCTCAAGATCCTCCACAAAAATAATATGGACCAAGAAAAAAGAGTAGAGCTCACAAGAAATTTTACAAAAACACCTCATACTAGATATTTTTAGAAAGAAACCAGCCATAACCTAGTAAATTGGGATTTAGTTGCTGATTAGTTGGGTTGATTACAAATTTGTGTAGAACTATCATTAGATTAGGTATAATAAAATGAACAATCAGTTATTCCCATCTAGTAGGATCAAATATAGTTTTCCATGGTATTTCTACAAGCACATTACAGTATGGTCTTTCTACAAGCCACATTTTATATGAGTATTACTCATTAAACCAATCAATTCCAAAATTTCTAGTCTCTTGAGGCCTCTTGCCCAATTGTTCATGTGCTTGTATATGCTTCCATATTGTGCATTTTATGTGATTATTGTATTCTATGTAATTATCACTCTACTTTTTATCCATCTCATGGGATGACCTCTCTATTGACACATTGCAACAAATGATTCATGCCTCCCTTCACTACGGTGCCTCTATAAGCTTTATCCATTCCACGTGAGCATGATGTCCTCTAGTTGCAATGCAATGCCTACCAACGATTGACTTTTGAATGGAAGTATGGACAATCTTTTTAACAAATATCATGGTAGCATTCTATCAAATAGTTTACATGCCTTGTCTATACTACCTAATTGATGAGTTCTCACTAAGAAGTGTTGTTAGATAAGAAGATTCACATTTATTTTCATTACTCACATATCATTTTGTCAATAATGGCTTCTTATCCAATTTCTACAATCACCCTTGCATATGGATTATTTTGAAGCTGATTTGTATTTTGTTAATGCTCAATATTTCATGGTTTGACGTGAACCTTTATTTTAGAAACCCAATTTGTGAGGTGGTTATTTAGAAACTCCAAATCTCCTCCACTAAATATTTTGGCAATATTCTATGTGGGTTGTCATCAAAGAGGACAAGTCACAAAAGGTTTAAAAGCTATCCAACAATTAGACAGGAATGTTCTTTGACTATGGGCTAGAAATTGAATTATTTTTTCAAATTCTTGTTACGTTCTTGTCTAGAGAACCCTTTACAAATTTGAAACAACAAGTTTACATCAAGCATGAAACACCAATCTCTAAAAATCATGTAGTGTCCTCTTGGGCTGGGAATATGAACTTTTATTCTCTTGAACATCACCACAGTGGATATAAAAAACTCATCATCTTCAAAACAACATGAAATAAGGTGGGTCAGTGCGAGAAGTTGGGTCTCACATTTGGCCAAAAAGTGGAAGTGTTTTTCTTGTTTTTGAAATATTTTGTCAATTGATGCCAAAATTTGAGCCATTTAGAGATTAAATACAAAAAAACTTCAGAAATAAAAATTGTAGTGCTTGGAATCTTCTTTTTGAATATGTAATTTATTTTTATACCCATATGATGAATTATTTTTTTTATATGGATCTTCAAAAACCACATTTTCAAAATGCCTATTTCAGGACCATACCACGCTCGTGTACGAACACCATAATTTAACACAAATGAAAGTATTTTTGTGAATCCTTTTAAATGGAGTTACCTGACACACCAAAGATTGATGAGAATATTTTTCTTGAATTTTTTAATAAATATTTTTTTATTTTATTAATTTTTAATTAGCTATAAAGGAAAATTTTAAAACCTCTCATGTACAGACACCCTAATTTGATCAAAATTTCACTTTTTTCAATATATATATATATATTTAACTTCAAAAGAATTGAATTTAGATTGATGAAATATAAATTAATTTAAAAAATATATAAAATAAAAAAGTTATTAAAGTTTTAGTGAACATTGCTATTTTACATTTAGGTACCACCTTTGACTAAAAAAAATACAAAAATAGTAAATAAAATAATAACACTATAAAATTTATATTTCTAAAATCAGGACAGTGAGAGCTCTAATGGGTTTTTTTTTTGTAAAAAAATTTGATCAGGAAGACCCTCTTAAAATTATGGCAAGGCATGAATTTGTCAGTTCAATGCCTTAGCCAAATCTTGAGAGGCCAAGGCATAGGCTTGGTCTCACCAAGCCTGTCCGAAACCAAAAACTGAGACAAGAGAAAAAAATCCTGCCTCATGTTGTAAGAAACGGGCACCCCTTATTTGAATTTCAAAAAATGGGTACCCATTTTGAAAAGCTAAAAGCAACATGCAAAATCTGCAACTTAAAAATTTGAATTTTTAAGAAACGGGTACCCATTTTTTTATGTTTAAAAAATAAGTACCCATTTCTTAAAAATTCAAATTTTTAATTTTTTGAGAAACGGGTACCCAATTTTTAAAAATAACAAGTGACCATTTTTTAAATTTAGGGTCGGGCACTCGAGCCAAAATTGGGTGCCCATTTTTTAAAATCGGGTACCATTTCTAAGAGGTCTCATTCTGTGGATTTGACTTTCGTGGAATTGCGACCCAACTTTGTGCATTCACCCAAATGACACCAAGAGCATGTATTAAACCAATTCTAACTTAGAGTACCTTGAAGTAAATTGTGATGAATCTCCACTAAATACATTTGATCAAATGCTTGGCATCCCTCTTTATTGAATTGTAACTTACCTTGCAATTGGTAATTTGTGATTTCTCTCATATGGAAAAAAAGGCATGCAGAGGAAGGTTAGGTGGTGTGAGTTGGAAATGGGGAATAGATCATGGCATAATTCTTAAGGCTCTAACTCTCCAACACCAAATGGTCATACATGTGCAAGTATGAAATGAGAGACACCATATGCCTTCCCATGTGGTGGCTTTTAGTCATTTAGAGGTGATATACCATAGGCCAAATAATGAAGATTGGATTAGATTATCACTTATATTCCTAAAAACTTCAAACTCACCAAGCAATAAGCTTCAACTTCATTTGTGTATGATCACTGAATAAGATAAACCTTGTATATTATCCCTTACCATGTAGAAAATTCAAATAATTAAGAGGCACATTCTATTGGACAAGACACCAAAATCAAGGTCAAAATGGTTTGAGATGGTTCATCTTTGAATGCTTCCAAGAATTTGTAGCAGCTATTCTCACTACTGGAAGAATAACTTCAATGAAGAGTTGAGTGTAAGGAGTTAAAGAAGAAAGTTCTGCTTTTGTGTAAATGCCATAATCATGAGGCTCCCATAATATCCTTAATATTGTCTAGATGTTGTTTCTACCATGCAATCTCTTTCTAAAGCCACTCCTTCTCCTTTGCTCTTATGCCTTAAATTTTGATTACCAAACTTTTGAATATTTGTCTCTACCTTATCTTTAATCAACTTCACATTGTGTTACAACTCTAGCATAGGTGTTTGATCATCAATGGATTTCATTTCAACATTCACATTTTCAAGATTGGTCAGCACCCTCAGTCACAAACCTCTCATGTCAAGAAACTTATGTACTATTTCAACAACATTTTCTTTCTTATGAACTAATTGTTCTTTAGGAGCATGTTTTTGTAAAACACTAATTTTGTTGAACAATTGTACGCTCGTAGAAAGTGCATTGTTGTTATCATGTATGTATGTATATATAATAATGAATAATAATAATGTTTTCATGTATGCCAAAATAATAACTAACATTATGATTGGATCATATATTAATGAAGTAATTAACCTAGTTAATTAGCAACTAGACCAATTTAACTAGTGTTTCCAATGTCATAGTACCTACTGCAACACTTTCTTGGATTCTATCTAGTGGCTTCCATAATATTCTCTATGTTGTCTAGTTTTTGTTTCTATCATGCAGTCTCTTTCTGAAGTTGCTCCTTCTCCTTCTCTTTCTAAAGTTGTTCCTTCTCCTTCACTCTCGTGCCTTAAATTTTGATTATCAAACTTCTAAATATTTTGGAAAATACAATAGGGAAAGTAAACTATGAGGTGGGGGGGGGTGTGGGTGCTGAATCATTCCTTCAAAACTTTAACCATTAAAGCATTGACCACACCTCCATCTCACAATTTGCATGTAAACTGAAATAGCTAGCTAAATATATTCATTCATAGCATGAAAACAATAAACATTCAACACATATATGACATGAGATATTTGGTTACCAAGAAACCCTCCAATGAGAAGGTAAAACTGGGATGGGGATGACACCCAAAAATCTTCACTAGTGTAGTTGTAAAGTGTATCCAGTGAAGGTTACAATGTTTGATCATAAACTATGATATACCTTGTGAAAGGTCTACCCTGTTAAAGGCTTACAAGATTGTTAGATCTTACCCTATTAAGTGATTTCAATACCCTGTTAGAAGTGTCCCTAATTACAAGATTTAAACTTACAATGAAGTAAGCACCTTGTTAAAGGATTCACAACAACATGTTAGGACTACTCTATTAAGATATTTAATTGATTCACCTATTAGAATGTCTCAGCAATGATCCTTCGGTTAGCACTCTTCTGCTAGATAACAAATAACGTCTTTGCATATGTATCCTTGACCTTCTCTAATATGATATATCACTTCTATCCTCTAACTTCCTTCCTCTGCTCTCCTCTAACTGATTCTACAATTCATATCTCAATTAGCAACTCCTTAGCCACCATGAATGCTCTATTTTTGCATGCAAACTTCTCTCTTTGAACATACAATGTTTTAGGGTTTTCCTTCCTTAAGAAGACCTAGGTGACTTAGGGTTAGGTATGAATCAACGACTATGATTCACCCATTTTTCTACTTAATCCATCTCTTTAATTGATTATTTGCATGTATTGTATAGTGATCCTCAATATAGATTCATTTTTATCATTTATAATCGCAAAACAATCCTTAAGTCAGTTAAAAAATTGTTTACAAGTTTGTGCCATTACAAACAATTGTGTCCAAAACTATTTTACTTGGCACTTGAAGTCTCTAATTCTTGACATCCATTGTATCTTCAATGTTGTAACTCGACCTTTGAATAACTCAACATCCATTAATCACTTGGCATCAACTGTCTACTCAACACTTGAGTGACTTGACACTTACTAATTACTCATCACATACTGATGCTCAACACATTCAATATATTTTTCTCAACATTCACTATTTGAAAACTTATGCTCAACATACATTACTTGTTCAACATAAACTAAGTTCTTTCTAGTAAATGACTTAAGTGTATTATCAGTCATATGTCAAACACAATCTAAGATTAATAATCTCCGCCTTTGACATGAGTGGTAAAAACACTTGGTCATGCATGAATATCCTTAACTTATGAGCATAATTTAGATAATCTCTATTCAGTACTTGGCTTACATAAAAAATTTCAAAACTTCCAAAATTTGCAAAACTTGTGACTTATCAGTCATACCTTCAAAATTTTATAACTCCCCATGAGCTGATTGTCCTGTGTTGAATTTGAATACTCCTACTAAGTAAATTTGCCTCAACTATTGTGCTATGTTTCTATACCGACTCCCCCTTAGTTTGGCTTGGTCAACATAACATCTCAATTTGTATGGGAGCCTAGTTCACTCAGTCATTATAGATACTAATACTGATACTCGACACCAATTATTTATGTGAACTCTTTGCTTAGTTCTTGCCTCAAATCTTTTCTAATGCATCTTGATTTATGCAAATATGGACTTTTAGCACATATTATGTTAGGAACTAGTGACTAATGTAGCACTCAAACGTATAGTTCCTTACATACGTTCTTTGCTTAGTTAGAAGTAGTGTGATCACCTGATCCATTGGATTGGGTGACATCAACTTCACTGGCTCCACTACTACCTACTTCTTCCTTCTTTCTCTAGGTGTGATTCATCCAGTTCTTTGCAATCTCAACAATCTTTCACCTTCTCTTTGTTTATTGCTAGGTGCTAGTGCTCTAGTTTTTAAATTTTAGCTTACATGTCCAATCTTGTGACAACTATAACAAACCAAAATTCCATTCATCAAAATCTTGGATTTTCCTCTAAAGTATGTCCTTATGTAATTTTCTGTAATATGACCATGTTCGCCACAATAATGACAATTGTACCTTGTGTTATAATCCCAATTGTGGAAGTTACCTTACTTGGATGCATTTGCTTGATTCTTGATTGTAAAACTAGTTTTTTTCCTTAGATCTACATTCTTGAGCTCTATGTCCATACCTCTGACAATTGTAGCAATATCATTCAAATCAAGGTGCAACATGTGTATTATTGGCTTTGGATCTTCACTCATGTCCTTGTTTTCCTTGCTTCTTGCAATTAAAATAGAATCCATTGAATTTTGGTTTAGGATTTCGCTTACTAGTCTTACTTCTGCAGATATTTATTGTATGTCTTGGTTTCCCATAGTGATGACATGTAGGTTTGTTGTGCTTTGTCTTTGCATTCCCTTGTTCTCCACTCTTTGATGATTCTTCTTCTTTAGTAGATGATAGGTGCTCGGTATATCCTAGTCAAGAGGTGTAATTAGGTATTCTTGGTGATCTCATAGCTCCTCAAAGTATCTCACAACTTCATTAGGTTTGTTCATCCTCTCTATGATCTCCTTCTTAGATCTTTTAATTCATTCCTTAGATTTTCAATTTCCATGTCCTTTCTATTCAATTCTTGATTTGTAAGTAACAATAGATTCATCATATCTAGTTGATTGTTTATGAGTTTCTGCACATCAAATGTCCATTCATCAAGCCTAGTAGCCATTTGTCTCTTGTCTTCTTCTGCCATTATTTTTTCTTCCTCATTTTTCCTTTTCAGTTCAAAAAATTTACATAGTTTTATTGATTAGATTTCGTGCTCTCTTTTAAATCTTTTAATCTCTTTAGTTAGTATATTATTTCTCTCCAATAGGCATTTTATTACTGCATCACTTTCATTGGAATTGCCATTGTTAAGTTGTCCTTCGATGTCTTCTTCTTGATATAGAGTGTCATTATGTTGGATAGCCAATTATTTTCTTCTCTTTAAGGATTTCTTCAACTCCTCTCTTGTTGCATCAAGCTCCTCTAGTATGATCTGTATGTCAAGCTTCTCATTCTCAATGATCTTTCCCAGCCTATAAGCCTCCATCTTGAAGATCTTAACTCTCAAGTGGTTAGACTTCTTCTAAGAGAACAAAGCTTTGATACCAATTGTTGGAAGTCTATGGGAAAGTAAGATACTAAGAAGGGGGTTGGGGGGTGAATCACAATCTATAAAAACTTTTACCTTCTTGAAACAAATCAAAAGCATTCACCTTTAACCCAGTTCACATTAGCATCATGAATTATCTAATCATAAACTAAAAATTATTTAACTATTCACCACATCCATAAAAATGAAAGTAAATATAAACACATAACACAAAAGATTTGGTTACCCATAAACCCTCCAAGGTGAAGGTAAAACTGGGGTGGGGATGACACCCACAAATCTTCACTACTAGAGCAATAAAGTATGTGCGTTGAGGCTACAATGTTTGATTACTTATGGTGATCTACCTTATGTGGGATCTGCCCTGCTAAGATCTTACAAGACTTATTCAGTCTACCTTGATTAAAGGATTTAAACTTACAATTAAGTAAGAACTCTGTTAGGAGATTTGTATAGGCTTGTTAGGACCACTATGTTAAGAGATTTACCTTGAGTCACCTACTAGAATGTATTAGTACCTAATCCTTTGATTAACACTGGTGCTTGGTTACAAATCTCCTCTCTTCAATTTTTATATGATTTCTTATATGATAAACTCTATTATGTGCTTCACTACTAGGTTTCTTCTCCTGGTCTTTGCTTCTAACCATCAAACATAGCCTCTTTTGTACATATACTTCTCTCTTCACTCTGTAGCTTTTTCTCTCTTGATTTAGGATTTGGATCCTTCTTAAATAACCATTTGGAGAAGGTTCTAGAACATGATCAATGATTCATATTTATCCCTTTTGCTGCTTAATCCTTCCATTTTTCTGATTGGTTACATTGCCTTCATAGGAATTAATGATCTCTGAAAAAATGCGTAAACAACTCCTTAGTTGTCTCAATAATCATTAAATCATGTATAGAAGCTAGCCAAAATAGTTTACATAAGTGTTTTTGCCACTCCAAACACATATACCAAAACTGGTTTACTCAGTACAAGAATACTCTGATGCTTAATCATGACTAATACTCATTTTTCACTTGGCTTTTGTATGCTTGGTACTAACTGTGTGACTTGGCATTAATGGCCACTTGGTACATACTGGGGTTCTTAGCAACCTAAAACTTTCTTGGCTTAAACTATAATGTGTACGAATCCAAATACATCATTCAACCTCCATTGATTTGCACGGTCGTAGTGATAACTGACCAAATCTTCCTAGGAAATGACCAAGTGTTTGACATTGATAGTCAACACGACTTAGAGATCAACCTGTAAGTCCTTTAAAGAAAGCCACTACATAATAACGACAAGGATTTATAAGGGATGTCATGTAAATAGGTCACACTAAAAATGTGCATGTAAACCTCTAACAAGGTTGTCTCATAACATATCTTACTTCATAAGAGTGAAATTTTTGGGTTGTTGGTACCCAAGTGCTTTTTTCATTCAGAGGGCTTCCATGTTAAATATCAGTGTCAAAATGTGTGAATGCTTATGTATTACAAGTTGATTTTCATCTTATTTACATATTGCTACAATTTGATATAAGATAAGCTAATACTCTGATACTTGATAGAGTAATGAACAATGAGATAATAGTTTGACTTGTGAAAAGATTCTAAGTTTGACATGAGATCTTAAATGTAGTTATCGAGTTATTGTTATGAAAGTTTATGAAGTTTGAATTGGCATTGAATTTTTTTAAAGGCATGTAGGATCTAGATATAATAGATTTAACCCCCCTTTCCCTCTTAGTTATCTAACAACAACTACTATAGTAGTTAAAAAGTGGTATCAGAACTTGGTCATAGGTTTGAATCCTTGGAGGCCACAATGAGTAATGTTGGAAGGGGGATTGTTGTAGTGGGAAAATATCTTGCTAGAGTTGGTATATGATTTAATATCCTTCTTTATCTTTTATAATTCTAGGGGTCCTATTAAGCATTAACAATTCAATCTTTTGGTGCAATGACAACCCTAATAGTCAACAATTTCTTGATTAGTAAAGCATGATACAAATTAGAGAAGAATCAAGAGTGAATGAAAACATCTAAAATTCATTATATTAGGTTCATATGAAGAAATAGAAAGACTCGATATAATATCCTCTCTAAAACCCAATTGTTTTTCAATTTATATCTTCAATTTGTTAACTATTCTTCTTGAATCATTTAACTAATAATCAAGAGGATAGAGTGTTGCATACTACAGATTAAAAATGGGGAAATAAAAATATCATTTCAGCAAAAATACAAGATGTTTAGCCTGAAAATATTTGGGATGGGAAAAACAAATCTTTCCATTAACAAAAATAAACTAGCTAAAGAAAACACCATGATGTCGAATTACATTCCAACAAAACACACATTGATGTTTGAAAAATTTAAATATTATATCTATTTTCAAATCATTTGAGAGAAAATATTTTTTCCCCAATACTTGGGATAAGTTAGGCCATATGAGTACATGACTACTTCTTCATCGTTATATGTTCCTGAATTAAAATAAACAATAGTTTGAATCTTGAAGATTTCACTTTGATAAAAAGTTTAGCATTAGATCAATCATGACATGTTGAATACATACATAATAAACTAAAATGACATGGGTGAAATAGGTTTCTTGCTGAATAGAAAATGGAATAAATCACTAGCAAACATTCAATTTCAAATATGTTATTATAATTATGTAGCTTAAAGTTGTGGGTTGAAAATAAATATTTGTACCTTATCTATCTCTATTATTTTTTCCTTGATCCCAACAATATTTTTCCTAGAGATGTGTTTCTTATCGACTAATCCAACTATACCTAGACAACGAACACTATTTTAAAATTACAATAATGAATCCCAAGCTATATTTGACAAGAAGTCCACTCCATTGCTCTCCAATAATTAATTAATGTGATGGTGTATTTGTGTATATTTTAGATTGTGAATAAACTAAATGATAGTGAATGTACTTAATTCCACAATTGTTCATCTTTGAATTTTCATTAAAGAAAAAGCTTATAAGTGGAAATCCCACTTTCTTGCATTGTGTGTGCGATTGGAGATGATAGTCAACCTTTTGTCATTCTAACATGATAGTTTTTTCACTAAGAGAAACAAAATACTCACCTCAAAAATAAAACATAGTGACAAGGCAATCTCTCATGGGGACATCTTCTTCATTGTCTATAATATGGAGGTTCCATTTGTCTCTTTCACCATATCCTAAAATTTGGTTTGTTGTTATTTTTAAAAGTCACCTATGCTTCAGGTCCTTCAATTTGTAGATTATATCCAATTCTACAAGCATCGTGGGGTCATCCTATTCCCTCGCCTGATCCAATAAATTTATACTTGTTTTAAAGTTATCCAAAGAACAATCAACATATCACTTTTCTTTACCTTTTGTCTTGCTTCTCTAGAGGTAATTTTTACTTCATCAAATTTCATTTCCTTGATATTCTAATTTATAATCTCCTCTTACTTTGACTCATTAGCACCAATTAGATTCATTTTCCTCCTTTTCTCAATTTCCTTCATCTTCATTTTTAACCAAAAATCTTTGAACTCTTGAGTGTTAATGAAGTTACCAGTCTCTATAAATCTTAAACATGTGGCTTGCCTTTCATTAGTGTTGTCTATAGATTGAGTGTAATTAGATAGATGGTATTCATAGCCATTGTTATCATCTTGATGCACTAGTTGAAACAACTTGAGCTTATTCACTCCTTCATCATCGTTCAATGCCTTCAATGCACCAACCACCTCATCAATTTCCTCTTCTCCCTCTATATAATCATAAGGTAGTGAGGACAGTGGGTAATTTCTTTTTTAGGGAAAGGTTCAATGTAAACTTTGACCCTTGTACATCATGAATAATGACTTTGTAGGAATTTATGTTTGTGACTCAACTTCCTTTGACACATTCTCAATTAACTTTCCAAAAAAAAATCAAAACTATTTGCCCTTTCTTCTTCATATCCTCCTCCGTCTTCATCAATGTATTCCATCTCTTTCATCTTAGAATATTCTCCTCAATTGTCTCCTGTCTAATTAAAAATTGTTGTGATTTTTTTATTATTATAGAATGAATATGATCCTCCCAATGGCATATCATTTCTATTCCAAACTCCAAATAATAATTATTCTTTTAGTAACCCTATAGTTTTTAAATTATTTTAAAATGAAAAAGTATTTGGCTGACACTAATATGTTAACCCATTTTATTTTCTCTAAGAGCAAGGTCTCATGCAGCTGCTAGGCTTTAGTCATTGCTTAGTACTTTTAGGAGTATTTTGGGCAGTTTATGGTCCCATGTAGTTGTTAATCATTTTAATATTAAATTTTTAAATAAAAATTGGATAGAAATTTTAGTGATTAAAAAACTTAAATAAAAAATAGAAACAAAAAAGGGAAGGAAGTAAATTTATGATGACAAATGGAACCTTTTCAATAATGTTTATTTTGAGCCCCTTTTTCTTCATAACTTATTTTCATTCCTTAAATAATAGCTACTCTATAAAAATAAGAAAAGATTCAATATTATCATCTTTCCACAATCTTAATTCTTCATAGGAACACTCTAGTACTTAAGTATAAATCTGAATTAAGCAATACATGCAACTACATAAGAACATGGTGTAAGAGTATATGATTGATATAGACGTTTCGTAAAGAAGACATGTTTCTCTTTCATATGACGCATATTCCTCGATTATATTATTTTTCAGTTTGATTACTGAGGAATACACCACCTCAACATAACATAACATCGGGAAAATCTGTCGCCCTTACACTTTGAAGGGCTATTCATGTTGGATGCAAGTTCAAAATATAAGAAAACAAGGAAGACGGAAAACATTCAGATCAATCAAAAGATGTCGAAGGGCATCTCCCAATTATTTCTTGGCGTTAGTGGCTAGTTATATAATCTACGTGCTCATAAACCAAAAACCAAACAATACCGTGCTTACATCGTATCCAATTGTGGGCTCATTATTTGCTTTCTGGAGGAACAAAAGTCGGATCCTAGAATGGCTAGTGGAAATTCTCAGACACGCTCCTTCCAACACCATCACTTTTCAGTGCCTCGGAGCACATCCACCTAATGTGGAGCACCTGCTGAAGACTCATTTCGACAATTATCCAAAGGGCAACTATTTTCGCCTCCGCTTGCACGATTTGCTCGGAACTGAAATTTTCAACGCCGACGACGAGGCCTGGAAATTGCAGAGACGAGTTGCTAGTTATGAGTTCAGCACCAACTCTTTGCGTGACTTTATAACAGAGAGCATGCAGGGTGAGATTATGGATCGCCTCGTCCCACTCCTCAGACACGTGGCTGGGAAGAGCGATCGGGTGGATTTGTAGGACATCTTCCAATGATTCGCCTTCGACAACATTTGCAAGGTGGTCCTCGACGTGGACCCCGCTTGCCTCCACATTTCTCTCCCCTTTTTAGAATTTGCAGACGCATTTGAAGTCTCCACCAATTTAAGCCTCCAAAGATTCACCTCTCCCTTGCCCTTCCTCTAGATGATCAAGCGCTTCTTCAACATCGGCTCCGAGAAACACTTGCGCCATGCGATCCACACCATTCACAACTTTGCTTAAGACGTTATCGACGCTAGGAAGAAGGAAATGTTTCACTCTCATGGCAGGCCACAGTGTGAAGATCTCTTGTCTAGATTTCTTTCCCCTCACGAGAGTGGTGTTGCGACAGGGAAGGGCTCGATTGATTATTCTGTGAGAGATATTGTGATAAGCTTCATCTTGGCGAGCAGGGACTTGACTTCTACCACGCTTACATGGTTCTTCTGGCTGTTGGCGGTAGTTAGTAATTTCTGTCATTAAAATCAGACAACCAACCCAACTTAGCCATCCACAATCAACACTCTAGCCCACAACTCAGTTGTCTATCCATCATCCATAACAAATTACATAGTAGACACTATGTCGTTCCAGCCGCCCATGTTTTTAATATATATAATATTATATTTAATATAGTGTAACATGTGTAAAATGTATTGTGTGTAGAGAGTTCTCATACCCTCTATAAATAGAGGCCTTATGTAATGCATTTGTGCAAGCCAGTAAGGCAATAAAATTAGTTATTATTTCTGTGTATTTGTCTCTCTTTGCCTTCAAATTGGTATCAGAGCATGAAGAGCTGGGCTTAGGAAGAAAATAATTATGTGTTGATATGTATAACTACTGTAGCAGTGAATGAAGCTTCTAATATTTTCTTGATTGCAGATAATTATCAGCTTATAAAGTTGGAGACTAGTGGCTGCCAAAGATTGAGAGAAGAAAAGATCCCAGTTTAATGTTTGAAGAAGGTATGAGCTGATTTCTTGGAGTGAAGTCTAATGTTTAAAAAAATTTGTTAAAAGGGGAAAATAAGCATTATAATGTTCTTTATTTAAGCTATATGTCATTGGCTTAGACTTGTTTGGTGGATTTTCTTTGTAAAGCAAAGTTTAAAATTGTAAGGTGCAGTTGTAACTGTGTATTAATATGGCTTCAGGAAGTAGTATAGCTCAACCACAAATTCCAATATTTTCTGGTAAAAATTATGAATTTTGGGCTATAAAAATGAAGACACTATTTTGTTCTCAAGGCATATGGGATCTTATTGAAAAGGGTTTTATTGAACCACAAGATGAGTCTACATTAACACAAGATGAAAAGGACAAATTACAAGATAACAGGAAAAAGGATGCTAAAGCGTTGTTTCTAATTCAAAAATCTTTAGATGAATCAATTTTTCCTATGGTTTGTGCTACTAAAAAGTCTAAAATTGCATGGGATATTTTAGAAACAGCATATCAAGGGACATCAAAAGTTAAGATTGCTAAATTGTAAACTTGAAGGCGTGATTTTGAAAATTTGTGTATAAAGGATTCAGACTCAGTTGATCAATTTCTAAATCAAGTAATGAATGTGGTTAATCAAATTAGATCATATGGTGATGACTTGACAGATCAAAAAGTTGTTGAAAAGATACTTCGTTGTTTACCTAGAAAATTTGATGCTATTGTTGTTGCCATTGAAGAATCTAAAGATTTGACAATACTATCTATTGATGAATTGATGGGCTCACTTTTATCTCATGAATCAAGAATGAACAGAAATAACAATTCTTCTTTGGAGAATGCATTTAGATCGTAGGTATCTTTTGGCAGAGGAAGAGGAAGTTCAAACTACAGAGGAAGAGGAAGAGGTAGAAGCATAGATGGACGTGGAAGTCCAAATCAAGAAGAGAGAACAAATCAATCCATTCAGAGTTCTAATAGAGGACATGGCAAAAGTTCATTCCAACACCCATCATCAAGGTTTGATAAATCTCGAATTCAGTGTCATTATTGTAAGAGATTTGGTCATATTGCAAGTGAATGTAGAAAGAAACAAGAGGATATTGAAAAGAATGGTGCTAATTACTCAGATGTATTTGATAACAATTCAGGAAGTTTATTTATAACTTGTAATGTTTCTCAAGAAAGCTCTAGTGATATATGGTTCCTAGATAGTGGATGTAGTAACCATATGACTGGAAATAAAGATTTTTTTGCTAGCTTGGATGATTCTGTAAAATTTGAAGTAAAGCTAGGAAATGATAGTAAAGTCTCTGTAATGGGAAAAGGTGTTATAAATGTCTTGAAAAAAAATGGAGGAAAAATATATATTCCTGATGTGTATTCTGTGCCTGGATTAAAACACAATCTCATGAGTTTTGGTCAACTAGTACAAAAGGGTTACAAAGTTTCTTTTGATAATGATGTTTGCACAATCTTGGATAGAAATCTTAGTGGTAGGTTAATTGCAAGGGTCAACATAACACAAAATCGAATGTTCCCCCTTCAAATTCATTGCATTCAAGGAGGAAAAGAAGTTAGTTTCAAGACAATATACTCAGATCAGTCGTGGCTATGGCATTTGAGGTATGGTCATCTTCATTTTGATGCTTTAAGATTATTACAAAAGAAGAATATGGTGAAAGGATTGCCTCAAATATTGAAACCACCAAGTTCATGTGAAAGTTGTATTTTGTGAAAACAACATAGAGAAAGCTTCCCAGTACGAGGTTCATATAGAGCAAGAGCACCATTAGAATTAGTTCACACTGATATATGTGGACCTATGCAAACTCCATCTTTAGGAGGAAGTATATATTTCCTAACATTTATTGATGATTTTAGTAGGAAGATTTGGATATACTTTCTCAAACAAAAAAGTGAAGCTTTTGAAAAGTTCAAGGATTTCGAAAATTTGGTTGAAAAACAAGTGGTCACTACATCAAGGTATTGTGATCTGATAGAGGTGGTGAATTCAATTCTAATGATTTTCTAGAATTTTGCAGATTTCATGGAATTAAGAAGTAGTTTACCACAAGGTACACACCACAACAAAATGGTGTAGCAACAAGGAAGAATAGAACCATAATGGAAATGGCAAGGAGTATGTTGAAGGCCAAAAATCTATCCAATGAGTTTTGGGCAGAAGTAGTAGCATGTGTTGTATACATTTTGAACAGGAGTCCTACAAAGAGTGTTAAGAACACAATTCCACAAAAAGCATGGAATGTTAAGAAACATACAGTATCCCATGTTAGAGTTTTTGGCTGTGTTGCTTATTCATTAGTTCCATCTAAATTGAGAAAGAAATTGGAAGATAAAAGTGAAAAATGCATCTTTATTGGCTATAGTGAACAATCAAAGGCTTATAGATTGTATAATCCCATTTCAAAGAAATTGATCATTAGCAGGGATGTTAAATTTGAAGAAGAAGATTCATGGCATGAAAATGATAACAAACAAGTCACAAGAGGAGCACCAATATTACAAGGTGATGATGAATTAAAGAAACATGAGACTCAATCAACACCCAACACTCCACCAAGGAACTTTGTGCAAGGTGCCTCACCTCCAAGTTCAAATGTAAGTGATAAATCTGATTCAACATTCTCAACAACAGGTTACAAAGGTAAGCAGACAAGAAGCTTAAAAGAAATATATGATCAAGAAGAAGAGTATATAGATATTTACTCAAATTTTGCTTTATTTTCTTGTGATCCATTGTATTTTGATGAAGCAATTAAAGAAGATAAATGGATCAAGGCAATGGATGAAGAAATTGACTCTATTGAAAGAAATAACACATGGGAATTAATGGATTTACCTAAAGGAAAAGAATGTATAGGAGTCAAATGGGTTTACAAAACTAAATTTGATGAAAAAGGTGAAATTGTTAAGCACAAGGCAAGACTAGTTGCTAAAGGTTTTTCACAACAATATGGAGTTGATTATAATGAAACATTTGCTCCAGTTGCTAGACTTGACACAATTTGAACTATTTTAGCAATAGCAGCATAAAATAATTGGAAAGTGTATCAAATGGATGTAAAATCAGCTTTTTTGAATGGTTTTCTTGATGAAGAGGTATATATTAAACAACCACCTGGTTATGAGGTTAGTGGGCATGAACACAAGGTATATAAACTAAACAAGGCACTTTATGGTTTGAAACAAGCTCCTAGGGCTTGGTATAAGAGGATTGATTCATACATGATAAGTAATCATTTCAATAGAAGTAACAATGAGCCCACGTTATATGTTAAGACTAATAAGGAAGGTCAGATTTCGATTGTATGCTTGTATGTTGATGACTTAATATTCACTGGAAATCTATCAGTAGACATGTTCAAGTCAGAAATGATGAAAGAATTTGAAATGACAGATTTGGGGTTGATGAGATATTTCTTAGGTATTGAAGTTATTCAATGTGACAAAGGTGTCTTCATTTTTCAATCCAAGTATATAAAGGATGTTTTAAAGAGATTTAAAATGATGAATTGCAATCCAGTGTCAACTCCAGTTTCAACAGGAACAAAACTTAGCAAGGAAGAAAAGGGCTCAAATGTTGATGCAACTATGTTTAAAAGACTTGTTGAAAGTTTAATGTATATGACAGCTACAAGGCTAGACATCATGTATAGTGTCAGTTTAATCTCAAGGTTCATGGAATCACCACGAAATTCTCATTGGCAGGTTGGAAAAAGGATATTGAGATATATTGCAGGAACAATGGGATATGGAATCCTATATTCCAAACCTAACAATTTTGGTTTGATTGGTTATACTGACAGTGATTTTGCAGGTAGCATCGATGACAGGAAGAGCACTTCTAGATATATCTTTCACCTTGGATTAGGAGCTATATCATGGGCATCAAAGAAGCAACCTATAGTGACGATCTCATCAGCTGAAGCAGAATATGTAGCTGCCACTTCCACAACATGTCAAGCAGTATGGATGCGTCAAATTTTGCTTGATCTTCACCATCATTAGGAGGAACCAACGCTAATTCTTTGTGATAACAAATCAGCAATAGCATTATCTAAAAATCATGTATTTCATAAGAGGAGCAAACATATTGATACAAGTTACCACTTCATCAGAGAATTGGTCAATAATGGAGAAATCCACCTTGAGTTCTGCAAATCTAAAGATCAATTGGTAGATATTTTCACTAAGGCATTACCAAAGAATAAATTTAAATATCTGCGAGAGAAATTGGGTATTACTGATGCAAAATTTGTTAATGAAAAAAATTAAGGGGGAGTGTTGGCGGTAGTTAGTAATTTCTGTCATTAAAAGCAGACAACCAACCCAACTCAGCCGTCCACAGTCAACACTCCAGCCCACAACTTAGCCGTCTATCCACTGTCCATAATAAATTACATAGCAGACACTCTATCGTTCCTGCCACCCATGTTTTTAATATATGTATTATTATATTTAATATAGTGTAACATGTATAAAATGTGTTGTGTGTAGAGAGTTCTCATACCCTCTATAAATAGAGGCCTTACGTAATGCATTTGTGCAAGGCAGTAAGGCAATAAAATCAGTTATTATCTCTGTGTATTTGTCTCTCTTTTCCTTCACTGGCTTCTCTCCTCTCACCCACAAGTCAAGCAGAATATCTATGAGGAAATTGCGGGCCTTGTCACGATTAGAGAAGGAAAAGAGAGCACTGGTTGCTGCAGTTTCTCATACGAGGAGTTGAAGAAGATGAAGTATTTGCAGGCCACTCTGTGCGAGTCAATGAGGTTGTACCCTCCCATGCCGTCAGACACAAAATAGGCATTGTGAGATGATGTGCTGTTGGACGAGACGGTGGTGAGGAAGGGGATGCGAGTGATATACCACCCGTACGCCATGGGGAGGATGGACAGCATCTGGGGCTCCGAGTGTTTGGAATTCAAGCCGGAGAGATGGCTGAGCAAGACGGAGAATGGTTCGCAAGAATTAGTGGCACATGACGCATTCAAATATCCAGTGTTCTAGGCAGGGCCGAGAATTTGCATGGGGAAACAGACGACATTTATTCAGATGAAGAGTATCGCTGTGAGTGTTATCGAAGAGTTCAAGCTAGAGGTTGATCATGACAACTGGAATCCCAAGTATATTGCGATGATCACGGCTAAAATGGAGAATGGGCTTCCCGTACGTGTGGTAAAAAGGTGAAAAAAACTCCCCTGACTTCTGGATGGGTTTTTGTTTGTTGTCGGAAGGTCGACTCTAGGGTAAAAGCAAGCGTGAAAATATGATTATCGTACATAAGATTTTCATTGGGTTTTAAATCTCTTTGCAAAACTCGTGTATGTATCCAGTTGGGAAATTTCCATCTACAAGCTTAGTATAAAAGTTTCAACATGTAGGAGAAAAATGTTTAGTAGTATTAGTGCTAACTTCACCTATCTCTAGGAATTTTTAATTTGAAGTTGGATTTTGTCAGTTTTTTTATTGTATTTTTTAGATGAGGGAAGTGTTTAAAGCTAAGGTTTCAATTTTTGGGTATGGGAGCTTATGTAATGATCATGGAGCTCAAAGTGGTTTGAAAGAGCCATTTCAAAATGCTCACCCAATACACGTTATGTTCATGCACTAATAGTCGCTCTACTTGCATTTAAATGTCTTTTACAAAATATCCCAATAGTGATTACACAAATGTGCTGCTTACCAACCAGAAAAGTTAAGAAATAAATTACAATTAGTACACATGAGATCCACTATTGCTACATGTGTTTTCATTTTTCGGACTAAAAAAAGTAGTATTTGGGAGGTATCTATGACAAAAATCATAACGATTAGCAAACCCCCTGTCGGTAATTAGGTCTTTGCTCCTATATAAGTAGGCTATTTCTATTTGATAACAAGATTTTTTCTGTTGGAAGGCAACCCCTAAATAATAGTAGGCAGATTTTATTGTTGTTCAACATTTTATTGACAAATAATTTAGATATTTAAAGTTAATCATTCATATATTTATGTGATTATTCTATTTAAATAACTAGAAATAATTTTAATCATTTACATATAGATTCTTGGTTGTTATAAGAATAGGAATAACATACAATATGAAATAGCTTTTACAAAAAATAAAATATTAAATTATTTGTTTTATCTTCAGAAAAAATTCATAATGAATATATTTTTTAAAATTGGAGTTTCCAACTAATCAATTAATCTAATTGTTTTCATAAAACAAACTACAACCACATGTTGGGGTTACCATAATTTAATATTACATTGTCAATATAGTTAATCATTTTGACTATTTATTTTCTATATAAGTGCACTCTAGTTTAAATTGTTCACTACACACCAATGAAAATATCATATTTTTTTTCCTCAACAAAAGATGTACAAAAATATGGTCAATAAATAATTGTCTTGTGTAATAATTGCTAATGATGACAAACTCTCAAAAATAGCAACATGCTTCTTAATCTTCCAGTTGTAGAGGAAGAGAAGGAAATGTTTAACAATCTGGATTCTTCCTTTGCCAACAACACTCTAATCACTAAAGAGATTTTTAAAGAAAAAGAAAAATGTGCTTTGTAGATAGTAACAATATGTGGATGAAGTTTAAAACCACAACAATTTTGTTTTATTGAAATGTAGAGTTTGAAGAAATCAAGATTTTTTCAAGTGAATGTGCATATAATGATAGACAAAAAATATTTTTATGTGGACAAAATAAGAACTTTTACTTGAATTAAGCATTTAGTTGAAAATGCTGAAATTCTTTGGTACATAATTATTTTCTAATTCTCACTCTTGAGATCACACTTGAAATTTGTAATAAGATTTCTTAAGTCAAAATTTTTTATTTTCTTGACCAATAACATGTAGATGCTCTTCATGTAACACCCATACATGCTTTTCACCCTCATCTACCTCTTTTATACACTTTTTGTACATTTTTTTTCCATTAAAGTTGCATCAGTTTTTAAGATAGCCACATGAAGAATGCCATGATTTTATGATTTTTCAAAGTGTAACTACACAGCGTTGCATGTTGAATCAACAATAATTTCTCCTCTCTATGTTGAGACTTATCTCCCATCATCCATGCATAAAATCTAATCTATGCTTATCTTTATTTGCATGGGTAAATTTTATATTCATATTTATCTTCTCTACACAAAATCTATCTATTACTTGTTGTGTACTAAGTCTCCATAGCTAGGTCTATGCCAATTTTTTTTGGAATTATTGGATATAAAATGTATTTTTGTGTGTAACTCTGATATATAGTCTTAGAAAGGAGGTTTTTCATTTCATGTAAAAATTTTAGAGTTACATATTTGTGTTTATTGATAAATCAATAGAATTAGTTCATATGTTGTAGCAAACAATAATTTATGTCTTCTTAAATTACATGCTCTATTTGTTAAGAAAACTACATGTGAAAATGCCTTCCTAATGCCAATTTAAGGGAGATATAAGAAAGATTTCATATTTACTATATAAAATTGAGATAAGAAGGAAAAAAACATAGAAAATACGATGCACACAAAATAAATGGATGAGACCAGATATAATGCGAAAACCCTTTCGAGAAAAATCCACCACCCAATAATCAAAGCAACTTCTTTGTGTTATAGTAAACAATATTACATATAATGAACTATGGATTCTTGCATAGACTTAGATTATGTTTAATCAACTTGACTTTCACCATGCATATCCCAACAAAATATGCAACAATTCATACACACGACAAATGCTATGCAATCTAGTGTATTAACTATCACAAAACAAAATAGTTACTAGCAGCCTTTGAACTCCTCCATTTGATAGTCCCAATGGTCACTCATCCATTTGACGATCACTCCCTTCAGCCTTATAAACTCCCTTCGACATTAGGTCACTCACTTTGGCATCAAGTCACTCCCTTTGGCTTCAGGTCACTCCCTTTGGTTTAAGGAACTCCCTTCGGCATTGGGTCACTCTCTTTGGTCTCGGACACTCCCTTCAACATCAAGTCACTTCCTTCGTCTTCAGATACTTCCTTCGACATTAAGTCACTCCCTTTGGTTGTGAGCACTCCCTTTGGTCGTGCGCACTCCCTTCAATCATGGAAACTCTTTTTGGTAGGGGGTCACTTCCTTTTGCATCAGATCGCTCCCTTTGGTATCGAATCACTCTCTTTAGCTTTAGTCACTCCCTTCACCATTAGACACCCTCTTTAGATGACCTAAAAAACCATTGTACATAAGAGTCACCCCTAGGGTGAGCAATATACATACGAGTCATTTCCAATAATCTACCACTTGAGGAGATACATGTTGATATCCATTGAGTTACTCAACAAGGCAATGTGCCCCATTTAAACTTAAATTTTCTCACTTTATTACCTCCAAGGTATACAACATAAATTCAAAATCATCAACATATACAACCTGTAACATATAGTCTCAAGCCTCAAAGCCAATCTACCACTTATGCATTAAAAAGCTCCCACTGCACAGGTAGTGTCAATATGATATGAATCCATTTGCCAAAATCACCATGGTCTCTAAGTATTCATGAGCACCTATAATTGATCAATCAATGCCAACTCTAAATGCAACATTTCAATATCAAGAAATATCAAATAATAGGAAAGTTAGTCAATGTATTTAATTATAAATGTTTAGTGTTTGATTCTTTTCAATTTAAGGGATTTGGGGTGAATGCATAAGTATTCCTCCTATGGTAGGAAGTAACAAGTGCCACATAATGGCTAAGTACTTGGCTTAATTAATTATAATTATAATTTTATATGTAAATTGAATTGTAATTTTATTAAATCTTATAATTTTTTTAATAAAATATAACAACAATCTTAATTTTATTTTAATGTACATAGTTATAAATATAATACATTTTAAATTGTAATATATATTTAAGCCGATAGGCTTATATGTGGGAGCTTTGCTCCCGGATTTTACAATTTTCCACCGAAAAATTGTCAGCCTTTATCGGATTTCATATTTTTCTGACAATGGATCTTTCCTTTAGCAATTTCTATTTTCGACTCCTAAAAAGTATCACTTTTATTTCTAATTTAGTCTCTAATTTCTAATTTCTATTCAACTCTTCATTTAATATATTTTGTTTAACATTTGTTTATAAAAACAAACTTTTCAATCAAAGTAGAATAGTTAAATTTTGTGTGTGAAGGTTTTTCTATGGTGTGAGGAGGGTTTCACCTATTTTCAACTATTTGGATTTATAGGTGCAATAATGTTCAAAAATCCTTATAGCCTCATTTATTAGTTTAATAGTGCTGATTTTTCTTGGTTTTTTAATAGATTTTTGAGTTTTATACTGTGATAAATTATGTGAATCAATTAATTATTTTCTTTACACCATATTTTTAAAATATGTAGTACAGAAAAATTAGTCAATCATTGAATCATTGGTGCTGGAAAGAAGGTAAAAGAATGTCCGAGGACTATATCTTATTTTTGTGATAGATTATTCATTTTCAATTAGGAAAGAATCTTTTTTATGTTAATTGTTTAAATCAAGAGAGGTATATTTCCACACTCTATTCTATTTGGATGCCATTATTTGATTCAAGTCTATTGAGAATCTACTTTTATTGGTTATTTGTGATTATATATATAACAAAAATTAAAATTGGGGTGTGTTACTTATATATGCAAGCAATAAGATTTAACAATAAGAGCTTTACTGAAATACATATTACATAGATTTGATATTGAAGACCTTGAATAGGAAAAATCATTTAAACATCTTCACAAGAGAGAAGTTCAAAAATAAAATGATAAATATAAAAAATAAGAAAAATATACATTTTTTTAAATAAAGAATGACTTGGATTAAAATAGGAAAAAATATAGAAAGTATTTATGTATCTAAATTTTACTTTACTATTTCTTGAAATTAAAATTTAATTTAATTTTTGAATATACATTGATTTGCATGAGGTTTATATTAACATTTTAGAAATAATTTAATTTAGATTAACTTTCTAATATGAAGTGATTTAAAGTTAAAAAGATGAATAAAATAGAAAGATTGCTATATTGTTCATATATCTAGATATTAATTTCTATTCTATTTTAAAATTATAATTAAAATATATTTATAAATATAATATAATTTATTTCTATTTGATAACTATTATAATTAAATTGATAATTTAACATTACATAATAAATATTTTCCAAATTTAAAAAGCTTGATTTTAATTTAATGAGGACTAAATTTTATAAATTTAAAAAGTTTGATTTTAATTTAATGAGGATTCACCTTAGTTCAATTAGAAATAGATAAAATGAACAATTATGAAAATTTATAATTAAACAAATAAAAATTTATACAAATTATATTTTGAAATATTTTTAATTATGCTTTAGTAAAAATAAATATATAGAAATGTTTAGTTGCATAAAAAAAATATAGGCTTGCATATGTCTAGATATTATTAATAAAAAAAATTAGTTAAAAATATTAGGTTAAAAGTGTAGATTCATTTTTAAAAATTTGCAAGTTTTTCATTTGATTTTTATATGAATATTAAAAAATTGTCCTCTCTAATTCACTTTTTTTTTGGTTTCTTAAATCTTTATTAAACCAAAATCTTAACTTAGATTATTTCTATTAATATTTTTAAAAAAATATTAAGCTACATTACTTCTATATGGTGGTTAGATATTTTAAATATCTTGTATAATAGATTCTTTCTATTTTCTTGAAGTTTCTTAAATTAATTCAAATAATATTTAAATATTTTTAAAAAATAAAAGCTTTTGTGAGTTTGTTAAGTTAAAATCTATTTGCAAACTATGAAATTAAATTTATAAAATAAATTTCCAAATTTTGTACAAAGATTATGTTTCTTGCAACATGGTTTCCCTCATGGACTTAATTGACTTTTTAGTTTGCATTTTCATAACTGATTTCAATATAACTTTTTGAAATTTGTGTATGGATGTTAGGAAAATAATCATAAATAGATGATGTTAATTGAAATGAGGCTTACATAGTATTTTTATTGTCATGAAAAAATCTATATGCAGAGATTTATATTACATTTAACAAAGCTAGATTGTTACTATGCAAAACAAATATAGTCAAGGTAAATTATGAAATGGTTAGATATAAAAAAATAAAAAATTGTACTTTGATTTAATGATACAAGGTATTTATAACATTTATTTCATTGTATTTAGATGGAATTATTGATAAAAAAATTTAATTACTTTTTTTTTTTTTAATTTAGTACATTTTAGATTTTATCTAATTAGTTGTAAAAATGAAATATTTTCTATCGGCACATTGTTGCATGCACAAAAGCATGCGACTGCTAGTATAATTGTGATAATAACTTAAAAATTTAATGTAAATAGTCTAAATAAAAGAAGTAATTGTACAAAGATTTTTTATTTAACTTATATATCATAAAACATATAATTTTATTTACATATAGTAAACAAAAGTGGTGAAAATTTATGGTAAATAATATACTATTATCATGTTCTTTAAAGGTGTTGAATCCTGAAAATCTGTGTATAAGACTTTAATTATTTAGCAAATAAGATCACTCTAAATTAATTTTTTATTTATAAAAAAAATATTACATCTAGTCTATGAAAAATACTAATTGCATAATGCTATTAATTTTATTTTTTGATTGATAAATCATTAATCACTACTTAAGAAATAGTAAAAGAAACATTTTAAAAATAATAATTTACTATACAAATATATTTTTTATTTGGAATAAAAATTATATTAAGAAAAGAGAACAAGATTTACATATCATTACTAGTTTAATAATATTATAGTATTAGAATGAAACTTAGAATATTTTGTTTTTAAAAAGTAAGCTAAATGAAAAAATGGTTTAGCAAATAGATGATTTACAATAAGTTATTAAAAAAATATTTTAAATAGATGAATAATTTTTGTAGTCACATTTAATTTTATCTATTGGATATTAATTTTGAATGATTTAACAAATGAATTGAATGATAACTTCAACACAAATTTTTTTAAAAAAATATTTAATATGATTTATAATGTAAGACCTATTTGGTACAACCTTTAATAATAATAATAAATATACAAAATATTAATATAATAAAATTGATATTGCTTTTGAAATTTGAAAAATAAATTTAACAAATTTTGAAATGGAAATTTGATAATAAAAGTTGATTGTCATTATACTTAACCTTAACTTGTGTCTCATAATTAAGAAAATAATTATTATGGTAATTTTCATAGAAATAGAAACTTCTATGTTGAAAACTATCAACAAGTAAACTTCCAAAATGAAAAATTTTATAAGAAAAAACAAACTTTTTTGTAGAATAATTTTGTCATCCCTTAAAAAGTAGCCTTGTAAAACATTAATGTTAATCGATGATATTGAAGATACATATTTTTTTTTAAATATAAAAAGTCAATGTGCCCTTGGTCTACAGGTGAAGTTGAATGGCTCAAAAAGAGCCCGCCAAGGATCAAGTCTTGTTGAGTGCAAGACCCGAAGACATCGTAAGGGATGAGGTTGAGATCATGCCCTAAACGAATTTGGTAGCATGGATGCTCTTGGGCTCTTAGCCGAATAGGTTTTAGGCATACAAAATTCAAAACTATAAATTTCAACTTTGGTAGAAGGACGTTTATTTTGGAAATAATAATAGTAAATTGTTATGATTGGTGGAGAATCATTAATTAATAGACTAATAAGGAGGGAATGTTGACATCTTGTACATTACATAAATAATTAGTTACTTGATATGATAGTTTTGGTGTTAGTTATGCATAATTAAAACTATATTGATTTTTGTGGTGCCTATTTAAAGAAACATCATTTTGTTTTTGGAGGCATCCACAAACAAGTTTTAGATATCCGATATGAGCCCACGCGTGCCTAAACCTCTTTAGCTAAGAACCAAGGACATACATACAAACAAATCACCTTTGATATTGAAAAAAAGAAAATAAATATCTATGAAATAAAAGAATAATTTTGTTTTGATCCTACCTTCAATATGTACATACATACAAACAAAACAGAATACATACCTTTGATATTGAAAAGAAATTATTAATTTTTTATAAGAAAAAAAAATCTATGAAATAAAAATAATAATTTTGTTCTCATCCTACCTTCAACATGTACATACATACAAACAAATACGAATACATATCTTTCATATTGAAAAGAAATTATTAATTTTTTATAAGAAAACAAATATATATGAAATTAAAAAAAAAAAATTATAAGATAAAAAAAAAATATTATCACAATTTAATATTCCACATGTAGTTACCTTTTCTATATAGAATTCTCTTTAAACGGTACCTATCATCTATTAGAAAGAGAATAGATTTTAACACGACAAGTTTATCCCTCTAAATTATGCCAATGTCTATGCTGGCATCAAAAGGACAATTTAATGTTTTTAATGATTAAATTAAAAATCATTTTAAATTTGTATCATAAATTTAAATTTAATTAAAATTTTCCATATTGATGCTAGCATAGACATCGCCCTAATGTAGTCGGTTCTAGGATAAACTATTGGTATTGATACTTTTGGGATGGTTATGCCTATATTGAATCATGTTTATTTTAAAGCATGAGTTATTGCAAGAAAAGTGCACTTCCAATATGACTATTCATTTAGAGAAATTTTGTAATGTATTGGTTCCATAAGCAATTTCAAGGAAAGTCTCAACATAGGTAGAAAGAAATTGATCAATTAGCTTTCAATTTGACCTTGTTAAAGGTCGTAACTATGTCAAAATTATTAGTAATGAATATGCAAACATCCTTAAGTTAAAGTTAATTTTCAATGCTTTTTTCATGAAATTATCAATTTAATCTTTCCATTAGAAAGCTCACATTTTAATCTACTTAAATATCTTATCAGAAAGTTTATATCATGATGCAATAAAATGAGTAGAGTGAACTAAATAGAAACCACAGCTGAAGGATTTAAAATAACAATAATAATAAAAAGGGGTCTGGAAGTGAACATTTTGTTCTTTGGGTTTTGTATGAGGAGTGAGAAAATAACCACTCTAATACAGTCCAATAAAATGCTAGGAAGAAAATTCCAATGAATATTTTAAATAAAGTCTATTAAATAATATCTCTACCTAGTGAATAAAATTCAACCTGAGTACCTAACCTAGAGGAGCATGACTTGTACAAAGAGGTACTTATATGATTCCCGCGATCATAGCTTAGGTGATAGGTCCACTTCATTGTACAAAAGACATATACATATAAAGCATAAAATTTTGTATCAATCGGTGGTTTGAAAATACTTTTAAATAAAAAATGCCAGCATAGACAACCTTTAAATAAAAAATGAAATAATATAGAAAATATTAATATAATAAAATTGATATTAAACTTAAGAATTTTTGAAATAGAAATCTGATAATAAATTGTTATTGTACTTAACCTTAGCTTGTGTCTCATAATTAAGAAAATAATTTTTATGGTAATCTTCATAGAAATAGAAATTTCTATGTTGAAAACCATCAACAAGTAAACTTCCAAATGAAAAAGCTTATAAGAAGAAACATAATTTTTTTATAGAATGATTTTGTCATCCATTAAAAAGTGGCCTTATAATACATATTTTGTTAAAATAGAAAAATTCAAAACTATAAATTTCAACTTTGGTAGAAAGATATTTATTTTGAAAATAATAATAGTAAATTGTTATAATTGGTGGAGAATCATTACAATATACAATAATATTGCTTTATGACAAGTACTAACTAGCTATATATACCTCTATATATATTACGCCGAGAGTAATCGTTCTCGAGGCGCCTATTTTTATTTAATCCCAAAGTTATTTTAATCGAAGTTGGGATTAATGAAAATAAAAATAGGCGCCTCGAGAATGATTACTCTCGGCGTAATATATATAGAGGTATATATAGCTAGTGGCAGTCGTGGCGCAATAGGAAAAATATTTACTTTTTATTTTTTATTTTGATAAGGTTACTATAAAATTGTTAATTAATTTTTAATTAGAGTTGTATGAAGTTAGTATAAAATTATGCTTCAAAATATTTTTAAAAATTTAATATAAGGAGTTTAATATAGATTAAAAATATATTTTTTATTTTTGGGATATTGTAATGTAAAATGTTATAGTCATACATAGATATATGGTTAGGGACAAAGTTACCATTATAGTTAATGTTAACCTTAGGGATAGAATTAGGGTTAGGGTTAGCATTAGAGTTAGGGTTGGAGTTAGGGTTAGGGTTTGAGCTATGGTTAAGGTTAGGGATAGAGTTATGGTTATGGTTATTGTTAGAGTTATGGTTATGGTTTAGATTAGAGTTATGTTTATGGTTAAGGTTAGGGTTAATGTTATGGTCATGGTTAAGGTTAGGGTTAGAGTTACGGTTATGGTTATGATTAGGGTTAGTGTTAGGGTTATAGTAAGGCTAACGTTAGAGTTATGCTCATGGTTAAGGCTAGGGTTAGAGTTATGCTTATAGTTAGGGTTAGGGATAGGATTAGAGTCCAATTATGGTAGAGTTAGAGTTAGGGTTAGAGTTAGGTGTAGAGTTATGTTTATGGTTAAGGTTAGGGTTAGAGTAATGCTCATGGTTAAGGTTAGGGTTACGGTTAAGGTTTGAGTCAAATATTATTTTAAATTTAATATAAGGAGTTTAATTTAGATAAAAATATATATTTTATTTTTGGGATATTGTAATGTAAAATGTTATAGTCATACGTAGATATATGGTTAGGGACAAAGTTAGGGTAAGGGTTTGAGCTAGGGTTAAGGTTAGGGTTAGGGTTAGATTCTAATTATGGTAGAGTTAGATTTATGGTTAGAGTTAGGGGTAGGGTTAAGGTTAGTGTTAGGATTAGAATCAGGGTTCAGATTAGGATTAGAGTTAGGGTTAGGATTAGGGTTATAGATAGGGTTAGGGTTAGGGTTAGGGTAAGGTTCTAGGTTAGGGTTAGGGCTAGAGTATGAGTTAGGGTTAGAGTTTGAGTTAGGGTTAGGGTTGTAGTTTGAGTTAGGGGTAGACAGAGCATTATAATTTGGGTTAGGATTAGGGTTAGGTTTAGGGTTTGAGTTTGAGTTATGGTTAGAGTTAGGGTTAAAGCTAGAGCTAGAGTTAGAGTTAGGGTTAGAATTAGGGTTAGTTTTAGGGTTTGAGTTACCAATAGAGTTAATTTTACAGTTGGGTTAATGTTAGAGTTAGGGTTAGGGTTAGAGTTTTGAGTCAAGGTTAGGGTTAGAGTTAGGGTTAGGGTTAAAATTAAAATCCAATTATGGTAGAGTTAGATTTACAGTTAGAGTTATGGGTAGGGGTAGGGTTACGCTTACAGTTAGGGTTAGAGTTAGATTTAGGGTTAGGGTTAGGGTTAGGGTTAGGTTTATATTTAGAGTTAGGGTTATATATAGAGAGAGTTATATCAATGTTAAGGTTAGGGTAAGGGGATTGAGTTAGATTTAGGGTTAGAGTTAGGGGTAGGGTTAGGGTTAGGGTTAGGGTTAGAGATAGGGGTAGACAAAGGGTTAGGCTTAGGCTTAGGGTTAGGGTTAGGGTCAAGGTTAGGGTTAGGTTTAGCGTTAGAATATGAGTTACGATTAGAGTTTGAGGTATAGTTAGGGCTATAGTTTGAGTTAGGGGTAGATAGAGTATTAGAATCCTAGCTACGATTAGGGTTAGGTTTTGGGTTATGGTTATGGTTACGGTTAAGGTTAGAGTTAGGTTTAGGGTTATAGTTATAGTTAGGGTTAAAGTCCAATTATGGTAGAGTTAGATTCAGGGTTACAGTTAGTGGTAGGGATAGGGTTACAATTATAGTTAGGGTTAGGGTTAGGGTTAGAGTTAGAGGAAGGGTTATATTTAGAAGTTTTCTTATGGTCATGGTTATAGGTAGGAGGGGAGTAAGGGTTGGGATTTTAGATTATATTTATTATTATATAAGGTGCCCTATATAATAATATGTATATTCCCACACTCATGGATAAGGTTAGGGAAAGAAGTAGGACTGTGGTTATTAGTGTTACATTTAGAATTTCATTTAGGAGGGCATTGTGTGCTATTTTTTCCCCCTATTCAACCCATCACTGATGTCTGATCTGAGAGACCTTAAATGGGATAGGTTCTTTGCAGAGGGTTAACATCGCTAAAGTTGGCGGCTAACATTTTGTGTTGGCTCAGTTTCTTCATTGACCACGCTGGATCATTTTTTCTTGGTTGGGTTGATTCATGCTGCGAGATTTGATAACTCTTATTTCTTCGTGAGCTATCTTCCCATCTTCCCAAAAGTGCAAGATGTTGCCATGCATTCCCATTCTAACATTTCTTTATATGCTAGTGTCTTTGAAACACTCTAAAGCCTAGAATTGCACAAGATGCTGCCATGCATCTCCATTCTGATGCATCGTCATCCTACATTGTTTCTTTAATTCTCTGAAGCCCAAAATTGCATCATGCTACCACGCATTGCCTTTCCAACATTTCCTCACTCCACAATGCTTTCATGAGTCTTTAAGACCCAAAATTGTACCACATGGAGGGGGTTCACACCTTTTGTGGTATTTGCTTCATTTTTTGGGAGGAATCTCTTCACTACATCTTAGTCATCCATTGGAAATAAAGCCAATCTTGATCGACGAATGTGAATTAATCCTTCATTGGGAGGAGTTTCCTCGTTGCATCTCAGTCATCCTTTTTGAGGGGAGAATCTACATCGACGGTTGCAACTTAATCCTTCATTGGTGAGGATTCACGATGCATCTATGCCATCTATTTCGAGAGGAAGACCTTCATCGATGACCATCATTCATTTTTGGGGAAACCAAATTCCCCCTTGGGATCAACCTTGCATTTTTTGTGGGAGGTTAAGACATCATGTTATCTCTTTTCATAGTTTTTTGCCAGCGACATGAATGTCTTTCCTCTTCTTTCCATGAGTCTCCATTCTAGCGCCTCCTTAAGCTGCATTGTTTCTGCAATGCTCTAAAGCCCAAAATTGCATCATGCTACTACATGTCACCTTTATGAAATTTCCTCACTCTGTAGTGCTTTCGCAAGGCTCCAAGACCCAGAATTGTGCCATGTAGCGGGGGTCCCCACCTTTAGTGCTATGGTTATAATTTAGATTTTAGGGTTATGGTTAGAATCAAGGTCAATTGTAGAGTTTATAGAATATTTAGAGTTAAGATTAGGGATTAAATATACATGAGGGTTAGCATTGGGTTGTATGATAATTATAGTTAGGATTATAGTTAGATATATCATTTAGATTAGGTTTTAGTCAGGGTTTAATTAGACTTAAGATTAGGGTGAGGATCAAGGTGAAGTCTATATTAGGGTTCATATCATGGTAGGATTGAAACTAATGTTAGGGTTAACATTGAAATTATGATTAGGGGTAAGGTGAAGATTTATATTTGGTCATGATTGTGGTTTGTGCTAGGATTAGGGTCAAAGCTATGATTAATTTTATGATTGTACCTTTAGGGTTAGGGTTTTGTTTAAGTTTATGATTATGGTTACAACTATGGTTTATGGTTCAAGTTTAAAGTTGGGAATGTGACTAGGATCAGGGATTAGTAAATTTTTTAAGAGTTCGGTTATAGGTTTACACCATGGTTAGGACCTTGGGACTGGATTTAGAGTTTAATATCATGGTTATCCATATAGGTAGGTTTAGGATTTTGATCAATATTTTGGAGTTTTTTTTTACATTATGGTTAAGGGTTAGATTTTAGGGTTAGGACTATAACCAATATTAGTGTGTAGGTTTTTGGTTTAGATTATGGTTTGGACTGAGATTTTCGTTATATCAATAGGGATATGTTTTAGTGCTATAATTATAGTTTAATGTTGGATTATAGTTATATTGTACATCATTGTTGGGGCTAGGGCTAAGGTAGGGGTTGTTGTTAGGGTTAACTAAGGATGACAATTAGGATGGTTTATCTTTTCAAGTAGAAAAAAAAACTCATATTGATTCAAAAACAAAGAAATTATACTTCGAAAATATTTTTCTATGTCATAATAGATTCATTTATTTTAATTATTGTATTAGTTAATTAGTTGTTTGATGTTTCAAAGTAAACATGGCTTATTTTATTTAAATTTAAATAATATTATTGTTTTGAATTGAATTTAGCTTAATTGTTAATGATCATATTTATATTTCTAATATTAACTCCAATTTGATCAAAGACCAAATATATTTTTGGTATTTTTGTAAACGAACTTGCTTAACACTTCCCTATTTCAAAGTTAATAAAATATCATTTCTATTGTCTTAGATTTGAGAGTAAGTATATTAAATAAGTAATAATAAATGAACATTATGATTAATATATTTCTAAAATAAAAATATATTACTTAAAAACTTGTTTACTTTAAATGAATAAAGTACTCATTTACTTGTAAATTTTAAAAATAGAAATTAATCTACATATATATAAAATATTTATTCTTTTTCCTATTTGCATACAAATTAATTAAAATCTAAACTTTAAACTACATAAATATTTTTAAAATATATATCCATCAATAAATAGTTTAGAATAAAGTAAAATCTAAAAATTAGACACATATAGAATCTTTTTAATTTCTATATACATGTTTTTCTAATTTATTTCTACAAACATGCAACTGATATTTCTATTATCCATTTTTTTCCATTCTAAAAAAATCTAGATGTAAATAGAATTTTTTTAGATGCATGTAATCTTTCTAATTTTTTCTACATACATATATTAACATTTCTATTTTATATTTTGTTTTTACATTATGGTTATTTCAATCAAAATATGTAGATGTAAATAGAATTCTTTTCAAAAAAATTTATTTAAATTTAAATAACATTATTGTTTTGAACTGAATTTAGCTTAATTGTTAATGATCATATTTATATTTCTAATATTAACTCCAATTTGATCAAAGACCAAATATATTTTTGGTATTTTTGTAAACGAACTTGCTTAACACTTCCCTATTTCAAAGTTAATAAAATATCATTTCTATCGTCTTAGATTTGAGAGTAAGTATATTAAATAAGTAATAATAAATGAACATTATGATTAATATATTTCTAAAATAAAAATATATTACTTTAAAACTTGTTTACTTTAAATGAATAAAGTACTCATTTACTTGTAAATTTTAAAAATAGAAATTAATCTACATATATATAAAATATTTATTCTTTTTCCTATTTGCATACAAATTAATTAAAATCTAAACTTTAAACTACATAAATATTTTTAAAATATATATCCATCAATAATTAGTTTAGAATAAAGTAAAATCTAAAAATTAGACACATATAGAATCTTTTTAATTTCTATATACATGTTTTTCTAATTTATTTCTACAAACATGCAACTAATATTTCTATTATCCATTTTTTTCCATTCTAAAAAAATCTAGATTTAAATAGAATTTTTTTAGATGCATGCAATCTTTCTAATTTTTTCTACATACATATATTAACATTTCTATTTTATATTTTGTTTTTACATTATGGTTATTTCAATCAAAATATCTAAATTTAAATAGAATTCTTTTCAATAAATCTAGATGTATATAGAATTCTTTTAATTTTTTACATACATAAAATCTTTCTAATTTTTTTCTACATACATAAAAGAATAATTTCTATTTTCTATTTAAAAAAAAAAAAGCTATCATAAAGATTGATAAAAAATTGATTGCATATGCATTCTTTAGTTTGTGCACTAAATGCACAAAATAAATTGTATAGATTAAAACTTCCCGTGCTGGGCATGGGAATATACAATAGAAATATCAGTTACCAAGAATAGTCGGCCATAAGCTATCAAATCTTAAACTCTGCAAAATTTCTTGCAAGCAATCTTTGTTCTGTCTTCAGCTGAAAAGGAAAAAAAGAATTTCAGATCTGAGATTGTTTAGATTGCCCTATTCGATTCAAAAAGCCATGGAAGTCACCGCAATTACATCTCCAAGAGGCCTAATGTGCCTTGATTCAGTACCCACATGCTTATCTCCACGAAAAACTCTGCACAGGTCCTCCAGTGGCCTCAATTTCGGTCATATGAACAGAATTCTAAATCTAAATGAAATTAATTAAAATTGAAATATAAATCAAAGTAGAATATTATAACTAATTTTGAATTTCAATTTACTTCTATATCTAAATCTAAATGAAAATGTAAATAAAAAATAGAAATCTCACCTGCAAAAATGTTACTCCAAAACTTCAATTTACTCCTATTCAAAAACTCCAATCTAATCCTCCAATAACCTCCACCTCTTCCTTCCTGCAAAAACATAAAATGAAAATGAAATGAGGAGCCTTGGTTTTATAACTTCTGAGAGGCTCCTCATATCCCCCAACAGATGTCTCTTCACATTCCACGAATTTGTTTCAAATTCCCCCACTCCCCGCAAAAAAAAAGCATGAATGTGCATGCAAAATTATATTTAACAAAAAAAAAAAATCATATTGAAATTATTTCGCCCCTATTTTTTCGGGCCCTATTTTTTCGGGTCCTACTTTTTCGGGCCCTACTTTTTCAAGCCTATTATTTCGGCCAGCTATTATTTCGAGAATTCTTTTTTAATATTTAATTTGGAAGTTTGTAACTGCTCCCAATTCTTTTTTATTGACAGGAATCTTGGCATATTCCCGTGCTGGGCATTTGTGCTGCCATTGTATAGAACGCCTCTCGGCGTAACTAGCATGTTGTGTGCCAATAGGAAAGTATATCTTTTAAATTGTAAAAACCAATAACTAAAATTAATTATTGATATGTTCATTTTCACAAAGGAAGCTTTTTTAATAATAATAATAGTAATATAGTGTAAAGCTTTGGATTGTGCTCCAGGTGAATTTTTAAAGCGTGGATGCTCCTTAGTCCTTGGCTCTTAGCCGAAGAGGTTTTAGACACGCATGGGCCCGTATTGGATACCTCAAACTCATTTGTAGATGACCTCCATAAAAAAGAAAAGCTTTAATAATAATTATACATTGTATTTATATAATCATAAATAGGTAAAATATAAAGTAAATCAAATAATTATTTTATTAATAATTTTTTTTAATTATAAAATATAATTATATAATTGTTATAAAAAAATTAAAAGCATTTAGAAAATTAGAAAATTATTGTGGCCATTATAAATCCAATGTACAAAATAACTAGCAAAAATCATTACATAGATTTAATTTAAATAACAACTTTCAATTTGGAAAGCCTATTTTCTAAACCTAATTAACTAACCTTCACTTTTTATAGAAAAACATCACTAACACAACAAAAATTATTGAAGAGACAAAATCTAAGTGAAAAATCCTCTAACCATGCTGCAATTACTTTAAAAAGCAATAAAAGAGAAGATTCAAATTGAACACATTAAACATGTTCCAATACAATCATAAAACTACATAGAGAACCCAATCCATTAGTCAAGAATGATGAAATCACTAGTGAACAAAATTTAGAAAATGCTGACCAAAATTCTTGAATACTAAAATACTTCCTCCCACATTATTTATAAGCAGATCAAATCCGATTTAATCAAAGGCTTCAAGACACCCTGGGCTTCAAGACATCCTGGAAAGTACAAAAGGCTACCAAAAGTATTTGAAGGATGCTTAAAATGATTTACTTGAGAAAGAAATATGAAAACATTTAAGCTAAATAACAAACAATACATGACAAATTCATTTAGAGGGTGCAAAGAAATTGCAAAGAGACATGGAAAAAGTGTGAGTTATTTATATGAACTGACGAAACTTTTTGATATAAATAATTTAACTCTGAAACAAAGCTCCCACAGGTAGTGTCTTACCAAAATAAACCTCAAGAAAAGAGAATTGACTACTAACCTCCACACGGGAAGACATAAATTATTGAACTAATGCTACTATTAACTTCAAACTTGTAAACCTCTTCGGCTAAGAGCCAAGGACTAAGGAGCATCCACGCTTTAAAAATTCACCTGGAGCACAATCCAAAGCTTTACACTATATTACTATTATTATTATTAAAAAAGCTTCCTTTGTGAAAATGAACATATCAATAATTAATTTTAGTTATTGGTTTTTACAATTTAAAAGATATACTTTCCTATTGGCACACAACATGCTAGTATAATATAAAGTTTAAACTTGAAGCTAGTAATTTGTTGTTTGTATGAAGTAGTTAAGTGGTGTATTTGTATGAAAATAATTATTTTTGGACCCAATATAGATAATGTTTACAAAAGGTTTTGTTATGTCATTTTAATTTTTCATATTATTATGAATATAATATTTCAAATGTACATCTTATTTAGTAAAGATATCTTATGATAAAGTTGTTTAATTTTATATGTCAATTCTTTATTCATCTCATTCTTACTTTCCAATTAGTGTGAATTTTTCAAGATATATTGAAATTATAAGATCATAGAGAGGAAAAAATATAGAGGTTGATGAAGATACTATACAAATAAGGACCATTTTCTTATCATGTTTGTATTCATTTAATAAATATTTAAAATTATTAAAAAATATTTTACTTTGAAATACACTAATTTTTCATTCAATAATATTTATCCTATTTTAGTTATATAACATGTTCTATTGTTTGAAGCTTTATCTTATATTACATTTATATAGAACAATTGATTTATATTCCTAAAATAGTGTCACCTATGCAGAAGGAAAGACAAAATATATTTAGTTGGTCTATAGCAAGCTTGTGGAACTTTAAGGATACAATCAAGGGGTATTAACAAATAAATTCATGATGATAGTGATTATTATAATTTGGTAATTAAAATTGTTCCAATGCATGTCTTGTAGAATGTTATAGGTATGCTATTAGAGGAATTCCAATATGATTAGGTAATGTCAAGAAGAGAATAGACTATCAAAGCATTTGAAATAGTTACAGGACAAATTATATAAACATAATAATGTAAATCAAAGTGGTCATGTTTAAATAAATGGGTTAATTAGGGTTCAAGTAATTATATGTAATAGTTTTAAAATTTTATTTTAACAATTCATGAATTATTGGTTAGGAGATAACCATTTCCTAAAGGAAAGAGGTAGTAAAAATTAAAGTAGAAAAATTAAAGACATGATTGAATAGAGACATGATTAAATAGTCAAATTGATATTTAAAATCAATTACAACATTTTTTTTAAAAAAAAATATTTCAAAAAATTATTAAGTATTTTTAATTTGATGCTCACTTTAGTGGTTAATCACGGATTAGGCCATTTCATTAATTGGCTACCTTGGTGAAAGTTATACTTGTTGTTATGTGTTTCCTAGCCCACGTTATTATTATTTTTCTGGTTGTGTTAATTTACATTGTTTGTCTTTGACTAGGAAGTATTCAAGTTTGTTCTATGACATTTATCAAGTCTTTTGACTTTCCTTTGATATTATGTTCTCCCTCCCTTCTAAAAATCTTGCTCTTATAGATTTCCATAAAGTCACTTTCCCCTTCTGACATGTGAGGTTTTCTCTCACTAAGCTAGCATTTCATCATTTCCTTAATCATAAATGCCCTCATGTTTCATGTTTCTCAATTGTCTCCATTGTCAATGTAATATTCAAAAAATCCTTAGTTTAATCAAATGACTAAATGATGCAAGGAGAGGTGTTGATACTTGTTTCTTAATACAAAATCTCTCAAACTAGGCTAGGCTTCTTCCCAAGCCTACCTAAACATAACATATGCTATCCCTTTAGATTCTCCAAGGTTAGAAACGAGGTGAATGGCCTATTCCTTGTGCCACTCTCACCTATTCTATTGTCTCTATCAAACCCTTTACAATACCCAAACAAAAAACTCACACAATACCAAACACCACCATCACCTTACACCCTCCAACCTCCAAGATTTTTTTTTTCAACACCATAGTTCAAACTACTTCCTACTAATAGTCAAACAATATCCAAGACTGTTTATACATTCCAAATGATATTTATTAGCATTCTGGCATTCGTATAGACCTCCAAATAGTCGTACATAACTTTTGAAATATATAATATTTTCACAATCCCTTCAGTCGGAAGTTGCATAATTTGGTTCTAAATAAGATATCCAAAAACTAATAGAATCCAACGGTTCAATAAAAAGATATGGTCCACGTACCGAGACTATAATTGGTTATGGCAGAATTCACAAACCTTGTTATAATGTGGGTTCCCTTGCTACATAAGGTGATTACCTCCCAATCTTCAATACATCAACTACTCCACTCATTGGTGATGTAGACCAACCCTCGAGCATCCCTTCACATTTTCCATGGGATCACAGGTTGCTAATTTACTATCTTTTTGTTTGTAACAATAGTCAAAATGTTGATTCACGACTTCTTCTAATATAAGAAATAAAGGTGGTGAATCTTGATAAAATTGAAAATTAAACACACAAGGGTGTTAATTACTGTTAGTTGGATAGCTATTATTTCTGACTCGGAAATAGCAGCACTATTTATGGGTAGCTTGGACAACTGTTCATCCTTATCTATGAATAGCGGTTGTATTTATGGGTGGTTTGGACAGCTGTTTGTCCACTTGCCAAAAATTAGTAAATGGTTATTATTTACTAATTTTAGTGATTCCTTTTGGACACTTTACAACCAATTCTATTATTGGCTGTCGAGTTGTCTTAATCTCAGCCGTTGGTTAGATTTAATCTCAGTCGTTGGTTTACCAACAAGAGTAGTATAGAAAGGGGTCATTGGGTCATTTGGAGCAGAAGCTTTGGAGAAGCAATTTGCAGTGTTAGCAAACAGTCTTGCAGGGTTAGCAAGGGCGCAGTGTTAGAGCGGGAATAGCAGTGGGGAATATCAGCGGGATAAATTAGGGGGTTGTCGGAGTTCTGCCAGTGTGAGGCAAGGAATTTTGTATCTCTTGATTTGCTGAAGTTTAATATAATTCCTCATTTATAGAACTGGTTTTCCCTTAGGGGTTTTTCCAGGGACAATTTGTCCAAAAAATATTGTGTTCATTGTGTTGCGCATTTCTTTCCGTATTTTATAAGTGAAGTTGCAGTTGTGTTATTTTTCGATATTAGCTGGGAATTTGTTTTCAACAGTTTAATAATTGTTTATGATAGGAGATTAATAATCAGTGACTGCAATAGTTTGATTTTTCACATGGTATCAGAGCATTGTTAAGGGTAGAAGAGTTTTTCCCTAGGAAAGAAATTTTGATCTCTTTAGATTTATTATTGCTTTAAACCCTTGAGATGGCTTTAGCTAGTTTGAGAGATCAGGATAGATTGGATGGTGCCTCAAATTTTGGTGTCTGGGAGGCCAGAATTTCTTTATTGTTGGAAGAGAATGGTATCAAGGATTATGCTACCAGTGGTGTACCTGTACCAACAGATGCAACACAGCTTGCAGCATATAGGAAGGACGATGCCAAAGCGAGGAGGATTATCCTTGATGGTGTCAAGGATCATATTGTTCCACATATCTCAGAGCTAGATATAGCAAAGAAGATGTGGGACGCCATTCTAAATCTGTACCAGAATGCTACCACCAATAGGAAGTTGATTCTCAGAGAGAAGCTAAAGAATACCCAGATGAATCAGGGAGAAGACGTCACAAGTTACCTCACCAGGCTCAGACTTGTCAAGGATGAGTTAGCAGCTGTTGGAGATAGCCCTAGTGATGATGAGCTAGTGAGAATAGCCCTAAATGGGTTTACTAAACAATGGAGTATCTTTGTTCAAGTTGTCAGTGGATGAGATACTTTACCGAGTTGGGATCGACTATGGACTGATTTCACTCAGGAGGAGTTTAGACTAAGTCTTGTCAATGGGGCCAACAAGAGTCAGAAAAATGAGGTGGAACAAGAGAACGTTGCCCTAGCGGGTAAAGGGAAAGCAAAGAAGGGATCTAGCAAAGGATCAAATTCACAAAGTGAAAAGAAGAAGAAGGACCTTTCTAAGGTCAAGTGCTTTGGATGTCACAAGTTTGGCCACTATGTCAGTGATTGCCCAGAGAGGAAAAAGGGTAAGAAGCAGGTGGCAGCTTCAGCAAGTGTAGAAGAACTCTCCAGCAGAATGGAAGATGAGTTCGCACTCATAGCTTGTATGGTTAGCTCAACCTCACAGTGTGTTTGGTATATAGATAGTGGGGCGTCATTTCATATGACAGGAGTTAGAGAGTACTTCTCCGGTTACAAGGAGGAGGACACCAACATCCAGATTTCTATGGGAAACTTGTCCAAACTCAACCCTGTTGGGAAAGGGACTGTTTAGTTTCAGAGGGAGAATGGAAAGATAATTCCTCTTCATGATGTGTTATATGTTCCAGGCTTAGGTATGAATTTGATTTCTGTATCTTTTCTTTAGGATAGGGGGTATAATGTACTCTTTAGAGGGACACATGTGTTGATTAAGCACAAGGATTGGAAATCACCCATAACTATTGGAGTTAGGAGTGGTCGCCTTTATAGATTGCAGTTTGATACTCCTAAGGCACTTATGAGCAACAATAATCCTAGAGATCTTGGAGAGCTATGGCATAGGAGGATGGGCCATATTCATCATGGAGCACTTAGATTGCTTTGTGAGACCGTGACAGGTGTTCCAGAGGTGAGCACAGAGCATGACGATGTATGTAAGGGATGTGTTTTGGGGAAGTTTGCGAAAGAATCTTTTCCAAGGAGTGACACCAGATCTAAGGGTGTTCTTGATCTAGTACATTCAGATGTTTGTGGACCAATGTCGACGAAATCTCTTAGAGGATATGAGTACTATGTTACTTTTATTGATGATTTCTCTAGAAAGACCTGGATATACTTCTTGAAGACTAAGGATGAGGTTTTCAGTCGATTCCAAGAGTTCAAGGCTCTTGTGGAGAACTCGACAGGAAAGAAGATAAAGGTTTTTCGATCAGACAATGGAGGCGAGTACAAAGAAAATGTCTTCCAAGAGTTCTACACCAGAGAAGGAATCAAGAGAGAATGGACTATTCCTTACAATCCACAGCAGAATGGAGTTGCTAAGAGGAAGAACCGTTCTATATCGGAGGCAGCAAGAGCTATGCTACATGACCAGGACATGCCCCGTTACTTATGGGCAGAGGCGTGTAATACAACAGTCTACATTCAGAATAGAGTTCCACACAAGGTGCTAGGGAAGATGACACCAGAGGAGGCTTTCACAGGGAAGAAGCCAGATGTTAGTCACTTTAGGATATTCGGGAGTTTGGCATATTGTCATGTTCCTGAAGATACACGTACAAAGCTAGATCAGACTGCAGAGAGGGGGTACTTTGTTGGGTACAGTGAGACCTCAAAGGCATATAGGATTTTCATTCTGGGGACTAAAATAATTATTGTCAGACAGGATGTCAAGTTCATGGAAGACAAGGCATTCAGGAGATCTAGAGATTTGCCAGCAGATGATCAGAGTGAGCAGCTAATAGAAGCTCCAAGACCAAGTCAAGGGCATCAAAGCTCAAGTACAGTTACCAGTACGAGTGTAGACTCAGTTAGTGAAGATTCAAAAAGTATGGAGCAATAGGTGCAACAGGAAATGCATTTGGAAGACTTAGAGGTTGACATTTCATCCTCTACAGTTGGCAGTAGGAACCATGTGGTTCCAGATACACAAAGGGATACTCAGGAGTTTGTGGGAGCTCCTAGGAAGAGTACTAGACAGTGAAGACAACCAGCCAAGTTCAATGACTATGTGGCATTAGTTAGTCAGTTGGTAGATAATGAGCCTTCTAGCTATCAGGAAGCTGTAGAACATCAGGTATGGCGAGATGTTATGGTTGAGGAATATTCTTCAATAATGCAGAATGATGTGTGGGAGGTATAACCTGGACCAACAGATAGGGATGTAGTTGGATCACGTTGGATCTATAAGATAAAGCATGGTGCAGATGGTAGCATCGAGAAATACAAGGCTAGGTTTGTGGCAAAGGGGTTCTCTCAGAAGGAGGGAATAGACTATGAGGAGACATTTGCTCCAGTTGCTAGGTATACTTCTATACGAGCTGTAATCTCACTTGCAGCATAGATGGGATGGAAAATCCATCAAATGGATGTCAAGACAACATTCCTCAATGGTGAGTTGAAGGAGGAGGTATACATAGAACAACCAGAAGGCTTTGTAGCACATAGCAAAGAGACCCACGTGTGCAAATTGAAGAAAGCATTTTACGGACTCAAGCAGGCTCCTAGAGCATGGTATGAGTGCATTGATACATACTTGCAGAAAATGGGCTTTGTGAAGTGAAGCAGATGCTAACCTCTACTACTTGATGGTTAGGGGTGAGATTCTCATTCTTGTTCTTTATGTGGATGACCTATTTACAGGTTCACTAGGGCTCATAGTGGATTGCAAGAGGAACCTTGCAGAAGAGTTTGAGATGAAGGATTTAGGACTTATGCACTACTTTCTAGGCATGGAAGTGTGGCAGACAGATGGGGAGATTTTCCTTGGTCAAGGGAAATATTGCATTGAAATCTTGAAGAAATTCGAGATGGAGGATTGCAAAGCCATGTCTACACCCATGATCACAAATTGGAGGAAGGTAGATACAACTAAGAAGAAGGATGTAGATCCCACTTTATATAGACAGTTGATTGGTTCGCTTATGTATTTGGTCAACACTAGACCAGATATAGCATTTGCAGTAAACTCTCTTAGTTAGTTCATGGTTGAACCAAGGAGAATGCATTGGATAGCAGCTAAGCATGTGCTACGTTACTTGTGTGGTACAGTCGAGTATGGGATCAGATATGTTCGAGGTGAAGGTATTAGGTTGATAGGCTATACTGATGCAGATTGGGCAGGAAGTACAACAGACAAAAGGAGCACTTCAGGGTGTTGTTTCAGCTTGGGATCAGGAATTGTATCTTGGTTCAGCAGGAAGCAGAAGTCTGTGGCTCTAAGTTCAGCAGAAGCAGAATACATAGCAGCTAGCATGGCGACATGTGAAGCTATATGGCTTCAGAAGTTGTTAGTAGCCTTGTTTGGTCAGAAGGTTGAGACTAGTGTGATACATTGTGACAATCAGAGTTGCATCAAGTTGTCTGAGAATCCAATGTTTCATGATAGGTCTAAACATATAGATATCAGATATCACTTCATCAGAGATTGTGTACAAAGGGGAGTTGTTCAACTACAATACATACCTACAGATGAGCAGATAGCAGACATTCTGACAAAGGCTTTGGGAAAGGCCAAATTTATCTTCTTCAGAGATAAGATGGGTGTCATGAAGAATAGCTTCCTCGCTAAGAGGGAGTGTTAATTATTGTTAGTTGGACAGCTGTTATTTCTGACCCAAAAATAGCAGCACTATTTATGGGTAGCTTGGACAGCTGTTCGTCCTTATCTATGAATAGCGGTTGTATTTATGGGTGGTTTGGACAGCTGTTTGTCCACTTGCCAAAAATTAGTAAATGGTTATTATTTACTAATTTTAGTGATTCCTTTTGGACACTTTGCAACCAATTCTATTATTGGCTGTCGAGTTGTCTTAATCTCAGTCGTTGGTTAGATTTAATCTCGGTCATTGGTTTACCAACAGGAGTAGTATAGAAAGGGGTCATTGGGTCATTTGGAGCAGAAGCTTTGGAGAAGCAATTTGTAGTGTTAGCAAACAATCTCGTAGGGTTAGCAAGGGTGCAGTGTTAGCGCAGGAATAGTAGTGGGGAATATCAGCGTGAGAAATTAGGAGGTTGTCGGAGTTCTACCAGTATGAGGCAAGGAATTTTGTATCTCTTGATTTGTTGAAGTTTAATATAATTCCTCATCTGTAGAACTGGTTTTCCCTTAGGGGTTTTTCCAAGGACAATTTGTCCAAAAAATATTGTGTTCATTGTGTTGCACATTTCTTTTCGTATTTTATAAGTGAAGTTGCAGTTGTGTTATTTTTCAATATTAGCCGAGAATTTGTTTTCAGCAGTTTAATAATCGTTTATGATAGGAGATTAATAATCAGTGACTGCAATAGTTTGATTTTTCACAAAGGGAACCTTCAAATCTTTCCAATCCTCATACAAAGGCCATATGCAGCTAATGTGGCCAATTAATCCTAAAACTACAAGTATTATTTTGTTTACCCAGTGAATGCATGTAAAATACTATCCAAACTGTGAATGCGGTAGATTATTTTCATAACCCGTGTAGATAGGAAAACATGCAGTAATAGATAATGATACTCCACTTCATTAGCATGTATAAGGAAACTCAAAGACCATCATAGCCGTGAGGTATTGGAGAAGATAATAAAATTATAATCAAATGATAGTGCGACAACAGAATATCACAAGAAATGACTGATTTATTATTCATATTATTCATACACCATGCTTTGTAGTTTTCACCTCCACATCTCCTCTTTACTATCTCTCCAAATGAGATTACATTGCTTTATAGGATAATATGACTTTTCACCTCCCCTAAGTGGTTCAAACAATATGAATGACTATTCACCTTTTATATTTTGTCAATTTTTGCAAAGAAATTGCTGACAACATTTCTTGACAATTTTTACACTTTTTTTTACATTTTGAATTTTATGTTATAATATATTTTCCTAAGTACCTTAAAAGGTCTATCATGACATCTTAACACTATATTAAACTCCTATTTATGCCCTTGTATGACATTTTCCATTTTTTAGGAACTTTGACTTCCTTTGACTAACATATTGCTTAACATAAGAACTTGGTCAACATGACCGTCATTGAACACTTACTAATATGAAATGAAATGACTAAATCGATAAGATAACATGACATAATAACCTAATAATCATGACCCATAATTCCATGGGAGATGGTTAGGGTTCCTTGCACCACTAAACTACTACTAACAAATATCATTTTGTTAAAAATACAATCTAATCCTCATATTAAATTCAACTCAGATAAACCAAAATATTTTATGATTTATGCATCAACAATATTGTCACATTTTTAAATCTTTAACAACAAATATTTAAAGTACCAACTCTACAAGTCCTTTCTCTCTCTTGGCTTCCTTCTAAGCTCTATGCACTCTCTGACCTTGAGGGGATGGTCCCCTCCCCCACTTCCTTCCCCCCCCCCCCCCCCCCCGCCCAACCCACTGGAGCTGGGGCATGTTTGTTTGGATCTAGAACTGGTTGTTCATTAAGGCCCAAAGTGTTCATCATCTACACCATAAAGATATTTTTCTGATGGAACCTTGTACTATCCCTGATGGCTATACCTATTTGGGCCCAAAACCCGTTGGTGGTCCCCCATCAACATCCATATTGGTGGTGTCTCCTCAGTCGAACTAGTTGGGGGCTATTGTCAGATCCAAGTTTCATGTGGACTTTGGTGCAAAACCTGTGATCTCCCCAGAGGCCACTGGTCCCATGATTGCTCTACTAGATTTAGTGGTCAATTTGATAATATTGATATTTACCCTTTGTCTTGTTGGAAAGTTCATATCCTTCTAACCCACGGTTGATATGGTAAGGAAGTGGTGCTCTATGAAGTGGAAACTCTCGAGGTTAGTGTCCATCTCTACGATGACTGGGCCCCTATTCCTGTTTAGATTCACTACAAAAAAGGATCGTGACTCGATCATGGAAAGCTTCTAAAATTTTGGCAAACACCCCTTGTTGATGGAGGAATGGAAACTTGGATTCAACCAAGAGAGGGACCTCTACAGGTATGCTCTAGTTTGGATAATGTTGCCCAGTCTCCCTTTAGAGTTTTGGAATGAGCAGGTGTTCAGATGGATTGGTAACTCATTTGGTTAGTTCATCTTGAAATGGATAATATGACTAGATCTAGAACTAAGCTGGGTTTTGTTAGATTCTGTATTAATGTAGGAATGAACAAACCCTTGCTGACAATGGTTGACCTCAAATTTGAATGGGGCAACGGTCTCAACTGATAGTCTATGAGGATGTGACCCCCTTGTGCCAAAAGTGCAACATGTTTGGTCATTTGGTTGTGGATTTTTTGAAGGGTGAGAAACTCATAGACAAAGTGTACTCACTAGGTGTGGTGGTGGTTGAAAGCTCGAAAACTATTGAGATAGCTAAAAAGGCCAAAAGCCTAGTGAATAAGGAACCGATAGGCCTGAAGGAAACATGTGAGGTGGCCTCCCAAGACCTATTTGAAACCCCTAGAAAAAAAATAGTGAGAATGGAAGAACCCCTGTGAAGGTGGACATCATTGGATAGGGTGAAGAAGTCCAAACTATTACAGATGATGTAGTTGACCATGAAGAGGAGGACTTTTTGACACACTTGTTCTACAAATGTTTCAACCTAGGAAGGATAGATGAATAAAGAGATGGAAGCTGACAAGGATGTTCCTCCATGTTTTTCATCCCTTCTCTTAGGGAATGGATCACCACTCATTGATGATACCCTAGTGGTCTCACTTCTAGGTATTGTTCAAATGCTTTCCCCCACAACTGAGCTACCAAAACTTGACCTTCTTAGCAATAATGTTGAATTGGCAGTCCCAAAGCGTAAGCCTAGAGGAGGATATAAGGAAGATGTAAGTTCATCCATGAGGATTGGGAGACCTCCAACTAGGAATGTATGTCAAAAGGAAAAAGAGAAGGATATAGCATAGGGGAAACAAGAAACCTTGAAGAAAACTCAATATCATAAAAGATGAAGCTCCTAGCTTGGAATGTGAGAGGGCTGAATAGCCCCAAGAAACAATATGAAATTAAAAAAAAGATCATAGAGCTTAAGTCTGACTTGATTCTTTTATATGAAGTTAAAATGACTGAGCAGGTTTTCTTTAGAGTTGCTACTTACATTTGGCTAGGAGCAGAATTTACTTACAGTGAGGCTAATGGCACCTTTAGTGGCATTGCCATGATGTGGAACCCAAACAAGGTGGTGGAAATGGTCACCTGTATTAATCCCCATTTTGTGGTCATGAGTTTCACCTCCCAAGGTGTTAATTAGAATCTTTTCAACTTCTATGCCCCCAACACTAAAAAATGGTAGACTAGATGGTTGGGATGAGGCTACTAAAGTGGCTAAGACTATGAGACAAGAAATAATTTTATGTATGGGGGATTTTAACACCCCTCTATATCCATCGGAGAAACTGGGGGGGTTTGAAAGAATTTTCAGATAGTGTGCAAGATTTGGAGGGCTTTCTTAGAAGGAATAACTTGACTGATATTGATCTTCAGGGTCTTGCATTCACTTTGTATAATAATAGATTGGGGAAAATTTTGATTCAGGTTAGACTTGATAGGGCTATTATTTCTTTTGGTTGGGACATTCTTCAACATTCTTCCTTAAAGGCAGAGTCGAGGACCATTTTAGATCACTCTATGTTGGTGTTTTCTTGGTTGGAGAATCAACCTACCAGACTGAGGCCTTTTAGGTATGAAATCAGGTGGCACTCACACAATGAGTTCAGAGATTGTATTGTGTGGTGGTGGAAGGATCTAGTTGAGGGAAAGACCATGTTCTGTATTGCCAAAAAACTTGAATGAATCCAAAAAGAAGTGCGGGGATGGAGAAAATCCTCTTTTGGAAACATTTCCAAAGATAAGAAATCAACTAAGAAGAAGTTAGAATCCCTCCATAACTAACTTATTTAGGGAAATACTAATGTTGAATAACAAGAGGAGGAGAGGGGGTGTCAGAACCTATGGAAGACACTCCTAAATTGGGAGAAATTTTTTTGGAAACAAAGATCAAGAGTTTAGTGGTTGGAGTAGGGTGACTAAAATACAACCTTTTTGCATAGATTGACGTCAAGAAGGAAAAAATGTAACACCATAAAAATTTTGGTGGATGATAATGGTTAGGAGATTAATGATATGAACAAGATAGAAGGTAAATTCAATCTCTATTTCAAGGAGCTCTATAACCCCCCTGTTGTGTAGGTCATTAGTAACATGCAAAATGCTATTTTGAGATCTTTTTACCTAGTTGTGAATAACCAGATGAATGAGGACATGACTCTTAAGGTCAAGGAGGAGGAAGTCAAAAAAGCCATGTTTAGCATGAATCAATACAAAGCCCTTGGTCTTGATTGTTTTCCCCTAGATTTTTTGCAGGAATTCTGTGATATTGTCAAGTATGATTTGATCCATGCTGCTAGAGACTTTGTCAAAATGAGAAATTTATTGAAGGAACTCAACCAAACCTTCATTTTTCTTGTCCCTATGACCGATAACCCTATTCATCTAGAATACTTTTGACCTATTAATATATGCAACATGATTTATAAAATCCTTGCCAAGATTATGGTAAACCGAATCAAGCCCCTCCTTGATAAGTTAATAGGTCACTACTAGAATGGTTTCATCCCTAGGAGGAAAATTCTAGATACGATCATAACTACACATGAGGTTATCCACTCTATGGATAGGAGAAAGAACCCAGGTATGGCTCTTAAACTAGATATTTCCAAAGCTTATGATAAGGTTAGGAGGGAATTTTGATTTCTATTCTCTCTAAGCTTGGTTTTAATGAAAATGTTATCAAAAATATCAAAAATGTGGTTAATATTGTCACATGTTCCATTCTTGTTAATAGGACACCTGAAGGATTTTTTTCTTCTTCCCAAGGGCTATGCCAAGGTGACCCCCTATCCCCCTATGTTTTCATTATTGTGGCAAAGGTTCTTGGTAGAAATTTGGTTTCCATGAACATTGTTGGCAGGTTAAGAGGTGTTAGACCCACATCCTTGTGTCCTCCAGAAACTATTCAACAATTTGTGGATGACACCTTCTTATTTGGAATCTCCTTTGTCCATGAAACTAGGGAGTAGAAAGTTGTCCTAAATTAGTATGCAGAGGTCTCTGAACAATGCATAAATTATTAGAAAAGCGAAGTGTATTTCTTCAACACTATTGTCATCTTGAGAGGTAAGGTGTCATGAGCCCAAAATGATAATTCATAATGACTATGACAAAACCCTCAATAATATATTAATATCAATTTTAATAATTATTATATTTGTTGAGATTTATATCCTTATATATTAATAGTAATTAGATATTAATTTGTTTAATGTTAATTGATTAGTTGAAATTGATTTGATATCAAAATCATTAATTCAAATGTTTACAATATAACTATGGGAATACTACCCAAAATAATGCTAAACCAACCATAATATTCTAAGAACCAATATTAAATACCATGTTGATCTATTAACTAAAAGGTAGGGTCACAACATTGCATGAAGTACAACTTTTCACCAACCTACCCCTAATCACGGTGAAAGGAACATAAAATACCATCACAATGAGGAAGGAGTTGAGAAGACAATGAACATGGGTGTCGAAGAAGATAAATTTTGATTCTATAGTGCCATCAAACAAAGAAGTTTATAAAACACCTACAAGTCATAGTGGTGTCTTATTTGTCCACTAGTCGATAGATTTTTGGATGTAAAGTAATGGATTGATATTTTACTATGAGCCCCATTGGAGGGATTTGAACCTTCTTTGATTGGAGGTCACTCCACGTGGAAGCATGACTGGAATAACATGGCATGGATAAAGTAAGCCTTGGACTTTCCAACCAAGTTGATAAAGAGCCCGTGTATTGTGAGAATGCCGAGTAGAATCTGTATATTGTGAGAAAGCCAAGCATATAAACAATGTGATATTAGATAATTTGTTTTACTTTTAAGAATGATATTTATAAATGATTAGTAAGATGGGATGTAACACATTTTTTGTATGAATTGTGCTAAGCATAGTGGGGTATGTGCAGGATCATGTTGTGTCAAAAAGGGGTGATGCATGAAAAAAATAGAGTTTGAAAACATCTAAAATCATTTCAAAATATGCTCTAACTTTTTTCCACCCATCCTGATACCAAAGCTAAAAAGTAGGCCCAAGCCTTATTAGGTATCTGATTTGATATAAGATACCTGATATTATCGGATATCTGATATACAATTACATATCTGATAATATTGGGTATCCGATATCAAATTAGATACCTGATAACTATGCTATTAGTTTTATAAAAAAAAAACCTGAGGGTTGCTGTTTTGACAATGTGTTCACATTTTTAGCTCAGATATCTAATTGTAAAATGGATACGTGATAAGGTAAGTGACTTTAGGTTTTTTTTTAAATGTTTTCAATCAATTTTATTATAAATTTATTAAATTTTATTATAAATTTCTTAGTTTTACTTGAATTTGTTAAAATTTAGATTTTTTAATATAAATTATGTTTTGCGAATTAATAGGTATGGCTGACCAAAATGATGATACTAAGGCAACGAATACTATTCCTCATAACCCTCCACCAAATGATCTAGTGCCCCTCAAAATCATCCACCAAATGATCCTTTACCCCCTCAAAACCATCCTTGCATCGAGGATTTGATATTTGAAAATCTAACCAAATTGAGGGTTTTGCGAACAACATATAATACTATACCCACATTGGCTCCTATGTTATCAAGGTTAAATACCATAGTGGATAACATTGAAACACTTACCAAGGAAAAAAATGTCACTCTTTGTTGGCATGACAACATGCATGAGATGTTTGATGATGGTTTGGACTATGATGAGGTTGTAGCCCTCAATATAAGTAAAGATGATTTGTTTTCCCTTTTTGCAAACCCAAAAACCAATTTATTAGTCAACCACAAAAAGCCCAAACAATCAATTAAATGGTGCACAAATGACACCATACGTGTGAAATTTTGGAATCATTGGTGGATGGTTTTTGACATCCCTCCACATAGCAATTTAGAGGTGCCATTTTATTTCCTTAGAAAATTGTATGCAAAATTTGTGTTGGGCCTCAAGGTGAACTATTGGAGCATGAAGCCCAACATGGGTGTAGCACTAGGAACTCCTCATGATAGACCCTCTTCCCAGTGGAAGAAAGCTGACACATTTGTCCCCCCTACTGATGTCTCCCCCCTCCTCAAGTGCAACATCCTAATATCATTGCAGAGGCTAGCTCTTAGACTATTAGAGCCATCCATAGATTGAGTAGCCTATTGATGTCCCAAGCTAAGTCAGTGTTGCCTCCCCGTGTTGATGATGCTAGCACAAGTTCGTCATCGGCAAGCTTATCACATGTTTGTGTGCCCCGTACTTGCATAACATGCAAGAATATTTGTCTGGCTCCTATAGGTGATCATTCTAAGTATCAGTTTGTATTTGATGAGGATACACTAGACGCACATGCAGAGGCACCCTAATGCGAGAGAGGAGGGGCATGCAGAGGCATGGACTCCTGTGTCGGTACATGTATACATATTTTTCTTATGACATATGCAATTGAAATTTAATCTTTATAATAGAGTAATTTTAATTTTTAAGCCATAATAACTTATACATATATGTGATCTTCATTCATGTTTAAGATAGATTGATGATGCCATGCTCTCAGCTATTTCATTTGGCCTTGAGACATCTACGATACATTATGTTGTGTTCTCATTATTTTTTCTATTTGATATTGTAGCATATATGGTTTCTAATCTTTTTTTAATCTTGTAGGTACCACCTATCCCTGGGGGACAAAGTGTGGGGGATGAGCTAGGACTCATTGACAAAGGAAAAGTAATTAGGTGCCTTCTATTTGATTAAATATTGATGCATTCTTGTAAAATGTATGTGGCAATGAATTTAATTGCATTCTTTATTGTATAGGGCATGGCTACTAGCAATGAGCCCATTCAAATTCCATGTCGTAGATGCTCAGGTATTTCCATTCACATAGAGAGCCCCATTGTATGTATAAGTATCATTTATTTTTTATTTTCCTTAATTTCAAAAATAAATTCAAAATTGATTTCTGTGATATTAACAACTAGTATTTTGTATCTCATAGGAAACTCCTAGTGCACATGAGGTTGGACAAGTGAGTTTTGTATCTTCAAATGATGATGCAACCACTATATCCTGAGGAGGAGCCTACATTAGTAAGTTGTAGTTTGAATTCTTCATTATATGTTATAAATTTGGCATGCTATGAATTATAATGTTATAGTTTAAGTTGTAGATTCATCTGACAAACATATTTGAACAAACATAGGCCACAATCAGTGAGGTAAAAGCATTGTCGAGGGCATACGAGAGTACTCTTGACTGGTGCAAGAGGTCGACGAGAGGTATTTATGATGAAAGTTTAATAGTATAAATCTTTATTAAAAAAATATCATTATGCATTTGAGTAATTCAATGTTAGATGCAAAGAATCATATAAATTTAGTAGTCTAACTTTGGGTTTTCCTTTTTTATTTATGTAGGAGGTATCTGATCCACCTAGTCCAGCGAAAAGGCTACATTTTGATCATCCACTAGTAGCCTAGGATAGTATAGTTGTCATAGGATGCATCATGAGACATTTTGAGATGACATATGTGACATTGTTTACAGAAACATTGATATTATACACACTTTGATGGCATGATTAGCCACATTTTGTATATGGATCTATGTATTTTGATATATATTTGTGTAATTTGTCTATGGATACATGAACTTTGATATATATTTGTATAATTTGTCTATGGATACATGTTTTTTGATATATATTTTTTCCATTTATGTGCACAATGATATACATATTAATTTAGTATCTAGTATTGTTCAATTTATCATGGATCATGTGTATTGTTCATATTTATGGAATATCATTAATTTTGATCATGTTTCTTATATTAAATTCAAATGCAATAATTTGTGAATAACATTTTAACAACCTTTATTATCAAATTTGGATGCAATGTTTAATTTAAAGTGCTATCATGACATAAATACACTTGTTAACCTCTTAGACAAGGTTCACATAACCCCAAATCTGATTTTAAACTCCATCTTCAACCTTGAAACTAACTCTTGGCTTCAAATCTAATCTCAACACACTTAAGGACTCCACATCTCAACCATGGATTCTATTCTGAACCACGAACTCATTCCTAGACTTATAATCTTTGATAATTAGCCCTTCACTTTGTTACTATCCTTATACTACAACTTTTCAATTTTAATATAACCTCAAAATATCCCAACTTAAGAGACTTGATTGGATCAAACCTTTTTAACTTGGTTCCCCAATACCATATCCATATGAATAAAATTTATACATTTCTCACATTGATCAGATTACCCACAATGATCCACTTAATAAAACTTAGGAACCAAATCATCCAAAACATACCTTCTTGTTGTTCTTTGTATAGACCCAAACACGATCATCCATAACTTTTGAACCATGCTTCATTTCCTCAATCCAACCATCGAGTAATGCATTCTATCATTATGTAAATTGGCTTCATTAATACATTCTATCATTTCAAACCTTATATAGGTGTGTCCAACCTTGTATGGTCATGCTCAAACCCCTAAATAACTCTTTGCACTCATTTTCACTTTGCAAGAAAAAGTTGCAAAAGTTACAAAATTGGAATTTTGAGAATTTTTTGCTATAACTTTAAATTCTTAATTACATAAGTTCACCAAACTTGGTAAGGGGTTATTGATAGCTTGCACGAGCTCTGAGTTATGACCCTCAAAAGATTGACCTCAATACACACTTAGAGCACCTTGGAGACTCCTCAGTATGGGGTGGCCGTAGATCCCTCACCTTGGAGACTCTTCAATATGCACTTAGAGACCCAATTTACATCTAGCGCCCTCACCCCCACTTTTCAATGTGTATTTCACCATTTCATATGCCTTTTTTTTTACTATTGTCTTTCCAAGATCTTGTTCGCACCCCTCATGGAAATATGTGTCAAACTTGGATAAGCCACCATATTCTAAACACTTCTCATTTAGGTAAGCATTTCTATAAAATAAAAAACCATCAACTCTATGACATAAAAATTGATCTAGCAAGTCTCTTGATTATTTTAGAAGTCCACTAGCACCACAATTCTCCAATATTTCTTTACTATGCAAAGTAGAATGGATGGAGCGTAATAGTTTATGGTGCATAGAAAAATCAACATGATATTTGCAACATGTATTTCAAATTTTAAGTGGCACACAATAAAATGGCTTCTTCAAAAGCCCTTTGTGATATATGAAGACTTCAATGAATCTCTCTAAATTGTTTAAAAAACATAGTTTGACTTACCTCCAATAATGTTTAGGATGTGGTGTTCGGTCTTTGACGCTAATTCTCAACTTTAACACATCTTAAGCATTGGGTGATACTCTTGAGCTAGAGTACCAAAATTGTGTAATTTCTTCCTTCACATCATCGGATAGCTTCTTATCAAAATGTGGAAGTCTCCCACCAAAAGCCCATGTTTCATTTTAAAGAGGATCATCAATTCTCTCTCATCTACTAAGTGCTCTTCTCAAAGTAGTATGATATAGGTTCAAGTCAATACAAGTTTGTCTCATATATCTACCCTTTCTCAAATGATGACTTACCAAAGAGGTTGTAATAACCCTTCGAACAACTCTCTTATCCTTCTCCCTACTATTTTTCCCAATGCTATTGAGAGCACTGAAAAGATTCTTCACAATAATGATATTTCTTTCCAATTTTTTATTGACACGAATCTTCAATGTGGAAAGCATAGGTCTCATCTTTTGCATCTTTAATTAAGTGCATAAAAAGCTGACATTGCTCCACCACTGTTTTGTTGCTGAAAAACATCTTATATAGTCTTGAAGCCCATAACTAAATGGTTCTTTTTGATTTTTTTCCTTCCAAATTGGTAATAATTGTTTCGTCAATTTTAATTATTCATTTTGGTTTTCTAGAACCTTCATGTTGATTATAATTAAGAGCTATGTGATGAGTCTAAAAAATGCCTTTATTTTGTTATGTTTAAGATACTTTGTGATACTCTGTTTATCCTTGTTTTAACACTTATAAGCCTATGTTTGATAAGCCTTTGATGATTTATGGGGTAGAAAAAACTATGTCATCTTTTGCCTAAATTATATCTAATATGCAGTATTTCATATAAATATGCAAATGTGCGTTCTTATGCTTGAATTTAGTTTGATGGATGTTTATTTGAAAATATGTCTTATATCATAACTAACCTGATGATAAGGATTAAAGGATGAACAGAAGAATCCAGAAGTTGGTTGCCGACAAAATTCAAGGAGAAACGAGCATCAAGGAACAACCACGAAAAGGAAGTTATAGCCACTCCAAGAAACATGGCAGAAAATAAGGAGGAGCTTTTACGAGCCATTGCCTTCTCTACATTTATGTTGTAACAAGCAGATGCTAAGACTTCATTGCTCCCTCCTCAATTCCGTTATCCTTCCTTTTTGCTTTCAGTTGTTCTCCTATACTCTCTCTTGCAGACTTAACTTAGGACAGTTACTTTTCTATTATGTAATAAAGAGTAGATTCCCTATATATGTTAGGATTGACTCCTGTGTTTGAAGTTTTGGTTTTTAATAAGTTTTATCGAGTAAGAGAGAACACTGATTCATAGTTTGTTGCAGTTGTGTTTTACAATTCTGAATCATGTAATGACTAATTAATGAAATGAATTAGTTCTCTTTAGCTTCTGTCCTGCATTGGTAGATTAGAGAAGCCAACCAAGGGGGCCCACTTGGAAGGTGGATTAGATTAGGATAGAATAGATTCATTTTACTAGCATTAGCAGTATTTTAAGTAAGACGTAGGTAGTTAACTCCTTCCTGTAGCATCACACTTCATGAACATTCCTGCAGCATCTGCAAGAATAGTCTAGGGGATGAGTCAAGATGGAATCTCTATTATCTTGTCATTGTGTTTTCAACATTCATAGATTCTGTATTTTCCTTCCTTTGCATTTTTACTTTCCTACAGCACAAGCATAATGACTCATCAAGGTACCTAGTGCACATACTGTGCCGACCATTTCAAGTATACGTCCTTGGGTTGACAATCTAAATGCACCTCATGGTAGGGGAAAAGTAGTCCTTAGCTTGAATAGATTATTCCTAAGCCAGGCCTAGCGCATGACTATGGAACACCTATTGTGAGGCGGTTCATTTTTGGTGCCGTTGCCGGGGATGGTGTCAAGCTAGGAGCATTTTTGAGTCATAGTTTTTAGATTAAGTTCTTTTTACCAGTGTGAAAATTTTAGTTGCATGCATCGAAGAGGAAGACGATGAGATGAATATGGAAGATTTCTTCCACAAGGATCTATTAATTTGAAAGAAGAAGTTGAGTTGTCCTTTGAAGACGCATGTCTTGTTTTCCCCACAATATCATCATCAAGAGCTGAATCCCTAGATATATCGGGTCTCCAACCTTTCACTGAAATATTGACCAGTCTTCTTGATAACACTACCTTGAATCCACCAATTGTTAATCATCTAGTGCCTAACATTCCTTTTCAGCAGCAACCTCATAATCCAATCCCACCAGTCATGGTACAACCCACTTTTCCATTTCCACTTCCAAGTCTCATAACCAATGCCAATCTCAAGAATATACCTCCCACTACTCTTCTGAAGTTCTATGGCCTTGCAACAGAAGACCCTAATACCTTCTTGTTTGAGTTCGACATCCTTTGTAATAGTTTTGACTACAATACTAATGCCCATAAGCTTTAATTATTTCCAACCACATTGAAAGAATCAAAGCTCTTTACGATGGTTCATGGGCTTAGGAGCCAATGCAGCTGTGAATTGGCATGAAATGCAAGCCTTGATTTTGGAAAATATAAAGAATATTGCAAAGCATCTAGCACAAGAGGAGATGATATCTTTAGGATATCACAGAAGGAGGAAGAGACATTAGAAGACTATGTTTCTCAATTTTTATATACACTACAAAAGAATCCTCAGCACACATTGTCTTAAGATTCCCAAAAACTAGTCTTTCTAAGAGGAGTGAATGAAGACTGTTTGGAAGCATTGGACTTGATGGCTGGTGGAGATGTATATCAAGCTCAATGGGGTGACCTCAAAAAGATATGTCAGAACTACTCAAGGTCAACCATGAAGAAAGGTCAAGGACCCCTTTCTACGGTTACAAAAGGAATTAGTCAAGGCATTTCAAAATTTGAAATATCCAATTTGTTGTCAGATTTCAAACATGACATCATTAATGATGTCGCTACATAGTTGGATACAATGACTGCAAAGAAGAAGCAAGAAGAGGCTAAGTTACAACTAGCTGAGTACTGTCCTCATTGCCGAAAGTAAAAGAAGGATTGCCACTGTAAATTGGTTGCAAGCATGGAGAACCAGCATCTTCCAACTAGATATGTAAAGATAGATGGGGATGTTGAGCAAGTATTCTTTGTTGCTCAACACCGACCATGGGCTCAACGTCAAGGTATGCCTCAAGACCCCTTGCAAAATTCAAATTCATATGGTAATCAATGGAAAAACTGCAATACCCAAGGTCCTCCACAAAACCAACCCAATTAGAATACTGCTGGGCAAAATAACCCACAACAGTCTCAATGGTCTCAAAATTTCCAACAACCTTGGCCTAACTAGTAGAATAACCAATGGCCCCAGAACCAGTAGAACTAATGGCAACCACCCCAAGGGAATTGGCAATCTCCAAACCAATGGAAGGGATCTCAACAATGGCCTAACCAAAATATTGGTGCTCCACAACTACCCCCTCTAGCTCAACAACCTGCTTTAATGCCACCACCTACAAATAGTGGACCTCAAAATCAAACACAGCTACCTGCACAGCCTCAGCCAAATCCAAATAGTCAACCACAATAGCCCATGTATAGTGTTGATATCCAGCAGTACTCTGCTTATGCCCTACATGTCGCAGGTATACATTTGAGATCTGGCTATCATGTCATTCTAGGTAGACCATGGTTGGCCACAGCTGATGCAAACATAAATTGCAGATCAGGGAATATGACTGTATCAAATGGTCAAGCAACCAAGCAATTTGATCTATATCCTCCTGCACAACCATTACCAGATTTGAGTACATCTTTTTGGCTAGATTTAGGAGATGAAGAAGAAGAGATAAATTCCATTGTACAACTTATGATGTTACATAGGCAATATTTTCTAAAGTTGCAAGAAGAAGATTCAGTAATCCAGAGCATCCTTACCAACACTTGTGTGGTAGGAAAAGATGTGTCTGAAAGCTCTGTATTAGAATTGATTACATATGAGGAGTGTGATACAAGTTGTACTTTACTTAAGCAACCTGAAAATCCTTGTTCACTACTTCCTTGTGAATTAGAAGGAAGCCTAATATCTGAAATTGCTATGGTAGAATCCACTATTCCTGTTGAACTAAGTAAAGGCCATAAACTACATCTTAACCCCAAATTGACATCTATACAGATGGAACAATTAAAAGAATTGCTTCAGAAGCATGAGAAGACTTTTTCTTAGGATTATGGTGATATGAAAGGATTAAGCCCTACACTATGTACCCATAAGATATACATTAATGAAGGTTGTCTACCACTTTGTCAACCTCAGAGGAGGATAAATCCAAGCCTAAGAGAAACAGTCAAAAGAGAATTGCAAAAATTGCTTGATGTTGGCTTTATCTATCCTATATTTGATAGTAAATGGGTATCACCGCTGGTTATAGTACCTAAGAAAGGAGAAAAATGGAGAATTTGTGTAGATTATAGGGAGTTGAATAAGGCTACTAAAAAGGATCATTTTCCTTTACCTTTCATAGATCAAGTTTTGGATACACTAGCTGGAAAGAAGTACTTCTCCTTTTTAGATGGATATAGTGGCTATAATCAAATCAGTATTGCTCTTGAAGACTAAGACAAAACTACAATTACCTGTCCATGGGGTACTTTTGCATACTCTATTTTACCATTTGGTCTTTGTAATGCTCCTGCAACATTTCAACAGGCTATAATTAGTATTTTTGTTGTTATATCACATGATTGTATGGAAATCTATATGGATGACTTTACAACATTTGGAGTTACTTTTGAAGAAGCAATGAGAAATCTTGAAAAAGTTTTGGTAAGATGTCAAGAACATAATTTGGCACTAAATAGTGAAAAGTGTTTCATGCTCATGCAAGAGGGTGTGGTGGTACTCGGTCATTTCATATCTACTGTAGGTATACAAGTAGACCTAGCTAAAATTGAGGTAATTCAAATATTACCCATACCCACTAAATTAAAAGATATTAGATCTTTTCTAGGACATGCTCGATATTACAGGCATTTTATAAAAGACTTCAGTAAAATAGCCAGTCCCTTGTACAAGTTGCTTACCAAAGAAGCTGAATTCGATTGGACACCTGAGTGTGATAAAGCTTTCCTACATCTTAAGCAACTTTTGACCACAACCCCAATTTTACAAGGCCCTGATTGGAACCTACCTTTTCACATATATACAGATGCTTCTAATTATGCCATAGGTGCACTTTTAGCACAAAAACACTCAAATCTTGAAAACGCCATTTATTATATCAGTAAGAGTCTTCATGGCCCAAAAATGAATTACACAGTGACTAAAAAAGAATTGTTAGCAGTAGTCTATGCTCTAAATGAATTTCGGCATTACATCACAGGTTATCCTATCTATGTTCATACCGATCATGCAACAATCAAATATCTCATGAACAAACCTGCTATAACTGGTAGGTTAGCAAGATAGTTACTATTGCTACAAGAATTTGACATAACCATAGTGGATAAGCCTGGAAAAAAAAATGTCATAGCTGATTATTTGTCAAGAATCAATCATCATGATACGGATATTACTCTGGTAGATGATGCATTTTAAAATGAACATTTGTTTCATATTGCTGTTAAAGTTCCATGGTATGCAGATATTGCTAACTACATTGCAGCTAATAAGACACCAATGCATTTTTCTTATAAGGCTAGAAAGTTGCTCATACAGAAAAGCTTCTATTTCTCATGGATAGACAATTTTTTGTTCTATACTGGACCTGATCAAGTTATGCGCAGATGTGTAAGAGAAGATGAGACATATGATATTTTGCATGCATGTCATAATGATCCCTATGGAGGACATTTTGTAGCCAAAAGAATAGCTTTCAAAATCTTAGCCACTAGTTACTATTGGCCTACCCTTCATAAAGATGTAATCAATTATACAAGGAAGTGTGACCAATGCCAAAGAATGGGTCGCCTAACCAAAATAGATGAAATGCCTCTGAATCCTCAAGTGGTGTTAGCACCATTTGACAAATGGAGAATGGACTTTATCGGTCCTATTGATCCTCCATCCAATGCAAAGTCTTATATTCTAGTTTGTATTGACTACCTAACCAAATGGGTTGAGGTTAAGGCTATGAAGCATGCCCATGATGAAAAAGTTGCCGAATTCCTATATGAAGAGATTTTCACATGCTATGGAGTTCCTAAAGAATTGGTTACTGATCAAGGCACACCGTTTACTTCCAACCTAATTTTAGAGTTGATGAAACAGTATAACATCAAGCATCGCAGATCCAGTCCTTATCATCCACAAGCCAATGGACAAGTAGAAGTTACCAACCACGAGCTGGAAAATATTCTAACTAAAACAGTCCATGTGCGTCGTCGAGATTGGACCAGCCAGTTACAAGAAGCTATTTGGGCTTATAGAACAACTTGGAAAACCACTACTGGATTCACATCATTTGAGCTTTTGTATGGAAAAGTGGCAATGCTTCCAATTGAATTTGAACACAAGACTTTAAGAACACCCTTGACCTTAGTTATTGATCTTCCTACAGCACAAAGAGAATGCCTCCTACATCTTAATTCTTTGGATGAAATGCGCAAGACCACTTTAGAACACACTAAACTAGTGCAAAAATAGAGAAAAAATTGGCATGATTCTCATATCCTCAACAAACAGTTCAAAGCTGGTGACTAGGCATTATTGTATGATTCTTTCTTTAAGGATATGTCAGGGAAGCTGCAGACGTGATGGTTAGGACCATATCAAATCATCCATGTCTTTGACAATGGAATAGTTCAACTAACCACAATTGATGATGTGCCTTTCAAAATGTTGATCAATGATCATCGACTTAAGCTTTACAAACAACCTCAAACAAAAGTCAAATTCATGCAACAGTTCGAACAACCAGTCCAATAACAACTCAAGTATCTCTTCTTGTAGCAGAAGGTGAAAACCTTCTGCCTGCTCCTCTTCAATATTAATTCTAATTTGCGTGTCCATAATAATAACTTTATGTTTGCATAAAGTCCTTTTTTTTTTCATGATATTTCTTTCCATTCATATCTTAATCTTTCATCCACCCACCCCACTCCATTTCTTAATCTTCCATCCACTCACTTTCTACATAATTAAGTTTTTGTATTTTCAATCAAATCTGCACATGCTAATGGATGCTGCCGTTTACATTATTTCTGCCACCTTTTTTTTGGAGCATGTGACAATCCACTTGGCAGGTATAAAAATTTTCAAACTATTATTCATTTATAAGTTTGCAAATTTTGTTAATTATATATAATATTGCATAGTCTCTATAATTACGGCGTATTCCAGTCCCTCACCCATACGAGTCTGACAAGTGAGGACACTTGTTGTAAAATTAGCAGGGGGTAGGGGAGTGTCATACTATCCAATGACATGCCTCATTAACTATAATGATTTTCTAAATTCTTGGCATTACCCTTTATTAATGAGAACTTTTTGCCATAAGTATGCCATGTCAAGTGTTGTACTCCCACTTTATGAATGAATTTTTTTTCTTGTTCGTGCCAAATTTTTCATGCTAAGCCATGATGTGACCCATCTTTAAAAATTTGGCATTTGAACCATGTATCTAGGTGATTTTCATGCAAATTCATGATTTACTTTTACCTAAAGTTTAATTATGGCACATAACAATTGGTTATGGCAATTAATGTTCCCCAAAAGAAGTGGTGAAGCGTTTGAGAAATAACGCAGAGTCTTGAAGTTTGCATTCAAAAAGGGAGAGAGAAATAGAGTAGCAGAAGAAGTATCAAGAAATGGGAGGAGGTTTACAGAGAAGAGAGTCGGTTGAGCACATTTTGTTGCTCTCTGATGTAGAAGCAGTAAGAAGATTCAATGCATGCAGGTGGTTAGGTTATTGTTTGAATTTAATAGCATATGATGAAGAAGCAGCTATAGAATTCACCAGGACATTTGATGAAGGTGAGGCTTCTGTGTGGGGTTTGACAGTAATTGCAACAGAAGAACAAATTGCAGAAGTAATAGGGTTACCTTCTATTGGAGAGCATTATCCGAGCTCGCATGACGCTAGGTCAGCAAGGGCCTAGTTCACTACCCCACATGACCCTCAATTGGATGTTACAAAGCAGGGGTGCAAGAGATTGTCTTTGCCACCTCCATACCTTGAGCTAGCAATGCATGCCATCAGGTATTTTACTTGTGAAGGCATATTTTCTCACTTACATGCACACCATTTTAAGTTGCTTAGTTGTATAAGGCACAATATTGCTGTGAATCTTCCAAATTTTCTGTTTAATATGCTCTGTATTAGTGTGAAAGAGACTCAAAAAGGGAATGATAATTATGTCACTCACCATGCCTTGATTAAGTTGTTAATAGAAAGGTCTCTTAGGGATGTATCCCCTTTGACATGGGATGAATTTGTGAAATTTAAAACCCTACAACCCCAAGTTGACCTTAGTGAATGGCAAGGTGAGGAAAATGTAGTTCCCAATAGTGAGCTTGCAGAACAAAATATTGAGGGAGCTGAAATAGAAAATGCACAAGGGATTGAACCAGAATTTGCTTCCATTCAAGAGAATGTGCCTCCACCTGAACAGGACATCCCTAAACCCACTACTAGTAAAGCTAAAAGGAAACGGAAGTCACAAGAAGAAACCGCTGCTCAACAAAAACCTAGTCCTGCAATTAAGCAACAGAAGAAAACAAAGAAGGCTCCTGCAATAGTGACACTGAAATAGAAAAGTAGACAAAAGACAGTAGTACAAGAAGAGACTCCTTTGTGGAGAAGCCCTAGAATGAGAGGGGAGATTTTTAAAGATCCTATATTGTCTAAAGCACCTTCTCTAGAGTCTCCTATGCAGATAATTTCTGACCATTCTCCCCTTCACACTGAGATGACAAAAGCTTCTGGTAATCCTCTTGCAGCATGTGAGCAAGAAATTAATGAAACCTTAATGGATTTACTAGGTGTTTCAAGCCATGAGAATGAAGTAGTTCCTGAATGTCATGATTTGAATACTGCCTTAGTCCCATATAAGTCAACATGGATCAATAGTTTGGTGGAACATCTATGGTGGGAGCAAAAAAAGAAAAAAGATTATGAAGAGGATAACAGTGCCATCACCTTGCAAAAACTCCTTTTCCAATTATATGGATAGCATTTATTTGCTGAAGCACTATGGAAAGAGGAGAAGAAAAGAATGAGCAAGATCATAACATCACAAAATGAGGAGATTGAAGAATTGAAATAACAGCTAGAAAGACAGAAACAACACATGAAACATGCACTTAAATTAGTTGATCAAGCTCTTGCTTGTAGACCACCTCCTCGAGTATATGCTTTTTGTTTGAAAGAACAATATCTTTTGTTTCAGTTGATGTTAACCCTTAGAAATATAAATGCAGAATTCAAAACCGCACAAGAGTTTTATGGGTTGTATCAAACCTTACCACCATGGTAGCAAAATCTATTGTGTGAGTTGTATATTCATAATTTTGTCATTCCTGCAGAAACTGAGTGGAATCTTTTGCTCTATATAGGAGATGTGCATTTGAAAGCTTTTATGTCATGGATGTCTAATGAGGCGAATTATGACAGACAACTGGTTAATTACAGAGATGAGGAGAGAACAAAACCTTTTCCCTTGAGGGTAGAAAGTAAACAACCAGAAGAAATGCTTCAAGACTAGTTTACATTAACCTATGGGAAGAGTAATCCAGAAGTTAGAAAGAAGGTTTTTGCTACTACAGCCAAAGTGTATGCCGAATATGAAAACTTTCCCTACTTTGCATTCTAGAGAGCTATGACTAGAGTAAGAAGTAGATGGGCACGGTTACCTGATTCTCTCAAGAAATCTGAGCCACACAGTCCTATTAATTTGGAAGCAGCACTATATAGAGTTCCAAAATATTTAGAACTGGGAAAGCAACTAAGGCCAAAGCTATGGTGTCCTTTGACCATGCAACCTCCAATGCTTTTATGGCCCCTGTATGATATTGATGCTAACAAACTTGATAAGTTGCAGGAAGACCACAGGTGAGAAGTATGGGAAAGGATCAGAGGATTCTATTACACCTTCAAGAGTAGCAGAAAGGGAAAGACGGAAGTTGGGGAGGTCAGATCTTTGACAAAGAAGTGTAATGCTTGAGGATAAGCATTAGTTTAGCAGGGGGAAGAAGATGAGTCTAAAAAATGCCTTTATTTTGTTATGTTTAAGATACTTTGTGATACTCCGTTTATCCTTGTTTTAACACTTATAAGCCTATGTTTGATAAACCTTTGATGATTTATGGGGTAGAAAAAACTATGTCATCTTTTTCCTAAATTATATCTAATATGCAATATTTCATATAAATATCCAAATGTCCATTCTTATGCTTGAATTTAGTTTGATGGATGTTTATTTGCAAATATGTCTTATATCATAACTGACTTGATGATAAGGATTAAAGGATGAGCAGAAGAATCTAGAAGTTGGTTGCCGACAGCATTCAAGGAGAAACGAGCATCAAGGAACAACCATGAAAAGGAAGTTATAACCACTCCAGGAAACATGGCACTGAATAAGGAGGAGCTTTTACGAGCCATTGCCTTCTTTGCATTTATGTTGTAACAAGCGGATGCTGAGACTTCATTTCTCCCTCCTCAATTCTGTTATCCTTCCTTTTCGCTTTCAGTTGATCTCCTATATTCTCTCCTGCAGACTTAACTTAGGACAGTTACTTTTCTATTATGTAATAAAGAGTAGATTCTCTATATATGTTGGGATCGACTCCTATGTGTGAAGTTTTGGTTTTTAATAAGTTTTATCAAGTAAGAGAGAACACTGATTCATAGTTTGTTGCAGTTGTGTTTTACAATTCTGAATCATGTAATGACTGATTAATGAAATGAATTAGTTCTCTTTAGCTTCTATCCTAAGTTGGTAGATTAGAGAAGCCAACCAAGGGGGCCCACTTGGAAGGTGGATTAGATTAGGATAGAATAGATTCTATTTACTAGCATTAGTAGTATTTTAAGTAAGACGTAGCTAGTTAACTCCTTCCTGTAGCATCACACTTCATGGACGTTCCTACAACATCTGCAAGAATAGTCTAGTGGATGAGTCAAGATGGAATCTTTGTTATCTTGTCATTGTGTTTTCAACCTTCATAGATTCAGTATTTTCCTTGCCATAGCAATAGTGTAGTTTCCTTCCTTTGCATTTTTACTTTCCTGCAGCACAAGCATAATGACTCATCAAGGTACCTAGTGCACATACTATGCCGACCATTTCAAGTATACATCCTTGGGTTGACAATCTAAATGCACCTCATGGTAGGAGAAAAGTAGTCCTTAGCTTGAATAGATTATTCCTAAGCCAGGCCTAGCGCATGACTATGGAACACCTATTGTGAGGCGGTTCACTATGAAAGGTAATTCCTATGCATTGTCATGTTCGACATGGTTAATCAAGAAATTTACATTATGACCTAGTAGCATTTCATCCTCCAAATTTGTATTCTCTAAATTTTCAATCCTGACATTATCGTTATCAATCGATACATTTTCATTCCCTAACTGCACATATTCATTATCTAACTCAATGATTTCACCTTCAACCAGTACATCATCAACTTGACTCACATTTAACATACCTTGTCTTATCCTTCGGTGATTTACCTTGTCCCTTTCCCTATATGTGGCAAAATCTTCATTGGATACCTTCCTTTTGCATTTAGCCTTTCGATGACTACTGCTTCCCATTTAGATGACAATATTGGACACCTAATGATATATTATCTAACCTTTTTTAATCGTTTGCACCCCAAAAAGTCAATTTTCCCAAAACCCATGAGAATAGCCCATAGATAGCGATGTTGTCAAGTCTGTAGTGATCGAGAATATGTTGGGAAAATCATGCCAGTTTAATCAGGTGTTTGATCTAAGATCAGATACTTGATAATAAATCAAATATCCAATATCAGATCAGATATCCGATATCGATGCCCAAATTTTGGAGGGAATTATGGGCAATGTATGATAATTAATATATATAGGATTATTATTATGTATGGTTAACTGTATGATGATTAATATATAGGATTATTAGTATGTATGATTAATATATATATAGGATTATTATTATATATGATTATTATATTATATTATTATTAAATATAATAATATATGTTATTATTATTAAAATCTGTAAATATGATATATATATATATATATGATTATTATATTATATTATTATTATTTTTACTATTATTATTAAACATAATAACGTAATATATGTTATTATTATTATTATGACCTATGATCCATTTGGTTGGTTTCAATGTGTCGAGAGGGGTCATCGGTTAACCTATGATCCCTATCAATGCATTTCATGACAACATGTCCCTAGGGATGCATTTGGTTGGTTCTAATGCATCAAGAGGAGTCATAGGTTAGCCTATGACCCCTATTGACTCATTTCATGAAAACGTATGTCCCTAGGTGCCCTAGGACCCCTAGGGAGGCATTTCGTTGGTTCTAATGCATCAAGAAGGGTCATAGGTTAACCTATAACCCCTCTCGACGCATTTCATGACAACATATGTCCCTAGGGGTCCTAGGCCCCCTAGGGACACATTTGGTTGGTTCCAATGTGTCGAGAGGGGTCATAGGTTCTCGATGCATTTTATGACAATGTATGTCCCTAGGGGTCCTAGGCCCCTGATGGATGCATTTGGTTGGTTCAAATGCATCGAGAGGGGTTAGAGGTTAACCTATGACCTCTATCAATGAATCTCATGACAATTTACCTACCTAGGGGCCTTAGGACCCCTAGGGAAGCATTTGGTCGGTTAAAATACATTGAGAGGGGTCACAGGTTAACCTATGACCCCTATCAATGCATTTCATGTCCTTAGGGGCCCTAGGACCCCTAGGGACACATTTAGTTGGTTCTAATGCATCAAGAGGGGTCATAGGTTAACTTATGACCCCTCTCAATGCCTTTCATGGAAATGTATGTCCCTAGGGGTCGTAGGCCCCTTAGGGATGCACTTAGTTGGTTGTAATGAATCGATAGGGGTCATAGGCTAACCTATGACCCCTCTTGACACATTTCATGACACCATATGTCCCTAGGGGTCCTAGGCACCCTGGGGATGCATTTGGTTGATTCAATGCATCAAGAGGGGTCATAGGTTAACCTATGACCCCTATCAATGCATTTCATGAAAACATATGTCCCTAGGGGCCCTAGGATCCCTAGGGATGCATTTGATTGGTTCAAATGTGTTGAGAAGGGTCATAGGTTAACTTATGATCCCTATCAACGCATTTCATGACAACGTATGTCCCTAGGGAACCTATGACACCTAGGGACACATTTGGTTGGTTCTAATGCATCAAGAGTGGCCATATGTTAACCTATGACCCCACTTGACATATTTCATGACAATGTATGTCCCTAAGGGTCGTAGACCCCCTAGGGACACATTTGGTTGGTTCCAATACATTGACAAGGGTCCATGTCATGAATCTCGAAGAGGAATGTTGGCATTTAGACCAACAACCCATTCCCTTGATCATAGATCCTCTACTTATACCAGTGTGGAGGCATCTCAATGAGTAGACCCCCTCTTTAAAATGGTCAAGCTCCCTCACATTTGTTTGATTAATTAATCATGTCTCTTTATCATTGTATTATTGATATATTAATAATTGTTGAATATATTATATTGAGATGTACATCATATTTTGTATTTGATTTGTACATTGTATTTTCTCTCAACGCATTTCATTGCAACATATGTCCTTAGGGGTCCTAGGGCCCCTAGGAACACATATGGTTGGTTCTAATGCATTGACCTATGACCCCTAACAAATCATTTCATGACAACATATGTCCCTAGGGGCCCTAAGACCCCTAAGGATGCATTCGGTTGGTTCGAATGTGTCATGAGGGTTCATAGGTTAACCTATGACCCCTCTATATGCATTTCATGACAACATATGTCCCTAGGGGTCCTAGGGCCCCTAGAGATGCATTTAGTTGGTTCCAATGCATCGAGAGGAGTCATAGGTTAACCTATGACCTATATCGATGCATTTCATGATAACATAAGGCCCCTAGGGATGCATTTGGTTGGTTCTAATGTGTCGAGAGAGGTAATAGGTTAACCTATGACCCTTATCAACACATTTCATGACAACATATATCCCTAGGGGCCCTAAGACCCCTAGGGACATATTTGGTTGGTTCTAATGTGTTGAGAGGGGTCATAGGTTAACCTATGACCCCTCTCAATGCATTTATGACAACATATGTCCCTAGGGGTCCTAGAGCCCCTAGGGACACATTTGGCTGGTTCCAATGCATCGATAGGTTTCATAGTTAACCTATGACCCCTATTGATGCATTTCACCTATGACCCCTCTCGACACATTTCATGACAACATATGTCCTTAGGGGTCCTAGGACCCTTAGGGACATATTTGGTTGGTTACAATATGTTGAGAGGGGTCATAGGTTAACCTGTCACCCCTACAGACACATTTCATGATGTCACATGGCCCCTAGGGACACATTTGGTTCATTCTAATGCATCGAGAGGTTTCATAGGTTAACCTATGACCCCTATAAACACATTTCATGACAAAAAATGTCCCTAGGGGCCCTAGTACCCCTAGGGATGCATTTGGTTAGTTTCAATGTGTCAAGAGTGGTCATAGGTTAACCTATGATCCCTATCGATGCATTTCATGACAACATATGTTCCTAGTGGCCCTAGGACCGCTAAGGATGCATTTGGTTGGTTTGAATGCATTGAGAGGGCTCAGAAGTTAACCTATGACCCCTATCAATGCATTTCATGACAACATATGTCCCTAGGGGCCCTGGGACCCCTATGGATGCATTTGGTTGGTTCTAATGCATCGAGAGGGTTCATAGGTTAATCTATGACCCCTATTGATGCATTTCATGACAACTTATGTCCCTAGGGGTCCTAGCACCCCTAGGGACACATTTGGTTGGTTCCAATGCATTGAGAGGGGTCATAGGTTAATCTATGACCCCTACCGATTCATTTCATGACAACATATGTCCCTAGGGGCCCTAGGAACCCTAGGGACACATTTGGTTGGTTCGAATGCATCAAGAGGGGTCCTTATTGATGCATTTCATGACAACATATGTCCCTAGGGGCCCTAAGACCCCTAGGGATGCATTTGATTGGTTCAAATGCATTAAGAGTCTTGACACATTTCATGACAACATATGTCCCTCAGAGCCCTAGAGCCCCTAGAGATGCATTTGGTTTGTTCCAATGCATCAGAAAGAGTTATAGAGGTTAACTTATGACCCATAATGATGCATTTTATGACAACGTATGTCCCTAGGGGCGCTAGGACCCCTAAAGATGCATTTGGTTGTTTTTAATGCTTCGAGAGGGGTCATAGGATAACCTATAACCACTATCAACACATTTCATGACAACATATGTCCCTAAGGGCCCTAGGACCCATAGCGATGCATTTGGTTGTTTCTAATGCATCAAGAGGGGTCATAGGTAAACTTATGACCTCTATTGATGTATTTCATGACAACGTATGTTCCTAGGGGCACTAGGGCCCTTATGGATGCATTTGGTTGGTTACAATGTGACGAGAGGGGTCATAGGTTAACCTATGACCCCTATCGACACATTTCATGAAAACATGTGTTCCCTAGGGATGCATTTGGTAGGTTCAAATGTGTCAAGAGGTGTCATAGGTTAATCTATGACCCCTCTTGATGCATTTCATGACAATGTATGTCCCTAGGTGTCCTAGGGCCCTTAGGGACACATTTGGTTGGTTCTAATGCATTGAGAGGGGTCATAGGTTAACCTATGACCCCTCTCAATGCATTTCATGACAACATATGTCCCTAGGGGCCCTAGGACCCCTAGGGACCCATTTGGTTGGTTCCAATGCATCGAGAGGTTAACCTATGACATCTCTTGAAGCATTTCATGACAATATATGTCCCTAGGGCCCCTAGGGACCCATTGAGAATGCATCAAAAGGGGTCGCTAGGGGCCCTAGGGACATATGTTGTCATGCAATGCATCAAGAGGGGTCATAGGTTAACCTATGACTCCTTTCGATGCATTTCATGATAATATTATATTTAATAATAATATAATACTATATATTTTAATATAATAATCATATAATATTACTATATATATTTAATAATAATAATCATACATATTACTATATATAATAATATTTATAATCATATATAATAATAGTTAATAATAATAATCATAATCATATGTAATAATAATATTAATGCCCACACTTCCCGAAAATAAATTTCCCTCTCAAACCCTTTAATGTTTCCCTCTCAAACTTTTGTCTCAAATTTTCCTGCAAAATTCCCAATTGAAAATTTGCAGTAATCGGATACCTGATTTGATTTTGGGTATCTAATTAGGCTTGGTATTTACCAAGCCTATTTGGTCAACCCAAAAAACATGTTTGAGAAGGGTTTCACTAACACTCAGACTTCGGGTAGCCATCTGACAATGTTATTTTCATCGAAATTGAATGAAATGAAAAGGGTGTTTTTATAACACTCTCAAGATTCCATCAATATAATTGCTATCAAATTCTGAGTTAAATAAGTATTTATTAGTTAATTTTCAATGAAGATGATTGTAAAGTGCTAATTTACATACTGATTGAAAAATAGTTATAACTTTCAAATGGTATAACATTTTTTAAATCCACAAGTTGCATCACATTCTATGCTTCACCTAGTATAAGGAAAAAATAATAATTTGGTAAAGTTTTCAATTAGTTAAGGTGGTCAGACACGAGAGCTTTTTTTTTTCCAAAAAGGTTTTATTAGAAAATTCTTATTTAATTTTTTATTTGGAAAAAAAAAACTTAAAAATATGTGTCACATCCGGGCATGAATCTACTTTATATATCTATAATTATATAAAAAAATATTATCATTTGATTTTGATTAAGGTGGTCAAACATACACCTACTTTTTATTTTCGCCCTAAAATTTTCGTAGTACTGCATTAAAATCCAAATTTTTGACCAATCAAATATTTTTTTCTCTAGATAAGGCCTAGTAGTTTATAAACTACATTCAATTCTCTATAGATTATTTTCTTACAACTTTTTTACATAAAGTCCAAAACTAGTTTAAAATTGTGTGTCAAGTTGATATAACCCTGATTTGCTAGTTTTTCACTACCACTTAAGGCCATAGTTTGGTTGACCATGATTCTAGACATACCCAATGATTATATAATATGGTATTAATTAAATGTGATATATATATATATATATATAGTGATGAAAATAATTTATCTAATTCCTTGTTTCTTTGTTATACTATGGGGAGTTGGTAGATGGTGTTGTGTGGGGAGAGGTAGAGTAAAACCAGAGGAATTCTGGTGTCAAGCACCATATGACAAGCAAATCCACACTCTCCTTGGGATGGTATAAGAAGGATATAAGAGATTTGGATTAAGGCATAGCAATCTATCAATAATCTAAGATCATAAGGGGTAGTATTAAGTCTTATAAGAATTTCTAAGTTTTGAAGAGGTCAAGTATAAGGTCATATTAGGTCTGATTAGTAATCTAAGGTGATCACAAGTCATACTAGCCATTAATCAAAATAAATTAAATTAAAGAGAGAGAATGTGTGTGTGTGTGTGTGTGTGTGTGTGTGTGTGTGTGTGTGTGTGTGTGTGTGTGAGAGAGAGAGAGAGAGAGAGAGAGAGAGAGAGATGTAGGATCACCCTCATCAAATGAAGTTTCTTGATACAATTCAAGGACTTCCTCAAGGTCCTAGGAACCTTTATATATATGTATATATCTACTTAGTTTTAATGATTGTCAGACTTTGATTATTTATAGCCTTCGAGAAAGGGGTTATTACAAGTGGTATTAGAGCATAATTGTGTAATCCTATGAATAGAATTCTATGGAAACTCATGAAGGAAGGACCAAAAGAACCACTATGGGAAATGTAGCAAATGAGATGAGATCTTACATGGAACAAAACAACTAAACATTTATTAATCAAATGGAAAGATCTAACCAAGCACTTCTCCAAGCACTGCAAAGAATGAGAAATTTGATTAGTGATAATTTAAGAGGACAACCTACTCATATAAGAGATACTAGCTCAAATCACTCAAAAAATAAAAATGTGTCATCTAGGGTTGAGGTACCACAACTTGTATTCTTACCTAGGGGAGAGTTATTGAGAGAAGGGATAAAACAACCCTTGAATTGAACTGAAGACATAGAAAGAGCATATGCCGAACTAGAACCACATATTAGGGAAGTGATATCTTTTAGAGAATTTTGTGAAGATAAGAGAAAAGAAACACGAAGGAAACATATTAATAAGGATCTTAAGCATAAAGCAAATAAGGTGGATGTTTCAAACTTTGATGGATCAGAAAAAATTATGGCATATGATTGGCTACAAACATTAAACACTTACCTAACTTTCAACCCCATGACTAAAGAAGATGCACTCCAATTTTTCATTCTCCATCTAACTAGCATAGCATGAGAATGGTGGTATTATGGAAGTACACTCATGGTCATGACAATATTACTTCATATAAGGAATTCACACAAAAATTTATGAAAAGATTTGATCGAAAAAATCCCCAAGAAGATTTCAAAAGACTAACACATATTAAACAATATGGGATAGTTGAAAGTTACATTAATGAGTTTGATAGAATATCAGTACAAGTGAAAAAAATGGACAAGGATAGACTCACTTATCTATTTGTGGATGGATTAAAGGAACCCCTTAAAGGGTTGGCCAGTGCTCTAAAACCTGGAAGTCTTGAGGATGCCTTTGAGGCAACATGAGTTTGGAACCTTCATCAAACAATCATACTCATAAGTTAGAACATTTCATAGAAGAGATGTATCCTATGAAAGAGATAAGCTCTTGGGAAAGGAAGAATTGCACCAAAACTTGTGCTCAGAAAGAGAAGAGCTTAAAAGAAAAAACTTATGTTTCAAATGCCAAGAACCTTAGGGGTGAGGGCACGCTTGTCGACAAAGAGAATCAAAGGAGAGGAAATGGTGCTACAAATGCAAGGAGAAATGGAGCCTTGAACATAGATGCAGCAAGAAAGAACAAACTTTCAACATAAAAATAATACATAGTGTAGAGATGGACGAGAATTCAAACAAAAGAGCAAGATATGATGATGAAAAGAGAAAATATGATGAAGAGGCATTATAAGATAATTTAACTTTAATAATAATAATCAAATCCATTGATTTTAAGTTACACAATGTCACATGAAAATGTGAATAATAATAGATTGCTTGAGGGCAAGCAATTTGAGGAAGGGCAGACTTTTCATGAGCCCAAAATGATAGTTCATAATGACTATGACAAAACCCTCAATAATATATTAATATCAATTTCAATAATATTCATATTTGTTGAGATTTATATCCTTATATATATCAATAGTAATTAGATATCAATTTGTTTAATGTTAATTGATTAGTTGAAATTGATTTGATATCAAAATCATTAATTCAAATGTTTACAATATAACTATAAGAATACTACCCAAAATAATGCTAAACCAACCATAATATTCTAAAAACCAATATTAAATGTCATGTTGATCTATTAACTAAAAGGTGGGGTCACGACATTGCATGGAGTATGACTTTTCACCAACCTATTTATAGGTGGTACCCCTAATCACTGTGAAAGGAACATGAAATACCATCACGGCGAGGAAGGAGTTGAGCAGACAACGAACACGAGTGTCGAAGAAGATAAATTTTGATTCCATAGCAGCATTGAACAAAGAAGTTTATAAAATACTTGCAAGTCATGGTCGGGTCTTACTGGTCCACAAGTCGATAGATTTTTGGATGTAAAGTAACAGATTGATATGTTACTATGAGCCCCATTGGAAGGATTTGAACCTTCTTTGATTGGAGGTCACTCCATGGGGAAGCACGACTGCAATAACAGGGCACGAATAAGGTAAGCCTTGGACTTTCTGGCCAACTTGATAAAGCGCCCGTGTGTTGTGAGAATGCCGAGTGGAGCCTATCTATTGTGATAAAGCCGAGCATATAAACAATGTGATGTTAGATAATTTGTTTTACTTTTAAGAATGATATTTATAAATGATTAGTAAGATGGGATGTAACACATTTTTTTGTATGAATTGTGCTGAGCATAGTGATATATATCATTTAATTCACACCATATTATATAATCACTATGCTCAGCACAATTCATACAAAAAAATGTGTTACATCCCATCTTACTAATATATATATCATTTAATTCATACCATATTATATAATCACTATGTTCAGCACAATTCATACAAAAAAATGTGTTACATTCCATCTTACTAATCATTAATAAATATCATTCTTAAAAGTAAAACAAATTATCTAACATCACATTGTTTATATGCTCGGCTTTATCACAATACATAGGCTCCACTACACACACACACACACACACACACACACACACGCGCGCACACACACACACACACACACACACACACACACACACACACACACACACACACACACACACACACACACAGAGTTTTAATGATTGTTAGACTTTGATTATTTATAGCCTCTAAGAAAGGGGTCATTACATAAGGTTACTTGTATTTTGGAATCTTAGGAGGTGTTTCTTCTGAACACTTATCTTTTGCTCCTGCTCACAATTAAAGAAGTCTCAAATCAGTTTTGGAAAGGTCATGTTGAATGGTTCTAAAGAAAACTTGTAGGTTGGAAAGACAAGATTATGAGGACTGATGGAAAACTCCAACTTCTCTCTACTTCTCTGTAGGGCATCCTGATTTACTTCCTTTCCATTTTTAAACTCCCTAGAAAATTCAAAGATATCCTTGAAAAAATATAGACAAACTTCTTATGGTTCAATATCAAAGAGTAAGATAGGATGAGTTTGGTTAGCTGGTAAATAGTTTGTCATCCTAAGGACTTTGGGGGTTTAAATATACGAAGGATTGGATAGATGAATAAGGCCCTTCTAACCAAATTTGGTTGGAGGTTGACGAATTTGTTGGGTAATCAAAGCAACATTGTGAGGGCCAAGTACCTTGGAGGAGAATCATTTAATCATGCCCTATGGACCCAAGCTCTCCTCTAGGGCTTTGAAATTTGGAATGATAACCCAAAAAATTCTAGGAAGATGCGGTGTGATTGGATTGTTCGAAATGGTGACACAATTGGTTTTTGGGAAGATCAATGGTTCCAAGATTACCTACTCAAGCACACTAAATTCCTTTCTTTACGTGAGATATGCACCAAAGTGAATGGATCCATGACTTGAAACTATATCACCCCAGAACGCCATGGATTGAGATCTAGCATTAGGTTCCTGTGAGGGTGGGTCTTGCTCTGGAACTTCAAAACCTACTGAACAATTATAGGATCCCCCTCATCCCAGTTGAGGACTCCTTGGTTTGGAATCTTACTCCCTCGGGCGACTTCACTGTGAAGTTGGCTTATCTTTGTTGCCTTGGGGGTGGGGTGGCCCAAGGAGATTGGAGAAAGGTCTAGCACTTGTAGATCCTTCCAAAGATAATTTTTTTCTAGTGGATGAGTTTACATGAGTCTATCCTTACTATGGAAAATCTCCAAAGGAGAGGATGTCAACTTGCAAACTATCATGTCCTTTGAATTTAGGATACAAAATTTATACCACACCTTCTTATTCACTGCCCTTTTTCCTTAGAGATATGGAGGGAGGTACTTGCCTTATGGGGAATCCAGTGGTGTGCTAATGAAGGTAAGCAACAATTTTTTCACTGGAATGGCTCGTCTTCCCACCCATATCTAAATAACTTATGGTTAATAACTCCTTTTGTTTCATGGGAAATTTGGAAGGAATGAAATAACAAAATATTTAGGGATAAAGCTACTACCAGTTTAGGGGTGGCTTGATAGGTTATCATACTCCTAAAGGAATGTAGTGAAGTCTGGTGGTGGAAACCCCTTCCCCCCCCTCTTGGACACCCCAAGTAGAATTGATATGCAGTGGGCTTCAGCTTGGGGAGTGGGCCAAATGGTGGCACAGTTTGATAACTCCAAAGCTTAATTTTAATGGCTCAACCATGATTGGAAGTATTGCTATTGGGGTTGTTTTATGCAATTCTATAGGAAAAATGGTTATGGTTTATTCTGGAAATTGTGGAGGTGGCTCAAACAATGAAGTTGAGGCCTTGGCTCATCTATGGAGATTGAGACTCGTGAGGACACATGGAATTAATAGGCTAATGGTTGAGAGGGATTTGATGTTAATTATCAAAGCTACTAAAGGGGATAGTTCGAGTAGTTGGGCGATCAAGGTGGTAATTGAGGAAATTTATAAATTGATGGAGAAATACCAGGAAATGCCGGTGGATCATATTTACCATGAAGGTAATAGCATGGGGGATGAGTTGGCTAAATTTGGACATAGTGTCACGAGGATCATTGAATGAGAGGACATCAACTTGATTCCATCATCAACTAAATTGTTGATGGAACATGAATGTACTTCTAACACAACCATATGAATCATCACACCAAGTGGCATGTCTACAAGTTTTCACGTGGGCAGGAAAGAAAATGGCCTCATAAAGTTTACATTTGGAAAGATTATATGTGGATACACTTTTATGATCTCCTTGTCATAAATGTTGTTTATTTTTGCAAAAGGATGAAGGTAATGAATTTTCTTAGATTAAAAAAATTGACTAAAAATAATAATAATGACACTTGTAGTGCCTCTTCCATTTGACTTCTGTAGTCATCCTGATGGATGCAACCTTGTTGATCTTTTGTTGTGATGGATCATGATTGTGACCCTGAGTGGTCTACATCGTTGAGGTGTTTGGATTTATGTTTTTGTATCAGTTGCTTTGATTATGCTTTTGACTGATCTATGAGATTATGATGTGATTTATGGTTCACTAAGGTTTGTGCCAGTGGTTACCATGATCGATGTGGTATCATGAGGTTGTTATGTGATTACCTTGAGATGTGTGCAGAGATTGCACTATGTACTATTACCATGCTACACTGGACTAGGTTCCTGTAGCAGTGGTTAGTCATGTTTATGACTATGGTTGTTTATGCATTTTAAGTGCCTTTTCAATGTTGTTTAAACAATCTTTATTAAATGCTTAGGTTATTAGAAATGGATTGTCCATGTTGGACTATTTGGTTATGTGTTGCGGGCATTTACCTTGTTATATTTTGATCTGAGAGATATTTGTTCTTATGTGATGATTTACATTTGAGGCGACCTGAGGGTCAAGTGTTATACCTTGATTTCAATATCATAGATATTAGACTACTATGTTGTTCAGTTGATCATATTGCATGACGATGCCATTTTGGGATGACAGTGTGTTTTATGATGATATCTGGTTATCTATTTTTTTGACATACCTCTGATTACGTTATGTGATGGATTTAATGCTATGGTTATTTACTTCATTCCTGGATTGTTATGCTTTATGCGAATGTGAGTGATGTAAATAAATTATTTTAATATAATTAAATAAATGGTTAAATTAGGTGATTTAATGCATTTATTGCTTCGGCTATGTTATTATATGCAATTGCACTTGATCGTGTTGTTTAGTGTGCAGGATTTATATCCCTGGCAGTGGCACATGGAGTTAGTGATTTAGCCTTTCATATTTTACCAATGTTGTCCTGGTATGGTTGACATATCCTAATTAAATGTTTAATTTAAACCTTTCGGTGATTATTAAATTCGAACTCATTTGCATTATGTGATTAGACTAGTAAGCATGTCTGTGCATTTAGAGGTTCACATTGTCATGAAAGTCATTAAGGAGATTTATGTGTTTTTGGGCTTTTTAAATTGATTTATTTTAATTTTTGGCAGCTTTTTCATAGATGAATTCTTGTTTATAGGAATAGCCTATTTTCGTTTGGGTCGATTCGGGGTTTAGCTAGGTTGGCTGGTTATTTTCCCTAATTGATTATTCACTCAAAATTGAATAAATATCCAAAGAGGAATTTAATTCCTCACTTCTCACTTTCGAATTGGAAAGTTAGAGAGTAAAACCCAAAATCCTCTTCATGAGGATTTACTGTTTTGTTCATTGTGGGAGCTACAGGTGTGGGATCGTCGCGAGGTTGAGCTCGTTGGATCCAAGTCGGGAAAACCTTAGATTGCAGTGATTTTCAGCCACTTCTGCGGGCATTTTATTTTTTGGTTCAGTTTTCCATTTTGCCCTTTTGGCTGTGAGGTAGGGCTTTCCCGTTTTATTTTTTTGGCTCCATTTCTACTTCTGTTTTTCATAGCCGTTTGTTTGGAGGCTAAGAACTAGTGTTCCCCTCCGTTTCTGTATGTTAGTTCTACCCGGTTGGGTGAGTATGAACATTTCCATTTTTTTTGGGATGAGGGTTTGGAGTTTTGCACTGTTATGCTAGCCGTTTTTGCATACGGTGTTCGATTCCATTTATTTTTGGATTTTTGGGGGTTTTTGAGCCCAAAGGTCAAATGGGTTTTAATTTTGATAATTTTCCAAATTTTAGAAATTTTACCTCGTTTTACGTGCTACCTTATTTTCTTAGGCTTTCTCGGCACAATGTGAGTCGTGGACTTGGATGATCCATTTGGATATCAGCCATACCACTTCTACACTTTTATATTGCATTGGGATGCATGTTGCATCCGTACTCCTGACATTGTGCTCGGTTGAGTGATTTTATACCTGGTGTTATTGTTTCTTTTAGACCTTTGCTTTTGTTTCATGAACGCTAGGATTCGTGTAGAATCCATACTCTCGGATTGAGGCCAGTTCAGTGAGTTCATGATGTTTGGTCTTGTTACATGATTGGGATTTGTGTAGAATCCAAACTCTCAGATTGAGGCCAGTTGAGTGTTTTCATGATGTATGGTTTTATTGGCTTTGGGATTCATGTAGAATCCATCATTCCCGTGTTGCTTTTAGTTGGGTGTTTTCTTTGCATTGTGTTCTCATTCCTATCCTTCTGTTTTGATCTTTGTGATGGTGTTGTGCCACACACAAGTACGTGTGCGTACATTTATTGGGTGACTTGCAAGGCCCAATATTTCGTGGATTTGCTGGAAGTTATGACCATTAGGGTTGGGATGGGAGTATGCATGCCCACAGGCACTTTTTGTAGGATGAGCTTGGGTAGGGTAGGGTAGCATATGGAGGAGGCTTCTATCTCGCAACCTAGTGATCATTGTGCCCCAAGGGCTAGCGAAGGATATGAAGTTTTAAATAAGTGATAATTAAAGAAAATGTGTGACTAGTAATAAAATTTAAGATAATAAAATGCTATGCCAAGCCATTCCATTGAGGGATGCTGAATCTACATGATCCAAGCTTGGGCTTTTCGATGCCAAGCAACTCTCCATGATGTCAGCCCCTACTTAGTAGCCTTTTGAGTGTCTGACCGAGACCTTTACTGCTTACATTGTCTTAGGTTCTTGGTTGTAGCCATCATACTGTCTGGTGTGAGTGTTAGCCATGGATGTTGCGCTTTATGTGTGTTTGTGGTTGGATCTTTATCTCCATTAGCACGGCGGGTGTGGACCTATGAGTTCCATGTGGTTGGAAGGTGTAGCTACCTTCACCACTACTAGGGACTAATGTACAGAGATGATTTTGTCCTAGTACGACCGTTGCTGGATGTTTTCACTTGGTACTTCAGGTTCTAGAGTATGCTTTCTTGTGATTTACGCTTTCATTGGGATGCTTGGATATCATGTTTAGATGATGTTATTTTATTTGACACATTCCCTTATTATTATGTTTAGCATATGATTAGATGCTGTGAATTGTTGTATTAGCATATCTATTGCTTATTGTTGTTTAGCATGTGATAGGTGATGTTATCTACTTGTAGAATTAACTGATGCTTTACTACTAGCATGTTAGATTTTCTTATGCTTTTTTTGGTAGCATGTTTAGTAGTGATGTCCCTATTATGACAGTACCATCGATCTGGTTGGTGGCTTGGGATGTAATGTGCGGGGGATGGCTAGGACCCACGATGGTCTTATAATGCTATTGACAGTTGGGAGGAATCGCGCACTTAATTTGGTTGTTTAGTTTCTTCTAGTATTTATGTACACTGCGATGTTGCTTTTAGTATGTTCTTTTCTTCTATGGTTTAGATGGATAGATGTTCCTCTTTCCTTTCTATTGTTGCTCTTGAGAGTTCATTCCTAAATTTGCATGGATCTGTTACTCCCTGATGTGGAGGTTTTCTTGTTTTTAAGCTTTTCGTTTGTGTTTAGTTGTCGCACTGATTTGTTTTCTCGCGTGGAAAGGTAGTTCCTCACACAAGAATGTATTACCTCATGCGAGAATGTAAATCTTCACACTATGGTAGGGAATCCTCACGCGAGAGTGAAAGCCCTCGCGCGATGCTTAGTAGTCCTCGCACAAAACTGTGCACTTTCTCGTGTGCAGCGGTGAAAGATCTCGTGCGAAACTTGATACCAATTTTATTTCTCATGCGAGAAATAGGGGCTATCTAGTCTTGTTAGATGTTAGTTTGGAAGTTGGTTTTGGACACCCTTTTGGTTTTTACACCTTCCTAGTTCAAAACGGATTTCCTAGAGGTTTAAAATATATCGTTTAAGTATAAGGAATAAGTCAACTTATAATTAAGATATATTTTAATATATGCAACAAATATTTTGAGATAGGTTTCAGACCTCTCGAAGACAAGTTAAAGATTCTAGGAAATTTCAGGGCTTCAGAAATTCAGACTTAGCCAATTTTTAGAGCAGTAGGATTTCAGGCTTAGCCAAATTTTAGGATTCTGCATTTTACCCCAACTTGGTGTTTTGTTGATGAGTGGTCATTTCTTGAGCTCTCATCATGTGTGTTGTCATTGTTGGCTTTGTTTGTGTGTGTCAGTTTGGTAGTGGCATTTGGAGATTCGTTGGTTGCCGCAATTGTGGTGAAGTCTTCCATTGCAATCTTTGTGATCCCTGTATGATGTTGTCATGTGCATTCATACTTGTAAAAAAAAAAAAAAAAATTGGCTTGTATTTCATCCTTGTTTCCAAGGATCTCTAGGTGGGGCATTACAACACTTCACTCATACCCCACTACAATTACAACTAGCATTTGGTGATTATGGAAGGAAAGGAACAATTAACACATACCATCAAAAGAGATATTTTTGGCTTTGAGAAACCTTGTGTCCTTATGATGGCTTTCTACTTTCTCTACATTTACATCTTCAGTATATTTTATTTATCTTATGAAGACTGCCTTACCTACAACACAACGATGTCAAAAAATTCAGAGGAGTTGGTGGAAAAATTTGAAGAGTTTATGGTTGAGTTGGGTGGCAGTACAGATACCAGTGATCATATTGAACCTATGGGAGTGGAGGAAGAGTGAAGTAGTGACTGTTTATCTGCGAGAGGGTAGTCTATTACCCTTTATGGAAGGGATGATAAAACATGAGGAAATATCTCTAAGTAGTACTTCAATTCATGGAATGATAAAAGGGTGTCCATCCATGGGATGAGTTTTGAAATCACTGAGGATCTTATTGCTAGGGTTGGTGGGTTTCCCATGGATGGAAAGAATTGGTGCAAACAAGCTCACGTGAATAATGAAACCAACCTATGAAAATTCTTCAAGTTTAATGAGGAACTAGTTCATATGTGAGGTGGTTTTTCTAGGGAACATCTTACTAAGCCTTCGGATGTCATTTTCTATGCTATTATGAGATACATTACCTTGGAAGATCAAATTTAGGTAATTTATTTTTACCATTTCCCCATCCTTAACCATTTTAGAAATCAGGATCAAATTTCATTTTCGTTCCTTTTGCTGAATTCTATGGAAAATAGTATTTTCAAGGCAAGAAAAAAAAGGAGGGAAAACCCTTTTACCTCATCTACCAGGGTTTCATGAGTTGTTGTTAGATTGTGTTGACTAATCAGGAAAGTAATTTACATACTTCATAAATTCTTTGGGCCAAATTTTTTTTTTGGGCCCTATTTTATCAAGATTTTAGGCTGACATGTAATTATTAATTATAACCCTAAAGTAGTTAAAATACTTGTATAAAAGGGCTTAGGGTTAGGGATTATTTCATAAGGTATGATGCGAAATTGGTTCTTGCAGTGGTATTGAGCTATAAGGGATTATAGATTGCAATCAGGTTGTAATCACTGGATCATAAAAATATTGGACTTGCTATTTGGTGGACGTAGCCTAGGGATTGGGTGAACCACGTTAAATCTTCGTGTCTCATGTTCTTTTCTATGTGATCTATTATTTTTCTGTTATTGGTTATATTTGCATGTAATTGTTATTTCTATTTGTGGTTTAGTCCTAAAAAATGGTATCAGAGCCTAGTTGTTTTTCAGTTATCCTCTGTAGGAAAGTTTCACGGTTGAGTGGGAGCAATGGAAGATGAGGGTAAACTAAGGGTTGATAGGTTTAATGGGTAGAACTTCTAGTTATGGAAGATGCAAATGGAAGACTATCTGTATCAAAAGGATTTATGGAAGCCATTGGAAGGCAAAGCCAAGAATTGGGGATCTATGTCAAATGATGAATGGGATCTTTTGGACAAAAAGGCACTTGGAAGCATTCGATTATGCCTAGCACCATCAGTGGCATTTAATATTACAAAAGCAAAGACAATAGAAGAATTGATGAAAACCCTAGCAACACTATATGAAAAGCCCTCCGCTTCAAACAACATATTTCTCATGAAGCATTTATTTAATATGAAAATGACAGAAGGTGGATCTATTACAGATCATTTAAATGAGTTTAATACTATTACTAGTTAGTTATCTTCTATGGGTATTAATTTTGAAGAAGAAATTAGGGCTCTCTTGATTTTGTGTTCTTTGCCTAAAAGTTGGAATGGCTTGGTAATAGCTGTGAGTAATTCTGTTCCTAGATCTAGTACCCTAAAATATGATGATGTCATCAGTATTATTTTGAGTGAGGAAACTCATAGGAAACCCTCAGGTGGATCTACATTAGGAAGTGCTTTGAATGCACAAAGTAGGGGTAGAACGATTGAGAGAGGAAGTAATTTTGGAAATTGTGGGAAATCAAGAGGAAAGTCAAAGGGGGGAAGGTCTTAATCGAGAGGACTAAATGATTGTTGGTACTATGGGAAACTAGGGCACAAAAAGAAAGATTGTTGGAATCGAAAGAAAAATGATGGAGATAAATCAGATGGAGACAAGGAGGCAAATGTGGTAAGTAACAAATCCAAAGAGGATGCTTTGCTTATGTCTTTAGAAAGTGTTGATGATTCATGGGTTTTAGATTTTGGTGCTTCATTTCATGCTACATCTCATAGAGGTTATTTCATTGATTATGTCCAAGAGGATTTTGGGCTTGTTTATTTGGGGGATAGTGAACACTATCAGATTCTTGGAAAGGGAAAAATTAAGATTAGGTTGTAGAATGGGAATCATTGGCTACTACATGAGGTAAGACATGTTTCAAGGCTGAGTAGGAATTTAATTTCAGTAGGCCAACTCGGTGATGAGGGTTGTGTAGTTACTTTTAATGATAAAAATTGGAAGGTTTCAAAATGTTCCCTTGTAGTGGCAAAAGGTGTGAAAGTAAGCACCTTATATCTTTGTACAGGTCATATTGTTCCTTCTACTTTAATTGTTTCAGAGAAAAATGAATGTTTAGGAACAATTGCTACAGTTGAGTAGGGAGAACAAATAGTTGCTGTAGATTCTAATATAGCGTTGTGGCACAACAGTCTTGGGCACATGAGTGAGAAAGGTATGAAAGTACTTCATTCAAAGAAAGTTTTACCAGGTCTAAAATGTGTTAATATGGATTTTTGTGAAAGTTGTGTGTATGGAAAATAAAAGAGAATGAGTTTTGCAAAGACTGGAAAGGAAAATAAAAGGGAGAAATTAGAGCTTGTGCATACCGATGTATGGGGACCAACTCAGGTATCTTCCCTTGGTGGCTCTCATTACTAAGTTACATTTATTGATGAGACAACTAGAAAAGTATGGGTTTATTTTCTTAGATAGAAATCTGATGTATTTCAAATTTTTAAGAAATGGAAATGCTTGGTTAAAAATGAGACTGGTAAAAAATTAAAATGTCTCAGATCTAATAATGGTGGTGAGTATTGTAGTCATGAATTTGAAGATTATTGCTCCACTAATGGTATTCATAGATAGAAATTTTTTCCAAGAACTCCATAGGAAAATAGAGTGGCTAAACACATGAATTGGACTATAATGGAGTGTGCAAGGAGCATGAGGTTGCATGCAGGTTTCCCTTACAAATGTGGGTGGAGGCTATCAACACTATTGTATATTTGATTAATAGAGGTCTCTCTACTCCTTTAGGCTGTGGTATTCTAGAAGAGGCATGGACTAGTAAGAAGGTGAGTTATTCTTTTCTCAAAACCTTTGGTTGTGAAGCATTTGGTCACATAGATTTTGAAAATAGAACCAAGCTAGAAGCTAAGTCAAAGAAATGTGTATTTATTGGATATGACATTAATGAATTTGGTTATAGGCTTTGGAATTTTGAAAATCATAAAATTGTAAGAAGTAGGGATGTCATATTCAATGAGGAGGTCTTGTACAAAGATCTATTGCAACAACATGAGAAGAAAGAAGATGATTATGTAGTGCTAGATGATACTCCAAAAGCTAATGTTTTAGCCATTCCTCATGATGTGCAACAACCACAACAACAAATACCACATACACTGGTAAATGTTAGACAGTCAACAAGGAAAATTTGACATCCAAAAAGATTCTCTCCCTCTTTGTATTATATTTTACTTATTGATGTTGGTGAACCTAAAAGTTATTATGAAGCTATGTAGGTGGATACTAAGATTCAGTGGGAGTTTGCAATGAAAGATGAAATGGACTCTTTGCTGAAGAATAAGACATGGAATTTGTGCAAGTTGCCTATAGGTAAAAAGGCTTTACAAAATAAGTGGGTTTATAGATTAAAAGAAGAGGATGGAGGTAAGAAAATATTTAAAGCTAGGTTAGTTGTAAAAGGATTTGCACAGAAAAAGGGAATTGATTTTGATGAGATATTTTCTCCTTTTGTTAAAATGATTTCTATCCGTACTATTTTAAGTCTAGTGGCTACTGAAGATTTGCATTTAGAGCAGCCAAATGTTAAAACAACCTTCCTTCATGGTGATTTGGATGAAGAGATATATATGGCTCAGCCACAGGGATTTGCAGTCAAAGCTAAGGAGAACTTAGTGTGCAAATTGAAGAAAATTTTATATGGCTTGAAGCAAGCACCTCGGTAATAGTATCTAAAATTTGATAGTTTTATGCATGAGCATGGTTATAGTAGGTGTCATTTAGATCATTGTGTCGACTTTAAAATGTTGGATGATGACAGCTACATTATTCTATGTTTATATGTTGATGATATGCTTGTAGTTGGGTCTAACATGGATCACATTAAGGGGTTGAAATGCCAATTAGCACATGCATTTGATATGAAGGATTTGGGGGAAGCAAAACAAATCCTTGGTATGAAGATTTGCAGAGATAGAAAAAAATAGAACATTGACGCTATCTCAGGCTAATTATGTTGAGAAGGTGTTACAAAATTCCTCTATGGAGAATGCTAAAGTTGTCAGCACACCTTTACCTAGTCATTTGAAGTTGACTAAGGAGATGTGTCCCAAGACACAGGAAGAGGAGGATAAGATGTCCAAGGTAACCTATTCTTTAGCTATAGGAAGCTTGATGTATGCTATGGTATGTACTAGGCCAGATATTGCACATGCAGTGAGAGTTGTTAGCAAGTATATGAGTCATTCAGGAATTGAACATTGGAATGCAGTCAAATGGATTCTCAGATATTTGAGAGGAACATCCAATAAGTGTTTACACTTTGGGTTCTCTACTACAATTTATAGGGCTATGTTGACTCAGATTTGGTAGGGGATATTGATACCAGGTGGAGTACTACAGGTTACATCTTTACTATTGGTGAGGCATCCATGAGCTGGGTTTCTAGGTTACAAAAGGTTAATTCTTTATCCACTACAGAGGTAGAGTATGTATCTACTACAGAGGTAGCCAATGAGATGATATGGCTTCAGTTCTTCTTACAAGAATTGGGACATCCTCAGAAGGATAATTATTTGTTCATAGATAGTTAGAGTGCCATTCATCTTGCAAAGAATTCAGCTCTGCATTCAAAGACCAAACACATACAATAGCAGTACCATTTCATTCAGTTAGTTTTGGAGGATGGATAGTTAAAGCTGGGGAAGATACATACCAATGACAATCTAGCAGATATGTTGACAAAGGTAGTAACAAGGGAGAAGTTGAACTCCTCTTTAGCTTTGGTAGGTCTTCTAGACTGAATATGAATAAAAGAATAGTAGAGTCCAAGGTGGTTTGATCCAGTGGGAACCCAATGTGGTCGCAGTATTTCTACAGGATCGGTCTCCAAGTGGGATATTGTTGTTTAGTGTGGAGCCTGATCAGTCCCCAAGTGGGAGATTGTTAGATTGTGGTGACTGATCAGGAAAGTACTATACATACTTCATAAATTCTTTGGGGTTAAATTTTTTTTGGGCTCTTTTTTATCGAGATTTTGGGCCAACATGTAATTATTAATTATAACCCTAAAGCGGTTAAAATACTAGTATAAAAGGAATTAGGGCTAGGGATTGTTTCATAAGGTATGATGTGAAATTGGTTCTTGTAGTAGTATTGAGTTGTAAGGGATTATAGATTATAATCAAGTTGTAATCACTAGATCATAAAAATAATGGACTCCCTGTTTAGTGGACATAGCCTAGGGATTGGGTAAACCACGTTAAATCTTGGTGTCTTGTGTTCTTTTCTGTGTGATCTATTATTTTTTTGTTATTGGTTATATTTGCATGTAATTATTATTTCTATCTATGGTTTAATTCTAACAGTTGTATACCAATCACCTTGCCCAAAACCCACTGCTCCTAGTTAACCCTCTAGCTACTACTACCCCCACATCTCTCTTGACCCTGGCCCTAGCCCTAGCCATAAAAAAATTAAGAAAATTCCTAATCTTAAGGTCAAAATTAGTCTCATTGACTCCAACATGGACACTATGAAGAGAAAACAGAGTGCTCGTAGAACCAGAAAATGTCTCCAATTAGAGAAGTTAAAGTCCCCTCCCAAATAGGTCTTTAATTCAGAGTCTATTAAAAGTGACATTAAACCCCCTAAGAAGAAGAAACACCACTAGGACATTGGCAAGAATTTTGTTCCAATCCTCCCAACCCCTCCCATATTTTTGATACCTTGGAGGCCAACCCTTCCTTGACTAGAAGCAGTGTTGAGGACATTACACCCCCCATGAAGGACACTGCTAAAGTGGGGGGCAAAAAGGAAAGTATAGCCATTACCAGAGTCACTGCAAGGCTAGACCTAATAGGCATGAATAGTCAATGAAGGATTTGGCAGATAATCATATTGGCATCTACCAAAGATTTGAAACCTTGGCTGAGTTCTCCACTAAAGTTATGCATTTTGTGGCAACCACCCTTTACTTTCTATAGGTGAACAAGGATGTGAAGGACTTATGCAAGGAAAGTGAGACTCCTTGCTTCATATATGGCTTCTTGGTGGAGGACTAGATGAAGACCCTCCTAGATAAACCTATCAAGAGGAGGGGGTGACTGTGGACAAGGATGTACCTAAGGCGAAGGATGTTGATGAACCAGATAATAAGGAGGGTAGTTAACCCTATTGGCTATTTTTCTTTTTGTTATAATGATATCATTTAATCTGAACTTGATGCCCTACAAGGCTTTTTGTTTTTTTTATAAGTTTAATTGTTGGATTATTAGTTGTAGTATGTTGTTTTGTTGTTGGAATATTTTTTATGTTTATCTACTTGATCGCAATAGAACTGATGTTGTTAGGACTATTATGGATTATGTTAGCTTTTGAAGTATAAAACTAGTATTGGTTAGATGATAGAGAGGTAACCTCTGGCTGATCTTTCAACCATTTTGTACTTTGTGGTTAGCCCTCATCTCTCTTGGTTGCTATCTATATACTTAAAAAATACTCTTTTTTATTATTTAATATCCTTTTTTTTTTTAATGTCACAATATAGTTAATTCTTGATATAGTATCAATTTTTAACCTACAAATGATATTAGAACTACAATGACCATGTGAAGGTATGTAATCTAGATGGTGATGTAATAAATGCATGCATAAAAGATTTAGATATAGATCTTGTATGAACATTAAATTTCAAAGACACTTAGTAAAACTCATTTTAAAAAATATTATGGTGTGAAAAGGGTGTATTAAAGAGTTGTTTGCATTTATTTCTACTAATTTTTAAGAGATTACTATGATAGTGTATGCATACAAATATTTTTAAAATATATACTACTTGTCTACTCACTATGGAGGCTCATTAGTGAATATCCTATTTAAATTAAGAATCCAATTATGGATATCTTTTCAAGATTTATAATATAAAGTGTATATCTATAATTTGTAATGATGCAAAAAACATTTCTTATATGAGGTGAACAAGCATCTTTTTGAAATAAATGGTTTAGAGTTGAGGAGGCAAGAATATATGGTCTCAATCATATAAAGTATACAATTTAAAATCTCTTTTATGATAAAATTTCCAAAAACATGTACATGAAAAGGAAAAATCTATATTCTTTTATTACCTCATTTTGATAAAAATATCTTTCAATAATGTATTAGTTAATGAGGATATAATTTTACTGATATTTTTCCAAATTTAAAAAAAAAATAGATTTATCCCAATTCTCCTTATTTTAAGGGTGGCCTTTTTTTTTGAAAGGTAAAAGTAGGAGAACCACTATATATTAAATAAATATGAAGTTGAATCAGATTCAAGGGCTCATTAGGGAAAGAATCTAGAAGAAAACCCTAAATCCTCACCGAAATTATTACATGATAAGGTACTTCTGTCAAGCAAATAAACCTCTAACTATTAATTCGAATGCAGTGCCTTGCAAATCCAAGCTACAAATTTTCCTTTACCCCAAGATTTATTTACATTTATTTTGCATGAGGATAAATATAAAGGTTTATAACTCATTTCTAGGTGACATATGCATATGTCAAGTCCTTACTAGAAAAATTTCAAATAAGGTAGACATGTAATGAGCACCATGAAACCACATACACAATGGTATTCAGTATTGAGGGACTGTTGCCTATTTTTCCACCCCCCCCCCCCCCCCCCCCCCACCCTGCCAAAATTTGAATTCAAATGCTTGCCCTGTCCAATGGTCACTTCCATGTTTAATATTATTCTAGTGCTTGATAAATAAAAAGAAAAATAATAATAAAATGATATAACCTTATGTGTTGTTTCCATTGGCCTGCAACTTTCTGTGTCGTTAGATCTGGTTCAGGTCTATGGTGGGTGCTTTCCCACATTCTCCAAATGTACAGTCTTTAAACATTGTGGGAAAGCTCCTTAGCAACATGTGGATGGTGGGTCCTTTTCCCTCGGCAAGCTGCAAGACATGAGATTTGATCACCATTAGATCTTCGCAGATACACGGCCGAGGCTTCCCTGCATTATCAAGATGTGAGAGTTTTAATTATTGTGGGCATGCCTTCTTGTGACATGTGGAGGGAATGACATCATGGGCCTGCCTTGTTCAAAGAATAATGCATGAGGAACTTCCACTGTCAAATTTGCGAGTATCAAGGGCTGCCACTTTTCCATTTGATGGAAGTGCAAGGGTTTTAATTATTATGGGCAAGCGTCCTAGTGACACCTATCCCAAATGATGTCATGGGCCCGCCCTTCTCACAGGGAGATACATAATGAGTTTCGGTCGTCTGATACAAACAGATCCATGATCGAGGCTTCCCCACATTATCAAGATGCGAAGACTTTAAAAAATGCAGGAAACTGTCTCACTACTGCGTGTCTCTATGGGACCTATTTTTTGTGTGGGTAAGTTGTTGCCAGGGTGGTTGTTGAGGTGGCACCAAGTGTCATGGGCCTGGTATATGAGCAAGCATAGAATATAGAAGATCTTCTTGACCATTGATCTCACAAAGATCAACGATCAAGGCTTTCCCACTTTATGGAGTTGCGGGGAAGTTTAAAAATGCGAGAAAGCATAAGAGAGACATGCGTCTTAGTGGCCTGGCTAGGTTATGAATGGTGCTAACAGTTAATGTGACCACCACGATTAGGGTGTTGGGATGGCACTGTTAATTTAACATGGTCAACTCAGGAGGACCCTGCGAGGTGGCAAAAGGAAACAAACTCTTTGGTCCACGTGGTCTACCCTACTCAAAGATTTCAGTTAACTTGCTAACCCTGCTGATTCACGAGACAGAAACAAAGGAAAACTAGGATTTTTTGCATGAATCTAACCCTCATGATCGATTCCAACCACTTTTGAGTGAATGAAAAATAAAGAGGAGCACTCTATCACCTCTAATCCGATCCATCTACCTGGTCAGAACTATTTAATGGCATTGTTTCTATCTTCTCAAGGCCCTGTTCCAATGAAGATCAGATATCATTGCATCTAGATCTGTACCCAAATCAAATTTTCTCCATGATTGTTCTCTGTAGGACTTCAATGCAGTGGTTGTAGAGTAATTTCAGTTAGAGGAAATCTCAGTTATGCCTAAACTATAAAGGAAATTTTTGTAGATTTTTTTTATGGTCGACCCTTCTCTGACTTCTCTGATATTGCTCTGCAATTTCATGTGTAAATTTTCTTTGCCTCTAAACTGTATGACATTTTTCCTTATCTCCTTTAGCCATTGATGTAAAGTGTAAGAACTATTTGCCTCTCATCAGTGTATTGTAGAGATCTACAATCTGCATGACTGTATCTATTTTGGCCTATGAATGATATATAAGTGAATCTTCTCTTTCCTTGTGTCATTCATTTTGGTTTCCTAATTTGCATGTGATGGTTGTATTAAAGAAAGTCTGAATGTGTATATATTTTGGTGTCATAATGGTTCAATAGTGCATGTATGGGCAGAGATTGGTTTGAACACTCTATTTTGATGCATCACCCCCTTAGGTTAGAGTAGGTAGATTTGCTTTCATGCATTCCTTCTCCCTTTTCCTCTCCAAGAGTAGTTAGGTGCACCCTGATAGTAAAGGAATTTGGCCTTCTCTAGAGACTCAACCTCATTGTTCAAGTCCCACAGCTTGGCAGTTGTTTCCATGTTTCACAAGGTTGTCCGTAGGTAAAAACTTTGGACAAGGGTGCAAACCTTTGTGACAACAGTTTTTGGCACGCTTGGTGGGACCAAAAAATCAAAACAATTCAAGTCTACTGGTGTCAAAAGGAAGATTTCAAGATTAATACCAAGGAGATAGTACTAGCTTTAGTGTTCAAGCCTTCAAGAGGCTCACTCTACAAGTACTTGGTGACTTTGAGCTTCAAATACATCTAGTTCCAGACCAAAGTTGTAGTAATTCATGCCCAAAACTAAAACAAGGGCCTCTTCTAGAGGTAAATTTCAGTACCAAGAGCTTTTATTTTCAAATCCTAGAAGAAGGAGGACTAGAGTATCTTTATCACCAGTTAGGAGTGCAATAGTAACAAATACACCTGCAAGATCCATCTCTACTCCTCTTGCTATTAGATCTCAGCCTAGATTTCCATCAGCTCATATTAGCTTAGATTTCCATCAGCTCATATCAATAGATCACTTGTCTATATGACATAGCCTAGAGCCCATACTTTTGCCACCTTTAATGGTGGAAGTCCTCTTTTACTCGCTCAAAGACATGACATACCAATAGTTGCACTCAAAAGTATACCAAAGTTTATTAGTGAAACTTCTATATCTCCTTCAAAGCACATTCAAGAGGTTGCAAATGTTTGTAATATCCATGGTATTATAGAAGATGATGTTGCAATTAGGCTTCTAGCCTCATCTTTGAAAGGAAAAGCACTGCAGTGATATAGAGGTTTGGCTCATGGTTCTATAATAGATTGGGATGGATTAGGAGTAGGACTATGTAAACACTTCGAGGACAAAAGTGACCATTTGTCACTTTTAGAATAGTTAACTACTATAAAAAGAGCCCCCCATGAATGTATGACTGATTTCAACTATATATTTCAAAAGACATGGGATAGAATACCTGCTTCAGTAAAAGCTACCCCTGGTAATGCCTTCTTGCATTACCTCAGAGCTTTTAACAGTGACATTTCCACTACAATCCAAACTATGGGAGGAGATACCTTGCCTAATGCCTATGACATAGTAATAAAGTCATAAAACATCCTAATACAAGGAGGCAAGCTAGCTCCAAGGCCTCCCATGCCTTTCTTTCTTGATGTTCCAAATCACCAACCAGAAATGGCTCCTCTTCCTACAACTTCCACATCACAATCCCTTACCCTAGTCCCTCAAGCTTCTACATCTTCAAATAGAATAGATGAAATCAAGGAGATGATGCAATCTATGATGTTGAACATAGATAAGAAATTGCAGGACCAAGAGAAGAAGTTGGAGGATAGTTTCTTTGTGATGTAGAAAATGAGCAATAAGGTGGTGACTTTAGAAAGACAGCAAGCTCAAGGTAGTAAGGCTCATCAATTGCAACATCAAACTATGAACAGTGGTAGACCCCCAAATCATAATTATGGGAATAATTCTTTTGATCAGAATAGGCAGAGTAGCCATGCTTCAAGCTCAAATGTAAACCAAAGTAGGGTCATAGTCCCTCAAAACAAAATGGCCCAAGATCAAGATTTTTGTCCCTCCTGTAACTACTCCTATGCTCGTTGCATGTGTCAGGAGGCTGAATCTTATTTGGCTTTGACCATCCAAGAGCCTGCAATAGGAAAATCATACAAGGAGGACCAATTTAAAGAGGCCTCATTCATGCAAGGACAAGGTGATTTCTCCTTTATGAATCATCGAGTGGAGGAACATTGTAATGTAAACCAGGGTTCCATTGCTCACAATACTAGGAGTAAGAGAAGAGCTATTGAAGGTTCTCCTCCTCCTCCTCCCAATCAGGCCTTGACTTCAAATGCAATACCCCATGAACAAGTAGTAAATGATCAATCAAATACCCTTCAGTAGCAAAGGCAAAATAATGGTAGAAGAGATGTAAGTGATCCTTAGTTTGTTTCATCTCAACCTCCTACAAACACAGCTCCCACGATTTCTACTAGAGCACCTATTGTGCCATTCAGTGTGGTAGAACAAATGAAGACAAATGTGAATATTTCCATGTGGGATGTTGTTTCTACTATACCCATGCAAAAGAGGTTGCTGCAACAAGAATTAGAAAGTATTGAACCAAAGGATCAGCCACCTAGCATGGAAAGTGCCACAAGCCTAGTACAACCATCAAGGGAGGAAGAAACAAGTAAAAAGGTTAGACCCCCTCCATTTTATGTTTGTCTAATTATAAGGGATAAAATAGTCAAAAATTGCATGATTGATTCAGAGGCTAGTAGTTCAGTGATGCCTAGGTGTGTTGTTGATGCTTTGGAAATAAAATATGAGCCCATTGTTAGGGATGCATTATAGTTGGATGGTAGTACTGTCAAGACTATAGGGATCCTTAAGAATGTGGAAATGGCTCTACATGCATGCCCTGGTTGTATTGAAACTCAAGATATATCCATTGTTGAAGTCAAGCCACATTTTGCCATCTATTTGTCAAGAGACTTCACTGCCCAAATAGGTGGTTACATATCTTCTGATTGGTCATATATGTTTTTTAGGACAAGATATGGGGCCAAAGCTTCGATCAGAATAGAGCCTCTAGCCCTCCATCATACCGAACCCTACACCCCTAATCTCATCAACATGAATTGCAATATCCTAGAAGTGGATGAGAATGACATAGTGAATGAGCCTACTACTTCCCTAGTAGAGATACCTGATTTTCTCTTAGATGAATGGGCTAATGCATATCAATTCGATCCTATGTTAGAAACCCTTGAAACAGGCCTTAGTACATATTGTATATTAGAGAAAGATGCTCTAGTTCCCAATCTTGTGGAGACTAAAGAAGATATAAGTGGGGTATGGAGCATGTACTTTGATGGTTCAAGGAATAAGAATGGATTAGGGGTTGGTGTGATGTTGATTTCTCCTGCACAAGTAAGATACTACTTCTCCTTTAGGCTCCAGTTCAGATGCACTAATAATGTGGCCGAGTATGAATCCTTGATTTAGGGTCTCCTACTTGCTAAAAAAAGAGGAATTCAAGCCTTAAGTGTATATGGAGATAGTGAGTTGGTGGTTAATCAAGTGAGAAATCAGAATATCACCAAGAATGGTTTGCTCAAGTCTTATAAACATAGGGTATGGGATTTTCTTGAAGGTCTCAATGCATTCAATATTCAAAGCATCCCTAGAAAAGAAAATAGACATGCTGATAGACTTGCAGCAATAGTTGTATCTCATGATGTGCCAAGGAATCTTGAGGACAAGAAGAAGCAAAAAATTAGGATGGTAGTAAGGCTTTTCATTCCTCTTAACAACATCCATTGGTAAGTGTTTGAATCTGATGAGCAAATTGTAAGTTTCTTACAGAATGAAGTAAAATTTTTAGATAGAAACTAGTCAAGACTGCATAATCAGTATGGTGATCAAATCATTAACCTCAGTTCCAACAAATTGCCTAAGGGTCTCATTACCTTAGAAAGTGTTTTCAATCTTGATGGCCAAGCAAGAGGCAGAGTCATGAACCTAGCTGCTAATGAAGATGATCACACCCCGGTCATGATTTCTGATGGAAAATCCTTAAACATGGGGAAGATAGGTTCTGAGATTGAGCGAGAAAGTTTTATTCATCTATGTCAAGAATTTAATGATATATTTTCATGGACATATGATGATTTAAAGGGTTTTGACCCAAGGTTATTTCAACATACCATAGATTTAATTGATAATGTCAAACCAGTAAGACAAAAACAGAGGCCAGTGAATCCCAAGATTGAACCTTTAATGAGAAAAGAGCTATCCAAATTAATTGAGGCCAATATAATTTTCCCCAACAAGCACTCATCATGGGTAGAAAACCTTGTCCCTATTAGGAAGAAGAGTGGAGAAATTAGATTGTGTGGATTTTAGGGACCTTAACCAAGCTTCCCTTAAAGATCACCATCCTCTCCCTTCCATGGAGAAGATTTTGTCCAAGGTCAATCGTTCAAGGAGGTTTTCATTTCTTGATGGATTTTTTGGCTACAACCAAATGCTGGTCAAAGAGTCTAATAGGTACAAGACTGCATTCACCACCAAATGGGGTACCTACACTTATTGTAAAATTCTATTTGGGCTAACCAATGTAGGTGCTACATTTTAGAAGGCAACGAAGATGACCTTCAAAAGTATGATTGGAAAGTTTGTATTAGTTTACCTTGATGATATCATAGTGTATTCAAAGAATGTAGAGGATTATTTCAATCATTTAAGATAGGTGTTCTCAAGGTGTAGAGAGTTTGGGGTATCCCTTAACCCGAGCAAGTGTGTCTTTGCTACTAATCAAGGAAAATTATTAGGACACATTGTATCTGAGGATGGTTTAACCATTGATCCAGAAAGAAAAAAAGCAATAGTTTCTCTCCCTCTTCCTAAACATAAGAAAGGGTTGCAAAGTTTCCTTGGTAGGATAAATTTTGTGAGAAGATTTATCCCTAATCTTTCTACCATGGTAAAACCCCTTACAGTTATGCTCAAGAAAAGTATGGTATTTGCATGGAACAAGGAAGGGACAGAAAGTTTTGAGGAGATTAAGGTAGCCATAGCCTCAGCCCCTACTCTCATTAATCCAAACTTTGAAAAGGATTTCATCCTTTATACCCTAGGTGGTGAGTCAAGTATTTCTGTTGTCCTGACTCAAACAAATGACAAATATGAAGAGCAGCCCATAGCCTTCTTTAGTGAAGGGCTTAAAGAGTATGAAGGAAAATATAGCTATGTAGAGAAGTAGGCTCTTGCGGCCATCATAGCTTTAAGGAAATTTAGACACCTCCTATCTCATAATAAAATTCATCTGTTAGTACCCCATACTAGTGTGAAAGATTTCCTTTTGAGCAAAGATATTAGTGTGAAAAGGGCTAGTTGGATTACTAAAGTGATGGAATATGATGTTGACATCTAGATCACCAAGCTGGTAAGAGGGAAAGGGTTGTGTAAACAAATGATATCACCTCAGGAATTAGATGAGGAAGTCACTATGATACTAATAGAGCAACATGAGGCAAGAAGTGATGACCCAAGGAATTGGGTGGATGATATGAAGAATTTCTTATCAAACAATGGATATCCTCAAGGATTAGATAAAGCTAAAAGGAGACAGTATAGATTGTAGTTAATTCCTTATGTCATGGTTGATGACATCCTTTTCAGGAGATATTTTAATGGAGCCCTATTAAGATGCATTGACAAGGACCAGGTTGAAAGAATGATCAAAGAGCTTTATGATGGTTCTGATGGTGGTCACTTCTCAGCAAGGACAACTGCAATGAAGGTCATGAGGGCTGGTTACTATTGGCCATCCTTGTTCGATGATTCTCATAGGTATGTGAGGAAATGTGAAAAATGTGCTTTCTTTTCTAGTAAGCAAAAGCTTACAGCTCTTCCTCTTCATCCCATTGAGGTAGACCAACCTTTTTCTCAATGGGGATTGGATTTCATAGGCCCCATCAATCCTCCTTCTAGTTCTAGTCACAAATGGATTTTAGTTGCTACAAATTACTTTACCAGATGGACAGAGGCAGTTGCATTGAAGGATGCCACAAAATCTTCAGTTGTTGAGTTCCTTGATGGAATTGTGACCAGGTTTGGTGCTCCTTCAACTATTATTTCAAATAATGCAAACTCTTTTGTTGGAGCTTAGATTTGTGCATGGGTAGTTGACCATAATATCTACTTGAGCACATCCCAAACTACTATCCCCAGGGCAATGTTTTGGCTGAGTCATCCAACAAGAATTTAATTAGGATCATAAAGAGGACAATAGAAGATAACCAGAGGTGTTGGCATAAAAAGTTAAGGACTGCACTATGGGCACACAGAATAACACCTAAGAGGTCAATAGGGAATTCACCATTCATGTTAGTATATGGTAGAGAAGCAAGGCTTGCAATTTCATTGGATTTCCCATCCTTGGAACTAGCTCATCAACTAGAGCTAATTGAAAATGATTCCATGATAGTGAGAATGGTAGAGTTGATTGAGCTAGAAGAAAGAAGAAATTAGGCCATGCAAACCCTAGAGACACATCAACAACAGGTGAAAAAGAGCTTTGACAAGAAGGCTAGGGTCAGAACCTTCAGGGAGGGTGACTTGGTCTTGAAATGGGATGTAGATAGGGAAAAACTAGGGAGGCACTCAAAGTTTGATGCATTGTGGAGTGGTCCCTATGTGATTGTAAGTTGCAAGTAGGCCAATGCTTTTCAATTAAGCAAGTCTAGTGGTGAAGATTTTCCCATCCTAGTCAATGGGATATACCTCAAGCCATGTTTCTGAGAGGGCTTGATTTTCCATGTACATAGGTAGTGTAGTTTCTTTTTACTGGTTCTTGCTTTCCAAGAAGTGCACGAGCATGACTGTCTCTCTATGAGATAGCTAGTTTTGTTGAGGTTTTGAAAGGTTGCAGAGGCAGAGGTTTTTTGTGTTTTGTTCCTGCAGAAGTAGGGGTAGGGTTTTATAGTGCACCGATCCAAATCTTTCATGACTCTATAGCCCAATAGATGTTTTAGGCCATTGATCTTATGCATAGCTGGCTTGCATCCCCTCTGAGTTGCCAAAAATGTTGCCTATTTTTTCCCCCCCACCAAAATTTGAATTCAAATGCTTGCCCCGTCCAATGGTCACTTTCATGTTTAGTATTATTTTAGTGCCCAAGAAATAAAAAGAAAAGTAATAATAAAATGATCAAACCTTATGTGTTGTTTTCGTCGACCTGCAACTTTCTACGCCGTTAGATCTGGTTCAGGTCTACGATGGGCACTTTCTTGCATTCTCCAAATGCACGGTCTTTAAACATTGCAGGAAAGCCCCTTAGCGACATGTGGATGGTAGGTCCTTTTCCCTCAACAAGCCGCAAGACATGAGTTTTGATCACCGTCAGATCTTCACAGATCCATGGCCAAGGCTTTCCCACATCATCAAGATGCGAGAGTTTTAATTATTGCGAGCATTCCTCCTTGTGACATGTGGAGGGAATAATGTCACAGACTTGCCTTGTTCAAAGAATAATGCATTAGGAACTTTCACCGTCAGATCAGTGAGGATCAAGGGTTGGTGCTTTCCTACTTGATGGAAGTGCAAGGGTTTTAATTATTGTGGGCAAGCGCTCCACTAACACCTATCCCAAATGATGTCACGGGTCCACCCTTCTCACAAGGAGATACGTGATGAGTTCTGGCCGTCCAATGCGAACAGATCCACGATCGAGGCTTCCCCACATTATCAAGATGTGAAGACTTTAGAAAATGCGAGAAAGCGCCTTGCTACCGCATGTCTTTGTGGGACCTGTTTCTTGTGTGGGTTGCCAAGGTGTTGCTAGGGTGGTTACTAAGGTGGGGCCAAGTGTCATGGGCCTGGTATATGAGCAAGCGTAGAATACAGAAGATCTTCTTGATCGTTGATCTCGCGAAGATCAATGATCAAGGCTTTCCCGCTTTATGGAGTTGCAGGGAAGTTTAAAAATGTGGGAAAGCGTCAGAGAGACATGTGTCTCAATAGCCTAGCTAGGTTACCAATGGTGCTAATAGTTAATGTGACCGCCACGGTTAGGGTGTTGGGGTGGCATCATTAATTTAAAAAGGTATGGTCAACTTAGGAGGACACCATGAGTTGGCAAAAGGAAACAAACTCTTTGGTCCATGTGGCCTACCCTACTCAAAGATTTCAGTTAACTTACTGACCCTACTAATTCACAAGATAGAAACAAAGGAAAACTAGGAGTTTTTGCACGAATTTGACCCTCATGATCGATTCCAACCAGTTTTGAGTGAATGCAAAATAAAGAGGAGCACTCTATCACCTTTGATCTGATCCATCTACCTAGTCAAAACTATTTAATGGTGCCATTTCTATCTTCTCAGGGCCCTGTTCCAACGAAGATCAGATATCATTACATCTAGATCTGTACCTAGATCAGATTTTATTCATGATTTTTCTCTATAGGACTTCAATGCAGTGGTTGTGGAGTAATTTCAGTTAGAGGAAATTTTAGTTATGCCTGAACTATAAAGGCAATTTTTGTAGATTTTGTTATGGTCGACCCGCCTCTAACTTCTCTGATATTGCTCTACAATTTTATGTGTAAATTTCCTTTGCCTCTAAACTGTATGACATTCTGCCTTATCTCCTTCAACCATTGATGTCAAGTGCAAGAACTATTTGCCTCTCATCAGTGTATTGTAGAGATCTGCAATCTACATGACTATATCTATTTTGGCCTGTGAATGATATATAAGTGAATCTTCTCTTTCCTTGTTTCATTCATTTTGGTTTCCTAATTTGCATATGATTGTTAGATTAAAGCAAGTCTAAATGTGTATGTCTTTTGGTATCATGATGGTTCAATAGTGCATGTATGGGTAGAGATTGGTTTGAACACTCTATTTTGATGCATCACCCCCTTAGGTTAGAGTAGGTAGATTTGCTTATGCATTCCTTCTCCCTTTTCCTCTCCAAGAGTAGTTAGGTGCACCCTGATAGTAAAGGAAGCCGACCTTCTCTGGAGACTCAACCTCATAGTTCAAGTCCCACAGCTTGGAGGTTGTTTCCATGTTTCACAAGGTTGTCCTTAGGTAAAAATTTTGGACAAGGGTGCAAACCTTTGTGACAACAGGGACCATCTTGAAAGACTATTCTGGCTGGACCAATCAAATATTTCTGTCCTATTTATATAATTTTGTCTTGACTGTGATTTGCAATGTCTCTAGACTTAGGAAAAATTGTCAACCCTTTGCACATTTGATAAGAAGAATTAGATATGAAGGATTCCTTCTATATTTTATCACACCAAAAAAGGTATTTAGAAATGTTATTGTACACTCTTCCTTAAGGTATTTACTGATGTATACTTGAACAAGAGAAGCCAACAATAGACCACTTATGGTATCTCTTCCCTTACAAGGATTACAAAGTTTTACATGCCAACCAAACAACTAACTCGTTATGCTCTTATTGCATCCAGATCCAACTAAGAACACAAATAAGCCACGAAGGTATGCAAGATTCAAATCATTATCACTACCTCATAGCATGAGCTCTGCCTTCTCCATATCTCACAAACATCAGATAGTGAGGCTTCAAACAATAGGGAAGCATCACTTGATATCCATCCTTACTCAATTCTTTATATCTTAGTGTGAATCATCATTATTTACATGAGATTTGAAGAGAGATGAAATAACCCAACAAGGTACAAATTGATCCCAAGATTCACATCCCTAACAAGCACTTAACTTTGAATGTACTCATGTTTCTTTTCAAAAATTCTTACTAGTCATTAAAGACTTCAATGTCTTTAATCCCTTTTGATTTTAAATCTGGGAGATCATGAATTGATATGTCCATGAACGAAGAGTCTATATTATAACTACTTGAGCTCACGTTAGCAAAAGAATCAACAACCATGTTCCCCTCTTAAAACACATGGGAAATAAAATAAATATCAAAAGTGTCCAATAATTGCCAAATTCTCTTCATAATATATTTAATTTTCAAATTATCTATTTTCTTGTTGATTACAACATTGAAAATCAAAGTGAAATCCACCTCTACATGCATACTCGTATTTTTAATATTTTTAGCAAGCTCTAAATCATATAACAAGGCATTTGCTTCAACAAGATTATTGGTTGGACATCTAGTAAAGAAATACATTTAAATGCTAAAACTAAACCCCTATGATCACAAAGACACATACCACATCCATATTTGCTAGGATTTCCCCATGGTGAGCCATCAAAATTTAACTTAATAAAATTATTATCAAGAGGAGTCCATCTAATTTTGGAACAATTTATCTTTAGTTTTCTACTATTTGGAATCATAAATATAGGGATGTGAATTAGATTCCATGACTTAACCAGATTATGATCCCATTCTATGAAGTTGTGATTGCAAATTTTGTCTTTAACATGCAATTTAACCACCTCTGAAATGGATTGCTTTAATTTTTTTACAACTTTCACTTATGAAGTATAATTTCTTAAGATTCTCTTGTTACGTTCCCACCAAATAGCCCAAATAGTCATAGTTGGTGCATAGAGCCAAATACTTGAAAAGAAATATTTGGAATGAAGAATCAACCATGATTGGAAAAACTCCCACAAATTGTTCAAAAATGGCACATAGAAGTTAATTTTTTCCACATGTTGTAGTAAGATTAAGCAAAGGGGCATAATAATAGTAAGTGATCAACATTTTTCAGATTTTACCTGACATAACACACATTAAAAAGGTTGGGAAATATTAAATTTATGAAGCCGATTACTAGTCAAAATCCTATTCCTAAGTACTAACCAAGTGAAGCATCCTACCTTTGGTAGAATTACTTTGTTCCAACATAGGGTATAAGCTCATTATTTAGACATGTTTTTATCCATTAAGAAAAGAGCCTTGTACCCATTTTTAATATGATACTCACCATTTTGTGATGGGGCCCATATCAGTTTGTCCTCTTTTACATTAAAGAAGAGTCTCCTGTGTGATAATATATTATAAATGCTCTTCTTTTTATTCATCGAGATTGGTAGATCATATGGATTTTTCCAAATTACTTTACTTGTACATATTTGAACTGCCAACACATAATCAACAACATAAGTTCCCTAGTTGCATTTAATAATATTGATGGCATTTTTGAGATCTATACATAGGTTCAAGGGTGGTAATCCATACTGGGAGTCTTCCCAACATTTGTTAATAAACCATTATTTACTTCCTATGAAATGTATCTAGTGATAATTTCTCTTAAGGATATTATGTAGTTCCACATAGCAGACCCCTAAGTTGGATTATACATAGACACAATTCTATATGGATCCAAATTATCCAAGTACTTAATTTACATAATTTTACACCATTTGGTATTTGGCTTATTTATCATTTTCCATATTAATTTTTCTCCAAATGTTGTTTTTCTTTTTGACATATATTATGTAAGCCAATTATGCCAACACCTTATCTTGAGACATCTCCTTTAATGATATGAAAGGAATTTTGTTTTCATCTAACATGTTTCCATTTTATAGGAAATCTCTAATTGGTTTCTCAATTTGTTTGATGATTCCTAAAGGAGCTTTTAAAATTTATATATTATAATTGGAGATAGAGGACAGGATAGATTTGACCAACAACATTTTCCTAGACAGAGATATAGCCAATGATATTTCCAAGAAGCAATTCTACTTCTAATTTTATCCACTACTATCTTCCAATGTGCTAACTTAATCTCTCCTACAAAAAAATGGAGTCCTAGATATAAGGATGGTAAGATCTCTTGAGAAAAGCCCAATATGTTGAGTATCTTATTGGCGATAACTACATTGACAAAAAATAGAAACACCTTTGACTTTTGATTATTAATTCTCTGCCTAAAAATATCTAGATGTATAGCTGCAAAGTGTTTTTGATCTCCCTAATTTATTTCACATTAGCTCAAGCAAACATAAGTGTATTATCTGCAAGCAATGCATGAGTAACTCCTATTGAAGATTCATTAATTTAAACAACCAACCATTTGCCTTGGTCTTGCTTAAACTTTGTGATTCTTCTTAAATCTTCAACCATGATTATGAAGAGGGATGGAGAAAGAGGATTTCCTTGCCTAACCCCTTGAGTTGAAGAAAAAAAACATATAGGATCACCATTGATAATGATCAAGTCACAAACACTAGTAATGTGATTTTTGATCCATCTACACCACTTTTTATCGAATCCAAAACTTTCAAGTACCTTAAACAAGAAAGACCTTCTAACCTTATCATATGCTTTCATCATGTCCAATTTGATCATTACTATAGGAGGCTGATCTATATGAATTGAATGATGAACCTCACATGCCACAATAGCATTTTCCATTGTTTCTTTGCCTGGAATAAAAATTCCTTGTTGAAGAGAAATTATTTTACTTTTGATTAGATTTAAAATTAATTTTATTTTTTTATAAAATTACAAATAATACTTCATAATTATCATTAACTATTTAAATTATAATTTTTTTTGTCTTATTATTAATATGAGACCAAGGAAGGTTACATATGCATCCCTTTGGATGCAAATTTTGGTATTTGACTAATTCAATTAACCAATGAGAACATGATATTAAATTTTATTGGACCAAAATATAAGAGTTGATTATAAATATTTATTTTTAATACTTGTAAAACATGACCTTTATAAATTCTCATTGGTTTGAGCAAGACAAAAAGTCATTTTTCTTTGATATAAAATATAAAATATATTAAACATTAAAAAATAAAAATATTTGAAAGATATTAAGCCAATTCTTGAAGATTCTCTTCTAAATATTCACTTAGGAGGCTTGTGATGCAAAGGTATATGGAAGTCTTGTAGTGCCTGCCCCTGGTTCACATTTTGTTATCATTGTTGAACTCTTTTAGAGCTAGTTTTATGTTGTTGGTTAGCAGCATTCTTTTGAGATTATCAGATATTGTGCTATGGATTCAGTTTATTATGTGATGAGATTACTTAGACTCTACATTTCATGTATGTATGATGATTATGTCATGCCCAAAACTTGAAGGCAAAAACACACAACAATTTTTTTTTTTGAATTAATAATTAAACATGCCCTAGGTTTGAAATGATTGATAAAAGTTTTAGTACAGGTTCTTTACTTTACGTCTTAAGGTTATAAACATGAGGGCGATTACATCATTAAGATTTTGAAACTCTGGTTATAAGATTTATATCGATCAACTTATGTTCTTACATTATCTTTCAACAATAAGAAAACAATTATTTAAATGACAAGGCAATTGTATTCGAGTTTAGATTCATTGAAAAAATGTATAATCAAAATCAACTATAACTTTTTTAGACAACAATCAATTTACAACCCAATCGATATTGAAAGGTCACTTTAAGGAAAAACAATTTGACTAGCATTCAACTGAATATACGTATATCAAATTGATTACTTTAACCTTTCAACAATTTTTTTTTTAACAAATTAATAAACCATCAAGATCTTACTAAATATAAATCAAAATACATTTAAACTAATAAAAAAAAATCATATAAATGTAGCACTAACGTTACACTTATTTAAAAGATGGTAGAACCTATGATTAATATTAATTTAACATATTACTTAATTCATAACCAAACTTCACTTACCATTTTAATTCTCATGCAATCGCAAAACCATTACCAAATTCAATTGGCACAAAAATAAAATTTTATTAACAACTAAACTATACTAAAATATATATATATATATATATATATATATATTTATTCGTCAACAAATCTAATCATTACGTTAAGATTTTCTAAGTTGATTTACAACTAAACTAATTGCAAAACTAGACTGATCACATCTAATGAAATCTAATCCTTAAATTAATTAAATACTATTTACCATTAACAAAACAACATAATCTAACATAATTAAAACAAACTAACTATGATTAAGCAAACCTAAACTATAACTAATCGAATTAAAACTCAACCAATTAATATTTAACTATATAAACATTTAATTACTAAGCATTAATTTAACTGAATAATAACGAACCCTTTTCTAAAATTTATTAAATAACTAAATTGATTTAACTAAACTAGCTAATCTAAAATATTTTGCAAATCGAATTAACTAACTAACTACTAAAGATAACTTACAAACTAAATAAATCTAAAATCTATCTCTAATTTATTTAAACATTTATATCAGAACACTATTACAAATAAACAATAAAACAACACAAAAAAAATCACTAAATTTTAAACTTCCTAAAAAAAACTACCCTATACCCCTAAGACCCTACACCCTATGCTATGGGCGGCGCTTCCCAAGGAAGCACTTCCCAAGCGCTGTCCTTGGGATAGCGCACTGCCCCATACACCCTGCGCAGACCCACAAACGGGTGGGAAACCAATGCACGCAAAGGGGGTGAGTTCATTCCCAAATAAAGTCCTCCTTAATACATTGCAACAGGCTTTATTTTGATGATGCAAAAGCCAAGGAGGGGACAGGGTGACGTCATCTGTATGATGACTAATGCCTTTGCAAATTTTTAAACTAATAAAAAAAAAATTCCATTCAAAGCTGACGTCCCCCAAGGAAGAATAAAGCATTAATGTTAAAAAAGTTTTATTGGTAGCCAATTTGATATCTAGGATATTTACTAAAACCATAATATTTTTTCATAATGAATAGAATTTGGTTATAAGTTCTATTTTATTTTATTGGGATGTGAATATTTTAATAGTCTGTAATAGCATCAACCTATTATAAGTTTTCCATACAATTTCCAGAATGAAAATGTGCTTCTACAGGCCTCTTTTATATGAAATTTTGAAACTTATTTGATGGTTAAGGTCTTACTATATAGTCTTACAAAATTTGTGTTTTAAATTCTTCAATGATATTAATCTACCACCTTTTATGCAATATGCTCAACAAACCAACTATTGCAAGATCATCAAAATCTATGCAAATTTCTTAAGAATTCCTGCTTAATAATTTTCATGCACCTCAGATATGTATCTCAATGATACCTTCATTTCATGAAATAACCATCTACATATTTCGTTTAACTATCTATTATAACTAATGGAGCAAAATTGAAATAACATAGTGACGAAACTAGTCTTAAGGCAATTGAGAAAATATGAGATCAAATGATAATGCTCTATTCATTTTGATGGGAGTATCAAGACACACCAAGTTTTGTCCTCTATTATGTTTTGAAATTTAAGTTTGGATAACTTAACATGATTCTCTCCTACATGATCTTGCAATTTCACTTTCAACACAACCATCCATAAACTAAATCATACCAAGCTCAAAAGGAGATACCATACATTTACAATTTGAATCTTGCATAATTGAACATCATTGTTGCATCTTATCTTGATACACATTCATATGACAACATAGAATACGAAAATTTTAAGAGAAGTGAATTTACTCAATCACTTATTTTATTATCAACCTGATTCAAGGGCTCAGCCGGGAAAGAATCAGGAAGAAAACCCGGCTTCATTGCCATATGCAATAAGGTTTAAAATACAAATTTACAGTAGGATCTCAATCCCAAATTTCAACAACTTTATGAAATTGTCTTCATGATCCAATCAAGGAGTTTTTTATATTTTTTGAATCTCATTTCAAGAACCATGGAGGAAAACAATAACTGATTGGGCGACGACCAAGCTAAATCAAAGAACATCAAGCATGCATAATCACACATGGTTTACACATTAAGATTCACAATGAATCAAGACTAGGGAGAGGTGGATTCTTCCAACTGGAGAAGTCAAGCACAACACCAATTCAGATGCCCAATTGGGGCCAATAACCAAGAACTTTCGTTCTTCCATTTAAACTTGCCATACTCATACCAGGTTTGTGCTGACGGGTAGGGGCCCATAACACCCTACCCTTTATCCCTCTTCTCATCCTGAGAAGAGACTCTACACAGGTTGGAGTCCAACTAAACAGACCTCTAACAAAATTGGTCACTTCTGCCCTCTCCTACGGTGAGTAATACCAAAACACCCATGCAAGGAAAACTCATAAATTTCAAACATAAACAAGAAAGGAAAACAACCAAAAAGACATGGTTTAAAAATCTTCCCAACATACCCACAACCATACAACAGTAAAACAACAACAAGCTAACAAGAACATGAAACAAAACATAAAAACTGAATAAGGGAGATGGGAGTTTCCTACCTTCACAAAGAGGCAATGTCAATGAACCAGTTTGAGTAGAGTATCCCTCCTTCCTTCAAGCTTCAAGAAATCTTCTCCAAATGTAGAGATTGGGCAACCAACCCACTAGACCAAGTAAGGCCTCTAAATAAGCCTCCAACTAAACCACCCAAAAGGAGCAATAACTATTTCCACCCACTAGCCACTCTAGAAACTTCTAACTCAACCTACACCATGGTTAAACCCTAAAAGGAGGTGGGGTAAGACAACTCATGACAACCACTTGCAATTTTCGCACAAAGGCAAAAAGGGACTTTTTGAGTGGCCTCAAAAGTCAACAAAAGGGGCTTAGGGGTTGGAAAAGACCCCTAACCCATACCCATACCCCTTGGGTATAATTATTTCATGTTTTGAAGCCTTAGGAAAAGGTTTAGAGCTAAACAAAGGCTAGAAAATAATTAAGACCAACTAACAACTCTAACAAAGTAGAATAAGCACTAAACTGGATTAAGGGTTACTAAACTCGATTAAGAACCCAATTAGCAAACTGACATTGACTAAAATCAACCAAGGTCCCTGGGTTAAAAAACTAACCCTAAACCACACACTGAAGCACATAAACAATTTACAAGTGTCAAGCGACACTAACAAACATAGTTACGAACATTATCCCTCACCGAACACAGAAATATATATACATACATCTCACAACACAATACATGAATTACGAACAACAAGGTTTCCAAAATTAGCACATATAGATCAGTTATGTTCCTTTGTCGATTTCCTTGACTAAAATATCTGCACACTCATTGCACACATCAGTAGTCCCAAAAATCACATGTACATATCTACGTATCCGAAATTTACATAAATTAGAACATACATCAATAAGAGTTTCTTCATCCTACACAATTCTTAACCATTTGAAATATCTTAAATCAAATCTCAATTTTACTGATTTCGTCAATCATACATATATATGAACATTAAATGACAATCATCAAATATATCTGGAAATAACATCACACAACATGAAATAATAAAATATGTTCTAAGCATCAGATAATGTCTCAACATCTCGAGTCGCAGATAACAAAAATAAGAGTAATGTATCACTATGCTACGATCGGTCAGGGCGAGCCTCACAGATTATTTTTAGTGTTCACAATTATTGATGATGATTATTACATTGCTTTCAATTATTAATGATAATTAGTAAGATGATTTATTATCATATGTTCTTTTTTATGGATACTTACCCCATACTTGCATGTGTATGGTGTGTGTGTTTGCCTTGTGTGTTTGCTTTTGTATGGCGTGTCTGATGTGGTTAAGGAAGGGAGTCGTAGTCACCTGCTAGTCGAGATCTACACAATGCACCACTTCCTACCATTGTCTGTTTAGTTTAGTATATATTGTGTTTGTACATGCATAGTTTTTATGCAGGTTGCAGGTACCAGGTATCGACTTCCCTGAATTGCCAGGATGAGCGTACCTTATCACATTATCTCAATGATAAGAGAGAGGAGATAAATTCTCAAGTCCAAATCCCAACCCTTTGAGCCATTTGTCCTAATTGGAAAATTAGGAAAAGTATCTGAGTTGAATACCCACCGAATGTGTCGGATGACATATTTCGTGATTTTTAACCCTTTAGATTTATTTTGTATGATTTTTTCTATGATGGGTTTTCATATTTTATTTTGGAGGTCTATGGTGAATTTTCCATTAATTAAGTCTTAATAAATAGATTTAATTAATAAATTATTTATTTGAGAAAATTAATAAAATATCATGATCTTTGATATTTTGATTGTAATTAATTAAATGTGAATTATTGGGGAAAAGGAATTAAATAAAAGAAAACTAGAAATTAAAATTAATAATAATTATAAAATAATAATAATAAAAGTTATAAAATTTAAATAGAGATTATTTAAAAAGTAAATTGGAGTTATAAGCTTGTATGGGAATTAACATGTGTCATCAACACGGGGGTTAGTGTATCAATTAAGCACAAGGTGTCTACAATTCTATGACTCATCAAAAAAAGAATTGAAAAAGACCCATGCTTAGTTGGTGACACCTTTCAGCGGTTTCAAGAATCATTCCAAAGGTTTCTTGAGAGCTCTTGATATTCAGGCATTCATAGAAGCTTAAATGAAAAGTTTGATGGAAGCTACAAGCTTAATGGAAGCCTCGAGCTACAAGCTAAAAATAAATAAAAACTTCAAAGCTTACATGCATGGGAGAAGATTCATATGCTCATATAATTTTTACTTGCTTCTATGCTCCTTCTAGCTCTTCTAATCACTTGGAGAATTCAATCGGCTTGGATTCTTGGAAGAATTGTGAATGATGGAGAAGGAAGGGATTTTCTATGGACTTCTAAGGCATGGAAAATTAGCATCAGTGTCCAGGTGCACTCGTGATATTCTCATATTCCCTTTGCACTCTTTCTCTTCATGTCTTCATCATATCTGTTTTATGTGTTTGCATACTCTCTGTATTTGAAATTGGGATCTAGATATTTTATTTGGATGAGAAGAAAACAATAGAAAAATCCTAGATCCAATTAAGGAGAAATAATTAGATCTTAATCGGCTTTGGGTTCGAATTTATATTGTGAAATTAGATAGACAAGATTTGAAATTAAAATAAAAATTCTAAGTTGAAAATTCGTATGATTAGATGTAATCTTTTTATCAAATTATAGTTTCAGATGTGTATGGACAAACCTATTAGATGGATGAATGGGTAAATTTAGAGAACAATTACATTTTAAGAGGAAATTCTTAATTCATCACAGATTGTCCTGTCGTTGCCCCTTGGATAGACCCGAACTCAGTCATTCATAACTTTTTATCGTGATCGAATTTATTCGATCGCTCCAATCAGAATTGGCACAACTTGGCCCTCTCCAACATATTTAAATTTCAGCCCGATCCAATGGTTCATTAGGAAGATATGGCCGTTGTATTAGGACTATTTTATTCAAAGATAGATATTTCTCCATTTTCCATAACCAAGAGTTCTTTATGCTTAAACTTCACAAAAATAATGTATCAAAGCATAGAATGAATTAAGATATTATTGCAATCTTCCCTTATTAGAATCTTATTAATATGCATTAGTTTTATATGGTTTATTATCTAATCTAATTAAATCAAATTTAATTAAGATTAATTAATAGTAGAAGAAGTGTAATTAATTACTAGTCAATCTAAGTAAATGGATGAGAGAAAATTAAAAGAAAAGAGATTTTAATATAGTGGACTTTTTATAATGTATATTGAATACTATTTAATATATATTAAACAATTTTAGAGTTATTTAATGAAGATGATAATGTTAAGAATTTGGAGATTAACCATGTTAAAATCTACAATGAGTCTTATTGGTTTGTGATAGGGATCTCTTTCAAACAACGTTTATATAGACAAAATATTATTAGAACAATTAGAAAATGGAGTCTAATGGTTGATTTTAATATTGATTAAATAATTGTAAGATGATAATTCATATTATGTTGATTTAAATTTAGAAACTCTGAATGATATTGGATTAAAACCGAATTATTATGTTGTTGGTCAATACGTTTGAATACCTTAAAGGAGTTAAGAGTTAGCCAAATATTAACTAATGAGTTTATGGAAGGATTTCATAGATCGAGTATAGTTTGAGGAGTTTATTATTTAGTAATGTTTGTAAGGACTAGCAAACTATTAATAAATAATGGTTTAAATAGATATCAACAAATTTTATTAGAGTTAATCTAGTGGAGATTATTTATTGATTGAAGTTTGGTAAAAGATAATAATTTTTGGAGTTGGATTATAATTGAGTTTTAATTAATTGATATTCATTGAGTTGATATTATAACTATGATATTAATAATTAAGTTGTGCGATAGAGTCTTATTTGAAAAGATTAATGATAATACAAATTTGTTAAGGGAATATTGGTATTCTTTGAAAGATGATGAATATGGTCATTTAAGATTTTCAATAATTATTATTGAATTATTAATATGATCTTTTGAGTATTGAATTATAGTTGACTTTTATCGTACAGAATTATAGTTAGTTATTAGTCAACTGATATTAATTGGAATGTTGCTATGATTATGTAATTATTAATTAAATCAATCAATGAGAGTTAATTAGATTTAATTAACAATTAAGTAAAGTAATGAAGATTTAATTGATATAATTCTTTTAATAAGATTGTAGAAATATTGATATCAAGTTGATAGGTCTTATTCTTATGACTTGAATGATGACCTTAGATATTTAATGGTGAATATTTAGTAATATTTAATTGAGGACTATTAGAATATGGACCTATGTTAATTGATTGATGTAATTGATCATTTTAATAAAGTTATAATCTCTTATTCGAAGAATGATAATTGGTCCTCTTATAATATAATGAATAATAATCCTCAAAAAAGTTGAAAGGTTAATCAATTAGAATATGGATCATGGTTAAATATAAAGGACAATTTAATTAAGGTCAGTGATGATCAGTTTAATGAGTAAATATTTATCCTTAAGTTATTCTTAGAATGTAATTCTTAATAATGGAAGGATAATGCTATCGGGGAACAAATGGGTTGACGTGTAGGTCAAATGATAAATCCTATACACTTGAAGTATACTTGCAAACAGAAAACTGAAAACCCCTGCACATTATTCAACTATGTGAATTTAGTAAACCAAAACATGTGTTTGCATCATGTATTCTATATGCTTCTTGTTTTGGGTTTTGGGTTGACTAGTATTGACCAGTCCTAAGTTGTTACTAGAGGCTCGGGGGTTATGAGATGTGATGGCATGTTGATCTTATTTGGTCTTGATCTTTATAAGCCCAACCATGGTTATGTGATCGTATGCTCTATGAAATGTTTGTATTTGTTATTCAGCCTTCATGTGTGAAGCTGAGATGTATATATATCTGAGATGCTTGAGCTAATCATTTTTGAGTCATCGATCAGTTATCCTTGGATTACTTTCTAGTCGTCATGATGGGACTGAAATGTGGATTTCTTGATAATGTCATGTTGTGACATGTTTGACTCAACCATTTTGGAGTCTTCGATCAGTATAATTTTGAGATATTCTTGGTTGCTTGTTGAGAACCATTTATCTTGAGATATCTTTTGGTTATTGAGAACCAATTGATACTTATGATTATTAGTGATGCCTTTAGTTGCCAATAGAGAACTATTGTGGTCATGATTTTCTATGGATGCTTTTTCAGATGCTCATGGAGATTTGATGATTCTTATCTTGGAGATTTGATGATTTTATTATGGATTATCTTTTATGATTTTGAGATTTATGATTCCATGAGCTTAGGGTAGGTAATCTACTTGTAGTGTCGGGAAGTGGCTTGCAATGGGGGCTGGGGCCCTAAGTGGCTGCCAAGGTAACTCATTGTAAGTTTGGTTAATAAGTGATAACATTTACACATTAAATGGGGATTAAATGAACCTAAAAAGATAATTTTTTTGATGTTCTCGCCCATGCCTTGAGTGCTTGTATAGGCTAGGATGGGAGTAGTGAGAACACATGGTTGCAATCGTGCATTCCGTAGTATGCCTTGTCAGTATGAGAGGATACTAGTGGCTGCATGAGATTAGTATGGACCCGTGGAGTTTAGCTAACTGCCAGGGTAACTTGTACATGATAATTGTGATGACACTTTCCCACTTGCAGAGTAGGTTTCCTACATGTCTTTGTGTGCCTTTGGGAATTAGATGTCAGTTTTGTGTGATGGAACCTTTGAGTTAGTATACTTTTAGGATTCTTGAACTTTTTATGCTATGTGTATTGATATCATGTTTGGGACTTGATATTATCTCCTCAGCACGGTAGAGTGGACCACTTAGGTTCCACGCAGTCAGGTGGTAGTGTATTTTCACTCTTATCATTTGAGATCCATCCGAGACATAGTGGCTGGAGTATCCTTGGTTGGTATTTATTCTTCATTATGTTCTTGGAGCATTATGATAGATAATATACCTTATGATGGATGTATTTACTGGTATGTTTCTTATATTGATGATTTGCTTTACTTTGCATATGTTAGTTGATGATTTATTATGTTTTACTTTGCATGTTAGTAGGATGTTTTAGGAGTGACATTCCTACTATGTTAATATCGATGATCTCTTTGGTACTTTGGAATGTTACGCACGAAGGGATGGCTAGGATCCATGATGGTCTAATGATGCTATTTACGGTTGGGAGGAACCGTGCACTTAGTTATTTATGTTTGTGATATATGGTTATCTTTTGTGATGATGTATCATGTATTATATGTGGTTTCATTTATGTTATTGCATCATGGATTAATATTAGATGATGATGATGAAATTCATTTACTTGGATGTTAATTCTTTTAAGCTTTTCATACCATGTGACATGTACACTAGATGATTGAGCAATCTAAAATATAATTACAAAAGGACACTTGTATATTGTTTAAGTACATTGGATGTATCATTGTTATTTCATAAGGATGGGATGTTAGATGAATAGTTAATTTAGATGCGATACAACGTTAAGGGATCTTTAAAGAATGTAGCCTGTTATGTATATATGTTATGTTTATTTTCATTTGAATTGTTGCTATTTCTTTCGCAAATGTTATGAATGGTTTTATCTTTCATGTTTAAAAAAAAAATTGTTTGGCAAACTTAGTAAAATTCTTTGGATCCCTTGGCAGGGCATTACAAGTCTAATGTTTCTAAATCACAATACACCAAAGTAGGTTCTACTTTGTGACAATTTCTCACAAGGAGCTTACTTTCCCCAAATATGACCAAATTGACTTAGTTTTTTATCCTAGGAACTTGGGATCACATACTCTTTATCAAAAGTGAACCTTTCATCAACCCCAACTTGCTATCTATAACTTTTCACATCAAACATTAATATAAATGCTCCTATAAAAATTGACTATAAAAAAAGAAGATTCCATATTAATTCATAGTGTGTGTAGACACATTTTTATTATTTTAAAAAACTTTAGGGACTCCAAGTATAAAGATATTGTTTCCCTCATTAACACCTATAACTCTCAAGGTTTATTTTCTCATAAATAAGCCCAATCCTAATAACCCTTCATCAAGACCCTTTTGACCATAACATTCAAAGCTTCTAAAAAATTTCCAAACCAAAAACACTTTGAGATACTTTACATCAAGACATGAAACATTCTTGACTTTTAGAATTTGATCCCTTCATTTGGCTAGTCAACATATTGTGTCTTAGACACACCTAATAGGCTTGAAAGTGAGCATTTACAAAGCAAGTACTAGGTAATGGTTTGATCTCCATTTCAAATTATTTTAATATTTTTAAATACAATTAAAATCATCAAAATAACCTTCAAATTTTCCTTTACACTCTTATTCATACCTTTGTACTCAAACACCCAATTATTTGTGGCTAGTCACGTAGGGATTCCTAGTTGTAATTTGTAATTTTGACCATTGAATCACCTTGTTCCTAGTTTAAGACCTCTAAAATATTATAAAGTACACTTTTCCCCTCTAGTACCCTAAAAAAATGAATTTTTCATTGGTGCAACAAAGGGTTATACACCATTTTGTGTCAAAACCTTACGTGCTTAAGGTTTTAAAATAGATTTTGCAAATTCATATGGATCTATCTCATAGAACCAAACTGAATGGGACCTAAATTAAAATACACCCATTCCTATAACTTTATCTCCATTTAACTATCCACTATAGGTAGGGATGTCTACTTTAGGCTTTGAGTGTGGTTCTTTTAGGACATCTATAAGTACCTTTTGATTTGGAACCAGTTCTAGGATTATAGACCTCTCTTCTTTCATCTTAGCTTCATCTTTTAGTTCCTTCTTGTTCATCATCTTCCTTTTTCTCTTTCATATTTTTTATTTCTTTGGCCATTATGACCTTCCATCTTCTCTCATCCTTTTCTACATCTCTTGGAGTTCCTATTCCATATCTACCTTCTTTAGAGGCATTATGTTATCCCCTCTTCACTCTCTTCTACAAACATACAACCACATCATGTACTACTATTAAATTTGATACCAATATGATTTAGAGGCATGAAAAATTCTAAATATTTTTAACCACAATACACTAAACTAGGTTCTACTTTGTCACAATTTCTCACAAGGCACCTACTTTCCCTAAACTTGATCAAAATAGCTCAGTTTGATCCTGTTAACATGGGATTACATGATCTTTACAAAAAGTGAACCTTTTATCAACCCCAACTTGCTAGATACAACTTCTTACATCAAACATTAATAAAAATACAAGATTCCATCTAAATACATAGGGTATATTAGGCACATTCTAATTGCTTTTCCAAAATTTAGGGACTCCAGTTATTAACAATTTTCCTTATTGACATTGAAAATATACAAGGGTTATTTTCTCATAAAAAGACCTAATCCTAATAGCCCTTCCTCAAGATCTTTAATACCATAACTTTATAAAATTATGAAACACTTACTAAATTAAGGCCAATTTTAGATACCCTTTATCAAGACATGAAACATTCTTGATTTATGTGGACAATTATTAGATAGAAATATAATAGTTACATACTTGATATAATCAATAATGCAAATGAATGAAGCGCACATAAAAAATAGAATACACAAATGGGGTTCACCTTATGGTGTAGTGGTTTTGTAGTTGTGTTTTTAATGATACAACCAAGGTTCAAATCCCTACTTGGCACAAAAATAATGTTAATACTGGATGGGCCCACCTTGGTTGTCATGTGTGGTGATGGATAGGTGCACATGTATGGAAAATGAATGGAGATTCTGGTGTTTAGGGCGATCACTAATGGAGATGGAGATAAAAATGGTAAACTCTCAAGATCATCACTCTATTAGGAGTGCTTGTAGTCTTTATGTTAGACCCACTTTGGGTGTGTTAGTTCTACTTTGGGATTGGCATCCTTTTTTGGATTTTGCATTCACAAGTCTTGGGTGTTGGATTCAGGGATGAGGTCCCCTAGATTTTTGGACTCATTAGTTCATATCTCTTATCAAAAGAAAAATATTATTGAAAAAAAAAGTTAGAATACACAAACTTAATGTGGTTCATCTAATCTTGGGTAGAGTTAACCACTTCTAGTCATTACAAGGCAGAGTCAAACAACCATCAATGCAACCAAGCTACTCTATATAAGATGAGTCATGTACATAAGTAAGTATGTACCTAGCTCTATAGGAGTTGAGTAAATTTTTGGGTCACATAGTACTTTTGTATATATTTCGAGCTCATCAGCAATCAAGAAATTTTTTGAGAATACAAGTGTTGAGTTACTTAGTATGTATTGAGCATAATGAAGGTCGAGCATCAAGAAATAGTAAAGGCTGAGCTACACAAAGTTTACATAGAAGTCAGGAATGGAACAAATTTTTAGGAAAAATGATTATTAGGCCAACTTGGAAGGGATATTTAATTTTTGAAGAGGTTTTCATAGAACATTTAATACTTTCAAAGGTTGTTACATAATATTTACCCATTGTGGATTATAGATCCATATGTCGTGTGTTTGATGATTAGGATGAAGAGGCAAACATGGAATCATCTAGAAAGCTCTTCATGAAACTATTTATATAGTAATGATCTTAACCTAGATTGCATTCCAATAGAGAAGGAGATGAAAAGAGTTGAGCCATATACGGAAAAGGATTGAGATCAGATTAGAAGTCATTGAAGGGTTCTATTATCATCTAAGAGACCAATTGACCTAGTCATTGTAGTGAAGTGAAAGGGAAAGACAAGCATATCATATCAAAGGATAGGGTTAGTTAGCAAGGAGAAGACTCAAAATCAGCTTATAGAGAAAATCAAGAGTTAGTTATTGAATTAGTTTTAACATACTTGAATCAGGGTAAATCTATTAATAGAGTGGTCTAAATAGATCTTTGTAAATCTCCTAACAAAGTCTTTACTTTTTTGTAAGTGTTAAATCCTCTAACAAGGTCAGACCTTATAATAGTCTCTCAAGCCTTTAACAAGGTAGACCCCTCATAGGGTAGATCATATTTTATGGTCAAACATTGTAACCTTAACTGGTTAACTTTATTATTGTAGTAGTGAAGATTTGTGGGTGTCATCCTCACCCCAATTTTACCTTCACCTTGGAGGGTTTCTGGGTAAAAGATACCATGTTATATATTTTACCTTTGTGCATGTGACTGATTAGATTTATATGTTACAACAAATTTACATCACTAGATTTACATGCACAAGTTATTGATAGATGTGGATGAATCTATGAAAAGTTTAAAGTATTTAAGATTTTGATTCACCCCCCACGACCCCCCCCCCCCCCCCTTAGTATCTAGTTTATACTATTTATTTCTCCAACAATCAACAGTTGGTATCAAAGCATTGGTTCTTTGAGAGAAGCTTAATAGCTTGGAGATGGAGGCATTCAAAGTGGATAAGGTTATTGAAAAATAGATGATTGACATTCAACTCACATTGCAAAAAATTAAGAAGGCAAGACAAGATCTGAAGGATTCCCTAAAAAAGAGAACGATAATTGCCATCTGTTGAGCTAACATTATGCACAATGCTAAATGGCAAGAATTCTTTCAAACTCCTCTCTTGAAAAGTAACTCTTGCGAATCAACTCCAAGGTTGTAGGTGATCTTGTGACCTCCTAGAATCTGATCAATTGAAGATAAATGTTTTTGTTCATGAGGAGACATTTTTTGGTTTGAATGACTTCCTATAAGATGTGGAATCTACTCACTGCTTCAAAATTAATACACAAAAAGAACTATGTTTTTGTATTTTTCTATTTTTTAATGAATGCAATCTAACAATGCAACTAATATGAGTTCCTAATTTAACAAGGGATTAATAAAATAAATAATGAAGATAAGGTAACAAGAAACTTTAAGAAAATAACATGAAAGAAAATCCTAACGGGCATAAGCTATGGAAACAAGATGTCTATGAGTTAAGATTTTGAAGAAATTAGTACATAACCAATGAAAGTAGGAGTAGCACTTTCTTGATTCCACTGATGTAATCATCGATGGGAAATGTAGTAACTGTATGATATTTCACTCTTCATCAAATTGCAAGGCCACAAAAGTGCACTTATGTGAGACAAAAAGTTATGTAGGCACAATTTGGTGATTTCTTCTTGAGCTAGATACATCAACGAAATTTGTCAAACCATAGCAAACACCAAAATTAAAAGATCACACAACCAGAAATAACCATAATACACTTTTGGCTCAATCAAAATTCCATGAACATAAATTCAAAAAAATGACACATTTAGGCAAGAATCATTACACTCCAAATGGGAGCACAAAAATCATATATTATTGCAAAATAACGACGGCCCTAATTACATATTACAATCTTGTATTTATAAGAAATCATCTTCTCAATTTGTATTGAGAGTGAGAGATATCTTTATGCAATCATATGCTTCTAATTTAATAAAATAAACTAATTATATACAAACTAGCCATCTAACTAGTTCTTAGTAGGACTCCATCCATTTTAATATCATTAATTAGATGCATGAGCCTTTACATGTCATAAAACAAAGAAATAATGAGAAAATAAGAAGAAGTGAGTCTTTAGTCGATGTGGAAGTTTCTAAAAGTGTCAAAAATTGAAGCTAACCCTTCACTGGCATCTATTAGAGTTAAACTACAGTCAAAATACATTTTTGATGCATGAAAAGCTCTCATTTTGGGTAATGGCAGTTAACTATCAGCACATCTCTGGAAAAGTACACCTTAGAAGAAAGTGCATTAGTACACCTGTGCACCTTTAACTTCTTCAAAATTCTTCCAACACTTTGTGAAAAAAGTGCACCAATGCACCTAACGTAGCAATACACCTCAAAGATCCAAAATTGTAAAATTTTACTGAGTGTCAAAAATGAAATTCTAGCTTCAGGGTTTTGTCCCCCTTCATACTAGAGCTATGTCTAGATGCTTCCCCTTGAATTTCTTAATAATCCTAGTGATTTTTGTTGCATATATTATATCTAAAGCATTTTATTTATCCTTGACCTTCTGCCTATAGTTGTCTACCTCAATACAGGTCTCAGATAAATTCTCGAGTTTAGTATCCAACTCTAGCAAGACTTCTTCTGTCCTGAATGCCTACTCGATATCTTCATCACTAGAAACCTCATTAAAAATATTCCTAAATTTTTGCACTACTACCTCAATCGGTATCAATTTCTCCCATGCATCATCTTCAAAAATGTCGAGACACGCATCACTATAATGTTTCTCTGCTTCCAAAATTTGCTCTCAGTTGTGGTCCTTGAGCTAGTAGATCTTCGCATGTAATGAATCCATTAATTTATTGCTATCAACTATCTTTTTAATGCAATTATCAATTAATTCTAGTTCTTCTACAGTATATACATCCATGAGTATTCTATATCTCTGGCCCTTAATTGCCTGTAGCACCTATAAATCTTTTCCCCATCCATGTACCTCATGCATAATACTAAAATCTTGCTTCAAAATTGCTACCATTTTATCCACATTTTCCTACATAGCATGAAGTAGCTTTCGATTTCCTTGGATGATAAGAATGCCCTTTTCCTCAAAACTTTCCTACCATTGCTACCAGGCATTCAAAAATGGATCTAATTGTATCCCTCCCCCATCTCTTCTTTCAAGTGCAACATTTAGAGTCTCCTCAGGGTGTTTAGAATCCAAGGGACCAACAACTTTGGCTAAATATCCTTTTAGGATTTTGTTTTTCCTTCAAAGTGCTATTAGTTCTACCCCTTCTTGTTCCAAACTTCTAAATACCTCCTTCATTATCAAAGGTTCAAGGAAAGGATTGATAGGTCTTTTCCTTTGTTGAAAAGGTTTGGCATTGAGTTTGAGTGGAATATCATTTGTAATCATCTAAGGATCATATGTCTCCAATTCTTCATAGCTCCAGGCAATGACATCCTTATACTTTGTAAGCAATTTAAGCATTTCTTCCCTTTCTTTTGGATTGCATGCTTTCCCAATCCTTACCATTTTAGAATCATCATCAATACATAAATTGTATGAATCATATTCCTTGGTACCTTTCTCTTTAGCAGTCCTTTTATTAAATGCTAAATTTTTCACAACAAAAAATGCACTCCAACTTGATCATCCCCTTAGGAATAGTATTAGTTTTCAAATTCAAGATTCCATCTTCATCTTGAGGCTCATTGTCCTCAGGTGTATCATTTGGAGTGTGATCAACTTCTTGTCCCTTAAAGTGGCCATTGCACATAATAAATTCAAGTATATGTTGATCATCCTAAAAAACTTGAAAGTTTATGATATTGTTAGGAATAGATGGAGCAACAACCAATTTGACTGAAAATCATTTCAATTTCATTCTTTCGACTAGTTGTAATGCACTTTCTGGAATAGCGAGGGCATCTGCTACCATGTTTTTCCCTCTTGGAATAGATTTTATGTTCAAAGCCTCAAAATCATCTAGTAAATCTCATACCCTTTTTCTATAAGCAAGCAACCTCTTACCATTATAGGAATACAATGATTTCACTTGTTAAATAACCAACTAAGAATCTCCTTCAACTACGAGAGTTGTAACTCCTTTCTTGAGTGCAAAAAGAAGTCCCTAAATCAATGCTTCATATTTTGAAACATTGTTAGTACATCTAAACTACAATTGATATGCTACATAGAAAGACTTACCTTTTGGAGTAATCAACTCAATACCTACACCGGCTCATGATTTACATTTGGAACTTTTGAAGTGAAGTGTCTGAATTGGGTTTTCCTTGGGTTTCCTAACCTTATTCTTATTTCTCATTAGCTTTTCCTTTACCTAAGCTTGGAAGGATTTTCTCTTGGGTACCCATTGTAGTCTTTGGTGGGGTGGGCTCATTGATTTTCCATTGTTGTTCTTTGAAACTAGGAGTGTATGTTTTTCTTGTTTGTCTTGAATTTCACCTATATATTCTTTGATTTCATCCACATTAGGTTTAGGATGGACAACTACTAAAGTCCATTCTTGTCTTTTTATGTACTGTCTCCTTCTTTGAACTTTGATCATTCTAGGTGGAGGAGAGGACAAACCCCTGCCATCTAAAGAAGTAGTGCTATATAATGCTTTTAGATCTTCAATTTCCTTTTCAATCTCTTCAATAGTGTCAGACATTTTTGTAGAACTTTGATTTTCTACGGGTTCATTTTTTGGATCATTACTTTTCTCTACTTCCATCATTTGTGTTAACACCTTAGCAATTGCTTCTTGAAATGATGAACATTCAAACTTTGAATGACTAACTTTATGCAATCGACAAAATCTTGGAAGGAGGAGGATATTGGGTTCAACTTCTCATCCTAGACACCATAAATTAGCCATCATGTGGTCTATGAATTGTGTTACAACCTCATCTTTTGGGGTTGAAATTGTGGACTCCATATCTTGATCATCTAATGTTTTGATCAAAGTTGTATCAAAAACCATTACCTTATAGGAGCCTAAATCTATTTGTAAGAAGGCTACCTCATTAGGAGCATTTTATTTTGTAATCATATTTTTCAACTTTGGCTCTACATCTATTTTGATTTGGTTGTTTAAACCTTTCCATGGTAACCAAAGCTGAGTAAAATCTCTGGAAAACCATCCCCTTAGGCATTTTGTCCATTCTCTACTTAGGAGTAATCCATATGCTTCTAGGATATCAACAACATGTATATCAATGACATCTTGAATCTGTGGGTCGACTATTATTTGTATCCAAACATCTTTTAATATGCCAATGACTTTCACCTCTATTTTGTTCATTTGTATCACTATTTAGTTGGTAGGTTGAGGGATGACTCCTAACCTTTGCACTATGGACAATGACATGAAGTTCTTGAATAGTTTAGGCAACTTTTTAGGTTCTTCCCATGTATCCTGATGCTAAGAAAAAATGGGGGTACCTCCATCTTGTCTTTAAACATAGTGGGCATTACCTCTACAACATTAACTTGTTGAGATAATGTCTTTTGAGGGGTAGTGTTTGTATTGTGGGATACCTTGGTATGATCCAGAGTCTTCATGAGAACTTCTCATTGTTGTGAACAATTTTGCAACTTGTGAAACATGGACATGTTGGCCTTTGTTCACTTTAGGTCTTCTACAACATTATACTTCTTAGTAGACCAAGCAAGATTTTTCAATATCGTTGGTACATTTTCTTGGTTCTAATTTTGTTGTCCTCCATATGATGGTTAACTGGTACTGGATTATTGCTTGCTCTTTGATCGGGAGTAGTTGGTTGTAGTGCTGGGAGAATTCCATCTGTCAAAGGTTCTTTTCTACTTCTTAGGTTGCACATATTTTGATTGTCATTGCAAAAGGAAAACACCTCTTCATGCTGAAGGTTAGGTTCCTAGTTGAATGGAAATGAAAATTCTTTGTTGATTGACTATTCTACCTGTGCATTCTATGTAGAATCATAGGAATCTAATAGCATGGCATTAAATTGCATAGGAGGAGCATTGTTGTTTACTTACAAATTTTGAGTCATTTCTTGATTTCCATCATAATATAAACCATCATTGTTAGATGCATTTTGACCATCGTCATATTGATTGATATCTGTATACTAAACATTATTGTTGTTATTATCTATAGAAATGCTTCCATCATTTGAACGAGTGTTCCATTGTCAGTTTTGTCTTTGGAAGCCATTATCATAGTTAGGAGGATTGAAGTTGTTGCCTCCATTATTGTTTCCTGTATTGTTGTTTCCACTAAAGTTCCTATTATAATTTTGGCTATAATTGTTGTTGTAGGGGCCAAAAAATTTTCTTTGAAAATTGTTATTTTTTCCTTATGAAAACCTTAGACAAGTCAGCTCATTGTTCATTTGTGACATAGTCTTTTTCATTTGACTAAATTCAGAAATAAAGCTACTGTCTGCATCTGCAGAAATAGTTACCTTTTGTTCAAAGAAAGTAGCTTTCCAAGGTTCATACCCTAGATATGTTAGAGTGGGGTTTTGTAGAGTGGGTGCCTACTATAATGGAAATGGATTCATAAGCATGAATTGGCTAGGCATCATGGGTATTTCGATAGGGTATGTTGGCATTGTTGTGAAAACTTGAGTTGGAAGCATCAATCCTCCTCCATTAGGATTGGCTTGCTTAGTAAAAACTATTGCTTCTATGAATACTTTTTCCAATGTATCAATATTTTCTACAAGAAGTCTTCTCAGAAAGATATCAGTAAGAGGGCCCATAGCATTTAGATAAATCTGAATAGTTACTTCAACTAGTATAGTATATGGTGTTTCCAATTTGTAATATGCCATGTGAAAGTGATGATTGAAGTGCAAAACCATCTTAGTTGGGTCTCTTTTGATTGATATGAATTGTTGATGTATCACTATTGGGTTGATAAAAGTTTTGAATTGTTCTAGGAACAGTTTTTTGAAAGTATCCCAATCTCTAATACATCCAGGTAGTAAATTAAATTACCAATTAAAGGCAACTTCCCTGAAAGAGTAGGGGAATAAATGAAGAACCACATCCTCATTGGAAATTGGTTGCAAATTTCTTTGAATACTTTGATTTGGTCTTCTTCAATTCATGTTTCTACATAAATGAACCTTGGGCAAAACTTCTCATGATTCTTGGGAAGGTCAAGGAGTGCACCTCTCAAGTTGATTGGTGAGTCTATAAAATTTGCAAAAAAGGCCATTGGAGGATTTAGTGGACTTAAGGGGAGTCATTATGGAGGTGGAGTTGAAGAAGATGATGAAATGTTGAATGGAAGTGGCTGAATTCAAGGTATTCCTTTGTCACTATGAGGCTTGTGAAATTGGCTAAGCTTGAGAAACTCATGTGTACTAGGGGAAGATTTCAAAGCTCATTGAAATGGGGATTTTGGATCGAGATCCTCTAGTTTTCATCAATTCTATAAAAGTGCACCTTTTTAGAAGCACACTTTCTCACAAATAAGGTGGAGCTCAGAATTTAGCACACCAGTCCACCAACGCACTAGCATAGCAGTACACCTGAATTTCTTCAAAACTTAGAAAAAAAATTTAACTTGTAAAAAGTGTAGAATTTCAAAACTTTGGCAGACTTTTCTTCTATTCCAAAAATCAAAATGGTGGCCCTCCTTCTAGCGCAGCTTCTATCTCTATTTGGCTGGGTGTAGTAGCTAGTGGTAGTTGTGGGTCATCCTGAACTTGTGATGCCCCAGTATCCACCAGCCCTTGTACATTTACTTCTCCTTACTGTGGAGGTGTTGGGATTTCACCTTCTTCTGGTTGAACTCTCTAAGGGGAACTTCTTTACCTCTTCCCTTGGCCTCCACCTTTCTGAGCCCGATAATAACCCACCAACCTATCAAGTTGGTGTACTATTTCTAGCCTCACTAGAGATTGAGTTGCAAAGGTAGGGATGATAACTTTCTTCTCTCTACCTTTGGATAGATAGGCTTGTGCATGAAAGATTACTATTTTAGGAATTGCATCAAGCTCAAATGGTTTCTTGATCCATTCCTTCATCATTTTCATGACATGCCTCACCCTGTGGTTGATATCTAAATTTTCCTCTTTATCAACTTCTACATTCATAATAGGCCTATTGCCTATTTTATCCCTATTGAATAGAGGATCCAACAACTTCTCAGAATCTTTTTGCAATATGTTCAAAGGATTTTTAATTTTTAGGACCTTCTCTACTAAGTACAAAGTCATCTTATAATAATCCCTTATTCAGATAACGTGGTCATTTGTAGCATTCATCCAGTGATCCTTGATGGCTTCCTCATGGCTAAATGTTTTACCTGCTAAATACTGTACTCTCCCTATGTTGTCAAAACATGGCCATGGAGAATTGTACTCCCCCAAGGGATACTGATCCCATTACACTCAAAAGAGGGGATGTCTTGCCTCCAATCTACCTGAAAGGGTCCTCTAACCAATGGCCAAGTCCAACATTTTTTATGTTGCCTTCTTACTCTATCATAGGTAGATAAGATTTGTCAAGGGATCTCTAAAAGAACCAATTTTTCACAATGGTACCTCAGGAGCTTCTTTGGGTTTTTAGTGGTACCTGCTACCCTTAGATATGTGAATGTTTTGAATTGAATGTAATATGCTCTGAGTACTATTATCTACTCTATCACATCATCTAATAACCTCTTTTCATAATCCCCTTCTATAAATCTAATTATAGAAAATATAAATGCATCATTTATAATTCTGTTCTCTTTGCTTTGTTCTAAGAGCTTCTTTTTCACCAACTGTGGGTACACAATGTATGGCCAAGCATTAGGATCTTGCATGCTACCCTTTTTTATAGCCCTAGATAGTTCTGTCACTCTTGTAGCCAATAGATAGACCAAATACGATGTCATATAGAACTTCCTTTTGTTCTTTACTACCACCAATTGCTCACACAAATTCTCACTAAGAGTAGAAGCCCAATCTAGTGACATTTTTTCTTTCTTGATTGTTTCAATGAAGCATACCATGAAAATATTTAGATGCCTTGTTGTGGGTAAACCCATGAATCTACTCAAAAGAATGATGGAGTAACCAATATCCTCAATCATGTATCCCCTAGTCATATCAACTTTTCCCGTCTTCTTCCCCAAAGGAGTCTTCTCGATGAGGTAGGAGGACTTAATGATCTCTAAGGCTTCCTCAATGTTTTCCCAGTACCAACTTTCTGCTTGTTCATATGTAAGCCTGATGAACTGATCTGCCCCTGGGAGATGAAATACTTTCTCAATATTCTTAGGGTTTAGATCAAGGAAAATTTCTCCTATTATGATTTTCACTACCCTCTCCTCAAGAACCAAGTGTTTTGCAAGTGTCATAACAAGCTCTGAAGATTGCACCGATATTGGGTGTGAAGCTGCGTTGACCAATCTAGATTGGATAAGTGCAAAAACTATTGGTGACCTCTCAGTAGGTTTGTTGCAAATCTTAAGGAATTCTCCCAAATCATTATGCCCCAATTTTGTATCCTTTATTTTTGAGTAGTCATCCTAGAATCTCGATTTAGTTAGAATGCCCTGGAACTTGAAGACAACGAGTTTTAGTGCCATTTTCTTGCCAGGTGAAGCTAATGAGGATGCCATTATATATGGACAAAAAGATGTCAATTAGTCCAAGGTTGGAGAAAAATGAATTGATTGAACCCTAGTATTAATGAAGAGAAAACCTAAAAAAAATAGTCATTCTATAAATACCATAAACCCCTTTTAAAAGCTTCAGAAAATACTAGCACACCTATTAGGTGCGTCCAGTGTGCTTTATTTTATAACCAAATTTTAATAACTATGATGTGTGCACCAGTGCACCTCACTTAGGCTTTTTTATTTTTATTTTTTATGCTTTGAACTTTGTGCTTTGGTGTGCACCCAATTAGGTGCTCCTATGTGCACCCTAAAAAGATGTTTTTTTTAGTGTTTAGTATTTTTTTTATATATGTATTTTAGTTTTTAAAATGAATTTAGGTGTGCACTAGTGCACCTAATTAGGTGCACTAGTGCACACCCAAATTTTGGGCTTCATGGTTGGAGTTTGGTTTTTTATTTCAATTTTATGGCTTTTAATATATTGGTGCACACTAGCACACCAAGTTAGGTGTGCTAATGCACACTGATATGCATGACATGTGTGTTTTGTGCAAGGAGGGCAAAGATAGCACACCAACAGAGGTGTAGTAGTTTTCTTGGGAGTTTTGAAAATGTGGCAGAGTTGGATGTGAATGAAGGAAAAGAAGATAGCAAGGTGAGGAGGAAGTGACCCCCCCCCCACCCTTTATATAGACTTTTGATCAAATACTTGGCATAGCTGTGCAACTAAGAAGTTGCGCTACTGCACAAAACCTCTCTCCAACCTTTGGCACACTAGTGCACCTCATGTGGTGTGCCTAGTGCACTAAAACTCTTAATACTTTAGCCTTTTCTTTTGAATCTTTTGATTTTTTGACCTTTGAGTTTTTCCGACAAGAACTGGACATAAACTAGGGGCTTATGGAGGACCTCAAAATGATTTGGATCTCAATTTTAGGAGTCCAAAAGCTAAAAATTTAAAGTAGGGGATCCCCATTTCCTATCAAAAATAGGGCATGCATTGTGGAACCACAACACCATCTAGATAAAATAGTTTTCTTATGAAGAAGTTAAGACTGAAGGATTCTTTGAACCAATCAATCAAACTGACAAAGAATATGCTAATCTACTTGACAAGAACAAACTCCTAAATGAAGAAATAAGAGGACTAAAAAGATCTTAGGGTAAAAGTACAAAGTTGTGTCACCTTTTAGGTTGACTTATCAGAATTATTGAATTTGAATATTTCTATCTAAAAATCTATTTTTTTGAAACATATGATCTAGATAAATTAATTCTAGCTAAGTTATATATGGTCTTACATTTTTTGAAGTGAAAATGTCTATTAAATGCATGTTTTATACTAGTTTTTATCCAATTTCTAAAGAAATAAAATTATTTCAGAAAAGTGGCATTTCAATAATTCTAACTATTTTTTATGATTTTTTTTAATAATATGTCAACACCATTTTATAGTGCTCAAAGTCAATAATATTCTCATATAGATTTTATAGTGTTTTAATTAGATATAGTATATTGTAATTCTACAACCACGTATTTTAACACTTGGAAAGATTTCAGTTTTGAGAAAGAAAAATATATTAGATCATATCAAAAAAATACAAAAATTATATGATGTTCTAGAGGAGAGAGTCCTATTCTAGAATGCATAATTTTTCTCTTGGTTAGAATAGATTTGTTTTGAAAAATGTGGTGGGAGATGAAAACTATCAATTTAAGGTGAGTTGAGATTTCAATCCTCATAAAAAAGAAAATATAGGTCTAAAGCCAATTTTTATTTTTCATTGCTCTACATATATATGTTATCTATAACATAGTTTCATATCATAGGGAAATAAGTTCATTTCTATATTTTTTTTTGGTAAGAACTAAACCCCTAATTTTTAGTGTTTTCAGCACCAAAAAAATTATCTATGAAAATTAAGAAAATATATCAATTCTTATTCCAAATAATTATTAAAAATTATAATCCTAAATTTCATCCATTTCTACACATTTCATTAGTTTATTTCATTTCCAAATTCAAAATAATAATACCAATTTTATGTCATTGAAGATGAATAGTTATACTTTTTTTAGCCTTTTCTTTTACAAAAGGGTTACATGGGTTTGTGCTTTTACCCGAGAACATGAAATCCAATTAGTAAGACTATGTGAAATGACTGCACAAAAGAAGAAAGATGAAGAAGATAGGACTATGGTTGAAGAAGACAAAAGGGTAATGGCCACCAAACTTGAAGAAGGAATATCAAATATGAAAAAGCTCACAAACACTCAACTGCACATGATGAATCAACTCATACTTTCAAATTAGGAATTGAATCAAAAGGATGTGGAAATTGGTAATTTGAAATCATTGAATGACATACTAAAGAATGAATTGAAAACTAAGAAGGAACCCATGGAGAGATTCAACAAACCAAAGGAAGTAATGAGTACTTTGAAAAATTTATGAAGTCATCAAGTTGTTCTAATGGTTTAGGACATTCATGTACTAAAAAAAGGGAATCATCCAAGAATGGAGTACTAAAGAATGAAAGGTCAAAAGGAAAACCAACATGCTATCACTATGCAAAACTTGGTCATACTACAAATAATTGTAGAAGTAAACATGGTATGCAAAATTCTAAACCTAAGTTTACTAGTTACTATTTTTACTGCAAGAAACAAGGACATCAGATACAATAGTGTCGGTCAAGACTAAAAAATATAAATGCTACACCTAAATTTGAAGGAAAATATTATAACTATCAAAAATATGGGCATAGAGCATATGAATGCAAATCACAAAAAAAATTCTACTGGACAAATCAGTGAAAGAATTATGCACCTAATAATGCATCTTCCAATTTTCACAAATATGGAAATCAAAGAAAGAATTTTAGGACTCGAGTACAATCAAAAAACTAGACAAAGAACAAAGGAAAAGCTAAAGTAAACATTAAGAAAATTAGGGATAAAATGAAACAAAAATGGAAAAGGAAAACAAAAGATTGAAATAGTGGAGCAAATAGAGCTGTGATCACCCAATCCAATGAAGAAGTGATCATGTCATCTCAAACTAAGCAAGAGAGGTATGTATGGAACTATATACTTAATTGACATATCATACATTGATTAGTTCCTAACATGAAACTGTGCCAAAAGTTCATATCTGCATATACAAGATGCATAAGAACAAATTTTTGAAAGGTTTTTGAGTGTAAGAAAATTGTCTATGTTGACCAAGCATTGCAACATGGACCAAGGATTTCAAGAATGATATGATAGATATTGAGTGACATGGAAGATATTGAGCTATAGACCTAGTTGAAAAGTGTCAATATCGAATGAGACAATTGGCTTCCACTCACTTAAGTACACAACATTAATGGAGACCCTAATTGATCAGGAAGAAGGTATATAATAGATTTCAAAGATATTATCTCATACCTTGCTTCAAATTTCAAAAGAATAGAGTGATTTGGCAATTAACAAAGATTTCAAGAGTGATTTAGTGAAAGAAGTTTGAACGAGTAAATATTTGAATTGTTCTGAGTATCCAGAGAAGGAAGAACTTTAAACCCTATCTACTATCATGGAAGTTTCATCAACCACTGGAATAAGTCAAGAAGTTAGTTAAATTCAACTGGTGAAGAGTGACACATGTCCTCCACCTAAGTTTCATGCTATTCCAAATATTTCTATGAAAGGAGACTATTTGGGTCTGCTATCTTTGATATCACCTAAGCTCATTATGATCCATGATCTTAGAAGTTCTTATATGTGAAAAATTGGAGAAGTAGGAGATTATGAAATAAGAGAATTTTATGAGAAGTTGTGTAATGAAGGAATTTTGAAGGATGAATTTCAAATTGTTGAAAGGAAAAGTTTAACTTGTGCCCGAGAATTCCTAAAAAATTCAAATTTGAATGGATAAAGTTGTTTTGAGTAGAATTCATGACATGAAGTATTGGTTGCAAAATGGACTAGTGGAAATCACAAAGAAAATGATACATAGGGTTACAGATTATCCAACCCCACACAAGAAGAATACCATGCAATATTTGAGCCATGAAGAAGTTGAGGCTAACACTGGAGCCAAGTGGAATGGACATGGTGTGTCTAGTATAAACATTTTTGATCCATTAATTGAATTTATAGTGAGAATCGTTGCTCACAAATTTTATCAATCAAGAAGGTTGAATAGTGTACCTTGTATGATTGTGGATCAAGTGTGGAAGATTGTGATGAAAGATCATGAGTATAATCTTGTCGAGCTATAGAAGTCACAACTTGCAGAGAATCTGTCATCAATAAGAAAAACAAATAATTCAATGTGTAAGTTTGGATCCCTCATTGTTTGTATTTTCTTTTATATCCAGAAGTATTTTTTAGGTATTTGAAATGTTGTATGGGAGAAAGACAAACCATTGATGAGACAAATCAACGAGTACATATTACTCAATTGGGAAATTTTTTTAATAATGTAATGAATGCTTATTTTGATGAAGTTAAGAAAATAATGAAAAGGAGAATGATAATTTCTAAAGAATTGGTCACAAAATATTACAATGACATATGTTTTCTTGTTGACATGGACAATACTTTTGTACAGATAGTTAAGCCCATAAAGGCTTGGTTACAAAGTTTTGAATATGAAATATATAGTGATGTTGTAAGTACAAACATTGATGCACTACTCAAAGAAGAGATAGATTTCGAGGCTAAACCTTTTGGAAGATATGAGGAAGACAAAGAAAGAATAACTATGAACATCAAGATAGCTTCTAAGGAAAAGAAAAGGAAGAAAATGATTGAAGACCTAGAAGCTAAGCTAGGCACCCTAGGCAAGGTAAAAGAAACATTGAAATTGACACAAGGTCTTAGTGAAGATGATGAACAAGACAATGGTGATGAGGAAGATGAAGTACAAGAAGGTGAAAAGGGTAAATCCCTAGTTGTTGTCATGCCACTGAGAAAGAAGACTCAAGGAAAAAAGAAGAAGCAAATATTGACACCTCCACCACCAAATAAGCTAAGGACCAAGGCAACTACTAGTGCTAAGAAGACTGCAAAGTAGTGTCTACTGGGCCAAGTGCCCCTAAAATAAGAAGAAGGGGATTGGAAAGAGGACCACCTTAGAGGAAACAATATTCTATTGATGAGGTATGTTTAGACATAAAGTTTTTCCTAGGATTATCTAGTTTTAAATTTGTGAAATATGATACACTAGATAATGATGACAAGAATAGAATTGAGGAGGCTATGATAGAAATGATGTCAAATTTCAAGCTAGCTCCTAGTGAAATAGAGAGATAGATACCCAAAGATCTGTATGAGAAATTGAAAGGAAGATGGGAATAGGTAGAGAAGGTAGAGAATATGATAAGGACTAATAAATTAATCATAGTTATGCCTGATCTATCTTAGGAGCAACATAACACATTTTTGGAGTAGCATAGGAACATATTTGTTCCAAAATATAAAAATATTTTTATATTGATAAATAAGGAGGAATTTATACAATAGAAAAGTGAGTTGTCATGGAAGAGAATTTTTGGGTTAATAACAAAGAAAGAAAAGTTAGAAAATGTCAACATCATTGATTATTACAATAGTGGAGAAATTTTAAGTGTGCCAAGTTCACAAGACAACATGTCCCCTATACATGCTGACACCCCTGACACTCCAGAATCTAAGCAATCAAGGCTCACAAATTTAGAGGTAGATAGTGAAGATAGAGAAATTAGTATAAATAATAAGATTGTTTTAGCACCTCGAATTGAGGAAGACAAAGAATCAAATAAAGCTTAATAGAGTGCAACTATTGTTGTCTCAAGGATAGATGCAAAAGCAAGATCGACTGGTGACACCCTTTCACCAACTCACAAGGTAGTGTCAAGAAGCATCACTCTCTCACCTATCAGAAAGAGGATAGCAATAAAAGATGTTCCACTAGATATTGAGGTTAGTCTAGATGAAATCATTGAGATTCCACAGTTGGATCTAGAAAATCTGATCTTGGATAAAACTATTTTTCTCCAAGAAGTTTTGGCAAAGAAGAGGAGACAAGAAGAGCTTAGGAGGGAGAAAAAATAGAAACATTTATTATATGATGTAAAACATTTTTTTTTTATGCTTTTGATATTTAGAATGTTGAAGAAGGTGCACCAATCATAAACCAACTTGTTAATATAGTTGATTAAGTGAATGTTGGAGATATGGAATCAAATGTGAAGTTAATGGATTGGTTAGCAAGAAGATTTGAAACCAAGGTTGTGGAAAAAGTATCCATAACTATTGTCGAATAGAAAGTGAAACTACAAGAGAAATCATAGATTGTGATTGAGTTAATACAAAAGGTACAACATTTGTACACAATTTTGTCAGACATGCCAATGTTTACACATACCATTCAGGAAAAAATAAACAATATTTAGGCTGAGATGAAGAGATCCTGAAACATTATTTTGTAGTCAAAAAGATCAAGCATTGATCATTATAATAATCTATTGAATGCTCAAGGTTCATTGGCCAAGCTTCAGGTAGCTAACAGAAACATGAGATCCAAATTGATCTCTATTTAGGCAATTTGATAACTCATTTGGAGGTCATGTAGAGAGAACTAAAAACAACCCAAGATCTTATCATATAAGATCATAATATTTTAGTGGATGATAGTTTAATTGATTCAACTACAAGATTACAGTTGGGTATGTGCAGGATCATGGTGTACCAAACTATGGCCTTAAGTGGCAGTGAAAAATCAGCAAATCAGGTTTATGTCAATTTGACACATAAATTTGAAGTGGTTATGGACTTTATATCAAAAAGTTGTAAGAAAATAATCTATAAGAAATTGAATGTCGTTTCTAAACTACTAGGCCTTATCAAGAGAAAAAAATAATTAATTGGTCAAAAGTTTGAATTTTAATGCAGTACTAAGAAAATTTCAAGGCGAAAATAAAAAGTAGGTGTATGTCTGACCACCTTAAACAAAATCAAATCATAATATTTTTTTAATATAATTATAGATATGAAAAGTAGACTCATGCCCGGATGTGACGCATATTTTTTGATATTTTTATTCTAAATAAATAATTAAATATGAATTTTCTACCAAAACTTTTTCACAAAAAAAAAGTCATGTGTCTGACCACCCTAAGTAATAAATTTTTTTTACAAAATTTAAATTTATTTATTTTTTCTTATACTAGCCAAAATATAGAATGTGATGCAAATTTTAGATTTAAAAAATGTTATACCGTTTGAAAGTTATAGCTATTTTTCAATCAGTATGTCAATCAACACTTTACAATTATCTTCATTGATAATTAACTAATAAATACTTATCGAACTCCGAATTTGACAGAAATTATATTGATGGAATCTAGAAAGCGATATTAAAAAACCCTTTTCGTTTTATTCAATTTCGATTAAAATAACATTGTCAGATGGCTACCCGAAGTCTGAGTATCACTAAAACCCTCTTCAAACATGTGTTTTGGGTTGACCGGGTAGGCTTGGTAAATACCAAGCCTAATCGGATATCCGATATAAAATCGGATATCTGATTATGAATCCGATATCCGATATGTTGCGATTGAAAAATTCAAAATTTCAACCTATTTTGGAGGGAAAATTGGATTTAAACATCATAGCTTATTATCTATAAATTATTTCACTTATATTACTATGTAAAGACGTATTTTAATATTATATATATATATATATATATATATACGTAATGTAAAGATAGAAGATATAATCTAGTAGTATATAATAATATATTATGTTAATCTTATTACAATCTATAAATATAATTTATATTATTATTATTTTTACTAAATATAATAACGTAATATATATATATATATATATATAGTATACTCTTGGAAGAAATTTCAATTAAGAATGAGGGATGGGCACGGTGAGAGAGAGGGATGGAGCGGGCGGGAACTGCAATTCGAATCACATTGTTTCGAATCTGGAGAAAGGCGGGAGACAGGAGAGCACGTCTGCAGGAGGGCATGCAGCAAGCGCAGGGCAAGAAACGGAGGGGAAAGATGAGGATGCCTCAAAGGATGGGGACCCACGGGTTATGATGCCCCATCTAGGTGAGAAGATTCCCCCTCCCCCCCATGTGGGCAGTGGGCCGTCTGGGGCATGGGGACGCTGGTCGAATCTATTCGGGATAAAACCATCAGGTAAATCGTCTTTCCCAAAAGTCATTGACAAATCTGATAAGGAGAAAGGTATTTTTGCTCTGGAAATCCCTAGGGAAATTATTGACCACAATATCCTAAGCATGGCGAACACTCTGGTAGGAAAATTTGTAGGGCCAAGACCTAATATTGATGTAGTGAGGACATTTACCAGGAGAAAATGGGACCTTAAAGGGCATGTAGAAGTGACTGCTATGGCCAAAGGCTTCATGTCTTTCGAGTTCTCTTGCTCGGAAGATTTTTCTCGTATACTATGTGCTGGGAACTGGTCTTTGGGCAGATCCAACCTAATATTGCAAAAATGGACATCCAACTTGGATTTGAACAATGATTTCCAATCTCAGGTTCCAGTTTGGTTAAGACTTTCGGAACTTCCTTTGGAATATTGGCATGAGGATGTCTTTGATGGCATAGCCAGGACCTTTGGAGAGCTCCTCTCCATTAACCCTATCACAGCAGCTAAGAAAAGATTGAACTACGCAAGAATCTGTGTAGGAGTCATCGAAGGCCAGGACATGCCTCAAGTTTTAGAACTACAATCTCGTCTGGGAAACAGATCTCAAAAGATTGACTATGAAAGTGTGCCTTTTGCTTGTTTCCATTGTAAGAAGGCTGGCCACAAGGCTAGATCATGCCCACTTTTCAAAGGGAAGAGTACGGTGGGAAAGGCTCATCCACAAGGGGGGATAAAAGATTCTCTAGATCCCAAAAAAGAATGGAGGAAAAAAGCATCGCAAGTCAAGGCAAATGGAGAGGCAGAAGGAAAAACAAATACTGCTCCTAATGCGCCCCAAGAGGAATCAGGGCCTCCTCGGGCGACTGGAAACGTAGGAGGGGGAGAAGAGAAAGGAGTGAAAGACAATTCAACACCTCTCCCCAATGTGAAGGAATCTGAGAAGAAACCTGAGGAGACAGGTGAAAATATGACTCTTCCCCCTCTGGATTCTCAGGAGGATGACTTGAAACTATCCTTTGTCCCGAACTCCATGGAAGAACTAAAGGAGGGGGAACCCATGTCCCAGGACCCTAACCCGGTGTGTTGTCCCCCCCCTTCAACAGTAAACAGAATCATAGAGAGGCTATCTGCATCGACAATGGAAGATTTGGCGAGAATTGATGCTTGGCTGGACAAAGGACTAGAGGGAGAAGAGAATCCCTGGACAGAAGTCAGGAGTAGAAAGAAGAAGAATAGCAGGGACCCTTCTCCGGTATCTCCCCCTTCTACTAGAAGCATGGCCAAGGCTGATCTCGGTCACAAATCTAACCTAGTGGGAAGGAAAAACAAGAATGAAATCAGGAAAGAGGAAGCCAGAAGAAACATTAAGGATGGTACGCAGCGCACCATCCAGGAAGCATGTTTAGTAGTTAAATCATGAAGATCTTATCTTGGAATATTCGTGGACTCAATGGAATCCACAAGAAAGAAGTTATTAGAAATATGATAAGGGACCAAAGGCCTGATGTGTTTCTAATCCAAGAAACTAAAATGAAGAAGGAAAGGATGGAAAATATTAAGTTCAATAATAGCATGAAGGGCATAGCCTCTAACTCTGAAGGAGCGTCTGGAGGACTACTGTTACTTTTCAATGATAAGTATTTCAATATAGTAGCTGAGTATGATGAAGATAAAATTCTTTTCTACAGTGTTCAACATTTGCACACCAATGATTCCTGGTTTTTAGTGAATATTTACGCCCCCAATAATAAGAGAGATAGAAAAAACTTCTGGACCAAAGTTGGTAATATGGTGCAAGATTGTGACATTAAGAAAGGTATAATCATGGGAGACTTTAACACACCACTAGAAGATAAAGAGAAAAAGGGAGGTATGCCCCCGGATTGGGAAAGTAAACAGGATCTTTCTAACTTCATAAATAATCTGGCCCTTATGGACATAGAGCTTAAGGGCGGATCCTTTACCTGGTCAAACAAGAGAAAAGGCCATGATTGCATTCAGGTTAGGCTGGATAGAGCTCTTATATCTTCGGATTGGCTTCAATCCTTCAGCTGCAGACTATCTCTGCTTCCCAGAATTGGTTCGGATCACTCTTCCATTTCTCTTTTAGTTTCCCCTCTAGTACACAGGAGATACCATCCTTTCAGGTTTGAGAAAATGTAGACCTCTCACCCTGACCTCCTGGATAATATCAAGAAATGGTGGGGGATAGAGGTGGAGGGCTCAGCCATGTTCAGAGTCACCAGAAAACTTAGCAATGTGAAGAGGGTGATTAAAATTTGGAACAAGTCCGATTTTGGTCATATCTTCCATGAAAAGAAAGAGTTATTTGATAATCTAACTATTATCCAAGATTGCATTCAGAAGGAAGGTTACACTGAGACCAACAGGGTTTTGGAGCTCAAGACCTTGTCTGAAATTCATAACATTATTAATAAGGAAGAAAAATTTTGGAGGGAAAGATCGAGGATCACCTGGCTAAAGGAAGGAGATCGGAACACTAAATTTTTTCACCTAACCACCCTCAAGCACCGTGCTAGTAACAGGATCTATGGTATCAGAAAGGGGCAGGAGCTATTAACTGAAGAATCTGCCATCTCGGAAGAAGCTGTTTCCTTTTTCTCTAGCCTTCTCTCTGAGGACCCAATGCTTTCCAATTTGGACCAGGAGGATTTGTTACATTGTATCCCTCAGCTCATTCAACCTATCCATAATAAATAGCTCTGTGCTATTCCTAATTCTTCGGAAGTTAGAGAGGCTCTCTTTTCTCTGCCTGCTAACAAGGCTCCAGGCCCGGACGGTTTTCCCACTTTTTTCTTCCAAAGGTTCTGGCCAGTGATCATGGGAGAGGTTGTTTAGGCTGTCTAGAAATTCTTTGGAGCCAAATCTATTCTCAAGGAGCTAAACTCGACTTTTGTGGTTCTCATTCCTAAATCCCCTGGGGCGGACTCGTTGGACAACTTTAGACCTATTAGTCTGTGCAACTCACTCTACAAGATCATCTCTAAAGTTCTCACTTTGAGAATGCTCAAGATCTTGCCCCTGATAATCTCGCAGCATTAATCGGGTTTTGTTCCAAGGAGACAAATTTTGGATTCTGTCCAGATGGTGCACGAAGTCATCCACTCTCTTGAGGCATCCAAACGGGAAGGTATGTTTCTCAAACTGGATCTTTCTAAAGCTTATGACAGGGTGGACTGGTCTCTCCTTGGGAAGGTCCTCTCGACTTTTGGCTTTGACAGTAAAGTTTGCAAAATTATCTCTCAATTGGTGTCCACCTCCTCCTTGGCTGTTCTGGTTAATGGAGTCCCTTCTAATTTTTTCAAACCTTCCAGAGGCCTCAGACAAGGAGACCCCCTTTCGCCCATTTTGTTCATCATTTTAGCTGAATGCTTAGGAAGGATTATAGACTGTAGAAAGCGTGAGGCTTGTATCAAAGGGATCCTTCCCTCCTCTAATTACGTTCCCTTCACTCATCAGCAATTTGTTGACGATACTATCTTGGGGGGGGAAGCTTCTGTCAAAGAGGCCAGAGCCCTGAAGAAGATTCTTGATACTTACTCCAGTGGGACGGGTCAGTTGATTAATTGGAACAAAAGCTCGCTCTTTTTCATCAACACCTCTGAGTTTAGACAAAGAAAAATCGCCAGGATTCTGGGTTGTGGGGTAGGCTCTTTCCCCTCTACCTATCTTGGTCTCCCTTTGGGATCCTCACCCCCGGAGTCTTTTTGGAATGGTATTTTGGATAGATTCAACAGGAAGATGGCTGGTTGGAAAGGGGTCTCTCTTAGTCAAGCGGGGAAATGCCTCTTAGTCAAATATTCTCTTCAAAATCTGCCAATCTACGCCCTGAGCCTCTTTGGAATTCCGGGGAAAATAGCTGAAAGAATGGAGAAAATCCAGAGAGACTTCCTTTGGAATGGTAATGAAGGGAAGAAAAGATACCCTCTTGTTGCTTGGGAGAAGCTTTTCCTCCCTAAGAGGTACGGAGATCTGGGCATTAGAAAGATCACCCACCTCAATAAGGCTCTCCTAGCTAAACAAATATGGTGGATCTTCAGTAGCACCGGTGAATGGAGGGACACCCTGGTAAACAAGTACCTTAGAAGACCCACTCTTCTTTTCACCCTTTTAAATGAAGATATCCCAAAAGGATCGAACATTTGGAATGGGATCATGAAAGCCAGGGACCTGGCTAAGGCCAGGATATCATGGAAATTGGGAAATGGGAAGGACATCCAGTTCTGGTCGGATAGATGGCTTTCCCAAGATCCACTTATCAATAACCCTATTTTTGAGAGATGGATGCAAGCTTGTACTGATCAAATTGGGTCCAAAGTTTGTGATTATTGGAATGGCCAGGAATGGAGTTACCTATCCCTCATCTTTGAGGACTTGACTCCTATAATGCTTATGCTCAATTCCATGATTCCTATCAATTTGGGGGATGAGCTGGTCTGGAGGGATAATCCCAATGGAAGATACTCTGTTGCCTCAAGCTATAATTCCCTTTGGAGCTTAAAAGAGAAGGCCCCTTGGGTGGAGGCTTGGATTCCAGGTCTCACTCCAAAGATCAACATTTTTTACTGGCTGGCTCTTCAGAACAAAATCCTTACTCATGACAATCTCATGAAGCGAGGACATGTTATGCCCAGTAGATGTCCCTTGTGTAAGAATCAGGCTGAGACCGGAAATCACATTTTCATCTTATGTGACTATGCCAGGGAGGTGTGGAATGTCATCACACATGATAATGAAACCCTCTGGTGCAAACCAGATAATCTCATGGATTTTTTCCATCAGTGGAAAGGTCTTTGTAAGATTGCTGGTCGGCAGGATCACTCGGACTGGATTTTACCCCATTTTTGCTGGGGAATTTGGAAGGAAAGGAATAATAGAATATTTAGAGACAGAGAGGAGCCGGCTATAATCCTTGGCAGGAAGGTCTCGAAGAATATAAAGGAAAATCTCCAAGTGCTGAAGGAGGAAGAAGAAGAAGAAGGGGACAGAAAGATAGCTAAAGAAAAAGACAGGAACCTCAAAAGGCAGGATGCTAGCTGGCTTCTCCCCCCAGATGGTTGGTCAAAAGCCAACTTTGATGGGGCTTCTAAGGGTAACCCAGGCCCTTCAGGTTGCGGTGGAATCATAAGAAATAGCTATGGGGAGGGAATAGCTGCCTTTGCTTCCCCGCTGGGAATCCAGACTATTCATCTGGCTGAAGCAAGAGCTGCGAGTAAGGTGGTCAAGTTGGCTTTTGAAGCTGGGATTACTAAACTCTGGCTTGAGGGGGACTCCAAAAACATTATTAATACCATTAATGGTATTTCCCCTCCCTCGTGGACGATTGCGAACATAATTGCTGAGACTTGCGCCACTCTCACAAAGTTCGATAAGGTCCACGTCACTCATGTTTACAGAGAGGCAAACCCAGTCGCTGATTGGTTTGCTAATAAAGGGGTTAACGCCACCAATAATTTGACCTGGCATGCCGGAAAAGATTTTTCGGCGGAGGCAAAGTTGCTTATCGACCAAGATAAAATCTTGGGAAGGACGGCTCAAATCCAATGCAATTATGGATAATAAAGATTGCTTAATAAATGGTAAGTGCCATTATTGGCATCGTGATTTTCACTAGCAAAAGGGGTTTCCTCTGACATTTTGACACATTCGAAAGGACGATACCATTATTTTCAGAAAGGGGTATATTCACGGGTATCATAAAAGAAACATCACCATTTTTTTGAATGCAAATAACTTGCACAGTTCAGAGTTCATGAGAATTGTGGAAGTTGATCAGGTAAACATGACAGGTGAGAGGAGCAGAAAGGAGCCGGTGGGGGAAGTTCAGAAGTGGAAGAACAAGGCCAAAGTTTGGAGAGAGCTGGAAAAGGGTGGGGTTACTAATTTCTTCGAGAAACTTCATGGCTCAGATCCTGAGATCACTAACAGCATGGTGAATTCATGGAATAATGGTAAGGTTAAGGTGAACGGGGTCTACTTTCAAATTACTGAGGATGTGGTTGCTGAAGTCACGGGGATTCCGATGGAGGGGCATAAATTCTTCAGAGACAAGAAGATGTCTTCTAATGCAATCAAGGATTTTGTGAAAAACACTGAAGAGCTGAACAAGCTGGGCAAGAAAGAGACATTTTTTGTAACGGATACTATAAAGAAGCTCTGGAGGTATGTTCTCTACGCTGTCATTGAATATATAACCCTAGACCCCAGGTTTGATAGGGTTAGGACTCACCATTTTGTGATTCTGAATCATTTTCGCCATGGTAGTAAGATCTCCTTCCCGTATTATCTTTTTAACTCGATGAACAAGGCCATTTCTAGTTTTAAAAAGAAAGCTACCGTCAACCTGGTACTGCATGAGGGTCTTCTGCTTCTGATTCATGAGCATTTCCATGCTCAAACCATTAGCAAAAACCCTATCCAGAGGGCGGATGTTGACAAGAGAAACTCCAGTTTTTCCTCAGATTCTGACGATGTCGAGAGCATCAGCTCTGATGAGGTTTTTGAGCATTCAGGTAAGAAGACTAAAAGCCATAAGAAGGATTACCCCTCTATCAAATTACCCAGCAGAAAGAGCCCTAGAGGTCATACCCCAGCTAAAACTGGCTCTGCTGAGGTGGAGGAGGAAATGGATACTGATGATTCTGACAAGGTTTCGAAGGAGGAGTTGGATGAGGAGAAACTGAGAAAAAGACAGAAGAGGGAGGGAGAGAGCATGGAGCGCTCCAGTAGTCAGGGAAAGGATTCTCTGCCCATTCCCCTCTCCCCTATACATCCTCAGCCTCCTTTGGAGGAAAATGACAACTCTGGACAGATTGAGCGGGAAGTGCAAGTTAATAACAGAAGGAAGGCTTGGAAGAACTTCAATGTGAGAACGGCCACTATGGGAATCTATAGAGAGGCGATGAACCCCCAACTCCTGGTGGACGACCTCGAGAAGCCTAGACTCAATGAGCTAATTGACCTGACTATGGTGGCTATTTCTGATAATGCAAGAGAAACGGGCATGAATCTGTTGAACAATGCCCGCAATAGCATGATCGACAACTTCAGATCAATTAAATGGCTTTTCCATGAGCTTGAGGATGTCAGAGATAGGGTTTCCCAAATGGAAAAAATCAAGAGCAAGACAGGTGCAGAAAGCCAAGGTGACCGGAACAGCTGGGAGACTCTGATGGAGAGGAGAGTAAAAAATATTGAGAACTACAATCACAACCTGGCAAGTCAAATGATCTCCCTCCTCGCTTCAATCAACGACAACATCCTCTCTCTCTTGAAAAATCTCAAAGACAGGAACCAGATGGAGGAAGATGATAAATAGAACAGAGACAAAGATAGGCTGGATGTGGATAAAGCCAAGGACAACACTATGGATCAGGATTTGACAAACGCCCAGGATCATAAGGCAGAAGAGCAACAAGAGTGCACCGAAGCTGCCCAGACCATGCTCGAGATGGAGAAGTAGTCTGCTAGGTTGGGTCTCTATCCTTTGGTTTTTGTTTCTCTTGGCTTTGGCTTTTTGTCTGGTCTCTATTTTTCTGGTTGGTTCTCTGGCCTTTTTAGTGGGCAGTTGTTTCGGGCTGGGCCTTTGGGCTCATTTTCAGCCGTAAGGCTTATGTTTTGGCTGGGCATTTTTTCGCTTATTTTCAGCCTTTCTTGTTGTTAAACTTATGGGTTTCAGGACCCCTTAAAACCTGTTTACCTTATCAAAAACGTAATATATATATATATATAATACGTATTATATATTATTATTTTAATATGTATGTTATTAATACATATATATAATAACGTAATATATTAAATATAAATAAATAATATGTATTATATATATATATATATATATATATAATAACATAATATTTTCATTAAATATAATAATGTAATACATATGTATATGTTATTAATATATATAATAACGTAATATTTTTATTAAATATAATAACGTAATATATATATATTATATTAATATATTAATATGTATGTTATTAATAGATATGTATATTATTAATATATATGAGTCAAAAGGGGTCATAGGTCCCTTTGACCCATTAAAAGATGACATATATCCCTAAGGGTCCAAGGACCCCTAGGAACATATTTGAATGGGTAATATGGGTCAAAGGGGGTCATAGGGTGACCTATGACTCTCTTTGACCCATTAAATGATGACATATGTCTCTAGGGGTCCTAGAACCCCTAGGGACATATTTGAATGGGTAATATGGGTCAAAGGGGGTCATAGACTGACCTATGACCCTCTTTGACCTATTAAACGATAGCATATGTTCCTAGAGGTCCTAAGACCCCTAGGAACATATTTGAATGGGTCATATGGGTCAAAAGGGTTCATAGGGTGACCTATGACCCCCTTTGACCCATATGAATGATTTGAATATGTCTCTAGGGGTCTTAGGACCCTTAGGGACATATTTGAATCATTCATATGAGTCAAGGGGGTCATAGGTGACCTATGACCCCATTTGACCCATTAAATGACAACATATGTCTCTAGGGGTCATAGAACCCCTAGGGACATTTCAAATTGTTCATATGGGTCAAAGGGGGTCATAGGGTAACCTATGAACCCCTTTGACCCATTAAACAATGACATCTATCTCTAGAGGTCCTATAACCCCTAGGGACATATTCGAATCATTCATATGGGTCAAATGGGGTCATAGGGTGACCTATGACACCCTTTGATCCATTAAATGACGACACATGTCCTTAGGGGTCCTAGGACCCCTAGGGACATATTCGAATCGTTCATATGGGTCAAAAAGGGTCATAGGGTGACCTATGACTCCCTTGACCCATTAAACGATGACATATGTTCCTAAAGGTCATGGGACTCCTAAGGACATATTTGAATCGTTCATATGGGTCAAAGGGAGTCATAGGGTGACCTATGACCTCCTTTGACCCATTAAACGACAACATATGTCCCTAGGGGTCCTAGGACCCCAAGGGACATATTTTAATGGGCCATATGGGTCAAAGGGGGTCATAGGGTGATGTATGACCCCCTTTGACCCATTTAATGACGACATATGTTCCTAGGGGTCCTGAGACCCCTAGGACATATTTGAATTGTTCATATGGGTCAAAGAAGGTTATAGGGTGCCCTATGACACCTTTTAACCCATTCAACGATGACATGTGTCCCTACGGGTCCTAAGATCGTTAGAGACATATTCAAATCATTCATATGGGTCAAAAGAGGTCATAGGATGACCTATGACCCTCTTTGACCCATTAAACAATGACATATGTCCCTAGGGGTCCTAGGACCCCTAGAGACATATTTGAATTGTTTATATGGGTCAAAGGGGGTCACAAGGTGAACTATGTCCCTCCTTGACCCATTAAACAATGACATCTGTCCCTAGGGGTCCAAGAACCCATAGGAACATATTTGAATCATTCATATGGGTCAAAGGGGGCCATAGGTCACCTCATTAATCAACGACATATGTCCCTAGTTGTCCTAGGACCCCTAGGGACATATTCGAATGGGCCATATGGGTCAAAGGGGGTCATAAAGTGACTTATAACCCCCTTTGACCCATTAAAAGACAACATATGTCCCTAAGAGTTCTATTACCCTAACGACATATTTGAATCGTTCATATGGGTCAAAGGGGGTCATAGGGTGACCTATGACCCATTTTGACCCATTAAACGATGACATATGTCCCTAGGGGTCCCAAGACCCCTAGGGACATATTTGAATCATTCCTATGGGTCGAAGAGGGTCATAGGGTAACCTATGACTCCCTTTGACCCATTAAACAATGACATATGTCCCTAGGGGTCATAAGACCCCTAAGAATATATTTGAATCATTCATATGGGTCAAAAGAGGTCATAGGGTGACCTATGGCCCCCTTTCACTCATTAAACGACGACATATGTCCTTAGGGGTCCTAGGACCCCTAGAGACATTTGAATCATTTTTATGAGTCAAAAGGGGTCATAGGGTGACCTATGACTCCCTTTGACCCATTAAACGATGACATATGTCCCTAGGGGTCATAGGTTCCCTACGGACATATTCGAATCGTTCATATGGGTCAAAGGTCATAGGGTGACCTATGACCCTTTTTGACCCATTAAAGGATGACATATGTCCCTAGGGGTCTTAGAACCCCTAGGGACATATTCGAATTATTCCTATGGGTCAAAGGGGGTCATAAGGTGACCTATGACTCCCTTTAACCCATTAAACGATGACATATGTCCCTAGGGGTCATAAGACCCCTAAGGACATATTAGAATGGTTAAAATTGGTCAAAGGGGGTCATAGGGTGACCTATGATCCCCTTTGAACCATTAAACAATGACATATGTCCCTAGGGGTGCTGGGACCCCTAATGACATATTTGAATCATTCATATGGGTCAAAGGAGGTGATAGGGTGCCCTATGACCCCCTTTGACCCATTCAACGACGACATATGTCCCTAAGGGTCCTAAGACCCATAGGGACATATTCGAATCATTCATATGGGTCAAAGGGGGTCAGAGTGTGACCTATGCACCCTTTGACGCATTGAAAGATGACATATGTCCTTAGGGGTCCTAGGACCCCTAAGGACATATTCGAATCGTTCATATGGGTCAAAGTGAGTCATAGGGTGAGCTATGCACCCTTTGACCCATTCAACAATGACATATGTCCCTAGGGGTCCTAAGAACCCTGAGGATATATTCGAATCATTCATATGGGTCAAAGGGGGTCATAGGGTGACCTATGACACCGTTTGACTCATTAAATGATGACATATGTCCCTACGGGTCATAGGAACCCTAAGGACATATTCGAATTGTTCAAATTAGTCAAATGGGGTCATAAGGTTAAGTATGAACCCCATTTGACCCATTAAATGATGACATATATCCCTAAGGGTCCTAGGACCCCTAAGGATATATTTGAATCGTCCATATGTGTCAAAGGGGGTCATAGGGTGGCTTATGACACCCTTTGACCCATTAAATGATGACATATGTCCCTAAAGGTCCTAGGACCCCTAGGGACATATTTGAATCATTCATATGGGTCAAAGGGGGTCATAGGGTGACCTATGACCCCTGTTGACCCATTAAATGATGACATATGTCCCTAGGGGTCTTGGGACCCCTAAGGACATATTCGAATAGTTCATATGGGTGAAAATGGGTGATAGGGTGTCTTATGACCCCCTTTGACCCATTAAACGATGGCATATGTCTATAGGGGTCTTAGGACCTATAGGGACATATTCAAATAAATGGGGTCATAGGGTGACCTATGACCCCCTTTGACCCATTGAACGATGACATATGTCCCTAGGGATCTTAGGGTCCTTAGGGACATATTCGAATTGTTCATATGGGTCAAAGGTAGTCATAGGGTGACCTATGACCCCTTTTGACCCATTAAACAACGATATATGTCCCTAGGGGTCATGGGACCCCTAAGGACATATTCGAATCATTCATATGGGTGAAAGGGGGTGATAGGGTGCCATATGACCCCCTTTGACCCATGAAATGATGATATATGTCCTTGGGGGTCTTAGGACCCATAGAGACATATTTGAATTATTCATATCAGTCAAAGGGGGTCATAGGGTGACCTATGATACCCTTTGACACATTATATAATGACATATGGCCTTAGGGGTCCTAGAACCCCTAGGGACATATTCGAATTGTTTATATGGGTCAAAGGGGGTCCTAGGGTGACCTATGATCCCCTTTGACCCATTAAATGATGACATATGTCCCTAGGGGTCCTAAGACCGATAGGAACATATTCCAATCGTTCATATGGGTCAAAGGGGGTCATAGGTTGACTTATGACCCCCTTTGACCCATTAATTGACGACATTTGGCCCCAAGAGTCTTAGGACCTCTAAAGTCATATTCGAATGGGCTATATGGGTAAAAGGGGGTCATAGGGTGACTTATGAACCCCTTTGACCCATTAAACCTTGACATATGTCCCTAAGGGTTCTAGTACCCCTAAGGACATATTCGAATCGTTCCTATGGGTCAAAGGGGGTCATAGGGTGACCTATGACTCCCTTTGACCTATTAAACGATGACATATGCCCTTTGGAGTCATAGGACCCCTAAGGACATATTCAAATCATTTATATGGGTCAAAAGGCCCTATGACCCCCTTTGACCCATTAAACAACGACATATGTCTCTAGGGGTCCTAGGACCCCTGGGGACATATTCGAATCGTTCATATGGGAAAAAGGGGGTCATAGGGTGACCTATGTTCCCTTTTTACCCATTCAACGATGACATATGTCCCTAGCGGTCTGTTGTCACTTAGGTTTGCACCCTTGTCAAAGGCCTATGCACGAGGACAACCAAGTGAAACATGGAAACAACCTCCAAGCTGTGGGACTTGAACTACGAGGTTGAGTCTCCGGAGAATGCCGGCTTCCTCTTACTGTCAGGGCGCACCTATCTATTCTCAGAAGGGAAAGGGAGAAAGAGAGCATTAAAGCAAATCTACCTAGTCTAATCTAAGACGGTGATGCACCAAAACAGAGTGTTCAGACTCATTTTCCTGCCCATATATGCACTACAGAACTAGGGTAACATCCAAAGTCATACATTCATTCAGACTTATATCGACCAACAACCACATACAGATCAAGAAACCAATTGAATAACACCAGGAACAGAAGATTTCACTTGTATATTATTCAATGGGCCAAAGATAGATACAGTATGTGGACCACTGATATCAACAATGCATCAACGACAGGAAAAATGATACACATACACGTTAATGGCTGAAAGAGATGATACAGGATGTTTATCTAGCTCAGAGACAAAGGGATTTTTCACTGCAAGTCTGCAAGCAGTAGCCAAGAAAATCAGGAAGAGTCGACCCTGAGAATAGATCACAAAATTACCTTTATAGATCAGGCATAACTAAAGATTTCTGTGTCACACCCACTTCTTACCTACTGGCATTAACTTCCCATCTTGAGAATCCAATCGAAGATCTAATTGAATCCTAGCTTGCATACCAAGAAATCTCATATCTTTCTGAGAAAGAGCCTGGAGAAGATAAAAACGGCGCCACAACATTCCCTGACATGGTAGATGGATCGACCAGATGGATGGAGTGTCATTCTGTGCTTAGCATTCATTCCAAGTTGGTGGCAATCAATCACACCATCGGATTTTTGGCAAAAACCCTAATTTTTCATCATTCATGATTCGTGCATCCATTGAATCGATCAGTCAATAGGCTCGATGAGCCAACTGGGCCATGTAGGCCAATCACACCTTCGATCTTTGCCACCCTGGCAGTCTCTTTACGTTTGACTGGGCTCTTAGCACCCTTTTCGTGCGAATGGGCGCTATGTCACCATCAAAAAAATCTTCGAAGGTCTCGATAGTGCCATAGCGCCCAAGTGTTTCGTCTTGACCGCGCCACCTTGTCGACCATCTAATCGCAACCATATATTAACTGCCACGTCCAAATTCAGACCTGCGAGGACACGTGTCCTCCAAGCGCTAACTCACCATTGTAAAATCCATGCAATTCCTCCATGGCGAGATAGCGCCCGTCGTTGATCTCTTTCCAATCCGACGGCCGCAAAACTTGAACTCTCACGACCCTCCTTCTCTTGTGATTCGCCAGGCCCACTGAAACATGGCATCAACTCATTGGTCTGTTGGTCACCCTAACCCAACTGCATCTGGCGGCATGGAATGCGGCACCGCTAGGACACATGGCGCAAGGGTGCCAAGTCGCCGATGTTAACTCCCAAGCTGTTCCCCATAGCGTGATGGTGCCCACCCTTGATTTATCTTGATCCGACGGTCAGAGTGTCATCGTTCTTCACTCATCATCCCTTCTGAGAACTACTGGGTCCGCAGCACACATGGCGTCTCTTTATTTGGTCCGACGAAACACCAGCTGGCAACCCAAGATAGCATGCTCTGAGATTTACACATGTTTTCATCTGATTCGTTATCCTGACGTCGGTTGGTGAGACTTAATCCCACCAACACATGGTAGATGGTCGCTATGTCGGCATAATAAAATTTGTGCATCTTCGCCATAGCGAGATGGCGCCATCCGTTGATGCAATCCAATCCGACGGTGGAGAGGACCATCGCACTTCATACTTCCGCCTGCCATGTCGACACACCTGGCATCGCCCTGCGACACGGCCCCACCTGACATGTGGCATCAGGGCACAATGTCACTGTCATAACCCTTATGCATCTTCGCCATAGCGTGATGGCGCTTAGCATCGATCCAAGCTGATCCGATGATGGAGATCATAGACCCCGACTGTGTGAGCCGTGCTGACAAAAATTTTGGCCTGGTTACACGTGGTTCCTTCTGATTTTCCATCCGGAACACTTGATCACGTCGGTCGTTGAAACTTGTTAACGTGACTATTTCCGCCGGGCGCTATGTCGCTATGGGGATTTTTCGGTTAATATGCAATAGGGACATAGTGGACAAGGCACCATGGAACTTTTTTGACCCACCGAATGCTGGACCCACCTCTGCAACGTGTCCTCAGGGCGTTCGCGCTATCATAAATATCGTGCATTTTCTTTATAGCGCGATGGTGCCAACCGTTGTTACTACTTAGATCTGTGGGCCAAAAAACTCGCGGGTTGTAGCATTAAAATATCAACTCTGAGACTAACCGTTGAATAAGCCGTGCGTTCAAATTTAAATCCTTGGCGGTAAAACTAGAGGTAACACTTCTGGCGACTCGCAGGGGGCATGAGCCTGCTCAATGCCTGATCAGTGCCTGAGAATAATCCATTGGGCCATAGTGTCAGAAAAGAGGGCCTAGAAGTTACGGAACTGAGAGCTACAAGAAACCCTAACCCTTAATGAGGAAATCAAAACATTAAAGAACTGTTGAACTCTGGCTCTGTCTTGCGACTTGAAAACAAAAAAAAAGGACCTCCTCAGCAACCTGAGACTTTTCAAAACTTCGAGAACTGGCGACTCAAGAAGTGAGCCATGTGCACGCGCACTTATTGAAAAATAGGAACAATAGGAAGCAACTAACTTAGCTATGCACATGGATTCACAACCCTCAGAAATAGGGCTTCAAATGGATCCCATTGACTGGAATGGGCAGAATTTCACCATTTGGCCTGCTTAGCTAGAACGCATTGGCCTGTTTGCAATTGGAGATCAGATAAGGGCCACTCCATAGTGGATCAAATTTGGAGTGCCTTCCTGGTTTTGCTCTATCTGAGTCCCACTTGAGAACTAAATCTCCTTCTTTGAAGATTTTGGCCCTTTCCTTCCTATCAAAACTCTTCTTCATCTGTTGCTAGTGTATCTCCAGGGTTTGCATAGCTTTGTTTCTCTTTTCTTCCAGTTCAATCAACTCTGCCATTCTTACTGACATGGAACTATTTTCAACCAACTCCAGCTGATGAGCCAACTCCAAGGATGGGAATTCCAACAAGATTGGAAGTCTGGCCTCCCTACTATATACCAGCACAAAAGGTGAATTCCCAATAGATCTCTTGGGTGTTATCCTATCAGCCCACAGAGTAGTCCTTAATTTTGTATGCCAAACCCTCTGACTATTTTCTATCGTTCTCCTTATGATTCTGATCAGATTTTTGTTGGAAGATTCAGCTAAACCATTGCCCTGCAGGTAGTAATTTGATGATGCGCTCAGATAGATATTGTGACTCATTGCCCATGCACAAATCTGGGTTCCAACAAAAGATTTGGCATTATCTGAGATGATAGTGGAAGGAGCTCCAAACCTAGATACAATTCCATCAAGGAATTCAACAACTGATGGCTCTGTAGCATCCTTCAAAGCAACCGCCTTTGTCCACCTAGTGAAATAATCGGTAGCAGCCAAGATCCATTTATGACCTGCACTAGATGGAGGATTAATGGGGCCTATGAAATCCAACCCCCACTGGGTGAAGGGCTGATCCACCTGAATGGGGTGAAGAGGAAGAGCTGCAAGTCTTTGTTTACCTGAGAAAAAGGCACATCTCTCACATTTTCTCACATACCTATAACAATCATGGAACAGAGATGGCCAGTAATATCCAACCCTCATGATCTTCATGGCAATTTTTCTTGTAGAGAAGTGGCCACCATCAAGGCCATCATGAAGTTCTTTAATCATCCTCTCAACCTGATCTTCTTCAATACACCTCAACAGGGTCCCATTGAAATCCCTCCTAAATAGGATATCATTAATCACAACATAGGGAATGGATTGCAGTCTATATTGTCTTCTTTTAGCTCCGTCCAATCCCTAAGGGTACCCATTCCCTGATAAAAAGTTCCTAATGTCATCCATCTAGCTCCTTGGGGCATTAACATTTCTTTCCTCCTGCTGCTCTGCAATTACCATAACAATCCCTTCATCTGAATCCTGACCTGATAAAATTTCTTTGCATAATCCTCTCCCTCTTACCAATTTGGTAATCTGAATATCAACATCATATTCCATTACCCTAGTGATCCATCTAGCTCTCTTTTCACTGATGTCGTTGCTTAATAGGAAGTCTTTTACACTCGCATGGGGTACCAACAAATGGATCATATTGTGGGATAAGAGGTGTCTAAATTTCTTCAAGGCTCTAATGACTGCAAGGGCTTGCTTCTCAACAAAGCTATACTTATCTTCATATTCCTTGAGTCCTTTACTAAAGAAGGCTATGGGCTGCTCCTCATTCTTGTCATTTGTCTGAGTCAAGACAGCAGAAACACTTGACTCACCACCTAAAGTGTAGAGGATGAAATCTTTCTCAAAATTTGGGTTCATGAGAGTGGGGGCTGAGGCTATGGCTACCTTAATTTCTTCAAAACTCTCCTTCCCCTCCTTGGTCCATGAGAAGACCATATCTTTCTTAAGCATGGTTGTGAGGGGTTTCACCATGATGGCAAGATTAGGAATAAACCTTCTTACAAAATTTATCCTACCAAGGAAACTTTGCAGCCCTTTCTTGTGTTTAGGGAGGGGAAGGGCAAGTATGGATTTTGTTCTTTCTGGATCAATAGTCAACCCATCCTTAGATACAATGTGTCCTAGTAATTTTCCTTGGCTTGTAGCAAAGACACATTTGGCTGGGTTGAGGGAAACCCCAAACTCTCTACATCTTAGAAATACCTGTCTCAAATGATCAAGGTGATCTTTTACATTCTTGGAATATACAGTTATATCATCAAGATATACTAAGACAAACTTGTCGATTAATCTTTTGAAAGCTACCTCCATTGCCTTATGGAATGTGGCACCTACATTTGTTAGTTCAAATGGCATCTTACAATAAGCATAGGTGCCCCATTTAGTAGTAAATGCTGTCTTATATCTGTCAGATTCTTTAACCAACACTTGGTTATAACCAGAAAATCCATCAAGAAAAGAGAACCTCCTTGACCCACTGACCTTGGATAGAATTTTCTCCATAGAAGGGAGAGGGTGGTGATCCTTAAGGGAAGCCTGACTAAGATCCCTAAAGTCCTCACACAATCTGATTTCTCCATTCTTTTTCCTTACAGGGACAAGGTTAGCCACCCATGATGAGTGTTTGATAGGAAAAATTATGTTAGCTTCAATCAACTTGGATAGTTCCTTCCTTATTAAGGGTTCAATCTTGGGATTCACTGGCCTCTATTTTTGCCTTACTGGTTTGACCCTATCAACTAAATCTATGGTATGCTGAAACAAACTAGGGTCAAACCCCTTTAAGTCATCATATGACCAAGCAAACACATCATTAAATTCTTGACATAGATGAATGAAATTTTCTTGCTCAGCCTCAGAACATACCTTCCCCATGTTAAGAGATTTTCCATCAGCAATAGTAACTGGAGCATGATCATCCTTTTCTGCAGCTAGATTTATTCCTTTTCCCCTTGTCTGATCATCAGGATTAAAGACACTCTCCAAGGTAATGAGACCCTTGGGCAACTTTTTGGAACTGAGGTGAATGATCTGATCACCATACTGATCTTGTAGTCTTGACTGATTTCTTTCTGAAAATTCTGCTTCATTCTGCAAGAAACTCACAATCTGCTCATCGGACTCAAACATTTGCCAATGAGTATTATTATCAGGAATAGCAGGCCTTACTACCACCCTTATTTGTTGCTTCTTCTCTTCCTCAAGATTCCCTGGCACATCATAAGATGCACCCACTACTGCAAGTCTATCAACATATTTGTTTTCTTTCCTAGGAATGCTTTGGATATTAAATGCTTGGAAACCCTCAAGCAAATCCCAGACTCTGTGTTTATAAGACTTGAGTAGGCCATTTTTGGTGATATTCTGATTTCTCACTTGGTTCACTACCAACTCACTGTCTCCATATACTTTCAAGGCTTGAATTCCCCTCTTTTGGGCAAGTAGGAGACCTTGGATCAAAGATTCATACTCGGCCACATTATTGGTACAACTGAATTGGAGCCTAAAAGAGAAGTAGTATCTTATTTGTGCAGGAGAGATCAACATAACACCGGCTCCTACTCCATTTCTATTCCTTGAGCCATCAAAGTACATATTCCATATTCCACTCATGTCATCATTAGCTCCAACAAGATCAGGAACTTGAGCCTCCTTCTCTATTATGCAATATGTACTAAGGCTTGTCTCAAGAGTTTCTGACATAGGTTCAAACTGACATGTATTTGCCCACTCATCTAAGAAGAAATCAGGAATCTCTACTATGGAGGTGGCAGGCTCTTTTACCATGTCATTCTCATCCATCTCCAAAATAGGGCAATTCATATTAATGAAGTTGGGAGTGTAGGGTTTAGTGTGATGAAGGGCTTGAGGTTCTACTCTAATTGAAGCATTGGCCCCATATCTGGTCTTAAATGACATATAAGACCAATCAACAAATATGAATCCACCTATTTGGGCAGTGAAGTCTCTTGAAAGACAGATGGCAAAATAGGGCTTCACTTCAGCAACAGATATGTCTTGAATCACAGTACAACCAGGGCATGCATGTAGGGCCATTTCCACATTCTTAAGGATACCTACGGTTTTGACAGTACTCCCATCTAATTGTAACACATCCCTAATAATGGGCTCATATTTCATTCCTAAAGCATCAGCAACACACCTAGGCATTACTGAGCTGTTAGCCCCTGAATTTATCATGCAATTATGGACTAACTTGCCCCCTATAGTCAGAGAAACATAGAATGGAGGAGGTCTAACCTTTTTATTTGTCTCCACGTCACCTGATGGTTGTACTAAACTAGTTTCACTCTCCATGGTAGATGACTAATCTTTGGGTTCAATCTTTTCCAATTCTTGCTGCAGCATCCTTTTCTGCGTTGGTATGGTGGCAAGTGCATCCCACATGGAAATGCTTACATTGGTTTTCTTCATTTGCTCTACCACACTCAAGGGTGCATTAGGAATTTTAGCAGAAAATTTAGGAGCTGTACCCATGAGAGGCTGAGATGGAGCAACATAGGGATCACTTGCATCCTCCTTTCTTGGACCTTGCCTTTGCTGTTGTGAAGTGTTTGTCTGCTCACTTGCTGTTCGTATATGAGGTATAACACTCGAAGTTGAGGCCTGCTCAGGAGAAAGGGGGGCAGTATGTTCCATAGCTCTCCTCTTGCTTCTTGTGTTATGAGCAACGGAATCCTGGTTTACATTACAATGTTCCTCCATCTGGTGATTCATAAAAGAGCGATCACCCTGCCTCTGAACATATGAGGCCTCCTTGGGATGATCTTCCTTGTGTGATTGCTTTACTGCGGACTCCTGGACAGTTAGGGCCAAATAAGATTCTGCTTTCTGACATAGGCAGTAGGTATAAGAATAGTTACATGAAGGGCAGAAGTCCTGATCTTGGGCTAAGTTATTTTGAGGAACTAAAGCTCTACTCTGATTTGAGCTTGAAGCAGCAGCATGACTATTTTGCCTATTCTGATCAAAAGAGCTATTCCAATGATTAGGAGGCCTACCACCACTTGTAGCCTGATGTTGTAATTGGGGAGGCTTGCCACTTTGGGCTTGCTTCCTTTCTAAGGCCACCACCTTGTTACTCATTTTTTGTATTAGAGAAAAACTATCCTCTAATCTCTTCCCTTGGTCCTTCAACTCCTTCCCCTGTTCTTGCAATTTTTTATCCACTGTCCTCTCTCTTTTCTCTGTATTCAGCACTAGACCTTGGAGCATTTCCTTGAGTTCATCTATTACATTTGAGGATGTGGAAGCTTGGGGAATTGGAGTAAGGGCTTGTGATGTAGAAATTGTAGGAAGGGGGGCTATCGCTGGTTGGTGGTTGGGAACATTAGGAAAGAAAGGCATAGGAGGCCTTGGAGCAAACTTCCCACCTTGTATTAGGATATTCTCAGCTTTTATAGCTGTCTCATATGCATTCGGTAATGTATCTCCTCCCATAGTTTGGATTGTGGTGGCAATGTCACTGTTGAAAGCTCTAAGGTAATGCAAGAAGGCATTACCAGGGGTAGGTTTCACTATAGTAGGTATCCTATCCCATGTCTTTTGGAATCTGTAATTAAAATCAGTCATACATTCATGGGGGGCTCTTTTTATTGTAGTCAACTGCTCTAGTAGTGACAAATGGTCACTCTTATCCTCAAAATGTTTGCATAATCCTGCTCCTAGTCCATCCCAATCAGTTATGGAACCATGAGCTAAGCCTCTATACCTCTGTAATGCTTTTCCTTTTAAAGATGAGGCTAGAAGTCTGACGACAACATCATCTTCTGTAATACCATGAATATTGTAGACATTTGCTACCTCTTGGATATGCTCTAGAGGGGAAATAGAAGTTTCACCAGTAAAATCAGGTATACTTTTTAGTGCAGATACTGGTATATCATGTCTTTGGGCTAACAACAGAGGACTTCCACCGTTAAAGGTGGCAAAAGCATGAACTCTTGGTTGTGCCATATAAACAAGTGTTCTATTGATGAGTGTTGATGGCAATCTAGGCTAAGTTCGAATAGTAGGGGGAGTAGAGACAGATCTTATAGGTATATCAACTATTATTCTACCCCTAACTAGTGATAATGAAGTTCTAGTCCTTCTTCTCCTAGGATTTGAAAGAGAAATCTCTTGATATTGAATTTTACCTCTAGAAGACGCCCTTGTTTTAGTCTTGGGCATGAATCACTGCAAACTTGGTCTGGAACCAGACTTTTTGATGTTTAGAGTTGCCAAGTACTTGAAGAATCAACCTCTTGAAGGCTTGAAAACTGAAGCCGGCACTACTTCTTCAGCATTTATCTCCAGAATTCTTTCTTCTTGATACCAGTAGACCTGAAATCTTCTGATATGAGTCCCACCAGGCGTGCCAAAAACTGTTGTCACTTAGGTTTGCACCCTTCTCCAAGGCCTATGCGCGAGGACAACCTAGTGAAACATTGAAACAACCTCCAAGTTGTGGGACTTGAACTGCGAGGTTGAGTCTCCGGAGAAGGATGGCTTCCTCTTATTGTCAGGGTGCACCTATCTATTCTCAGAAGGGAAAGGGAGAAAGAGAGCATTAAAGAAAATCTACCTAGTCTAATCTAAGACGGTGATGCACCAAAACAGAGTGTTCGGACTCATTTTTCTGCCCATATATGCACTATAGAACTAGGGTAACATCCAAAGTCATTCATTCATTCAGACTTATATCGACCAACAACCACATACAGATCAAGAAACCAACTGAATAACACCAGGAACAGAAGATTTCACTTGTATATTATTCAATGGGCCAAAGATAGATACAGTATGTGGACCACTGATCTCAACAATGCATCAACGAGAGGCAAAACGATACACATACACGTTAATGGCTGAAAGAGATGATACAGGATGTTTATCTAGCTCAGAGACAAAGGGATTTTTCACTGCAAGTCTGCAAGCAGTAGCCAAGAAAATCAGGAAGAGTCGACCCTGAGAACAGATCACAAAATTGCCTTTATAGATCAAGCATAACTAAAGATTTCTATGTCACACCCACTTCTTACCTACTGGCATTAACTTCCCATCTTGAGAATCCAATCGAAGATCTAATTGAATCCTAGCTTGCATACCAAGAAATCTCATATCTTTATGAGAAAGAGCCTGGAGAAGATAGAAACAGCGCCACAACATTCCCTGACATGGTAGATGGATCGATCGAATGGATGGAGTGCCATTCTGTGCTTAGCATTCATTCCAAGTTGGTGGCAATCAATCACACCATCAGATTTGTGGCAAAAACCCTGATTTTTTGTCATTCATGATTCGAGCATCCATCGAATCGATCAGTCAATAGGCTCGACGAGCCAACTGGGCCATGCAGGCCAATCACACCTTCGATCTTTGCCACCCTGGCAGTCTCTTTACGTTTGACTGGGCTCTTACCACCCTTTCCATGCGACTGGGCGCTATGTCGCCATCGGAAAAATCTTCGAAGGTCTCGATAGCGCCATAGCACCCAAGGGTTTTGTCTTGATCACGCCACCTTGTCGACCATCTAACTGCAACCGCGCATTAATCGCCATGTCCAAATCCAGACTCGCGAGGACACGTGTCCTCCAAGCGCTAACTCACCATCGTAAAATCCATGCAGTTCCTCCATGGTGAGATAGCGCCCATCGCTGATCTCTTTCCAATCCGACGACCACAAAACTTGACCTCTCACGACCCCCCTTCTCTTGTGATTCACTAGGCCCGCTGAAACATGGCATCAGCTTGTTGGTCTGTTGATCACCCTAACCCAACTGCATCTGGCGGCATGGAATGCGGCCCCACCAGGACACGTGGCGCAAGGGCGCCAGGTCGTCGATGTTAACTCCCAAGCTGTTCCCCATAGCGTGATGGCGCCCACCCTTGATTTATCTTGATCCGACGGTCAGAGTGCCATCGTTCTTCACTCATCATCCCTTCTGAGAATTACTAGGTCCGCAGCACACGTGGTGTCTCTTTATTTGGTCCGACGAAACACCAGCTGACAACCCAAGAAAGCATGCTCTGAGATTTACATGTGTTTTCATCTGATTCGTTATCCTAATGTTGGTTGGTGAGACTTAATCCCACCGACACGTTGCAAATGGTTGCTATGTTGGCATAATAAAATATGTGCATCTTCGCCATCGCGAGATGGCACCATCCGTTGATGCAATCCAATCCGACGGTGGAGAGGATACAATGTCAAAAGGGCAATGTGGCATCAGGGCGCAATGTCGCTGTCATAACCCTCGCGCATCTCCGCCATAGCGCGATGGCGCTTACCATTGATCCAACCCGATCCGACGGTGGAGATCATAGGCCCCGACTGTGTGAGCCATGCTGACAAAAATTTTGGCCTGGTTACACGTGGTTCCTTCTGATTTGCCATCCGAAACACCTGATCACGTCGGTCGTTGAAACTGATTTTTTGGTTGATATGCGATAGCGACATAGCGGACAAGGCACCGTGGAACTTTTCCGACCCGTTGAACGCTGGACCCACCTCTGCAACGTGTCCTCAGGGCGTCATCACGCTATCATAAACATCATGCATTTTCTTTATAGCGCGATGGCGCCAACCGTCAATACCGCTTAGATCTGTCGGCCAGAAAACTCGCGGGTCATAGCATTAAAATATCAACTCTGAGACTAACCGTTGAATAAGCCGTGCGTTCAAATTTAAATCCTTGGCGGTAAAACCAGAGGTAACAGGGTCCTAAAATCCATAGGGACATATTCGAATCATTCATATGGGTCAAAGGAGCCCTTTGACCCATTAATCGACAACATATGTCTGTAGGTTTCCTAAGACCCTTACGGATATATTTGAATGGTCCATGTGGGTCAAAGGGGGTCATAGGGTGACTTATGACTCCCTTTCACACATTAAATGATGACATATGTTCTTAGGGGTTCTAGTACCCGTAAGGACATATTTGAATCATTCATATGGGTCAAAGGGCATCATAGGGTGACCTATGACCCATTTTGACCCATTAAACGACAACATATGTCCTAGGACCCCTAGGGACATATTCAAATCGTTCATATGGGTCAAACAGGGTCATAGGGTGACCTCTGACTCCCTTTGAACCATTAAATGATGACATATGTCCGTAGGGGTCTTAGGACCCCTAAGGACATATTCGAATCATTCATATGAGTCAAAGGGGGTGATAGGGTGCCCTATGACCCCCTCTGACCTATTAAACGATGACTTATGTCCCTAGGGGTCTTAGGACCCATAGGGACATATTTGAATCATTCATATGGATCAAAAGGGGTCATAAGTCACCCTATGACCCCCTTTGACTCATTGAACGATGACATTTGTGCCTAAGGGTCCTACGACCCTAGGGACATATTCGAATCATTCATATGGGTCAAAGGGGGTCGTAGGGTGACCTATGACCCCTTTGATCCATTGAACGATGACATATGTCCTTAGGGGTCCTAGGACCCTTAGGGACATAATTGAATCATTCATATGGATCAAAGAGAGTCATATGTCCCTTTGACTCATTGGACGACGACATATATCCATAGGGGTCCTGGGACCCCTAAGGACATATTCAAATTGTTCATATGAGTCAAAGGGGGTGATAGGGTGCCCTATGACCCCTTTTGACCCATTAAACGATGACATATGTCCCTAAGGGTCCTAAGACTCATAGGGACATATTCAAACCATTCATATGGGTCAAAGGGGGTCATAGGGTGCCTTATGACCCCCTTTGATCCATTGAATGACGACATATGTCCCTAGGTGTCCTAAGACACATAGGAACATATTTGAATCGTTCATATGGGTAAAAGGGTGACCTATGACCCCGTTTGACCCATTGAACAATGACATATGTCCTAGGGGTCCTAGGACCCTTAGGGACATATTCGAATCGTTCATATGGGTCAATGGGGGTCATAAGGTGACCTATGACCCCCTTTGACCCATTGAACGACAACATATGTCCCTAGGGGTCCTAGGACCATTAGGGACTTTTTTAGAATCATTCATATGGGTCAAAGGGGGTCCTAGGGTGACCTATGACCCTCTTTGACTGATTAAATGACGACATATGTACCTAGGGGTCCTAGGACCCCTAGGGACACATTCAAATCATTCATATGGGTCAAACGAGGTCATAGGGTGACTTAGGACACCCTTTGACTCATTAAACGATGACATATGTCCCTATGGGTCCTACGACTGCTAAGGACATATTCCAATCGTTTATATGGGTCAAAGGGGGTCATAGGGTGACCTATGACCCCCTTTGACCCATTAAGCGACGACATATTTTCCTAGAGTTCTTAAGACCCATAGGGACATATTTGTATCATTCATATGGGTCAAAAAAGGTCATAGAGTGACCTATGACTCCCTTTTTTCCATTAATCAATGACATATGTCCGTAGGGGTCCTAAGACCCCTAGTGACATATTCGAATGGGGCATATGGACCAAAGTGGGTCATAGGGTGACTTATGACCCCCTTTGACCCATTAAACTACGACATATTTCTCTAAAGGTTCTAGTACCTCTAAGGACATATTTGAATCACTCCTATGGGTCAAAGGGGGTCATAGGGTGACCTATGACTCTTTTTGATCCATTAAACGATGACATATATCCGTAAGGGTCATAGGACCCCTAACGACATATTCATATCGTTCATATGGGTCAAAGGGGGTCATAGGGTGACCTATGACCCCTTTTGACCTATTAATCAATAACATATGTCCCTAGGGGTCTTAGGACCCCTAGGGACATATTCGAATGGGCCATATGGGTCAAAGGGGGTCATAGGGTGACTTATGACCCCTTTTGACCCATTAAATGACAAAATATGTCCCTAGGGGTTTTACTACCCCTAAGGACATATTTGAATCGTTCATATGGGTCAAAGGGCCTTTGACCCATTAAACGGTGACATATGTCCCTAAGGGTGCTAGGACCCCTAAGGACATACTCGAATCGTTCCTATGGGTCAAAGGTGGTCATAGGGTGAACTATGACTCCTTTTGACCCAATAAACCATGACATATGTCCCTAGGGGTCATAGGACCCCTAATGACATATTTGAATCGTTCATATGGGTCAAATGGGGTCATAGGTCCCTTTTGACCCATTGAACAATGGCATATGTCCTTAGGGGTCCTAGGACCCCTAGCGACATATTCGAATTGTTCCTATGGGTCAAAGGGGGTCATAAGATGATCTATGACTCTATTTGACCCATTAAACGATGACATGTGTCCCTAAGGGTCATAGGACCCCTAAGGACATATTCGAATCGTTCATATGGGTCAAAGGTCATAGGGTTACCTATGACCCCCTTTGACCCATTAAACGATGACATATGTTCCTAGGGGTTCTAGGACCCTTAGGGACATATTCGAATCATTCCTATGGGTCAAAGGGGGTCATAGGGTGACCTATGACTTCCTTTGACCCATTAAACGATGACATATGTCCTTAGGGGTCATCGGACCCCTAAGGACATATTTGAATGGTTCAATTTGGTCAAAGGGGGTCATAGGGTGACCTTTGACCCATTAAATGATGACATATGTCCCTAGGGGTCCTAGGACCCCTAGGGACATATTTCAATCATTCATATGGGTCAAAGGTGGTCATAGGGTGACCTATGACACCCTTTGACCCATTAAACAATGACATATATCCCTAGGGGTCTTAGGACGCCTAAGGAAATATTCGAATCGCTCATATAGGTCAAAGTGGGTCATAGGATGACCTATGTAACCCTTTGACCCATTAAACGATGACATATGTCCCTAGGGGTCATAGGACTCCTAAGGACATATTCAAATTTTTAAAATTGATCAAAGGGGGTCATAGGCTAACTTATGACCCCCTTTGACCCATTAAATGACGAGATATGTCCCTAAGGGTCCTAGGACCCCTAGGGACATATTTGAATCATTCATATGGGTCAAAGGGGGTCATAGTGTGACCTATGATCCCCTTTGACTCATTAAATGATGACATATGTCCCTAGGGGTCCTAGGACCCATAAGGACATATTCGAATCATTCATATAGGTCAAAGGGGGTCATAGGGTGACCTATGACTTCTTTTGACCAATTAAATGATGAAATATATTCCTAGGGTTCATAGGACCCCTAAGGACATATTAAAATAGTTCAAATTGGTCGCCCTATGACCCCTTTTTACCCATTAAACGACAACATATGTTCATAGGGGTCCTAAGACCCCTAAGGACATATTCGAATTGTTAATATGGTTCAAAGGGGGTCATAGGGTGACCTATGATCCCCTTTGACCCATTAAATGATGAAATATGTCCCTAGGGGTGTTGGGACCCCTAATGACATATTCGAATCGTTCATATGGGTCAAAGGGGGTGATAGGGTGCCCTATGACCCCCTTTGACCCATTGAACGACGACATATGTCCCTAGGGGTCCGAGGACACATATTGACATATTTGAATCGTTCATATGGGTCAAAGGGGGTCATAGGGTGACCTATGCACCCTTTGACCCATTGAACGGTGACATATGTCCCTAGGGGTCCTAGGACCCCTAGGGACATATTTGAATTGTTCATATGAGTCAAAAGGGGTCAGAGGGTGACCTATGAACCCCTTTGACCCATTGAACAACGACATATGTCCCTAGAGGTCCTAAGACCCCTAAGGACATATTTGAATCATTCATATAGGTCAAAGGGGGTCATAAGGTGACCTATGATACCGTTTGACACATTAAACGGCGATATATGTCCCTAGGGGTCATAGGAACTCTAAGGACATCTTCGAATTGTTCAAATTAGTCAAAGGGGGTCATAGGGTGAATTATGACCCCCTTTCACCCAATAAACAACGACATATGTCCCTAGTGGTCCTAGGACCCCTAAGGACATTCGAATCGTTCATATGGGTCAAAGTGGGTCATAGGGTGGCCTATGACACTTTTTGACCCATTAAATAATGACATATGTCCCTAAGGGTCCTAAGACCCCTAGGGACATATTCGAATCGTTCATATGAGTCAAAGGGGGTCATAGGGTGCCCTATGACCCTTTTTGACCCATTAAATGATGACATATGTCCCTAGGGGTCCTCGAACCCCTAAGGACATATTCAAATCGTTCATATGGGTCAAAGGGGGTGATAGGGTGCCTTATGACCACCTTTCACCCATTGAATGATGACATATGTGTGTAGGGCTACTAGGACCCATAGGGACATATTTGAATCATTCATATGGGTCAAAGGGGGTCATAGGTCATCCTATGACCCCCTTTGACCAATTGAACAACAACATATGTCCCTAGGGGTCCTAGGACTCTTAGGGACATATTCGAATCGCTCATATGGGTCAAAGGGGGTCATAGGTCACTTTTGACCCATTAAACGACGACATGTCCCTAGGGGTCATGGGACCCCTGAGGACCTATTCGAATCATTCATATGGGTGAAAGGGGGTGATAGGGTGCCATATGATCCCCTTTGACCCATGAAATGATGATATATGTCCCTAGGGGTCCTAGGACCCATAGGGACATATTCGAATTGTTCATATTGGTCAGAGGGGTCCATAGGGTGACCTATGACACCTTTTGATGCATTAAATGATGACATATGTCCCTAGGGGTCCTCAGACCCTAAGAACATATTCAAATCGTTCATATGGGTCAAAGGGTGTCCTAGGGTGACCTATGATCTTCTTTGACCTATTAAACGATGAGATATGTCCCTAGGGGTCCTAGGACCAATAGGAACATATTCGAATCGTTCATATGGGTCATAGGAGGTCATAGGTTGACTTATGACCCCCTTTTACCCATTAATCGACAACATATGTCCCTAGGGGTCTTAGGACCCTTAAAGACATATTCGAATGGGCCATATGGGTAAAAGGGGGTCATAGGGTGACTTATGACCCCCTTTGACCCATTAAACCCTGACATATGTCCCTAAGGGTTCTAGTACCCCTAAGGACATATTCGAATCATTCCTATGGGTCAAAGGGGGTCATAGGGTGACATATGACTCTCTTTGACCCATTAAACGATGACATATGTCCCTAGGGGTCATAGGACCCCTAAGGACATATTTGAATCGTTTATATGGGTCAAAGGGCCCTATGACCCCCTTTGACCCATTAAACAACGACATATGTCTCTAGGGGTCCTAGGACCCCTAGGGACATATTCGAATCATTCATATGGGTCAAAGGAGGTCATAGGGTGACCTATGTGCCCTTTTGACCCATTCAACGACGACATATGTTCCTACGGGTCCTAGAATCTATAGGGACATTCGAATCATTCGTATGGGTCAAAGGGGGTCATAAGGTGACCTATGACCCCCTTTGACCCATTAATCGACAACATATGTCTGTAGGTGTCCCAAGACCCTTACGGATATATTCGAATGGGCCATGTGGGTCAAAGGGGGTCATAGGGTGACTTATGACCCCCTTTGACCCATTAAATGATGACATATGTCCCTGAGAGTTCTAGTACCCATAAGGACATATTTGAATCATTTATATGGGTCAAATGGTGTCATAGGGTGACCTATGACCCTTTTTGACCCATTAAACGGCGACATATGTCCCTAGGGGTCCTAAGACCCCTAATGACATATTCGAATCGTTCATATGGGTCAAACAGGGTCATAGGGTGACCTATGACCCCTTTTGACCCATTAAATGATGACATATGTTCATAGGGGTCTTAGGACCCCTAAAGATATATTTGAATCATTCATATGAGTCAAAGGGGGCGATAGCATGACCTATGACCCCCTTTGACCCATTAAACGATGACATATGTCCCTAGGGGTCTTAGGACCCATCGGGACATATTTGAATTGTTCATATGGGTCAAAGGGGGTCATAGGGTGACCTATGACCCCCATTGACCCATTAAACAATAACATTAGTGCCTAGGGGTCCTAAGACCACTAGGGACATATTCAAATTGTTCATATGAGTCAAAAGCGCTTTGACCCATTGAACGACAACATATGTTCCTAGGGGTCCTAGGATCTCTAGGGACATATTTGAATCGTTCATATGGGTCAAAGAGGGTCATAGGTCCCTTTGACCCTTTGAAGGATAACATATGTCCCTAGAGGTCCTGGGACCCCTAAGGACATATTTGAATCGTTCATATGGGTCAAAGGGGGTGATAGGGTGCCCTATGACCCCCTTTCACCCATTAAACGATGACATATGTCCCTAGGGGTCCTAAGACCCATAGGGACATATTTGAATCGTTCATATGGGTCAAAGGGGGTCATAAGGTGCCCTATGACCCCCTTTGACTCATTAAACAACGACATATGTCCTAAGGTGTCCTAGGACACATAGGAACATATTTGAATCGTTCATATGGATCAAAGGGGGTCATAGGGTGACCTATGACCCTTTTTGACCCATTGAATGATGACATATGTCCCTAGGGGTCCTAGGACCCCTAGGGACATATTCGAATCGTTCATATGGGTCAAAGGGGGTCATAGGGTGACCTTTGACTCCTTTTGATCCATTGAATGACGACATATGTCCCTAAGGGTCCTAAGACCCCTTGAGACATATTCGAATCATTCATATGAGTCAAAGGGGGTCAAAGGGGGTCATTGGTTGACCTATGACCCTCTTTGACCCATTGAATGACGACATATGTCCCTAGGGGTCCTAAGACCCCTCATATGGGTCAAACGGGGTCATAGGGTGACTTAGGACACCCTTTGACTCATTAAACGATGACATATGTCCCTACAGGTCCTACAACCCCTAGAGATATATTCAAATCTTTCATATGGGTCAAAGGGGGTCATAGGGTGACCTATGACCCCCTTTGACCCATTAAACTACGACATATGTCCCTAGGGTTCCTAGGACCCATAGGGACATATTTGAATCGTTAATATGGGTCAAAGACGGTCATAGAGTGACCTATGACCCCCTTTGTCCCATTAATCGATGATATATGTCCCTAGGGGTCCTAGGACCCCTAGTGACATATTCTAATGGGGCATATGGGTCAAAGTGGGTCATAGGGTGACTTATGACCCCCTTTGACCCATTAAACTACGACATATTTCTCTAGGGGTTCTAGTACCCCTAAGGACATATTCGAATCATTCTTATGGGTCAAATGGGGTGATAGGGTGACCTATGACTCTTTTTGACCCATTAAACGATGATATGTGTTCTTAAGGATCATAGGACCCCTAAGGAAATATTCGTATCATTCATATAGGTCAAAGGGGGTCATAGGGTGACATATGACCCTCTTTGACTCATTAATCGATGACATATGTCCCTAGGGGTCCTAGGACCCCTAGGGACATATTCAAATGGGCCATATGGGTCGAAGGGGGTCATAGGGTGACTTATGACACCTTTTGACACATTAAATGACAACATATGTCCCTAGGGGTTCTAGTACCCCAAAGGACATATTCGAATCATTCATATGGGTCACAAGGGGTCATAGGGTGACCCATGACCCTCTTTGATCCATTAAACGATGATATATGTCCCTAAGGGTCCTAGGACCCTTAGAGACATATTTTAATGTTCCTATGGGTCAAAGGGGGTCATAAGGTGACCTATGACTCTCTTTGACCCAATAAACCATGACATATGTCCTTAGGGGTCAAAGGGCCCCTAAGGACATATTCGAATCGTTTATATGGGTCAAATGGGGTCATAGGGTGACCTATGACCCCCTTTGACCCATTAAATGATGACATATGTCCCTAGGTGTCCTAGGACCCCTAGGGACATATTCAAATCATTCCTATGAGTCAAAGGGGGTCATAGGGTGACCTATGACTCTCTTTGACCCATTAAATGACAACATATGTCCTTAGGGGTCATAGGACCCCTAAGGACATATTCGAATCGTTCATATGGGTCAAAGGTCATAGGGTTATCTATGATCCCCTTTGACCCATTAAATGACAACATATGTCCCTAGGGGTCGTAGGACCCCTACGGACATATTTGAATCGTTCATATGGGTCAAAGGGGGTCATAGGGTGACCTATGACACCCTTTGACCCATTAAACGAAGACATATGTCTCTATGGGTCCTAGGACCCCTAAAAACATATTCGAATCGCTCATATGGGTCCAAGGGGGTCATAGGATGACCTATGAGACCCTTTGACCCATTAAAGAACGACATATGTCCCTAGGGGTCATAGGACCCCTAAGGACATATTTGAATTGTTGAAATTGGTCGAAGGGGGTCATAGGGTGACCTATGACCCCCTTTGACCCATTAAATGATGACATTTGTCCCTAGGGGTCGTAGGACCCCTACGGACATATTTGAATCGTTCATATGGGTCAAAGGGGGTCATAGGGTGACCTATGACACCCTTTGACCCATTAAACGAAGACATATGTCTCTATGGGTCCTAGGACCCCTAAAAACATATTCGAATTGCTCATATGGGTCCAAGGGGGTCATAGGATGACCTATGAGACCCTTTGACCCATTAGACGATGACATATGTCCCTAGGGATCATAGGACCCCTAAGGACATATTCAAATTGTTCAAATTGGTCAAAAGGGGTCATAAGTTGACTTATGACCTCTTTTGACCCATTAAATGACAAGATATGTCCCTAGGGGTCCTAGGACCCCTAGGGACATATTCGAATCGTTCATATGGGTCAATGGGGGTCATAGTGTGACCTATGACCCCCTTTGACCCATTAAAGGATGACATATGTCCTTAGGGGTCTTAGGACCCATAGGGACATATTCGAATCATTCATATGGGTCAAATGGGGTCATAGGGTGACCTATAACCCCCTTTGACCTATTAATCGATAACATATGTCCCTAGGGGTCCTATTACCCCTAGGGACATATTCGAATGGGCCATATGGGTCAAATGGGGCATAGGGTGACTTATGACCCCCTTTGACCTATTAAACGATGACATATGTCCCTAGGGTTTCTAGTACCCCTAATGACATATTCGAATTGTTGCTATGGGTCAAAGGGGGTCATAGGGTGACCTATGACTTCCTTTGACCCATTAAATGATGACATATGTCCCTAAGGGTGATAGGACCCCTAAGGACATATTTGAATCGTTCATATGGGTCAAAGGGGGTCATAGGGTGACCTATGAACTGCTTTGACCCATTAAATGATGACATATGTTCGTAGAGGTCCTAGGACCCATAGGGACATATTCGAATCGTTCATATGGGTCAAATGGGGTCATAGGGTGACCTATGACCCCCTTTGACCCATTGAATGATGACATATGTCACTAGGGGTCCTAGGACCCCTGAGGACATATTTGAATCGGTCATATGGGTGAAAGGGTGTCATAGGGTGACCTATGACCCCCTTTGACCCATTGAACGACGACATATGTCCCTAGGGGTCATGGGACCCATAGGGATATATTCAAATCGTTTGTATGTATATGGGTTAAAAAATGAAAGGATATATATATACTATTTATACTATTTTATGATAATAATAATAATAATATAAATAAATATTTAATATTATTATTATTATATCTATAATAATAATAATAATACTATTATAGCTATAATAATAATATATATATTAATACTATATTGTAGCATAATAATAATAATATAAATAAACACTAAATATTTACACTATTATATCTATAGTAATAATATTAATACTATTATAAGTATAATAATCATATTGATACTATAGCTATATTAATACTATATATTAATATTTCTATATATTAATACTATTATACTATTGATACTATTATATATTAATACTACTATACTATTAGCTTAGTAATAAACCAAAGTCAGTTTTTCTCCAATGATTTTCATAATATTAATATAATTATGGCAAAGGAGGGAAATTATAGCAAGTTTTCCCCTCAAAAATTCACTCTACATAATCAGATATTCGATTTTACTAGCACCAATTCTCAATAATTCCCTGTCCTGGCAAACCCGACAACATCACTTTTTCACTTCTATTTTCACGAGTTTTGGAAAAAATTGCGTTTTGGGGCCCAACTAATCAAAAAAAATTCAAAAATATGTTTTTAGGTGTTTGAATTTTTCATCTGCATGGGGAACAATAGTCATCGAAAGGATAAGTGCAAAAGGAAGATATCCAATAAAGACACTGCGGCATATAGGGAAAGGGACAAAATGGAACACCGAAGAAAAAGATAAGGTATGCTAAATATCAGTCAAGTTGACGATGAATTAATTAAAGGTGAAATCATAGAATCAGATAATGAATATGTACAGTTGGGGAATGAAAATGTACCTATCGAAAACAATAATGCCAAAATTAAAAATTTGGAGAATGAAAATTTTGAAGAAGAAATGCCACCAAGTCATAATCCAAATTGCATAATTGACCATGTCGAAGATGACAATGCACAGGAACCTAATGCAAAATGAACCTTACATATCTCCTAATTATAATCGACATGAAGGTTCTAAAACACCAAAATGGATAATTGAAATTGATGAAATAATTATTACTAGTTTCGAAGGATAAAAATCAGAAAGAACCATTCGGTTATGAGCTTCAAGACTATATCAATTTTTTTTCGGCAACAAGACAGTGGTAGAGCAATGTCAGCTTTTCATGCACTTATTAAAGATGCAAAAGATGAGACCTATGCTTTCCAAATTGAAGATTCATGTCAATAAAAAGTTGGAAAGAAATGCCATTATCGTGAAGAATCTTTTTAGTGCTCTCAATAGCATTGAGAAAAATAGCAGAGAGAAGGATAATAGAGGATCTCGAAAGGTCATTACAACCTCTTTGGTAAGTCATCATTTGAGAAAGGGTAGATATATGAGACAAACTTGTATTGATTTGAATCTAAATCGTACTACTTTGAGAAGAGCACTTAGTCGACGAGAGAAAATTGATGATCTTCTTCAAAATGAAACATGGGCATTTGGTGGAGACTTCCACATTTTGATAAGAAGCTATTTGACGATGTGAAAGAAGAAATTACACAATTTTGGCACTCTAACACACGAGTATCACCCAATGCTAAAGATGTCTTAAAGTTGAGAATTGGCATCAGAGACCACATGCCACATCCTAAACACCATTTAGAGGTAAGTCAAACTATATTTTTCAAACAATTTAGAGAGAGTCATCCAAGTCTTCATATATCACAAAGGGCTTTTGAATCTTTGAAGCCATTTTATTGTGTGCCACTCAAAATTTGAAATACATGTTGTTGCAAATATCATGTTGAGTTTTCTATGCACCATGAACTATTACGCTCCATCTATTCTACTTTGCATAGTAAAGAAATGTTGGAGGATTGTGGGATTAGTGGGCTTCCAAAATCATCAAGAGACTTGCTAGATCAACTCTTATGTTGTAGAATTGATGGTTTTTCCTTTTATAGAAATGCTTGCTTAAATGAGAAGTGTTCAGAATGTGGTGGCTTATCCAAGTTTGACACATGTTTCCATGAGGGGTGTGAACAAGATCTTGGAAAGACAATATTGAAAAAAAGGGTATACAAAACAGTGAAATACACATTTAAGAGTGGGAGTGAGAGCTCTAGATGTGAATTGGTTTGAAAAGATATCAGTGTGGCTAATTTTATTTCAGATTTCAAGGAAAATCTTTTTTACAAGTATGCAAGACATAGTCACAGGTCTCAATGGTTGGAACAACAATTTAGAACGTGTAAGGAGACTTTTTCCATTGGCACTATTATATCAGTTGTTGATTTTGCTAAGAAATACACATTGCAACCTCAAAATGAGACACAATCTCAGTATTACAACTCCATTCAGATTGCAATTTTTGTTCACATAACATATAGACATGCCCCTGATAGTGTGAAAGATAATCAAAAGATTATTAGAGAGTATCATTTTTTTATGAGTGATGATAGATCTCACTCTCACGAGTTTGTGCAACATTGTTTTGAGAATTTTTTTGATTTCTTACATGAGCATGCAATTGCTATGGATAGATATATCATTTGGTCAAATAACTGTACAGGTCAATTCAAGAATGCTCACATGTTTTATTGGTTGTGTAGGATGCACGTAGAGAGGGGTGCCTCATATTTGGAGTTTTTTTGAGTCTGACCATGGAAAATGGGAACATGATGGAGTAGGGGCATGTGTGAAGAGAGATCTAGTTAAGGAGCAACTAAAGATTTCAACAACAGAGCTTCTTGATGCTTGTAGCATTGTTGATTGGTGTAGTTTAACATTATCACAGGGGGGGACTCTTGATTCAGTGGTACGCAGGTTCTTTTGGTTGGTTGAGGAAGGGTCCATAGGTGATAGATCAGATTGTGCTACAGTGAGAGACTCATCAAAAATGCATTCATTTTGGAGCTCTAATTCTAGTACATGGACCATTTGGACACGACAACTAGCTTGTTTTTGTTGTACTTGTTTTTAGTGTGATTGGGATCACCGTGAGTCAAGTGAGTGGGTGGACACATGGGCTCCACATTATCTTACTCCATTATCTATCATACCCTCTATCAAAAATGATGACATGGAAAGTTCACTTGAGCATAACCATCTATCAGATCTACTTTAGCTAGGACATGTCTTTGCATTGGTTGCACCATAGGGGAATGATGAGAAATCTGATTATTGGTTAGCACATTGTGTAAGAGGCAAACATAAACTTGCACAACCAATTACAGATGATGATGGATTCACATATCCTACTAGTTCAGTGGTTTTTGCTGTAACATGGCTGCGGACATACATGCTTAGAAAGAACGGAATTCCTGCATTTGAAGACTATCAGAAGCACAAAGTAATTCTCATATATTCGCATCTTATTATAGCAAAAAATGTAAAGTTATTGAAGCATAAAGGAAGAACAAAAGTAAAAGAACTTTTTACTATTGCTAATGTTGATCATGAAGCCCTGGTGGAGACCCTAAAATAGAGAGAGGACCCTATTGGAATACTCGACTAGGTATATATACTTCTTATGTTATTTTCTTCATAATGATTTAATCAATTGATGATTATATTGTTTAATACAATAAGTTACTAATTTTTTTATGATATTGGAATGTAGGTACATCATGAAAAGTTGGAGGGGGTTGGTATTGGGGAGAATTTTTAAAATTTATGATGTATTATGATGTAAAATGTGTACTTTTTTTGTATATGGTTTTTGTATTTTCGTAGGTTCTTTGTAAGGAATTATAAGAGGAAGATATTGAACAAGTTCTTGCAAATCATATTTGCATGTGATACAAGGCTATAAGGACAATTTTAAGAGCATTTATAACTATATGAAAGATAATTGCATGCAGATATCTTATTACAAATTTGGTTTTTTCCTTATTTGACATAAAGCTGACATTATGATTATTAAAACTATTTTTATCAAACTAATCAAATAAGAAAAATCTTGAAAGTATGGATGAACAATTAGAATACTTGATTTCTTCCATTTTGCAACCAATCATAGCATTTGAAAGCATAAAGAGTCATAATATTGTATAATGTTTTGAAAGACTTTCATATTGAAAAGTTATATGAAGCACATTTGGGATAAGCCATGAAATCCATGAAAGAAGATAGCATGTAGGATACACAATTAAAGCCAATAAGCAAGATAGCACATGCATAATGACATGATATGAAGTTGGATATGAAGGCTATGAGTGAATGAGAAAGTAAAATAGGGAATCTCATGGATAAGATAATGGTTTTCACCAAGGCACATTTTTTATCTTCTTTTCTATTTAAAAAAAAAAAATTAGAAATAGGTCAACTATTTTCAAGTTAGATAGTGTTCCTAAAGGAAAGATAAGTTATGATAAGCCAAGACCATAAATAAGTATGCTCAATGATGTTGATAGGGTGAAGGAAGTGAGATGATAGTAGGATAAGAGTTCATTCCTTGGAAGGATTGTATGAGTATGGATAGTAGTTAAGTGTAGCTTTGAAAACATTGCATAAGGGTAGGTGACAAAGTGCGGAAGATCAACATTTACACACACCTTGGAGGGTTTTTGAATGATGGAGGAATCATGGGGGAAATGGATCAAGGTTTAGATGTATGAGCTGGTAGGACAATGTTAGAAGAAGATTGATTGGAATATTTGTAAGCTTTTGAGAAAGATGTTTTGAAGAAAATGGAGTGGAAGCCTTTGGAATATTGAATGTCAACTTAGATTTATGTTCAATATTAAAGTCTTTCAAGAGAGACTTTGGAGAGCTAGAATTAGAAAGTGTAGGAGAAGGTTTGAAGACTTTAGATTAGATAGATAAGGACCAAGCATAGAATTACAAAATGCAAAGGGATAGTGACTAGGGATTTCAACATCTTTAGAGTGAGTAGCATGACCAAAGTCATCAATAGATTCATGAGTACCTTTTATAGGAGAAAGACCTTTGATAGGAGTGTTTGAATCTTGAGCATAGTTTTGAAGTGGATATGGAGAAGTAGAACATGAGGGGACACTTTGATCTTGACATCTTTCTTTATATAGCATAGAAAGATCACTTTTCCCATAAGTTTCAGTAAGCTCAATGAAGGTAGTGGAAATGGTATCCTCATCATATGTAGGAGGTGGGTAACACACAAGATATAGAAAGGTGAAATTTTGGATGAGATGAAAAGGTGTTTGATCTTGATCTTTATTTATATATTTTTCCTTTTGAGAGTCATCTTGATATGGAGCACCTTCTAAGGACAAGGGAAAATGTGAGGTGTGCATGATAGAATCTTAAAGCAATAATGCAGGATTAGCTAAAGTGGGCATAGTAATCATAGTATTGCATGAATGTTGAGGATCTTTAGTCTTAGTAGCATGGAAAAGGTTTGCAAACAAGTGAAGGTTAGCTTGATTTTCTTTTAGTTGTAGCCCTTGAGGGTACACATGGTCTATATGGAAAGAATTAGGTTCTTTGTTTGGTGTAGGCATTTTCAAAAGCTTTGACATTTTAGGAGGTTCATTAGTGTTATAAGAAGTGAAGGTGTCAAGGAAATCATTACTTGACATACCTTCATCAGCATGATCTTGTGACACATGAGTCATTAGAGTTATCAACAATCCCATCATAAATGAGATCTTCGATTTTATGTTTCAACACTATGGAATCTTTAGTTTTATGAAATTTTCTTCCATGGAAGTGGCAATAATGATAATTTCTCCACCATGGAGGTTTGATTTTGGGTTCATAAGGTCTAGAGTTGTCTAGTAATGTGATGGATTCATTATCAAGAAGTGTTTGCAAGATGTTATCATGAGAATCTTCCAATGGAGTAAAAGTTCTCTCAAAAATTTCTCCATGATAATTTTGGTGTTTCTTAAGTGAATAGAATGCATCCATGTCTTCGTCACTATCTTGGTCAAAGATAGGTCCATAATGAAAGTTTGGCATAGGCTCAAAGGAGGTATCACTTGATTGTTCTCTAAAGAGGTCTTTAGATCTAGAAGATGAAGATATTTGATGTCTTGGCATAGTATATGTAGACCTTGAAGAAGATGACCCCTGTGTATGTAAAGGTCTTAAGGGATATTAATTTAAGAATGCAATATTCTCCTCTAACTTTTTCTCAAGTTTAGAATTGATTTCTATCATTTGCTTAGAGAGATGAAGGTAAGAAAGATTATTTGTCTCTTCTAGCTCTTTGTATTGAACATATAGATCTTGAAACTCTTTAGTGGCATGGAGGATATCATGATCATCTAAATTCGGTTGAGGTTTGGTAGCACAAGGTTTGAATACCGTAGTGGTAGATAGATAATAAAACATGAAGGAGACTAGAGGAAGCTAATAAGGTGACACAAGATAACTTGATGTCCAAACTAGAGAGGTAGAGTGTTCACATGTCAAAGAGAGGTAGAAATGAATGAGTGACTTGTCAAAAAAATTTTCCAAGTAGGTTACAACACTAGTGACTCAAGTTGAGAGCTACGAAAAAATTCCAAATAGCAATGTAGATAAAGAAAGAGAGATGAAAAGTGAACAAATTTAAGTGTAGTCAATAGATCAAGGAAACCATTTAGTGAAAGAAATTCTTAGTATGCATATCATAGACCATGAAGTTAGAAAATGCCAATAGCTCTAAGACCAAAGAGCCATTTTAAGCATGTTCAAGCACTAGAGACATAGAAAATCAAAGTCAATTTATGAAACTCCCCTTAGCAAAAAATGAAAACAAATATTTGCACTTGACATTTTGACTTGGTTGAAAAAGTTTGACAATAATTGATAATATTGCAAGCTTGATGTTCAAAAGCAATTTTTTTTCCAAGAAAGATAGTGACACATGGAGTAGTCTTCAAACAATCAAGCAAGGCACAAATCAACCTTTCATGATACAAGTCAAAGGGGTCAACCTTTCTTGACAACTTTTCAAAATCTAACTCCTAATGGCTACAAGTTAGTGCCATTAGCTCCGAGTGGATGGGTGAACCGTAGTGACACCCTTGTTCCAATCATGGAGACCCTCTATCATTCGTGGCCACCCCATACCAAGGAGTCCCCAAGGTTCTCTAAGTGCATTTTGAGGTCGATCTTCTAAGGGTCATAACTCAGAGCTCGTGAGTGTATATGAGCAATGTTAGTATGCTAATAGAAACCAAATTTAAATAAAGCTTCTACAAACTAAACAAAATTCATAAACTTCAAGATAGACTAAGATGAGCTCTCAATTGAGAATATGAGCCATTAATGGGCTCTCTCAATGAGAAGCTCTCTTGTTGAGTAGCTTTTTCTAAATAGATAGGATGTATGCTCAAGCTTTATGCTTCAAAAAGGGCTTCAAATGGAGTTGGAATTTGGGTGTGAGTGTATGGTTTTGATGTAAAATGGCTTCTCAAAATTGCATTATGACTTTACTTCATGGATTGTGTTATTTTGCAAAGGGGAAGGATCCAATTTATAGGCAAGAGGCTTGAGGTATTGAGGGCTAAGATGCAAGGATGGGAAAAAGCTCATGGAGGGCTTAGATTGCATGAGAGGAGAGCACATGGATTGTGCTTCCTTACAAACAATCAAGGAGTGACACATGTCACATAGTGAGAGGATGGAGGAAAGGGGAAGGATGAGTCAACAAAGGAGGCTCAAGGGATAAAATATTCATAAAGACCCTTCATAAGTGCTTTGTAAGAACATTTATGACTTTGTGGGCTTTATAAAGTTTTGTGGTTGAAGATATTTGTGAGAGATACCATGAAATTCGAATTTGAGGGTTTAGGGAGGTTTTAAGCTTGCTTAGGGTTGTAAAAATGATTAGAGGAAAGGTTAGAGATGGCTTAGGACTAGGCAAGTGGATGGCAAGTGGATTGCAATTAATGAGGGTGGGTGAAGGAGGAGATATTTGTTAACTTTGGCTTGAGTTAGCAAGTCTTAACCCATGTTTAGGGAATGTGACAAGGTTAGGAGGGGATTAGGATTAGGGCTAAAGACATCTTCTAGAAGAGTCTAGGCTTTGGATGAGGATGAAGACTTTCTAGAAGAGTCTAGAACTTCCTAGGATAAGATTTTATGAAATAAATAAAGTTTTATTTATTTCAAGGGTTTGGGTTGAGGAGATATTTATTAAAATATTTTTAATAAACATGAGGATTAATATTTAATCTTGATTAAATATTTTGAGTTGCGATTAGGGGTAGGAAATGATGAGATTAGCCTTTAATTGAAATTAAAGAAGGATTAGAAGATTTTGGAAGAGGTTATTGGTCTTAAGGAAATTAGCCAACTTTTGGGAAAAAAATTAATTAATTATTTATTTTGGGATTTTTGGTCAATTTATTAATTAAATAATTAATAAATAAGGAAATAATGTTTAAATAAGATTTAAACATTTTTGGGAGGGATTCCTTAATTAAATATTTTTAATTAAGATAAAGGGATTTAATGGCATAAAAATAAATAAATAAATAAATTAATTAATTAATTAATAAATGATGATGTCATCAAGACTTTTTCAAAAAATAAAAATACTTTATTTTCTAAATGATTTTTGTTCAATTTATTAATTAAATAATTAATAAATAAGGAAATAATGTTTAAATAAGATTTAAACATTTTTGGGAGGGATTCCTTAATTAAATATTTTTAATTAAGATAAAGGGATTTAATGGCATAAAAATTAATTAATTAATTAATTAATAATTAAATAATAAATAATGATGTCATCAGGACTTTTTCAGAAAATAAAAATACTTTATTTTCTAAAGGATTTTTAGGTGTCTACAGTGAGGGCTATCGATAAACTATCGAATACTATAGGACGCTGATGTTGAGGCCTAAAATAACCTATCTCATTTTTGAGAGATCACATTCTATTTGGATTTGGCACAACGATCTTGCTCGATGCCAAAACTCGCAGTGTGCCTCAATTCATAGGTGCACCACAGCGTAACTTTGAAACTGCTGATCTTGGCATCAAATCGTCAGTGCCATTAGCTCCGGATGGGTGGGTGAACCCTAGTCACACCCTTGTTCTGGCTACGGAGACCATCCATCATTTGCGGCCACCCCATACCGAGGAGTCCCCAAGGTTCTCTAAGTGCATTTTGAGGTCGATCTTTCGAGGGTCATAACTCAGATCTCGTGAGGGCTATCGATGAACTATCAAATGCTATAGGACGGTGATATTGAGGCCTAAAATAACCTATCTCATTTTTGAGAGATCACATTCTGTTTGGATTCAGCACAGCGATCTCTCTCAATGCCAAAACTCACAGTGTGCCTCAGTTCATAGGTGCACCACAACGTAACTTTGAAACCGCTAATGTTGGCATTGAATTGTCAGTGCCATTAGCTTTGGATGGGTGGGTGAACCTTAGTCACACCATTGTTTTGGCCACGAAGACCATCCATCATTTGCGGCCACCCCATACCGAGGAGTCTCCAAGGTGCTCTAAGTGCATTTTGAGGTCGATCCTTCAAGGGTCATAACTCAGAGCTCATGAGGGCTATCAATGAACCATTAGAGGAGACAAGTTTGTAAGGATGGAGTGGCTTAGTGTTTTTGCTGAAATAAGTTAGTGGGAAGGCTTTATTAGAGGGCCTTGGCCAAACTAGTGGGGTGTTTGCCCACTCTCTAATTTTAGAGACAGTTAGGTTTTGGAGGGAGATTAGGGGAGCTCTACTACAACTATCCTTACCCTAGCTTGGACCAAGGTTGGTATCTCAAACTTGCTTCTTTTCCATTTCTTACTTTTAGCATGGTTAAGAAAATATGCAAGTGTGGAGTTTATCAATGGAGTATGCATTGCATTGCATTGTGGAGTAGCATTCATGTGAGTGCTCGAATGGTGTTCATTCCATGTAGATTAGTGTGACACCATTGTGCATCTTGTTGTATTGTGTGGAGTATTGTGAGTATGAGATTTGGATTTCGTCTATTTCCTTGTTGTAATATGGGTGTTGATATGTGTTGTGAAAATGTGATGTGCTCTTGAAAATTTCTTGTTTTATTTCTACTTGGTTTTGTTTTCTTGTTTTGTGCTTGAGTATTGTTATGGGTGTGAGACTTACACTCACCCTTGTGGGAAGAGAAGAGAAGTCTAGGGTGAAGGGCTCAAGTTGGGTTTGAAAAATGTATTGAGAACCTTGGAGTATGGGCTCCATTGTATGCCATAACATTTCATATTTTGCTGGGGTGATAAGGAAAGTATGGTGTAGAAAGGAAGTTTGAGGAGTTACAACTGATGGTAGTGGGTTTGGAGGAGGAAATGTGGAGGCCCCGAGAGGGCATTAAATTGTTGATTTATGATAGCCCTGAGAGGGCATGAAATTTTTTGAATTATGATAGCCCCGAGAGGGCATGAAAATTGTTTATTGTAGATATGGATTGGTATGGCAAGTCTCCATTTTAGAATACACCTTCACCCTATGTTTATGGTTCCATCTGTGAAGCCATTGTGAAATAGCCTTGGGGGGAAATTGTTCAAGTTTGAAATGTAATGTTTATGCATTGAAAGATTGTATGTGTATCCCAGTTTGAGCCTTGTTCCCTAGCGCGGGGGTGGTCTCTTTGAGGCCTATGGTTGGGTGGAAAGCACCCATGGTCCTTGTTATTTTTTTGTGTTGCATATGCAGATTTGTGTCCAAGGGAGCAATGGAAATGGCTTGGAATGATCATCTTGTAGATTGATGTTGGATGAGAAAACTTGACATTGTGCCTTCACTTGTGAAGGATGATTCACCAGCTTGTTCATGTTCTCAATGATCATATTGGACAATGTTCATGCTACTCGTTGTCCATATCTTTCAATGTTCCTGTTCCTTATGATTTTGAAAAGTCCCTTATGTTGCCCCATTGTGATGGAAGGAGATTGTATCATTGTTACCTAATGTACGTGTAGAGGAAATAATTGATAAGGTTGTATATACATGTTTCATTTGGAGTTTATATTGTTATGAAAGCATTGGTATGAGTCACAAATTTGCTTTGACATCATTGTTATCATTTGAAAATGTGAAAGAAATTTTTCTCGTTGTGGTATTGTAAATGACTAGTTGATAATAACAATCCATAGATGTTATGTGATACCATTGATTGTATAAATTTAAAACTTAGTAGATTGCTTACAATCTTGTTGTGCACTCAATAATTTGGAAGGAAAATTTTATGTTCATATCACATGCATGGATAACATTGATTTTAATTACCAAGCTTAATGCAATTCTAAGCAAGGAAATCATCAAATTAATTTCATGATATAACAAAATGAAGTTTGTTGTAAGAGAAGACATAATAAAATCTATGAGATACATTGCTGTAGCCATGCATTTTCCTCTTTGGAAAATGTATGGTAAAGGCAAATAAATCCCTTCCTTAATATAGAGCAATAAAATATTAAAGAATATTCCCAGATTCTAGACTGCTATCCAATAAAAATAAAAACAATAATAGCATATAGAGACTAATGAGTGTCCTAGACTAATATATTTCCTAAGTGACAGAATGGTACACATTACAATCTTGTGACCTCTAAGTCACATCCAACACTCAAATAATGAATTAGTAATTAAATAAATAAAGGCATATTAGTGTGCATGTTAGAGAATATGAAAAATTTAAATATTCAACTCTAAAATAAAATAAAAGCCAAGATTGATCTTGACCGCCCTTCTAGAGTAGCCCCCAACATTTCCTAAGCCATCATAATGCAAAAATTTTTCTCCACTCCCCGAGGCATATTGTTAAATCTGACATTTATTCTGACATGTCATGTCAAAAATTTTATCCTTGAGCTTGCCTCCTTGAAAAGGGGTTTCATCCTCATTAATATACTTGGGTGCATAAGAGAAAGGGTTTATGTCACATCCTTGTCTTATGCACTAGTCGTCCCCTCCTTGCAGCAGTGGTCATGTGTTCCCAAGCATAGGTAGTCGACTTGAAATTTCTTGCAGCAGTGGTCACGTGTTCCCAAGCATAGTAGTCGACTTGAAATTAAGGGGGAGTGGGATAGCAATCCCAAGGGATTTTTACTTAGGAGAATGTCAAGTTGACATTTAATATAACTTTTTCACATTAGGATTGTTGATTGGAGGAATGAGAAAAATATGTCCTAAGGCTTGGATTAGTCAAAATTCTGCACATGACCCACGTGGGACCTTGTGGGGACCATGTGTAGGAAGAAATGTGGCCTTGGTAAGAGTTAGGGAATGATGAGGATTTAAGATAGATAGGAGATTCACCCTTTAGATTTTTTTTTTTTTAATCAAATAATTATTTAATCATTTCAAGTCTTGAATAGAGGATAATAACACCTAGTGTATTTGAGATTAGTTTAAGGGTAATGTTTATATCAAGGGGCTCATTTAGAAACATGTAACAATTAAACCATATGGTAATGGAAAAGCTCAATATAGGAAAATAAATTAAATGAAATAAATAAGTTTATGAGAATGCATATATAATTGAACATGATGTTAAGTATGGAGGGTTTAATTAAATTAGTGTTAAGACTGTAAATTAGGATAGTTGGATGTACATATAATAGGGTTAATATGAAGTAAGTTGTCGAAATGATGGGATTGGAGAATCAAGGATAAGGATGGATGATGGATTAAAATAATAACTCAAATCTAGTTTTATCTAGTTAATAAAGCACATTGATAGATAAGAGTTACTAGATAGAATTGAATGCATGACAAACCTGTGTAGATGTTGGATTTAATGTCAAGTGAATTTTATATTTGGCTTGAGGGAATGTTAGTTAGATAATGAATGTTGTGGATTTGATTGAAGATATTAGTAGAATATCAAAGTCGATAAAATATAAATACCAATTTGAAAATGTAGTGTAGGAATAAAGCATTAGTTAGCTAGTATGTAATAATGGTCAATAGGCATGTCATTAGAGGTAGCTCATCAGCTCATGTACCCTATGTATAATTAATGATAATATGATTCATGTACAGCATATTTTACTATGTTAGTTGCATGAAATGATGAATACATATATGTCAAAATGACAAGCTATGTTATATACAAACCTTATTTATACGCTTGCACCTAATCCTTGCATAAACAATTCATCTAACAAATTTAAATTGACACACTCAATACGATGGTGTAGTAGGATGTATTTAAATACAGATCATGAATTATTATTGAGTTAAGTACTTTGAATTGGCCCTTAGACTTACTAAGAGTTCCTCATTTTATGTGCTTACTAATTCATACTATGAAACTACTTTGAATATTAACATGCTTTGATAATAATAATATTGATAGTGAGAAAGTGAGCTTATGGTGAATAATTAGATGTAATAATGTAAAAAGTAAATGTAATAGTATAGTAATTATAGTAATTAAAATAGTAAATGTAAAAGCATGGCAATGTAGATAGATTAGTTAGTAGTTGATGAGCTAGATAGTTAGTAATTGTCTTTTGTTAGAGTGAGTTTAATTTATGTATTGAAATAGTAATTTTGTGTTTAGGAAACTGTAGTGAGTGCTAGTTTGGTGAGGAAGCAATGTTGATAGAATGCACAAGGATGACTAAATAGAGTAAAGAGGGAGAAAATGACTCAGTATTAGTCCAATCTTCGAGAGGACCTGTAACCAGTAAGATATGGATGTAAGCACATGATACACGTTTGGCACATAAAACAAATTGTTTATTCCATAAGTTGTGTAACTAATGTGTTGAATGATGGATACTATCAATGCAAGTGGCCCCTTCTCCATCATGTAGACTTCGAAGCTACCTTTGGGGCATATCTTTTCTAATTTCCAATGGTTAGATCCGATATAGTGTGGTAGATAAGTGCACATTTTCTTATTTGACTAAGGGTGCTCATGTGATGAGTACTAAATCTAAATTCTCTAGATACGCGTGTTTAATTGATTAAGATATGCTACACTTCCACACCATATAGTAATTGTCACATTAATATATATTGTAATGATTAATGAATGTGTGTACATTGGTAATGGGGATAATAAGTAATTCTGATCCCCTTCCCTTACATGCTAGAATCACGACCTAGTCCATATGATACAACCGATAGACCCTAATAGAATATTAGTATCAGAGGCTTGTTAGGCTATGAATTACCTCACTAATTTATGAGTTTTGTATCTTGAACTTTCTCATTTGATTCGTGACGCTAACTTGAACTAGACTGTCATCCAATCTATTTGAAAACCACCTGTGACTAAAATGTTACAACCGGATGACACTATCCACATGAGTCTTGAACTCCTATTCAATGATAACCTTGTTTTACAATATGTAATTTCTTATGCGACTTCATAAGCTACAAAAAAAATAAAAAATAATTTTGTTTTTACTAGTAAAATTTAGGGCATGACACATGATCCATGATAAATTGAACAATACTAGATACTAAATTAATATGTATATCATTGTGCACATAAATGACAAAAATATATATCAAAATACATGTATCCATAGACAAAATTTTACACAAATATATATCAAAGATCATGTATCCATAGACAAAGTACTCAAATATATATCAAAATACATAGATCCATATACAAAATGTGGCTGATCATGCCATCAGAATGTGTGTAATATCAATGTTTTTGTATACAATGTGGCATATGCCATCTCAAAATGTCTCATGATGCATCCTACCAAAACTATACTATCCTAGGGTGCTGGTGGATGATCAAAATGCAGCCTCTTCGCTACACTAGGTGGATCGGATGCTTCCTACATAAACAAAAAAGGAGAACCCAAAGTTAGACTACTAAATTTATATGATTCTACGTATCTAACATTGAATTACTCAAATGCATAATGATATTTTCCATAATGGACATTAATACTATCAAAATTTCATAATAAATACCTCTCTTGTCGACCTCCTGCACCGATCAGGAGTCCTCTCGTATGCCCTCGGCAATGCTGGTACCTCTCTGATTATGGGTTGTATATGTTCAAATACCTTTGTCAGATGAATCTACAATTTAAACTATAACATTATAATTCATAGCATGCTAAATTTATAAAATATTTAATCATGAATTCAAACTACAACTTACTATTGTAGGCTCCTCCTCAGGAGTGAGTGGTCGTATCATCAAATCTATATAACTGTCTCATCAAACCTCATGTGCACTAGGAGTCTCCTATGAGATACAAAATAGTAGTTGTTAATATGAAATTAGTTTTGAATTTATTTATGAAGATAAGTGATGCAAGAGCATCCCATGCTCATCAGGGGAACATTGAAGATCCAACGCATTACAGAGGTCATGGAGCATCTCTTGAAGTCAATTGGGCAATCCTTGCACCAATTATGGCTCATGGAAGCATACAAAGTTATAATGTTGGACTCATATGTGGAAAAAAGTTGTAATTGGGCATGAGATAGGATTTTAGGATTTCACATGGTAGATGAGTCATTTGATAGGTTCATGTAGGTTGTCATGATCATATCTTGTCATTAGACAAGTCAAAATGTTCAATAAGCCCATTAAAAGAATAGTTTAATAGTTAGAAATTTGAATAGTAACGGTTATGTGTTTTTTGGAGGGAAACTCCATAATTTGAATTTTATGAAGAGTTAACAAATGAAACCAATTGGAGGTGGTTACTAACCATCCCTTGAAACTTATAAATTGTGATTGTACAGCCTGGAGGTTCAGATTTGTATGGACTGTCTTAGAAAATTGAATGAAAGTGCTTGGTTTTCAAGAGCAACTTGAAGAATCATTTGTTTTGTAAGTGCTTTCTGATATTGGAATGAGTGGTAATATCATATTAGATATGTAAATTCATGGTGAATTCTAAAGGAGAAGTTCTAGAATTGAGTTTTGGGGTTTGAACAAGCAAGCCTTGGTTTTTAAGCCATTTTAAGGAGGGTTTTGAAGTTTGGGTGTTTAGGAGTGTGACCAAGACCTATAATCTTGAAAATAATTTGATTTAGATCATTAATAGAGGCTATAAAAAAGTATTAAGTCAGATTTCAAGTTTGAAGGGTACTTGCTTTGTAAAAGTGGTCTAATTAGGCCTAATTCTAAGACAAACTACCCTGTTTCATACAATCTTTCCAAAGGAGTGATATCTATTTTTTGGATATGTTATAAAAATTAAAAAAGGGTATCTGAAAAGCTAGTTTATTTTCTTGGTGTTTTGGAAAGTTTGGGAGAAAAATTAAGAAAATAGGGTCTACTGATCCAAAGAAGAGAATAGCCTAGTAAAGGGCAAAACTGGTCTCTTTTGTATCTACTAAAGATTTGTGGGTTTGGAAACCTTATAAACATGTTGGTTGAAGTTTTTTAAGGTGTGTAGAGGTGGAGGGAACACTTGGTGAATGTAAATTCAAGTTTGGAGTCTTTGGTAGCATTGTGTGCATTTGGGAACACCATTGAAACATAGGGGTTGGGTCCATATTGTGCTTGAATTTGCAAGTTTGTGGTTAGATCCTCCATCCTCTACATCAAATGGTATCAAAGAATCAACAAGGTCTTTTAGGAGTAGATAAGTTGTAGGTTTCATCATCATAGGAGTCTTTGTCATTCTTAGTGTGCTGGTCCCTTTGTTGAAGCCTTGGCGTGTCTAATTCCTCCTTGTGTGTCCCAGAGTTGAAAGGTACATAAGTGGTGTCTAGAGATTTCTTGGTGAGGAAAGAAAGAGAATCAGTGAGTTGGCCCTTGGGAAGGAAGAAAACTTGTTGTGAAAATGCCTCCTAAAAATCAAATGGCTAGAGAACTTGAAGAATTGAGAGAAGAGTTGGCAAGAGAGAAAAGAGAGAGGAGAGAACTTGAAGCATCTAGAGTGAGGGAAGAAAGATAGATGAGAAGAGAGAGGCTGAAGCTTATTGCAAGGATAGAATCCTTAGAAAAGGAAAGGCAAGAACCTAGAGGAGAAGAGGTTAGAGGAAGAAATCATGGAGAGAACCATGAAGAAGAAGAGGTTGGTAATGCAAGGCAAGAGCATGAGACAACAGATGATCCTGAAGAAAGGAGATTTATGAGAATCATTAAGGCAATACAAGGTAATGGTGGGAAGAACCATATTGATTTTCCAATAGACTAGGGTAAAATGGATAGTGAAGAAGTGCTAGGGTGGATAGAGGCCCTTGAGAACTACATTGATCTTGAAGACATAGAGGCAGATAAGAAGGTAAAAGTAGCAAAAGCAAGACTGAGAGGAACAACACTCACTTGGTGGACTAGTATTCAGAATGAGAGAGAGGAAAGGTGGTGCAAGGCACCTAACCTATGTGGCAGGGGGGAACAAGTATCTATGTTGCCAGACACCTTGCCACTCCATGAAAGTGAGGATTCAAGTAGATTAGGAAGTTGGAATAAAGGTTTGGTCCATATTTTACAAGTTGGTCTATGTTTTGTAATAAAAGCACATGTAAGGCCCACAAAAATTTTGGTGTGGTTATAAACCAAGTGACTCCATGGGACCAAAAGGCCTTAGAATAGGGTATTTAGAGTCTAAATAGTATTAGAAAAAAGTGGTTGTTTGTTTGTTTTATGGTTGGGAAAGCCTATATGGTTGTTCCAATGATCATGTAGACCTTTATATATGTCATATGTGATCTCAGGTGAAAGGGGGAGATCAAAGTGTACAGTGGTTTGGAGAAAAAACAATAAAAACTTTAATTTTCTAGAAATTTACTGGTAATTGCTCGACTGTTATGCTGGTACGGATCCGTATAGAACTTTTATGATTGCTAAGTTTATAAAATAGTTGCAAGGGTGAGTTAGGAAACTTTTGGTTTTGGTTTGACTCAAAAAGGAGTTGGGGTTTAAAAGTTATCTGCATTTTAGTAGAAGGTGGTTTGAAAAGCCTTGTTTCTTAGACCCTTCCACAAATGCATCCCTAACTTGCATTCCCATTGGTGGCACCCTCTAAAACTGAGGGATATGAAAGTTACGAGACTAGGAAACATAATGCCAGAGGTTGGATGCCTAGAGAGAAGGGCAACTTTTTTTCCAAGTCAGCCCTAGGTCAAGCAAGCCCATGTGCTTGACCAATTTTTGCAAGGTAATTGGTGACAGTCATGGTTGCAGGCACTTCTGATTAGTTTGAGTGCTAGAGTTGGATGCATTGACTATGTTGGAGATTTCCTTAAGTGTTTTGGGTTTTGAGAACCCACCTTGCCCATTCTTCCTTGAAGCCCTAGCCTAACTTGATCAACTAGGCCTAGGTACCAAGAAGTAGTTTGGAGGGTGTTGGAGCAAGATCAGCCCAAAAACTTTTGGATTCTTAGTAGGTGCCAATAAGGGTGTTTGGACCTATGGAGAAGTCCCTATGTTGTTAAGGGATACTGGGAGAAAAGTGCAAATAGGCTAATTGGAAGGCTATAAGGTTTGTAGGCCTAGAAGTGCAAAGGTGTGTTGAGAGTTTGGTGGAACCAAACAAATTGATGATTTTGGGTTGGAACAGTATGTCCATGATTGTCTCCATTTATGGTGATAGTTGGTGAGGCTTTTGAAGTGGGATTGCCTTGTTTGGCTTGGAGGTTGAGTATACCCGGAGTGGGTAAGAGGACTTGTGAGAAGTCCTAGAATCCTAAGTTGGATTGTGATAGCCATTTATTGGCTTGTGGAAGGTAGTTTCTGCAGACTCTGCATCAAAAGGGGATTGAATAAGATTTCAAATTGGGAGAGAATGAAGACCATGGTGAGAAATCAATTCTTGCCATCTGATTTAGCAATCCAAATAAAGATAAGAAGGAACAATTTGAAATAGAGGGATATGGATGTCATGTCCTATACTGAGAAATTCCATACCCTAAGTATTAGGGGAGGACTGGAAGATGAAGATGAGAAGGTGGCTAGATACATTAATGGCCTCAAGTACAATATTCAAGATAAAATTGGATTGAATGTACCAAGGACACTTGGAGAATGTTTTTAGTTGGCAATCCGAGCAGAGGAGAAGTTGAAAAGAAAGAATGAGAGGCAAGAAAATCAGAGAGGAGGTGGAACAATGAGAGGAAGAGGTGTAAGGAGTCAGTTTGACACTTCAAACAATCAAGACAAAGATAAAGGAAAAGAGATTACATCTGAGACAAGAGGAAGTTTTAGGGGAGGAAGATTTGGAAGTGGAAGAGGTAATAGTGTTTTCACAGGTAACTGCTTCACATGTGGAGGAGTAGGCAATCAATCCTACAAGTGCCCTGAGAAAGGTGTGGATTTTAGGAAGGAGGAGAGGAGAGTCACCTTGACCCAAGGAGAAGAGGAAGAAAAGAAGTACGATAATGCAGACCCTGAACTTGAAGGAGAATCTTTGATGGTGAGAAGAGGACCACAAATGCAGTAGCAAAAGGAGACCAGACCATCCATTTTTAGAACAAATTGCATGAGCCAGGGTAAGATTTGTAAGATGATAATAGACTCTGGTTCCTTTGATGATTTAGTGTCTTATGAAATAGTAAATAAACTAGGATTGAAGAAGTATCCTATTGATAGACCATATAGGGCATCTTGGGTTAGTGATGCACAAAATATTGTTGTACGGGAGCAAGCAATAGTGGATTTCTCTATAGGAGAATATAAAGATCAAGTTATATGTGATGTCATTCTAATGACATGCTGCCATGTAATCCTTGGAAGGCCTTGGCAAGCCTCAAGGAACACTATTCATTTTGGCTCATCAAATGTTTATATAGTACACAAAGATGGTGCGAAGTTTAAGCTAAATCCTTTCACTGGTCATGATGAGGAAAGAGTTATTTGTTTTGGCAAGAAAGAGTTTGTGGATTTGCAGGAGCAGAGGGAGAGTAAAAATGATATGACAGATCTGCCACTGAAGCCATCTCTTTTGGTTATGAAGGATGAGATTATTCAAGACAAAACTCAAAATTTTTCTTACAAGCAGACATTGACAACAAAAGGAGTGATGATAGGAATAGTATGGTGTCCTTTGGTGATGAGAGTGAACAAAGAAGTGAACATATCCATGGAGGATAAGAGACAGGGTCAGCATGACCTTAGACAATGAGTTATTCAGCCTTTGTCAAGGATAAAACATGACTATTCACAATCAGCAGGCAGTAAGGTTACCATGACTGGTAACAAGGATCCAATGCTTTTTATTTCTAATGATTTGTATGTAGGTGTGCAGGGTAATACATTGCAGGCGCAAAGTTGCAAACATCCCTCTAGAAGGATGGAAGGAAAGAAGATAGTACCCCTTAACTCTTGGGACAAGATTTGCTTTGAAGGTGGGGTGTTTGGTGTAGGGGCACCTATTAAATCATCTAAGAGAGCCTTGGTACCAGATGAAGATAGAGGATCAAAGAAATCATTGATTGTTAATTGGGATATATTAAAACCAATAATGGAATTATGTAATAAACAATGTACTTTGAAAGACAAAAGTCAAAAAAGTCCTAGTAAGGACCTAAGGGCAACATGATGTAAATGGCCAAAAGAGCCATATGGGGTAGTCTTAGGATAGTTTCATACTTAGTTGCATTTAATAAATCCATATGACCAATTTTGAGTCAATGGAATAGTTTAGAAAGTTAGGGAATGCATAAAAACTATAGTTTGAAATTTGAATTTCAAATTCAAACGGTCATATTAGTTTTGGAGGGAAAGTAGTAATTTGGTATTTGTTTGATTAAATAAACCTTTGTAACCAACTTGGTCAGTTAGACAGGTGCATATAAGCCTATTTAAGTTGTAATGAACATATACAATACATGAATCATTATTGGTACGGAAAAAATCACAGAAATTGTATGGAACAAAAATCATACTTTCCTCTGCATCAATAAGAAAAATAAAAAATAAATGATACTTATACATACAATGGGGCTCTCTGTGTGAATGGAAATCCCTGATGATCTAGGATGTTGAATCTGTATAGGCTCATCACCAGTAGCCACACCCTATATACAATAAAGAATGTAATTAAATGATATTACCACAAACATTTTACAATAATGCATCGATATTTAATCAATTAGAAAACATCTAATTACCTTTCCTTTGTCAGTGCGTGCTGGATTACAACCTGCACTTTGGCCCCCTGGGGTAGGTGGTATCTGCAAGATAAAAGAAAGATTAGCAACCATATATGCTAAAATATCAAATAGAAAAAAAAATGTGAACACAGCATAATGTACCGTAGATGTCTCAAGGCCAAATGAAATGGTCGAGAGTGTAGCATCGTCTATCTGTCTGAGCTCCTCCTCGATCATCAACTAAACATGAATGAAGATCACATACATGTAAAAGTCAGTATGGCTTAAAAATTAAAATTACTCTATTATAAAAATTAACTTTAAATCGCATATGTCATAACAAAAAAATGTATACACGTACTGACACCGAAGGAGTCCATGACTCTGCATTCCCCTCCTCTCTTGCATTAGGGTCTGTAGCCTCTACATGTGCGATGTATCCTCATCTAATACAAAATGATACTTAGGAAGATCACCTATGGGACCTAGGAAAATATTCTTGCATGTAATGCAAGTGTGAGACACACAAATGTGTGATGAGCTAGTTGACGATGAACTGGCACCAACATCATCAACACGAGGAGGTAGGACTAACCTAGCTTGAGATATCATTAGGCTGCTTAGCCTATGAATGGCTCTGATGGTCTGAGAGCTAGCCTCTACCATAATATCTGGATGCTGCACTCAAGGAGGGGGACAAAAGTGCCAAGTTTCTTCTACTGGGAAGAGGGTCTATCCTGAGGAGCTCCTAGTCCTAAGCCCATGTTGGGCTTCATGCTCCAATAGTTCACTTTAAGTTTCAGCACAAATTTTGTATATAATTTTCTAAGGAAATAAAATGGTATGTCTAAATTTTCATGTGGAGGGATATCAAAGACCATCCACCAACGATCCCAAAAATTTGCACATATGGCATCATTTGTGCACCATTTAATTGATAGTTTGGTTTCTTTTGGGTCAACTGGTATACCCATTTTTGGGTTAGCAAAAAGGCTAGCCAAATCATCTTTGGTTATGTTGAGGGTCGCGACCTCAGCATAATCCAAACCATCATCAAACATCTGGTGCATTTTATCATGCCAATGAAGAGCGGCATTTTGTTGGTTCGTAAGGGTTTCAATGTTATCCACTATGGTGTTTAACGTGGATAAGTGCAGGTACATTATTATATGTTCTATGCAAACCTCTCAACTCGGTGAGATTTTCATTTATCAAATCCTCGATTCAAGGAGGATTTTGAGGAGGTAGAGGATCATTTAGTGGATGGTTTTGTGGGGATACTGGATCATTTGGTGGTGGATTACGAGGAATATTATTCCCTGCCTCAATGTCATAATTTTGATCAGCCATTCCTATTGAATTGCAAAACATAATATATATTAAAAAAAAAATCTAAATTTTAACCATTTTTGTCAAAAAAACCCTACATTCAACTAAAACAAACAAAATCATCCTAAAATCTATTAAATTTAGGTTAACAATGAGTTGGGGGAAAAAAATACTTGAATATCTAATATCCGATCTCGTATCTGATATCCGATCCACAGAGGTAATACAAGCCCCAAATTCGTGTAAAATGAGGGCCCGTGGGTCTATGATTTTATTTATCCAATGCATAGGTATCGGATATCCGATATAACATCGGATATCCGATATGTTTGAATAAGTATAATATATATAATATATATTACATTATGTTACATTTTATATATATTTTTATTATATTTTATATATATTATATTAATTTACTATATATTATAATATAAAATATTATACTATATAATAATATTATACTATATAATAATATTATTATAATATTATATTACATTACTATATATTATAATATATTAAATATAATATTATATTATTATAATATAATACATTATAATAATATTATTATAGTATAATATTATATGATTATAATATAATAATAATATTATTATTATATTATAGTATAATAATAATATTAAATAATATATCATACTATTATATGATAATAATAATAATAATAATTATAATATTAAATAATAATAATAATAGTATAATATTATTACTCTAATTATCAGATATCCGATATCATATCGGATATCCGATAAGGCTCAGCCTTACCTTCCAGGTTTGGTTCCTGGATAGGTAAAAAAAAGTTAGAGCAGATTTTGAAGTGCTTTTAGGCATCTTCAAACTCTCTTTTTTTTCACATCGCCACTTTTTGGCACACCATGATCCTGCACATACCCAGTTGTAGAATAATATTTTAGAAGCAACAAGAATCACATGGGATCATGCACTATCCATGATTACCAAAGTTCACAAGAAATTCATTGAAACATATGGATTACTTCCACCCATTCAACCCCAGCAACAACAACAAATCATGTTCAAAAACAGGGGAGAAAGTGTCATATGTAGAGAAAAAAGAGATATATGCAAATGGGCAAAGAGAATTGAAGAGAGATAGAGGAATCTGATGTGAACAAGATGCAAAAGAAAGGTAAAGAAGTACAATGTACAATGTACAGATTTGAATAAAGGTGAAATGGTTTTGTTATTTATTTTTGTATATTGTTTTTACATTGTTCATTAGTCATAAGACTTAGGGGGTGAGCTTGTTATTAGCTTGTATTGTAATGATGTAAATATGACAAAGTGTTTTTTCCACTAATGTCAAAGGGGGAGATTCTTGGTATCTCTAACCATTATCATTTGTTAGTGTCAACCACTTAGTCATTTACAAGGCAAACTTATATGGCCATCACTATGACCAAGCTACTTTATACAGGGTGAGTCATGTACATGAGTAAGTATGTACCTAGCTCTATAGGAGCCAAGTAATTTTTAAGGTCATATAGTGCTTTTGTATATGTGTCAAGCTCATAAGCAACCAAGAAAGTTTTTGAGAATACAAAGGTCGAGTTACTTAGTATGTACCGAGCATAAGAAGGTGACAAACAACAATGTCGAGCATCAAAAAATAGTAAAGGTTGAACTACACAGAGTTTAAATAAAAGTTAGGAATGAACATATTCTAATTGATCATATGGGTCAAAAGGGGTCGTAGGTTAACTTATGTCCCCTTTTCACACATAAGATCAATTTGAGTAATTAGATTTTGTCATGAACTATAGGTACACCATATAAGGCAAGAAACAATTAGATTTTGATTTCATTATACAAGCTTTGATCTTTTAGGTTATCATTTAAAATGTTAACTACATGTGTGCATAACAACATATTTATAAATTTGTTTCCCTAACATTAATAACTAAATAAATTAATGCTATTTAAATGAAATATATATCCACTATCTACAAAAATCAATTTACAAAATAATTTAAATTACTAAACATTCACTTAACAATTCAATCATATCTTATTCATGACACACACACAAAAAAACACCTCACATGGATGATGGAGGGAATAATGAAGATCCTTCCTCAACTTTCAATCATAACCCTTCATTTGCCATAAGGTTCCTTTGGATATTTATGCAAAAGATATCAAATAACTAATATTTTACTGGAATTTTTTTTTAAAAAATGAATGTGTTCCCCTTACCCAAGACATGCAAATTTCCAATCACTTTTTCATGGGGTTTGAGTGTTTTGAAAGAAAAAAACAAAATTTGGGGCCCAACCTTTCAAAAAGTTGTTGAATCAATTGATTTGGTGTCTAGAAATTTCTAACACTATGGGAAGTAGTAGTAGGTGAAATTCTAAATGGAAAGGAAGGTGACAAATGAAGAAATTAAAGAGTATAGGGAAAAGGATAAGGAAAACTATTGTAGAAAGAGGCAAGGTATGTTAAATATCAATGAGGTTGACCTTGTAATAGTAATGTTCAGAGAAGATGATGTTGAATTTGATAATATGAATAAACTTAATGTTGTGAGTGAAAATGTATTAATTGAAGAGGAGAGTGTAGAGCTTGAAAGAGAAAATATAACAATTGAGAATGATAGTGATAATGTTGCAAATGAATCTTACACGTCTCTTCATTATAATTGAAACAAGGTTCCTTGTAATGAAGATAGACAAACATCTGACCCTAAACCTGGTAGAACACTGAAGTGGTTATTAGAGATTGATGAGGCCATTTTGAGCACATTAAAAGTGAAGAGGTCACATAGAATAGTTCGGTTGTGGGCTTCAAGACTATATGAACAGTATTTTGGCGACAAGATATTAGTGGAGCAATGCCAATTTTTTGTGCAATTGTTAAGGATACAAAAATTATGACCTATGCTATTGAAATTCAAAATTCATGTCAACAAGAAAATGGAGAGAAATGCCATTATTATGAAGAATATTTTTATTGTTCTCAATACCATAGGAAAAAAGAGCAGGGAAAAGGACAAGACAACTGCTCATAGGGTTATCACAACTTCCTTGGTAAGTCATCATATGAGAAAAGAGATATTTCTTAGATAAACTTGTGTTGACTTAAGTCGCATGACTTTGAGTAGAACACTAGAAAGAAGAGAGAGACTTGATGATACTCTTCAAACTAATACATGGGCTTATTATGAGAGACTTCAATGTTCTGATAAGAAACTTTAGGTTTGTACCCATACCATAATTCATAAGGTGTTTTGTTTGTACATTTCTTCAATTGAACTCAATTAAGTGTATGAACTAACGTGTTGATTGCTTATCTCCAGTATTTTGGTGCAACCGTCTTCTTAGTCATTAGTGTTCTTGCACACTCCATGATGGATATGTTTCTTCTTTCTACTATTCCATTTTTTTCTAGTGTTCTAGGTGCTGATAAGTATCTTTTGATTCCTCTTTCCTTGTAGAACTCATTGAATTCATTTGAGATTAATTCACCTCCTCTATCTAATCTCTGGAATTCTAGATTCTTCCCTATTTCATTTTCAACTCTAGCCAAATACCATTTGAACTTTTGAAAAGTATCAAATTTATCTTTCAAAAACATTATAGTCATCATTCCATAATAATCATCAACAAATCGAATAAAGTATATGTCTCCAAAGTAGCTTTCTATACATATTGGTCCACAAAAATTTGTATGAACTAGTTCGAAAACTTCTTTTGAATTGTAGGACTTACTTTTGAAACTTCTTTTACTCATTTTTCTAATTTCACATTGTTTGCACATGCCCATCTCAGGTATGCCTCTTACTCTTTTTTTCTTACTTATAGTAACTAGGTTATCAAAATTAACATGACATGTCCTTTTACGCCATATCCAACTCTCCTCTATTTGAGCTAACAAACATGTACTTTCAGTGAAATCTAGGTAAAAAAAGTTACCTTTTGTCTAATTGACAATCCCAGCTAGGTTTCTTTTTCCATCCAATAGATTAGCTTTTTCATTCATGAATTCTACCTTGTATCCTATATTGTTTAGTTGTGCTACTTTGAGTAGATTGTTTATTATTCATTCAATCCAATAGGAATTTTCACATTTGATTCCTTTAGTTAATGCTATGATTCATTTTCCTTTTAGATAACATGGTTCATTGTTTCCAAATCTAACACTTTCACCGTCATAGTGTTTTAAATGTTCAAACTTGGTTTTTTCACCAATCATGTGATGAGAACAACCACTATCTATGATCCATGTAGAATTTTTATAACATGAGAGATAATTTCCATCTTTTCATTTTCTTCATTATCATATTCATCCTTAATAACAATGTAAACTACTTCTTCATTATCATCACTATCATAATCTTTAGCAATGTAGCAAGCTCTTTTACCTTTATCTTTTTAGTCCTTGTATCTCTCAAATTTTTTCTTGCCTTTGAACCTATTATTTCTTTTCTAATCTTTATCTTCTTTTTTTGGGCATATAGTAGAAATATAACCAATCTTTTCACACGAGAAACAAATCAATGGAATTTTACCTCTGAATTTTCATTTCTCTTTTGATAATCTTTTTGAAACTAGGGCTTCAATGGCTTTAAGGTCTTCATTTGAATCATCTTCTTCTTCATTGTCAACCTATTTACCTTTTGAGTTTCCTCTTTTTTCTGCCAAGATTTAGTTTGGCTTTGAATGCAGATTCAAAATTGCTAGAAGTAGGAGCATAGTTATCAAAGTTATCCAACTCAAAAGTAGTTAATCTTCCCACAAGTGCATCCAAGGTTATTTTATTTTTAGGATTGCATATCATCTCTTGAATTTTTGAAACTCTAATTACATAAAAAGGAAGAAGAGTTCTTAGTACCTTAGTAACCACTATCTCATCATTTATGTCTCCTCCTACAACTTTGATTGTACTCACACTTTCTTTTATTATTTCACTATATTGGACAATGTTCTCATCTTCTTTCATTTTCATTCAATAAAATTAACCTCTCAAGCTTTCTACATTGTCTCTTTACACACTTTTATCACCTCTATAGGCTCTCTATAGTTTTTCCCACATTTCAAAAGTAGTAGGACAATTTTTAACCTCATCAAATTTAGAATAGTTAAGAGAAGAAGCCATATCAATCATTATTATATTGTGATACTTTTCCTCTTTCATATATTTCATTGTCATAGGTTTAGGTGGTGACACATTTTTTCCCCCAAGTAGAACAGACCAATATCACTCGAATGCTTGATAGGTGCAACTTCATTAACTCCTACCATACTGAAAAGTTGTCTCTCTTAAGTTTGGGAATCTCCCTTCTGTATGACATCCTTACCTTTAGCTTACGTCCTTGAAACCTTTCCTACAAGCACCAAAATCTCTAATACCAATTGTTGGAAATAAAGAGTGTAACTAAAAGGGGAGGGGTGAATATTACAACAAAACAACTCCCTTTTGCTAGATGTCAATTCAAACTTTCTACTGATTATGCAATACTATCCAACTTAATTAACATTAGAATATTACTGTCACTCGTTTAACAAAGAAATCTTATAAATTTTAATATGTTTTAACCTTTACTAACTTAGTTGTAGAAACATAAAGCATAAAGTAAATAACATGAACATAGATGACACCAAGATTTAACGTGGAAACCCAATTTGGGAAAACCACCATGCAACTAGTTAGAATATTTTTCTCTTTTGAAGTGAGTCCTCTTAAAATCCAATCATGTTAAAGGTTGCAAAACATACTATTAAGTATGACCTTATTAGAGAATTTAGATCACCCTATTAGGAGTGGCCTTGCTAGAGATCTTCAAACACTTCAATTTGAATTATCACCTTGTTAGAGGATTTACAATATGTTTGTTAAGTCAACTTTGTTAAAAGATTTCTTTACTGCTATAATGGTTAGAAGGTAAAAATGATTTGACCTGATTTGTGACGAAAATATCTTTGCAAATTTAATCTTTGTTCTGGCTTTATCTCCAGATCCTTACTGATCATATGTTCTTTGCATCTTAGCTTCCACACTTTCTTGCTCTTCTTTTTCCTTCACTCACATATTCAGCTTAATCAATATTCCACTTGTTCTCATTGTCCTTACAACTTGACCTTTCACACACACACATCATGAACTTTGATAAGTTGGCTTGAAGACACTTCCAAATAATCAATAAACCCCCAAATAGTCGACCTTAATCAATTAATTATTATATAATTACATTCTGCTATCACTCAGTTAATACTAGAATTGAACACTCAATTAATACTATGAGTCCTTTGATGCCCAACCACTTAGTTAATGCTTCAAGTAGGATATCCTTTATTAACCAACTTCTCTGTCAACACGAAGATGTCTTCATTACTCAACTACTTGGTCAATACTAAAATATGCAAGGTTAATACTACAAACTCTTCATTACTCTGTTAATACTGACATTTGTGTAACATCAGTGATACCATACAATTGAAGAATTGTTTCCAATAGTAATGTCAAGGAGAATTTCCTTGAGAGAAACCATAGGTTGGGGATGACATTTTCTAATGTTCTTGATAGGAATAATAGACTTCTTAGCACTGGGAAGGGGTTTTTCATGCAAAGGTTCACTACTAAAAAGCTCAATATGAACAAAGCTTGGTTGGGTTTTCAGAGCTTAAAAATGGTTAGGCAATGACCAATAGTGGGAGAGTGGTAATGTTCAACACCCAATTGTTAATCTGGCTAAAATCCACATTTATTAGAAATATTAATTGATTTTTTTATATAGAGAAAGTGAGGGGTTACATTTTATTATTTTCCTAGTATTGTAGTATATTTTTTAATTTCTTGCTATCAACATTTCATGATTGGCATTAATTAACACATAAAATATGTTCTTATTTGGGTTGTTGAGTTGGACTAGGATCAAACAATGTAGTATCTATGTCCATTATAGTAGATGATATATGTATCCCACACTGTAGTGTTAATGGTGCAATTATTCATCATGAGTTTATAACTTTTTGTATCAATTCACAATGATGGGCTATAAATCACTTTTCCATAACTACAATTGAATACAAGCCCTTACCTCATCACTACTATTAGAATGATTTGGACTGGATCATAATGGTTGATTATTTGTGTTATATGTTTCTTACATGCTCTTTATTTACCTTGTCATTGAACCGCCTCACAATAGGTGTTCCATAGTCATGCACTAGGCCTAGCTTAGGAATAATCTATTCAAGCTAAGGACTACTTTTCCCCTACCATGAGGTGCATTTAGATTGTCAACCCAAGGATGTATACTTGAAATGGTCAGCACAGTATGTGCACTAGGTACCTTGATGAGTCATTATGCTTGTGTTGCAGGAAAGTAAAAATGAAAAGGAAGGAAACTACACTACTGCTGTGGAAAGGAAACTACTGAATCTATGAATGTTGAAAACACAATGACAAGATAACAGAGATTCCATCTTGACTCATCCACTAGACTGTTCTCACAGATGCTACAAGAATGTTCATGAAGTGTGATGCTACAGGAAGGAATTAACTAGCTACATCTTACTTAAAATACTGCTAATGCTAGTAAAATGAATCTATTCTATCCTAATCTAATCCACCTTCCAAGTGGGCCCCCTTGGTTGGCTTCTCTAATCTACCAACGCAAGATAGAAGCTAAAGAGAACTAATTTATTTCATTAAACAGTCATTACATTATTCAAAATTGTAAAACACAAATGCAACAAACTATGAATTAGTGTTCTCTCTTACTCGATAAAACTTATCAAAAACCAAAAACTAAAATTTCACACACAGGAGTCTATCTCGACATATATAGGGAATCTACTCTTTATTACATAACAAAAGAGTAACTATCCTAAGTTAAGTCCGTAGGAGAGAATATAGGAGAACAACTAAAAGCGGAAAGGAAGGATAATGGAATCGAGGAGGGAGCAATGAAGTCACAGCATCCACTTGTTACAATGTAAATGTAGAGAAGGTAATGGCTCGTAAAAGCTCCTCCTTATTCACTGCCATGTTTCCTAGAATGGTTATAACTTCCTTTTCGTGGTTGTTCCTTGATGCTCGTTTCTTCTTGAATGTTGTCGGCAACCAACTTTTGGATTCTTCCACTTATCCTTTAATCCTTATCATCAGGTTAGTTATGATATAAGAAATATTTTCAAATAAACATCCATCAAACTAAATTCAAGCATAAGAATGCACATTTGGATATTTATATGAAATACTGCATATTAGATATAATTTAGGCAAAAGATGACATAGTTTTTCTACCCCATAAATCATCAAAGGTTTATCAAACATAGGCTTATAAGTGTTAAAACAAGGATAAACAAAGTATCACAAAGTATCTTAAACATAACAAAATAAAGGCATTTTTTAGACTCATCATCTACCCCCTGCTAAACTAATGCTTGTCCTCAAGCATTACACTTCTTTGTCAAAGATCTGAACTCCCCAACTTTTGTCTTTCCCTTTCTGCTGCTCTTGAATGTGTAATAGAATCCTTGGTCCTTTCCCATACTTCTTGCCTGTGGTCTTCCTGCAACTTATCAAGTTTGTCAACATCAATATCATACAGGGGCCATAAAAGCATTGGAGGTTGCATGATTAAAGGACACCATAGCTCTGGCCTTAGTTGCTTTCCCAGTTCTAAATATTTTGGAACTCTATATAGTGCTACTTCCAAATTAATAGGACTGTGCAGCTATGATTTCTTGAGAGAATCAGGTAACCGTGCCCATCTACCTCTTACTCTGGTCATAGCTCTCTAGAATGCAAAGTAGGGTAAGTTTTCATATTCGGCATACACTTTGGCTCTAGCAGCAAATACCTTCTTTCTAACTTTTGGATTACTCTTCCCATAGGTTAATGTAAACTAGTCTCAAAGCATTTCTTCTGGTTGTTTACTTTCTACCCTCAAGGGTAAAGGTTTTATTCTCTTCTCATCTCCAGTAATTAACCAGATGTCTGTCATAATTTGCCTCATTAGACATCCATGACATTAAAGCTTTCAAATGCACATCTCCTATATAGAGCAAAGGATTCCACTTAATTTCTATAGGAATGACAAAATTATGAATATACAACTCACACAATAGATTTTTCTACCATGGTGGTAAGGTTTGATACAACCCATAAAACTCTTGTGCAGTTTTGAATTCTGCATTTACATTTTTGAGGGTTAACATCAACTAAAAAAAAAGATATTTTTCTTCCAAACAAAAAGCATATACTCGAGGAGGTGGTTTGCAAGAAAGAGCTTGATCAACTAATTTAAGTGCATGTTCCATGCGCTGTTTCTTTCTTTCTAGCTGTTCTTTCAATTCTTCAATCTCCTCATTTTGTGATGTTATGATCTTACTCATTCTTTTCTTCTCCTCTTTCCATAGTGCTTCAGCAAATAAATGTTGTCCATATAATTGGAAAAGGAGTTTTTGCAAGGTGATGGCACTATTATCCTCTTCATAATCCTTTTTCTTTTTTTGTTCCCGCCATAGATGTTCTTCCAAACTATTGATCAATGTTGACTTATATGGGACTAAGGCAGTATTCAAATCATGACATTCAGGAACTACTTCATTCTCATGGCTTGAAACACCTAGTAAATCCATTAAGGTTTCATTAATTTCTTGCTCACATGTTGTAGGAGGATTACCAGAAGCTTCTATCATCTCAGTGTGAAGGGGAGAATGGTCAGAGATTATCTGCACAGGAGACTCTGGAGCAGGTGCTTTAGACAATATAGGATCTTTAAAAATCTGCCCTCTCATTCTAGGGCTTCTCTGCAAAGGAGTCTCTTCTTGTACTACTATCTTTTGCCTACTTTTCTGTTTTGGTATCATTGATGCAGGGACCTTTTTTGCTTTCTTCTATTGCTTAATTGCAGGACTAGGTTTTTGTTGAGCAGCAGTTTCTTCTGGTGACTTCCGTTTCCTTTTAGCTTTACTAGTAGTGGGTTTAGGGATGTCTTGTTTAGGTGGAGGCACATTCTCTTGAATGGAAGAAAATTCCAGTTCAATCCCTTGTGCATTTTCTATTTTAGCTCCCTCAATATTTTGTTCTGCAGGCTCACTAATGGGAACTACGTTTTCCTCACCCTGTCATTCACTAGGGTCAACTTGGGGTTGTAGGGTTTTAAATTTCACAAAGTCATCCCATGTCAAAGGGGATACATCCCTAAGAGACCTTTCTATTAACAACTTAATCAAGGCATAGTGAATGACAGAATTATCTTTCCCTTTTTGAGTCTCTTCCGCACTAATATATAGCATATTATACAAAAAATTTGGAAGATTCATGGTAACATTGTGCCTTATACAACTAAGCAACTTAAAATGGTGTGCATGTAAGTGAGAAAATCTACCTTCACAAGTAAAATACCTGATGACATGTATTACTAGCTTAGGGTATGGAGGCGGCAAAGACAATCTCTTGCACCCCTGCTTTGTAACATCCAATGGAGTGTCATGTGGGGTAGTGAACTAGGCCCTTGCTGACCTAGCATCATGCGAGCTCGGATAATGCTCTCCAACAGAAGGTAACCCTGTTACTTCTACAATTCGTTCTTCTATTGCAATTACTGTCAAACCCCACACAGAAGCTTCACCTTCATCAAATGTCCTGGTGAATTCTACAGCTCCTTCTTCATCATATGCTGTTAAATTCAAACAATAACCTAACCACCCGCATGCATTGAATCTTCTTACTGCTTCTACGTTAGAGAGAAATAAAATGTGCTCAACTGGCTCTCTTCTTTGTAAACCTCCTCCCATTTCTTGATACTTCTTCTACTACTCCATTTCTCTCTCCCTTTTTGAATGCAAACTTCAAGACTCTGCGTTATTTCTTAGACAGTTCATCGCTTCTTTTTGGGAACATTAATTGTCATAACCAATTGTTATGTGCCATAATTAAACTTTAGGTAAAAGTAAATCATGAATTTGCGTGGGAATCATTCAAAAACATGGTTCAAATGCCAAATTTTTTTTAAAAATAGGTCACATCATGGCTTAGCACGAAAAATTTGGCACGAACAAGGAAAAAATTCATTCAGAAAGTGGGAGTACAACACTTGACATGGCATACTTATGGCAAAAAATTCTCATTAATAAAGAGTAATGCCAAGATTTTAGAAAGTCATCATAGTTAATCAGGCATGTCATTGGATAGTATGACACTCCCCTGCCCCCTGCTAATTTTACGACAAGTGTCCTCACTTGTCAGACTAGTATGGGTGAGGGATTGGAATACACCGTAATTATAGAGACTATGCAGTATTATATATAATTAACAAAATCTACAAACTTATAAATGAATAATAGTTTGAAAACATTTATACTTTCCAAGTGGATTGTCACATGCTCCAAAAAAAAGGTGGCAGAAATAATGTAAACAGCAGCATCCATCAGCATGTGCAGATTTGATTGAAAACACAAAAACTTAATTATGTAGAAAGTGAGTGGATGGAAGATTAAGAAATGGAGTGGGGTGGATGGAAGATTAAGATATGAATGGAAAGAAATGTCATTAAAATAAAATGGACTTTATGCGAACATAAAGTTATTATTATGGACATGCAAATTAGAATTAATGTTGAAGAGGAGCAGGCAGAAGGTTTTCACCTTCTGCTACAGGAAGAGATACTTGAGTTGTTGTTGGATACGACTGTTCAAACTGTTGTATGAATTTAGCTTTTTTTTGAGGCTATTTGTAAAGTTTAAGTTGATGACCATTGATCAACATTTTGAAAGGCACATCATCAATTGTGGTTAGTTGAACTGTTCCATTGTCAAAGACATGGATGATTTGATATGGTCCTAACCATCGCGTCTGCAGCTTCCCTAGCATATCCTTAAAGTAGGAATCATACAATAATGTCCAATCACCAGCTTTGAACTATTTGTTGAGGATATGAGAATCATGCCAGTGTTTTCTCTATTTTTACACCAGTTCAGTGTGTTCTAAAGCGGTCTTGCGCATTTCATCCAAAGAATTAAGATGCAAGAGGCATTCTCTTTATGCTATAGGAAGATCAATATCTAAGGTCAAGGCTATTCTTAAAGTCTTGTGTTCAAAGTCAATTGGAAGCATTGCCACTTTCCCATACAAAAGCTCAAATGGTGTGAATCTAGTAGTCGTTTTCCAAGTTGTTCTATAAGCCCAAATAGCTTCTTGTAACTGGCTGGTCCAATCCCAACGATGCAAATGGACTATTTTGGTTAGAATATTTTCCAGCTCACAGTTGGTAACTTCTTCTTGTCCATTGGCTTGTGGATGATAAGGACCTGATCTATGATGCCTGATGTTATATTGTTTCATCAATTCTGAAATTAGGTTGGAAGTAAACTGTGTGCCTTGATCAGTAACCAATTCTTTAGGAACTCCATAGCGTGTAAAGATCTCTTCATACAGGAATTCAACAACTTTTTCATCATGGGCATGCTTCATAGCCTTAACCTCAACCCATTTGGTTAGGTAGTCAGTACAAACTAGAATATAAGACTTCCCATTGGATGGAGGATCAATAGGACCGATGAAGTCCATTCCCCATTTGTCAAATGGTGTTAACACCACTTGAGGATTCAGAGGCATTTCATTTGTTTTGGTTGGGCGACCCATTCTTTGGCATTGGTCACACTTCCTTGTATAATTGATTGCATCTTTATGAAGGGTAGGCCAATAGTAACCAGTGGCTAAGATTTTGAAAGCTGTTCTTTTGGCTGCAAAATGTCCTCCGTAGGACTCATTATGACATGCATGCAAAATATCATATGTCTCATCTTCTCTTACACATTTGTGCATAACTTGATCAGGTCCAGTATAAAACAAAAAATTGTCTATGCATGAGAAATGGAAGCTTTTATGTATGAGAAGCTTTCTCTCCTTATAAGAAAAATGCATTGGTATCTTATTAGCTGCAATATAGTTAGCAATATTTGCATACCATGGAACTTTAATAGCAATATGAAACAAATGTTCATCTGGAAATGCATCATCTACCAGAGTAGTATCAGTATCATGATGATTGAATCTTGACAAATAATCAGCTACGACATTTGTTTTTCCAGGCTTATCCACTATGGTTATGTCAAATTCTTGCAGCAATAGTAACCATCTTGCTAACCTACCAGTTATAGCAGGTTTGTTAATGAGATATTTGATTGCTGCATGATCAGTATGAACATAGATAGGATAACTTGTGATGTAATGTCAAAATTTATTCAGAGCATAGACTACTGCTAACAATTCTTTTTCAGTCACTGTGTAATTCAGTTCTGGACCATGAAGACTCTTACTGATATAATAAATGGCATTCTCAAGATTTGAGTGTTTTTTGTGCTAAAACTGCACCTATGGCATGATCATAAGCATCTGTATATATGTGAAAAGGTAGGTTCCAATTAGGGCCTTGTAAAATTGGGGCTGTGGTCAAAAGTTGCTTAAGCTGCAGGAAAGCTTTATCACACTCAGGTGTCCAATTGAATTCAGCTCCTTTGGTGAGAAACTTGTACAAGGGACTGGCTATTTTACTGAAGTCTTTTATAAAACACCTGTAATATCCAGCATGTCCCAGAAAAGATCTGATATCTTTTAATTTAGTGGGTATGGGTAATGTTTGAATTACCTCAATTTTAGTTGGGTCTACTTGTATACCTACAATAGATATGAAATGATCGAGTACCACACCCTCTTGCATGAGCATGAAACACTTTTCACTATTTAGTGCCAAATTATGTTCTTGACATCTTACCAAAACTTTTTCAAGATTTATCATTGCTTCTTCAAAAGTAACTCGAGAAGTTGTAAAGTCATCCATATAGATTTCCATACAATCATGTGATATATCAGCAAAAATACTAATTACAACCCGTTGAAACATTGCAGGAGCGTTACAAAGACCAAATGGTAAAATAGAGTATGCAAAAGTACCCCATGGATAGGTAAATGTAGTTTTGTCTTGGTCTTTAGGAGCAATACTTATTTGATTATAGCCATTGTATCCATATAAAAAGGAGAAGTACTTCTTTCCAGCTAGTGTATCCAAAACTTGATCTATGAAGGATAAAGAAAAATGATCCTTTTTAGTAGCCTTATTCAACTCCCTATAATCTACACAAATTCTCCATTTTCCTCCTTTTGTAGGTACTATAACCAGCGGTGATACCCATTTACTATCAAATATAGGATAGATAAAGCCAACATCAAGCAATTTCTGCAATTCTATTTTGACTATTTCTCTAAGGCTTGGATTTATCCTCCTCTAAGGTTGACGAAGTGGTAGACAACCTTCATTAATGTATATCATATGGGTACACAGTGTAGGTCTTAATCCTTTCATATCACCATAATCCCAAGCAAAAGTTTTCTCATGCTTTTGAAGCAATTCTTTTAATTGTTCCATCTGTACAGATGTCAATTCGGGGTTAACATGTAGTTTATGGCCTTTACTTAGTTCAACAAGAATAGTGGATTCTACCATAGCAATTTCAAAGATTGGGCTTCCTTCTAATTCATAGGGAAGTAGTGAACAAATATTTTCAGGTTCTTTAAGTAAAGTACAACTTGTATCACACTCCTCATATGTAATCAATTCTAATATAGAGCTTTCAGACACATCTTTTCCTACCACAGAAGTGTTGGTAAGGATGCTCTAGATTACTAAATCTTCTTCTTGCAACTTTAGAAAAGATTGCCTATGTAACATCATAAGTTTTACTATGGAATTTATCTCTTCTTCTTCATCTCCTAAATCTGGCCAAAAAGATGTACTCAAATCTGGTAATGGTTGTGCAGGAGGATATAGATCAAATTGCTTGGTTGCTTGGCCATTTGATATGGTCATAATCCCTGATTTGCAATTTATGTTTGCATCAGCTATGGCCAACCATGGTCTACCTAGAATGACAGGATAGCTAGATAGGTTTACTTTAGGGGACAAAATCATGAAGTCCACAGGATATTCTAGGGAATCTAAGGTCACAACAATATTTTCTATCATTCCATTAGGAATGACAGTGGAACTATCTGCAAGCTGTAGCATAGTTGGTGTGGGCCTTAATCCTTCTATTTTTAACTTCTTCATGGTTTCTTTAGTCATCACATTTATAGCAGCTCCCAAATCTATTAAGGGATTTTTAAAAAATTGACCATTTATGCTGACACTTACTACTGGACTCCCTGGTCAGAATATTTTGGTGAAATCACTCTTCCTAACATGATATCAGCTAAGTGTCCAACAACATGAACTGTGGTAGGATCCTTCTTCTTCCTTCTAGGTTTCTTTAGACAAGCTTCCCTTATAGCTTTTCCATAAGCAGGAATGTCCTTAATAGCTTGAAACAAAGGTATTTGGACATGCATATTCTTCAACTGATTAACAATGTCAAAGGGTTGTTCCTTGCTTTGTTCAGGTTCCTTTTGTATTAGTTAGTCTGGAAAAGGAGGCTCTACTACTGGTTGAACTGGTATTGGTATGGTAACATTAGTTGGGTCAACAGGTTCGTCAACCAAAGGTTCTGATGCTACAGGAGAGTCTGATACTTCAGTTATAAGAGGTGGCTTTGGTGCTAGTAAGGTCGTTCCAGATCTCAAATGTATATCTGCGACATCTAGGGCATAACCAAGGTACTGCTGGGTATCAGCACTATACATGGGCTGCTGTGGTTGGCTATTTGGATTTGGCTGAGGCTGTACAGGTAGTTGTGTTTTCTTTTGAGGTCTACTATTTGCAGGTGGTGGCATTAAAGCAGGTTGTTGAGCTGGAGGGGGTAATTGTGGAGCACCAGTATTTTGGTTAGGCCATTGTTGAGATCCCTTCCATTGGTTTGGAGATGGCCAATTCCATTGGTTTGGAGATTGCCAATTCCCTTGGGGTGGTTGCCATTGGTTCTGCTAGTTCTGGGGCCATTGGTTATTCTGCTGGTTAGGCCAAGGTTGTTGGAAATTTTGAGACTATTGAGACTGTTGTGGGTTATTTTTCCCAGCATTATTCCAATTGGGTTGGTTTTATGGAGGACCTTGGGTATTGCGGTTTTTCCATTGATTACCATATGAATTTGAATTTTGCAAGGGGTCTTGAGGCATACCTTGATGTTGAGCCCATGGTCGGTGCTGAGCAACAAAAAATACTTTCTCATCATCCCCATCTATCTTTACATATTTAGTTGGAAGATGTTGGTTCTCCATGCTTGCAACCAATTTACAGTGGCAATCCTTCTTTTGCTTTTGGCAATGAGGACAGTACTCAGCTAGTTGTAACTCAACCTCTTCTTGCTTCTTCTTTGCAGTCATTGTATCCAACTATGTAGCAACATCATTAATGATGTCTTGTTTGAAATCTGACAACAAATTGGATATTTCAAGTTTTGAAATGCCTTGACTAATTCCTTTTGTAACCGTAGAACAGGGTCCTCAATCTTTCTTCATGGTTGACCTTGATTAGTTCTGACATATCTTTTTGAAGTCATCCCATTGAGCTTGATATACATCTCCACCAGCCATCAGGTCCAATGCTTCCAAACAGTCTTCATTCACTCCTCTTAGAAAGACTAGTTTTTGGGAATCTTCAGACAATGTGTGCTGAGGATTCTTTTGTAGTGTATATAAAAATTGAGAAGCATAGTCTTCTAATGTCTCTTCCTCCTTTTGTGATATCCTAAAGATATCATCTCCTCTTTCTCCAGATGCTTTGCAATATTCTTTATATTTTTCCAAAAACAAGGCTTGCATTTCATCCCAATTCACAGCTACATTGGCTCTTAAGCCCATGAACCATTGTAAAGTTGATTCTTTCAATGTGGCTGGAAATAATTTAAGCTTATGGGCATCAATGTTGTAGTCAAAACTATGACAAAGGATTTTGAACTCAAACAAGAAGGTATCAGGGTCTTCAGTTGCAAGGCCATAGAACTTCACAAGAGCAGTGGGAGGTATATTCTTGAGATTGGCATTGGTTATGAGACTTGGAAGTGGAAATGAAAAAGTGGGTTGTGCCATGACTGGTGGGACTGGATTATGAGGTTGTTGTTGAAAAGGAATGTTAGGTACTGGATGATTAACAACTGGTGGATTTGAGGTAGTGTTATCAAGAAGACTGGTAAATATTTTAGTGAAAGGTTGGAGACCAGATATATCTAGGGATTCAGCTCTTGATGATGATACTGTGGGGAAAATAGGACTTGCATCTTCAAAGGGAAACTCAACTTCTTCTTCAACTTCTTCATTCAAATTAACATATCCTTGTGGAAGAAATTTGCCATATTCATCTTGTCGTCTTCCTCTTCGATGCATGCAACTAAAATTTTCACACTGGTAAAAAGAACTTAATCTAAAAACTATGACTCAAAAATGCTCCTAGCTTGACACCATCCCTAGCAACGGCACCAAAAATGAACCGCCTCACAATAGGTGTTCCATAGTCATGCGCTAGGCCTGTCTTAGGAATAATCTATTCAAGCTAAGGACTACTTTTCCCCTACCATGAGGTGCATTTAGATTGTCAACCCAAGGACGTATACTTGAAATGGTCGGCATAGTATGTACACTAGGTACCTTGATAAGTCATTATGCTTGTGCTATAGGAAAGTAAAAATGCAAAGGAAGGAAACTACACTACTGCTATGGAAAGGAAACTACTGAATCTATGAATGTTGAAAACACAATGACGAGATAACAAAGATTCCATCTTGACTCATCCACTAGACTATTCTCGCAGATGCTACAAGAATGTTCATGAAGTGTGATGCTACAGGAAGGAATTAACTAGCTACGTCTTACTTAAAATACTGCTAATGCTAGTAAAATGAATCTATTCTATCCTATTCTAATCCACCTTCCAAGTGGGGCCCCTTGGTTGGCTTCTCTAATCTACCAACATAGGATAGAAGCTAAAGAGAACTAATTCATTTCATTAATCAGTCATTACATGATTTAGAATTGTAAAACACAACTGCAACAAACTGTGAATCAATGTTCTCTCTTACTCGATAAAACTTATCAAAAACCAAAAACTAAAATTTCACACACAGGATTCGATCTTGACATATATAGGGAATCTACTCTTTATTACATAACAGAAGAGTAACTATCCTAAGTTAAGTCCGCAGGAGAGAATATAGGAGAACAACTAAAAGTGGAAAGGAAGGATAACGGAATTGAGGAGGGAGAAATGAAGTCTCAGCATCCGCTTGTTACAACATAAATGCAGAGAAGGTAATGGTTCGTAAAAGCTCCTCCTTATTAGCTGCCATGTTTCCTGGAGTAGTTATAACTTCCTTTTCGTGGTTGTTCCTTGATGCTCATTTCTCCTTGAATGCTGTCGGCAACCAACTTCTAGATTCTTCCGCTCATCCTTTAATCCTTATCATCGGGTTAGTTATGATATAAGACATATTTGAAAATAAACATCCATCAAACTAAATTCAAGCACAAGAACACACATTTGGATATTTATATGAAATACTGCATATTAGATATAATTTAGGCAAAAGATGACATAGTTTTTCTACCCCATAAATCATCATAGGTTTATCAAACATAGGCTTATAAGTGTTAAAACAAGGATAAACGGAGTATCACAAAGTATCTTAAACATAACAAAATAAAGGCATTTTTTAGACTCATCAGTCATGCTTGGGATTTCTAAAGACTATGATGATTAATATAGATTATGTCAATGCTTTAATTCATACTTCAATATTAAAGTAAATTAGCAAAGGTAACTAGCTAGTACATATATGCTTTCTCAAAATATATTTTACTTCATTCTCTTATGTACAACAATGTATAACAATGTGCAATATTAAATATTCTATATTTCTTACTAGTTTTGATGAAAAATACAATTTAAGTGTTTGATTGAATGTGTTGTGATGGAATCTAATAGAAATCTTGCTAGCTTTTGAAAAATGGATTTATTCTAAGAATTAAATGGTGCAATATTAATGAGTGCCTATGCATTTAAGTATTCCCATGTGATCTATTTTGTGAAAATGCTTGTTTTGTTTTTTAGGGATTATGTGGTTATTTAATATTGACTTGATATTTTATGCTTTTGATGAATTTGTTGATTAAATGTCTTTTTATGCCCTCTTATGCCCTAAAAGGGGAATGCATTATATTAAAGTGTTATTATGGGATGACAATTAGAGGGTCCAAAGAAGTGTGGATTACCAAATGAGTCGGGGCCCACAAGTACCCAAACCTGGAAAACCTATGGGAATTTTAAAAATAAGTGATAACTTTAAAATAAATTAGGGAAAACACACTAAAAAGATAATTTATTCCTTTCCCAAACCCCACATGCTAGTAAAACATGGAGGGTAAGAGTAGGATAAGACATCTTTATCTTCATACATAGATGTGCACTGCATCTCTTTGAGAGGATGCTATGACACCACATGAGTTAACCTTGGGGGGTCGAGGCCTAGAGAGGCCATGCCTAGGTAACCCAATAAGATAGGCATGTGATGACACTCATCATGTAGTGCTCTTATGTCTAGCCCAATGAGATAGATAATTTCACTTAAATGTCATGGATTATGATTCTTATGTATTTCTATTTCTAATTTATTTAATGTTTAATTTTCCTCAGCATAATCTATAATTTATTTATCTATGACTATCAACATAGTTCCTCAATTAATATCATAATTCCTTATTGTTATGTAATACTCAAACTATTGCTTAAGTGACTTATTTTTAGTAGCCCTTTATTTGGTTAGTGGATGTATCAGTGAAGTGTAGTGTAGGATTATGAAGCTTCAAAGAAGACCACCATGGTTGATTTTATTATATTTTCACTAGATTAATAATCCATGTTGTATACTTGGAAATATATTATGTATAGCTCAAATGTTATGCTATGAACTAATATTTCACATCCCATCGGAAGCCAATGCACTTATTCTTTTATTATATAATTTAATTCAAGGCTCCTTTATTTCTTGTGTCTTTTTCTTACATCTTTCCAAATATATCATCTTTAGGGATTCCTTTAAGGAACCAACATCGCAAATTATGGGAGATTAATGAACATATGCATTTTGTATACTTCTTAATGGAACATTTGAGTTCTTAAACCTGAATTTTATACATGTATGATATATATGGTCATTTCCATGTATCTTATTTAGTATCTACATTAAGGGACCTTTTTTTCCTTTTTTTGATGAGTTTTATCATATTTTCTTTAGACCTCCGAGTGAGGGCATTACAACCACTTACACATTAATAATTATATTCCTTGTAAAGGTGCGCTCTAATTATACACTAGGATGAAAATACCTACATATGTGGGATGATACTACATACCCAATTTTATTTAAGCATGTCTTAATAATTACACCCAAGCTAGAAATAAAGACCTAATTTCCTTTTAAAGCATTTTGTTCTAACATAAAGTGTATTTAAATTTGTGTTCCTAAAGTTTTACTTTTAGGGTGGGCCTTTCACATAATCCTTTTCCTCATTTGGGGATGGGTAGGGGCCTTGCTCACATTGAACCTAGTAAGTTGGATGACTTTGAGAACGATGCTACTATTGTATATCTGTAGCGAGAGGGATTTTTGAGTTTTTTAGTCCATCAATGAATTTGATGAGGTTTTATGTGTTCCTAAATAGATTATCATCCAAGCGTGGAAAATGGAAGATGATTAATCAAGTGGTGGAAAATAATAGTCTTAACAAGTTTTTTAGAGAAGGTTAAGATCTAGTTAAAATCAAAGAGGATATGAAAGGGAGCAATAGACACCACCTTAGAACCAAGTTTGACTTATGACTATGGAGCATTTTAGTTTAGAAGGGAATTTCAAAGTTTACCACTTTTATCATATGCCACTCTTTAACCACTTTAGGAATCATGATCTTATCTCCTTCCCATTTTTCTTTCTTAATTTTATTGAAATCTTTGTCATGGAAGTGATAGAGAATGCTCAAACCTAGGGAAAGAAGCCTATTCCTTTAAATTAGGGGTCAATTTATGGAACACCCCCCACCCCCCACCCCCCCCCCCCCCCCCCCCCCCCCCCCTCACCAAGAAGGAAATACAAATTATCCATTTAGGAGGTGATTAGTGAGGAAGAAGATGAGGTCAAGGAGTCATAGTGATCCCCTAAGGTGTAATAGGTTGGAAACTTGGTCAAGAAATAGGGGTAAAAACCTTATTATTGAATATGAGGATGATACTAACTAAGGAAGTGAGAAGATAATAAAGAAATAAGAGAAGTGAAAGATGGTTGATAGGGATGGTGGTATAATTGGAACTGTTGATAACTCCTAGAAATCAATAACAACATCTCCACTCTTATCTAGATCACAACATGAAAGACTAGTTGATTAAGCTAACTAAGGATGTCAAGCATGACAAAGAGAATAGTAACCATGCTACTAGTAATTCCATCTATACTGACTACCAAAAAACAACCTTCAAGATAGCCAAATTAAAGATAGAGGTTAGTGAATTGAAATATAAAATTCTTGATATTGAATTGAAGACTAGGATGATCTCTAGGTTTAGCCTTTGACTCATGCATATTTCTACAACATCTTTGTGTTTGATCCATCACAAGGTACTTGGTGAAGATGAAATAAATTGCAAAGAACTACTCAACTTCATCAAATATGATTGGCTCCATATTGCATAGAAATTGAGATGTTAAATTAAATCCCCTTCACCATGTTTAATTTTGGTATGGTTATGGTTCTCAACACTTTTTTCCCCTATGGGTTTCTTAGAAAAATAGTTTTATTTTTGATGTGTTATGTTAAACAATTTTTTTTTGAAAGATAATAACATCAACTAATAATATAGTGAAAGAAATAACTCAAATACATACAACCATCATAAATAGATTACATCTCTTAAGGGTTCCATGATGTTGAATTGGATTCAAGTTTATTAATATTAAATCTAACACATAACCAAAATCCACATCATGGACTAATCACAAGTACAAATACAATAAATAATATACAATTACAAAGGATGCCACTTTGCATAACTAGCATTCCTAATCATCCACCATAAAAATAACAGGGTATAAAAAGCTCAAAGAATATACATCATCTCATAAGATCTTTGATAATCAAGTACAATACAACATAATATAATCATCCAACATAAATGCAAGATCAGAAAGAAAGAATCATTTTCACAAGGACATCAAGTAATGACATCCATCTATCAGATCTCAATGGGATAAGAAAAATGCACTACCACCTGACCTCATGGAATCTAAATGTCCCACTCCCACCATACTGAGGAGATAAACTCAATTCCCATACAAATATCAATCTCAAAAGTCATAATCAACATCTAGGTCAAGAAAACACCTAAAAGAAAACTATCTCAAAGGTACCAAGACACAAGTATCATCTAATTGTAGAGGCAACACAAACATGTAGGAAATATACTATGTAAGTGTACAAGTGTAATCACATGAGCCAACTCTAAGGTTACCTTGGAAGCCTCTCTAGACTCTAACCTCCTAGTGTCTCTATGTGGCACCAGCATCCTTTCATATAGACAAGGCATACTAATGAAGCAAGGTTGTAACCAAGCATCCTCTCTACTCCCATCCTAGCATGTACTAACACTCGAGGCATGGGCAAGGAAAACAATAACTTTTATTAGTTCATTTAAACCCATTTAATGAAGTGTTATCACTTATTAAAAAAATCTACAATGGGTTACCTAGGTAGCCACTTAGGGCTCTAGTCTCCATTGCAAGCCACTTTCCAATATACACATAGATTACCTACCCTAGGCTCATAAAAGTATAACTCATATGATCACAATTTTCATCCCAGTCCTTTACAAGTGGCTGGAAAGCACCTAAAGACAAATCATAACAATCACCTCAGTCATATGCAAGCAACTAGAAAGTACCACAAGACAAATCACAATAATCATCTCAATCCTATACAAGCAATTGGAAAGCACTGGAAGATAACTGATCAAAAACTCAAAGGCTACAAGAAGAAAATCACAATTATCACCTTAGTTCTAAATAAGCACTAACAAACACTGATCAAATCTCATCATAGAAAACACGTGACACATCACCATGGTTAGATATAAACGATCATATACATAACATCATCATAGAATCAAACCCCCAAGCCTCTAGTAAACATCTTGATTGGTCAAAGTACTAAGTCAAACCCAAACCCCAACATGAAATACCACATATATCTAATAAAAAAATTTAAACATTGTTTTCATAGTTAAATTCATTTTCAAAACACAAAATCAGACATACAAACAGTGTTCTATTTTTTATCTTTTCAAAGTATCAAGATTACTAAGTTTTTTGAGTTACAGAAATCATTTTCATATTTAAATTAAACTATCAAGTAAAACCCAATTTTATTAAAATAATCATTTCTCTAATTACAATTATCAAGTACGTATACATTTTAATAATACATTGATTAAAAAACTTTAATTAAATATTATTTAAATTAAATCAATAATCCTTAAATTATTAATGATAATAATTTTTTTTATTAATAAACTAATTTATATTAAATTAGTAATAAACAATTATTAATCTATTAATAAAATAATAAAATAATAATATAATATTAATAACATCTAGTATACAATAAAAATATTTACTAATTATTAACATTTAATAAATTTAAATAACATATATTAAAAATAATTATAAAAATTTAAAATCATTAATAAAAAATAAATTTAATAATAAACCTACACATGATGCATTTAAGGCCCGTCGGCCAGATTGTCATAGCAGCAAGGTACTGCATCAATAGTACACTATTGCATGTAGTCTCCAAGGAGAGTCACAACTTAAGGAAAAGGGGAGGTGGGGGTTGACCACCCTGACCTTCCACAGTTTTTCAAATATTTATATATTAATATAAAATGATAAACATTTACGACCCCCCTCCCCAAAAAAAAAGCCATTTCACATTTTTTTAATATTATATTTTTATGGTTATTACAATAATTACAAATTACTGTGGTAACTATATATATATATATCTATATATATACATATATATATATATACATATATATATATATATATATATATATATATATATATATATGTGTGTGTGTGTGTGTGTGTGTGTGTGTGTGTATATACATATGTATATGTATATATACATATGTACATATGTATATACATATATGTATATATATACATATGTATATATGTATATATATACATATGTATATATGTATATTTATTTTCCATTAAGAAAACCTAGTATAGCAATCTCGAATTAAATAGGCAAAACCAATAAAACAAATCGAGTTTTATTTTCAAAACCCACATCCTGATTTGAACAAATCCATTATGAATCACCCAATTTACCAAACAAGGGTTTTCCAATCTTAAATTGTTTACAAATGTTTTCAAAATGAAAAACAAAAAGATTCACGACAAGGGTTTCAGATTAAATCACAGACAATTTAATAACGACAATCAAATTTTCTCAAACAAGGGTTTCAACCCAACTAAATTCTGAAATAGATCGATCAATCAAAAAGAATACAAAATAATTTTACACAGGAAACTACCGCACAAAACTCACAAGATCCTACCTAGATTTGATGCTAAATAAAGAATGCACGAAGCTCGCTAGCAATTTCCCATTCTTTCGAAAACCCTCTTCTCAAAAATTGGCTCCTCCAAATCTGTGTGTGAAGAAATGAGCTCTGATTCCTTAATAAAGAGCTTTCCCCAAATTAGGGCTTCAATTTTGCAATCAAGAAAAACCCTTTTTCCTTTATTATTTTATTATATTTTAATTTCATGTGCAGCCTTTTTGCAACTAAATTAAAATAAACTTTATTAAATCAATTCCTTTCTTTCTTTTATTAAATTCACAAGACTTTTTTAATAAAATATTTATTAATCTAACTAATAAAAATATTTAGAGTTTATTATAAAAATGAAACCCCTAAATATATTATTATTAAATCAAATAAATATGATTACACCAAAACTAGAACTTTAACTAAATCTTTGAACTTAATTCTTTTATTTAATTAATTTATTAATTAAATATAATTAAATATCAACTTTTCTTTATAAATTTTTCTTTAAATTAAATCATTAAATTATCTTTTAATTTGATTTAATTATAACTAAAAATCACAATAGAACCAAAAAACTAAATATGAAAACCCAACTGAAAGACAAAGCACATATTCAATCTCTAGGGTCAAAATCATGAATTCATGTCACTTGATGAATTTAGAAGGGTAAACAACTCAGATACTTGTCATAATTTCTAAGAAAAATGGCTTAGGGTTAGGATTTGGACTCAAAGAATGGCTCCCCTCTTTTACCATTAAGATATTGTGATAGGGCATGTTCACTGATGCCTAATACCTATAATCTGCATAAAATCCATGCATCTACATACTCATATATTCTAAACTAAACAAGCAATCGTGGGAACTGGCGCAACATGTAGACCTTGACTAGTAGGTGACTACGACTCCCTCCCTTAACCACATTAGAAATATCGATCATAAAATAACACATACATGTACACCATGTAGATGCAAGTATGGGGTAAGTAACCATAGAACTACATAAAATAATTCATTTAACTAATCATCATGAGATAACTAAAATCACTATATGAACAAACATGTATCATCATAGAAATAATCCTAAATACATGAAATAACTAAGTGACTTATCACATAAACTAACTGAGTATGAAACAACATCTAATAAAATCTAATAATCAAGTGCCGATACTCATAAAAAAGGCCTAAAAGAATTCAACAATACAATCTAAAAAGTAAAGTAGGGGTAGGCATTACAAGAGTATTATAAATATACTATTATAACCATACTATTAATGGTGGCTTATATTCATTTGTTTCTTTAGGTGTTTATTTTTATGTTATTCTATTGTTAGTGTGTTGTTTGTCTTTACAACCTTGAGTTGTAGTTTTGTAAGGGTTAGTGTAATGCCCTACCTAGAGATCCTTGGAACAAGGATAAATAAAAACCAAGATTTTTTTTATACAAGTATGGACGAACATGATAATCAACATAGGAGGATCATACATATTGCAATGGATGACATAACCAACAATTCTATCAACCAATGGATCTCCAAACATGACTACCAAATGACACACTCAAATTGAAGACAAAAGCCAAAGACACCAATAGAACAAATAATCTTTGATTTTTCAGAGCCTAGAAAATCCTAAAGGGTACTCGAAACACCAAATTGCATTATGCAAAAAACAACAAAGATGCCCCCAATTTTTTGCATGAGAAAACACAATATACAATCTTGTATGAGGAAGTACAACATGCTACATGAGAGACTACCCTCTTGTGCAAAGAACTTCTTGGCCCAACAGCCAAAACCACTACACTAATGTCAAGGCTTGTGTGATGAAGTACAAGGCACCACATGAAGAAATGTAAGCCTGTGTGTGAGGAGATGCCAAGTCTTGCACATGAGAGTGTACAATCTTGTGTGAGGATTCACAACAACAAGCAAGGTAAAAAAAGGATTAAAAGGTAGGAATGATAGTTTCCTCCACACCAGAGAATACTAGATCCATAATCAAGGCTTAGACACCCAAACACAATAACTGCAAGACAAAAAATGCTTCTAACCATCTAAAACATAACAGTTTAGGAACATACTAAAAGCAACATTGCAATGTACAAAAACAACAAAACTCATGCATGGTTCATCCCAACCAGAATAGCATCATGAGACCATGAAGGCCCTAGCCATCCCCCATGTGTAACATCCAAAATCACCAAGTAAATAGTTGGAGCTTTCTTATCAAGATCTTGCTACTAAAATGTAATAACATCATAAGAGTAGGAAAACTAACATGCTACTCCAATAAGAAATAGATAGTCCAACTAAGTAAATCACAACATATAATCATATGCTAAGCATCATAATAAGGGAATACATAAAATAACCAACATCATCTAAACATGATATCCAAAAATTCCAATGAAAGTATAAATTACGAGGAAGCATACACAGAAATCTCAAATATACTAAGTGAACATCAAGCACCAACCACATCCGAATAATAGACCATATCTATACACCAGTCTCCAGTAATGGTATAGGTAGCTACACCTCCCAAACATGTGAAACTCATAGGTCCACTCCCATTGTGCTGATGGAGACAATGATCCAAACACAAACACACATAAAGGAAAATGTCCATGGCTAGCACTCACACCAAATAGTAAAGAGGACTGCAACTAAAATCATGAGACAATGCAAGTGGATCAAGTCTTGGTTAAACACTCTATGGGTCACTATATAGGGTCTTGTTGGAGGGTAAATAACTTGGCATCAAGTAGTCCAACCTAGTGATGATAGCATCAACTTCCCAATGGAAGATGCACAATCCTAGCAACATGAACTTCCTAATAGAAGACACACAATCTTGTGTCCTCAAACTTAACCGAGTGCTCACATAACTATTCAAAATATAGGATAGGCTAGGTTATTAAGAGGGAAGGCTTGAATCAAGAACCAATACAAATTAATCTTATTTCACCAATTAATCCTTCATATATATTATGATCTAATTGCATGCATGAAAGATTGAAAATAGAAAAAACGTTCATAACACTTTGACACAAGATATGGTGACCTAGAAACCTTCCAAATAGAAAGTATAATTGGGGTGGGAATGATACCTACAAGATTTAGTACTGCAATATAAAGCGAGCAGGTTAAGGCTTACAATTGATCACTTCTAATGATTTTTCATATTAGGAGCAATAAGGACTGCTAGATCCACCTTGTTAAAGGATTTACGAAACATACAATGAAGTATGCACTCCATAAAGAGATTTTCAAAAGACTGCTAAGTCAATCTTGTTAAAGGAATTAACTAATATATATATTAGGATGAACTAGTGGCTGATCTCTGATTTGCTGGTTGAGATTCCTTTGAAATGTAATGATCACCTTGTCGTGATAGATAAATCTTTTCAACTCCTTATACTATTTGTAGCCTTTTCATTTCACACTTTTACTCTCTATATTCGCATCATTACTTCTTATATAGTATTTGGATATGATACAATACATTACAGATAGACCAATCTAAAACACAATTCATCAAAGTCAGCTTCAACATAGTTTTCCAATAAGCTCACAAAGTTGGATCAACTCCTGGCACTCAGGTTCTAAAGAAAAACTTGGTGAGGTTCTAATACTTGGCAACCATTGTCAACACTTAGCACTGCCATGCTCTCGGTAGACATAGAAGCTTAGTTCATACCAATCACTTCAAAGTAGTTTGAATTTGATCAACACTAGTGACTCAGTGAACAATAATAAAGTTGACATATAAATTGAATTAGTTGGTTGACACTACATGGCTTAGTCAACACTAACATTATGAGCTTGGTATAAACTGAATCACTTGGTTGACCCTCCTTGGCTTAGTCAACAATAGATTCACATGACTGACACTACAAGCTCGATAGACACTAGAGATCAATGTTGACATTGTACAACTTGGTGAATATTGTGAAGCTTTTTTTGCATTGTCACTGATCAACTTGGTAGATACTTCTTGGTGTGAACTGAATGTAGATTCTAAAACTCGATAGCAACTGTAGAACTTGGTAACAACTTTATTGCTCAATAGTAATTGTAGCACTTGGTTAACACTGTAAACTAAAAGACATGATCAATAGCAGCTTAACCACTTGACTAAGTGTCAGTCACTAATAAAAAAAACTTGACCTTAATGTCAACATTCCCCCCCTTTGACATTAGTGACAAAAAAACTTATCAATCCAAAATTGAATGTTGAAAATTTCAAGTCCAAAACATTCTTTTATCTCCATCATGTGTCTTCAACTCAGTAACATACACTATTTTTGTAAAAGATGTTTTTTGACTATCTGTATATGTATTTGTATAATATTATGTTACTCCCCCATACATCATATCTCATATTATACTTCTCCTCAATACATATACATATATCTCCCCCTTACACACACACACACACACACACACACACACACACATCATATTATACTTTACTTCTCCCCCTTTTTGACATAAATGGAAAAGGTGTATACTTCCCTTACCTCTGATCTTTTCTCAAGCTAGCTTTGATACCAATTGTTGGAAATATAGGATAGGCTAGGTTATTGAGAGAGGAGGTGAATGAGGAACCAATGAAACTTAATCTTATTTCACCAATTAGTCCTTCATATATATTCTAATCTAATTGCATGCATGAAAGACTAAAAATAGTAAAACATTCATAAGACTTTGACACAAGATATAGTGACCCAGAAACCTTCCAAATAGAAAGTAAATTTGGGGTGCGGATGATACCCACAAGCTTTAGTACTGTAGTATAAATTTGGCCAGTTAAGGTTTACAATTGATCACTTCTGATGATCTACCCTGTTAGGAGCAATAATAACTGCTAGGTCCACCTTGTTAAAGGATTTACAAAACATACAATGAAATATGCACTTGGTAAAGAGATTTGCAAAAGACTGCTAAGTCTACCTTGTTAAAGGATATAACTGATACACCTATTAGGATGAACCAGTGGCTGATCTCTGATCTATAAATTTGATTTACTAGTTGAGATTTCTTTGAAATGTAATGATCACCTTACTATGATAGATATATCTTTGTTTCTCCTTATACTACTTGTAGCCTTTTCACTTCGCACTTTTGCTCTCTATATTCACATCATTACTTCTCACATAGTATTTGGATATGATACAATACATTACATATATACCAATCCAAAATACAATTCATCAAAATTGGCTACAACATAGATTTCCAATAAGATCACAAAGTTGGCTCAACTGTTGGCACTCATGTTTTGAAGACAAACTTGATGAGGTTCTAATACTCAAAAACATCAACAATTGGCATTGTCATGCTCTTGGTAGACATGGAATCTTGATTCATAATAATCACTTCAAAGTAGTCTAAACTCCATCAGCACTAGTGACTTGGTGAACACAACAAAACTTGAAAAATAACTGAATCACTTGGTTGACACTAAATGACTTGGTAAACACTAATTCTGTGAGCTTGATATAAATTAAATCACTTGGTTGACCCTCCTTGACTCGGTCAATACTGGATTCACATCACTAACACTACAAGCTAAATAGACACTAGAGATCAATGTTGACATTGTAGAACTCAATTAATACTATGAAGTTTTTTTTGCACTATCACTAGTCAACTCGATAGATACTCCTTGATGTGAACTGAATGTAGATTTTGAAACTCGATAGCAACTGTAGAACTTGGTAATAACTTTATTGCTCAGTATTAACTGTAGCACTCGATTAACACTACAAACTAAAAGATAAGATCAGTAGTAGCTTAACTAATTGACTAAGTGTGAATCACTAATAAATAAGATTGACCTTAATGTCAACATTCCCCCCCTTTGACGTTAGTGACAAAAAAACTTATCAATCCAAAACTGAATGCTCAAAATTTCAAGTCCAAAACATTATTTTATCTCCATCCTATGTCTTCAACTTGGTAACATACTCTATTGTTGTAAAAGATGTTTTCTAACTATCTATATGTGTATTTGTATAATATTATGTTGCTCCCCCATACATCAGATCTCATATTATACTTCTAATCAATATATATACATATATCTCCCCCTTCTATATATATATATATATATTCTACAAAGGTGTATACTTTCATTACCTTTGATCTTTTCTCAAGTTGTTTATCTTCTTCTCTGAGAACTACAATAGCTCTAATACCAATCATTGGAAATATATGATAGGCTAGGTTATTGAGAGAGGAGGGGTGAATAAGGAACCAATAAAACTTAATATTAGTTCACCTATTAATCCTTCATATATATTCTGATCTAATTGCATGCATGAAAGACTAAAATTAGTAAAACATTCATAACACTTTGACACAAGATATAGTGACCTAGAAACCTTCCAAATAGAAAGTAAATTTGGGGTGGGGATGATACCCACAAGCTTTAATACTACAGTATAAATTTGGTTAGTTAAGGCTTACAATTGATCACTTTTGATGATCTACCCTATTAGGAGCAATAAGGACTACTAGGTCCACCTTGTTAAAGGATTTACGAAACATACAATGAAGTATGCACTTGGTAAAGAGATTGCAAAAGACTACTAAGTCTACATTGTTAAAGGATTTAACTGATATACCTATTAGGATGAACTAGTGGCTGATCTCTAATCTATAACTCTAATTTGCTGGTTGAGATTCCTTTTAAATGTAATGATCACCTTGCTATGATAGATAAATCTTTGTTGCTCCTTATACTACTTGTAGCCTTTTCACTTCACACTTTTGCTAACTATATTCACATCATTACTTCTTACATAGTATTTGGATATGATACAATACATTACATATATACCAATCCAAAATATAATTCATCAAAGTTAGATACAACATAGATTTCCAATAAGATCACAAAGTTAGCTCAACTATTGGCACTCGAGTTCTGAAGAAAAACTTGATGAGGTTCTAATACTTGGAAACCATTATCAACAATTAGCATTGTCATGCTCTTGGTAGACGTGGAATCTCGGTTCATACTAATCACTTCAAAGTAGTCTAAACTCTATTAGTATTGGTGACTTGGTGAACATTACAAAACTCAACATATAACTAAATCACTTGGTTGACCCTCCTTGACTTGGTCAACACTAGATTCACATCACTAACACTACGAGCTCAATAGACACTGGAGATTATAGTTGACACTATGCAACTTGGTTAATATCATGAAGCTCAATTTGCACTATCACTAATCAACTTAGTAGATACTACTCGGTGTGAATTGAATGTAGATTCTAAAACTTGGTAGAAACTATAGAACTTGATAACAACTATATTACTCAGTAGTAATTGGAGCACTCAGTTAACATTGTAAACTAAAAAATAAGCTTGGTAGTAGCTTAACCAATTGACTAAGTGTGAGTCACTAATAAAAAAAATTGACCTTAATGTCAACAATCTCCCCCTTTAGCATTGGTGACAAAAACTCTTATCAATCCAAAACTGAATGCTCAAAATTTCAAATTCAAAACATTCTTTTATCTCGATCTTGTGTCTTCAACTCTGTAACATACTCTGTTTTTGAGATTTTTCAAAATTGCTTTTGTAAAAGATGTTTTTGACTATATGCACATGGATTTGTATAATATTATTTTACTCCCCCATATATTATATCTCATATTATACTTTTCCTCAATATATATATATATACATATACCTCCCCCTCTTATATATATATATATATATATATATATATATATATATATATATATATATATATATATATCTTATACTTTACTTCCCCTTTTTGACATAAATGCCAAATGTGTATACCTCCATTGCCTCTAATCTTTGCTCAAGTTGTTAAACTTCTTCTCTAAGAACCATATTAGCTCTAATACAAATCATTGGAAATATAGGATAGGCTAGGTTACTGAGAGGGGAGGGGTGAATCAAGAACCAATAAAAATTAATCTTATTTCACCAATTAATCCTTCATATATATATTTTGATCTAATTTCATGCATGAAAGACTAAAAATAGTAAAACATTCATAACACTTTGACACAAGATATGGTGACCCAAAAACCTTCCAAATAGAAAGTAAAATTGGGCTCGAGATGATACCCAAAAGCTTTAGTATTGTAGTATAAATTTGGTCAGTTAAGGTTTACAATTGATCACTTCTGATAATCTATCCTATGAGGAGTAATAAGGATTGCTAGGTCCAAGATTTACAAAATATACAATGAAATATGCACTCGGTAAAGAGATTTGCAAAATTATTCTAAGTCTACCTTGTTAAAGGATCTAACTGATACACCTATTAGGATAAACCAGTGGCTGATCTCTAATCTGCAACTCTAATTTGCTGGTTGAGATTACTTTGAAATGTAATGATCACCTTGCTATGATAGATAAATATTTGTTGGTCCTTATAATTCTTGTAGCCTTTTCACTTTGCACTTATGTTCTCTATATTTACATCATTACTTATTATATAGTATTTGGATATGATACAATACATTACATATATACCAATCCAAAACATAATTCATCAAATTCAACTACAACATAGATTTTCATTAAGATCACAAAGTTAGCTCAACTATTGGCACTTGGATTCTTAAGACAAACTCGGTGAGGTTCTAATACTTGGCAACCATTATCAATGCTAAGAATCATCATGCTCTTAGTAGAAATAGAAGCTTGATTCATACTAATTGATGAGGCTAATTATTGCCTCTATTTTTTGATAATTTTAAAATACTCTATTTTAATATTGCCAAGACATTTGTGAACCTATGTTTAGCTAAACCTATGATTAAGTCTAGACAAAACCATTAACCTATGGGTAGATAGTATGCCATATTTTGCCAATAGTATACATATAATGTAGTATTTCATATAACCATCAAAATTTATGTTCTAATATTTGGATTTAATTTGATTACGCTTATTTGAAAATATTTATGCATCATAAGTAACTTGATAGGGAAGGAGCTAGAGATGGTTGACAACATTCAAGGAAGAACATTAAAGTCTAGTCATGATGGAAGAACCATAACAATATCAAAAGACATGATCATTACAAAGGAGGAGACCTTATTTCATGAATGCAAAGATGAAAAGTTTCTATATTTCCTCTTCATTTACTACTATGTTGACTTGGTTATTCAAACTTTATTGTTTGTACTGTGAACTGTTATGTTTCCTTTTCCTTTGGCAGATTTATAATCAATTTATTTTCTTTCCTATTTTAGAATAAGTGTCAATCCTCTATTTATAGGGATTGGATTAATAGTTTTAGGGGTTGAAAAAATTTTATGAAAAGAAACTATTGACTCTCATGGTGAATTATTTTCATAGTTTTTATGTATTGTTCTCATGTAAGGAATTTTGAAACATAATGAAATAATCCTTTGTTTACATTCTGTGTTAGCAGATTAGTAGAAGCTGACCAAGGAGGCCCACTTGGGAGGTGGATTAGATTAGAGTAGTGTAGATTTACTTCCAACATTTTTAGTATTTAAAGTAGAAGTTGTAAGTTTCTTCTCATAGCATCATACTTTGTGAGTGTTCCTATAGTATCTATAAGAATAGTTATAGTGAACGGTTTGAGTTGGAATATAGGTTAGCATTTAATTTAATTTCCAACATTTTTTTTAGTGAAGAGTTAAATGTGTTAGTTTCGTGTAACACTAGTGTAGATTCTTTCCTTGCATTTTATTTTCTTGTAGCATAAGCATAATGACTCTTTAAGAAGCCTAGAGTACATACTATGCTAACCATTTCAAGTATACATCCTTGGGTTGACAAATTAAATGCACCTCATGGTAGGGAGAATAATCCTTAGATTGAATATACTATTCCTAAGTAAGGCCTTGAGCATGATTATCACACACCTATTGTGAGGTGGACCATCATTTTTGGTGTCATTGCCGAGGATGGTGTCAAGCTAGGAACATTTTTGGGTCATAGTTTTTAGTTAAGTTTTTAGAAATTTGTAGTCCTAAAAGTTTCTTCACAAGTGCGAAGAATTCAATTGCATGCATTGAAGAGGAAGGCAACAAGATGAATATGATAGATTTCTTCCATGGGAGTCTATTAATTTGAACAAAGAAATTGAAGAAGAAGTTGAGTTGCCTTTTGAGGATGCACGCCCTTTTTTTCATATCATATTTTCCTCTAGAGCACAACCCTTGGACACCAGTGGTCTTCAACCTTTTGCTGAAATTTTGGATAGCTTTCTAGGTAGTTATACTCCAAATCCACCTAATGTTAATAATCTAGTACCAAATGTTCCTTTTCAGCAACAACCCCATAATCAAATACCTCTAGTAATGGCACAACCTACTTTTCAATTTCCTCTTCCAAGCCTCATAACCAATGCTAATCTCAAAAATATACCTGTAACTACTCTTCTAAAGTTTTATGGCCTTGCAACTGAAGATCCTACTACTTTCTTGTTTGAGTTTGACATACTCTATCATAGCTTTGACTATAACACTAATGCCGATAGGTTGAAGTTGTTTCCAGCAACATTGAAAAAATCAACTTTATGATAATTCATGGGTTTAGGAGCCAATGTAGTAGGTACGTGGGATGAAATGAAAACTCTATCTTTGGATAAATATAAAGAGTATTGCAAGACAAATTATTCAAGAGGACATGATATGTTTAGAATATCACAAAAGGAGGATCAAACATTGGAAGACTATTTTTCACGTTTCTTGTATACATTGCAGAAGAACCCTCAACATGTACTGGCGAAGGATTCACAAAAGCTAGTATGCTAGAGAGGGGTGAATGATAATTATCTAGAAGCACTAGACTTGATGGCTGGTGGTGATGTATATCAATCTTCTTGGGATGACCTCAAGAAAATATATCTTAACTACTCAAGGTCAACTACGAAGAAATGATGAGGACATCAAACAACAACCACTAAAGGAATTAGTCAAGGTATTTCAAAGCTTGAGATGTCTAATCTACTCTTAGAGGACATCATAAATGATGTCACTACACATCTTGACACAATGACTACAAAGAAGAAGCATGTAGAAGCTGAGGTACAACTAGCTGAGTACTGTCCACACTGCCAAAAGTAGAAGAAAGATGCTAATTCAAATTGGTCACTAGCATGGAGAACTAGCATTTTCCAACTGAGTACATCAAGATAGATGGAGAGGATGAGCAAGCATCCTTCATTTCCCAACATCAGCCATGGACCCAACGTTAAGGTATACCTTGGGACACTTACAAAATTCAAAACTATATGGTAATCAATAGAAAAACTATAGTACCAAAGGTCCTCTACAATATAGTCAACCCAATTGGAATAATGCTTGGAAAAATAATCCACAATAGTCTCAATGGCTTCATAATTCCCAACCTTCCTAGCCAAACTAGCAAAATAATTAATGGTCTAACTAGAAAATTAATCAATGGTAGAATCAACAGAACCAATGGTAACCACCCCAAGGGAATTGGCAATCTACAAACCAATGGAGAGAACCTTAGCAATGGCCTAACCAAAATACTAGTAATTTATAATTATCACCTCCAATCCAACAACTTGCACTAATGCCACCACCTACAAAAAATTGGACCTCAAAAACATACTCAATTACTTGCATAGCCTTAGCCAAATCCAAATAACTAGTAGCCACAACAAACCATGTATTTTGCTGATGCTCAGCAATACCCTGCTCATGCTCTAAAAGTTGCAGATATACATTTGAGATCTAGTACAACCCTACTAGTGCCTAAACTACCTCTCATAACTAAAATACCAAATACTCCTACAACATTAGAATCCATAACTTCTCAACCACAAATGGTTGACCCAACCAATATAACTAGCTCAGCTCAAACCCAAATAGTAGTTGAACCTCCTTTTTTGGAAGAGCTCATACCACACAAACCTGCACAAATAGAGGACAATCCTTTGATATCATTGATGAGCTAAAGAAAATGCAAGTCCAAATTCCTTTATTCCAAGCTATTAAAGATGTTTGTTCCTATTTATGGAAAAGCCATTAGAGAAGCCTGTTTGAAAAATCTTGGGAGAAAGAAAAAGGATCCAACAACAGTCCATGTTGTAGGACAATTGGCTGATATTATGTTAGGAAAATTGGTCATTCCTAAATATTCCAATCCAAGAAGTCTAGTTTTGAATGTGATTATAAATGGTCAGTCTATTAAAAATTCTTTGATTGATCTTGGTGCTGCTATAAATATTATGACTAAAGATACTATGAAAAAGCTAAATATAGAAGGGTTAAGAGCTACCCCAACAATTCTACAGCTTACAGATAGTTCTACTTTAACTCTTGATGGGATGATAGAAGATATAGTAGTAATCCTAGACTCTTTAGAGTACCCTACAAATTTCATGATTCTATCCCCAAAAGTCAATTTATTTGGTAACCCTATCATCTTAGGATGACCATGGTTAGCTAGAACTGATGCAAATATAAGTTGTAGATCAAGGAGTATGACCATATCAAATGGACAAGCAACAAAGAAATTTGATTTATATCCTCCAGAACAACCACAACCAGATTTAAGTACATCTATATGGCCAGATTTAGGGGATGGAGAAGAAGAGTTAGACTCTATAGCATAGCTTATGGTGTTACATAGAAAACCTTTTTTGAAGCTACAAGAAGATGATTCAGTAATTCAGAGTATTCTTAATAATACTTGTGTGGTAGAAAATGATGTATCTAACAGTTATGTGTTAGAATTAACTACATATGAGGAATGTAATGAGAGTTATTTTCTACCCAAGGAGCCAGACATTATTCATCAGCTTTTACCATGTGAACTAGATACAAGTCTAATCTCTAAAGCTACTATAGTTGATCTCACAACCATTGTTGAGTTGTCAAAGGGTAATAATCTCCATGTCAGTCCCAAATTGCCTTCCACACAAATGAAATAGTTAACAGAGCTTCTTCAAAAACATGAAAAGGATTTTTTATGGGACTATGGGGATATGAAACAGTTAAGTCCTACATTATGCACTCATAGAGTATATATCAATGAATGGTGCCTAGCACTTCATCAACCCTAGAGAAGGATTAATCCAATCCTTAGAGAAATAGTTAAAACTAAACTGTAAAAGTTTCTTTATGCTGGTTTTATATACCCTATATTTGATAGTAGATGGGTCTCACCTCTGGTCGTAGTGCCTAAAAAGGGAGGGAAATGGAAAATTTTTGTAGATTGCAGAGAATTGAATAAGGCAACCAAAAAGGATCACTTTGCTTTACCCTTCATTAACCAAGCTCTGGACACTCTAGCTGATAAGAAGTATTTTTCTTTCCTAGATGGGTATAGTGGTTATAATCAAATAATTATAGCTCCTAAAGATCAAGATAAAACCTTAATTACATTCCCATGGGGTACTTTTCCATATTCTATCTTGCCATTTGGCCTGTGTAATGCCCCCACAACATTTCAAAGAGTTGTCATCAACATTTTTGCTGATATATTGCATGATTGTATGGAAATATATATGGATGATTTCACAACATTTGGAGTCACCTTTGAAGAAGCCTTGATGAATCTTGAAAAGGTTCTTATCTGATGTAAAGAACATAATTTATCACTCAATACTAAGAAATTTTTCATGCTCATGCAGGAAGGAGTGGTGCTTGGTTATTTCATATCAGCTGCAGGAATACAAGTGGATCCAGCTAAGATAGAGGCAATCCTAACATTTCCCATGCCTACAAAATCAAAGGATGTAAGATCTTTTTTAGGTCATGTTGGCTATTATAGGCATTTCATAAAAGATTTTAGTAAAATAGTTGGTACTTTGTATACACTATTGACTAAGGAAGTTGAATTCATTTAGGCACCTAAATGTAATGAAGCCTTCCTATAGCTTAAGAAACTCCTCACTACAACACCCATTTTAAAAGGACCTAATTGGTCAATTCCATTTCATATTCATACTAATGCATCAGACTATGATGTATGGGTTGTATTAAGACAAAAGCCTACTAATCTTGAAAATTCCATCTACTATATTAGTAAAAGCCTTCATAGACCTAAACTAAATTACATAGTAACTAAAAAATAACTTTTAGTAGTAGTCTATGCATTGAACAAATTTAGACATTATGTAACCAGGTATCCTATTTTTGTTCATACTGACCACTCAACTATAAGGTACTTAATGAACAAACTTGTTGTAGCTAGTAGATTGGAAAGATAGCTCTTGTTGTTATAGGAGTTTGATATTACTATTATTGATAAGCTAGGCAAGTCCAACATAGTTGTTGATTATTTATCTAGACTGCACATTGTTGATGAAGATCCAACTCCCATTGAAGATACCTTTCCAAATGAGCACATTTTCCACATAGCAACTCACACAACACGGTATGTAGACATAGAAAACTATCTAGCTACAAATATAATACCCTCACACTTTTTTCACAAAGATAAAAGGAAGTTAGCATAGAAGAGTTTTAATTATTCATGGATAGATAACACTCTCTTCTATTCTAGACCAGATTAGATGATGAGGAGACATGTCAGAGAGGATGAAATATATGACATACTACATGCTTTTCATGATGAACCATGTGGAGGCTATTTTGCAGAAAGAGGACAACACAAAAGGTACTTATTATTGGGTATTATTGGCCAACATTACATAAGGATGTAGTAACTTATACAACCAAATGTGACAAATGCCAAAGGATGGGCCGCCCAACTAAAACTATTGAGATGCCACTCAATCCATAGATTGTAGTAACACCTTTTGAAAAATAGGGTGTGGAATTCATAGGTCCAATTGACCCACCATCAAGTGGAGTATCCTACATCTTAGTATGTAGGGATTATGTAACCAAGTGGGTGGAAATTCAGGCAATGAAAAGTGCAAGAGATGAGAAAGTAGCTAAATTGTTATATGAAGAAATATTGACCCGCTATGGAGTTCCCAGATAACTTGTCACAAATCAAGGAGCGTAATTTACATCAAACTTGATCACTGAGGTTATGAAAGAATACAACATAAGGCACCACAAATCTAGTCCCTATCACCCTCAAGAAAATGGGCAAGTAGAGGTCACCAATAGAGAAATTGAAGCCATTTAGACTAAGACAGTGCACATAAATGAGAAGGATTGGAACAATAGATTAATTGAAGTTGTATGGGCATACCAAACTACATAGAAGACAACTATTGGCTTTACTCCATTTGAACTTGTGTTTGGAAAAACAATAATGTTGCCTATTGAATTTGAACATAAAACCCTATGCACTACTTTGGAATTGAATATAGTCTTCTTGCAACACAACAAGAGAGGCTTCTCTACTTGAACTCACTAGATGAAATGAGAAAGACAACATTAGAAAGAATGAAGATTATTTTGTAGCAGTGAAAGAAGTGGCATGATGTGCATATCATTAATAAATAATTCCAAGTGAGAGATTGGGCCCTTCTATATGATTCTCATTTTCAAGAGAATCCAGGGAAGTTGTAGACTTGATGGCTAGGGCCTTATTAAATTTAGCATGTCTTTGACAATGGAGTAGTCCAGTTGACAACTATTGATCCTATCCACTTCAAGTTACTTGAAAATGGCCATAGGTTGCACCTCTATCAAAAACCACAGACCAAAGAGGAGTTTCTCTTGTAGTTCCAACTACACAATTTCCCAGTTGACATACTTCCTATAGTAGAAGGTGTTGACCTCCTGCTTGCAACTCTTCAATAACAACTCCTTCAAGCATGCCCATAATAAACACTTTATGTCTACATAAAGTTCAAATTCTTCATTCACCTTCTAATTTCTTCTTTTTCAACCCATCTCATTTCTTTCTTCCATCCACCCATCTTCCACATCATCATTTTGCAATGTTTTTAGTAACATGATGAGTTTGTTGATGTATGTTGTTGTTCTTGACCTCCAACTCTTGCCACCTTTTGGCACGTGCAATGATCAATTAAGTAGGTATAAGCTTTTAAATTTTTTAGTCATTTATAGAACATAGATTTCATTGGTTATATCTATTACTTCCTTATATATATTATTGCACTATTATGCCAGTTCCACACCCCATAACAATTATGACAAGTGAGGACACTTGTCCATGTTTCATAGGGGGTAGGAAAGGTTACTAATTCCCCATGACATATCTATTTATTTATTATAGATCTTCAAATATATACATCCTCTTTAAAACCCAGTTGCCATAGTACACGAGTGTAATGTGTTGTACTCTTATTCCTGAATAATTCCTTACTGTTAGGCTATGATATGATCGAAATTTAATTTTGATGTGACATGAATTCAATTTTGGGAAGATTTTTGTGAATCTATGATATATTTTTATAAAACCCACATTATTATTACTTGTGATGTATTGTTCACGACAGAAATGAGTAGAAAATAATGTGAAATGTGAAAATGTCTGTGATTTTCAAAAAAACAAAAGAAAGCCTAAAATGCAAGCAGGGAAGAGTCTAAAATTGAAAAAGTATAAATGGGAGGAAAATTGCAGCAACAAGAATCGATGGAGCATAGTGTTTTACTTTTAGATGTGGAGGCAATGAGAAGATTTAATGCATCTGGCTAGTTAGGGTATTTTCTAAAACTAACATATTTTAATGATGAAGTAGCCACTAAAATTATACATACTTTTGAGGAAGGAGAAGCAATGGTATGGGGGTTGACACTTTTTTCCATAGAAGAATGGATAGTAGAAGTAACATGGTTACCAGCAATTGGAGAACATTACCCTAATGCACATGATGCAAGGTCAGCTAGGGCCTAGTTTTTAATACCAATTGACCCTCCGTTAGATATAACCAAGTAGGGTTGCAAAAGAATGTCTCTTCTGCCACCATACAATGAGTTGGTCATACACATTATCAGGTATTTTATCTATGAAGGAAGATTTTCATATTTGGATGCACATCATTTTAAGTTGCTTAGTTATACAAGGCATAATTTTCCAGTGAATGTTCCCAATTTCTTGTACAATATGTAATGTATTAGTGTTGAGGAAACCCAAAAAGGGAAGGACAACTCTATTACTCACCATGCCTTAATCAAATTACTTATAGAGAGATCTCTTAGGGATGCCTCTCCTATGTCACGGGCTGAATTTTTCTAGTGTAAAACCTTGTAACCTCAGGCTATCCCTAATGAGTAGCCAAATGAAGAAAATGCTTTCCCCATTAACACAACTACTGAGAAAAGTACCCAAGATGCTAAAACTCTAAATGTGCAAGAAAATGTGCCTTTACTCGCTCAAAAGAGAAATTTACCTACCTCCATTGGAGTAAAGAGGAAACAAAAAATGAAAAAAGAAACCTTAGCTTCAATAGTAGAAAAACAAAACCCCACAATCTCAAAGCAAAAGAAAACAAAGACAGGTCCTACAGTAGTCACTCCTATAGCAGAGACACTGAAAAGAGGTGGTACAAAGAAGGTCATGGTACTTGAGGAGACCCTTGTTTGAAGAAGCCCTAGAATGAAAGAACAAACTTCTAAAGTATCAGTAGAAACTCAGTCTACTCCACCCAAACCATCTAATAAAGAATCCCCAATACAAGTTGTCCTGGATGATTCCTCCAATCAACCTGAAGAGGAATGTAGGGCTGAGGTGAATGAAAACCAAAATAATTCCCTAGTAGGCCAACAAGATACTCTAGGCTGTAAAGGTGAAAAAGCCCCAATAATGCATAAGTTAACTTGTTTGAAAAATGGCCTAGTTCCCTACAAGTGAACATGGTTTACAAATTTCTTAGAACAATCATGGAGGGAATAGTGGAAAAATAATTTCGAGGAAGAAAGTGGCCCAGTTACCCTACAAATGCTTCTTTTCTAGCTGTTTAATAAATATGTGATGACAATAGCCCTATGGAAAGAGGAGAAAAAGGAGATGAAGAGGGTTATAGCATATCAAGGTGAAGAAATTGCAGAATTAAGAGAGCAATTGGCAAAATAGAAACAAAGGAGGGATCATGCCCTCAAATTGGCTGATCAAATAATTACTTGCAAACCACCACCGAGAATCTATGCTATTTGTTTAAAAGAACAATTCCTTTTATTCCAGTTTATGTTTACCCTCAAAGACATAAAAGTAGAATTCAAGATAGCCCAAGAATGCTATGGTTTATACCAAACTCTTCCATCTTGGCAGAAAATTTACTCTGAATTCTATGTGCACAATTTCATTATCCCTAAAGAAACTCAATGGAATCCTATACCTTATATAGGAGATATACATCTAAGGACCCTAATGTCTTGGATGCACAATGAAGCTAATTATGATAGACAATTGAATAATTATAGAGATGAGGAAAGAATAGAACTCATGCCATTAAGAACCAAGAGTGATAAACCAAAAGAAATTATGAGGGATTAGTTCAAATTGACCTATGGGGATAAGCACAAGGAGATAAGAAAATGAATCTTTGATGCTAGAATAAAGGTGTATGAAAAATATGATAACCTGTCTTATTTTACCTTTTAGAGAGCCATGGTTGGTGTTAAAAGTAGATGGGGAAGGCTACCTAATGGACTCAGAAGATCAAAGCCACACAATCCACTAACAATGTATCCACCAATGCTCATGTGGCCTCTATATGATATCAATTCTAAACAACATGACAAGTTGTAGGAGGACCATAGAAGAGAACACAAGGATTCTACTACACCTTCAAAAGTAGCAGGAGAGAGAGGACTAATGTTGGAGATTTCAAATCAATGACTAGAAGGTCCAATGCTTGAGGACAAGCATCAAAATTATCAGGGGGCAGATGATGAGGCTAAGTATTGCCTCTATTTTATGATAATTTTAAAATAATCCTTTTTGATATTGCCAAGACATTTGTGAACCTATGTTTAGCTAAACCTATGATTAAGTCTAGATGGAACCATTAACCTATGGGTAGATAATATGTCATATTTTTCTAATATTATACATATATTTCATTATTTCATATAACCATCAGAATCTGTGTTCTAATATTTGGATTTAATTTGATTATGTTTGTTTGTAAATATTTCTACATCATAACTAACTTGGTAGGGAAGGAGCTGGAGATTGTTGATAGTATTCAAGGAGGAACATTAAAGTCTAGTCATGATGGAAGAACCATAATGGTATCAAAAGATATGACCACTACAAAGGAGGATCCATTATTTCATGAATGTAGGAATGAAAATTTGCTATATTTCCTTTGTGTTTACTACTATGTTGACTTGGTTATTCAGACTTTATTGTTTGTACCATGAACTATTATGTTTCCTTGTTTTTCTTTGGAAAATTTGTAGTTAGTTTTTTTTCTTTCCTATTTTAGAATAAGTGTCGATCCTCTATTTATAGGGATTGGATTGATAGTTTTAGGGGTTTTAAATTTTTTATGAAAAGAAAATGTTGACTCTCATGGTGAATTGTTTTCATAGTTTTTATGTATTGTTCTCATGTAAGGAATTTTGAAACATAATGAAATAATCCTGGGTTTACATTTTGTGTTAGTAGATTAGTAGAAGCTGACCAAGGGGGCCCACTTGGGAGGTGGATTAGATTAGATTATTTAGATTTTCTTCCATCATTTTCACTATTTCAAGTAGAAGTTGTAAGTTTCTTCCTACAACATCATACTTTGTGAGTGTTCCTGCAGTATCTGTAAGAATAGTTATAGTGAATGGTCTGAGTTGGAATATAGGTTAACATTTAATTGCATTTCAAACATTTATTTCAGTGAAGAGTTAAATGTCTTAGTTTCTAGTAGCACTAGTGTAGGTTCTTTCCTTGCATTTACTTTCCTGCAACATAAGCATAATGACTCTTTAAGAAGCCTAGTGAACATAATGTGTTGACCATTTCAAGTATATGTCCTTGGGTTGAAAATTAAATGCACCTCATGGTAGGGAGAATAATCCTTAGATTGAATATACTATTCCTAAGTAAGGCCTTAAGCATGATTACCACGCACCTATTGTGAGGCAAACCATCACTAATCACTTCAAAGTAGTCTGAATTTGGTTAGCACTAGTAACTCAGTGAACATTGCGAAACTCAACATATAAACTAAATCACTTGGTTGACACTACATGGCTTGGTCAACACTAATACTACAAGCTTAGTATAAATTGAATCACCTTGTTTACCCTCCTTGGATTGGTCAACACTAGATTCATATCACTAACATTGCAAGTTTGGTAGACACTGGAGATCATAGTTGACACTATGCAACTCAGATAATAATATGAAGCTCGATTTGCATTGTCACTAATCAACTTGGTAGCTATTGATTGGTGTGAATTGAATGTAGATTTTGAAGCTTGGTAGCAATTTTAGAACTTAGAAACAATTGTATTGCTCAGTAGTAACTACATCAGTCGGTTAACACTACAAACTGAAAGATAACCTCAATAGTAGCTTAACCAATTTGACTAAGTGTGAGTCACTAATAAAAAAACTTGACCTTGATGTCAATGATAACAAGTGTCCTCAAACTAAATCAAGTGCTCACTTAACATTTTATTATCTTTCATTTATTACTTAGTTAATTTATCTAGTTATCACTTAATTAGAACTTCTTTATGTCAACCCTCTAGGAAATAGTCACCAACTTTGTGAGAGAAGCCCCTCCATGCTACCCTACATATCCATGCTCATCACAATGATGAGTTCCTATAGGCATGCATATTCCCAACCCAACCTCAATGAACATAACTCAACTGAAATACAAATGGGAGATTGGGCCTCGTAAGTCACCTGACAAATACACATGCACGTGCTCATGTATGGCACACCAGCATCATGAAGATTACAACGCAAGGGTCAGATGAGAACACAAGAAAAATAATACTCAACCAAAGACAAGCTTAGGAGGATGAATGTGGCACACATATTAATGCAACATAAAAGTGCAACGACAGTCTAACTGACATCATACCAATGATCCAAATCCACAACTAACATTATGCAAATTGAGGTAAACTTGAAACCTCAAAAACTTCAAAATTAAAACCCATTTGGTCTTGGGGAACAAAAGCCACAAAAATCCAATAAAATTTAGGTTTGAACACCATATGCAAAAATGACTAGCATAATAGTGCAAAACCCCAAACCCTCATCCTGTAGATAGGGAAAACATTCATACTCGACCAATCAGGCAGAACCAACAATCAAAAATGGAGGGGACCACTAGCTCTCAACCTCCTAACATACAACTACTAGAAAAAAAAAGGTGGAAATGGAGCTAAAAACAAAAACTAGAGAGCCCTACTTGACAACCAAAAGCACTAAAATAAGAATTAGTCAGATAAAATAAACATCCTGTGGAAGTTGCCAAAATTTGTGGCAAAGAAAGGTCTCCCCAAGCAATATCCAATGAGATTGGCCTCATGGAGATCCCACACCCATAGCTCTCATGATGAATAGATAAACAATCCTCTAGAAGATGATTTTGGGAAAAGCTCTCAAATTTGTAATTTCCAAAAGTGAGAAGTGAGAAATTAATTTCCTCTTTGGATACTTATTCACTTTTTGAGTGAATAATTGATTGGGGAAAATAACTAGGAGAACTAGTTAAATTCTAAATCAACCTAAATGAAAATAGAAATATTCCAAGTAATTGGAATTCATCTAAGGAAAAGTTACCAAAAATCAAAATCAATAAAAATAAAGCCCAAAAACCTAAAATCACAAAACTTTCTTAACAATTTTTGCAACAAATACGAACCTCTTAATGCAAAGACACATTCATAGGTCTAATCACATAATGTAGATGATTCCAGATTTAGTCAAATTACCAAAGGGTTTAATTTAACATTTAAATAAGATGTGTCGAACATACAGGGATGAAATTGGTAAAATATGAACAATTGAATCACTAACTCCATGTGCCACTACCAGGGATATAAATCCTACACACTAAAATACACAATCAAGTGCAATTGCATATAATAACATAGCCAAAGAAATAAATGTATTAAATAACCTAATTTAACCATTTATTTAATTATACTAAAATAATCCATTTACACCACTCATGTTCGCATAAAGCATAACCAAGAAATAATTAAGTAAATAACCATAGCGTTAAATCCACATAAAACCAAATTAGAGATATGTCCAAATATCAGATAACTAGATATCATCATAAAACATACTGTCATCTCAAAATGGCATCATGATGAAAATATGATCAACTAAAAAACATAGTAATCTAATATCTATGATAATGAAATCAAAGTATAACATCTAACCCTCAGGTAATCTCAAATGTAAATATAATATGAGTACAAGTATCTCTTGGATCAAAATATAACAAGGTACAACACAAGAGGCACTACATCCTCTCCCACTTGGCATAAGCTTACTCCTGGAAACTTGCAAAAAGATAAGGGTACAAATCTCTCAACCATGTAGCATCCTCCCAAGTAGTAGAGATCTCATCATTTGGGTCCCACTAGACCCTTACCTACCCTATGTCTAGACCTCTCAAAGTTAGTCTCCAATGTTGAAGGATACAAATGGGCTCCAAAGAAAGCTTCCTATCCTCCACTTGCAAAGCATCCCAATCAAGAACATGGGTTACATTAGGAATATACTATCTCAAAACAAAAACATGGAAAACATCATGGATGCGCAATAGGCTAGGTGGCAATGCTAGTCAATAAGCAACAGGATCGATCCTGTCGAGGATCTCAAATTGTTTGATGAAATGTGGCACCAATTTAGAGCCTTTTCCATAATAGATGGGGCTCTTCCTCAGACACACTCTCAAAAACACCTTATCGCCAATAGAAAAGTGAAGATCCAAACTATGGGAATCTACATACTTCTTATACCTATCCTGAGTAGTAACCAAATACTCTCTAGTAAAAACAACCTACTGCTCCATATCCTAAAGCATTTTTGGACCTAGAAGTACTTGATCCTCTAAATGATCCCAACTCAAAGGGGTACAACATGGTCTACTATACAAGGCCTAAAAAGGTGACATGCCAAGAGAACTATGATACCCATTATTATAAGAAAAATCCACAAGGTATACATAATCCTCCCACTTCACCTACTTGTCCATCACATACATGCAAAGCATGTCTTACAAAACCTAGTTTACTCTCTTCATCTAACCATCGGTCTTTGGGTAATAAGCTGAGATAAAATTGAGCTGCATGCCTAAAGCATGCTAGAGAGATGTCCATAGTGCCATAGTGAACACTAGATCTCTATCTAAAATAATTCAATGAGGGATCCCAATGCAAATGAACAATATCCTCCAAGAAAACATGCATTATAGAAGAAGTTGTGTGTGATGTGTATGCATCTTCTTGACATCGGGATGTGTAGAATATAGTGCATAATGTGATTCTAACAAAACCAAGGTACGAAGATCACCAGACATTGGTACATAGATACACCCCAAGTGTCATAGTCATCCATCAGACTTAAGAAAATAAATTGAAAATCTCCCCTCAAGGGTACATCTAGACTCAATTCTCCACCCTCATCTCCTAATGCCATGTCACTAGGAAAGGTTTCTGAGATACAACCTCAAAAATCCTCTCGAAATGATAGAAATTATATCCCATGTTGCCTCCTACTCAAAGCATATGCAATGATATTTGCTATCCATTTTATTTAGTGAACATCAAAGTCATATTCACACAGAAACTCCATACAGTGATGTTTTCATGCATTCAGGTTTGGCTGAGTAAAGATATATTGTAAGCTCCTATGATAACTATGCAACCCAAACCTGTATCCCAAAAGGAAATGCCTCCAATGAATAAGAGCATGGACCATGGCCATGAGTTCCAAATCATGAGTGGGGTAGTTAAGCTCATGGTCCTTGAGCTTTCTAGACTCATAGACAATCACTTAACCATCCTACATCAACATCACACCCACACCTTCCAACGAAGCATTTGTGCAAACCATAAAGTTACCTACAAGATTAGGCACTACAAGTACTAATGTATTGGTCAAATACTCTTGAAGAGTGACAAATTTTTCCTCACACTAGTCTAACCAAAGATACCTCTTCCCTTTCTACTATAAGGAAGTGATGGGATGAGCCACATGTGAGAAATCCTTCATGAAGTGATGGTAATAACCTGTTGATCCCATAAAACTATGAACCTCTGAGACATTAGTAGGTACTGTCCAATCCATGATAGCTCAGATTTTCTTTGGATCCACTGCAATACCATCACCAATGATGATATGCCCCAAATACTTCACGTCTGATTGGAAGAATCCCTATTTATCTAGGTTTCCATACAATTGATGATCTCTCAAGTACTGCAACACTTGGTGTAAATGGAACTCATGCTCCTCAATAGTCTTAGAGTAGATCAATATGTCATCCAAGAATATGGTATGTAAAAAATACTCCATTCATCAAACTCATAAACACCGATGGCATATTGGTTAATCCAAAGGGTACAACCATGAACTCATAATGCCCATATCATGTATGAAAAGTTGTTTGATGAATGCTAGCCTCCTAAATAAAAAGCTAATGGTATCCTAACTTAGGATCAATATTTGAGAATAGTTGCACTCCCTTCATCTAATTAGACAAGTCATCTATCCTTGGCAAAGGGTACTGGTTCTTCACCATCACCTTATTCTACTATTGGTAGTCAATGCATAAATGCAATGATCCATCTTTTATCTTCACAAAAAAGATAGGTGCACCCCATGAGAATATACTAGGATGAATCTGACCCTTGGCCATCAATCCCTCCAATTGCAATATGAGCTCACTCAACTCTTGAGTAGTCATGCAATAAGGAGCTCATAATTGTCTCTACCCCTAGTATGAAATTGATCAAAAAATCAATATCACAATATAGTGGCATACTTGGTATCTCATCAAGAAATACATCTGCATACTCACAAATTAGTCAATGATTGTCAAGTGTCACTTTACAACTCTTAGCCTCCTCAAGATCACTAACACAAACTATGAACATTTGGCATCCCTTCTGCACACTCTACTTCAGCTAGTTAGTTGAGATCATTTGAAGTGAGAATGGTCTCTGGACCCCTAAAAGTTCCACCTGCCCACTTGTGTGATCAACACACTGTATTGAATTATGACAAAAATCTATATTCACCTGATGGGCAGCTAACCAATCCATGCCCAACACAATGCCATATGATCCTAGAGGTAGGATATGAAGATCCACTATGGTGGTGAAGGTACCCAAGTTCAAACTACAACCACTAACCAAGGAGTCTACAACCAATTTGGATCTTGTGGCTAACTCAACTTGCCACCTATTGACTTGACATGTAGCCACTAGTCCAAATCATTAAACAAGAGATGGTGAAATAAAATAATCTAAATCACCTGAGTCAAATAATACTAAAGATGAAATACCATGCATCATACCTATAGCCTCGACTACAATACCTTGATGCTTAGCTTGGCAGTTATCAACTGCTACGAAACTTCAATGATTCCTACCAACATCTCCCACAATAGGCTCTTATCTAGTTACATGTTTGCTATGCCCTATAGATGGTTTGATAGGACATTTCCATGTTTTATGGCCAAGCTTGCCACAAGAGAAATATTCTCTTGGAAATTTGGAACTATTCTCATGACTACCCTAGGTAGCACTAGAATAAGGTGTACTACCCTTGCTAGAGTTTTTTTGTTATTTTGAGAAGGATGATTTTGCTGAGGCTTCTGACCACATCTCTGGTCATTTCCCTTCTTACCAGAGGCACCTAGATTTTGTCCACCTTTAGACCAATTTCCTTTTTGTCAATATTGATGATGATTACAACCACCTTACGAGGGTGCTGATTGGGCTTGGCCGTTTCTAGAGGACTAGTTTACCTATGCATCCTACCCTGAAGTCTTGACACCTTGGTTCTAAGAACCTTATTTACAAGTAAACCCTTTGGCTAGATTACTCTTTGCAATTTGTTCCTTCTCTGCAAAAAGAATAATAGTCCTGGGTTGATGCATTCAAACCTCTCCAATAAGGGCATTCTTAAGGCCTCAAATAAAATGTTGATTAAGGAGTATTTCATCATGATTTTAGCATAAGTATTGCCTAAGCTCAAAGAATCTAATCCTGTACTGGTCCACTAACCTGTTCCCTTGTCTTATCTCATGGAACTCATCAGCACAAGCCTCTTTGAATTAAGGAGATAGGAATCTCTCTCAAAAATTCTCCTCAAATATCTCCTAGGTGTGATCTACAATGTTGATTTGTACCTTCTGCCCCTCTATATTCCACCAAATGGATGCATGGTCCCTTAGTTGAATAATTTCATAATGGGCCTTCAGATTGGTTGCATATGGATACATGGTAAAACAACACTCCATGTACAATAACCAAGTTTCCACCCTAAGGCCACCTCCCTTGCCATCATAAAATGGTAGTTTGGATTACTGAAGAGATTTCATGATATCCAAATGAATGGAATCTTCATCATTGTAGTTCCTACCACCCTGATGGTGCCTTTGGCCACCTGGTGGTATATGGGAACATTCACACTCCTCCTCTCTATGCTCAAACATGTGGGAATCTCCATGATGAGATCTTTCTTCTTGGCCATGGTCGTGTTGGTTTTCCTCTACACGAGGTTCAAACTAAGCTATGATCTCCTACAACAAAGGAATCACTGCCCCAATGCCACCTTGATCATTATTACACTTTTCTCCCTTGCCATCTTGATGTTCCTCCTCATTGTGTTCTACTTCATTAACAACTCATTGGTTACCACCCCCACCACCAGGTTTTCATGCAGGAGGAATCACTATAGAAGCAACAAGATAAGATTAGTATCATATGATGAAAGAATAAGAGTCACAAGCATGAACTAACAAGATATCAAAATAGTAACCATAAGATAACAAAACACACACTAAAAATAATAACATAGTGGAAGAATAACACAGAGATCCCAATGTTGCAACATGGACTTTGATATCAGATGTAATGCCCTACCTAGAGATCCTTGGAACAAGGATAAATAAAAGCCATGATTTTTTTTTACAAAAAGTATGGATGCACATGATAATCAACATATGAGGATCATATAGATCGCAACGAAAGACATAACCAACAATCCTATCAACCAACAAATCTCCAAACACCACTACCAAATGGCACACTCAAATTGAAGATAATAGCCAAAGATGCCAAAAAATGAATAATCCTTGATCTATTAGAGCCTAGAAAATTAAGCAATCCTAAAGGATACTTAGAACACCAAATTGTGTTCTCTAGAAAATAGTAGAGATGCCACCTATTTTTTGTGTGAGAAAAAACAATAAACAATCTCGCATGAGGAAGTACAACATGCCACATGAGAAACTACCCTCTCATGTGAAGAATTTCTTAGCCCAACCACTAAAACCACAGCACTGATGTCGAGGCTCATGTAAAGAAGTACAAGGCACCATGTGAAGAAATGCAAGCCTATGCTTGAGGAAACACCAAGTCTTGCGCATGAGAGTGTACAATCTCACATAGGAGAGAGTACAATCTCACATGAGGATTCACAATAACAAGAAAGGTAAACACAAGATAAAAAGGTAGGAAAGATAATTTCTTCCACACCAAGGAGTACCAAATCCACAATCAATGCTTAGACACTCGAACATAATAACTGCAAGAAAAAAACTACATCTAAGGTCATCTAAACCATAGCAGTAAAGGAACATACTAAAAGAAACATCACAATGTACAAAAATAATAGAACTCATGTGTAGTTCCTCCCAACCATAATAGCATCATGAGACCATGAAGGCCCTAGTCATCTCCCATGCATAACATCCAAAATTGCCAACTAGAAAGTCAAAGCTATCTTATGAGGACGTCACTACTAAAATGTAATAACATCATAAGAGCAGGAAATCTAACATGCTACTCCAATAAGCAATAGATACTCCAACTATGTAAATCACATCATCTAATCATATGATAAACATCATAATAAGGGAATGCATAAATAACTAACATCATCTAAACATGATATCCAAGCATTCCAATGAAAGCATAATTCACAAGGAAGAATACCCCAAAATCTTGAATATACCAAGTGAACATCAAGCACTGGTCACACTAGAATAATAGACCATCTATGTACACTAGTCCCTAGTAGTGGTATAGGCAGATATACCTCCCAACCATATATAACCTATAGGTCCACTCCCATTGTGTTGATGAAGATAATGATCCAACCAAAAACACACATAAATCAAACGTCCATGGCTAGTACTCATGCTAGACAGTAAAGAGGACTACAACCAAGATCATGAGACAATGAAAGTGGATCAAATCTTGGTTAGACACTCTATGGATCACTATAGATGGACTCACTGGAGAGTAAACAACTTGGTATCAAGTAGCCCAAGCTAGTGGTGGTAGCATTAACTTCCCAATGGAAGGTGCACAATCTTGGCAGCATCAACTTCCTAATAGAAGGCACACAATCTTGTGTCCTTGGACTTGACTGGGTGCTTACATAACAAGTGTTTTTAAAAATTGAATTGGGTTCTCATTTAAAATTTTATTATCTTTTATTTATTACCTAGTCAATATTTTTAATTATCACTTAATTAGAACTACTTTATGTCAACCCTCTAGGAATTAGTCACCAAGGTTGCGAGAGAGGCCCCTCCATGCTACCCTACATACCCATGCTCATCATAATCATGAGTGTCATTAGGAATGCATATTCCCAACCCAACCCCAATTAATATAAATCATTTGAAATAAAAATGGGAGATTGGGCCATGCAAGTCACCCAATAAATGCATGCACACATGCTCTTGTGTGGCACACCACCATCACAAAGATCATAACACAAGGGTTAGATGAGAACACAAGAAAAATAACACTCAACTAAATAAAAGCTCAAGAGGAAAGATGTGGCACACATCCCATTGCAACAATGGTCTAACAAACATTCTACAAATGATCTAGGTCCATTACGAACATCATGTTAAGAAAACCTAATAAAACTGGGCAGCACACAAATTGAGGTAAAAACCTCAAAACTCAAAAAATATGAAATTAAAACCCATTTGGTCTTAGGGCACAAAAGCTACAAGAATCTAATAAATTTCATGTTTGGACATCATATGCAAAAACAATCAATATAATGGTGCAAAACCCCAAACCCTCATCCTGAAAATAGGGAAAACATTCATGCTCAACCAATTGGTAAGAACTAGCAATTAGAAACAAAGGGGAACACTAGTTCTTAGTGTCCTAACATAAATCACTAGAAATGGAAGTAGAAACAAAGCCAAAACACAAAAATGGGAGAGCCATACCAAATAGCCAAAAGGGCTAAAATGAGAATTAGCTAGGAAAAAAAATATCTCGCAGAAGCTACTGAAAGTCATGGCAAAGTGAGGTCTCCCCAAGCTAGATCCAATAAGACTAACCTCACGAAGATCCCACACCGATAGCTCTCACAAAAAACAAAGATGAAATCCTCCAAAAGAGGATTTTGGAAAAAGCTCTCAAATTTGTAATTTCAAAAAGTGAGAAGTGAGGAATTAATTTCCTCTTTGGATACTTATTCATGTTTTGAATGAATAATCAATTAGGGAAAAATAAAGTTTAGGCAGATCTCACACATCTTCCAAAGATGATCCCACCTAAGATTGAGTGCATACTTGACAAGAAGATTCTCAAGGAGACTAGGAGGGGTGCTTAGTGTTCCTATCTAGTCAAATGGAAAGATAAACCATTGGAGGATGCTACGTGGCTGACTGAAGCAAAGATTCTGAAAGTTGGCTACAACCTCCATTTTATACCAACTCAAGGGACTTGAGTTCCTTTGAAGCTGGGCAGTATGGTGCAGGGTACCCTTGTGTCAAGGGGTTATCAAAATAAAGTTCATTGCTTATTTGATCATTAAAATAGGTTTAGGTCATGTTTAGTCATTTTGGTCCAATTGTAAAGGTGTTAGGCCGCTTGGTGTTTTATAAACCAATGGCTTTTCACCTATAGGACCCTTTGGCTTAGGATCATGCCAAGTGGCATCTAGGCCTTAGGTTTTGCATATTTACATTCTAGGAGTGTAGGCTAGGAGTTACTCTTAATTTTGGTCAATAAGAGCACTTCCCTTACATAGTTGCTTAAACAAATACATTCTTGTTGCAAAAAAAATGTTGTAATGCAACATTTGTCAACTTTGCAAAAGTTGTTCATTGTTGCAAAATGAGAAAACTGCAACTAATCAGGAGTTCAACTGATTCCTGCAATCCAAGGCAGTTGGATCAAGTAGGAAATATTTATAACCATTGGTGAACCTATCACAAGACAAAGTTCAATCTTTGTACAAGTTTTATTTTGAAATCAATAAAATTTCTCTATTTTTTTCTCTCTACTTTGCAGTTTTAGACATTTTTCCATACTTGTATGGATTAGTAGTAGCCTAAAGTTCATATGAGAAGATAGAGCATTGAATCCACTTTCGACTGCGACCAGTTTGAAAGAATTTGGTGTTGTTTGGGGAAAGTTGTACGTGTTTTTCTGTCACAGTATCTGAAACCCTCCAACCCCTAGGATTTTAAGCAAATGGGCGATTATCTCCAAATCTAACTGACCAAGTTGCTTGAGATCCTAGAAATGTATAATAGCATGAGTATATTCCATGATTCTAGAAGGAGAGACACTAAGGAATCAATTTTACAACTTTAAACCCGTGCCCTAGAGCATACTGACGAGTAAGTTTGGTCTAGAATTTTGTATAAACTGAACTCACAATGAGAAAGAATGAATTTTATTAAAATAAATGACAAATTCAAGGTTGTGAAAGGTCAATAGAACTACCCTAACACCAATAACATGTCTATGCACCCATTTTGGTATAGTTTCTATGTCATCAAGCCTAATGAGGCCTGTTAGGTCTGCATAGGCATAGTGTTGTCTCATAATGTTGGAGTAGATTAGGCTGCTGGTTACTTAGGAGATTATTTGAAGGTTTGAAGACATTGAGTTAGACACCATTTTTTTGGTCTAAGATCAGGTTCTTAAGATTTGGTTTTTGCAAAGATAATAAAACATTGATTTGATAAGTCTGTCACAGAAAACTCTAATAAATAATTAACACAGTGCTTATTCCTTATCCTTGTGAGTTCAGAAAAGAATATGACAGAGTATTAAATGGTACCAAGGCTACCTAAGACTGAGACAAGTGCTGCTAGCAACCACAGTGGAATCAAGATATTTGTTTAGACAAAAAAAAATTGGATAGAAAGAAGGTATGTTGGTGTGTCAGCAAAGGTAGGGTATTGAATTGTGTGAGGTTTGTCAATAACTTGGGATCTTCAAGGTTTGTGTTAACCTTTGAAAAACTTATTTTTATAATTCTATCACATTAGTTGTTATAAGGAAAGTTGTGTGGGAATAGTATCTTAAAGAAACAAAGTTTTTTTGATGGCAATATCATTTAGGGAGTGTAAGGAGATTGGTTTCTTATAGTTTCCTTAAAGGATTATAGGACTACAAGTTGAGACAGATACTATTACTTAAAAGACAAGTACAAGAGGCATTCAATTTGCTTCCATTGCCACTCTGCATCAATCAGGACCCTTGATCTATTCTATCACTTTGTGAATTAGACATCTACAACAAGACTAAAACTCATACTCAACCTATCCTTTTGTGAAATCTACAACCCTATCAAATACATAAGGAATTTACTTGGCTCTTTATTCCAACAAAAAAACATATTAAGACATACAATTTTAAGGAGTTCCAACTAAATTTAAGATTTTTGTTCAAAAATTAATGCTTATTTTGTTTATTCCTTTGAAAAAAATACATAAAGGATGTATGGAATAACTTAGAAATAATTGAATAGACCAGAACTATATATCATTCATTAAATGTTGTTAATACAACAGAAATAATGAGAATAGTGGAATCACAACAATGGAAAATCTTCCAAACTGGAAGCATCCTTGTGGTATCATAGCAGTGAAAAATATCCAAAAAATAGAACCCTTACTCAACATCTTGGAAATCCTTATAAATGATTGTAACAAGCTTCAGATGGGAAGACACATGTCAAAATCTTACTGAAAACAAAAATACATAAATATTTCTACAAAGCTATATTTAAAACATTCTCTACATTCAGATAAAATTGGGAAAGTAGTTGCAAAGCTGGCAGGAGGCATATATTGTAGGAGTCTTCAAATTAATTTTTGTTGTCTTTTACTGCATTTAGTCATGGAAATATTCAACTATCTCTTTTGGTATAGCCTTAATATCTGTAACTACTTCCAACACAATCACTTCTTTCTTTATGAGATGCTCAAAAGATTTGATTTTAATCTAAGTTTATTGCTGTCACACTCCACCTAAAAATCTAATCACCATCATGGATGTAGAGCATCAACTCACCTCTCTTATTATTGTTTGGTTTTGACCTATGTATTGTTCTACTAATTTACTTTGAAAACAAAACCCCCTGTATCCTTGTAAGAATAAAAATTGGCCTTTATGATCTTATGATAACAACCCTATCATAGCATCAAGATTTGTCTTTTCCATCCTCACAATCTTAAAATCTTAGTCAACTAACCCTTGTCATGACTTTAGAGGCTCATCTTTAACTTTATGATCTTATGCTAATTGTAGCATTAGAAGGCTCATGATTTGTCCTCATGATCCTATAATTGGTGTGATCTCTCAATCGTAAGTCATCAACTTTTGTCTTCTAACTACCTAAAACTTCATGTCATCTTAGCTCTTCACCTCTTCTCTTACGATCCCACGATGAACATAAGATTGCAACTTTACTTTTTAAAACCTTTGATCTCACGAGCTATCATAGTGTCGTATCGACGTAGCATCATAGCTTTCTCACCTCAAGCTTTACAATCTTACAAAATTTCTTATTCCAATGCCACATCACTACCTATGCAATGACCTCTAGACATGCCACATGTCACCTTCCTACTGGTTGAAACCTCCACCTCACTCGTTGCATCACCAACCCTTTACCACATGTCATCTTCTCACATTTTCACAGCTTTAACCCTTGACCATAGTCTAACCCGAGTTACCATGCACCTAACTCATTTCCTTAAGCATGGATTAAATGGTGCAACTATGTGAAATAAACTTTCACAGCATCTGAGCTATTTTTATTGACTACACGATTATCCTCACAAATGCACACCTAACTACAACGTGTCCATGTCACCACCTACTTCCTGGGTGCCCAAAATATCCTCTCCATAGTCGCCAACTATCCATAGGTCCCACCACACAAGCTTGGCCTTTCCCACAAAGCTTGTCTCTTAAAGATAATTTCTTATTATGCATCCAAATATTTAAGCATTAAAAGTTTCCATTCACTACGAATGTAGGAAAAAACCATTTCACTGACTGTTGCAATCTAGTGGTGACACCATTTCACACCTTCACTACCTTGAAAACAAACTATGATGTTAAGTTTGCAATGTTGCGAGTCCTCATATTTTCCATCTCGCAACTGTATTTCCTTGTTGACCATATTGACCTACAATGTTGTGAACCACTACACACTAACCATGATCTCTCCTTCACCACGATTTATCCCTTAAAATTTCTTCTAGTTGTAAACAGTAATGGCATTATCTTTATCATTTTCATCTCTTTGGGACTGCCAAATATAAGGCTTTCTTTAGATGTGTGATGGTGTAGCCACCATTTTGATTTACTGCCACATACTTCTCACAATCATGCCACATAAGTTTAACTCAACAATTAATCCTTGCTAATGTGCAATTAGAGAACTCCACCATTTCTCTACTTAGACCTTAGGTTATCATTAACTTTGTGTGACGATGTGACACCCTTTTTTATTTGACTGTCACCTTGTTCTACAATATCACAACCATAAAACCTAACTACCATTGTAACCATGCAATGATGTGATAACTATTCAAAGTTAACTATTTCTTTCAATAGTAACATCACAACTTGAAGATCCTTAAGCTAAGATTAAGTCATGATCATGCGATCTCCATGAATCTCTCCCTCACAACCTTGACCCTATAGTTATCATTAACACTTGCAATGTCATGATGACCCTCTAATTTATCACTTCACTCCCTTGTGACTGCTAAAAAAATTAGCGTTCAAAATGTGGCCATGTTGTGATAAAAGCAACTTCAAAACTTGAAAAATTATAAAGGCACGACATTATAATATGAAAAATAGCCAAGAATCCTAGGGATATGGAAAATTGAATGAATGGTCATGGTTTTGATGTATCCCTATTCCATAATTGCATATCATTTCATGGAAAATTTATTAGAACATGAAACATGACTATTTTTTGGGGTTTCTTATGACAAAAGACATTTTTTTAGAAAACCCTAAGCAGTAAAAACACATTACTTCCTGATTTTCACAAGGTATTTCAATTTTTTTGATGGGGTGAAAAATCAAGCCAATAGTGGTTCTGTCTAGGGATGAATGTCCCTTGTGGTCATGAAAAGGATTTAGATTTAGATCTCTGGAAGAAGCAGACCACTCTAACAAATTTATCTTGAACAACTTTATTGAAAGCAAGAAAAACTACTCTAATCATACAAGCGATGGCCCCAAGCCACCAAATCCTCAAAAAAATTTCTTACCTTTTTCATATACCTAACTTTCACTTACACATTCTTGAGGTAAGTTGTAAGTGTCATTCTCAATTGTTTCACCAAACACATCAAAATTCTTCATTAACTGATTAAGTAAAACAAAATCACTTTCATAGTGCATATAAAAACTTGAAATACTCTTTTCATCCTACTTACTATGAAAATGCATATCAGCATGCTCTTGAATTCCAAAATCAAAATGAGAATCACCATTATCGAAAGACTCATGCATGCTATCAACTGAAAACACAAAGTGCTCATACTCTTCTCCATTTAAAGAGTCATATTCATCATAAATTGCAATTCACCTTGTGTACTTAGATGTGAAGAGTATGTGAAATCTAATCCTTTCTCACTTGCAATATTATTACTCATCCAATCAAATTTGTCATTTGCTGAAATTTCTTCACACCCAAACAACTAATTAGTCACCAAGCTTGAAAAACTATCATGAAAGTAATTATACATAATATGTTGATCATAACCATAGTCTTCATCTAACATCTTGTTAGAGTGAACCCTAAACTCATCAAACTTATTATCAAAAGATTTATCAACATATAAGGAAAATTCAAAATTAGATTCACAACTTCCACTATTTTCCTTTTCATCACATGAAACATCAAAACTTATTGTAGCATCACCAACATGAGAAGAACTTGAATTAGTATGAAATTTCCTTACAATAATATCTCCCACATCTAACAAGTCATGATGTGCATAGACATTTGAGGTATTGTCAAATACACCTCCAAAGCTTGGCAAAGATGGTTCTAATTCTATATCTCTTTCCACATCAAATTTTGGGGAACTTACTTCATTAAATGAAGAAATATTATAAGGGAAAATATGAGCATCCTTAGAAACACTTATATGCCTTTCAAAATCATGAGCTGACAAATCTAAATTTTCATCAAGGTTCAAAAAGACTTCCTAACAAATCTTCTCCTCTTGGATATGATTATTATTTGGATGGCATGAAGAACTTACAACAACAAAACATTAGTAGTAAAATATGAAAAATAAGAAGCCTCACTACACTCATTTTCTTCATAATAAGAATTCATCTACTATTGTTATACATTTCTTCACTCTCATATACACTATCACATGACTCATTTTCAATTATATATCCATCTTCCTCATGCTAACTGCAATCATTTGATTCACTAAATTTTGAATCCTTCTCTTCATACTTGGAAGATAAATTATCATTATCTACGAATTCATTACATCCATTCTAACTTTCAACACATTCACTATCATCATTAGAAGATTCAACACAACTTCTATTGTTATGCAAATTACTTTCTATCTTCTTGATGTATTCTTCAACTTTCAAAAGCTTTTGTAATTTCAAATGTGCTGGTCAATCAACTAAATTAGGCACAAAGACTTCTAGGAAAACAATGGGTAAAGAAGATTCCTTAGGTCTTAAAGAAAAATACAACTCCATGAGTGCTAATTTGAACATCATATAAAATTGATCATCTTTTAGACCTTGTATATCTCCTACCATATTTCTTATGAAATAAACAATCTGATTGTGAAGTTTCTTTTTTATCTCTACAATATCTTCAAGCACACTTTCATAACTTGGTAAACTAACTTTAGATCTAAGATTTGACTCCATTGTTTGATTAAAACTTTTATCCACCTCTTTCCTTAATGTTGATATTCATTGAATAGAGGCAACCATTTCTTTTCATTTAACTTTCATGAAAGGGAAATTCATGAAAAGTAAAATACCTTTTAGTATTGATGTTGAAACTTGATCTGTTGATTTAGCATGGATGTAAACATGAACTTCTTCACACCATCAATAAAACCATGTAGAGCTGCCACCTCCTTGAAAGAGGACAAAGAAATCACTGCTATGATTCACTTTTTAACATTCACATTCTTAGAAAAATAGATGCATACAACACTTAAACTTAAATCAAGAACAGATAACTTCTTTTCCAAGAACTACTATAAAAATCTTCAAATCTTCCCATACAAGCTGAAAGTACTTCAACATATTTTATATGAAATCAACCAAGGAAAAATGGTACAGAGATATAGAGTTTCCACTCACAATTGTGAGGAATATTACATAATTTGTCACTTGACAAATCTAAACCAGACTTTTTGTTTGTAGGAAAATCATGCAAATCATCAAACCACTTTCAGAGATTTACAAATTTGGAAAAGAGAACAAACACATTTGTTCATTCTTGACTGTGAAATTTTACAAAAGCACTTCAAAACATTACCCAGTTGAACTAATTGATGATGAATTCACTAGCAGCAATGCAATTTACATTCAACTTTTAAAGTACTACTGTCCTAGATAAGGTAACCACTGGCAGACATGAATCTTCAGCAAAGAAATGGAAAACACCTCACAACCTTGCTGTTGTAGAAAACTTTCCACATGCCTTTCTTCTAACTGTATTGAATCTATTTTTAGATTTAATACTCCCCAGAAGAGTCACCATTTTGTTTGCTACTTAGGTGGGCAAAATATAGCTGAGATACATGACTGAAAATGCACAGATTATACCAGAGATTCTAGTATTTTTAACAATGAATTGCTTCACATAGTCCCCAATAGAGTTGCCATTTTGTTGGCTCTTTAATTAAGAACTTTTCAATAACCCAATGATAGGAATAAATACATCTAGGGGTGGCTAATTCCCATGTTTAACATACCCATTCAGACATTGGGGCCAACTATAAAGCTATACTCCTTCTTCAAGCTCTGCAAGACCTAGGTGAGTGAACTTATAGATTCTATTATATGACACCAGTTTCAAAAGTATACAATCTAAATCTTATAAAGTAGATAAAACCCTTGTTCTTCTATGCTTATGCAAACAACATAGACATGATGATGTAGGAGAATCTTGGGTGTAAGAATAATCTTGCATCACCCAAATATATTTTCTTTTCAGTCTTTTCTATTTTAATAAGGACTAGTAGACAGGGTGGTTACTATTTATGGGAACTTGCTATTTTTATTAAGTTTTTTATATGAGCTCAGAATGTTCTCATTTTCTACAAGAAGGATCATTTTAGAGTTATAAGCTTACCATAAAAATATCATTGCTCTAGCTTAAGTATCAGAGAATTTATTGCAGATTTTTAGTGGAAAAATTTGTAGAAAAATCTTTAGGCTCACCATTGGTGACCTTAAAGTGCCTAGATGAGGTCTAAAAACTCGACAAAAGGCACTTGCACAATTTTGAGCTTGTAGATTAGGAGTTGGCATTTTCGAAAAGTGGTTATAATAGCCAATCAGAGAAATGATTCGAGAGTTATGGCCTTCCAAAGATGGGCTACCGAAATTTCTAAAATAATTTGTAAAAAAATTATTTAGTTGACTGTATATGTATTGTTAGGGTCTGTGAGCCCTAGGTATTAAGTTTGAGCATCTAGAACCTTCCCGGGTAGCATAAAATTTCCTATTTAAGAAAGACTCGAAATATTGTCTGGGACAACTTTGGGTGATAGTTCATAGCTTGTCTTGCATAATTACTATAATGAAGGTGCCCATGTGGATTAGCATTTTGTACTTAGGAATTTTGTAATTCCATATTTGTGTCACAAATAAGAAGTCCATATTTTTTTTTTGCATTTGCTATTGTTTCTTTGTTTCTATTATGAGTTTATGGTATTAAGGGGAGCACCCTTCATCACATGAAATAGCCAATAACATGACCTATGAACTTGATAAACTAAGTGAGGGAAAATCTTTTCAGCTCTTCAACATAAAAGGGAAATGAATTTGATTAATATGTTGAATATTGGCAAAACCCAAGTATGAACAACAAACATATAGATCATGTAGCTAATCAATGCCTTATCTATTGAGAAATTCCATAAATCATTAACACACATCCTTGGAAATTATTGATACATCTCATGTATCAAGACCCCTGATCCATCCCATCACTTTGTGCATCAGACATAAAAAACAAGACTGAATCTCATGCTCGACTTGTCTTTATGTAAAATCTGCAACCATGTCAAATACATCAAGCATTTACTTGGCCCTTTGCTCCAATAGAAAAACATATTAAGACATACAACTTTAAGGAGTTGCAATTGAGTTTAAGCTCTTTGTCTAGAAACCCAAAACATTACTAACAACATAGAAATGAGACAAGAATCAGACTGAAGATAATGCTCATTTTATTTATTCCTTTGAAACAAATACATAAAGGATGTATGGAATAACTCATAAACAACTAAATAGACTAGAATTATCTATCATTCATTAACTATTGTTCATATAAGAAAAATACTGAGAATAGTGGAATCAAAACAATGGAAAATCTTCCAAACTAGAACCATCCTTGTGGCATCATAGTAGTGAAAAATATCCAAAAACTGGAACCCTTACTCCACATCTTGGAAATCCTTATAAAGGATTGCAATAAGCTTAAGATGGGAAGACACGTGTCAGAATCTTAATGAAAACAAAAATATAGAGATATTTCTACAAAGCTATATTTAAAACATTCTCTACATTAAGATAAAACTGGGAAAGTAGTTGTAAAGCTAGCAGGACGCGCTTATTGTAGGATTCTTCAACTTAATTTTGTTTGTCTTTTACTACCTTTAGTCATGAAAATCTTCAACTACCTCTACCTACATAGCCTTAATATCGGCAACTGCTTCCAACACAATTACTTCTTTCTTGATGGGTTGCACAAAGTATCTAATTTTATTTGAGTTTCTTACTATCACACTCCACCTAAAGATCCAATCACCATCATGGCTGTAGAGCATCAACTCACCTCTCTTAGCATTGTTTGGTGCTGACCTATGCATTGTTCTAGAGATTTGCTTTGAAAATGAAACCCCTTGTATCCTCGTAAACCTGGAAACTGACCTTTACAATCTCACAATCACAACCCTATCACAACATTAGGCTTTGTCTTTTCCATCCTTCTAATCTTATAATCATAGTCAACTAACCCTTGTCATGACTTCAAACCCTCATCTTTAACTTTACGATCTTATGATGATTGTATCCTTTCTCTATCATAGCATTGGAAGGCTCATGATTGTTCCTCATGATCCTAAGATTGGCATGAGATGATAAGTCATCAAAGTTTTCCTTCCAACTACTTGAAACTTCATGCCATCTTAGCTTTTCACCTTTCCTCTTACAATCCCACAATGAGCATAAGATCACAACTTTACTTTTTAAGACCTCCAATCTCACGAGATGTCATAGCATTGTATCAATGTAGCATCATAGCTTTCTCACCTCAAGCTTTATGATCTTATGAAATTGCCTATTTCGATGCCATGTCAACACCTATGTGATGACCTTTGGATGTGCCACATGGAACTTCCTATTGACATGGACACATGGTAGTCAAGCGTGCATTTGCAAGGATAACCATGTGGTTAGTAAAAAATTTTTGACCGTACGAAAGTTTATTTCACACGATCACACTAGTTAACCCTTGGTCAAGGAAATGAGCTCCGACAGTGCAAAAATGAGTCAAGTACACGGTCGCCTAGGTTAGAGTGTGGTCAAGGGTTAAGGCCATGAAGATGAGAGAATATGACATGTGGCAAGGGTCTAGTGATGTAATAAGTGAGGTGGAGGTTTCAGTCACAACCTACTTCTTGGATGCCCAAAATATCCTCTCCATAGTCGCCAACTGTCCATAGGCCCCATCACATGAGCTTGGCTTTGCCCACAAAGCATGTCTCTTAAAGCAATTGCTTATTGTGCCTCCATATATTTAAGCATTAAAAGTTTCCATGCACTGCGAATGTGGGACAAAACCATTTCACTTCCTTTCACTGACTCCTACGATCTGGCGATGACACCATTTCGCACCTTCGCTGCCTTGAAAACAAACTATGATGTTAAGTCTGTGATGTTGCGACTCCTCATATTCGTCATCTTGAAACTGTATTTCCTTGTTGACCATACTGACCTATGATGTTTTGAACCACTGCACGCTAACCATGATCGCTCCTTCACTGTGGTTTATCCCTTAACATTTCTTCTAGTTGTGAAACAATGTTGGCCTTATCTTTATCATTGTCATCTCTTTGGGATTGCTAGATATAAGGTTCTCTTTAGTTGTGTGATGGTGCGACCACCATTTTGATTAACCACCACATACTTGTCAAGTCATGCCACATAACTTTAACTCAACAATTAACCCTTGCGAATGTCTGATTAGAGAACTTTTCCATTTCACTACTCAGACCTCAAGTTATCTATAACTTTGTGTGATGCTGTGACACCCTTTTTGATTTGACTATCACCTTGTTCCACAACATCCCAACTATAAAACCTAATTGCCTTTGTAACCAAGCAATGATGTGATAATTGTTCAAAGTTATCCATTTCTTTCAATCGCAAAATCACAACTTGAAGATCCTTAAGCCAAGATTAAGTCATGATCATGCGATCTCCACTAAATCGCTCCCTCACAACCTTAATTCCGCAGTTATCATTAACACTTGCGATGTTGTGATGACTCTCTGATTACCACTTTGCTCCCTCATGACTGCTAAAACAATTAGCATTAAAAATGTGGCAATGTTGCAACAAGAGCAACTTCACAACATCACAATTTGAACAATTATAGAGGCACGAAATTATAATATGAAAAATAGCTAAGAATCCTAGGGATATGGAAAATTAAATGAATGACCATGGTTTTTGATGTATCCCTATTCCATAATTGCATATCATTTCATGGACAACTTATCAGAACATGAAACATGACTATTTTCTAGGGTTTCTTATGAGGAAAGACACATTTTCAGAAAACCCTAAGTGGCAAAAGCACATTCCTTCCTGATTTTCACAAGGTATTTCAAAAATTTTGGTTGGGTGAAAAATTAGGCCAACACCTCATAAGCTAATTTGTTGGCATCACTTAAAGTTCAATAATTTCAAGATGGGTAGAATACACTTGGTCCTCCCTTGAGTGATGTGTCTTATGGGCTATTTATTGTAAGGAAGACTCTTTTTGACACAACTTCAAGAGTCTATCAAAATAGTGATTTGATGTTTTTATTTTATTTATATAACTCATAGTTTGATCAATTAGTACCACCAAACTAAACATTATTATAATTCTTGTACATATTTTACTATTAATCCAGATTTAAGAAAGTTTTCAATATGATATTGTCAATTGTTGGAAAAATAATTAAATAGCCCTTAAATCAAATGTCATGTAGCAATTTAATGTTTTATGGGAATCTATTTTATAAGTATTGACTCAATAGAAAGATCCTCAAATGGTAGGAAAGGTTAAGAGGTCAACATTGACATATACAAACAATAGACCATTTCCAAACCATTTGATAATATCTTTCTAAAATAAAGAATTAAAATGAAGAAACCTCCATACTAAATTACCTTTAATAGAATGACCAATAATAAAAATGAAAATGTTGTTCAAACATATTACAAGAACTCATTTTCTTAGTTGCAAGAATACAAACATAACAATGAAAATGTTGTTCAGACATATTACAAGAACTCATTTTCTTAGTTGTAAGAATACAAACATAACAGTGAAGTAATACAAACTCTCAAGTCACTAGTCACAACCATCCAGGAAAGACTCTGATCCTTTTGGTTCTTAAGGTTAAGGTCATTTTGTTCGCTTAGAATCCATTCTCTATGCTTGGTTGTTCTCAAAACCTCAAAAACAATATTTGACTTTTCCCTGCAACCATTTTCTTTTGACAAGAGGGCATCCTCTCTCTGTATCTGTACGCTATTTACTTTCATGGCTTATTCTATCAAACATTCTCCTCCTTAAAATCTGAAGCTTATTCATAACGGTTGCATCGACACCATGAATTACAGTTGCTCCACATCCCTTCAAATGTTTGAGGGTTTTTTGGGCTGAGCTATACGACCTTAAGACCTCCTCTGCAGCGAGCAGAAACATACATTAACAAGCACAAAACTATGAAAAGCATAACAGGAACTACAGGGGGTGCAAAAATATAGGGAAGACAAGCATAAAAAAATGTGGGATGAAAGCTTTTAAACCTCTGGTATCAAGAGAGGTAGAAACCATGTTTTTAGCAGAACCAAATGCCTTGGCCAAAGCTAAAGAAAATGACAAGTCTCCTTCCCCCACTAATAATATCTGCTGCAAATTGGAGTAATGTCTGATTCTTCTCTCTAAGGAGGTTTTTCTTGGTAGATTCCTGAGACTCATATCCTCCGAGACTTTAAACTGAAAATTAGGATTGCCAAACTTAAAATTAGCACTCAATACTAATAGGCTAATAGCATTGACAATTTTTAGTCACATAGTAAAACTGATTGACAAAAATCAATAAGAAAAATCACAAGTCTTAATGAACTTTCACATTAACATCTTCAGTCTTGGTTCACTTCTTGCAGAGTGTCGATTCATCCACATGATCAATTCCCACAATATTTTACTATTAATAAACATGCATTATAAACATAATCTTATTTAAACACAAAACAAATCTGTAAGACAATGTCTAAAGCCTTCAAGTGCATAATTTCAGGAGTATTCTTTCTACTCTAATTTTCCCAAAGTACACTCCTGTAGAATTCCACAACTAAAAATGTTATCCAATGATATATTTAAAGGAATATTCACATGTCCAAGCCTTCAACTTTGAGGGAAAATACATACCTTCCTTATTTGTAGCATTGTCAACTTGTGTCAATGTCCAGAGCCTTAATGCAAAACTAATCCAAATGAACTCCCTAAGCAGCATGGATAAATCACGTCAGTAAGCTTTATTTTTTCTCAAATAAATTGTCAAATACCAACATAAGAAATCCTACCAGTTTTACAACATAAAAGTAAAATAAATTTCGTCCTCCTACTAGACAAATTCAAGCTACTCTTAACACTTGTCTCTGTAATTACATTTATAACTAGTCTACATTTCAGTGAGTGAGTAAATGAAAGTACATAGACCATGCAAATCAGCTTCACTGGTTCCTTCTGAATCTTCACAAAATTTGATTGAGCCTGGAAGAGCCTCGTATTTTTATGCAAACCAACAGTTTTTATAGTGGCTCGGGTGCCTATAACAAGCAAGAATAATGGGTCCAAAGGTTTTTGACTTTAAAACACGTGGACATTTAGAAACGAAAATTACCACTATTTTTAAAAGGTTTTGAATTTAAATTCTTGATTTTCATTTAAATTTGTATGTCAATATTGTTCAAAGGACCTTTGATCTATTAGTAAAGTTGAGAGACTCACAAAGAGGGCTGCGGCTATCTAGCAATGAATTTCGTAGTAGCTGGATGCCTCATGACTTCCATGCCCCATACCCTCCATACATCATATTTTGTACCGATGACTAAGACACCATGAGCGTGTCTACATATAATAAGGAAACGACTATCATTTGTCATTGTCAGTCGTTTACATTATTAAAAGAGTTCCTTATAAAGAAGTTTTTATACCTAGTTATTTTATTTCAATTTTTTTTCCTACTTAGTCATTTAGATATTTACTTCTTTCTTATATTATATAAGAAAATATATTTAATAAAGATTTGGACAAAATTTGATTTTCATTAATCATTTAATTTTTTTAAAGAGCTTAAAGTTCTTTCTGAATATTTTTATATTTTTTATTCGAGAAAATAATAAATAAATTAATGATATGAAAAAATATAGAGTATATTGATGTGGGGAAAAGAAGAATTGATCAATGCATTAATTATTTTTATATCTACTACATTCAAACTAAAGTCCTCTCACAAACAAAATAAAATCTAAATTTGTTAATACTTTATAATATATAATATAAATTTTCATATAATTAACTTTTTTTTTTTTAAAGTGCGTCGGGTAAACTTTTTAACATGACCGGTAGCGCGACACGCCCATCGGTACCACGGGGACAGGGGAGACTAGAACTCATATAATTAACTTTAAATTACATACAAATAAATAAATAAATGTCATCAAAAGTTTACTTGAGAAATAAAAAGTAATCTTCAATCTTAAATTAATTTTTTTAACAAATATAAATCTATAACCATTATTACAAATTTAATTGACGATAAAATTAAAATTAAAATAGTAGATAATGGTAATATTATATAATAGATAAATAAAAAGTGTGTTGAAATAATCTTAAAATGTTCAAATTTAGTTCTTCATCTAATCTTCAAATTATTTAAAAGTAAAATTAAAATTCTATACTGTTATGCTAAATATTAAATAGTTCAAACATAGTAAATAATAATACTATTAACAATATAGTAGTAGACTAATAATAAGCTTGTCCAAATAATCTTAACCATATTATTATTATTATTATAAACTTTCAATTATAACAATGTACAAATTTAATTTTCTCTTTCTAATGAATATAAATATTTATTAAATAAATTATTCTAACAATTGGAAAAAAACTCAATTTCTCTCATGATTAAATTTTAATAAAATAAAATAATGTAAGATTTTATTTTTCCATTTTATATTCACTAATTAAATAAATTAATTTTTGTAATTCTTCATAATCAAAATAGTTAACTTTCATTCACTAATTAAGTCAATTGATTTTTTCATAATTCTTCATATTTGTAAATTTAGTGATTAAACATTATATCTACATACATATTTTGATAAAAAAATAAAAAATATAGAATGAATGGGAAAAGGGAAGTGTAAAAATGATGAAGTACTAAATTTTTTTTGAAATAAAAACTTATTTTAAAAACTCTTTTAATCATGTAAAACACTGACAATGATGAATGATAGTCTTTTCCTTTGTGTACACTCATGGTGATTGCAGTCATCGGTACAAAATATGATGTATTGAGGGCATGGGGCATGGAAGCCATAGGGCATCCAGCCACGATTTCATCGTGGCTGGATAGCTGCTGCCAACAAAGAGCCCACGAGAAATCAACTTTTGCTAAGTGCAAGGCCCTTGACATCTAAAAAGGATGAGGTTGAGATCGTGCCCTGGGGGATACCTCTTAGTCCTTGGTTATTAACCAAAGAGACTAGGCAAAAAATGTCGAACCTCCATAAAAAAATATTGCTCAAATTTAGAACTCAAGAAACCATAATAATGTAAGCTAATTGTTTCTATATCTTTGTGGTTGAGGTATTTTTATTGTTCTATGTCATATTATTCAAATTTAGAATTTGAAAAATATTAATAATGTAAGGTAAATGTTTCTTGTGGTTGAAGTGTGTTTATTTAATATTATTTTATTAAAAAAGATTTTATGTTATTTTAATTTTTTAATATATCTTATTTGTTAACATTTTGTTAACATGTATATGTATTTATACTACCATTTATTAAGAGAGAGTTGATGGTAGTCTTCAAATCTTTAAGTATAATCTTTCTTACCATTTGATTTCATACTTAGTATGGAATTAAGGAGAGTCATGTCACATGGATAGTTTTGGAATTGTAGTTGCATTATTTAATATTTTCATTTCACCATTCAGTATGAGTAATATTAAATAACACTTGGTTACATAGTCAATGATGATTTAGAGAAATATAAGTAGCAAGAATAGTCTTGTAATCGTTATTGGATTGTTTATATTTATTATTGCACCATGTGTAGAGGATGAAAAAAAAACCACTATAAAGAATTTAGTGAAACCCTTCAAGGATTCATGTCTTGACTTTTGACATCAGACAAACTTTCAAGTTTGTCCATTTCTTAGCTAAATATGAGTTTTAACCAAGCATATCTATTAACTATACTATTTAGCCTCCAAAAACTATAAATAGAGACAACAAAGCTCTATTAGCCAACTTAGTGAGCTCTTTATCCAAGATGCACTTGTGGTTTGAAGATGATAGCATGATGCACTATAAGAAAGATTGAAGTAATTAAATGACAAAGATAGAGTTGAGAGTGTCATCGAGAAAAAAATTTGAAGCTCCAAATAGGTTGAGGATCCTCTTCACCAATATTGATTGTAGTGGAGTAAATTTGACCCTATGAAAAGGAAACTATGTTCCTTTGAGAGATAGTTCCATAACACATTTGGATATCGCCCACCAACTAAATAGGTGAAGATACCTAATTATCAAAAAATAAAGAAATTAACTATTTCTAGTTCTAGAAATGAAGAGTCTATAGGATAGGGAGTCTTAAGTCCAAAATTGAGTATCCATCTAAGGAAACCAATGCAACATGCAAACATTTGTATGGTGTGTTGTAGTCTTATATGGATTGAATGAGGTATTGTGGTTCCACAACACACGATCCATTTTTACTTCAAAAATATGGACCCCCCTTTTTTCCTTCTTCTTTTTATCATTAAATGAGATTTTGGATCCTTTGTTCTTATCATATTATGACTTCTTCCAAAGGGTCTCTATGTCCAAGAGGTTTGGAGTTTGGTTGGTAATTTTAAAATCAATTGTTTGAGCTTTTGTGGTGAACCTAAGTGTTTTGCACACTTGCACAGGGTCCACAATCTATCTTTATAAGTCTAAGTCTTCTTGTGTACTTGTGCAAATTTAGACTTGTGCACCTGTGCATGTTTAACATGTCCCTTCACTCCACTTTCATTTAATCAAGTCAGAGTTACACATCTGCACACACGTAACAAGAATTATCTGATGCTAACATTAGCACTAGGGCCTATGTATGCAAGGTTAGGGGTCTTCTTTCCTTGGGTTTCTCACCTTGCTAAGTCAAAATATGTAGTTGCACATTTATGGACTTGTGTAGGTTACAAGCCCTAAGGGTTGCTCATTAATTTTATCTACTATTTTGAGTCTTCGAGGTAATTTGTATGCCTTTTAGGGTTATTTAGAGGCCTTTTTTAGGCATGAACTTGCAATTACAATTTTGATATTTGCCTTTTGTGCAGGTCATCATGGCATCCTCCTCACTAGTAGAAAGAAAAGAAAAGATCTCTCTAAAATCGGTAACTTTCATGTTTTAAAGGGATCTTGAAGAAGTCAAGGTTTGAAGACGTATATTTAGAGATCAAAGATACATAGTTTGTATACATACATTGGAATGAATCCCTAACCATACATAGAAAATTGCATGAAATATTACAGATAATCACTTCCTTGATACAGGTGGGCCTAGTCAATGATGCATCTTGCCCTACATCAGTGCAATATTAAAAGATGACAATGACCCTCACCTAACATTATGATCCAAATGAGAGGGTAGTCAAGAGCATCACATGGGAGGTTGTTTTGGACATACAATAGGTGATAAAATAGAGAAAGTGTTTCACTTACCTATTTATGATGAATACTATAGGATCTCATTTGACATTGCAATGAGATGGTATATTGAAAATAAAGAGGAAGTATATGTGATAGTTTAGAAAAGATATCTAATTAGGTTGGACCTTTGTTTAACAAAGATCTTCTTTATGGGTTTCTCCTTTATGACATAGGTTTCAAATTGGTACTAGAGAAATTAGTATTTTGAACTTGGTATGAGAGCCATGAATTAGAATGGTGTGTGGTTCAGTTTGTAGTTATTATATCGATGTGTCTCTCATTTTCTTTGTAGACCATGTGGTGTTTTCTAGCCATAATAATTCATCTTAGAGTGTCTATGAAAATGTGTTTTAAGGAAACTTAGGTGAGGAAACAGCTTCCTATACTAATCCCTTAAGGAAAGTATTGTGCAAATTCTTATTAAATCCTTACAATTATAGATTCGATATTATGTAAACAATAATATTGCATTCAACCATGGATACAAAAATAGATGGAGAAAGAAAATACATAAACACAAAGATATGTCGGTGGGGATTTTTTTTTTTTTGGTAAAACAACCACACCCCTCCAAAACTTGCACAATATATTATCTTCAACTCAAAGGTTACAACACACTTGCAGTGCAAGCTCTTTTAGGACACAAAAGACTTATCCAGTAGCAATCAATAATACACTACTCACCCTCTACTATCTACAACCCTCAAAGTTCTTATATAATGTGTTTCCCATTTTTAGGGCATCTTCCAAAGATAGCTCTTACGTGTCATAGGAATCTGTCATAACCATTTTAGTCATGATTTCCTTACATAAAATTAAATCTTCCAAAGATAGCTCTTACGTGTCATAAGAATCTATCCTAACTATTTCGGTCATGATTTCCTTACACACAATTCAAGATGTTGACACATGCAAGTGGAGTGACAAATCAAGATGCCAACTAGACATGTACACTCACACTTAATTACATTATTTGCAAAAAACACATTTGTAAAAAAAAATAAGAATAGGAATTATCCAAGGTTGAGACACCTTATTCCTAACATTCTCCCACTTGTCAAACACCTTGTAAGAGCAATAGGAACATAACAGGAACTATCTACTATAGGTTGAAAGGCCCATAGACTCTGAACACTATCTAAACTTCTCTGTGCCCATTGGTTTCATCAATGCATCCGTAAGATTCTTTATAGTATCTACTTCTCCAAATTAACCTTTCCATCTTCCACCATATTTCTCACAAAGTGAAACTGCACATCAATGTGCTTCATTCTTGCATGGAAAGTTGGATTTTTTGCAAAGCAAATAACACTCTAACTGTCGCAACAAATAGTAATGTATCTTGCATCAACACCAATATTAGAACAAAATCTCCTAAGCCAAATGGCTTCCCTACAAGCATGAGTAGCATCCATGTACTCAGCTTCTATAGTGGAAAAAGAAACCATAAGTTATCACTTACTCATCCAATTGATGACACCACCAAACATAGGGAACACATAAGCACTAGTGGATCTCCTGTTATCAATATCACTTGCCCAATCTAAGTCCACAAATCCATGAATACAAACTAAATGGAAAGCTCTAGAAGAGTTACCATGATAAAAAATGGAGTAATATGATGTATCCCTCAAATATTTAAATACTCGCTTAACTGCATCCCAATGTACCCATCCAAGATTAGCCATAAATTGGCTCAGAACTCCCACTGCTTGGGCAATTTTTGGTCTAGTATAGACCATAGCATACATAAGAATGCCAACTACACTAACATAAGGTACTCTACTCATCTCCTCCACCTCACTAGGAGATTTTGGACAATCATCCACAGATAACTTTGTTCCCATAGCAACAGGAACACACAATGGTCTACAATCTGCCATCCTAAACCTTTCCAACACAAACTTCACATACTTACTCTGACTCAACCAAAGTTTTTTTTTAGACCTATTTCTATTGATTTCCATACCTAAGATGTACCTTACTGCCCCAAGATCTTTCATCTCAAACTATGCTAACAACTGAGATTTAAAATCAGAATTCATACCCTTACCCTTCCCAAATAGAAACATATCATCAACATATAGTGCAATAATAAGAAGGCAATCATTTTCAATTATGAAGTAAACATGATCTAATTTTGATCTTAAAAATCCAACTAACAACACAGGCATCAAACTTAAGGTACCACATCCTAGGACATTGTTTCAAACCATAGATAGACTTCTTTAATCTGCAAACTAAAGATTCTTTGCCTTTAACAATGTAGTGCTTAAGCTGTGACATATAAATCTCTTCCTCCAAATCACCATGATGGAAATTTGTCTTCACATCCATTTGTTCTACCTATAAATCATATGATGTAGCAAGAGATAATAGAAATCTAATGGATGTCAACTTTACAATAGGAGAGAATATTTCACCAAATCTATTCCCTCTACCTATAAATACCCCTTCACAACCAATCTAGCTTTGTACCGTTCAACACTACCATCTGCACAAAATTTCTTCTTGGACATCCATTTGCTGCCAAGAGGTTTCCATCCTTTAGGCAAAGGTACAAGGTCCCAAGTTTTTTTTTTAATCCAATGAAGTCATCTCATCATCCATGGCCTCAATCCAAGAACTTGCATCTTCCATATCCAAAGCCTCTTTCATAGATCTAGGCTCATCAATGTTAGTAATCAAAGCAAACCCACAATTGGAATCTAACATAGAATAACCAAACCTTTTTGGTTGGTTTCTTACTCTTGTGGATCTCCTCAAGGGCTGAGGTTGAGGTTTTTCTTCCTCTTCTTTTGAACTATCAGAGCTACTAGAGCTCTCCTTATCATTAGACCCAACATGGTCTTTTTATTCAGTCTTCTCAGGGGTAGGAGGCAACTGAACAATATCTTCCTTCTTTTCTTTTTCATCTAGTTCTAGCACAATATGAGAAGATGTTAGCTCTATGAAAATAACATTTTTTCTATGCAACACTTACTAGTCATAGGGTCCCAAACCTTGTATCCTTTCATACCAACACCGTATCCAATGAAAATACATTTGACAACTTTGTTTTCCAACTTAGATCTTTTCTCCTTTGGAACCTGTGCATAAGCTTCACAACCAAAAACATGAAGATGTCTAATTGAAGGCTTCCTACTAGACCACACCTCCATGGGTGTCTTACCAACAAGAGCTAATGTAGGAGATTTGTTAACTAGATAGCAAGTAGTGGCCACAGCTTTGGCCCAAGACTTTTGTTCAAGACTAGCTCCACTAAGCATACTCTTAGCCTTCTTCATCAATGTCCTCTTCATTCTTTCTACAACTCCATTTTGTTGTGGGGTATAAGGAGTTGTCTTATGCCTCTTGATACCTCATTCTTTACAGAACTATTTGAACTCTACTGAGAAAAACTCACCACCATTGTTAGTTCTCACACACTTAATCTTCTTACTAGTTTGATTCTCTACATGGGCTTTAAATTGCTTGAACTGATTAAATACTTGTATCTTACTTTTTAGGAAATAAATCCATGTCCTTCTATTGTAATCATCTATAAAAGATACAAAAATACAGACTTGGAGATTGAAGGAACTTTTATAGGACCAAATACATCAGAATGAATAAGATCCAAAACATTAGAAGACTTGTGAGAACTAGAGTAAAATTGAACTCAATTTCGTTTATTATAGATACAATGTTCATAGAAGTCAAACTCAAGTTACAATCATTTAACCCCTCAACGAAGTTCTTGTTCTTTAGGGTTATAAGACCCTTCTCACCAATGTGGCCAAATCTCATATGCCACAACATTGTCTTTTCTACAAGAACCTTTCCTTCCAATGTGTTTGCACCCTTAGGTACACATGCTACACTGCCATCAGAACCTATAACCATAGTCTCTTTTACTGCTTGTTCAGATGGTGGGGATGAAGTGATAGTTGCTCTCTTCTTTGAAATAAAAGAACTATTGCACCAAGAAATGTGCATGCATCAAGCTAAAATAGAGTACCTCTCCTACTACCCTTAGCAAGCACCATAACTCCTCTCATCATCTTACATCCATCTTTAGAAAAAATAACTTGCACACCTACATCATTCAACATACTTATAGATAATAGGTTTCATGCTAAACAAGAGATGTGCATTACCCCGTTGATCCCCTTTACTCATCTATCAGAGAATTTGATAGTGACCCATCCTTGTCCAACTATATTTAGGTGAGAATGATCACCCAAGTACACCTTTCCACCATAAAAAAACTCATACTTCAAGAACCAACTTCGATGAGAGGTCATGTGGAAAGAAGCACCTGAGTCTATCAACCACACATCATCAAATGCATGCACTGCGAAGTCTGCAATGCAAACATCGCCATCTTCTTGATATTTTTCTAAACCTGAATATGAGGCCTTCTTGTTTTTCTTTGGCTCTTTATAGTCTTTACGAAAGTACCCAGTCTTATCAAAGTTCTAACATTTTTCCTTGGACTTTCCAAAAGTCTTTGATTTTCCATAGGATTTGGATCTACCCTTTCCAAACTTGTTGCCATTTTGCTTGCCTCTGTCATTGGATCTCCTGCGAACAACAAGAGCTTCCTTAGCCAAATCTGAAGACTTTCTCCATGTCTCCTCAGATAATAGTGAAGACACCACATCATCCATTCTTAAAGTGACTAAAGTACTTCCAAGAGCTATCACAAGATGGTCCCTTGAATCTGGCAAGGAACATGACAAAGTCATACATTGATCCTCCTCCTCTATCTTGACACCAGATGATGTCAACTATGCAATTAGTAAATTAAAAGAATTTAGATGATCTATAGTAGATCCTCCTTCCTCAATTCTTAGAGAATACAACTTCTTCCTCAAGAACAACTTGTTCACTAGAGATTTGGCTTGATACACAGATCCAAGCTGTGTCCACAAACTGTTTGTGATCTTCTCATCAAGAACATTCAAGAGAACTGAATTAGCTAGATAGAGTCTAATGAGACCCTTAGTTTTTTGATCCTAGATCCCAATCTGCTTGAGATATTGTTGTAGGTCTCACATCAAGTGAAGTCACCTCCCATAGATCACGATCTTCAAGAAAGTCTTCCATCTTGAGTTTCCACAACTCAAAATTATTGCCATTAAATTTTTGCACCTCCATTTTTCTGTATGATGAACTAGCCATCTCAATTTGCAAATAAGATTCAAAATTCTCTACACAAAACTCCCACTCAAACTTGAGATTAGCTCAAAAAAAACCCTACCCAATAACTAGGATCAAAAGTTGATCAAGCTTTGATACCACTTGTAAGGAAACTCAGGTGTAGAAATAACTTCCTACACTAATCTCTTAAGGAGAGTATTGTGAAAATTCTTATTAAATCCTTACAATTACAGATTTGATATTATGTAAACAATAATATTGTAGTCAACCATGGATACAAAAAAAAATAGAGAAAGAAAATATATAAACACAAAGATATGCTGGTGGGGAAAAACCTTTCGGTAAAACAAGCCCACCCCTTCAAAACTTGCACAATGTATTATCTTCAACTCAAAGGTTACAAAACACTTGCAGTGCAAGCTCTTTTAGGACACAGAAGACTTATCTAGTAGCAACCAACAATACACTACTCACCCTCTACTATCTACAACCCTCAAAGTGCTTATATAATGTGCTTTCCATTTTTAGGGCATCTTCTAAAGATAGCTCTTACGTGTCATAGGAATCTGTCATAACCATTTTAGTCATGATTTCTTTACACACAATTAAATCTTCCAAAGATAGCTCTTACACATCATAGGAATCCGTCATAACTATTTCAGTCATGATTTCCTTACACACAATTCAAGATGCTGACACATGCAAGTGGAGTGACACATCAAGATTCCAACTAGACATGTACACTCACACTTAATTAAATTATTTACCAAAAATACATTTACAAAACAACTAATAAGAATAGGAATTATCCAAGGTTGAGACACCTTATTCCTAACACGTATGTGTCATCATGCAAGTGAATCTCTCTTTTGTGTGATTTCATTTGGAGTTTATGACTACCATAGTAGATTGAACAACATCCTATGTGAGTCATATGGGACATGATTACTTAAAATGCAATTTTTGTAGTCAATTTTTGTTCTAATTAAAAAGGAAAAGGAAATTACATTATTGTTGAGGGATATGGTAGAAGGCCTTGTAAAGGAAGCATGGAAGAGATATAATTTTTATATTGGGTGTCTATATTGGTAATAGTGAATGGTTGTTGAGTAGTTTACTAGGATAAAATTAAATGTCTTTGAGTTCATTATTTAGGGCCACTATGTAGAATTATATTGTGGAGCTAGAAAATAAGTGGATACATGTGTTGAAATAACTACTATATTTTGTACCAATTTTTGATGACAATTCATCATACTAATTGATGATAGTTCATTGACCATGTGATGAAACTCATTGTCACTGAATGAGCATCAAACTTTGAGATTATTGACTAGTTAGTCACTCATCCAACTTCAAAAAATGTTGCAAAGCACACTTTAGAGATGTTGGAATAGAAGAATGATGGGAAATATTTGATTGGGCTTATGCTGATGTCATGTTGTCAGAAAATTGATAAAACATATGATGTGCCATCTATCACATGCATAGCATCCACATTGTATTTTCTGTTAGATGTTTAATCAGAAACTAGCCTTTATACATTAGAATTTTGATGAACTATTTCTAGTACTTTTGAGGAAGTAAACTAGGGTCCATAAAACCAGAATCAATATGCATGGACATTACGTAGAGGTGGAAACTCAGAACTTCCAACAACTGTTTGCATTTCTATTAGAGATAGATAAGATTTTTTAGGTTATAGACCATTGCGGATGTCAAAACTTCAAATTTTGTAGATACGGGAATGCGCCCAACAAGCCAATGAAACAAAAGAACTAATATACAAGAAGACTTCTAATTAAAACAACTATGAACAATCTTATTAAAATACCACCAAGAAGTTGCGACCACTAATAATTTTCTAGATACCATAAAATTTTTGATGGTTAAAACTCCTTGGTGAGTTTTAAATAGAGGAGTTCTTATCTATTTTGATTAGAAGTCTTTTGGGTATTTGGCTATCTCAATTTTCTTACTTGTTGAGGGCATTACTTCACCTACAAAAGTCAAAATTTTGACATTTTCCATAGTCTATAACTTAAAAAACCTATAGATATCTCTAATAGACATGCAAACATGTGCTAGAACTTATGTTTGTAAGCTCTTCCTATCATCATTGCTTATGGATTGAGATTTCAACTATCCCCAACTTGCTTCCTAAAAAGTAACATGTATGTGTATGATAAAGGAAGAAAAATTACCTGAGCAAGTACATTACTGATCTTCAACATTGAACTAGGGCCACCTCCTGTATTGCTTGAAACAAAGAGATTGACGTAGTAAGCATTTGAAATTAGCAATCATCTTCCATGGCCAATGCAGGTGATATAAAAAGGTAATCTAGATAAAATAGGTAGTATAAAATGGTAATTAAGGAAACATACATTAAATGTAATGCCTTTAAAAAGCGAATGACGATTGACAAAGAAATGATTGATTCCTAGAGGTTTTGTTACAAGACCCTATAGTCAATAAGCATCCTCCATAAACTATCTTTCTTAATCACAATAGAAATAAGAAAATAAAATAAAATAAAATAAAAGAGCATAACTCTCCATGCAAATTTTGATGTCCAAAAACATAATACAAGAAATAAATAGTTGTAGTGCTTATTAAGACACAAGATGCAAGAAAATATGAGCTATACTTAATGCACTATTCAACCTATTAAGGGAAGAGGAAGAATATTCCCGAGCTTTGATTAGATGAATCAACTTTCTCACATCTAGTTGCATCCTCAAAATATATTCTATCATCATGACGATAGGAAAAGGAGTGCTTTTAACGGAAGATAAATAAATTTAGTAGATTATATCTTAAAGTCTAAAGATGGAGTTTCATAAACCTTTGGCAACAAACCATTTTTCTCCTATGATAAGGAAGTTCTATAGATTTCCCTCATCATACCATTAATGCCAACCATCCATCTAATTCTAAGTGAATTTGCAAAAATGTGATGGTTGTCCATCAGAGGTGCCAAAAAGAATAAATAAAACCATAATAGGCTATCATAATAATTCAAAATAACATTAAAATAACTAAATTTATAGCCTTGATGGTGTAAGAAATGCCTCCAATATCATGTGTTGTTGGAAACTCATCACCATGCCAATATCCAACATTAAAGTAATGATCCCAATCTATTCAGACAATTAATGTCATCAAATTTTAATTTTCAATTTTTGTAACTAGCAATGTAGGATATCCTCCTAATAACAATGATTGAAATAGAACATAAAAATATTTTAATTGGAATACTTCTACTTTCATGACTGTCTCAACAAACTGGTGCATAGATCTTCTTGAACTCACCATTTTTGAGTATATACCAACCCATATAAATAAATTTAGTAGATTATATAATAAAAGGAAAAGATGGACTGGCATATACATTTGGCAACAAACCTTGTTGCTCATTTGTTACCCTATTTATTTATGACGGTGTCAATTAGTTACAAGAATAAGTTGTTTAATGCAACTCCATGAAGTCACTTGTTACATCCTAATGGATAGTTAAGAAGATAGAAGAAGGGACAATATGGATACTAATTTCAAAGACAATGGAGAAAAGATGGGAGGAGGAAAGACAAAAGTGATTTTTTCCCATCTTTTCAATGCAGAACTCTCTAGTAAACATTCGATAAGAATATAAATAAATAAATAATATTGAAAATATTTTGTGCCATAGGATATTGTATACCTGAACTTAAATGCAATAATACTTTTTATAAGTTCATGATTTAGGTTTAGAAAGCATAGAATGACCTCTAAATCAGTTCGATGGAGGTGGAATATGCTCTTGAAATATGATCAACATTTTAAAACACTTTAACATTTGAAATCTTCTCTTGGAAGAGAAAACTAACATAAACCAAATTAGTTTTAAGTAAAATCAGGGTTTTAGTAAAAAATGAACCCTTAATATATTGTTTGAAGAATCTAGGGATTAGGAGTAAGTATTTAATACTCTTGCTTTGGAATAGTGGGTTTTTTGAGGCATAAAAATTATCAATTTTGTCATTTTGAGGGTTATGATAAAAAATATCATGGGGTAATCTTTTGATATGTTATAATATAAGAAAACGAGTATTTGAAAGTGCATTTTCTTTTGGAAGTTTTTTGGAATTTTTTGAGAAAGAAATTGAATTCAATTTCTAGAGACCTAATTGAGCTACTAGCCCTAATAAGTAGGGTCAATGGTGTTTGATTAACAATTGATTGTATGGGACTTTTAAACCTAGATGTTTGGATTGAATTGACTTATATGAGACCTTATGAAACCTTGGGGGTCATAAGGAATGGTAAATCCAAGCTTGGGACATTTATGATTATTGAATGTATTAAGGAACATTGGGGATAATCCCTTTTTTTTCAAACATGTCTCAAAATTAGTGTAGTGATAACAGAGTTTGAGAAGGTGATTGACTTGTACAGAGTAGATATGTATCCTAGGAGCAGTTCACCCATAATAGGTTTAGGAATGAGAATGGTTGGATCTAGTATATTATCAACCTTTGCTTTATTTAGAGAATAGTTTACTATTCTCTACTTAATAGGCCAACCAAGTGATGGTGGAAGCTCAACTGCTCCCACCCCTAATACAACTCTAAATTACCCATTAACATCTAACATTCATCCATTTTTTCATTCATTAATAAAAATATAATATTCATTCATTATCACATGATGTAAATATCTAACATCCAAAGCTAACATCTAATATTCATTCATTCTTTCATTATAATAAAATATAACATTCATTTGTTAAAACATCACACTCATTAACATATAACATTCAATAAAATTCATTAACATTAGCACATAAAAGATTTGATTATCCATCATCTTCCACATTATTTTGTTTCTCCTCCACCTCATCTTGTTGAACACTCCCTAGGGTTGAAATACAAAAGGTTATGTTAATCAAAAAAACAATTACAATTAAATTTGTTTAAATAGATTAAGGATTGATCATATATCTCTACATCTCATTCATGTCATTGATCTTCTTCTTCATCCAAGTCATCATCATGATCATTATTATCATCGTCATCATCATCACCATAACCACCACCATCATCACCATATTTGTTAGCACCATCACCATAATCATCATCATCATAATCATCATCATCATCATCACCATCTTCCTCTTCTTCTTCATGAACATCTCCATCAAGATCATCATCTACATCATCTTCTTCTTCGATATCTTCTTCTTCTATCACATTATACCTTCATTGATCTTCCTCTTGGATCATGTATAACAAAAGAAGACCAACCCTATTTATGTGGAACCTTTGCATAAAACACTTGATCACATTGGCTTAAAATAACATAGGACTCATCCCTAGTTAGCTCAAATGACCTTGTATTAACCATTGTAAATCTATTTTCATGTTGAATAACAATTCTATTAGGATCATTTTCATTGATTTGTGGCCTATACTAATTGACAAAAAAGAGAACCATTTTGAAGGAATTGAAGTCACACCCAAGTATATCATCCAAAATTACATAACATCAATTTTGAGATTCTCAAGGATTTATGTCATTTTTGGATGAAATATTAGTCATCTCAAAGACTATTGTTATCCCAAAATCACAAATTTTCTTTGTGTCATCCAAATTTTTGATATAAAATTTATAATCATTTTACTACATAGCCTTGTGGTGTTTGAGCTATAATAATATGTTAAACATGTAAAAAATGTGTCATGACTTGATAAACATATGGGTCGTTAATAAATTTAAACATACCTCATGACCTCTTAAGTCATATGATAAATCAATTTTCTTTTGTGTAACATTAGAATCTCCATTACAATAATATTCTTTAACCAATGAAGAAATACCTTCCCATGTTACTGTGTAACTAGGTTGTCAACATCGTTTAATCAATGACATCATCGAATCAAAGATTGTTTACATGATACAAATGCAATGCATCCCACTCTTGACCAACTATACAAAAAATAAATAGATGACTTTGAAATGATTTATTTTGAAGATTAAGAACCAATTAACCATAATAAAATCTTATATTTACTTTTCACTTTCCTCAATCTTCTTTTCCCCATCAAGTACTCCCCTTAAAATTGGTCAATCGGGTGGGTATCCTAAATGTGATCTATATGGAACTTTACTACAAGTTTAGGAAGATATTTAGTAACATACAACATGGTTTGGCATAACATATATCCATCCACCATAGAATCCTTAGGATATTATTTTTATCAAACCAAAACTTTCATTTTAAGTGCCTCTCAACCATCCACATTGACTTAGTGCATATAGGTCTACACATTTTAATCTCCTCAACTTGGTGTGTGAGGTAGTGTTCTTGTGCATTGAAAAAAGTTGAAGGTAGACACTTGCATTTCACACATTAGACGAGGAATTTAACTCTGCCAATATTTTATATTGTCTTTATGGATTTGTTTAGATGAAAACCACCTATAAGAGATTCAAGAAAAAAAAATATATAGGTAGGAGACTTTACAAAATAATATAAATATATTACATAATAAGAAAAAAAATTGTGAATATAATATACCTATACAAAAAATCAAACAAATATCACTACTTACCATATATATTTTCCAAGTTCATATATGACTTTCTTGACATTATTGAGAAAGTGGTCTAAGAGACATATAGGTAGCACATATTGGAACAAGAATAAATTGATCATTTCATTTTTTTATAACATAATATAGTAAACTACTTGCAATTTACACACACACACACACACACACAAACATGAATTACCTTGATGAAGGTATGTTGATCATGCATTTTCAACCTTGAGCCAAAATCATTCTTCTTTGATAAGAGATTACTTATGTTTGCAAAAAATCTTGTGGAAAATCACATATTTTGTATGGTTTCTTTTATAGCATTACTTCTTTGCTCTATTAATTACCAAGGTAGGGCACTTAAATTGATCTAGTTTCCATGGGTATTTGATTGAACAAAATCTTTCATTGCATGAGTGGATTCATGAACGTTAATAAAAATTTTCCCAAGTTTTTCTTTGTCATGCCTTCCATCCAATATTTTGTATAATGTCTCTATTATATTCTTTCTAATATGCATAGTATCAAATGCACAACTTGTAAATCTTCATAAGAGGGAAACCTATAAAATTTTCTAGGATAACTTTTTAGTCTCTTTAGAAGGTAGTCATTGATGTCTTGACAACCTTCACCATCATCAATTATGTCATCAGTAAATAAAATGAAATAGAAAAATATAAATTTGAAACATAAACCACTAGGTGGAATGACATTACCTTGACAATTAATTTTATTATATTTCAACTTCCATAGGTGAGGTTTCATCCTTCGTGACTTTGATGAAGTCTCTTCTTTCCCATTGAGAAGATTTTTTTAGACACTTTGATACTTATGATTCATGTGGAGGAAGTGCCTAAACTCATCAAACAATTGCTTTCCTAAAGATTTTGAATGAAGAGGCTTCATCTGTGGACCATAAATTGAACATACAAATTTTCCCTTTGTTTGAGATCCTAGAAGATAATGATATAATTTGATTAAATATGTTAATTTTCATAATTATAGTTATCATGTACAACTAGATCACTTTAACATGACACTAAAATGTGTTAGCCTTGGGGCATCAGGTATCAAGCATAAAAGCATTGCATGCGATTGAAATTGTCTTTTCCTATTGGTCCAGAGATGCCATACATAGTAACACATTTCCATAACCCTAGCATCTCATCAATAAGAGGCTCAACATACATTCATATCTTTAACTTGGTACTTGTATAGTTGAATGGAAAACAACATTATATAATTATTGTGATCACTTCATTGAAAATTTTATAATTACATGTACATAGCTATTAAATGAAAAAATACCAAGAACAATCATTTCCAACATGATGTGCTACCTCTTTATTGAAATCCATGGAGGAATGTAATTGTTGATAACAAAACTAGGCCACACCGAGTAAATAAATATCATCTATCCAAATGGATTCACACCATCTGTTGCCAATGAAAGTCTAAGATTATGAGGTTCTTCTTTAAAGTGTTTCCATTTTTCCTCTATGTCCTTGAATCTCAAATCATCTATAGGAATTCAAATAAAGCCATCTCAAATTCTATTCCATGCATGGTAATCCATAAATTGATCCAAGCTACTATTCTTGAATAACTATTGCAGGTGTGGAATAATGGGAATATAACAAAGAATCTTTCCATGCACATTTTTGTAATTTGATTTGTTTGATATCTACACATCTAAAATTCAGGGCATTCTGGTGCAAATTCACATTCTCTATCATCTATAATATGATCCTTGGGACAAACATATATTTCTTGATACTCCATTCCAATATCTTTCATAATTGTAGATAATTCTTGGTATGAGCAAGGTAGCATATTTGATGGTACCAACAAAAACTCACCTTTCAATCTACAAAAATAAAATAAAATTTGTTCAGATAACAATATTAAAAGTTCATGATTCACTCTTTATTAACTATGAAAAATATGACATACCTTAACATATGTGACATTTCTATGTTTGATAAAACCATTCATAACATTCAAGTTCACCAACAACAATACAATAGAAAGAAGAGTTGTTTGGGACCCTCATAAAGGGTTGCCTCTACATTCTCAAGTAAAGGTATATCATTAACATCAATGTTGTCATGAAGATCAATGTTTTTATCATGATTATGATCACTTGTTTTAGTACCAAATGTGTCATGAATCAATTCATTTGTACCATCATCTTCAAATGTATTTTCTGGCGTATGATAGCCACCTAGTTTCATAGGAACATTATATTCATCTTTGATGTTCACACATCCATATTCCTCCACTTCTACATCCATATTCTCCATGTTAGAGTGGTCCATATCATGTTACTTGGGGAGGTTGACCTATATAAAAATGATCAACATAAACAAACCATGATCATGATCACTTGAATAACTATTAAAACAATATAATGAATAACTCACCAATGGATGATAATCAAACCCCCCTTCAACATTAACATGGAGGCTACACTATCTCTTATTTGTTTTGATGATAACTCTTATAACTTTAGGCCCTTGAAATTTTTGCCAAGACAATAACATTTTTCATCACCTCTTTGTTTAAAGTTGGACCATAAACTAGCAAGTGTCTTCCTATTTTCTTCTTTGCTTTTATTATGTGACATGATTTGATGGGCTATTGAAACTTTGGTCTATAATTGTGACAAACTAAAAAACACAATGTCACAAGTACACTAGCCATCTTAGACCTAGTCATATATGGAGCTTGAAATATTAGTTGTGAAATGATGTTTTAGTATAATATACCAAATTGAAATAATTACACATAGAAAAATCTCGAAATGAACCAAAAACATTGAAACTTGGATTAAAATATTAAGACACAATCTAATCTAGAAATAACATCAAATTTATTTATATTTTGAATTAATAATCTCATATCATTAACCTTAGATAGACTGTGTTATTGAAAATATTCTATGTTCAAACTAACATATATGTGAATGAGGTTATTATATTTCTAGAACTATAAGCAGCACCGAACAAGTTGTTTGATGTGTTTAGGGTCATCATGTTTTTGATGTGTTTTCCTTTGGACCCAGTAATGTCATGTGGACCAATAGTCAAGTCCATGAGTTAATGTCAATAAAAGGACCTAAGGACATGGTCACTCTTCAATAAATTTCAACAACATTTGGAACTACTCCTCTATAATAATCATCATTTAGCAGTTATGAGATGATCAAACAAGAAGAAATAGTTGAGAGCTTAGATTAACACAATTTTTAGATGATCATATGAAATAAAATGGGTAGGACATGATTAGAAAGAAACTAGAAATATATTGTGTATAGATGAAGGTAAGAAATGAAAATTTTTGGAGTACTTAGTATTTAGTATGCATATATCATCATTCCAGATCAAATGGGTGAGTGGTATTATACATGCATAGTGAGAAATAAAGGAGGAAATTGAAAATACTAGGGAGGTCTCAAGGATCACACTTGTTGAGGTCCACTTTATCAATGGCCCTTCCTGTGAAATTATTGTTTAAAACTATGGAGATCCAAGAGCTACACTAACCCTACTTTGAATCTGCATAGTACAAGTATAACATCAAATAACCAAAACCAAGGAAACAATAATATAGGAGGATAGGATCCACATTTGAATATATAAACACATCAACTAAATTTTAGAAAGATAGGTAACCCATACTGATAAAATGACATCCTTATTAGCATTAGAGAACATATTGATCATTACTTTGAAGAAAGAATAAGAGACTAAGTAGTCACACATCAAAATGGTAGTCATAATAACTATAAGTGAATATGCACCAAAACATAAAATTACACCAAATAGATATGCTAGTAAAATCATAAACCCATTCTACCAATGATTCCTAAATTAGGGGAAAGAGGATACCCCTCTTCTTGAGACTAGCTAAAATATAAACATAAAAATTTATGCTTGAACCCATTATTCAATTGACTCCTAGAATAGAGGAAAGAGGATACCCATTTGCTTGAGACAATAGATTTTGAAGGAGGTGAGAGAACTTCCAAAATATAGGGGAATGTGGGATGGATGAAGAATTGGTCTTTGAGATATATAGGAGGTGTGACCCAAACTAGAAAGTTCCCAAGTGAGAATGAAGTGGATAGGGGAATGTTTTTGCACAGATGCCATTTGTTCAAGAAGCCATACTTGAAATCTCCTAAGATCAAATAGACCTCATCAATATTATAAAAAAAATATTAGGATGGTTGGTTGGGCTAAACAAACAACATAGGTCCATGGAGAGAATGAGAACCCATAGGAGAAGAATTATCTGCATAGTAAAAAATAGAGAGCATACCAACAATTCATATAATATCTAAATAAAAGTCATAAGAGACTAGAAAGGAGTTCATGGGGTTGTATCTAAGATCAATAAAAGGATTATTTAAATTGCTTGTTGTAAGTAAAGAGGAGAGAGAAAATAAACTACCATAAGAACACCACATAAAATATGTGTACAACAAGAAATTGCACTATTTAGTGCTTTGTCATTCATGACTATTTATATTCTTACCCACCATGGAAAAATTCCATCTATTTCTCATCAAATCTAACCTATCTTTATAAATGAAAACCCCACAAACTATAATTAAAAAAAAATAATCAACGTTAGCAAATATACTAAATCAATATATGAATGTCATGGGAATGGGCTTGTTGTATAGTGTGGGCAGGGGGTTGTGTTTGTGCTATAGCTTACTGTTGATAGGAAAGTTACCCTGAAAAGATTGGGGCCACAAATTGTGCTACTCAAATGAGACAAGAGTTACAATGTTCCTAAGGCATAATTGATGGTGTTTTTGCGCAAATTTTTAGCAATTTCAAACAATTTCATTTTCAAGTAAAATCATGTTTCAAGACAGGCAATTTCATTTTAAAATCACATAAATCAAGTTTCAAACAATTTCATTTTCAAATCACATAAATCAAGTTTCATTCCATTTCATTTTCAAATAACATATATAGGGTTTGAAACAATTTCATTTTCTAATCACAAATTTGAAGTAATGCACATCCTTACCCAGACAATAGTGTCAATCACATAAAAACTTGGTGCTCAAACCCCACACTGGCCCAAATGTGCCTTTCTTGCAAGGAAAACTATGAAAATGAATTTGTCTTTGTCTTCTTTTTTTAATGTTATTGCGTAATTATCTGAATTTTGACTTCTATTTATAAGTAGTTGGTATTGTGATGATATCAGGGGCTAATTGAAAAATAAATGTGCCCCGCCATCAAAAAAAAATGTCAAAAATTTGGGCCACTTGTAGTAGTGAAGAAGCTATAGTTATTTAAGTATAAATTTATCATTTGAAGATGGAATCATGGCCAAAGCAAAAAATGTTTTTGATTATTGAAGATCTAGCTATATATCACAACTAGAGGAGAATGATGTCCCATAAATGAGGTACTTTATCTAAAGGAGATTTAGGTATAAGTTTTAGTTTTTCATTTATGTGTCAATGAATTCTGTATGTCTAGTGTATAGGTTAGTTGTGGGAGTTAGCATTGATTTCTTTAGATGTAAGATATTTTAAAAGTAGGTGAGTTGGTGGGGTAAAAATTGTTTTCATGGCACAAAGGGTTGTCTATGATGTTTGTTTTGGTTTGAGTTTAAAGTGTTAGGGTGGATGATGAGATAACTTGTCCCTCTAAATTTTAAGGTTACGTAGTTGTCAAGATGTGGTCATGTCATAAAATATTTTTGGATTGATATCCCTCAAGAGAATGATTTGTTTTATCTTAATGATGGAAATTTGGAAGTATTTAGAAAGATGTTAGTCCTAACAATGTATGAATATTGGATTAGTGGATGATAATTAATAGGCTATGTATGCTAGGAAAATGTTTAAGTGTGAGTTACTTTTGTTAAAAGATAAAATTAAAGTATGTATTATACATGATTTGTAGTAAGCAGTACATTATTAGTTGTACCTAGTACCCTAGAGTTTTTTGGATTAAAATTTTAATGAACCATGTATGGGAAAAAGGATTCCTATAGAACTGGTGAGTACATCAGTTGGGCACCCATGTATTTGAATAGGTGGATTGTTTTTATATGGACTCAATAATCAATCTTGACGTAGAAGAAGAAGAAGAGAATCCCAAAGTGATGATGGTTTCCCTGTAATGATGATTTATGGTCATTAGAACCTGTGTGTGCTTAATTTTAGTAATCTGAAACTATTTGAGTGGACAATTTATGCTAATTTTGAAACCATATGTGAGGTCTTTGGTGAGTCAAAACTACTATAGTGCAAAGCTTATGGTGAACTTGAAACCATTTATGTGATGTTCATGGATTTCATGGTGAGATTGAAATAACTTCAAAATTGCATCACTTAGGGGTAAACCATGAAAATCCAAAATTACTAGAATGAGGGGAAACAATGTGAATTATAGAAGTTTATCTTGTAAATGGGAACCTAACAAGGTTTTAAAACATTTTTAATATTATGGTGGAGGCAAGATCTGAAAATAATCATCATAATTAATTGTAAAATTTAATATGTATTTTCTTATAAATATAATGTATTGGTCATGTGTTTCTAAAATGGAGCTCATCTTTATGGATTTCTCCTTTGTTTAATACTTTCCAACTTGGTATTAGAGAAATTAGTGTTTTCAAATGGTTGTTTCCATTAGAAATAAATAATACTCAAAAGTTGGAGGGGGGGAGGGAGGCTTTGTGGGGTGAATCAATATTCTAAAAACTTTTGACCACAACTAGATATTGTTAATTACTTTATAACTTTCATATGAAAGTAAACCATAATACATAATAGTAAATATAACTGTTTTCACTTAGGTTTGCACCCTTGTCCAAAGCCTATGCATCAGGACAACCTAGTGAAACATGGAAACAACCTCCAAGTTGTGGGACTTGAACTACGAGGTTGAGTCTCTAGAGAAGGACGACCTCCTCTTACTATCAGGATGCACCTAACTTCTCTTGGAGAGGAAAAGGGAGAAGGGGAGCATGAAAGCAAATCTACCTAATCTAATCTAAAGAGGTGATGCACCAAAATAGAGTGTTCAGACCAATCTCTGCCCATATATGCACTTTTGAACCATAATGAAACTAAGGATATACACATTCAGACTTGCTTAAATCTAATAATCACATGCAAATTAGAAGACCAAGATTAATGACACAAGGAAAGAGAGATTCACTTATATTATCATTCATAGGCCAAGGAGATACAGTCATGCAGATCATAGATCTTTACAAAACACCAGTAAGAGGCAAAGAGTTCTTGCACTTTCATACCAATGGCTGAAAGAGATAAGACAAAAAATATGTGGTTCAGAGGCATAGGGGAATTTACACTAAGAATTTGTAGAGCAGTAACAGAGAAAATAGAGAAAGGTCCCACTTGCAAAAATCATCAAATTTTGCCTTTATAGCTTAGGCATAATTGGGATGTCCTCCAACTGTAATTACTCCACAACAACTTGCCATTAAGTCCTGCAGAGAACAATCATGGGGGAAATCTGATCTAGCTACAGATCTAGATGCAATGATATCTAATCTTCTATGTCAAATAATGCCTTGAGAGGACAAAAATGGTGCCATTGAGCTATTTTGACTAGGTATATGGATTGGATCAGAGGTGGAGTGTTCTTCCTTGTCTCACATTCATTTTGGGGTGGTTGGAATTGATTACAAAGATTAAATTGCATTAAAAAAAATCCCAACTTTCTTCATTCCTGAACACCTGAATCAGCAGGGTCAACAAGTCAACAAAACTTTGCATCCAAAATGGGCTACGTGGGCCAATAACCTCTTTCCTTTCTTCCACCTTGCAAGGTCTTCCTAAGTTGACCATCTCTTTTCATTACTAACTGTGATGGTCACATTAACTGCTAGCCACATCTAACTGTTACTGCCTCCACTAGACCCATTGGGACACGTGCCATTGAGGTGCTATGTTTCTATGCGTATCCTCTGAGAAATTTCCCATAGCAAGATAGCACCCACCATAGATTTGAACTGATCTGACGATCGTGAAGACTCACCATAATACTGTGCTATCTCCTTAAAATTTTGGGCCCACGAAAGACCTCAGCACACCTGGCATCTGACTCGGCCTAAACTAGTACCATCCCTGTAGTTTTATAACACTCGGCCCCACCCTACTATGTGTCATTGAGGTGCTATGTCACTATGGGTAATATTCTCATAGCTTTCCATAGCGAGATAGCACCCACCGTTGATCTCCACGAGATCAACGATCGTGGAAGATCCTCGTAATACTGTGCTTGCCTCCATAAAGTTTATGGTCTATGAATCCACTTGGCAACCACCTGGCACAACCTGGTATCCTCATCTTGGCGAGATTTGGCCCCACTAATTGACATGGCATAATGGTACTATGTTTCTATGGATAATATCCTTGCAGCTTTCCATAGCGAGATAGCGCCTACTGTCAATTTCCTTAGATCTATGGTAATCAACAAAATTGTACAACTACACACTGAGCTGGCTGAATGGACCAATGAAATATTGCCACCGTATTATGACCCACCTGACAACTACCACCAAGGACAAGCCATAAGATTGCTTTGGAGAAGGGTGGGCCCATTATGTCATCTGTGCCATGTGTCGTCAAGGCGCTATGTCGCTATGGTTAATATCCTCATAGCTTCCCATAGCGAGATAGAACCCACCATTGATCTCCACGAGATCAATGATGAGCAAGATGGATCTAACCTATCAATATACCAACCAATAAGAACTGACCATGTGCCAACCTGTCTGACAAGTCTTCATTTGCAGCCCGCCAAGTGAAGCAGGACCCACATTCTACATAGTTATACTTTAGCCAATAAAAAGATCGATCATTTGTCAAGATGTAAAATTTTATCACTGATATTTGATAGGGCATACCTAGGACCCATCTTCCTTCTGATGTTTTCGCAATATCATTTTTTCGTCTGGGTGCTATGTTGCTAACGGCAAGGAATACATATTTTCCGATAGCACCATAGTGCCCATCGTGGATGGAACAAAACTCAGCATTGGAGAAACAATAAGGAAAGGGAGGATCCACCAGCCACACGGCCAAAAGGCACTATGTCGCTATGGCAAAGGACCATGCAACTTTCCATAGCGAGATAATGCCAATCGTATATATCTTTCGATCTGACGATGGGGGACTTGTGGGCTTGTAGAAATACACCTAGGAAATAATGAATATCATTAGGTTCAATCATTTAATTTTTTTGATATTCCTGGGGATGTTTAAAATAACATTAAATAGGGAAGTGACCATTGGGCGGGCAGTATTTAAAATTCAAATATTTGGCAGGAGAGCACAATATATAACATTTCTGGCAACTCACAGGGGATGCTAGCCTACTATGCATAGACTAGTGACCTCATGAATCCATTGGGTTACAGAGTCAAAAAGATGTGGATCCTGCATTCACTGTGAAACCCTAACCCTACCTCTGAGAGGAAAACCCTGAAACCCTTGTCTCTGCAACTAGGACCAGAGACCAAAACCTCCTTCCTACAACCTTCAAAATTTCAAAACTTGCTATCTAACGGAGACAATCCTATGCTCGTGCACTTCTTAGAAAATAGGAGAGCTAAAAAAGAACTACTCTACTTATATACATGAAACCTTCAACCTTCATCAGAAGCATGACTTGAGATATATCCCATTGACTGGGATAGGCATAATTTCACCACTAAGCTTGTTTAACTAGAAAGCATTGGCTTGTTTGCAATTGACAATCAGATAGGGGCCACTCGACAATGCATCAAACTTGAGTGTCTTCCTAGTTTTGCCCTATTTGCATCCCATTTCAAAACCAAATCTCCCTCCCTGAAGATTCTGACCCTAGCCTTCCTGTCAAAACTCTTTTTTACCTACTCCGAGTGTATCTCTAGGGTCTACATGGCTTTACTTCTCTCCTCTTCTAGCTCCATCAACTCTACCATTCTTATTGTCATGGAATCATCTTCAATCAACTTGAGCTGATGAGCTAGCTCTAGGGATGGGAACTCCAATGAAATTGGAAGCTTTGCTTCTCTGGCATAGACTAACACAAATGATGAATTCCCTATTGACCTTTTAGACATTATTCTGTCAGCCCATAGTGCAGTCTTCAATTTTTTATGCCAACACCTCTAGTTATCTTCTATTGTCCTTTTCATGATCCTAATCAGGTTCTTGTTGGAGGACTCAGCCAAACCCTTACCTTGAGGATAGTAGTTTGAGGATGTGCTCAAATAGATATTATGATCCACTGACCATGCACAAATTTGAGCTCCAACAAAAGACTTTGCATTATTTGAAATAATGGTTGAAGGGGCACCAAACCTGGTCACAATTCCATCAAGAAATTCCACAACTAAAGATCCAGTGGCATCCTTCAATGCAACTGCCTCCGTCCATCTGGTGAAGTAATCTGTAGCAGCTAGAATCCATTTGTGACCAGAACTAGAAGAAGGATTGATAAGGCCTATGAAATCCAATCCCCTTTGAGAAAAAGGCTAGTCCACCTAAATAGGATGAAGGGGAAGAGCTGCAAGTCTTTGTTTGCCAGAGAAGAAGGCACATTTTTCACACTTCCTCACATACTTATGACAATCATGAAATAGAGATGGCCAGTAATAACCAGCCCTCATGATCTTCATTGCAGTTTTCCTTGCTGAGAAGTGGCCAGCATCAAGACCATCATGAAGTTCTTTGATTATTCTTTTAGCCTAGTTTGTATCAAGGCATCTTAATAGGGCTCCATTAAAATCTTTTCTAAAGAGGACACCATCAACTATGACATAAGGAATTGACTGTAATCTATACTATCTCCTTTTAGTTCTATCTAATCCTTGAGGGTATCCATTGCCTAATAAGAAATTCATCATATCATCCATCTAACTCCTTGGGTAACCATTTCTTACCTCTTGTTGTTATGTCAGTATCATAGTAGCTTCCTTATCAGGTTCTTGAGATGATAACATCTGTTTACAAAATCCCTTCCCTCTTACCAGCTTGGTAATCTGAATGTCCACATCATATTCCATTACTTTAGTAATCCAACTAGCTCTTTTCTCACTAATATCTCTGCTCAAAAGGAAATCCTTCACACTAACATGGGGTAATAACAAATGAATCTTATTATGAGACATGAGGTGTCTAGATTTCTTCAAAGCTCTAATAAATGCAAGGGATTGTTTCTCTACATAGCTATATTTATCTTCATACTCTTTAATCCCTTCACTAAAGAAAGCTATGGGCTGCTCATCACCTTTATCATTTCTTTGAGTTAGGACATCAGAGATGCTTGACTCACCACCTAGGTTATAAAGGATGAAATCTTTCTCAAAATTTGGGTTCATGAGAGTAGGGGCTGAGGCTATGGCTTCCTTGATCTCTTCAAAACTTTCCTTCCCTTCCTTGGTCCATGCAAAGACCATACCTTTCTTGATCATAGCTATAAGAGGTTTCACCATGGTAGCAAGATTAGGGATAAATCTTCTCACAAAATTTATCCTGCCTAGGAAACTTTGCAACCCTTTCTTGTGTTTAGGAAGAGGGAGGGCAAGTATTGCTTTTGTTCTCTCTAGATAAATGGTTAAGCCATCCTCATATACAATATGTCCTAATAACTTTCCTTGGTTAGTAGAAAAGACATACTTGCTTGGGTTAAGGGAAACCCCAAACTCTCTGCATCTTAGGAACACCTGTCTTAGATGATCAAAATGATCCTCTACATTCTTAGAATACACTGTAATATCATCAAGGTAAACTAAGACAAACTTGTCAATCAATCCTTTGAAGGCCATCTCCATTGCCTTCTAAAATGTAGCACCTATATTGGTTAGCCCAAACGACATCTTATAATAAGCATAGGTACCCCATGTAGTGGTAAATGCAGTCTTGTACCTATCAGACTCTTTAACCAACACTTGATTGTAGCCAAAAAATCCATCAAGAAATGAAAATCTCTTTGAAACACTGACCTTGGACAAAATCTGCTCCATAGAAAGGAGAGGATGGTGATCTTTAAGGGAAGCTTGGTTAAGGTCTCTAAAGTCCACACACAATCTAATTTCTTTGTTCTTCTTCCTAACAAGGACAAGGTTTGCTACCCATGATGAGTGTTTGATGGGAAAAATTATATTAGCCTCAGTCAACTTGGATAGCTCCTTTCTCATTAGGGGTTCAATCTTGAGATTCACTAGCCTATGTTTTTGTCTTACTGGTTTTACATCATTAATTAAATCTATGGTATGTTGAAACAACCTTGGGTCAAAGCCCTTTAAGTCATCATATGTCCAAAAAAATACATCATTAAATTCTTGACATAGATGAATAAAATTTTCTTTTTCAATTTCAGAACATACCTTCCCCATGTTTAAGGACTTTCCATCGGCAATCATGACTAGAGTGTAGTCATCTTCATCAGTAGCTAGGTTCATGGCCCTGCCTCTTGCTTGGTCATTAGGATTAAAAACACTCTCTAGAGTAATGAGACCTTTAGGCAGCTTGTTGGAGCTAAGGTTAATGATTTGATCACCATACTAATCCTACAGTCTTGACTGATTTCTCTCTAAAAATTCTACCTCATTCTACCAGAAGCTGACAATTTGCTCATTAGATTCAAACACTTGCTAATGGATGTTGTTATTAGGGATAGCAGGCCTTACTAACACTCTAATTTTTTGCTTCTTCTCCTCCTCAAGATTCCCCAACACATCATAAGATGCACCTATTGTTGCAAGTCTATCAACATGTCTATTTTCTTTTCTAGGGATGCTTTGAATATTAAATGCATTAAAACCTTCAAGAAAATCCCATACCCTATTTTTGTAAGACTTGAGCAAATCATTCTTGGTGCTATTCTGATTTCTCACTTGATTAACCACCAACTCACTGTCTCCATACACTCTTAAGGCTTGGATTCCTCTTTTTTGAGCAAGTAGGAGACCTCGAATCAAGGATTCATACTCGGCTACATTATTAGTGCAATTGAATTGGAGCCTAAAGGAGAAATAGTACCTTACTTGTGCAAGAGAAATCAACACCACACTAGCCCCTGACCCAATCTTATTCCTTAAGCCATCAAAGTACATACTCCATATCCCACCCATATCTTCTTTAGTACCCACAAGATTGGGAACTAGAGCATCTTTCTCCAATATACAATATGTACAGAGACCTATCTCAAGATTTTCTGATGTAGAATCAAATTGATATGCATCGGCCCATTCATCTAAGAAAAAATTAGGTATCTCTACTAGGGAAGTGGCGGGCTCATTCACTATGTCATTCTCATCCATCTCTAGGATAGCGAAATTCATGTTGATGGAATTAGGGGTGTAAGATTCAGTATGATGGATGGCTTGAGGCTCTACTCTAATTGAAGCATTGGCTCCATATCTCATCTTAAAAGACATATATGACCAATCAGAAGATATGAAACCACCTAGTTGGGCAGTAAAGTCTCTTGACAGACAGATGGCAAAATATGGCTTGACCTCAGCAATAGAGATGTCTTGGGTTACAATACAACTAGGGCATGCATGTAAGGCCATCTCCACATTCCTAAGGATCCCTATAGTCTTGATAGTACTACCATCCAACTATAATACATCCCTAACAATGGGCTCATATTTCATTCCCAAAGCATCAGCAACACACCTAGGCATCACTGAACTGCTAGCCCCTGAATCAATCATGCAATTATGGACTAGTTTTCCCCCTATAATTAGAGAAACATAGAATCAAGGAGGTTTAACCTATTTACTTGTTTCTACCTCCCTTGATGGTTTTACTAGGCTTGTGGCACTTTCCATACTGAGTGTCTGATCCTTTGGTTCAATTCTTTCCAATTCTTGTTGTAGCAACCTCTTTTGCATGGGTATAGTAGCAATAGCATCCCACATGGAGATATTCACATTTGTCTTCTTCATCTTCTCTACCACATTGAATGGCATAGCAGGTATTTTGGTAGAACCTTTGCGAGCTAGGATTGTATGAGGTTGAGATGGAATATCTTGAGGATCACTTTTATCTTTCCTACCATGATTTTGCCTTTGCTGCTGAAAGGTACTTGATTGATTATTTGCTGCTTGCTCATGAGATATTACATTTGAAGTTGAGGCCTGATTGGGAGGAGGAACAACATCTTCCATAGCTCTTCTTTTTCTTCTAGTGTTATGAGCAATGGAATTTTGGTTTACATTACAATGCTCCTCCATCTGATGATTCATAAAAGAGCAATCACCCTGTCTTTGCATATCTGAGGCATCTTTAAATTGGTCCTCCTTGTATGATTTTTTTGTTGCAGGTTCTTGGACTGTTAAAGCCATAAAATATTCAACCTTCTGGCACATACAATAGGCATAGGAGTAGTTACAGGAGGGGCAAAAATCTTGATCTTGAGCCATATTGTTTTGAGGGACTATGCCCCTATTTTGGTTTACATTTAAGGTTGAAGCATAGCCACCCTGCCTACTCTAATCAAAATAATTGTTCCAATGATTAGGATTTGGAGGCCTATCACTGCTTGGAGTTTGATATTGCAATTGATGAGGTTTACTACCTTGAGCTTGCTATCTTTCTAAAGTTAGCACCTTGTTTCTTACTTTCTGCATCATAGAGGAATTATCCTCCAGCTTCTTCCAATGATCTTGCAAACTTTTCTCTAGGTTCTTTTCTCTTTTATCCATGTTCGACATCATCTCTTTGATTTCATCTATCCCATTTGAAGATGTGGAAGCTTAAGGGACTGGGACAAGGGATTGTGATGTAGAAGTTGTGGGAAGAGGAGCCATTGTTGGTTGATGATTCAGAACATCAGGGAAGAAAGGCATAAGAAGCCTTGGAGCTAGCTTACCTCCTTGTATTAGGATGTTCTTTGATTTTATTGTGATGTCATAAGCATTAGGCAAGGTCTCTCATCCCATAGTTTGGATTGTAGTGGCAATATCACTGTTAAAAGCTCTAAGGTAATGCAAGAAAGCATTACCAGGGGTAGGCTTCACTAAATTAGGTATTCTATCCCATGTCTTTTGGAATTTATAATTAAAATCAGTCATACATTCATGGGGAGCTCTTTTTATAGTAGTCAACTGCTCTAAAAGTGACAAATAGTCACTTTTATCCTCAAAATGTTTGCTCAATCTTGCTCCTAATCCATCCCAATCTATTATAGAACCATGAGCTAAACCTCTATACCATTGTAGTGTTTTTCCTTTCAAGGATGAGGCTAGGAGCCTAACTGCAACATCATCCTCTATAATACCATGGATATTGTAGACATTTGCAACCTCTTGAATGTGTTCTGAGGGAGAGATAGAAGTTTCACCAGTAAACTTTGGTATACTTTTGAGGGCAGCTACTAGTATGTCATGTCTTTGGGCTAATAAGAGAGGGCTCCCACCATTAAAGGTCACAAAAGTATGAGCTCTAGGCAATGACATATAGATAAGTGATCTATTGATTTGTATTGATGGCAGTCTAGGCTGAGATCTAACAGAAGGAGGAGTAGATATAAATCTTGTAGGTGTATTTATTACTATTGCACTCCTAACTGGTGATAAAGATATTCTAGTCTTCCTTCTTCTAGGGTTTGAAAATGAAAGCTCTTGATACTGAAACTTAACTCTAGAAGATGCCCTTGTTTTAGCTCTGGGCATGAATCACCGCACCTTTGGTTTGGAACTAGATATGTATTTGAAGCTCAGAGTTGCCAAGTACTTTGAAGAATGAGCCTCTTGAAGGCTTAAACAATGAAGCCAGTACTAGCCCCTTAATATTGATCTTGAAATCTCCATTTTGACACCAGTAGGCTTGAAATCTTCTAAAAAGTTGTCCCACTAGGCATGCCAAAAACTGTTGTCACTTAGGCTTGCACCCTTGTCCAAAGCCTATGCATGAGGACAACCTAGTGAAACATGGAAACAACCTCCAAGATGTGGGACTTGAACTATGAGCTTGAGTCTCCAGAGAAGGCCGACTTCCTCTTACTATCAGGATGCACCTAACTACTCTTGGAGAGGAAAAGGGAGAAGGGCAGCATGAAAGCAAATCTACCTAATCTAATCTAAAGAGATGATGCACCAAAATAGAGTGTTCAGACTAATCTCTACCCATATATGCACTTTTGAACCATAATGAAACTAAGGATACACACATTTAGACTTTCTTTAATCTAATAATCACATGTAGATCAGAAGACCAAGATGAATGACACAAGGAAAGAGAGATTCACTTATATTATCATTCATAGGCCAAGGAGATACAGTCATGTAGATCATAGATCTCTACAAAACACCAGTAAGAGGCAAAGAGTTCTTGCACTTTCATACCAATGGTTGGAAGAGATAAGACAAAAAATCATGTGGTTCAAAGGCATAGGGGAATTTACACTGAGAATCTGCAGAGCAATAATAGAGAAAACAGAGAAAGGTCCCACCTGCAAAAATCATCAAATTTTGCCTTTATAGCTCAGGCATAACTGGGATGTCCTCCAAATGTAATTACTCCACAAAAACCTACCATTAAGTCCTATAGAGAATAATCATGGGGGAAATTTGATCCGAATACGGATCTAGATGCAATGATATCTGATCTTCTATGTCAAATAATGCCTTGAGAGGACAAAAATGGCACCATTAAGCCATTCTGACTAGGTAGATGGATTGGATTGAAGGTGGAGTGTTCTTCCTTGTCTCGCATTCATTCTAGGGTGGTTGGAATCGATTACAAACATTAAATCACATTAAAAAAAATTTTGACTTTCTTCATTCCTGAATAGCTGAATCAGCAGGGTCAGCAAGTCAACTAAACTCTGCATCCAAAACGGGCTATGTGGGCCAATAACCTCTTTCCTTTCTACCTCCTCACAAGGTCTTCCCAAGTTGACCATCTCTTTTCATTACTAACTACGCCAACCCTCAAACTCCAACTGTGATGGTCACATTAACTGCTAGCCACATCTAATTATTACTGCCTCCAGCAGACCCATTGGGACACATGTCACTAAGGCACTATGTCACTATGTATATCCTTCAAAAAATTTCCCATAGAAAGATAGTGTGCATCATAGATTTGAACTGATCTAATTATTGTGAAGACTCTCCATAATAGTGTTCTATCTCCTTAAACTTCTGGGCCCATGAAACACCTTAGCACACTTGGCATTTGACTTGGCCTGAACTGGTACCATTGCTACAGTTTCATAACACTTAGCCCCACCCTACTATGTGTCACTGAGGTGCTATTTCACTATGGGTAATATTCTCACAGCTTTTCATAACGAGATAGTGCCCACCATTGATCTCCATGAGATCAATGATCGTGGAAGATCCTCGTAATACTGTGCTTGCCTCCATAAAGTTTCTGGTCTGTGAATCCACTTGGAAACAACTGGCACAACCTAGCATCCTCATCTTGGTGAGATCTAGCCCCACTGATCCATGTGGCATAATGGCGCTATGTCACTATGGATAATATCCTCGCAGCTTTCCATAGCAAGATAGCACCTACCGTTGATTTCCTTAGATCTATGGTGATCAACAAAATTGTACAACTACACACTGAGCTGGCTAAATGGACCAATGAAATATCACCACCATATTATGACCCACCTAACAACTACCACCAAGGATGATCTATAATATTTCTTTGGAGAAGGGCGGGCCCATTACATCATCTGTGCCACACATAGCCGAGGCACTCTGTCACTATGGTTAATATCCTCGCAGCTTCCCATAGTGAGATAGCACCCACCATTGATCTCCATGAGATCAACAGTGAGCAAGATGGATCTGACCTATCAGTATACCAACCAATAAGAACTGGCCACATCCCAACCTATCTGACAAGTCCTCATTTGTGGCCTACCAAGTGAAGCAGGACCCACATTCTACACAGTTATACTTTAGCCAATGAAAAGATCGATCATTTGCCAAGATGTCAAATTTTATCACTGATATCTGATGGGGCATACCTGGGACCCACCTTCCTTTTGATGTTCCACAATATCATTTTTTTTCTGGGCGCTATGTCACTAACAATGAGGAATACAGATTTCTTGATAGTGCCATAGCGCCCACTATGGATGGAACAAAACTTGGCACCAGAGAAACAATAAGGAAAGGGAGGACGCACCAGCCACGCAGCCAAAAGGCACTATGTCACTATGGCAAAGGACCATGTAACTTCCCATAGCGAGATAGTGCCAACCATAGATATCTTTCGATCCGATAATGGGGGATTTGCGGGCTTGTAGAAATATACCTAGGAAATAAGGAATATCATTAGGTTCAATCATTTAATTTTTTCGATATTCCTGGGGATGTTTAAAATAACATTAAACAAGGAAGTGACCATTCGGCAAGTAGTATTTAAAATTCAAATATTTGGCAGGAGGGCACAATATGTAACAATAACCATACACAGTGAGAACTCATAACACTATTATTTGTCAACTAGGGAAACCCTGGCCAAGGAAAAATCTTGCTGGGGATGATACCTACAAGATAATCCACTAAACAAATGAATCTTGTTAATAATATTGACCTTGTTAGGAGTCTTTGAAATACATATAGCATCTCCAGTCCTTGTTAGAGGACTAGGACCTATTAAAAGCCTCAACCCTATTAAGATGTGCTTCAACCCTATTAGGAGTTTGTAGTGCAACCACAATAAATGCAAGAAGAGCCCACTGCCCTAACATGCAATATACAATTTAGTTTCCTCACAAGAATAAATATACATATAATACTATCTTACTATTGTATCTCACACTTTCTTTGATCATACAACATGTTTCACATCACATACAACTAGTATATAACTTAAACTTTCTTCACTATCGTTTGCATCACATACTTGCTTCCCATTATCTGTGCAAGATATGATCTTTACTTATATCTTGAAAATTAACAAAACTCTACTTAGTTGGCCTTGATGCTTTAACACACTTGAAAAAATATAAAATTGTAAGAATTTGGCTTAGGCCAGAATTCACCCAAGACCAAGGAACTCAAACACAAGCACAATAGTAGACCAAAGACAGAGTATGATCAGAATAATGATATATTCATTCAATATGCCATATTCAAGTACACTAGGAGTGCTTGTATATAAAGGCCTCTGGAGAGCTTCTAGAATGCATAGAAGTCAACATCATGATAAGTCACACAACTAGGTACATGTCCAACAGATATGGGTTATCCTCCATTAAGCACAAAAGTAAGTGCGATGATGTGAGGATAAGCCTACAATGGTGTATCATGCAAATCAGTGTTGTAGACAACATGTGCTAAAAAGGGAGTACACATAATTGTGTTGTCAACATCGCAACTTAGTGTATGATGCAAACTCTAGTGTTGTAGACACCATGTGCTAAAATAGAGTTGTGTACTTTTTTGTTGTCAACATGACAACTCATGAGAGTACAAAAACTCCTAAGTGTCTCACCTAAATAAATAATAAAATGATGCAATGTAATAAAATAATGCATTAACCTAAGTAAACTTAAGTAAGTGTAAATAGTAAATACTCATTTACACCAACACCCCTCCCTTAAGTGCAACTTAGGGGAACACCCTTAAGCTTACGACAACTAGGATGAAATGCATAATGGGTCCCGACTACTAAGACATGTTAGGTACCCATGTATATAATGAAATGCAATCTCTCTTAAAGTGGAGAAAGAGGGAAAACCTCATGGGAAAAGCCCTCCCCCCAAAAGAGAGATGAAATGATGTATGGATGGATGGAGTAATCAAGACGTCCCCATTACAACATACATACAGTATATACATAAGAGAATGATGAGAAGAGGAAGAGAGACAAGATAGGCTTCCCCCCCAAAGAAGAATGCTTGCAAGTGACTGCTCTGATGAAGAAGCTGATCCAAGACTACAGAATGGTGTTTCTACCCTTAGGAAGAAACAAGACCAAGGGTACAAATGAGATGCTTCTGTTGTGTGTTGAAAGAATCCCATGGATAAGTGATGTTTGTGAAACTTGCTCAATTGGCTGAAGAACCTATCTCAAAGAATTGTCTATCTACTCAACTGATGAAGAACCCTTCTACAACTACTGATCATGAGTATACATAGTCACTTCAACTTGTGATGATCGATTATGTAGAGAATGAATAAGAGAGTTGGATGTAGCCCTCATGACAACTGAAGAAGGTGCTTTTGCATCAAGAAGAAGAGGTAGATCATCAATAGTATCCCCCAAATTTGTCATTGAATTTGGACCTAGAAGACTAGATGTACCCTGTTGTGTTGGACCTATCACTGTGGTGATATATGCATGTGGACTATACTAATGTAGTGACCTCTTACTACAACTTTCGATAGAACCCCACGTGTCTGAATCTGTTGAAGCACTATCACTGGTGTCACTATCAATTTCCACACAGTATGATGTGTGGAGAGTATTAGAGGACACGATTGGTCAACTTTCCTCAAAGCGTACATCCTTCTCCAAAAAAATATAATGTGTCTCTAGATCCAATAGTCTATATGCCTTCAGACTATCTTCATAACCAATGAAGGTACAAGGTCGAGGTGACTGTGCCTTGCATCCATTGGAAGATCTGTTTGCTCATGTAGGACAACTAAAGACTCTAAAGTGTGTCACAATAAGTTTTCTACCGCACCATGCCTCAAAAGAAGTCTTGCCATCTAATGTTGGATGAGGAGACCTATTAAGAATGTGAGTGGCACTACTGATTTCTTTGACTTCAAGTGATGGATCTAGAGACTTGGATTGTATCATACAACTTGCCATAGATTTAAGAGTTTGGATCTTGAATGCTACAACATCTGTCTTATGTAGACTGAGTGTTGGTGGAGTTTGAAGATCAATCCCCTCATGTCTACAAAAGTCTTTTAGTCTTTTTTTCACATACATGCATCCATTTTTTATTCATAGAACTTTGATGGATTTCCTCAACTTTCATTTTACATGAGTCTTGAAGGCTAGAAACCTGTCCAACACTTCATTCTTATTATGAAGAAAGTAGACACAAGTGTATCTTGAAAAGTCATCAATGAAAGTAAGTATGTAGCAACCTTGGCTGAATGCAAAAGGACTTGCTAATACCATGAGAACCATCTGAAGAACACCTAGTGCTCTTGAAGACTTCTCTCTTTGTAACTTCCCCTTTGGATGCATATCCACTAAATCTATTGAAAATTCACTATGGGAAAAGTTGATTTGGTGTAGACCTTTGACCATTCTATTTGTGCAAAGTTGTCAAAGGTAGTGAAAGGAAAGATGTCCAAACTGCTGATGCCAAAATTGCATTGTTGAATTTTATTGAGATAACAAGGCCTTTGAAGGAGACTTGGGCACAAAATGGGAGAAAGAGTACAACCTCTTTTCATGATTCACTTTCCCCACTACAACCAAGGAGTCATCTTTTGGACTATACACCTTTACTGAATCTAGAAGGAACTCAACTCTATGTCCATCTCCAAGGTGAGTGATTTGGTAGATTGATAGGAGATTTGAACTTAGGTTTGGTACATAGAGAACATTTTGAAACTCTCCATTTTCCATCTCCATGTTTCCTTTCCCTTCATCTTCCATTTTAGTCTCATCTCCTACGAAGATGTGCAATATCTTTGACTGCTTCATTGAAAAAAAATCCTCCTTTGAAGAACCCATATGATATGATGCACCTGAATCAAGTATCCATTCCTTTGAAGAATGTGAATTTTCCAAGAGTGCTTGGCCTTTTCCCTTTGAATCTGAAGACAATCCTTTCTCCTTATAAGCATTAGGTAGTGAAACATTAGGTGTCTTCATGATGTTGATCAACTCATCAATCTTCTTAAGATAACACTCATGTTCTTCATGACCCATTTTCATGCAATCAGTGCACTTTTTCTTCTCCTTATTGTTGTTGTCTCCCTTCTTCTTGGAATTCAAGGACTTTCCTTGATGATTGGATTGTGGTGTTGTCTTTTTTTCATCCTCTAATTTGTCCTTGTTCCACTTCTTATTCCTACCCTTTCCTTTATTTGGAGATTATCTAGCTGAATTTTGAGAACCCTCATTATTGGCCATGAATGCTTTAGACTTAGGTGATTTGAGAATCCCCATGGATTTCAACTTCTTTTCTTTAGTATCCAACATATTAGCATATTCATCAAAAGTGAATTTCTTATAGGAAAACCCTAAGGTAGTCTTTGAGGTGTTAAAAGAAGAAACAAATGTGGAATATTTTGATGACAACTTGTTATGTATGAGATAGATCAATCTATCATCTTTGATAGAACTCCCACAATTAGTAAGCTTTGTCCTTAGTTCATTCTCTTAATGATGAAATCTATTATAGAATCAAATTACTTAGGATCTAAGGAGACAAGCTCATCTTCAATTTTGGAAACATCCTCTTTAGACACTTTACCATATAGGTTTTTGAGGGTATCCCAACCTTCCTTGGATGTAGAACACTTCTTAATTTGATATATGATCTTATCATCAACCCCCAAACATATATCACCTAGGGTTTTCCTATCCATTGCTACCCAAACTGAAATATCACTTGCTGATACTTTATCACCTGCTAGTTTAGGAAGAATACCATCTACATATTGTGAAACTCCATTGTGCATTAAATGATACCACATTTTGATGGACCATGTAGCATAGTTATGAGGAGTTAATTTTGGAAACTTAAAGTTTTCCATAATATAAAAATTAAAGAAAATTGCAAAAAAGAGAGAACACAACACCAAGAACACCCCCTCTTTTCACTAAATCAAGAACCCCCCCCAAAATAGATGCTTTTGGCGCTTTATCAGTAATGCGATCACAATGGCCACTTGCCAATTTTGGCCTTCGTGGACTTCTAATTTTTCTTGTTACAACTTCTATATGAAATACGAATCTAGAACTTTACAATGTACTACAATTCAAAAGCAATACAAAGCAAAGAATGGCCCTATTTATGAAAGTGACACGTTTCTCCACACAACCTTACAATTTTACTGTACATCTAGAAAGTAGATGAAAAATTATGCACTTTAAAAAAAATGGAACCTGATTTCGACTCTAGATGTGCCTATACAGAGCGTTTGAAGTTGCAAATTGTAGGATTATGTAGATATAGTCACCAAAAAATGCAATTTCTACCAAATTTGTGCACCAAAACCAAAAAAAACTACACCACTGAAAAGTGTAGGAAATTCTACCCAATTTTTAAAAAATCACACTTGATTTGGAGTCCAGATGACTGAGATATGGCCTCCCAAAGTTGGACTGCGAAATCCAAAATCAAATTGGAGAGGGGTTGCACCAACAAAAGACGGGGTTAAATTTGATAATCATATGGCCATTGCAGTAGTTAAAATTTTCCCTAGAATGATAGTTAGATGGTTTTCAAATTTAAGCTTGTAAAAAGATGATGTTAGCATGCCCAAGCCTTGTGATGATGTTAGTGATGACATCAGTAGTATAGATGATGACATCAACATATAGATTTGTATAGGCTATACAGAAAAGTTTGACATGTTCGATTGACATGGGCATATGGATCTGCTTGCATGGAAGTTGAGTCAGTAAGTACAGATCTATGCAGAGATTACTGACTCTACTCTTTTATAGAGGCTGACATGGTACGTGTCCACATGGTAGAGGGTGATTGGTCTGCATGGATCACTTTTTGGAGGATGTCGGGTATAAAAAATGGTTGCTATTTTTTATACTATCAGTGCTAGAAGGGGAATCTCCATCATGTGCACTAGAATCTTTCACCACAGCCATGGATCATTCTATCGAAGGGGGCTGGGAAATGGAGGGCGGTGCTAGAAACTTTAAATTGGTGTGGGCTATGACAATGTTTTATCCCACATTCATGGGAGGTGGGATATAGGACCTGTTTAAAAAATTGTCCACTTTAGATGTAAAATAAGTGGAACTTGCTAGTGTGGCTGCCAATGGTTTGACGCCTGTTGAAATTTTGAGACTGTGGGTAGACTTGTGATTTGGGTTGTTGGATTTTGGTGTCTGCATCGGTAAAAATATGTGTTCATCAGATTTAAATTGTAGTGCCTAGATTATTCAGACCATAGATAAATATACAGTACGACCCTCTAATTTGTCAGGCCAAAAATTGAATGAACCCAGTGATTAAAATAATACCCTCTGAAATTAATAATAGAGTATTCTGTGAAATTTGCAGAGCTGGGATCTGATAGCTTAATTCTACAAAAAAAAATTTCCTGATTGGGCAACAAATCCATAAATGCCCAAATCAGAAAAATATTGTAGAGATTTAAAATAATTTAGATCCAAAAATAAATAATAAGATCAATTAAACAATCATACCTAGTTTGCAAATCATTGCCTTCGGGTGCCGGTTTGCAAAAAATTTTGCTTCATGATTAACTTTCACCCAACATAGGCAAATTTATAGTTGATCTTCACCAAATTGATGTTCTGGACATAATGGCGAGGTCAGATTTGGCTTTAGATGCTCCTAACATATGCAAATTCTCTGGATTCAAGTCAAGGTGGTAAAGCATGAACGGTCTTGAATGACTATGTGTAGAGAATCTCCCCAAGCTCTAATACCATGTAAGAATTTTTCTTAGGCTAGACCAAAGAGAGAGTATGATTAGAATGACGATATATTCATTCAATATGCCATATTCAAGTACACTAGGAGTTCCTATATAAAGGGCTCTGGAGAGCTTCTAGAATGCATAGAAGTCAGCATCATGATAAGTCATACAAAAAGGCACATGTCTAGTAGATATGGGTTATCCTCCATTAAACATAGAAGTAAGTGCGATGATGTGAGGATAAGCCTACAATGGTGTATCATGAAAATCAGTGTTGTAGAAAACATGTGCTAAAAAGGGAGTGTGTACAATTGTGCTATCAACATGACATCTTAGTGTATGATGCAAACTCTAGTGTTGTAGACACCATGTGCTAACATAGAGTTGCATACTTCTGTGTTGTCAACATGACAACTCATGAGAGTACACAAACTCCTAAATGTCTTACCTAAATAAATAATAAAATAATACATTAACCTAAGTAAACTTAAGTAAGTATAAATAGTAAATACTTATTTACACCAACAAAAATAACTTTGGGTAGATATCTAGGATGTTAGACCAACATGATTAAGTAATTATTTTGTTTCCAAAATAATTCCTTAAGCCATACACTTCAATTTACTAATGCACTCTATTCTTCTTTATTAATTACTTGTGCTAGCATTCCTTTTGTAACTTACATGGTACTATCCATATAGATCTATGAACTAACATACATCATCATGAAACTATCATCTATAACTCCTCAATTGTGGATGAGCTAACTAGAAGTCTGTCATCCATACATACCATATCTTTCTAACACTTGGACAATTTTCTAACTTTGATTACATCATGAAATACCAAAATGGATATGTTTCCATAAATTACAACACTCATATATATACCTAAGCATATTTTCAATAATATCCCCTTTTGGCAATGATGACAACATTTGGGAAAATTGGCTAAGTCCCAAAATAATGTCATACAAAATAATAACTAAAAAATAACTACACAAAAATTTCCTTCAAAACTTGAAAATTTTATTCATGTTTTGATGGATCATTACATTCATTATCACTCCTTTACAATACATAGCTAAGCTCCCCCTTACATATACATATAAAATTTTAGATACTTCTCCCTTGCATATACAATTTTTCTTACATACTTCTCCCCCTTTGACATCAATGGCAAAGGTGTCAAAAATTTGTACATGCAAAATTTGTGTTTCCTTCCTCTAATCAACTTGACATTCTAGATATACAATCTATAAAATCATGTTTCAACTTATCAAAATCCTTCTTCCATATTTCCTTGACTATATCAGCTATATTGATGAGTGCATAAAGTGCATAGGATGCCACTTCCACTACACTCAAGTTAGTATAGGAAAATTTATCATAGGATGCCTTTGTTGCAAGATACTTCTCCAATTGCCTTTGCAAAATGATAACTTTAGGAGATAAATATTCTCTAAGGATAGAGAATCTTTTGATTACCTTCTCCTTGCCAAATTTAATTCCTTTTATAGCCCATCTCTATTCCAATATCTTCAGTGCTTGCCTCTGGTTGTTGTAATCTAATAGTGAGTGTTTGAAGCTTACTCATTTGGCCTTCGATCAGATTATTAAATTTTGATAGATGATTGTATGACATTGTAAATTTTCCATACAACTACTTACCTTCATCTACACTCTTCCTTAGCTCTTTAGTGCATACATTTAATGCCTATAAATCATTCCTGGCATTGTTACATACTATGTCAAACAATGATGCATCATGCATTATCTACGCTTGTGCTAAAGCAATATCAAACAAGGTGGTGAAATCTACATGAAAAGATCTTATCATTTCTTTAGCCTTCTTCTATAAGTGTGGTTCTATAATAGTGGACTACATTGTCTTCTGCAATCTATCTAGAACTTCTGCCAATGTTCTCTCTAAAGTCTTTACAGACTTATTCTTCTCAAGTAGCTTTCTCAAAGAGCTCATTAAAACTTTTTGATCATCATCATCATTAGTAATTGTTTCTTCTACTAATACTAGAATGAATGAGACTACTTTCAATTTAGTACTTTTCTTTCGATCCTCTTGTCTCTTCTTCTCCTTCTCATCTCCTCTCATTATTTCTTCCTCGGCTTTGTTTTTCTCTAATCTCTCTTCTACTTCTTCTTTCAACTTCTCATCTTCTATTCTTTTTATTTCTTTTTCTTTTCTTTCTTCTTATTTTCTTTATGCTTTTGTATTCCTTCTCCCATTTGACTTTTGTAAGTCATCCTGATGGATGCAACTTTGTTGATCTCTCTTTGAGAAGGGATCATGATTGGGACCACGAGTGGTCTACACCCTTGAGGTGATTTGATTTACATTATTGTATTAGTTACTTTGATTATGCTTATGATGTAATTTATGGTTCACTAAGGTTTGTGCTAGTGGTTATTAGGGTCTATGTGGTATCATGATGATGTTTTGTGATTACTCTAAGATGTGTACAAAGATTGCACTGTGTACTATTACCATGCTACATTGGACTAGGTTCTCGTATAGTGGTTAGTCATGTTTATGATTATGTTCACTTATGTGTTTTAAGTACCTTTTCCTCTTGTTTGAACAACCATTATCAAATTCTTAAATAATTATAAATGGATTGTCCATGTTGGATTCATTGGTTATGTGCTACAAATATTTACCTTGTTATATTTTGATCTGAGAGATACTTGTTACTCATGTTATGTTTTACATTTGAGATGACCTGAGGGTCAAATGTTATACCTTAATTTTACTATCATAGATGTTAGACTACTATGTTGTTTAGTTATCATATTTTCATGGTGATGCCATTTACAAATTATAGTATGTTTTGTGATGATATCTAGTTATCTGACATTTGGATATATCTCTAATTATATTATCTGATGGATTTAGTGCTATGGTTATTTACTTCATTCTTGCTTCATTATGCTATATGCAAACATGAGCGATGTAAATAGATTATTTCAATATAATTGAATAAATGGTTAAATTAGGTGATTTAATGCATTTACTGGTTTGACTATTTTATTATCTGCAATTAAACTTGATCATGTGTTTAGTGTGTAGGATTTATATCCTTGGTAGTGACACATGGAGTTAGTGATTCAACTGTTCATATTTTACCAATGTTATCCCTCTATGGTCGACATATCTATTTCAAATTTTAAATTAAACCTTTTAGTGATTTGATAAATCTAAACTCGTTTGCATTATGTGATTAAACCAGTGAGCATGTTTGTGCATTTAGAGTTTTGCATTGTCATGAAAGTTGTTAAGGAAAATTATGTGTTTTGGGGTTTTCAGGATTTTAATTTTATTGAATTTAATTTTTGGTAGCTTTGTTATAGATGAATTCATATTTCTAGGAATAACCTATGTTTTTTTTGGTGGATTTGGGGTTTAACTAGGTTGGCTAGTTATTTTCCCTAATCGATTATTCACTCGAAAAGTGAATAAGTATTGAAAAAGGAATTTAATTCTAGACTTCTCACTTTTGAATTACAAACTCTGAGAGTAAAACCCAAAATCCTCTTCATAAGGATTTATTGTTCTATTTTTTGTATGAGCTAGGGGCATGGGATTGTCACGAGATCAATCTCATTGGATCTAGCTGGGCAAGACCTTGGATTGCTGTGATTTTTGACTACTTCTATGAGGTTTTATTTTATGGTTTAGATTCTTATTTTGCCCTCTTGGTTGTAAGGTAGGGCTCTCCTATTTTATTTTTTATGGTTCATTTCTGCTTCTATTTTTGGTATTTTTTTGTTAGGAGGTTGAGAACTAGTGTTCCCCTATGTTTCTATTTGCTAGTTCTACCCGATTAGTTGGGTATGAACATTTTTCCTATTTTTGGAATGGGGGTTTGGGGTTTCATGTTGTTATGCTAGATGTTTTTGTATACAATGTTCAAACCCAAATTTTATTAGATTTTTGGGGTTTTTATGCCCTAAGACCAAATGGGTTTTAATTTTGAAGTTTTTGAGTTTGGAGGTTTTTTGCCTTGGTTTGCATGCCAGCCAGTTTTCTCAAGTTTTCTTAGCATGATGTTGGTTGTGGACTTGGATTATTTGTAAGATGCTAGTTACACCATTGTTGTACTTTTATTTTTGAATTGGGATGCATGCCACATCCATACTCTTGACTTTTTTTTTGATTAAGTGATTTTATACCTAGTGTTGTTATTTCTTTTGGATCCCTATTGCTATTTCATGGACGCTAGGATTCGTGTACAATCCATACTACCAAATTGAGGCCAATTAAGTGAGTTCATGATGTTTGGTTTTGTTGCATCATTTGGATTCATATAGAATCCATACTCCTAGATTGAGGCTGGTTGAGTGAGTTCACGATGTATGGTTTTATTATTGCTTGGTATTCATGTAGAATCTATCCTACCAAGTTTGTTTTTGGTGGAGTGATATTTTTCTTGTGTTTTCATCCATACATTGTGTTAAGATCTTTGTGATGGTGGTGTGCCACACACAAGTACATGCATGCACATTTTTTAGGTGACTTTCAAGGCCCAATCTTCTGTAGTACTTCTAGGAGTTATGATTACTGGGATTGGGTAAGGAATATGCATGCCTACGGGCACTCATCATTGGATGAGCATGGGTAGGGTAGGGTAGCATATGGATGGGGCTTCTATCTTGCAGCCTAGTGATCATGACACCATAGGTTGGTAGAGGAATTTTTAATTAAGTGATAACTAAATAAAATGTGGGAGTGGTAATAAAACTTAAGATAATAAAAAGGTTCAAGATGTGCTCCTTCTGCTGGGAAGTTTGAGTTGCCAATACTATCTTGGGCTTATCGATGCCAAGAGACTCTCCATGATGTTAGCCCCTAATTAGTAGCCATTGAGTGCCTAACCAAGACCTATAGCTTATGCATTACCTATGTTCTTGGTTTCAGTCATCATATTATTTAGAATGAGTGTTAGCCATGGATGTTTGCTTTATGTGTATCTTTATGGTTGGATCATTATCTCCATTAGCATGGTGGGAGTGGACCTATGAGTTCTGTGTGGTTGGGAAGTGTAGCTACCTATACCACTACTAGGGACTAGTGTATAGAGATGGTCTATTGTCCTAGTGTGACCATTGCTAGATGTTTTCACTTGATACTTCAGGCTACGGAGTATGCTTTCTTTTGATTTATGCTTTCATTGGAATGCTTGGATATCATGTTTAGATGATGCTAGTTTATTTGATGCATTCCTATATTATGATGTTTAGCATATGATTAGATGATTTGAATTGCTTCGTTGGTGTATCTATTGCTTATTGATTTAGCATGTAAGATTTCCTATTTGTATGATGTTTAGCATATGATAGATGATGTGGTTGTTTTATTGGATCATCTTATGCTTTAGTTCTAGCATATTAAATTTTCTTATTCTTATGTTGTAGCATGTTTTAGTAGTGATGTTCTCATAAGATAGCTTTGACAATCTAGTCTGTGGTTTAGGATGTTATGCATAGGGGATGGCTAGGACCCACAATGGTCTCATGATGCTATTAACGGTTGGGAGGAACTTCTTGGCCAAAGAAAGGGATCAAAATCCTAAAACAATAAGTTGCATAACCTAAGATTGGACATCTCAAGTGGTTCTTATCCAACTCATTTGGACTCATTTAATTTATCAACTAGGGATGTAAACTTGAAATGGTGTTTGCAAAATATATGCTTCAAACTTATCTCAACTTAAGAACTACTCTACAGAAATTCAAGTGCTTAAACCACAGGAAATTTATGGTAAAGCTAAGAACCAAATCTATTTTAATAAAGTATGCAAATACAACTGAGAATTATTTCAACTACCTATGTTGAAGGAATAGTCCACTAATTCTATTATTAGTGGTTGTAGGAACAACATAGTCTACTTTGGTTCTATGAACTGAGTATAAATCTTATGCTAACTAATTAGTTCACTCTCTACATAGGCCCCTACAAAGAAGTGAAGTAAAATAACTCAGAAATGAAAACTTGAAATAATCTTTTTATTTATAACAATAAAATGTACATACTAATGAACAACACTATTATATTTAGTACTTGAAAAATCAGCAACTTCTTCTTTCTATTGAAAAATGATTGACTTAAACCTAGCACCTCTGGAACATAGACTTCCAGTTATTCAAAACACAAACTAGGAACATAATTCCTAGATTCAAGACTCATCAACTACCGAAACAAATGATGGCATTGATTATTACAATAGGTGCATTAATTCTAGCACCAAATCAAACAGTAATTTAGGAGCTCACAACCCTTGAATTTTCTTCACTCAAGGCTGGTCTATTAACATGAGCAACCACTTTGACTCTGGCTTGGTTGAGTTGACTTTACTTTTATATCTAAAAAATATTAGCACCTTCAAAAAAATAACATACATCAAGAATTATTCAAAACATGTTATCTAAATTAGTTTACCCAATGTCACATTGCTGCAGGAAAAATACCCAACCTAGCTAAGGAAGAAAAAACATCATTCTCACTATTTTGTAATTAAATGACATATCTTTTCACAACATATTCATTTTGATCCTAAAAAGTAATTATGCACACATTTTTCTAAAATCATCATAAACATCATGTTCTTGAACATCAAAATCTTTAGAAAGTTTGCAAATTAAACTAAAAATGAAATGACAAAATAGACCATATTCTAGTCTCATCATTCCTTTGAACTAAAACTTTGACTTTTCCTCAAGAAAACATGAAAATTTTCACCTCGCAGCCATCCTAAAATTTGAGGCAACACTTTTTCCTTTACCCTTGTAGCAATGTTCCAATAAAAACCTTTACTCTCCATGTACCTTCCCCATTTGTGAAGCTCTTCTAACATATCAAATTTCTCTAAATCTTGTTGATTAGCAAGCAATGGGGACAATGATAGTGTAGACTAAAAAGTTAAAGGAATCCAATCATTTTTTTTTTCTTCCCCTAGCTTCATATACCAAGGTGCTCACCGAGTGGCCATGATAAAATTTAGTGGAGAATGAGGTTCCCTCTTCTGTAAGTTTTCACTCAATCCTATATAGTGCCATTGATTCACCTGCTTTGCTGCAGGAAGATCTATTTCTACCATAACTTTATATTCCTGATAGACTATTTTCTTTAAAGGAGAAATAATTAAAATTCTAGGTTTTGAGCAAGCAATTTTTAACCATTCATAGTATAGAGTTCTAAAATCGTTGGCCTTAGACCTAAGAAAAAATGGCATCTCATACTCTAATTCCCTATACTGATGGGCCTGGTTTTCCATACTAATTTCATTTTGGATCCAAGACATTGATGCCCTGAGTTGAATATCACCCACATAAGGTAGAGGGTTCCAATATCTATTATCAATGATTACTAAATTATGTAAAAAGGGTTCACAGAGAAATTTTTTGATGGCTATAGGGGCAACATGAAAAGCTTGGAAGAATTCATGAGGAGTATTAAGTCATCTGGTAATTGACAAATTATTCTTTCAAAAAGAGAGCATAAATAGGAGAAGGAGAGTGACAAGACATTAGTTCAAGAATCATGGTAGTGACTTTTGTAAGTTTACCACTTAATTGCTCAATCTGCTCATCTTTCTCAGTCAAATCTTGAGTTTGATTAAAGATGGTTTTTTCTAGGCTCTCTCTCTCTCTCTCTCTCTCTCTCTCTCTCTCTCTCTCTCTCTCTCTCTCTCTCTCTCTCTCTCTCTCTCTCTCTTTCTCTCTCTCTCTCTTTGTTTTCCATTCTTCCCTCTCCTAGATTAACTAGTTAGATAACTATGAAATAATGCTTAACAATTAAACAGTGGAACCAGGATGGAAAGTAACATGTGTCTCAGGTGAAGGATCAATTTTTTGGGCTGCAGATGCTAAAGCATCATGTCCTTGAGAATGAATCTATTCAAAAATAGTATTAAGTACTTCAAAATTTATTCCAACATCTTCTTCATGAAAAATTTCTCTTTAAGGTGGTGGAGAATCTAAAACTCTAATAGACACACTACCATCATTGTCTGAATCTATGGAAATGATGGATAGCTAGACAGAGGATGTTCCTGCTATTATAGGTACACATTTTTCACTTTCACCCTCTTCAATGATGATCTTATCTTTATCAAAAGAAGAGGATTGCTCTTTTTCAATAGCTACATTTTTAGAAATAAGGGATTGAAAAGACACACCCTCATCAGATTTTACAAATGATTGGCTCCTTTGAGTTCTATGCCTAAAGGGTACTTCTACTACCTTTGAAGCTATAGGATTTTTTGGAGATGTTTCTTGTACATTTCCCCTTTTCTTCTTATAAACCCTAGGAACTGCAGGAGAGCCAGTATTTGGGGAAATTTTAATTTTCCTTTTACCCTTATCAGATGTTGGTCATAACTTGGAGGTAGAAGCTACAAAAGTGGAAATTAAGGTTCTCTATGACTTTCTAGGTCTAGTTGAGGAAGAGCTTAGTGTTGGGTTTACATGATTTTCTTGAGGTTCTTTTTCCGCTTTAACTTGCTTTGTAGGTTGCCTAACAGGGATTTGCACTTTGTTTTCAACAAAATCATCCCAAGATATCCCAAGTTGTTCCCTAAGGTATTTTTCTATGATGAGCTTAACAAAATAGTGGTGTGAAACATCCTTTGTGGTTCCTTTTTGTACTGCAATGACTCTTTTTAACAAAATATGATACATATAATGAGGAACATTCAAAGGGAAGTCATCAAGTCTTAGGCAACTCAAAAATTTGAAATGCATGGCATGCAAATATGAATGTCTCCCCTCACAATTAAAATATCTCACAATATAAGTAGCACATTTGTTAAATGGTTCTGGTAAATATTTTCAAATTGTACCTTATTTTTGGTCTATCTAAAGCTATGGGTCTATATGCACTGTAAATTGGGCTCTGGCCAAAACTAGGTCTGATGCATCTAAAAATTGCTCTCCTACTAACAAAAATTCCATTATATTTGCTGCAATTTTGGGTGAAAATGGAACCCTTACTCCTTTGACTATAGCAAAACCATCCCTCAACATTCTCAAGAATTCTAAGGCAAGCTCCTCATTCCATGTAGATAGTTTGAACATGTAATTCATCCACCTCGTGGCTTGAAATATAGGTAGGCAAACTGGGTCTCCCAATAATGTTGTGTGGTTAGCTGGTTCTCTTCTTGAAAAACCACCCCACTTTGTTCCTTTGGAGTGATTATAGGAGTAATTTCAAAAATGGAAAAACTTGCAATGGATGAGAAGACAAGTGATAGTACTTTTTTTAAGCAATTGACATTTTTAGCATTTAAGATCACTTAAGATCACTTAATTCTGCATTATGTACCTTAGTTGGAACTCGTACTTACTAACTTGTGAAAAGTGTGCAACATAAAGGTGACTATCACATCACATTATTCTCTTATCATGATTTATGGAAAGGACACAATATGTGGTGGCACATAAAAAATAGCATAGACATTTAATTATAACAAAAAATATATGTATAATACCCCTTCCCCCAACTAAATTAGGCAATAGCTCTTGCAATTTCTAGTGACAAAGGTAACTAAAAATAGAACAACACATTAAGAAATTTTTTTAACTTGAGTATGTGTATAGACCTGTTAAGTCATGTTGTCATTTGATACTGTCATGCAAGTTGATGAAGGGTGAGGTGAGTTGGAAGATGAGAAAAAGTGGAGTGAGGTGGAATTATTATGAAGAAAATACTTTCACAAAGAAATTAGTTTATTATGATGATTGAAATGCTTTTAGAGAGAGGATAGAAAATGAACGGGAAACTCATTTGCAATTGCTACAGGAATTGTAGGATTAGTAGATGACTATAATTGTTGTAGGAACTCTTCATGACTAGATGACTTATGGTAGAGTTTAAAGTAGTTTCCATTAACAAGGAGTTTTAAGTGAACATGATCAATGGTAGAGAGCCGCACTACACCATTCCCAAACACAAAAATGATTTCATACGGTCCAAGCCAACAGGTTTAGAATTTTCCTAGATTTTGCTGATAATGAGAATCATATAGGAGGGCCTAGTTTCCTAGAGAAAACTTCTTTTCATGGATGAACTTATCATGCCATTTATTTTTCTATTGTTGGATTATCTCTATATTGTGGAAGGAAAATTTATGGTATTCATAAAGGGCATTCGGCTGTAGTAACCTATCTTCTTAAGCCTTTGAAAGATTAACATCTAGCTCTAAAGTAGTTTTTAGTCTTGTGTTCAAATTCTATAGGCATGGAAGAGGATTTTTTTACCATAAAGTAATTCAAATGGGGTAAATCTAGTGGTTCTCTTCCATGTAGTCATGTAAGCCTAAATTGCTTCAGGAAGCTTGGTAACCCAGTACCATTTATGAATAGCAACTATTTAGTGAGGATTGCCTTTATCTCATTTTTTATGATTTATGCCTGACCATTGGCTTGAGGATGGTATGGGGAAGATGTACCATGATGGATCATGTACTTCTTCATGAGTTCTACAATAAGGTTTGATGTTAATTGAGCTCCTTGATCCTTGACAATTTCCCTAGGTACTCCAAATCTGGTGAATATGCATTCATATGGAAAATTGACTACTTGTTGATCTCGTAAATGTGTCATAGCATGTGCTTCAACCCACTTAGTTGCATAATCAGTACATATTAAGATGTATGATTTTCCATTAAAGAGTGCTCTATTGGACTGACAAAATTGATACCCCATTTGTCAAAAGGTGTGACTACCACCTATGGCTACAGGGGCATTTCATTTGTTTTAGTGGGCCTTCCCATGTATTGTCATTAATCATATCACCTTGTATACTTTGCTACATCTTTGTGGAGTGTAGGCCAGTAGTATTTGGTTGTTAAAATATTGTAGGCTATTCTTTTTGCTACAAAATGACCCCTACATGGTTCATCATGGCATGCCTAGAGGATGTCATAAGTTCCATCTTCCCTTACACACCAGTGAGTCACTTGATCTAGTCTAGTGTAGAACATCAATCTAGCTATCCATGAGAAATTGAAACTCTTTTCCACCAAGAGACAACACTGCTTGGGTGAAAAGTGTGGTGATTTTCTTCCTGTGCCAAGGTAATTTTCTATATCTATGAACCATGGGTTATAACTTTCTATTGAAAATAGATGCTCATTAGGAAATATATCATCTATGGCTATAGGATCATCAGGTATTTGAAGTCATGATAGAAAATTTTCTACTACATTGGCTTAGTCTAGTTTATCTATTATCTTTACATTAAAATCATACATGAGGAGTAGCCAACATGCTAATCTCTAGAGATAGCAAGTTTATTCATCAAGTATTTTATAGCAGACTGGTTAGTGTAGAAAAAAACCTCATAGATTGTGATATAATGCCAAAATTTATTAAGTGCATACACAACAACAAGAAATTATTTTTCAGTGATAGTATAATTCATTTTAGCACCCTACAAATTCTTACTAATATAAAAAATGGCATGCTCAACAGTACCTCCTTTTTTTCTTAGAACTACCCCTAAAGTAGTGTTAGATGCATCAATATGAATGTCAAAGAGTAGCTTCCAATCAAGTCCTCTAAGAATAGGTGTTGTTGTCAAAACATCCTTTAATTGTTGGAATGTTGCTTCATAGTCTTTTGTCCACTCAATTTTAGCCTTCTTCTTAAGTAGGTTATACAAAGGAGTAGCAAGCTTACTAAAATCTTTGATGAATCTCCTGTAGCATCCAACATGTCCAAGAAAGCTTCTAACATTTGTTTTCTTGGTTGGCATTGGTAAATTAGTAATGACAACAATCTTTGTAGGATCCACTTGAATTCCAAAAGAGGAAAGGTAGTGCCCAAGAATAACTCCTGCCATCATGAAATAACACTTCTCACTATTAAGAGAAATGTTGTATTCTTGACACCTTTTTAACACCTTCTCCAAGTTTTCATTAGCTTGTTCAAATGTGTCACCATAAGTGGCGAAATCATCCATATAGATCTTAACACAATCAACAACTATGTTAGAAAATATGCTAAGTACTACTCGTTGAAAATTTGAAGGTGCATTACATAATTCAAATGGTAAGATAGAGTAAGCAAATGTTCCCCATGGATAGGTAAATGTTGTCTTATCCTGATCTTCTAGAGAGATCTAGATTTTCTTATAGCCACTAAAACCATCTAGAAATGAGAAATATCTTTTTCTTGATAAGTTATCTAGTACTTGATCAATGAATGGCAGAGGGCAGTGATCCTAATTACTGGCTTTATTAAGCTCCCTATCATCAACACATACTCTCTATTTCCCCCCCTTTTTTGGAACAGTAACTAGAGGTGTCACCCACTAGCTATTAGAGATAGGATAAATAAATCTAGCATTAAGAAGTTTTTGTAACTCTACTTTGACTATATCTTTTAATGTTGGGTTTAAACTCATTTGGGGTTGTCTCACTGGCTTACATTCTGAGTTGATAAATATCTTATGCATACAAAGACTAGGATCTAAACCCTTCATGTTAGTATAGTCCCATGCAAAGGCTTGTTGACTATCTTGCAATAGTTTAATGATACTTGTCATCTAAGATGCAATAAGTTCATTATTGATATTCAGCTCTTTTCCTATAACAATCTTTGCTTTCTTTACCTTGCCCATCATTAAAACCTCTGCTATTAATGGAAATTTAATTTCATGGGGTAATAATGGATGAAGGTAATTAGGTTCTATAGGAGATTGATGACACAAGAAAAGGATGAATAACTAGGGCCAAAGGCTCACCCAGCTATCCAAACCACCCTGCAAGAGTTAACACAATGGAAACAAACACAAGGGACGACAACCAAAGGAGGTGAAATACTTTTATTGATTCCTTAAAACATCTTCATACATTCCTAGCTATAAGGCCTTCTCAATTATGGCCAATTACAAATACATTCACATTCAAAGATCCAACTGCAAATTCTCACTTTTAGTTCTTCTCTCCAATCTTCTTTTCAAAAACTTTCCTAAATCTAAGCCTAAACACTCTATATATACTTTCCAAAATGGCTTATAGATTATTCTAGAACATTACGTAAGAGGAGGGCAACCCAACAATGGTATAGACACATCCCAAGAAAATATCTTAACATAAATGTCATGATAAAAAATAAATCCCGCAAGTTGGCTCACAGAAATCATGTCCAAATGTCGACACTCGGCATACACTAGGTAACTTAGTACATGAAGAGTCACTCAACATACACTGGGTAACTTGGCACATGAAGGAATTGCTACAGTAACTCGACACATGAAGGATTTCTAGGCACATGAAGGACTACTAGGCACATGAAGGAATTGCTTGGCACATGAAGGAACTGCTAGGCACATGAAGGACTGCTAGGCACATGAAGGACTACTAGGCACATGAAGGACTATTAGGCATAGGAAGGACTGCTAGGCACAGGAATTGCTAAGCACATGAAGGACTACTAGGCACATGAATGAACTACTAGGAACATGAAGGAATTGCTAGGCAGATGAAGGACTTACTAGGCACCAACTTGTAGAATGAACAAAAATGAGCAGGATAACAAGGCAACCTAGGATGCTCCTACACCAATTGAGGTGCACTACATATAGGCAATATAGTTTGCAAGGAGCTAGTAGGATTTTTAGAAGTAGACACCTTAGAATCATACTAATTGTTAAGGATTACTGCTAGTATATCATCTTCTTCCTAGGATACAAAAAATGGTTTTCTTTCTAGCGTCATGAGTTGTTGAATAGAATTAACTTCTAAAGGATCATCACAAAGGTCTAGCCAAGAAACTTGGTCAAGATCTAGTTGAGGTTGTGCAAGAGAGTAGATAGTTAACTTTTTAGTGTTGGTACCACATGATATTGTCATTTTTCTTGATCAACATGCAATGCATGCATTTTTCGTAGCCAACCATGGTCTTCCTAAGATTAATGGATATCCTCCAAGAGTGCCTCTTGGTGATAGCACAAAAAAGTTTCAAGGAAAATCTAAGGAATCCAAGGTTACAATAATATCTTCTATCATACCATTAGGTTTTACAGTTGAATTGTCTACTAACTAAAGTATTGTAGTAGTATCCCTTAATCAAATAATGTTGAGTTTTAACAAGACTTTTCTGGTCATGACACGAATTGATGCTCCTAAATCAATAAAAACATTCTAAATTTGGATGCCATTTATATGTATGGTAAGAACAAGACTTCCTAGATCATAATATTTAGATGTTAGGGTTTTTCTCAACATCAAATTAGAAAGTTGTTCCAACACATGGACAATAGGAGGATCCTTTTTCTTTCTAGTAGACTACTTGACACACACTTTTTTTAAAGTTTTATTGTAAAGGGGAATTTCCTTAAGTTCATCCAATAAGGGAATCTATATAGTCATTTGCTTAAGTTGGTCTAGGAGATCAGTTGCTATAAGATTTGATTTAGATGGAGCTATAGGAACTAACCTTTTTGGAAATGGAGGAGTAGGTGCTTGTATAGATGAGGAAATTGGAACATCAACTAGTTGAATTACTAGAACATTTTCAATATCAGTGACCTTAGTTATTATAGGTCCTTTAGGTGTAGGCAACTTGGTTCCAGAGCTAAGATGAATATCATTGATCTACAAAAATAAGCCTACTACTTATTGTTGGGATTTGGAACTGGCTGAGTAGGAAGTTGTGGTTGCTTCTATGGGCTAACATTGGCTGAAGGAGGTAGAGGCATTAGGGATTGTTGCTAAGGTGGAGGCATCAAGGCTTGTTGATGAGGTGATTGGCTAGGCCCCAACTGAGGTGGTTGCTGCCAATTCCCTTGATACAAAGGTTGTTGATTAAGGGCCCACTGAGGATACAGGTTATTTTTTTGAGGCCATTGAGTATTCTCTTGGGGATATTGAGGTGGTTGATGGTAGGCTTGATTATACTAAGGTTGTTGGTTGGGCCAATTATTGTTCCAATTTTGTCCTTGACAGACAGAATTTGGGGGAATATTGCCTTGGCACTGATTACTATTATAACCAAAATTATTCAGAGGGTCTTGAGGCATACCTTGTCTCTAAGCCCATGGTCATCTTTGAGCAACATAAAACACTTCTCCTATATCCTCATCAATTTCTTTGAGCTCAATAGGCATTGGTTGTGCATTCACTATTGCACTAGTCTTGCATGTGTAGTTCTTCTTCCTTTCTCTGCAATGAGAGCAAAATTCAGTTAGCATAACATTAGCTTCATCCTTTTTCCTTTGGGATTACATCGTATCCAATTGATTAGTGAAATCATTAATGGTACCTTACTTGAACTCAGACAATATATTAGAAAACTCCATCTTTGATACTCCTGACCCACCATTGGTTTTATGTGGTAGGCTCCTTAGTCCTCTACATTAATTCACAGTAGCCCTTGAATAGTTCTGACATATCTCCTTGATGTCATTCCAAGTTTTTTGTGTAACATCTCCTCCATCCATTAGGTCCAGGGCTTCCATGCTTTCTTCTTGCACACCTCTTAGAAAAAGATGTTTTTTAGATTTTTCATTTAGGTTATGCTATGTATTTTACTGCACATTAAACAAGAACCTAGAAACATAGTCTTCTAAGGTTTCACCCTCCTTCTGTGACATTTTAAAAATGTCATCCCCCTTCATATCTTGACCTCAAAAATATTCTTTATATTTTCAAAGAAGCAAATGACTCATTTTAGACCAATTTGCTACAACATTTGCACCTAACCCCATGAACCATCAAAGAGTAGCCTCCTTCAGAGTAGAGGGAAATGATTTCAACTTATGGGCATTAGTTGCATAGTCATAACTCCTATAGAGAATGTCAAATTCAAAGAGAAAGGTTTCAAGGTCTTCTATAATAAGGTCATATAATTTTGGAAGTGCAACAACAAGTATGTTCTTCAAATTTTGGTTCCCTTGCTGAGGTGAGATAGGAAAAGGAAAGGTAGGCACAACCATTCTTGGAGGAAGAGGTGGTGCTTGATAGATAACAATGGCTAGTGGATTATCTTGATATTCAAGCTCATCCAAGAGTTCATTCAAGTGGAGTGATTCTTCTGATTCAATGTCAATGTCAGCAAATGGATTTTCAAAGGGTTCATCTTTGTCATTCTCTCCTTGGGGTTCATCTAGTTCAGATTGAGAATCATTCAATAGTTCTTTCTAATTATCATGAGGAAGGAATCTCCCTAAGTGGTCTCTTCTTCTATGCATAACATGCTTCTTTACTATTAAACTCTATTCTACAAGGAATAGAAATACAACTAGAAAGACTAGATTGAATTAACACCATCCCCAATAATGGTGCCAAAAATGCTTGGCCAAAGAAAGGGATCAAAAGCCTATAGCAATGGGCTGCTTAACCCAAGATTGGACATCTCAAGTGGTTCTTATCCAACTCATTTGGACTTATTTAATTCATCAACCAAGGATGTAAACTTGAAATGGTGTTTGCAAAATATATGCTTCAAACTTATCTCAACTTAAGGATTACTCTATGGAAATTCAAGTGCTTAAACTACAGGAAATTTATCCTAAAGTTGAGAACCAAATCTATTTCAATAAAGCATGAAAATATAGCTTAGAATTACTTCAACTACCTATGCTACAAGAACATTCCACTAATTTTGGTATTAGTGGCTATAGGAATAGCAGAGTTTATTTTGGTTCTATAAACTGAATATAAATCCTATGCTAACTAATTAGTTCACTCCCTATGTGGGCCCCCACAGAGAAGTGAAGTAAAATAACTTAGAGATGAAAATCTAAAATAATATTTTTATTCATAACAATAAAATGTACATACTGATGAACAATGAGATTATATTCAGTACTTAAAAACTTAGCAACTTCTTCTTTCTATTGAAAAATGACTAACTAAAATCTAGCATGTCTGGCACATAGACTTCCAGTTATTTAAAACAAAAACTAGGAACAAAAATCCCAGATTCAAGAATTATCAACTACTAAAAAAAATGATGACATTGATTATTACAATAGGTGGATTAATTATGGTTCCAAATAGAATAGTAATTTAGGAGCTCACAACCCCTAAATTTCCTCTGCTCCAAGCTGGTCCTTTAATGTGAGCAACCACTTTGACTCCTACTTGGTTGAGTTGACTTTTCTTTTATATCTATAAAATATTAGTGGCTCCAAAATAATGACATACATTAAGACTTATTTGAAACATGTTATCTAAATTAGTTTACCCTATGTCACATTGCTGCAGGAAAACTACCCAACCTAGCTAAGGAAGAAAAAGCATTATTCTCACTATTTTGTAATTAAATGACATCTTTTCACAACATATTCATTTTAATCCTGAAAAGTAATTATGCACACATTTGTTTGAAATCATCATAAACATCATGTTATTGAACATCAAAGTCTTTAGAAATTTTGCAAATTAAACTGAAAATGAAATGACAAAATAGACCATATTCTAGTCTCATCAAGAACCACACACTTATTTTATTATTTTAGTACATTGTGATGTTTCTTTTGTACACTGTGATGTTGGTTTTAGTTATTTCCCTTCACTGCTATATTAGATGGTTAGATGTAGTTTCTGTCTTTTGGTTATTTTGTTTGAGTGTCTTCACCTCAATCATGGATCTAGTACTCCCCAGTGTGGAGGGAATTTATTTCCTAGCTTTTTACCTTTATGTTTTTTGTCTTACTGATTTGTATCCTCACGTGAAATTGTACTTTCTCATACAAGAATTCAAATGTTCACATGGGTTTTTGGATTTCCTCATGTAGGTTGTGGTGAATCCTCATGCGAAACCCCACACCAGTTTGGGTGTTGACTATTGGGCCAAGAATGTTCTCATGAAAGATAGTGTTTCCTTGTGTGACTCAGTGTACTTTCTTGTGCAAAGAGGTGATTCCTCATGCAAGACTATCAATTTTTATTCTCTCACATGAAAAATAAGGGGCCACTTTGTTGTTTCTCAGTTAATGCAATTTGGATTTTTGAGTACCCTTTATGAGTGTTAGTGGTTACATGATTTGACAGATCAAAGATTTTGTATTTTGTTTCATCTTTGGTTTTTGTTCTTGAGTTTGTGTGTTTTATTTTGGTAGTGGCATTTGGAGATTTTTTGGTTGCTTGGATTGTGGTTAAGTCTTCCATTGTGATCTTTGTGATTCCTATATGAAGTTGTCATGTGCATTCATACTTGTAAAAAAAAAAAACTTGGCTTGTATTAAATCTTTATTCGAAGGATCTTTGGGTAGGGCATTACATCTGGTATTAGAGCCCATGTTCAAACATTGGAATCTCTATGTATATGTTGCCTATATGGTTTTTGTTACATTTTTTGAGTGTGAGTGTCTTGGTGATAGCTTGTGAATTTTGTTGCTTTGGTATTTACTTGTGATGGACTTTCTTGTCCAGTAGATGTGGCTCAAGCACTATGAGAAGAAGGAAATGAGTCTTTCCTTGTCTGGTAGATGGAATTGATGTGCCTTTATCTGGTTGGTTGCTTGTGTAACCCCTTTGGATGGGACCATAGATTGGTGTCCATGTGTTGGCTTAGTGTGCCTCTTTTTGTTTATCCTTATGGAGTAAGGTGCATTGTTTCCCTATTTTCTCCTACTTGTAAGTAAATAAATGAATCTTAATTATGTCAATATAGTAATGGAATGGTTCCTTTCATTGAGAAATGAGTGTTTATTGTGAATCATTGCAAAGGAATAGTTTTGCATTATATCCTTTGGGTTAATGACTTAAGTCCCCAATCTGATTGCTTCATAAGCTTATGGAATTGTATTAAAATTGATGGATATATAAATGTTGTGTTGCAAGGAAAATAATTAAGGAAATTATTTTAGTCTGCATATACATGAGGTTATTGATGGTATATTGCTTGATGTGTGCAAGTGTGTTCTCTAATGCTGCTAGGATGATGTATTCCTTAGCATTGTGTGGTGATTTATCCCTCTTGTGTGACTATTCTCAATCATCACATGTAATGTGATTTGTTTGATGCCTTATTTTATTTGGCTAGAGGTATTTCCTCATGTTTTTGGGCTAACGTTGGTTTTTAGTATTTTCCTTTCTCAGAATAGTAATCAGATTTCTATATTGCTCTCTTTGTGATAGCTGTCACATTCAACTTCTTGTTGAACTAATATCTTTTTTGATTTACTGTTGGAATTCACAATCCCCCATTTGGGCTTTTTGTTTTGGTTCATGATGACTATTTTGAATTTGTTTTAATTGTTGCCTAGTTGTGTGTTGTGACTCTACCATGTTCATCTCGAACCTCTGGTAGTATGTACAAGGGATTATATCATAGAGAACATACTAGTGTGGTTGTCATAGGTGTAAAGGTTTTTAATGTAATTGGATGGTTTAAATGTTGATTAAACTTAATGTATTTTTGGAAAGAAATTTGAAAAGATATGTACTTATTTTATGGTAAGCGACTCTTGAACCATTGCTTTGAAAACCTTCTAGTTTCATTGTGCATTAATGCTTGTGCTATGATTAATTGATGAAATTATGAAAAGAAGTAATGATGGCTTCATTATGTTAATTACCTTTCATTTCATGTCTTATGTCATTTTGGGCATGTGTGCTCTTTGGTTGTTTGACATTTTGTCTATTGCTTTTCTTGGTAACCGAGATAGTTTGAGTTGCCTATGATGTTTTAACTTGAGTGGTGATTCTATAAGAATTTGGCTTAGGCCAGAATTCACCCAAGACCAAGGAAATCAAACACAAGCACAAAAATAGACTAGAGAGAGTATGATCAGAATGATGATATATTCATTCAATATGTCATATGTGCCATGTCAAGAGTACACTAAGAGTGCCTATATATAAAAACCTTTGGAGAGCTTCTAGAATGCATAGAAGTCAACAACATCATAAGTCATACATCCAGGCACATGTCCACTAGATAGGAGTTATCCTCTATTAAGCATAAAATTAAGTGCAATGATGTGAGGATAAGCCTACAATGGTGTAGCATGCAAATCAGTGGTGTAGACAACATGTGCTAAAAGGGAGTGTGAATAATTGTGTTGTCAACATGAAAACTAATGAGAGTACACAAACTCCTAAGTGTCTCTCCTAAACAAATAATAAAATAATTCAAAATAATTAAATAATGCATTAACCTAAGTAAACTTCAGAAAGTGTAAATAGTAAAATACTTTTTTACACCAACACCCCCCCCCCCCCCCCCCTTAAGTGTAACTTAGGGGAATGCCCTTAAGCTTACAAAAACTAGGATGCAATGCATGGTGGGTCCTAGGTACTAGGCCATGTTAGGTACCCATGTACATAATGAAATGCAATCTCTCATAAAGTGGAGAAAGAGGGAAAACCTCATGGGAAAAACCATCCCCCAAAAAGAGAAATGAAATGATGTATGGATGGATGGAGTAATCAAGACCCCCCCTTTATGACATACATCCAGTATATAAATAAGAGAATGATGAGAAGAGGAAGAGAGATAGGATAGGCTCCCCCCCCCCTCCCAAAGAAGAATGCCTACTAGTGACTACTTTGATGAAGAAGCTAATCCAAGACTACATAATGGTGTTCCTCCCCTTAGGAAGGAACAAGACTAAGGGTACAAATGAGATGCTTCCATTGTGTGTGGAAAGAATCTCATGGATAAGTGATGTCTTTGAAACCTACTCAACTGGTTGAAGAACCTATCTCAAAGAACTGTCTATCACTGCAATTGATGAAGAACCTTTCGGCAACTGCTGATCATAAGTATCCACAATCACTTCAACCTGTAATGATCAATCATGTGGAGAATGAACAAGAGGATCTAATGGAGCCCTTGTGACAACTAAAGAAGGTGTTGCTACATCAAGAAAAAGAGGCAAATCATCAATAATGTAATCTGGAAGATGAGATGTACCCTATTGTGTTGGACCTATCACTATGGTGATATATGCATGTGGATTGAATTGATATATTGACCTCTCACTACAACTGTTGATAGAACTCCACATGTCTAAATCTGTTGAAGCACTATCACTGGTGTCACTACCAGTTTCCACACTATATGATGTGTGAAGAGGAGTAGAGGACAAGTTTAGTGAACTTTCCTCAAAGTGTACATCCTTCTCCACAAAAATTTGATGTGTCTCTGGATCTAATAGTCTGTACACCTTCACACTATCTTCATAACCAATGAAAATACAAGGCCAAGGTGGCTATACCTTGCATCCCCTAGAATATCTTTGCCCATGCAGGACAACCAAAGACTTAAAGTGTGTCACAATAGGTTTTCTACCGCACCATGCCTCAAAAGGAGTCTTGCCATCTAAGGCTGGATGAGGAGACCTATTAAGAATGTGAATGGCACTACTAATTGCTTCAACTTTTAATGATGGATCTATAAACTTGGCTTGTATCATGCAACTTGCCATAGACTTAAGAGTTTAGATCCTCAACGTTGCAACATCTGTCTTATGCAGACTGAATGTTGGCAGAGTCTGAAGATCAATTCCCTCATGTTTGCAAGAGTCTATAAGTCTTATGTTCACATACATGCTTTCATTGTCCATTCTTAGAACTTTGATGACTTTCCTAGACTTCTATTCTACATGAGTCTTGAAGGTGAGAAACTTGTCCAATACTTCATTCTTTTTATGAAGAAAATAGACCCAAGTGTATCTTGAAAAATCATCAACGAAAGTAAGTATATAGCGACCCTGACTGACTGCAAAAGGACCTACTAATACCATGTGAACCATCTATAGAACACTTGGTGCTCTTGAAGACTTCCCTTTTTTGTAACTTCCCCTCTGGATGCATAACCATTGAATCTGTTGAACATTCACCCTTTGAAAGGTTGATTTGAAGTAGACCTTTGACCATTCTATTTGTGCAAAGTTGCTAAAGGTAGCAAAAGTCAAGATGACCTTACCACTGATGCCATAATTACATTGTTGAATTGGATTGAGATAACAAGGCCTTTGAAGGAGACTTGGGCACAAAATGGGAGAAAGAGTACAACCTTTTGTTATGATTCACTTTCCCTACTACAACCATGGAGTCATCTTTTAGATTGTACACATGTACTAAGTTAGGAAGGAACTCAACTCTATGTCCATCTCCAAGGTGAGTGATTTGGTAGATTGATAGGAGATTTGAAATTAGGTTTGGAACATAGAGAACATCTTGAAACTCTCCATTTTCCATCTCCATGTTTCCTTTCCCTTCAACTTCCATTTTGGTATCATCTCCCATGAAGATGTGTGGTACCTTTGAATGCTTCATTGAAGAAAAATCCTCCTTTGAAAAATCCATTTGATGTGAAGCACCTGAGTCAAATACCCATTCCCTTGAAGAATTTGAATTAGCCATGAGTGCTTGCCCTTTTCCCTTTGAATCTGAATAAGATCCTTTATAAGCATTAGGCTGTGGAAAATTATGTTTCCCCATGATGTTGGTTAAATCATCAATATTTTTAAGATAACACTCATGTTCTTCATGACCCAATTTCTTGCAATAAGTGCACTTCTTCTCCTTATTGTTGTCCCCCTTTTTGTTGGAATTTGAGGACTTGCCTTGTTGATTGGATTGTGGTGTTGTCTTTTCTACATCCTCTGATTTTCCCTTCCATTTCTTCTTACCCTTTTCTTTATTTGAAGACTATCCAGCTGAATTTTGAGAACCCTCATTGTTGGCCACCAATGTTTTAGACTTAGGTGATTTGAGAATCCCCATTGATTTCAACTTCTTTTCTTCAGTATCCAACAGATCAGCATATTCATCAAAAGTGACTTTCTTGTAGGAAGACCCTAAGGTAGTCTTAGAGGTGTTAAAAGAAAATAAAAATGTGGAATACTTTGATGGTAGCTTGTTATGAATAAGATAGATAAATCTATCATCTTTGATAGAACTCCCACAATTAGTAAGCTTTTTCCTTAGTTCATTCACCTTGATGATGAAATCCTATATTGAGTCATATGACTTAGGATCTAAGGAGACAAGCTCATCTTCAATTTTGAAAACATCAGCTTCAGACACTTTACCATATAGGATTTTGAGGGTATCCCAAGCTTCATTAGATGTAGAACACTTCTTAATTTGATACACGATCTTGTCATCAACCCCCAAACATACATCACCTAGGGCTTTCCTATCCATTGCTACCCAAGCTGAAATATCACTTGTTACTTTAGGAAGAGTACCATCTACATATTGTGAAACTCCATTATGCATTAAGTGATACCACATTTTGATGGACCATGTAGCATAGTTATGAGGAGTTAATTTTTTAAAATTAAAATTTTTCATAATGCAAAAAATGAAAGAAAATTGCAGAAAAGAGAGAACACAACACCGAGAACATCCCCCATTTTCACTAAATCAAGAAACCCCACCAAAATAGATGCTTTTGGTACTTAATCATTAGTGCGAGTGTAATGGGCCACTTACCAATTTTGGCCTTTGTGGGCTTTTGATTTTCCTTGTTACAACCTCTTAATGGATTACAAATCTAAAACTTTACAATGTGCTACATATCTGAAGCAATACAAAGCAAAGAAAGGTCCTTTGGTTGAAAGTGACAATTTTGTCCACACAACCCACAATCTGACTAAGGATCTGGAAAGTAGACAAAAAATAATGCACTTAACAAAAATATGAAACCTATTTTTGACTCTAGATGTGCCCAAATAGAGCGTTTGAAATTGCAAAATGTAGGATTATGTATGTATGTATAGTCGCTAGAAAATGAAATTTTTGAACAATCCATGCATCAAAATGAAAAAAAAGCTACACCACTAAAAAGTCTAAGAAATTCTACCCAATTTCAAAAAAAATTACACCTGATTTGGAGTACAAATGTCTGACCGAAGTCAGACTGCAAAATCAAAAATCAATCTGGAGAGGGGTTGCATTAGCAAAAGATGGGGTTAAATTTGATGGTCATATGGCCATCGTAGTAGTTCTAATTTGGCCAGGAATGATGGTTAGATGACTGTCAAATTTAGGCTCATGAAAAGATGACATTAGCGACTCTAAGCCTAGTAATGAAATTAGTGATGATGTCATATGTATGGAATTGTATGAACTGTACGAAACTATACAGACGGTTGGCTGTGTGGGATGATGTGGCTGCCACATAATCATTGACTATGCTATATGGAATGCCTGTGTGGATGGCACGTGGCAACTAGCATGGAGAGATGACACAAATTTCCTGTGTGTCCACCGTATGCTGAGGTGGTGATTATACAGGCACTGACTGTTCAAGCTACTTACTAGGTGATAGGTGGCAAATTTAATGTTTACAGCATGGCGGCCTAGCTATTTGGGTATGAAAAGGATGTGGATGTCTGTGTGGATGAGCTATCACTTAATTGGATGATAGCTATTGTCCACATGTGTGAATTGATTTGCATTGTGTGTCTATTGCTGCTTGAACCTAACATTACGTTGCTAAAGAGTACTATATGTGGTTGGAAACTATGAATATTCCACTAGAATATGCACTATCGCTACCAATCTATAGCACTTAAAGGTTTTCAAATCTATCATTAATGGTATACTATTGTTGGACTTCATATTTTGGGGGTGAGAGTTTTCTTGGATGTTGCCAAAGATTCGGGGTCACAAGCATCAAAATTTGAAGAGTCATCAGCGGTAGGGAATAAAATGGGCGGGGACTCAAAGTTTAGTCCTACATTCCTCATGATGGGGAATGTTAATGTGCATTAAATAATTGTTGCACTCACTTAAAATAAAGAAAAGGCATCCGTTGGAGTGTTGGGTGAGAGCCACCAGTGGATTGGTGGCCGTCGGTGTGAGCCTTGATGATACTTGTAGAGGTGTATGGGCCATTTTTCTTGTACGTAAATTTCAGAGGCTCGCAAAATATAATATAATGAGCCCACTGATAATAATAACCCTTATGAAATAAAGAATATTCCACCAAATTGTAGAGCCAGGATGTGATTTCCTAGTTTTACAAAAAAAAATTCCCTGACTAGGCAACTATTCTAAAAATAAAAAATTTGAAAAATACCAAAAACTGTAGAGATAAATTAAAATGATTTAGTTCTAAAAATGAGAAAATAAAAAATTTGAAAAATACTCAAAATTTTAGAGATAAATTAAAATGATTCAAATCTAAAAATGATTTAATAAGATCTGCAAATGACCATAACTGAACTGCAAATTGGGGGCTCTAGGTTCTGATTTGCAAAAAAAAAAAGCCTCACAATCAACTTTTGCCCAGCATAGGAAAATTTATAGTCGATCTTCACTGAATCAATGCTCCAAATGCAATGGTGAGATCAGATCTAGCTCTAGATGCTCCCAATTTCTACAGATTCTCTAGATTCAGGTCGAGGTGCTGAAGCATGAACAATCTCAAATGGTTATGTTTAGAGACTCTCCCCGTGAACTTTGATAGCATGTAAGAATTTGGCTTAGGCTAGAATTCACCCAAGACTAAGGAATTCAAACACAAGCACAATAGTAGACTAAAGATAGAGTATGATCAAAATGATGATATATTCATTCAATATGCCATATGTGCCATGTCAAGAGTACACTAGGAGTGCCTATAAATGAAGGCCTCTGGAGAGCTTCTAGAATGTGTAGAAGTCAACAACATGATAAGTCATACAACTAGGCACATGTCTACCAGATATGGGTTACCCTCCATTATGCATGGAATTAAGTGTGATGATGTGAGGATAAGCCTACAATGGTGTAGCATGCAAATCAATGGTGTAGACAACATGTGCTAAAAGGGAGTGTGAATAACTGTGTTGTCAACATAACAACTTAGTGAATGATGCAAACTCCAGTGTTGTAGACACCATGTGTATAATTAGAGTTGCATACTTCTTTGTTGTCAACATGATAAATCATGAGAGTACACAAACTCTTAAGTGTCTCTCCTAAAAAAATAATTAAATAATACATTAACCTAAGTAAACTTAAGTAAGTGTAAATAGTAAAATACTTATTCACACCAATATATTCAATATCTTAGGTCTTGGGACTCTCTAAGCTCCATAATGTTGTAGGCCTCATCGGTATCTTTCTAACAATTTTTTAATGGAGTTAATCAGAGTGTAGATGTGAAAGTTATGGCCTCTAGAGTGAAGGCCATTTTTGTGCTATTTTGAAATTTCACATGAGAATCAAGTGGTCATGCACTTTCTCACCCAATTCATTGCATTTTCTCACCTGATTTAGTGAGAAACTTCATGTGAGATTTTGCTAATGCAAAATTTCTCATGGGGAATAACAAGCAACTCTTTCACACTTCTAAAGGTGTAGATCGATCTTCTAAATACCCTTTATTGAGTAGAGGCCAATTCATTCATGACATATCACATTTATGGTCATTGGAGAAGTTTAACCCTTCATGTAATCCTTAAGGAGGAGTTAAAAAGCTTTCATAATCTACTAGATACTTGTTGGGATTTGTGCTTGGGTTTATGTGTTCCCTATAGCATTGACCCACCCTTGTGAGGTGAAGCGTGGTTTGTGAGAATTCCTTGTTTGAGGTGGATGTTGCCTTGTAATTTGAGAGTGACTCAATCATTTGATGAGTCTAGATCCACCTTTTGGATGTTGACTTTGGTGCATCTCTGTATCCTTTTCTCTCTTGAGAAAGTAGGCTAGTGTGGTTCTTCCTTTAACTTAGTTAGTGTTGGTTGAGTATGTAGATAGTTGGTGAAATTGTGAGTTTCCTTAACACGTCTGGCTGATTTCATGTAGAGGTTGAGTGAGGCTCCCTCTCAGCCCTATTACTCTATAGTTCTTTCTCCCTAAGCTTGTATCTTCAAGAGGATTTTCTTAGTTAAGTTTGTCTTTGATAATTGGCTTGAGGCTAGAGATTGAGTTTAGCGATAGGTTGGGTATAGTATTCCCAGTAAGTTGTTGGAGGGACATGGTATCATCAGATACATGTTACCGTCTTATGTATTGGTATGAAGTTATTACATAATTTTTTCCACTAATGAAATTCTTTGCAACCTTTTGGAAAGGTGATGATATCTTGTATGGTTGGGCTATGTAACTCGAGTTCCTAGTGATAGTTGAGCTTTTGTACCATAGAGACTATGTGCTCCTATGCTTGGTGGTTAGTAGTGGTGAATATCCCTTGGAGTGCACACTTCTTTTGGTAAACTATCATCCTCTATGTTATAAGGGTGAGTTTATGTGGATTCAAGGATGCTCATGTATGACATGATAGTATATTCCTAGGATCTTGAGATGATTATTCCCCATAATTCCAAATCTAGTTGTAAGTGTGTAGCGTTTTGACCTTGTTTTGTGGTCCTGTGATAGGTGCATGTTTAGTTGGGCACCTATTGATGAGGTAGAGTGGCTTTTTCCCTACCTTGTATTGTTGACTTATGGCTAGATGGGTTTTCCCTAGCGCATAGGAATTTCCTTGTTGGAGGACCTTATGTCAGTGTGATACCTATTCTCTTGTGGTTGACCTATTTGGGGGTTGATTTGATGGTTTGAGAATGTAAGAGTGATTTTTTTGGACTTGTGAAGGAGTTAGTGAGCTATCCCTATTTCTCAATTTTGATTTTTTTCTTGGTATGTTTTAGTTTCTTTTCTTGGATTGTAGGCTTCCAAGAGTAAGCCTAGTCTTTGGAGGGGATGATGTAGTGCCTTTCCCATTTGACTTTTGTAAGTCATCTTGATGAATGCAACTTTGTTGATCTCTCCTTGAGAAGGGATTGTGATTGGAACTGTGAGGGGTCTACACCCTTGAAGTGATTTGATTTATGTTACTATATCAATTACTTTGATTATGCTTATGACTGATATATGAGATTATGATGTGATTTATGGTTCAATGAGGTTTATGCTAGTGGTTACCAGGATCAATGTGGTATCATGATGATGTTCCATGATTACCTTGAGATGTGTGCAAAGATTGCACTGTGTACTATTACCGTGCTACAATGGACTAGGTTCCTATAGCAGTGGTAAGTCATGTTTATGACTATGTTCGTTTATATGTTTTAAGTGCCTTTTCATGTTGTTTAAAAAACTATTATTAAATGCTTAAATAACTAGAGGTCAACTTTTTTGATCTCTCCTTGAGAAGGGATTGTGATTGGGACTGTGAGGGGTCTATACCCTTGAGGTGATCTGATTTATGTTACTATATTAGTTACTTTGATTATGCTTATGACTGATTTATGAGATTATGATGTGATTTATGGTTTAATGAGGTTTGTGCTAGTGGATACCAAGATCAATGTGGTATCATGATGATGTTCCATGATGGTATCAATATCAATATCAAATATGCTAGACTACTATGTTGTTTAGTGATGCCATTTAGAGATGACAGTATGTTTTATGATGATATCTAGTTATCTAGTATTTGGACATATCTCTAATTATGATATGTAATAGATTTAATGCTATGATTATTTACTTCATTCTTGCTTCATTATTCTCTATGTGAATGTGAGTGATGTAAATAGATTATTTCAATATAATTGAATTAATGGTTAAATTAGGTGATTAATGCATTTATTACTTTGGCTATTTTATTATATGCAATTACACTTGATCATGTGTTTAGTGTGTAGATTTATATCCTTGGTAGTGGCACATAGAGTTAGTGATTCAACCATTCATATTTTACCAATGTCATCCCTATATGGTTGATGTATCTATTTAAATGTTTAAATTAAACCTTCTAGTGATTTGATAAATTTGGACTCATTTGCATTATGTGATTAGACTAGTAAGCATGTATGTGCATTTAGAATTTTGCATTATCGAAAAAGTTGTTAAGGAAATTTTTGTGTTGGGATTTTAATTTTATTGAATATAATTTCTAGTAGCTTTTCCATAGATAATTCCATTTCTAGGAATAACCTATTTTCATTTGGGTGGATTTAGGGTTTAACTAGGTTGGCTAGTTATTTTCCCTAATCTATTATTTACTTGAAAAATGAATCAATATTGAAAAGGAATTTAATTTAGGACTTCTCACTTTTGAATTAGAAAGTTTGAGAGTAAAACCCAAAATCCTCTTCATGAGGATTTACTATTCTATTCATTGTGGGAGCTATGGGTGTGAGATCATTATGAGATTGGTCTTGTTGGATCCAACTTGGGGAGACCTTGGATTGTCGTGAATTTTGGCTACTTCTATGGAATTTTTATTTTATGGTTCAGATTCCCATTTTTCCCTCTTGGCCATGAGGTAGGGCTCTCCCGTTTTATTGTTTTTGCTCCATTTCTACTTCTATTTTTGGTAGCCATTTGTTAGGAGGTTGAAACTAGTGTTCCCCTCTATTTATGTTTGTTGGTTCTGCTTGGTTGGTAGGGTATGAAAATTTTCCCTATTTTTGGGATGGGGATTTGGGGTTTTGCACTATTATGTTGGCCATTTTTGCATGTAGTGTCTGAACCCAAATTTTATTATATTTTTGGGGTTTTTGTGCCCTAAGACCAAATGGGTTTTAATTTCAAAGTTTTTGAGTTTTGAAGTTTTTTGCCTCAATTTGCATGCCACCTAGTTTTCTCAAGTTTTCTTGGCATGATGTTGGTCATGGACTTGTTTTATTCATAGGATGTCAGTCAGACCATTGTTGCACTTTTATGTTTGCATTGGGATGCATGCCATAGTTGTACTCTGGAATTTTTGTTCAATTGTGTGATTTTATACCTAGTGTTATTGTTTCGTTTGGACCTTTGTTATTATTTAATGGACATTGGGATTTGTGTAGAATCCATACTCCTAGATTGAGGTCAATTGAGTGAGTTCATGATGTTTAGTCTTGTTGTATCATTGAGATTTGTGTAGAATCCATACTTCTAGATTGAGGCCAGTTGAGTAAGTTCATGATGTATGCTTTTATTGTTTCTTGGGATTCATGTAGAATCTGTCCTCTTGAGTTTGTTTTCAGTGGAGTGATATTTTGCTTGTGTTCTCATCTAGTCCTTGTGTTATGATCTTCGTGATGGTGGTGTGCCACACATGAGTATGTCCATGTACATTTGTAAGGTGACTTGCAAGGCCAGATCTTCCATATAACTTTTAGGAGTTATGATCATTGGGGTTGGGTAGGGAATATGCATGCCTATGGGCACTCATCATTGGATGAGCATGGGTAGGGTATGGTAGCATATGGAGTGGGCTTCTATCTTGTAGCATGGCAATCATGGCACCGTAGGTTGGAAGAGGAAGTTTAAATTAAGTGATAAATAAATAAAATGTGTGAGTAGCAATAAAACTTAAGATAATAAAAAGTTTAGGATGTATTCCTTCCATTGGGAAGTTTGAGCTGCCAATACCAGCTTGGGCTTGTCAATGCCAAGCAGTGATGTTAGCCCCTACTTAGTAGCCATTGAGTGTCTGACCACGACCTATAGTTTATTCGTTGTTTATGTTCTTGGTTTTAGTAATCATACTGTCTAGCGTGAGTGTTAACCATGGACATTTTCTTTATGTGTGTCTGTGTTTGTGGTTGGATCATTATCTCCATCAACATGGCAAGAGTGTACCTATGGGTTCCACATGGTTGGGTGGTGTAGCTACCTATACCACTGCTAGGGACTAGTGTATAGAGATGATCTATTGTCCTTGTGCAACTATTGCTAGATGTTTTCACTTGATACTTCTAGTTTCGAAGTATGCTTTCTTGTGATTTATGCTTCCATTAGAATGATTGGATATCATGTTTAGACGATGCTAGTTTATTTGATGCATTTCTATATTATGATATTTAGCATATGATTAGATGATGTGGATTGGTTCATTGGTGTATCTATTGCTTATTGGTTTACCATGTTAGATTTACTATTCATATGATTTTTAGCATATGAAAGATGATGTGGTTGTTTTATTGGATTATCTTATGCTTTACTTCTAGCATGTTGGATTTCCTTGTTCTTATGTTGTAGCACATTTTAGTAGTGATGTCCTCATAAGATAGTTTTGATGATCTAGTCAATGGTTTAGGATGTTACATGTGGGGGACAGCTAGGACCCATGATGGTCTCATGATGCTATTAATGGTTGGGAGGAATTGTGTACTTAATTTATTATTTTAGTAGATTGTGATGTTTCTTCTATACACTGCGATGTTGTTTTCTATTATTTCCCTTCACTGCTATGTTAGATGGTTGGATGTAGTTTCCACCTTTCAGTTATTTTGTTCAAGTGTCTTTGGCTTGATCATGGATTTGGTACTATCCTATGTGGAGGAAATTTATTTCCTAGCTTTTTACTTTTATGTTTCTGGCTTACTAATTTTTATCCTCACATGAAATTGTACTTTCACACATGAGAATTCAAATATTTGTGTGGTGTGCTTGGTTTCCTTGCATAGCTTGTGGTGAATCCTCACATCAAACCCCACACTAGTTTGGGTGTTTTGGCTGCTAGGCCAAGCATGTCCTCATATGAGATGGTGTTTCCTCATGTGGCTCAGTGTATTTTTCACGCAAAGAGGTACTTCCTTGTGTGAGACTATTAGTTGTTATTCTCTCATGTGAAAAAAATGGGGCCTCTCCACTATTTCTTAGAGAATGCAATTTGGACTATTGAGTAACCTTTAGGAGTTCTGGTGGTTCCATGATTTGATAGATTGAAGATTTTTTGTTTTGATGTCATCTTTGGTTTTTGTTCTTGAGTTTGTGTGTGTCAATTTGGTAGTGGTTTTTTGAGATTCATTGGTTGCTGGGATTGTGGTTAAGTCTTTGATCTTTGTGATCCCTGTATGATGTTTTCATGTGCATTCATACTTGTTAAATAAAATAAAATCTTAGCTTGTATAGAATCCTTGTTCTAAGTATCTTTGGGTGGTGCATTAGAAATTCTCTATTTCTTTCCTTTTCCTCTAACTTCTCTACAATTTTCTTTTCTTCTTCATCACCCTCTTCATCCAAGCTAGAATAGGTAGTAATATTGTGAATAATGTTGGTCCCATATCCTGCAAAAGGGTTCTCCTTAGCATATATAGTAATGTGCATACTATTCACTTGCCTTGGTTCAATACCAATAACTATATGAGGAGGTGATTATGTTTTCTAGGTTTTCTCAACCTCTTCTTCATCATTAGTAGTAGTAGTAGCCTCAACATATATAGGACTTGTTGTTTCAGGTTGCACACTTTCCTTGGTAAATTTAGGCATGGAAGTCATATACTTCAGTATGGATTCTTTAGATTCCTTCTTTACCTCTTCATAGTTGCCTCCCATAAGAAGAACTACTCTTCTTTTGTTCATCAGCAAAGGCTCAATGCCTTTCAAAATCTTTTATATGTCCTCCTTATTGCTAACTTCACACAATTTTTGAATCACAGTCTCTCTCAGCTTGGTGTCATTCATCTACTACTCTTTTCTTCCTATTTAATGATCTATTGTACAAATATTCCAATATCTTATTAGCAATAGATGTGTTAAGAGAGATTCAAATGTAAAAATTGCATTCTTAGATTTATTCAACTTCACAATGTTATCAAACAACTGCACTCTAATAATTTTGCTCATGTTTACTTTCTTCTTCTCAACTACCATTACATAAGTTGTGTGTAAAAATATTGCTAGCACTAAGTTCACTCTAGAAATATGATTTGGTTTATATCCTACAATTTTTCTCAACACTTTGATTCCTTTGTCCTAGATCAAGTCAACTCTCATATTCCTTCCATCAAACTTAGTCATCAAGTTTGTCTTGATAGTCTTCCTTACATTCTTATCATTTACTAGGTTACATCATTCATTTCTTAAACCTATGACCTTATGAATTAGGTCATTATCAATTACAATATGCACATCATGTATCCAAAACATTTCTTCATGAACTCTACTACGAATAATTATTCTCCACTAATGATTATTGAATTCTATATGAAACACATACTTAATCAGGTTTAGTTCATTTAGGTATGCATACTCAAATTTTAGGGTTAGGTCTCCATTACACATAACTCTTAATTCCTTGTGAATATCTTCATCTCCAATACTCTCAAATTTACAATGAATGTACCTTCTAATTTCTTCTATGTGAAGTACATTTGGCAGGATTTGAGAAAATGCTCCTAACAAATCATCAATAAGAGAAAGAAATGGGTGCTTCTTGAATTTGTATCTAGATCTCTCACTTATGTCACAAAATAACTAGCTTTCCATACTACTAACTATTGATACTAAAAAATCCAACTTAAAGCTTCATAAAGTACCTTTAATATTGTGTATTAGGGCTCCTACAACTTTGCACTTGAACATTTCACTTCACACTTCAATTCATTTTCAAATTGCTCACAAATTTTCTCCAAACACTTTGCATGATCAAATGGTACTAAATATCTTACTCACAATCCTTAAATTATCTCAAATTTAACTCCACATTAAATGTGCATTTGCTTCATCTTTAATAGTTTTCATTGATTACCAGTAAACTTATTTTCTTCTGTACGACTTACTACAATCATCAAAACCCTTGCGCACTCAACCATAGATTCCTCTTTATGTCATTAACTTCTACTAACTACACAACTTATAATTTGCATTCTATCATTAGTTTGGATTAACTAACACTCTTACTCTATTGGAAATGCTTAATTTAAATAGGATGAGTTGCAAACAACTACTAATTTCAATATTCCATCAGGTGCATCGAAATATTGCTCTTCCATAACTATATGAGAACTTGCTAGATTAATATCTTTTACAAAGGATTCCTTGAATTCATCAACATGTTCTTTAATTATTTCCTTCTCACTATTGTTTCTGCCATTATCATTTCTTTTGTCATTTTTTTTATTGTTCCTTCAATAATTAGGATTCCCATTGAAGTTCCTTCTATCCATTCTGCAAAATATTTTTGTGTGTCCAAAGTTATTTCATAACTAACATACATGTGTATTCCTTATTTGATTCTTTCCATTCTTACTTTTAGGTGCTCTATAGTTCCTTGCAATATGTCTAGGATTGTTATACTTGTAACATACAAAGTGTTTCCTTTCACCATTAGATTTCCCTCCATCATTAGATCTTCTTTGTGATCTTCCTCTCTCATCACCTATAGGGTTAGTATTCTTAAATATTCTACTATTTGCATTATCATTATCAAACTTAGGTTTCTTACAATCTACTACTTTATGTCCATAACCATGACAATTATAACAATAGAAATGAATAATAGGTTTAAAAGAATTACCTGTGCAATCTCTTTTCATATGACCAACTTCATTGCATATGAAACATCTACCTCTAAATTTACATCTAACTCCCTTAGATGATTCAACTTTCTTATGTTCATCAACTTGCTCAGTTTTCATTGGTTCATCATGTTTTTCAGAAATAACTAGTTCAATTTCTTTAGATACTTCTATAGTTATGTTTGATTCAATCTTACTCATATCAAATTCTTTAGGGGACTTAACAACTATATCTAGTTCTTTTCTAATTTGAACATTCTTGGCTGATTTCTCTCTAATAAGATATCCAAGGCCTATCTTATCATAAGAGGGTCTCTAGTAAAATATCTGCTCATCAATTTTCTCACTACAGGAGTAAAGCTTCTCTAACTATTTTTTTATCTTGTGTCAATTCTCCTTTCACAATAGTGTTGTAATTATCTAACTTAGCATGTTCTATCTTAATAGAGTCTAATTTAGATGTTACTTGAGTCAACTAGGATTTAAGGTTTGCATTCTCAAATTTTAGATCTGGTTCAATTTTGTTATCATCTTTCTTAAGACTTAACTTAAGTTCAACAATTTTCAACTCATGCTTCAAAATATCATTTTATTTCTTGAGGATTTGTACTTCATCATTGTCACTATTTTTTTCATTTGATTCTTTTCTCAATTTCAAATCATCAATCTTTTCTTTTAGTTTTCCAATGTAAACTTTTGCATCATCATACCTATCTTTTAGGTTATCTCTTTCTTTAGTAACAAGATTAATTTTCTCAAGAGCTTCATCAAGATTTCTCTTCAAGTGTTCCATATCCGTAGGGATCTTACTCAAGTTGGCAAGCCTCTTCTGAGTAACTATTCTCTAATACCAATTTCTAGAAATTTATAATACTGAGAGGGGTGGGGTGGGGTGGGGGGGGGTGGTGAATCAGTATTCTACAAACTTTTTCTCACAACTAGATACATTATAACTTGCATATGAAAGTAAACAAACAATAAAAAATAATAAATATAACCATACACAATGAGAACTCATAACACCATTATTTGTTAACTAGGGAAACCCTGGTGGGGATGATACCCTCTAAACAAAAGAATCATGTTAAGGATATTAACTCTGTTAAGAGTCTATAAAATAAATATAGTGTCTTAAGTCCTTGATAGAAGACTATGCCCTGTTAAAAGCCTCAACCCTATTAGGAGTTGCTTCAATCCTATTAGAAGTTAGTAGTGTAATTATAATGAATGCGAGATGATCCGACTACCCTAACATGCCATATACAATTTATTCTCTTCACAAGAATAGATATACATACAATTACTATCTTACTATTGTATCTCACACTTTCTTTGATCATACATCAGGTTTCACATCACATATGGCTCACATATCACTTAATCTTTCTTCAATATGGTGAACACATCATATACTTGCTTCCCATTATCTATGCAAGATATGATCTTTACTTATATCTCACAAATTAACAAAACTTTTCTTAGTCGGCCTTGATGCTTTCATATGCTTTACCAAATATAAAATAACTTTGGATAAACATCTAGGATATTGGCCCAACATGATTAAGTAATTATTTTTTTTCCAAATTAATTCCTTAAGCCGTACACTTCAATTTATTGATGTGTTATGTTTTTTCTCTATTAATTACCTGTGCTAGTAATCTTTTTGTAACTTATATCATACTATATGTATTGATCTATGTATTGACATATGTCATCATGACACTATCATCTATCACTCCTCAACTATGCATGAGCTAACTCAAAGTTTGTCATCCATCCATACCATATCTATCTCTATACTATTGCAAACTATCTAACACTTAGACATTTTTCTAAGTCTGATTACATCATGAAATACCAAAATGGATATGTTGCAATAAATGACAACACTCATATATCTACCTAGCCATTTTGCCAACAATTTCTTCTTAGAGGGTTGGTTTTATTTTCTCTACGTGTGCAATAGGTCTTATGATCTAGTTATAGATACCCTTTTGGATGGACTTCTATGACCAATGGCTCTACCTTTAGTGGATCATATGGATGAATCTCCCTTTGGGATGCTTGTTGGAAAATTGGGTATTTTTGTGTTCAACCAATTTTCTTTTTCTCAATGATGGTGTTTGAAGCCTCTTGTGGGTGATCTTGTTTGGTCATTGTTGAGGCCAGTTAATGAGTTTATCTTTTTTTTTCTTGAAGATAGATGATTCTCTTTCTATAATTACTATGGAGGAAAATGTGTTCAATGCCTTGTGAAAAAGTGGCTTGTGGGGTCAAACTATGTGCTACCCATTATGAGTTTGAAGATGGTGTCTACTCCAATTTTTTGCTAGATGTTTTTCAACCCCTATAGTTTGGTTGTGATGGATATTACAATTTTTTATTAAGATTTCATGGAGAGGAACTTAAACCAAGAACAACACATTATAACATCATCAGACAACACCAATAGGCCATTACAACATGGGGTGGAGCTAAGTGATATTCTTCCAAATTATCAAAAAATTTAGAAAAATGTAAAAGTTAGTAGTGCTCAAGCTATTATCACTAAAATCAATATAAAGATCATTTTTCCATTTAAGCATATGAAAAAATAAGTACTTAATCCTCTACAACTAGATAATGTGAAGCTTAAATGAGATACTATTAAAGTGCAACAAAAAAAAAAACTGGGGCAATAGTCCTCCATAAAAAATCCTAAAGATCATTTAACATTATAATTGTCTCCCAACTCTTGGTGAAATTCTTGGTATCCTTCTTCTAGTATTCATCTTCATCTTCCTCCTATTCTAATTCTTCAAGATCCTCCTAGTGTTATTTCCTCAACTTCTCCTTTAGCCTATTTTTATCAATGACCACACCAATTGCCACTTTAAGAATTATGCCCTATACTAGTCCACATGTTAAGGAGATAGGAGAGTTAAGGTACTCTCTATAGTGATTATTTATTTTTCCATGTCTTCCAAGCTAGTAATCCTATTCTCTAGGGTCTAGATGTAGCCCATTAATTCACCCTCCTAGTCCAACCATGATCCTTAACCTTACCTAACTTTCATTACCCTTGACAACCTCCTCCAAGTAAGGGGAAGTGAAATCATCATGTTTATGGCATGTAATGTTACCCAGATTAACCATAATTTTATTCAATTTCTCCTCCCTAGTTTCTTCTAGGTCAAAATCCTCTTCTTCAAAATCCTCCTCTTTAGACTCAATTTATTTCATTTCTTCTGGCTCATATTCCTAGTTAGTTTCATAAATCACATCTTCTTTCATGGTCTTTTTTTTTATTACACGGTCTAGAGGACTTGCATTCACCAGAGCTTCCCTTAATTTTTTTTCTCATAAATCTCCCTCTTTTTCTATCTTTCACACCATCTTCCTCTGTTTAATCTCGTTGTCTACAAAATAATTATTTTCCATAAGGGTATTACTTTTTCTTATCTTAACAAACCCACTTATTTTAGATGGGGTTTTATACTTAGTAGGAGTGGTATCAAATAGGGCATCCTCAAAGAACAAGTGGGGAGGATTTATCATAGAGCCAAAGGAGTTAATGGTTTTGGGATCCTTTTGTTTAGGAGAAGGGTCATGTTTATCCTTCAAAGGCTTAGTTCTTAAGAGCTCAATTCTTACCAAGCTTTGGGGAGAATTATCCAATTGTGAATAGGTAAGACATCCACTTATGGAGGGAGCATGCCTAAAAGCATGTTAATAAAGAAAATACATTAGACTTTGGCAAGAGGGAGGGTTTCTCCTTTACTAATGCTATTACTAAGAGATTCAAATACAAATAGAATAAGACATTCATATTTTCCTCATGGTGAACATGGCTCAAAATTGGAAAGTGGCAACCATGACAAGTGGTAAAGAGACCATCTAAAGTAAAATACTTCATAACATATAAAAAAAATAGGCATAAGGAGAGGGAATGAAAGATGTGGCATTACCCATTTTTAGATGAAACAACAACATGTTTTTGTCCCTTCTCAATGAACTTTTCTTGTATTTTATTGTACTCTCTAGAACCCCTATGCTCCATATGATCACCATTGAAATCCAGACCAATAGTTTTACTAATAAGCTCTAACATCACCATGTACTTAATACTACCAATGGAAACATGGCCCTAGTGTAAATAATTGACAAAATTCAAATACAAGGTGTTGTTAGAACCTTTCATGGCTATATTATATAGTTTGAAATCACAAGCTTGACAAAATACTCCCTTGGGCCAAAGATCTTGATTTTGGGTAATATTTTTGTTATCACTAGGTTCCACTTTGTTAAGAGAGCCTCCATAACTCTAACATCTTAAAAGTTTCTCTCCTTCTAAAAACTCAGCATACCCAGATTATTATCCTTGTCCATGGAGTTGGTTCTGAAATAGCCACAAAACTCCAATTTTGTAAAGAAAAATAGGACTTTAGAATCATGAGTAGTAATATAATTAAATTTACATGAGTGGATAGAGAAAAAATCCCTATTCTTATTAATATAAAATATTTCCAAGAAATAACTTTTGGCATGTAAAGAAAGAGTATGTGGCATGTGCATAGATTTCTTGTCACAATTTATTAAAATAAATTACTTGTAATCCTATTATTTAATCATCCTCCTTGGATTATAATTATCTTTTTTGTTTCTTAGTTCACAAATTATCCTTAGTAATGGCACTCACTTTTATTATCATTCTTCTTTTTTGTTTTTTAGTTTGGTCTATCCATTTTGGTTGCTATAGATAATGGTTTTGTTCCTTTTGGTGACCAGACCACTAATAGAGTTCTTGAAGGTCTTGTATTGGTTGGTTGTTTTTTATTGAAATCTACAAGTAACTTTATTAACTTTCTAAACTAGTTAAGGTGGCATAAATATTGTTATACATGATGAGGATTTCACACACTTAGTTTATTTATTCTTCTTTCACAATTCCTATAGAGGTGCAAGAGCCTCCTATATAGAGGTGGAAATTTTTTTAATGAAGTCTAAGGTTGGTAATCTTGAGTGATATTCTCCTTTTTATAGATTCCTAAATAAGAGATGTTTTTTTAGTGGCTTCCTAGTACCTTAATCTCTACCATTTCTACTCCCATTGAAGTGGGCTTTTTAGCTACTAATGTAGAAAATATTTTTTTTGATGGATGGTGGTTTTTCAGCTAGAGGGTGAGATCATCATATTTTTTGGTACTCTTTTTCTATTTATTATGAAGGCCTGGAGTATTTCAAAATCCCTATGTTATTTTTCCACCTATCTAGGTGTTGTTTGTTAGTTTTAATAACCTTTTCATTCCTTTATGTTGTAAGGGGACAATCACGACCCTTGTACTTTAAAGCCTTTTTTAGAAAGGCAAGAAAAGTATAGTAATAGTGTGCCCTTTGTGACCTTGTGATGACCCTATGGCAAGACATATTGTTAGTTAGTGCCAAAATAGTTAGTCATCATAGGAAGTCAGTTAGCACTGCAACCGAGCTTTCCCTCAGGCAATAAGCATCAATATAGCCCAAGCTACCTAGCAGATGAGTGTTAACTGATCTCTAGTGTAAACTGAGTTAGCTGAGCATTCTAGTTTCAGAATGAGAACCAAGAAGATAGAGAAATGTGAACTAACCCAATAGATTTTTTCAAGTGATTAGTGTGAATGAAGCATCCAAGGTCAATAGAGTGCCAAAGTTAGCTAAGCTAACAGTGTTGCTCAAGTGAGAACATATCATCCGAGTAAGCTATTGGACTCGAGTATCATTGAGCCAACTTGGAAATTGTGTTTGAAACTATTGAATTGTGTAAGAATTTGGCTTAGGAAAGAATTCACCCAAGACCAAGGAACTCAAACACAAGCACATAGTAGACCAATAGAGAGATAGAGTATGATCAAAATGATGATATTCATTCAATATGCCCACTTAAGAGTACACTAGGAGTGCTTGTATATAAAGGCCTCAGGAGAGCTTCTAGAATGCATGGAAGTTAGCATCATGATAAGTCATACAACCAGGCACATGTCCACCAGCTATGGATTATCCTCCATTAAGCACATGATTAAGTGTGATGATGTGAGGATAAGCCTACAATGGTGTAGCATGCAAATTAGTGGTGTAAAAAACATGTGCTAGATAAGGAGTGTGAATAACTATGTTTTCTACATGACAACTCAATGAATGATGCAAACTCCTATGTTGTAGACACCATGTGCATAATTAGAGTTGCATAACTCATGAGAGTACACAAACTCCTAAGTGTCTCGCCTAAATAAATAATTAAATAATGCATTAACCTAAGTAAGCTTAAGTATGTGTAATAAGTAAATACTTATTTACACCAACACCCCCCGTTAAATGCAACTTAGGGAAATGCCCTTAAGCTTACAAAATCTAGGATGCAAAATAGGATGGGTCCTAGCTACTAGGCCATGTTAGGTACCCATGTACATAATGATATGCAATCTCTCATAAGGCGAAGAAAGAGGCACTAGTAAATTTAGGCTTAAATTTTGACGCAAAAAGGTCAAAATTTTGACAAGAGTAGGTCGATAAGGTGACCAAGCTTGTTGTTAGTCTTTTTTGGTCAGTTTTTTGCCACATACATTCTGCATCAAAATTTTGACATCATAAAGGTGGACTTATCGATGTGAATTTCATTGATTTCCCTAGTCCAAGCTGAATTGTTATTTCCTCATTTGTGGGCACCGCTGGTCAAAATTTTGACATAAACCTACACCAATTTGGCATTGATATTGCAACAAAAACACCTTACTTTTCTGCACTGGTGCCATACATGTGATGTCAAAGGCGACCAATTTTGTGTCAAAATTGTGACAAAAATACCAATTCTTATTTGCATTTGTGTCAAAATTGAGACCAAGATATGTAGAAATTTTGACAAGCTATCCTAGTTATTGTAAAATCTTTGCTCTCATAGGAGCCTTCTAAACTACACAAAACTTGATTCTAAAGCACAATTGCTCGGTGCATGAGAGTCAGGGTATCGTGCACATTTCTACCTCCACACCATTGTTTCATTCATCACTTGATTTATTTCATACAAAACAATAGGAAGGAGGAAGAAATGTGCACGATATCTTGAGTCTCCACTGAGCAATTATGCTTTACAACTCAAATTTTGTGCAGCTTAAAAGGCTCCTATGAGAGAAAAGCCTTTGCAATAATTGGCACAGCATGTCTAAATTTTTGGTTCCTGCAGGGAAGAATAAAATTAGGAAAGAATTATTTATCAGGAATGAAAGCCAATAATTTCATCTATTTTTCAAATAGATAAACATGACAAAAAAACTTACAGTCCCAATCACATTATCATAAGAGGGCATATATAACTATAACTATAACTATGTCTAAAACCAACATAATTTACAAATATCCACAATTCAACTTTTATCCCTTGATGTTTTCTTTAATGCAATGTTTTAAGTCAACTATGTTATTGCGCTGGATGTAATACCAAACTGTCATTAGGCTAAAGACTGCAACAAGATTTATGATTTACAAATGCAAGGAGAACTACCCAACCAAAGTAGAAAATGACATGAAAATTTAACAATCTATCAATTAAAAATCTAGATGAAATATTTCTAGCAATTGAAATATACATTATAGAAACAAAAAATTGCCTTAAAATTGACACCTCACCAGTTGTTCATTTGCATCCGTAATGGCTTCACAAAAATTGAAAGCTTACGATTTATCAAGAACACAAAAGGCACTCATAGTTCAACTACATCAATAATACTAAAGTAGTTTAGTTTCATGGTGAGGGCAAGAGACTGTCAATATCGATCGTGGAGTTGCAGATAGGTAAGCGATAAACATAAAAAGGTAGTACACGATTTTAATAGCAATTGTGACCTTCACAATTTTTCTCAGTAGTTTTGGGTCATTAAATTGGATAGAAAATTGATAGTAAAATGTGAAAGAGAAAACATATAGTGTTACATCAAAATAAGTTTGCATCCTACATATGAGTATGCATCAAAACTGAATTTTTACCTCCTCAATCTATCTGTATCAATAAAGAAATAAGACGTTTCTATAATACAAAATTCTTGAACCCTATTCCACTGTAATCTTTCAAACTTGCAAAATAAAACAAAAGCCATAAGAACTAAAATAAAAGGGTTTATTTCTAACAAACTATCATAGATGCTTTGTATATACCTTAGGACATGATACAAGTTGTTTCACAAGCAACACTTAACATTCCAATTTTTTTCTCGTTTACTAGAGTGACGATAAACTATATGCAAAGTAGAAATAGTGAGGCATAATAGATGATTAGTATCTACAATTTTTAATACTGAAAATTATAAAGAATGTAATACTCACAAGTGTCGCTGCCTAAGAGAATGCAACCCAAGTTTATCATGATCTTTGCAGCATTCATTGCATTGGGAATATCCTACTTATTTGCAAACACCAGTAACACTGCATCTCATAGTTCATCTTACAAGAACAAGAAACTTAAATGATAAAAAAAATTCTACGAATAACATGAAAATAATTTTTAAAAGAATGAGGCCAATTTTACACATAATAACCAAAGTTGCCATGAGAAAGACATGAAATCTTCTTGATCCATTTTCCAATTGTGGTTATACAATCCTAAAAATTCACTTTGATAGTTTTCACTAATTATTGTTGGAAGGATTTTATTTGCTTCATCAAATGAGTGTATACTGTAGTCTTGGCTTCTTGTATTTTTCAAGATAGTATCATTACTTGTCTAGTATTGTTCAACCTGAAAGGATGATATTGATATGTTGTTTTTCTATAACAACCAAAATAAGGGGTTGTTAACCTTTACACAAACAAGGGATGAAAGCATAAACATAGGGCATCAACAACACAACAAAAAAACCCTCTTCCTATGCACATGGACAAAAGTCTAAGCAACACTATTGTTAGGATTACAACAAAGGAAACCCCACTACAACCTATCAACAAGGCCCAAGAGTGATTATTTAAGAGTCAACATTATCAGTAGAATTTTGTTCAAATAGAAGTGGGATCAGTAACTTCAACAACATAGGCCACAAGGCTAGTGGGCATCGCACCTGAAATATGGTCTAACATCCAAATTTGTGACAAGAATGGAAGTGATAGAAGTCTAGCTCAGACCAACATCATGAGAAGCATCAATATAATCAAAAAAAATTTCTTCTTCATTAGAAAAAAAGTCCTCAAAATGAAAATCTAAAATAGAATTAGAAGCTCTAATTGTCAAATGGTCATTTTTCATGGCCCTCCATCAAGTGACAACACCTATCCAACACAAAATGGCAATCATTAGGCATGTATCCTATAGAGATGCAATCTCTACAACAAAATGGAAAGCCCTCATATTCAATGCTTCATCCATGGCCTCTCATCAACCATGATTAAAGTGAAGAGATCTCTATTTCAACTAGAATACAAACATAGAATAGCCCAAAATTGTACTAGATCCATCCAATTTTAGGAACTAGCAAAGGGAATTTCCAATGGCCTCAGGCAAAACAACTCACAAAAGTGAAATGAAGATGAGGAAGGAAAACCCAAACATAACTCACATAGGTATAGCTCAATGTCACCAAACATTAGGGACTTCGAAGAATTAGTCACCCAACGGTGTAAATCTTAGAGGCACTAGAGACTCTAATAATTTATAGACCATACTTCTGCACTGATAAAAGTCCATGCTATCACCACAAAATAGGACAAACTTTGCATAAGACTTGATAGCCCAAGCATAGCTCCTTCAACCAAAATTTGGCATACAATTATCTAGAGCATTTAGCAGGTCTAGAACCACAAACAAGAGAAAATATCCTAGCACCTAGAATCCTAGCTTAGTGCTACACCAGGAGAGTCAAACCCCAACAAAAACAATCCAATGGATCTCTTCTGATGGGGTGTGTTATGATTATATTAAGTTCCCCTCTTTCTCCAGAGTGGAAAACATCATGAATTTTGAGTTCAGATCTACGTTATGTAATACTGCTTTACTCATGTTTAGAGATCCTTACAGTATATTCTGAGATACTTATTATATCTAATCTATAATAAATGGCAGTGTAATAGCATACTAGCATCAGAGTTCATAACCCACATCAAAAGTGGTTAGTTACATAAGAAGAAGCATCCAACATGGGACATGAAAAAAAAATTCAGATTGATTTCTCCTCTATTATCAGAGGATCATAGTAACGCACAACAAAAATTCTCAAATATAAATAATAGTCAACTGTCATTTTACTTAGATCCCTATGAAAATGTAGCACTAAAATACAATATACATTGGAGTTAGGAATTTGGTTGACAACCAAAATCAATTGAATTGAAATAAGAAACTTCACCAAAGAATCAACTAAATATGTAATTTTAAGCATATTTTGCTACTCAAAATGTTACGACTTCTTCCTTCTTGACCTTAAACTCATGACATTTTCTAGTTTTGTAGGGGGAAACATGATCCCTCCAACTATTAGTTCTAAATGGCTTCCACCTTAGGTGCATAGAGTCTTTGAACTAGATAGATAAAATACACAACCATACTGAAGACCATGGAAATAGAGGATAACATGGAAAATACTAAACAACAAGTTGGATGATGATGAAGACTACAGTGAAGGTAGAAGATCCCAGACATCATCAATTAATACTAAACTACCAAATGGAGTATACAAACTTGAAAAGATAAGACACACCTTACAACTAAATGAAACTCTAGAAGCTACCATCAAATGGCATGGCATTGAATCATTACCAATAAATGAATACAACATAGAGAAGCTACAAGATATGGTATTTCTATTCATTTTTCAAATGAAAGAGTGTAGTAGGTATGCAACGATGACTAAGGAAAGTGAAATTTCACACCATTTTCCATGTTGATGTTGAGATACAGACCTGTGCAATCCAATCTCCCAAGGAATAGACAACACCACGTATCGCCATCTTTGCCAAAATAGGATTTGTCATAAAGTGATGTTAGAATAGTTACTAAAATGGTCATAAATTATGTTGTTATAGTAAAAGAATACTTTAATTTAAGAAAAAAAACTATACAATATTAAAACATGATATCATGCTTTAAAAACTAAAAAGGTACCTATAACAAAGAACTTCATTTCGACTTGCTAATTGGTTGTCACTATTAACTATAAGCTTATCTTTAAAGTTTGAGCTTCACTTGGTTTTGAGAATAGTTAAATATTCTCTACTTAACAGGGCCAACCACGTGAAGGTGGAAGCTCATTTGGCCCCTCCCCCACAACACCCCCCCGCCCCCCCCCCCCCCCCCCCCCCCAACATCACTCTAAATTCCCCATTAACATTTAATAACATTCAATTCATCTATTTTTGAAATATAACATTCAATCATTATAATCACATGATAACATTCATTAACACATAAAATTCATAAACACACAACATTCATGAATAATTCAAGAGTAAGCCATTCATGAATAATTCATTAACACAATATTCATTAACAATATTCAAGAGTAAGTCATTCATGAATAATCATATCTTTTTTTCTTTCTTGCCATTTTTTTTTTCCATAAAATTTCTAAGAGGAATATCAATGTCCTTTTCATCCCCATTAACATTTAATAACATTCAATTCATCCATTTTTGAAATATAACATTCAATCATTATAATCACATGATAACATTCATTAACACATAAAATTCATAAACACACAACATTCGTGAATAATTCATTAACACAAAATTCATTAACACGCAACATTAAAGAGAGAGTTATTCATGAATAATTCATTAACACCCAACATTAATGAATAATATTCATTAACAATATTCATTAACAATATTCAAGAGTAAGTCATTCATGAATAATCATATATTTTTTGCTTTCTTGCTGTTTCTTTTTTTCATAAAATTTCTAAGAGGAATATCAATGTCCTCATCATCCCCCTCCTCTACTAGTTCTAACACACGTCTCCTCCTCATCCATTCAGGAACATCATGATGTCGTTGCACCAAAGGGGGGTCTACTGCAATAACAAGTACTTCATGAGTTAAATTTGCACCATTTTATATTAGTGAATTATGAGTTTTTATTTAAGTAAAAGAACTATAAATCAAAAAATTAATTTAAAAGAACAAAACATAGATTTTATTTACCTAAATGTGTCACATGATCTACTTACTAATCAGTCTGAACATCCTCTGGCACTTGTTCAGCACGACATGATTCTATATCCTCAACACAAAAAGGTTACACCAAGTTCAATTAAAGATGTTAAATTGTATTAATAGTTATATAATTATTTTTAAATAACAAATGAGAACCTCCATTGATAGTACAATGCACATTAGGGGCTTCATGATGTTGTGTATGATCTGTGTCATGATTAACAGGTTGCATTGCAATGTCATGCACATTATTATCAAATAAATTGTTGCTCAAGTATTCAATTTCTAGTATATATTTTGGCATATTTACCTATGCACATGTGCAGGAGACTATTCGGTTGGGGCAATGGAAGTTTTTCATAGGCATTCAACCACCACTACATAGCCTTGCTTGAAGGCAATTTTTTTGTGTTCTTTTTTGGCCTCCAGATTAAAATCAGCGCCCTACATTTTTTTATTAATTAACAAAATTATTTGCATTTTATGAATAATTTTTCTTTGCAATTCATTTATTGCTACTTACAACGTGTGCTTTGATTTTCGAATATCCCCCAGAGCCAAGTTTGTGCTACCTAACCTTTTCCAGCCTCACCTTTGTTGCCTTTGATGTGTCCTGCAACCTATGAAAAGTTTGAAATATGCCAGATGATATAGATATAAATATTAGTACTAAATAGTGGATTATTATATATTAGTATGATAGTTTTAGTATAAAGTAGCATGTTCCACAAAAGATATAAAAAAAGGGAAGAAATTATAGCATCATACTTTTAATTGACATGTGTAATCATGCTATTTATCCATATTCTAACATGCCTCTCCATAAAATTACACATCAATTTCAACAGTCTATATTATCCATTGTCACACAAAGTAAATGATAAGCTAAAAGTTCAAACAGCTAGTAGATTTTATAGATTAAATTTTTTTTCCATCAAAGATAAGTCAATTTATTTGAATGGGATGTGAACATATTTGGTAAATTGGGGGGGGGGGGGGGGGGGGGGGGGCTTCATGGAGGAACCACTGGTTCTAACTGTAGTTTAGAGTCTATACGCTTAGTGGAAAGGCATGAGCCTAGTAACATTACCTGCTAGTTCTTGATGTCCTACAGAGTATCCATAGGTTCCACACTCAAAGTGTTTTTATCCCCAAGGCTGCAACAAGTATAAAATTGAAGGCGAATGTTAGATTTCAGATTGTTTTGGTAGCATTACTTTTTACACGTAGCTAAAAAGTAAGTATTTTTTTGTTTTCAATTTAAAAGACATCACCTTTGTACATCAAGTGCTTCTTTAGCCTCCACACTGCATGGAACTGATTTTATAAATGGTGGTTGTAACTGAAACAAAATCCCTACTGATTTGCTAAGATAACTAGCAACTAACAGGAACTACCTAGTATTGTTCCAGCAGAAGACTCACGACTTAAGACTTGTCTTAATCTATGTTTATTTTGATTGCTTCTAGTAGTGGAGCACCATTCAGAATGTTTGAGAAGATCAAAAATGTTACATCATAGTTTAGAGGATGTTTTGTATAGTCTACATCCACAACAAATGATTTCAAAGGTGATAGTTGGAAAGAAAACTATTTAGATAAGCTTCAACTATTCTTAAAAGTCACACAGTAAAAGAAGAATTAAGGATAGAAAAAAATAAAAAGTCAACTTTAACACTTTTACTGTAGAAATTATGAAGATTAGTATGTGATCATGTTTAAACCACTCGCTTTAATAATGCCACATAATTTTGATCCTATAAATAAGGTACAAGAGTTTAAGAAATAGTAAATTTCATAGAGTGGAAAGAAATAGCAACAATTATCAGCATTATTTAGAGTTTTCCAAAAAAAAATTCATAACTTTAAATGCTTGCAAAAAAATGCTTTCATGCAAATTAAAATAACATAAATGCTTACACTTGTAGGGGACACGGCCAATAATGGAGAATGCATGCACAACTCCTCCAAATAAGGAAAGCATTGTAAAACTTTGACATTAGCAAAATCTTCATCATCAAAATAGGTGATTTTCCTGATCGATTTCATTTTTGCAAAATGTTCTAGAAGTTGAGTGTCAGTTTCCAAATAGAGACATTTAGGTAAATAGAAGCTCACCATTATCTTACTGGGAAAATTGCAATCAATAATTCTAATGCTTTCTAAGAGTGGACAATTTGCATCCAGTGTCATATATATATCATTGACATGTCAGAGGGGTGATACAATCAAAAGATCAAAATTAAGTGCTAATCAAAGCACTATCAATATCTCAAGTCTCAAAATGATACATCAAATATACAATGAATCTCATGATCAATATAAAGATACAAAAAGGAACAAAAGATAGCATTGACCTAACTATAGCCTTCCCCCTCATCACTAGGAGGAGGAGGAGGAGGAGGAGTAACATCTACATGTGCAGGAGGCACTACACCATCAAAAGCTCAAGCATAATCAAAGAACCTTGAGACATGTTGAGCTAGAGGTACTGTATTTTTGTATACTACATAATAATGAGTAGCCTGAGAGGTATGATGATAGGTCTCATCTCGCTCTAACTCTATCTATCTCTTTAGCTCTATGATCTCAGACCATAGATCTACTATCTCACAATTCCTCTCTTCTAGCTAGTCATGCATCTCTAACTATAACTTGCACTTGTAACTTGCCCACCTACCTCTGAGAAGTCCTCAATCTCTCCCTCACATGTCATAGATAATCTCAAGTCTATGCTAATACATCTCCTATGGGTGAAACCTGTGGAGGCTAATTTGGCATGTCATCATCCCCTCCTCCACCCACATCCTATTGTGGTGGCTCCTCTACCCTATGTCTCATGGCATCACCTCCTACTACACCCATGGTGCTCATCTCTCTATGAGTAGGCCTATGTGCCTATTCATTGTTTCTTGATCTAAGATCCAATCTAATAGTATGAGAAGGAATTGTAACAAGAACTACCAATGGCCATTATAATGGTCTCTCCTCCCTCAAAGGATGGTCTTGTGGTTGCTGAACATCAAGGTGTGGTGCCTGACTAACTACCCCTATAGGATCAGTTATATGAGGAAATGAATGTGTGGCCAAATGCTCTATGTACTAGGGAGTGACACCATCATTCACTACATCTAGAAACTAGTCCCACCTATAAATGGTAAGGCCACTAACATCTTCCATACATCTAATTGGGTCCAATCTAGGAGAACAACCTTTCTTTACCTCCTTGGTGAAGCAAGTGTAACTACAATACTCCTTTGATATACTGTATTGATAGTCAAACTGTCTCTAGACATGGGTTAGCGAAAATCTCTTTATCTTCAATGAAGAATGACCATTTAGTGGATAAGATATCAACATGAATCCTAGCTAGGAGAAGACATCATCTTATGGCTCTATGCCTAGCCATGGTCTATAGGTAACATACATCATGTCATCCAAATGAAGTCTCAAATAGTTTGTCTTACCTAGTGTAGGCTGGATCATCTCTCCACAATACCAATAAATATAAATCTACAAGGGTTGTTGTCAGTCCTCAAAGATAGGAACGTGATTGTTGTCATTAACTTGTGTTTTTGGCATTGAATGTGATGCTTATGACTTTTAGGAGACTCACCATTAGTAAAATTCTTGCAATTTTTTTCAAAAAAATTGTGCTTGTCATTACAATTACTGATTATCATTTATCACCTATACTGCTAACACATACAACTATGGTACATGTAGTTGAGCATTACTATATTTTCAAGACATAATATAGCTATATGTGAAGTTATAAGTGCACTATTTATATCTTATGTAGGATTTATGCCCAGATTAAGATATATATAGTTGTGTCAGCATTGAGATTGAGATTTATAAGCAATTGTGTTAGCATATGAATTACACATCTTTCATCAATAGATAGATTAAATTGAGCTAGTTGAAATTGTTGATACTAAAGTTGAACCCTAAATTTGCTCATTAATGTACTAGTAGTTAATACTATTGCATACCTTTTTGGATTTGCTGGTGTACTTTCTTTTGGATGGTCCTATTTCTCCTTTGCATCCAAAATAAACTCATTCCAATCCCTCATTGAAACAAAGGGAGGACACTCGTACCTCAGGTTTAGGATGAGGCTCTTTCTATATGTGTCCCTCACAACCTTAAGATGTTTGGAAGCTTTTTGTAACAATTTCTTATGATAAAAAATATTACTACCAAACTCATGCTCTATATATTTGATGAGCTCATCTTTTAATTTTTGATCTTGGTAGTTCCACCTTTTAAGAAAAAACACAAAATTGTTAGATATAGCTAGTATAAGAAAATACCCAAATGAAAGGAAAAATGTTGCACCAATTAATGATATGAAAAAAATAGTAGGATAAAATTAGTTTAGTTATGATATTCCACCTTTTACGTATGGTGGGCCCGAATCTTCGCAGTGTGAGGTCATAAAGCCTCCTATAAAATGTATCATTTCCTGCAAAAAATGTCATGGGATAATTAATAGTAAGAACCATTAAAATTAATCATGTGAAGAATACTTTTCATAGTGAATAACAAATACATAAAATGAGATACATTTCATATTTTTAGTGATCTATTTTAGGGTTGGAGGATCAACTTGACCAAAATTGACCAAAAAAGAAGTTAGTATCTTCTATTGAAAGCATGAAATTGCAATGTACTAAATTACTAAACTAGAGAATTACTAGTATAGACAAAAGGTCATTGATAATTCAGATGATCCTATCAAACCCCTAATAAAAAGGAATTCCAAAATAATTAAACAACTTGCACAATATGACATACTAAAGAAGGTCATGAGGGATCACTCCACATCAAAAGCCCTTGCATTCACCACTTCCTATCATGTTTATGTCTTGCAAGAAAATCCTTATTACAATATAAAAAATAATTATTTAAAGTACCTAGAATCTTAGGACATTTCAAAAGCATCGATTCATTATTGTCAATTAACAACGATGTTTGCATAGCTCTTGTGCTAGAAATATGGGTAGCTCTAGGAAATGATTGTGAATTATCACCAATATATGCACTATGATCCACATTTGGTGGCGTACTAGATGGTGCATCTCCTACCACAAAAAAAACAATACACTATGTGATGTACCCAAGATTAAAGTACATATTATCAACTCATAATTAACACAAAACCAAATATAGAAAAATAAGGATTTACGAGCTAGATGTCCTCTTGTTGCCAAGATTGCAGTCGGCAATCTTGTACGGGCATCCATCAACCTTGTAGGAGTCTCCTGCACTGGATGACTTGAACAATACATTGTTAGCAAAGACATTCTGAAATAATAAAAGTAAGAGTTAAGAAGTTTTGAATGTTCGAAATAAAAAATTCCTTCTAACTTGTCAGCTAAAAGATTATTTTACCAGTGGCAGTTAGAGGTCTGCTACTACCGACCTCACCGCATTGTCCTTGACCAAGTTGTGGATCAGTTGCAAAAAATTCCTATATAACAAGAATTTAGTAGTTAAAGTTTCTTACAACTCTTTAAAAAATTGCATCAATAAAATATTTTTGCACATATTACATATTTTATTTCACAACATAAAAGATTATAAAATATAAACCTTTATTGAACTTTTGTTATAACTAAATATTCATTGGAGCTTACTTCATAATGATGAGCTTGCGCTCTGAAATCTGATAGCCTCTTCGTCATCTCCTCGGATTCCATATTTGCCTCATCCAAAATTTTCATTGCTTCTAAATTAATTTTTTAAATTTTTTTCTTCAACATCTTTATGAAATTGGGAGTTTCAGCAATATCCTCATCAGAAGGCATAGCTAGTGGCTTGGTACTTATTGATGCTGCTTTACCCTTATCCTAAACATCAAATTGTGAGAGGAATATCAGTAAAACTATCATAAAAACTTAAAAATCGTAAATAAAATAATGTAATAATATAACATTTTTCAACTATCTAATTTGTACAATTTCAAAAAAGTTTACCCTCACTGAAGAAGGGGTTGGAGTAGCATCCTGGTGACCTCTATCATATGTCGGATCCATATCATCCTGTCACAAAGATTAAACATAAAAAATTCAGCTAACTGAAAGCAATAGATAACAAAAAAAAAACTTATTAACAAAATGGTAAATAGTACTTACACTATAAATAAAATAATGTAATAATATAAAATTTTTCAACTATCTAATTTGTACAATTTTAAAAAGGCTTACCCTCACTGAAGAAGGGGTGGGAGTAGCATCCTGGTGACCTCTATCATCTATCGGATCCATATCATCCTGTCACAAAGATTAAACATAAAAAATTCATCTGACTGAAAATCATAGACAATAAAAAAAAACTTATTAACAAAATGGTAAATAGTACTTATAGCCCTCATGATAGTAACTTTGTTTGTATCTATGCAATTTAAATGGTAATCGATTAGCAGTTCTTCCCCTGCGCTTATTGATTTTATTGCACAAACAAAAACTTCATTCCCCTCATGCACCTCAAATATGCAATTGGGTTGCTTACTAGTTGAAGAAGGTCACGTACTATTTATAAAACCTACAATATTACCTATTTCTTTTGGTCTCCCATCAATGTACATAGCAAATCTTTTACTTTGATCATTTTCTTTCCATTGTATATAATTAGCTGATACCCCATAGCTATGCATGCTTTTTTTTATATCAAACAATCTGCATCCAATCATTGTAATTTTAACATGGACCGACATATTTGAACAATTCAACAACTTTTTTGTAACATACCTTTATCCCATCCATGGAAAATAGGCCCAAACCATGTAACAAGGATGGAGCAATGCGATATATCCTCTCATTAACACAAAAATTTGTGTTAATTGGAGGTAGCTCATTGGGTACCCATTCTTTCTCAATGTGTGAGTACTGAAAGGGCACCTTGATGTCACCTTTAGTCTCATCATCATAAGAACATGACCCCCCATTAGCAAGGAAAAATTGTATGTGTTTATAAAAAAAAAAATTATTATTTTGACCTCTAGTTGATCTCCCTATTTTAGCCATACTACATGCAAAACTTTCATCTACTAGTTCCTCATTTCCCTCATTCGATGTAGATAGATCTGACAAGTACCTATTTGGTGGGTCTTGCAATCCATCAAATGGAAAGTGAAAGTGACAAATATAAAATGTAGTAAATTGAAAGTGATTATACAATTATATTTCTATACATACCTTCTTTGTCTATATATACATTATATGATTATATAATATGTCTATTTATAACATATGTGCTTGATGATAAACAAGAAGAATATAAGAAAATTATGTCTATTTATTGGCTTATACCTGCTGATCCATGTCACTGTGCACAATCTATGCCAAACGGGTCAAATTTCCTGTAGTCAATTGACTGTTTGCAAAAAGTGTGACAATCAAACATAATATAAACATTGGTAATAATAAATAACATATATTGTAATCATTAGAAATCAACACAATAAATATGTAATCAAATTTCCCAAATATGTTAATCATTTACCTTAAGTTAGCTAAAAATTACATGATACAGGTTTGCTACAAATAACTTAGAAGACAACATGAACAATAGGCAACATCGCAAACATGAACAAATTTCCCTTATATATGGAATGCAAGATTGTCAATAGAAGGGGTGACAATGTACCTGTAGTCAATTGACTATTTGCAAAAAGGGTCATAATTAGACACAACATAAACATTGGTAACTATAAATAACGTATGTTGTAATCATTAGAAATGAACACAATAAATATGTACAAATTTCCTGCATATGTTAATCATTTATCTTAAGTTAGCTAAAAATTACATGATACATGTATGCTACAAATAACTTAGAAGAAAACATGAACAATATGCAACATCGTAAACATGAACAAATTTACCTTATATATGGAATGCAAGATCATCAACAGAAAGGGTGACAATGTTTGTAGTCATTGATTATCGTAAATATGAACAAATTTACCTTATATATGGAATGCAAGATCATCAATAGAAGGGGTGACAATGTTTGTAGTCATTGATTATCGTCTTCATCATCGTCATCATCATCATCATCATCATTGCCATCATCACCATCATCATCGCCATCATCATCACCATCATCGCCATCATCATCACCAATCACCATCATCATTGCCATCATCACCATCGCCATCATCATCATCATCACCATCATCATCATCATCATTAGCATCACCATCATCGTCATCACCGTCATCTTGATCTTCATCATTTGCTTCTTCATTATCTTCAATATCTTCTTCTTCCATAATGTTATACTTTATCGGCCTTCCTCTTGGATCATGTCTAACAACAAATGACCAACCCTATTTATGTGGAACCTCTGAGTAAAACACTTGCTCACATTGGCTTGGAAGAACATAGGGTTCATCTCCAACTAGCTCAAATGACTTTGTATTGATCATTGTAAATCCATTATCATGTTGAATAACTGTTCTATCTGGATCATTTTGATTTAGTCGTAACTTGTACCATTTGACGACGAATAGAACTACTTTGAAAGTGTTAAATTCACACTCAATTATATCATCCAAGATGCCATAGTATTTATTTTGAGATTGTTGAGGATGTATGTTGTTTCTAGATGATATATTGGTGACCTCGAAAATTGCAGTTATCCCAAAATCACAAGTTTTCTTTGTGTCATCCAACCTTTTTATGGAAACTTTGTGGCCATGATAGTACATAGCTTTGTGGTGCTTGACTTGAAATTTTTGAAGTGTGTGTAAATTATTTGCATCGTGAGTTGATACAAAACATATGTTGAGTTATGATCATTAAAAAATTTCTACGTACCTCTCCACCTCTTAAACCCTTTACTAGATCAACTACCATCGGCATAACATTGGAATCTCCATTATGATGAGCTTCTATAACCAATGAAGCAACACCTTCCCATGTTAATGAGCAACCATTTTGTTGACATTTTTCAATCCATTCTATCATCCAATCAAGATTGTTCGCAATATACAAATGTATTGCATCCCACTCTCAACCACCTGTTTCAAAAAAATACACCAATTAAAAATAACTTATATTGAAGATTTATAAGAATTAATTAACTAGAATAACATCTTAGATTTACCTCTCACTTTCCTGTTAGATTGTAGTGACTGATTAAGAAAGTACTATTTGCCAATCATTTTGGTACTATTCACCATTCATAGATTTGCCACTAAAGTTATGGCTAATTATGGTCAACATGTTATAACCTTAAAGCAGTTTAATACTTGTATAAAAGGGTTTAGGGTTGGGTATTTTTCATTATGTTTTGATACAAAATTGGTTCTTGAGGTGGTATTGATCTGTAAGGGATTGCGGATTGTAATCAGGTGTAATCACTGGATTGTAATAAGATCTTACTTACTGTTTGATGGACGTAGCCTAGGGATTGGGTGAACCACATTAAATCTTAGTGCCTTGTGTTCATTTCTGTGTGATCTATTATTTTTTGTTATTGGTTATATTTGTATGTAGTTTTTATTTCTGTCTGTGGTTTATCCTAACAAGTGGTATCAAAGTGTGAGGTTGTCTTTCAGTTATTCTCTATAGCAAAGTCTCACGGTTAAGTGGGAGTCTCACGGTTGAGTGGTAGCGATGGTAGATGAGGGTAAGCTGAGGGTTGACAAGTTTAATGGGAAGAACTTCTAGTTATGGAAGATGCAAATGGAAGACTATCTATATCAGAAGGATTTATGGAAGCTATTGGAAGGCAAAGCCAAGAATTAGGGAACTATGTCAAAGGCTGAATGGGATCTTTTGGACAGAAAGGCACTCGGAAGCATTCGATTATGCTTGGCACCATTAGTGGCATTTAATATTACAAAAGCAAAGATGACAGAAGATTTGATGAAAACCCTAGTGACACTATATGAAAAGCCCTCCACTTCAAACAAGGTATTTCTCATGAAGCATTTATTTAATATGAAAATGGAAGAAGGTAGATCTGTTGCAGATCATTTAAATGAGTTTAATACTATTACTAGTCAATTATCTTCTATGGGTATCAATTTTGATGAAGAAATTAGGGCTCTCTTGATTTTGTGTTCTTTACTTGAAAGCTAGAATGGCTTGGTAATGGCGGTGAGTAATTATGTTCTTGGATCTAGTACCCTAAAATATGATGATGTGATCGGTGTTGTTTTGAGTGAGGAAACTCGTAGGAAATCCTCAGGTGGATCTACATTAGGAAGTGCTTTGAATGCACAAAGTAGGGGTAGAACGACTGAAAGAGGCAATAATTCTAGAAATTGTGGGAAATCAAGAGGAAAGTCAAAGGGGAGGAGGTCTCAATCGAGAGGACCAAATGATTTTTGGTACTGTGGGAAACCAGGGCACAAAAAGAAAGATTGCTGGAATCGAAAGAAAAATGAAGGAGATAAATTAGATGGAGACAAGGAGGCAAATGTGGTAAGTAACAAATCCAAAGAGGATGCTTTGCTTCTGTCTTTAGAGAGTGTTGATGACTCATGGGTTTTAGATTCTGGTGCTCCACTTCATGCTACACCTCATAGAGGTTATTTCATTGATTATTTCTAAGGGGATTCTGGGCTTGTTTATTTGGGGGATAATAAACCCTGTCAGATTGTTGGAAAGGGAAAAATTAAGATTAAGTTGCAGAATGGGAATCATTGGCTACTACATGAGGTAAGACATGTTCTAAGGCTAAGTAGAAATTTAATTTTAGCCAGGAAACTCAGTGATGAGGGTTGTGTAGTTACTTTTAATGATAAAAATTGGAAGGTTTCAAAAGGTTCCCTTGTAGTAGCAAAAGGTGTGAAAGTAGGCACCTTATATCTTTGTACAGGTCATACTGTTCCTACTACTTTGATTGTTTTAGAGAAAAATGAATGTTCAGGAACAATTGCTACAGTTGAGCAGGGAGAACAAATAGCTGTTGTAGATTCTGATACAGCGTTGTGGCACAATAGACTTGGGCACATGAGAGAGAAAGGTATGAAAGTACTTCATTCAAAGAAAGTTTTACTAGGTCTGAAATGTGTTAATATGGATTTATGTTAAAGTTGTGTTTATGGAAAACAAAAGAGAGTGAGTTTTGTAAAGACTAGGAAGGAAAACAAAAAGGAGAAATTAGAGCTTGTGCATACAGATGTATGGGGACTAGCTCAAGTATCTTCCCTTGGTGGCTCTCATTATTATGTTACATTTATTGATGATGCAACTAGAAAATTATGGGTTTATTTTCTTAGATAGAAATATGATGCATTTCAAACTTTTAAGAAATGGAAATGCTTGGTTGAAAATGAGACTGGTAAGAAATTAAAATGTCTCAGATCTGATAATGGTGGTGAGTATTGCAGTCATGAATTTGAAGATTATTGCTCCACTAATGGTATTCGTAGATAGAAAACTATTCCAAGGACTCCATAGGAAAATGGAGTGGCTGAACGCATGAACATGACTATAATGGAGCACACAAGGAGCATGTGGTTGCATGCTAGGTTGCCCTTACACATGTGGGCGGAGGCTGTCAATACTATAGAATATTTGATTCATAGAGGTCTCTCTACTCCTTTGGGCTATGGTATTCCAAAGGAAGCATGGACTGGTAAGAAGGTGAGTTATTCTTTTCTCAAGACCTTCGGTTGTGAAGCTTTTGCTCATATAAACTCTAAAAATAGAACCAACCTAGAAGCTAAATCAAAGAAATGTGTCTTTGCTGGATATGGCATTAATGAATTTGGTTATAGGCTTTGGAATTTTGAAAATCTTAAAATTGTTAGAAGTTGGGATGTCATATTCCATGAGAAAGTGTTGTATAAAGATCTGTTGTAGCAACATGAGAAGAAAGAAGATGATTATGTAGTGTTGGATGATACTCCAAAAGTTGATGTTCTAGAAATTCCTCATGATGTGCAACAACTGCAACAACAAATACCACACACACCAGTGAATGTTAGATGGTCAATGATGCAAATTAGACCTCCATAAATATTTTCTCCCTCTTTGTATTCTATTTTACTTATTGATGCTGGTGAACCTGAAAGTTATGATGAAGCTATGCAAGCGGATACTAAGATTCAGTGGGAGTCTACAATGAAAGATGAAATGGATTCTTTGCTACAGAATAAGACGTGGGATCTATGCAAGTTGCCTGTAGGTAAAATGGATTTATAGAATAAGTGGGTTTACAAGTTGAAAGAAGAGGAAGGAGGTAAGAAAAGATTTAAGGCCAGGTTAGTTGTAAAAGGATTTGCACAGAAAAAGGGAATTGATTTTGATGAGATATTTTTTTCTGTTGTTAAAATGACTTCTATTCGTACTGTTTTAAGTCTTGTGGCTACTGAAGATTTGCATTTAGAGTAGTTGGATGCTAAAACAACCTTTCTTCATGGTGATTTGGATGAAGAAATATATGGCCCAGCCACAGGGATTTGAGGTCAAAGGTAAGGAGAACTTAGTGTGCAAATTGAAGAAAAGTTTATATGGCTTGAAGCAAGCACCTCGGCAATTGTATATGAAATTTGACAGGTTTATGCATAAGCATGGCTATAATAGGTGTCATTCATATTATTGTGTTTATTTTAAGAGATTGGATGATGACAGCTACATTATTTTATGTCTATATGTTGATGATATGCTTGTAACTGGGTCTAACATGGATCATATTAAGGGGTTGAAATGCCAGTTAGCACATGCATTTGCTATGAAGGATTTGGGGGCAGCAAAAAAAATCCTTGGTATGAAGATTTGCAAAGATAGGAAAAATAGAACATTGATGCTATCTCAAGTTGATTATGTTGAGAAGGTGTTGCAATGTTTCTCTATGGAGAATGCTAAACCTATCAGCACACCTTTACCTGGTCATTTCAAATTGACTAAGGATATGTGTCCCAAGACACAGGAAGAGGAGGATAAGATGTCCAAGGTACCCTATGCTTCAGCTGTAGGAAGCTTGATGTATGCTATGGTATGCACTAGGTCAGATATTGCACATGCAGTGGGAGTCGTTAGCAGGTATATGAGTCATCCCGAATTTGAGCATTGGAATGTTGTCAAGCGGATTCTCCGATATTTGAGAGGAACATCCAATAAGTGTTTACACTTTGGGGGCTCTACTACTTATTTAAAGGGCTATGTTGACTCAGATTTGGTAGGGGATATTGATACGAGGCAGAGTACTATAGGTTATGTCTTTACTATTGGTGGGGTAGCTGTTAGCTAGGTTTCTAGGTTACAAAAGATTAATGATGTATCCACTACAGAGGCAGAGTATGTTGCTGCTATAGAAGTAGCCAAGGAGATGATATGGCTTCAGTTCTTCTTGGAAGAATTGGGACATCCTCAGAAGGATAATTATTTTTTCATAGATAGTCAGAGTGACATTCATCTTGCTAAGAATTCATCTTTGCATTCTAAGACCAAACACATATAGTTGCAGTACCATTTCATTCAGTCAGTTTTGGAGGATGGACAGTTAAAGCTGGAGAAGATACATACCAATGACAATCTAGTAGATATGTTGACAAAGGTTGTAACAAGGGAGAAGCTAAACTCGTCTTCAGCTTCAGTTGGTCTTTTAGACTGAACATGAATAAAAGAACAACAAAGTCCAAGGTGGTTTGATCTATTGGGAGCCCCATGTGGTAGTGGTATTGCTATAGGATCAGTCTCCAAGTGGGAGATTGTTTTTTACTGTGGAGCCTGATTAGTCCCCAAGTGAGAGATTATTAGATTGTGGTGACTGATTAGTAAAGTACTATTTGCCAATCATTTTGGTACTATTCACCATTCATAGATTTGCCACTAAAGTTATGGCTAATTATGGTCGACATATTATAACCCTAAAGTGGTTTAATACTTGTATAAAAGGGTTTAGGGTTGGGTATTTTTCATTATGTTGTGATACAAAATTGGTTCTTGTGGTGGTATTGAGCTGTAAGGGATTACGAATTGTAATCAGGTGTAATCACTAGATTGTAATAAGATCGGACTTGCTGTTTGGTGGATGTAACCCAGGGATTGGGTGAACCACATTAAATCTTGGTGCCTTGTGTTCATTTCTATGTGATCTATTATTTTCTATTATTGGTTATATTTGCATGTAGTTTTTATTTCTGTCTGTGGTTTATCCTAACATTTCCTCAATCTACCTTTTCCCATCAAGTACTCCCCTTCGAATTTGTTAATTGAGTTGGGATCCCAAATATGATCTACATGGATCTTTAGCTACAAACTTAGGAAGATATTCACTAATGTACATCGTGGTCTGGTATACCATCTATCCCTCCACCATAGAACCCTCAAGATGTTCTCTCTATTGAACCAAGCCTTTCAAAAATTTCAAGTGCCTCTCAACCATCCACATTGACCTGGTTGGTACAGGTCCACACAATTCAATCTCCTTAACTTGATGTATGAGGTAGTGTTCTTGTGCATGAAAAAACTTGGAGGTAGACACTTTTACATTTCACACATCAGAAGAGGAATTTTTATCTTCAAATATTTTATATCTTCTTTATTGATTTCTTTAGATGACAACCACCTCATGTATTTTTCAAGATCATATATAACATGCTTGACATTGTTGGCAAAGTGGCATGGGAGAGATAGAGGTAGAACGTACTGCAATATTTGTAAAATGATCTTGTCAATATTTTATAAAAGAATGCAATTGAAACTACATGCAATATATAAATATATAGTGAATACAAAATAACATGAATTACCTTAATAAATGTATGCCAATCGCGTGTTTTCAACCCTGGCCCAAATTCACTTTTATTTGATATGACATTATTTATGTTCGCAACAAATCCTATGGGAAATCGTATTTTTTTTATGACTTCTTTTATAGCATTGCTCTGCTACTCTGACAATAACCAACTAAGGGCACTTGTATCAATCTAGTCTCCATTGTTATTTGATAGAATGCCATTTTTCATTGCATGGTTGGATTCTTCAATGTCACTACAAGTTTTGACAATTTGATCTTTGTCACACCTTCCATCCAAGATTTTCCATAATGTCTTTGCTACATTCTTTCCAATATGCATAGGATCAAACAAATGCACAATTGGGAGTTGCTTGTAATATGACAACCTAGTAAATTGCATAGGATAAATTTTTAGTCCTTTTAGAAGTTGGTCATTGATGTCTTGATGACCTTTACAAGCATCAATCACATCATCAGTAAACAAAACACAATATCAAAATATAAATTTGAAACAAAAACTATCAAATGGAATGACATTACCTCGACAATTTATTTTATTTTATGCCAACTTCCATAGGCAAGGTTTCATTCTCTCTGGCTTTGATGTAGTCTCTTCTAGACCATTGAAAAGATGTTTTTTGGTAATTCGGTACTTATGATTTTTGTGCAAAAAGTGTCTATTCTCATCAAACACCTACTTTCTTAAACTTTTTGAATGACGAGATTTCATCTTTGGACCACAAACTGGACATGCAAATTTACCCTTTGTCTGAAGAGCTACAAGATGGTGTATAATTGGATTAAATGTGTTAACTTTGACATACCAAAAAAGAGGTGTCAAGAAGAGAACATACCACAAAAATTTGTTAGCCCAGGGGCATCGTGTATTGTCCATACAAGCATTGCATAAAATTGAAGTTGTCTCTATCCTATTGGTCTACAAATTTCATACATAGTAACCCCATTCCATAACACCACCAACTCGTCAATAAGGGGTTCAATATATATATGTTGATATCTTTAACTTGGTACTTACCTAGTTGAATGAACAAAAACATTACATAATTATTTTGACCATTTGATGGATTAGTAATAATAAATTAATTTAGATGATTACTAAATCAAAAAATACCTAGAACAATCAGTGTAAGCATTATGTGCTCTCTCTTTATGGAAAACCAAGGAGGTATGTTATTGTTGATAACAAAAATAGGCCACACCGAGTAAGTAGATCTCATCTCTCAATCTGCCAATGAAAGCTTGAGATTATGAGGTTTTTCTTTAAAGTGTGGCCATTTTTCCTCTATTTCCTTAAATGTTGAACCATCTGTAGGCATCTTGACTTCTATTGCATGCATGGTAATCCATAAATTGTGCCAAGCTATTGCACTTGAATAATCGTTGTAGATGTGGAATAATGGGAATATGCTGAAGAACCTTGCGAGGCACCTTTTTTTGTTAATCGATCTGATTGATATCTACTAATATGACAAGTAGGGCATTGTGTTGCAAATTCATGCTGTTTATGATATATAATATGATCATTCGGACATGCATGTATTGTTTCATACTCCATTCCAATATCTTTCATGATGGCAGATAATTTTTGGTATGAGCGAGGTAGAATGTTTGATGGTGGTAACAAACATTCACCTATCAACCTACGACCAAAAATATAATTTCTTAATTTAAAGAATATTAATTGCTACACGAACCCAATATTAATTGTAAGGTAACCACAAGTAAAATTATGAAAGAAGATGGCATACCTTAACATACGTGTCATTGCTACGTTGGATAAACCATTCATAATCTTCAAGTTCACCAATAGCAATACAGTGGCAAGAAGAGTTGTTTTGGAGCCTTCATATAGGGACTGGTGTGTCTTCTCAAGTAAAGGTACATCAAGCTCTGCATCATCATCATCATCATCATCTTGATCATCATGATCTTCATCATCCTGGTCTTCTTCCATGGTATCATTACCTTCTACTTCAATATTCACACCTCCATGTTCCCTCGTTTGGAAATTTGCATTCTTGGAATTGTCATGGTCCATAACATGAAACTTAGGGATGTTGACCTATATGAAAATGATGACCTTATATTAACCATGACCATGATGTCATCATCAAATCATGTCTTATGTAATTTATAAACTATTAAAATACATACCAATGGGCGATACTCATTTCCCCCTTCAATGTGACCATGTTGCCTGCAATGTTGCTCAACTATTGTGATTAGATATCTTTAAGTCTTTAAGCCCTTACACATTTTGCAAGGACAATAACATTTTCCATCACCTTTTCTTTTTAAGTTAGACCATAGTATAGAAATTGTCTCCCTTATTTTTTGTGCATTAATATCATCAGACATGGTCTTTCTTGAATGGAATGACTGGTTGGTGGAAGAAGGATGATTTTCTTGCAACCTGCAGATGGAATAGTAAGAGGAAGACACATATAAAAAGGAGTTAGGTCTCTGAACCAAGTAGGAGTTAGGACATGCTAGAGTGGGGTCAGCCCAAGATATTTTAGAATCTTGAAGAACCTTGGAAAGGGTATCTAGAATGGTGAAAATAAACAAGTATTTTTATAGCTACAAAGGAGGTATTGAGAGCATTATAAATAATGAAGAAGAAACTTAAATCCATACAACTTCACCTCTATTTACAATTTGACCTTTCTGCAAGTGAAATATGACAATATTCAAAATTTCCAATCACATTTTCACTTAAAAAAGAACACCAAATATACCTTTGCTACAATATCTTCTTCAAATTCTTCGCTATCAAATTCTTCAGAACTGCAAGCTCCTATGTAGAAAAAAGATGAGATGTACTAAGTAATTTTTGATGGGCAATATTTAAACAAATCAACTATCAAAAAAATAATTTATGAAATTTAGTTGCTTTATTATGTACTGAAGACTTGGAAAGATGTTCCCAAGTCTATCTATAGAATGCCTATCTACATGGTTGTTTGCAAATAGTCTAGTATGGTGCCTCTTTTGAACAACAACAAATGTCACTGGGGCTGGTAATTTGTCTCAAGAGATGCACAAGCTTGTTGACACCACCGAACTTTTAGTTCATATAGCATTTAGCTGTCTTCTTTAACAAAATTCAAAGAGAATACAAACAAACTAATGAGCTTTGTCTATCTCAATTGAATAGCAAGTATGATAGTGAGTATTAGGATACTGACCTTGCGAATAGCATCCAGTTCATAAAGTATTAGGAAAGTGACCTTGCTGATTAGTTTAACATAGATTGGTGAACAAAAAAATCATAATAAAAATCTGATTTTTTTCCACACTTGTTCAAACCATATAATGAAATGACAAAAAATGAATTGTATATGAGTCACTCCAAATCCTTAGCTTTTAATATGCTTCATAGATGAGATTGCATTATATGGTTTGAACAAGATGTGGAAAAAAATGAAATGACATAGATATAAGCATTCTCACACCATGAGTGAAGCAACAATTGCATAAAGCTTTATTGCAAAAAAAATTGTCAATATTATTTATATTGTACATACTTGTTTATATAATGCTTCAATTCCTAAACTAAGAAACTATAGCTAGTGTTCTAACCATGCATAAAAATAAAATTATAGTGCTGATGTATGAAATTATATGCATAACTACTCCTATACTAGTTTATAACTACTATGGAAGCACAACACTACAATCACAATACCAAATCCAACTCCATAACTTAATCCCAATCCCACTGCCCACCATCGACTCTCCATTATATCTTTGTTGCTACCAATTGTAGTCTTATTCCATTCTACTTGATGCTCTCTGCAACTTGGACCACAACCCAGTGTCATATTTTCAATGGGAAACCCATGAAGGTGGGGGTTTCCTAAAAGGGAGGAAGCCTCAAATGTTGTGAATTGTTTTCCCTATGGTATTAATCCTGAAAACATGTTGTTTGAAAGATTCAATACTTTGAGGAAGGTTAGATTTGAAAATTTGAAAGGAATTTTTTCTGACAACTTGTTTTCTGAAAGATCTAGAGACTCTAAATGAGCCATGTTTGCCAAGGATTTAGGAATTGAACCACATAGCTAATTATTTGAGAAGTTGAGAGAAATTAAACCTTGGAGGACTCCCAATGCTGGAGGAATATTGCCTGAGAGGTTGTTATGTGAGAGATCCATGAACTTGTCTGCATAGATTATCTTCTCGTATGTTTGAACCCTTCCTTTTATCCAAATTGTTACTTCATCCTTGAACTTTGATTCATAAGGAGAGTCTAGATTTAAATTAGTGAAATAAGATAAGTTGTTCATCAATAATTTGAGATTGATTGACCATAGCATATAGATTAATTAGATCTTGAGGGATACTTTCTGATAAAAAATTACTCGATAAATCTAGAATTTGGAGATTCTGCAACCTCATAAGTTGGGATGGAATTTTACCTTCAAAATTATTAGAGGTTAAGCTCAAAATTTTCAAATCTTTTAGCTTTTCAATCCAAACAGGAATTTTACCTTCAAATTTATTATTTCCCAAATCAAATATTTTGAGACTTGTGCAATTTGAAAGGGATGGAGGAATATTACCTTGAAACCTATTGCCATTGAGACTTAGTGCATGAAGAGCTGTGAGATTTCCCAACTCCTTTGGAATGTCCCCTTCCAAATCATTATGAGCCAATTTTAAAACCACTAATTGAGAACACAAGCTAATAGTTGCAAGGATCTTACCCGTGAGGTATTTATTTGACAAGTCCAAAATGCCCACTTTATTTGAATTTGTACAAGTAGAAGTTGGAATTTCTCTAGAGAGGTTATTTCCTGACAAAGACAAAAATATTGATGCCCAAATATCTAATGGAGGTCTAATGTTTAGAATTGAGCCGTTAAACATATTATCTAATAGATCTAATAGGAATGAAACAAAATCTAGAGTAGGAAGTGTGCCATACAATCTATTCCCTTCCAAATCCACCGTAAAAAATTGATGGGATATTTTCTAGGGTAGAGAACCTTCCAGATTGTTATCTGAAAGAATGAGCATATCAAGATTAGGAAGATACCACAACCACGAAGGAATATTTCCCACAATGTTGTTACTTGAAAGATCTAGTTCCTTCAATTGATATTGTTGGGACAAAAATGTAGGGAAAGCACCTTCTATATTAGAAGACCTCAATGCCAAGTACTCCAAATGGTCAAACTGTGGAATCCAACTTGCAAATATAGTAATAGATAACTGATTTTCAAAAAGGTCCAACCCTCATAAGCGAGTCAGATTTTTGAGCATCTGAAATGAAATGTTGCCTCTTAATCTATTAGAAGCAAGTGCCAACACTTTTAAACTTGCCATCTTCAAAAGAGAATCTGGAATTGTTCCTGGCAGTTGGTTATCACCCAGATGTAGCTCACTTAATGTTGAAAGCTCACATAGAGAGGGTGGAATGTGGCTAGTCAGATGATTATAAAAGGCTCTCAAAAGAGGATGACATAGTTCCCTCCAAATTATTATGGGACAGATTCATGGTCTCAAGTTTTGAATAGTTTGCAGCAAAGTGGGGAAACTCTCCACTTAAATTGCAGCCAGAAAGAGATAGAGCAACAAGTGAGTTGGAATGGCCTAAAATGAAAGAAAGGTTTCCCTTCAATTCATTATTACCACTAAGGTCAAGATTTCTCAATTTCGAATGGGGCATGAAATTGGAAGGGATGGAGCCATTTAGATTACTATAGCTGAGATCAAGTGAAACCAACGAAGACACATTCTCAATCCAAGAGGGTAGTTTGGACATGAATGAATTCCATGATAAATGCAGATGGGACAAAGAGGTCAAATTTGATAGATCTAGAATATTACCTGACAACCCACAACTAGATAGTTGAATCTGGGTGAGATTGTGAAGACCGTTGAGGGCCTCACCCCAGCACTCTAAGCCCATTATTAGGTTCACTTCATTCATTCCCAAGAATTCAAGGCTTCTTAGACCTCTGGCCCATACATAAAACTTTCCACCCTTAAATTCCCAATTATATGAAAGATCCAGATGATGCAAGCTTGACATATTTCCCAACACTAGAGGAACCTCACTGCCAAATCTAGCATTTGACAAGCTGAGAAATGAAAGCTTCTGTAGTTTTGAGAATTGTGGAGGAATAGAAATACCTTGAAAGTAATTCTATCTGAAATCCAAGTGCTCCAGGTGCTACAAATCAAATAGTGATGGATGAATTTCACCACTCAACTGATTGCTTAGATCAAGGGTAATCACATGCAATGTATGATAATCACAGCCAACACCCTCGCACTTGCAACAATTCAATCCATGCAAAGAGGATAACTGACCCAAGGAAAGATAAAGGCCACCCTTGAAATCTAATAGAGAACTTCTCTCATCTTTGATACATGCTGTTGAAATTGACATATTAAGTTATGGAGTTGGATTTGGTATTGTGATTGTAGTGTTGTGCTTCCACATTTCTGAAAATTACATTGCAAATGTATGAAATTATATGCATAACTACTCCTATACTAGTTTATAACTACTATATTATGATTGTTTAACTCCATCACCCAAGAGGATGCCAAACAAGATTAAGTTTTACCAGAGATGTCAAAAAATTACATTCAAAAAAATCTAATTTATAGAAATAACTGTAGCAGGTAAAGCTCATTTGAAAGATAAAAATAGACAATTTATGTATATAAATCCTAGAATCATTATGATTAAAAATATTACTTGACTTATAATTAATAATTATGGAAGGTTTTGTTTTCACTATAGCCAAAATCCGTTAACAGAATGGGTGAAGGTAAGGTAGGGATATACCAAACTCGCACTGTAACGTGGTTCCACATTTATATGACACTTTTGAAATATTAAAATATATAAGTAGTTCAACATAGTTTTTAATTTTCAAAATATTAAAGAAATGATATTCTATGATGCTAGTGTTTTTCCTAAATGATAGACAAACTATATTAGAGATGTATAGTATTTCATATACTACTACTCAAGAGTTCTAATCATTTCAAATTGTAATAGAATAATTACTATATATTAAATGTACATTTATCTCACATGACCTTTACCTTATTGTTCACTTGTTGTAATGCTTATTTATGGATCATGTACAAATTTGTTATGAGTTTTGGAAGATATTACCTTATCTCATAGACATCCTTGGTATCAAGACTAGCTTAGTTGTATATATGCAAAGCATATTTTCAACATTTCCATTTAAAAGGATACTTCTACATTTTCCATTATCTCCTCACTAAAACACAAAATACTAATTCTGAGCCATAAGTTTCCATCAATAAAATATAGATGTATTGATAAGACATAGATCAATGCAAAAACAAAGAAGAAAAGCTTGGTGAGATAAGGCCACATAATAGAAGGAAAGAAGTATAGGAGAAAATTGTTAAATAGGCACACTAAATTTCTCGTGGAGAACATTAAAATAAAGTCAATGAATTGAACTTCTATGATTCCCCCAATCTATCCAGTCAATGCACCACTACAAGTGATAAACGTGACATTTTTAATTACCCTTACAAATACCCATAACTAGTTGAAAAAGCTAAGATTTGTGCATCTCAAATGCGACTAGAAATTTTTTGCTAACACTATTTTGTAACCCTGTGAATAACATGCAATTAGCAAAAGCACCAAACTTCCATTAAGTTTCAAGCAAATTCTATTTAATGTAGAAGAAAATAAATCTCAAACCAGTCAGCATATTAGTTTCCTGATTTCCACCAGTTCTGGAGGGCCTATAAGCAAATGAGAGGGAAATTCCCTTAGTGATGTAACATAAACAATTATTGTTTTTGGCTCTCAATTGAAGAGGTTTCAATACAAGGCTCACACTCCCATACCAAGTAACAAAGATGATCGATGTTCTTCACTACCAATTAAGAATATCCCAATCTAAGGTTTGTGCTCTCATATCAAGTAACAAAAATAATTATGGTTCATGGTTCTTATCAAAGAGGTTTTTCAAGCTAGGTCACGGGCTTCCATACCAAGTAGCAAAAATAATTATTGTCCTTGGCACTCAACTGAAAAGGTTTTAGTTTAAGGCTCTTGCTCCCATACAGACTAGAACAAAAACAATTATTGCTCTTAGATTATGATTGAAGAAGCTCTAATCTAAGACTCATGCTCTCATATCAAAAAATAAAAAAATATTATTATTCTTGATTATTTGTCCAAGAAATATTAATCTAGAACTCATACTCTTATATCCAATAACAAAAATATATCATTCTCAACTGTCAATCCAAAAAGTTTGACTCTAAGAATTCTACTTCCATATCAAATAAAAAATATAATTACTGTGTTGCTCCCAATATAAAAAGTTTCAATCTAAATCTCATGATCCTATATAAAATATTATTAAAAAAGCTAAGATTTCTTCAATCCATAATAACTTCTCCAAATACAGAATATTATCCATCAGTTTTACCAATAACCAAAGTAATTGGTAGACAAAAGGTCACAGGCTGCAGATTCAAACCATTGGAGTGTCTAAAAGAAATTGCATTGTACAGCTGACACAAAACGTGAGACAAATTGTTGCATGAAGCTTAAAATAGTGAAATAGTTGAAGTCAATGAAGTCAATCATAACGTAGGTTCAAAAAATCTAAATGTTTTTGGTAGAACTTGCTTAGTACACTGAATTAAGATCTGAATTGTCATTTTTTCAGCTCCCCAAAAGTAGGATGCCACAACAAAAATATTGCCTTTTCAGGACAATGTAAATGAATATCTCACCAAGCCACTTTCCACATGAAATCAAAGATTATCTTGGTTAATTTCTTTGTTCAATTTAATGGGCTCAAAATAACTTCAATCTCTTTTCATAAGTACTGTTGTTTTCAGCTATTATATGGTACATAGTATTACAGTTGTTTGAAATTTTTTGTAATGCACATTCAAAGCCCTTCTAACAGACAGTTTGATGGACCAAAAGTTCCAAAAGATGAATACAATACGTGGTTGCAAAAAATTGGGATGCATTAAGTAGTGAGTACTAAAAAAGTAGCACAAGATTAATGCATGGAGTGTTCAAACCACTGATTTTGGAGAAAATGCCACCAACATGGAGTCCCCAAGCGCATTCTTATGAAACCCCTAATAGTGTGGTTGAATTGACACCACATGGAAGAGAAGGGAACACTTTCTACTATTAAATATAGGAGGATAATAAATCATGTAAATCATGTACCAACTAACAATACATAAACAAGGGCTTAAATGCAGAAAAAGGCACGATCCAAGGCTTGATTGTGCATGAGGAGTTGAGTGCTTGGAAGAGGGGATGAAGTCATTCATGGTGAATCTATGTAGATTCTGGACAAGATAGAGGGCAAAAAAACTAGATTGTGGGAGTTACCACCAAAATTTTATATGTTACAACCCTACACAATGTCATAGTAAAGAAAACCATATAGCGCTAAACTCTTACCTATTACAATGGTCCACACAATGTCGAGTCCTCTCTTCTAAAACCTACCCTTGAGAATCTATGCCCTCCTGTGAGTGAAATGCTAGAAGTGAAGGAGTTGAAGTAGTGGGTCAATGGAGGTCGACCATCGACACATGAAGAAGCAACCCTCGTGCCAAATGAAATGTGTTATATTTTTGCCCTTTTTTTTGTTTTATGCTGTGGTGTGTGTTGCAATTGTGACAAAAATAATTTGTTGCAATTGCGACCAGCATGGGCATGTTATAAAAAAAAAAAAAAAATTTTCTTTATAACTCGACCAACCAACCCATTTAAAATACTTGGTCATAATTTTTGGTTACAACTTAGGGTAAAATGCACTAGTGAGGGAAAACCTCATGGGAAAAACCCTCCCCCAAAAAGAGAGATAAATAGGGATGCATGGATGGATGGAGTAATCAAGACCCCCCCATTACAACATACATCTAGTATATACATAAGAGAATGATGAGAGGAGGAAGAGAGATAGAATAGGCTCCACACCCCCCCCCCCCCCCCCCCCAAAGAAGAATTCCAAATAGTGACAGCTCTAATGAAGAAGCTAATCCAAGATTGCAAAATGGTGTTCCTCCCCTTAGGAAGAAACAATACCAAAGGTACAAATGAAATGCTTCTATTGTATGTAGAAAGAATCCCATGGATAAGTGATGTCTCTGAAACCTACTGAAATGGCTAAAGAAATTGTCTCAAAGAACTATCTATCTCTATAACTGATGAAGAACCCTACTGGAATCGTTGATCATAAGTGTCCACCATCACTTCAACCTATGAGGATCGATCATGTAGAGAATGAACAAGAGAGTTGGATGGAGCCCTCATGAAAATTGAAGAATGTACTTCTACATCAAGAAGAAGAGGAAAATCATCAATACTATCCCCCGAATTTTTCACTAAACTTGGACCTTGAAGACTAGATGTACCTTGTTATTTTGGACCTATCATTGTGGTGATGTATGCATGCAGACTAGACTAATGTAGTGACCTCTCACTATAAACGTTGATAGAACCCCACATGTCTAAATCTATTGAAGCATGATCACTAGTGTCACTATCAGTTTCCACATGATATGATGTGTGAAGAGGATGAGAGGACAAGCTGGGTGAACTTTTCTCAAATTATACATCCTTCTCCACAAAAATTTGACATGTCTCTGGATCTAGAAGTCTATATGCCTTCACACCATCTTCATAACCAATGAAAGTACAAAGTTGAGATGACTATGCCTTGCATCCCTTGGAAGATCTATTTTCCCATACAAGACAATCGAAGACTTTGAAGTGTGTCACAATAGGTTTTCTATCACACCATGCCTCAAAAGGAGTTTTTCCATCTAAGGCTAGATGAGGAGAATGATTAAGAATGTGAGTGGCACTAGAGATTGCTTCAACTTCTAATGATGGATCTAGAGACTTGGATTTTATCATGCAACTTGCCATAGACTTAAGAGTTCAAATCCTCAAAGCTGCAACATCTATCTTATTGAGATTGAATAGTGTTGGAGTCTCAAGATCAATGCCTTCGAGTCTACAAAAGTCCATAAGTCTTCTATTCACATACATGCTTCCATTGTCCATTCGGAGAGCTTTGATGGCTTTTGTAGATTTCTATTCTACATGAGTCTTGAAGGCTAGGAACTTGTCCAACACTTCATTCTTATTATGAAGAAAGTAGACCCAAGTGAACCTTGAAGAGTCATCAATGAAGGTAAGTATGTAGCGACCCTAGCTAAATGCAAAAGGACCTGCTAATATCATGTGAACCATTTATAGAACACCTATTGCTCTTGAAGACTTCCCTCTCTATAACTTCCCCTCTGGATGCATATCCACTGAATCTATTGAACATTCACCTTTGGAAAATTTGATTTGGGGTAGACCTTTGACCATTCTATTTGTGCAAATTTGTTGAAGATAGCAGAAGTCAAGATGACCATACCGTTGATGCCATAATTGCATGTTTGAATTTTATTGCGATAATAAGGCCTTTAAAGGAGACTTGGGAAAAAAATGGGAGAAAGAGTACAACCTCTTGTTATGATTCACTTTCCCCACTGCAACCAAGGAATCATCTTTAAGACTATGCACTTTTACTGAATTTGGAAGGAACTCAATTCTATGTCCATCTCCAAGGTGAGTGATTTGGTAGATTAAAAGGAGATTTGAACTTAGGTTTGGAACATAGAGAACATTTTGAAACTCTCCATTTTCCATCTCCGCATTTCCTTTCCCTTCAACTTCCATTTTGCTATCATCTCCCATGAAGATGTGTGGTACCTTGGACTGCTTCATTGAATAAAAATCCTCCTTTGAAGAACCCATGTGATAAGAGGCACCTGAGTCAAATATCCATTCCTTTGAAGAGTTTGAATTTGCCATGAGTGCTTGGTCATTGCTCTTTGAACTAGAAGAAGACCCTTTCTCGTTATATGCATTAAGCAATGGAACATTATGTTTCTTCATGATGTTGGTCAACTCATCAATCTTTTTAAGATAACACTCATGCTCTTCATGACCCAATTTCTTGCAATAAGTGTACTTCTTCTTCTCCTTATTATTGTTGTCCTTCTTGTTGGAATTCGAGGACTTACCTTGTTGATTGGATTGTGGTGTTGTCTTTTCTGTATCCTCAGATTTTCTCTTCCATTTCTTCTTACCCTTTCCTTTATTTGAAGACTATCCAGCTGAATTTTGAGAACCCTCATTGTTAGCCACCAATGCTTTAGACTTGGGTGATTTTAGAATCCCCATTGATTTCAACTTCTTTTCTTCATCATCCGATAGTTTAGCATATTCATCAAAAGTGACTTTCTTGTAGGTAGACCCTAAGGTAGTCTTTGAGGTGTTAAAAGAAGATACAAATGTGGAATACTCTGATGGAAGCTTGTTATGAATGAGATAGATCAGTCTGCCATCTTTGATAGAACCCTCACAATTAGTAAGCTTTTCCCTTAGTTCATTCACCTTGATGATGAAATCTTGTATTGAGTCATATGACTTAGGATCTAAGGAGACAAGCTCATCTTCAATTTTGAACACATCCTCTTCAAACACTTTTCCATAGAGGTTTTCAAGGGTATCCAAAGCTTCCTTGGATGTAGAACACTTCTTAATTTGATACATGATCTTATTATCAACCCCCAAACATATGCCACCTAGGGATTTCCCATCCATTACTACCCAATCTAAAATATCACTTGCTGAAACTTTATCACTTGCTGGTTTAGAAAGAGTACCATCTACATATTGTGAAACTCCATTATGCATTAAGTGATACCACATTTTTATGGACCATGTAGCATAGTTATGAGGAATTAATTCAGGAAATTTAAAGTTGTCCATAATGTAGAAAATGAAAGAAAAGTGTAGAAAAGAGAGAACACAACACCAAGAACACCCCCCCTTTTCACTAAATCAAGAAACCCCCCCAAAATAGATGCTTTGGGCACTTTATTAGTAGTGCAATTACAATGGGCCACTTGCCAATTTTGGCCTTCTTGGACATATGATTTTTCTTGTTACAACCTCTACATAGATTACAAATCTATAACTTTACAATGTGCTACAATTTTGAAGCAATACAAAGCAAAGAAAGGCCCTATTGCTGAAAGTGACACATTTTTCCACACAACCCTACAATTTGACTATATATTTGGAAAGTAGATGAAAAATAATGCACTTTCAAAAAAAATGGAACCTATTTATGACTCCAAATGTTCCCATACGGAGCGTTTGAAGTTGTAAAATGTAAGATTATGCAAGTACAATCACCAAAAAATGTAATTTTTGAACAATCTGTGCACCACAACTAGAAAAGAGCTGCACCACTAAAACATTTAGGAAATTCTACCCAATTTAGAAAAAAATCACACCTAATTTGGAGTTTGGATGTCTGAGTTATGGGCTCTCAAAGTCAGATATCAAAAACCAAAATCAATCTGGAGAGGGGTTGCATCAGCAAAAGATGGGGTTTAATTTGATAGTCATATGACTATCACAAAAGTTCTATTTGGCCTTGTAATAACATCTAGATGGCCGTCAAATTTAGGCCATTAGAAGTGATGATGTCAGTGAACAAATGTGCCCTCTGCTAATGTGGTAGTACGGATGGTACACATCTATGTCCGTACTATATGGATGTATAGATTTTTCAAACATGGTAGCCTGCATATGTTATATAGAATCTGACTAGATAGTGCTAATGCTTGTTGATGTGTCACCACATGTTCGCAGAGTTGGAGGCTGACTGTGCAATCTAGTCACTATTGACTGCATGGGATGGTGTAACATGTTGTCGTGTGGCTACACCAAAGAAAGGCCACATGTTAGGGATTGCTATGAGTCTGATGTAGATGTAGAGATCCATGTGGCTGCTTGAAGACTTGCAGTGGTGGCTGAAAGATTATTATTGTCACTGGAACTGCTAATGCACACAGTGGCCAAAAATTCAGTAGGTGCCATATTTTGTTCATTTCGGCTACCGAAAAACTTATAACGCTGGCAGTGGGATTATAATTTATCCCACATTGAATATTTTGGCATTGGGAGGGTGGTTTAAATGAAATCCCATGCGCAGTGATAGCAAATAAAAGAGTGGTCGCCAAACTTTGGAGATTGGCCGAACTATTATGTGCCCTCCACTGGAAAATTATGTGTTTATCGGTGGACGTGACTAGGCTTCACCACTGCTAGTTGGAAAATATGTTAATTTTTCCAAATTATGATGTAGTACAACCATCCATAGATGTGATGTGGATTTTTTGAATTAACCTACCTGAATATAATGAAACCCTATGAATAAATAATAATATTCCACCAAACTTATAGAGCCGAGCTAGGGTGTCACTGCCTGGTTTGGCCAATTTTTTTTTCTTTGCCTGTGTAATAAATCAAAAAATACCAAATTTGGAAAATATAGAGAATTAATATATTCAAAAATGCAAATAATTAGATCGAATTAGATTATACCTGAACTGCACATTGGGGCCTCATGATCAACTTTCACCCAACATAGGCAAATTTATAGTCAATCTTCACTGAATCAACACTCTGAACACAATGGTGAGGTTAGATTTGGCTCTAGATGCTCCTAATTTCACCAGATGCTCTAGATTTAGGTTGAGGTGCTAAAGCATGAACAATCTTGAACAACTATGTGTAGAGAATCTCCCTCAACTCTGATACCATATAAGAATTTGACTTAGGCCAAAATTCACCCAAGACCAAGGAACTCAAACACAAGCACACAATAGACCAATAGAGAGATAGAGAATGATTAGAATGATGATATTCATTTAATATGCCCACTTAAGAGTGCACTAGGAGTGCCTTTATATAAAGGCCTCAAGAGAGCTTCTAGAATGCATAGAAGTCAGCATCATGATAAGTCATACAACTAGGCACATGTCCACCAGATATGGATTATCCTCCATTAAATAGGGGAGTAAGTGCGATGATGTGAGGATAAGCCTACAATGGTGTAGCATGCAAATCATTGGTGTAGACAACATGCACTAGATAAGGAGTGTGAATAATTGTGTTGTCTACATGACAATTCAGTGAATGTTGTAAACTCCTATGTTGTAGACACCATGTGCATAATTAGAGTTGCATAACTCATGAGAGTACAAAAACTCCTAAGTGTCTCAGCTAAATAAATAATAAAATAATGCATTAACCTAAGTAAACTTAAGTAAGTGTAATAAGTAAATACTTATTTACACCAACAAATTGCTATTGTAGCTGACCTAATGTAGAGTTACTATTTGGATTGATATATATGAAAGATATCTTGTTTCATCCAAATCATCATAAAGTTAAATTATTCATTATGATAAGTGAATATGGATAGTGGAAGAACAAATTGATTAGGAGGCTACCAAGAAGTACAGAGGAAAAGAAGAGAATCATTTATCACACTCAGGTGATCATTATATTGTTCAAACTATCTTCATCAACAAAAAAGTTGCAAAGAAAAGATCAACTCGTTGATCCATCCTAATAGGTGAACCTAACAGTCCTTGTAGAATATCTTAACCAAGTGCATACTTCATTGTATTGTATAAATCCTTTCACAAGGTGGACCTAGCAGTCCTACTTACTCTAACCAAGTAGATCACCATAAGTGATCAATTATAAGCCCTAACATACCAACTTTATTATAACAGTAGTGAAGATTATGGGTTTCATTCCCACCCCAGTTTCACCTTCTCATTAGAGGGTTTTTGGGTTACCAAATATTGTGTCAAAGTGTTATGACATTGTTTCTATTATGTTCCATGCATACAAGTAGATTAGATAATTTATTAAAGTGAGATTAAAAGAAAGAAGTTCTAAGTGGTTCCTAATCCCCCCACCCCCAAGTCACTTGGTCATCATTACATTTCAAACAATTGGTATCAGAGAATGGTTCTCTTATCATAAGGTTAGAAACTTGAGAGAAAAGATCAAAGGCAATGGAAGTGTACAAACTAGAGAAATCCATTGAAAATGTAAACATGGATCTACATGTGGCCATGGGACAAAAAAGAAACTTAAAGATCAACTCTCTCAATCCCTAAAAATAAGAAAATTGTTAGCAATATAGATGAATGGAAATCTATACATAGAAGAAAGAATAGAAGACACTTGTAGAGAAAGAAGTTCAAAAGAAGAAGATGTCGCTATAGAACATCTACTTGGAAAGAACCCCATTTTGCAAGAAGAAGTTTAAAAATTGAAAGGAGAATAAGAAATTCATTCAATCAGGATATGTGAAGTCATGGATCAAAAGAAAAAAGCTGAAGGATATGTGCAAGATCATGGTCATGTAATGCCCCGCCAAGGGATCCAAAGAATTTCACTAAGTTTACCAAACAATTTTTTTTTTTTAAACATGAAAGTAAAACCATTCACAACACTTGCAGAAGCAATATAAACAATTCAGATAAAAGTACACATAACATAACAGATTACATTCTTTAAAGATCCCTTAATGTTGAATCACATCTAAATCAACCATTCATCTAACATCACATCCTTATGAAATAACAATGATACATCCAACATTCTTAAACCATATACAAGTATCTTTTTAGTAATTACATTTTAGATTGCTCAATCATCCACTATACATGTTACAAGGTATGAAAGGCTTGAAAGAATAAACATTCATGTAAATACAGTACATCATCATCCAATATTAATCCATGATGCAATTAAAGTAAATGAAACCACATGTCATACATGATACATCATCACAAAAGATATAAACATCCATTATAAGAGATAACCATATATCACAAACATAAATAACTAAGTGCATGGTTCCTCCCAACCGTAAATAGCATCATTAGACTATCGTGGATCCTAGCCATCCCTCTGTGCGAAACATTCCAAAGCACCGAAGAGATCATCAGTATTATCATAGTAGAAATTTCACTCCTAAAATATCCTACCAACATGCACAGTAAAGCATAGGATATCATCATCTAACATATGCAAATCATCAATATAAGAAACATACCAATAAATACATCCATCATAAGGTATATCATCTATCATAATGATCCAAGAACAGAATGAAGATAAATACCAACCAAGAAAGCATCAACCATGGTGTCCCAGACGGATCTCAAATGATAAGAGTGGAAAATACACTACCACCCGACCGCGTGGAACCTAAGTGGTCCACTCCCACTATGCTAAAGAGATAATCTCAAGTCCCAAATAGGCTATCAAAACCACATAGCATAAATCTCTATAGTCCAGGAATCCTAAAAGTATACTACTCAAAGGTTCCAACACACACAAAATTGACATCTAATTCTCAGAGGCACACAATGACATGTAGGAAACCTAATCTACAAGCGGGAAAGTATCATCGCATTTATCACGTAAAAATTACCTTGGCAGTTAGCTAAACTCCACGGGTCTATACTAATCTCATTCGGACACTAGTATCCTCTCATACTGATGAGGTATACTACAGAATGCACGGTCGCAACCATGCGTTCTCACTACTCCCATCCTAGCCTGTACAAGCGCTCAAGGCATGGGCGAGAACATCAAAAAAATTATCTTTTTAGGTTCATTTAATCCCCATTTAGTGTGTAAATGTTATCACTTATTAACCAAACTTACAATGAGTTACCCTGGCAGCCACTTAGGGCCTCGACCCCCATTGCAAGCCACTTCTCGACACTAGAAGTAGATTACCTACCCTAAGCTCATGGAATCATAAAATCACCACAGTCCTGTACAAGTGACTATAAAAAAAATCCAAAAGATAATTCATAAAAAGAATCATCAAATATCCATGATAAAAGCATCAAATATCCACAATAAGAATCTTCAAATATCCATAATAAGAATCATCAAATCTCCAAGATAAGAATCATCAAATTTCCATGAGCATCTGGAAAAACATCCATAGAAAATCATGACCGCAACAGTTCTCTATTGGCAACTGAAGGCATCACTGATAATCATAAGTATCCATTGGTTCTCAATAACCAAAAAATATCTCAAAATAAATCACAATATCCATTGGTTCTCAACAAGCAATCGAGAATATCTCAAAATCATACTGATCGAAGAGTCCAAAATGGTTGAGTCAAAACATGTCACAACATTACATCATCAAGAAATAAATTCACATTTTAGTCCCATCATGGTGACTAAAAAATAATCCAAGGATAACTGATCGATGACTCAAAAATGATTAGCTCAAGTGTCTCATACACATACATCTCAACTTCACACATGAAGACTGAAAAGCAATAACAATCAGTAAATACAAACATTTCATAGAGCATATGATCACATAACCATGGTTGGGCTTATAAAGATCGAGACCAAATAAGATCAACATGCCAACACATCTCATAACCCCTGAGCGTCTAGTAGCAACCTAGGACTGGTCAACACTAGTCAACCCAAAATCCAAAACAAGAAGCATATAGAATACATGATGCAAACACATGTTTTGGTTTTGCTAATATCGCATAGTTGAATAATGTGTAGGGGTTTCCAGTTTTCTGTTTGCAAGTATACTTTCAAGTGTCTTAAGTTTCATCATTTGACCTACAAGTCAACCCATTTGTTCCCCGATAGCATTATCCTTCCATTATTAAGAATTACATTCTAAGAATAACTTAAGGATAAATATTCACTAAACTAATCAATATTGACCTTTAATTAAATTGTTCATTTTATATTTAACCATGATCCATATTCTAATTGATTAACCTTTCAACTTTTCTAGGAACATTATTCGTTATATTATAAGAGGATCAATTATCATTCTTCGAATAAGAGATTATAACTTTATTAGAATGATCAATTAATATTGGATCACAATCCTTGACCTTTTACCATTCTAATAATTCTCAATTATATATTACTATGTCTTCACCATTAAAATATCTAAATTCGTTATTCAAGTCATCGGAATAAGACCTATCAACTTTGATATCAGTATTTCTACAATCTCATTAAAAGAATTATATCAATTAAATCTCTATTATATAACTTAATTATTAATTAAATCTAATTAACTCTCATTGATTGATTTAATTAATAATTGCATAACCATATCAACGTTTCAATTAATATCAGTTGACTAATAACTAACTATAATTTTGTAAGTTAAAAGTCAACTATAATCTAGTACACAAATATTCATATTCATAGTTCAATAATAATAACTTGTTAATATTTAATAACAAGCTATATTGGGAATCTTATTAATAAATCTATAATGACCACATTCGTCACTCTACAACAATGTTCTCATTTGTATTTTAATAATAACAAGTTATAATAAATTCCCAATACCAAGTATTATTATCTCAAATAAGTTTCCCCTATGTACGTTGGTTCAGTTAATTGATACTCCTCCAAATTATTAACCAATTCAATTTGATTAATATCTTTTACAGTATTTCAATCATTAACTAATCTCCTCTAAATTAACTCTGATTGTATTAATTGATAACTATTTAAACTATTTATACTATTATTTATTAATAGTTTGTTAGACCCAACAAACATTAATAAATAATAAACTGATCAAAACTATTATTAATCGATCTAGAGAACTTTACATAACCTTCATTAGCTAACTCTTAATACCATTAAGGTATATCAATAATTTAGTTAATAATATATAACATATTAATAATACCATAGTAATTCAAATTATAACAATGTTATAACAGTGACTCCATGTCAATTAAATCTTAATCCATTATCCTTAAAGTCTCCTCATTTAAAAACGTAATATAAAATTATCATCTCTAAATTATTTAATATATATTAAATAGTATTTAATATATATTATAAAAAGTCCACTATATAAACTATATTAAAATCCCTTTTCTTTTAATTTTCTCTCATTTAAAAATCCATTTACTTAGATTGACTAATAATTAATTACACTTCTTCTACTATTAACTAATCTTAATCAAATTTGATTTAATTAGATTAGATAATAAATCATATAAAACTAATGCATATTAATAAGATTCTAATAAGGGAAGATTGCAATAATATCTTTAGTTCATTCCATGCTTTGATATATTATTTTTTGTGAAGTTTAAGCATAAAGAACTCTTGGTTATGGGAAATGGAGAAATATCTGTCTTTGAATAAAATAGTCTCAGTACGATGGCCATATCTCCCTAATGAATCATTGGATCGGGCTAAAATTGAAATATGTTGGAGAGGGCCAACTTGCACCAATTCTAACTGGAGCGATCGAATAAATTCGATCACAATAAAAAGTTATGAATGACTAATTTTGGGTCTATCCAAGGGGTAGCGACAGGGCAATTTGTGATGAATTAAGAATTTTCTCTTAAAATAATTGTTCTCTAAATTTATCCAATTCTTCTAATAGGTCTAGCTTATAGTTTTAGAAACCATTTTTTTAAAGTCCATTAATCAATTTGATTCCAAATCAAACCCAAACTCGTTTTAGATCTAATTTCTTTCTCATTTAGAACTAGGGTTTTCTATTATTTTCTTCTCAACCAAATAAAATATCTAGATTCTAATTCATATCATAGATTCAATCATAGAGAAGATTCAGACACATATAAAAGACACAATGAAGATAGGAAGAGAAAGAGTGCAAAGAAAATATGTGAATATCACAAGTGCACCTGGACACTGATGCTAATCCACCATGCCTCAGAAGTCCATAGAAAATTCCTTCCTTCTGCATCATTCACAATTCCTTCAAGATCCAAGCCAACCAAAATTCCCATGTGACTAGAAGTGCTAGAAGAAGCATAAGAATATGTAAAAACATATGAGCATGTAGAATCATATGAGCTTCTCAAATTCATGTAAGCTTTGAAGCTTCCATTTTAGCTTGAAGCTTGTATCTTCCATTAAGCTTGTAGCTCGTAGCTTCCATTTAAGCTTGTACAAACACACTAGGAGAGCCTCTATTTAAAGGCCTCTAAGATACATCTAGAGTGTCTCTAGAAACAACTAGAAGATAAGCATGACAACCAAGCATGTGTCTTCTCCAACCTTCTAGATGAGTCTTAAAGTTGTAGACACCATGTGCTCAAATAAAAATGCTAACTCCTAAGTGTAGACAACTTGTGCATTCTTAGAGTGCAAACCCCTGTGTTGTCTACATGACAACTTCCAAGAATTTGCCAACTCCTATGTGAGCAAATATTAAAATAATGCACATTAATTAATTTAATATTTACTTTTACTCTTTCCAATTTTATTTATTTATTTATTAAATCTTATGCACTAACTTTAATAATTCCACTTTTCAATCTTAATATATTTATATTTTAATCACATGAAATCTAGAATCTTTTAATAATTTTAAATATATTTTCCACTTCTGAATTTCATTTTCCAAAACTTAATTGCTAAAATATTTATAATAGTATTATTTAGTCATTTATTTAAAAATGAACTTCAAATATATTGTTATTAAAATAAATATTGTCACATTCCAACTTTTAAAGTTTAATTATTTTATTTTCAAATTTAATTATTTTATTTAATTAATTAAATAAAATAAATATTAAAATACCATATTAATTTTCCATTTAATTAAACCATTAATTAAATCTTTTAATTAGGCTTAATTAATAGAAAATACATCAAAGAGTCATAAGGTAAAAATATGAAAACCCATCACAATCAAAATACATACAAAATCAAACTAAGGGTTAATATCACGAATTACGTTATCGAATGTATTCGGAGGGTACTCAACTCAGATACTTTTCCTAATTTTCTAATTAGGACAAATGGCTTAAAGGGTTGGGATTTGGACTTGAGAATTTATCTCTCCTCTCTTATCATTGAGATAATGTGATAGGGTATGCTCATCTTGGCAATTCAGGGACGTTGATACCCAGTACCTACAACCTGCATAAAAATGATGCATGTACAAGCACAATATATACTAACTAAACAAGAAATGGCAGGAAGTGGTGCATCATGTAGATCTCGACTAGCAGGTGACTACGACTCCCTTCCTTAACCACATCAGACATGCCATACAAAAGCAAACACGCAAAACAAACATGCACACCATACACATGCAAGTATGGGGTAAGTATCCATAAGAAAACACAAATGATAATAAATCATCTTACTAATTATCATCAATAACTGCAAACACTAAAAATAATCATCATGCATACATGAAATGCAAAATCTAAGTAATCTCATCACATAATAAACTGAATTCATAGCACAATATCTGATAGTCTCAAAAAAATGCTGCTAACCATCAACATAAAACTAGCTCTAAAAGAGTTCAACAACGATAACAAAATGCGGACCAGGGGCAAGCACTACAAGTCAACCAAACTATGGCCTTAAGTGGCAGTGAAAAATCAACAAATCAAGGTTATGTTAATTTGACACATAATTTTAAAGTAGTTATGGACTTTATATCAAAAAGTTTTAAGAAAAGAATTTGTAGGAAATTGAATGTAGTTTCTAAACTATTAGGCCTTATTTGGAGGAAAAAATATTTGATTTGTCAAAATTTTGGATTTTAATGTAGCATTACAAAAACTTCAGGGCAAAAATAAAAAGTAGGTGTATGTCTGACCGCCTTAATCAAAATCAAATGACAATATTTTTAAATAAAATTATAGATATAAAAAGTAGACTCATGTCTAGATGTGACATATATTTTTGGATATTTTTATTCCAAATAAATAATTAAATATGAATTTTCTATTATAATTTTTTCAAAATAAAAAAAACTCCTGTGCTTGACCACCTTAACTAATTGAAAACTTTAAAAAAAAAAATCTTATACTAGGCAAAGCATAGAATCTGATACAACTTTTAGATTTCAAAAATATTAGATAGTTTGAAAGTTATAGCTATTTTTAAATTAGTATGTCAATCAACAGTTTATAGACATCTTCATTAAAAGTTAACTAATAAATACTTGTCAAACTCAGAATTTAACACTGATTATATTGATGGAATCTTAAGAGTGTTATCAAAAAACCCTTTTCATCTCATTGAAATTCGATGAAAAATATATTGTTAAATGGATACTCAAAGTCTGAATGTCAGTGAAACTTGTCTCAACTACATTTTTTGAGTTGACCAAAGAGGTTTGATAAATACCAAGCCTAATTGGGTACTCAATACTAGATTGGGTACTTAGTCTAAAATCTAGTACCCAAAATTGGTGGCCAATTTTTTTTCAACAATTGATTGCTCAAATTTTGGAGGGAAATCAAAAGTTGGGAAGTGTGGGCAATCAATAATCATTATTATTATTGACTATTATTATTATTATATGTAGTAATATTATATTATTATTATACAATATAGTAATGTATTATTATTATTATCAAAATAATGTAGTCGAATTCATCGAAAGGGGTCATAGGTTATCCTATGACCCCTTTCGACCAATTCAAAAAAATCAAATAGGTCCCTAAGGGTCTTAGGACCCATAGGGACATATGTTGTCATGGAATACATCGAAAGGGGTCATAGGTTATCCTATGACCCCTTTCAACCCATTCGATCAAATCAAATAGGTCCCTAGGGGTCTTAGGACCCCTAAGGACATATTTTCATGAAATGTGTCGAAAGGGGTCATAGGTCATCTTATGACCCCTTTCAACACATTCAATCAAATCAAACAGGTCCTTAGGGGTCCTAAGACCCCTACAGACATATGTTGTCATGAAATGCATCGAAAGGGGTCATAGGTTATCCTATGACCTCTTTTGACCCATTCAAACTAACGAAATGGATCCCTAAGAGTCCTAGAACCCCTAGGGACATATGTTGTCATGAAATGTGTTGAAAGGGTTCATAGGTTATAGGTTATCCTATGACCACTTTTAACCCATTCAATCAAATCAAATAAGTCCCTAGGGGTCCTAGGACTCCTAGTGACATATGTTGTCATCAAATGCATTGAAAGGGGTCATATGTTATCCTATGACCCCTTTTGACCCATTCAAACAAACCAAATAGGTCCCTAGAGGTCCTAGGATCCCTAGGGACATATGTTATCATGAAATGCATCAAAAGGGGTCATAGGTTATTCTATGACCCCTTTTAACCCATTCAAACAAACCAAATAGGTCCCTATGGGTCTTAAGACCCCTAGGGACATTTGTTGTCATGAAATACATTGAAAGGGATCATAGGTTATCCTATCAACCCTTTCACCTTATTTGATCAAATCAAATAGGTCCCTAGGGGTCCTCGGACCCCTAGGGACATATGTTTTCATGGAATGCATTAAAAGGGGGTCACAAGTTATCTAATAACCCCTTTCAACCCATTTGATCAAATCAAATAGGTCCTTAGGGGTCATAGGACCCCAAGGGACATATATTGTCATGAAATGTGATGAAAGGGATCATAGGTTATCGTATGACCCTTTTCAACCCATTAGATCAAATCAAATATGTCCCTAAGAGTCCTAGGACCCCAAGTTACATATGTTATCATGAAGTGCATAGAAAGGAGTCATAGGTTATTCTATGACCCCTTTTGACCCATTTGAACAAACCTAATAGTTTCTTAGGGGTCCTAGGATCCCTAGGGACACATGTTGTCATGAAATGCAGGGAAAGGTGTCATAGGTTATCCTATCACCCCTTTTGACCCATTCAATCAAATCAAATAGGTATCTATGGGTCCTAGATCCCCTAGGAACATATGTTGTCTTGAAATGTGTCGAAAGGGGTCATAGGTTATCCTATGACCCCTTTCGACCCATTCAAACAAACCAAATAGGTCCCTATTGGTCCTAGGACCACTACAAACATATGTTATCATGAAATGTGTCAAAAGGGGTCATAGGTTATCCTATTAGTCCTTTTAATGCATTCAATAAAATCAAATAGGTCCATGTTATCGTGAAATGCATCAAAAGCAATCATAGGTTATCTAATGACCCCTTTCCACTCATTCAATAAAATCAAATAGGTCCCTAGGGGACCTAAAACCCCTAGGGACTTATGATGTCATGAGATACGTCAAAAGGGGTCATAGGTTATCATATGACTCCTTTTGACCCATTCAATCAAATCAAGTAGGTTCCTAGGGGTCCTAGGACCCCTAGGGTCATATGTTGTCATGAAATGCATTGAAAGGGTCATAGGTTATCTTATGACCCCCTCCGACCCATTCGATCAAATCAAATAGGTCCCTAGGGGACCTAGGACCCCTAGGGACATAAGATGTGATGGAATGCATTGAAAGGGGTAATAGGTTACCTTGTAACCCTTTCAATCAAATCAAATAGGTCCCTAGGGGTCTTAGGACCCCAAGGTACATCTGTTGTCATGAAATGCATCAAAAGGGGTCATACATTGTCCTATGACCCCTTTCGACTGATTTAAACAAACCAAACAGCTCCTTAGGGGTCCTAGGACCCCTAGGGACATATATTGTCATGAAATGCATCGAAAGGGGTCATAGGTTATCATATGACCCCTTTTGACTCATTTGATCAAATCAAATAGGTCCCTAGGGGTCCTAGGACCATGAGGGACATATGTTGTCATGAAATTCATCGAAAGGGGTGATAGGTTATCCTATGACCCCTTTCGACCCATTTGAACAAACCAAATAGGTAAGGCCCCTAGGGACGTATGTTGTCATTAAATGCATCAAAATGGGTTATAGGATATCAACCCATTCAATCAAATCAAATAGGTCTCTAGGGGTCTTAGGACCCCTTGGGACATATGTTGTCATGAAATGCATTGAAAGGGGTCGAATGTTATCTTATGACCCCTTTTGACTTATTTGACCCATCAAAAAACTTTACCATCATTCGTCATTGCCTTTATTTTGTTGCATAAGAGAACCACTAGAAAATCCAAGAATTTCAGTGGATGTCACACCGTACATAACCCTTATGGACTTAATAAATAATATTTTTTGTACTAAACAAGATCATTTATTGCTCTATATTTTTAAAGGTAAAATTTTCAATTATAGATGGATTACTCTAGCCTATGACCCCATAACTATATAATAATAATATTAATACATTACTATATTTATATAATAATAATATATGAATATATTATAATATGATAATAATAATAATTTATGACTATTAAATATAATAATAATTATACTATATGACTGTATAATAATAATAATCATATATACTACTATATTATATTCAATAATAATAATGATTATATATATTACTATATTATATTTAATAAAATAGTAATATATAATAATATACAATTTTGTTCGCATTGCCCACACTTGCCAAATTTTGACTTCCCTCCAAAATTCGAACAACCATTTTAGGCATCCAATATTAAATCAGGTATCCAATTTTGAATTGGATAGACGATATGAGATCAAGCACCCAAAATATTGGCATAATTTTTTCAAAATATTCTCTATTACTGTAGACCCGAAAATCATATTTTTTTGGGGCCATTTTCATGGGTGGAGATAAATGATTTCTTGGGGCCCATACGATCAAAAAAGTTGCTATAATGTATGATCAGGTGTCTGATGTTGTTGTCTAAATGGGAAGCAGTAGATGTCAAAAGGCAAAGTGCAAAAGGAAGGTATTGATTGAAGACATTGCAACATATAGGGAAAGGGATAGGTAAATCACCAAAGAAAGAGACAAAGTATGTTAAATGTGAATCAAGTTGATGATGTATTGATTGAAGGTGAAATCATAGAGTTAGATAATGAATATGTACAGTTGGGAAATGAAAATGTACCAATTGATAATGATAATGCCAATATTTAAAATTTGGAGAATGAAAATTTACCAGTTCATAATGTAAATTCCATGATTGAAAATATCAAAAATGAAAATGAATAGGAATGTTACATATCTCCTAATTATAATTGACATGAAGGTCCTAGAACACCAAAATGGATAATTGAAATTGATGAAATGATTATTACCAATTTGGAAGGACACAAATCACAAAGAGCCATTCTAGTACATGGACCATTTGGACACAACAACTAGCTTGCTTTTGTCCTAGTTGTTTTTAGTGTGATTGGGATCACCATGAGTTGAATCAATGGGTGCATACATGGGATCCATATTATCTTAATCCATTGTCTATCGTACTCTCTATCTAAAATGATGACATGGAAAGTTCACTTGAGCATAACCATCTATCAGATCTTCTTTAGCTAGGACATATCTTTGGATTGGTTGCACCACAAGGAAATGATGAGAAATAAGATTATTGGTCAGTATGTTGTGTAAGATGTAAACAAAAGTTTGCACAATTATTCATAGATGATGATGGATTCACATATCCTACTGGTTCAGTTGTTGTTGCTGGAACATGACTGTGGACATACATACTTAGAAGGAATATAATTCCTACATTCAAAGACTATAAAAAGCACAAAACAATTCTCATATATTCACAACATATTATAGCAACAAATGTGAAGTTGTTGAAGCATTAAGGAAGACCAAAAGTAAAAGAACTTTTTACTATTACTAATGCTGATCATTAAGCCCTATTGGAGACCCTAAAATAGAGAGAGGACCCTATAGGAACACTCGACCAGGTATATTTACTTCTTATGTTCTTTTGTTCATAATGATTTGGTGAACTGATGATTATCTTGTTTAATATGATTATTTACTAAATTTTTTTAACATATTGAAATTTAAGTACATCATGAAGAGTATCCATGCATGAAGATAAAAAACTAAATAAGGAATAGGATGAAGAAAAATCTATTCTATTTTTGACACTATGATTTTTGACACTACTATTTTTGAAACTACAATTTTTGGTAGTTGTGTATTGATGCAATAATAATGAAACACTTGAGATATTGTAAATGTAAACTTGTTGATTTAATGTAAGAAAAAAAGATGTTTCTACTTAATGTAATTTATGTGGAGGGACCTAAAAAATGATGATTTTAATACATACTAACACCAAACTTGCACTATGACCAATACCAAAAACTTGAGGGAGGTAAAAATTAATGTTTTTACTTAATAATAACCCTACTGACATCCTTTTTCTAGCTATGGAGAGCCTCCATCATTCACAACCACCCCATACCAAAGAGTCTCCAAGGTGCTCTAAGTGTTTTGTGAGGTCGATCTTCCAAGGGTCATAGCTCGAAGCTCTTGGGAGCTATTGATTAAATGTTAAATGCTACAGGATAGTCATGAAAAGGCCTACAATAACATATCTCATTCTAAGAGATCACATTCCATTTGGATTTGACACAATGAACTCACTTGATGCCAAAACTTGCAATGTGCCTCAGTTCATAGGTGAATCACTATGTAACTTTGAAACTACTAATCTTGGCATCAAATTGTTAGTGCCATTAGCTCTGGATGGGCAGGTGAACCCTATTAACACCCTTGTTCTATCCATAGAGAGCCTCCATCATTCACAGGCACCTCGTACCAAAGAGTCTCCAAGTTGCTCTAAGTGCTTTTTGAGGTTGATCTTCTAAGGGTCATAACTCAAAGCTCATGGGAGATATTGGTGAAAAATCAAATGCTAGATGACGGTCATGCCAAAGCATATAATAACTTATCTCATTTTTGAGAGATCACATTACATTTGGATTTGACACAATGATATCACTTGATGCCAAAACTCATAGTGTGCATCAGTTCATACGTGCATCACTAAGTAACTTTAAAACCATAGATCTTGGTATCAAATCATCAGCACTATTAACTCTAGATAGGAGGGTTAACCCTAGTAACACCCTTTTTCTAACTGTGGATGGCCTTTATCATTCACAACCACCTTGTATGGAAGAGTCTCCAAGGTGCTCTAAGTGTGTTTTGAGGTCGATCTTCTGAGGGTCATAACTCAGAGCTCGTCAGAGTTATCAATGAAACATTGAATGCTACTAGATGGTATGCTAAGGCCTACAATAACTAATCTCATTTATGAGAGATCACATTCCATTTGGATTTAGAAAAATGATCTCACTTGATGCCAAAACTTGTAGTGTGCCTCAGTTCATTGTTGCATCACTGCATAACATTAAAACTGATGATCTTGGCATCAAATCATCAATACCATTAGCTCTAAATGGGTGGGTGAACCCTAGTGACATTTTTGTTGCATCCTTAGAGAGCCTCCATGATTTGTGGCCACCCCATATCAAAGAGTCTCCAAGGTGCTTTAAGTGCATTTGGAGGTCGATCTTTGAAGGGTCATAACTTGGAGCTTGTGGAAGCTATTGGTAAAATATCAAATGCTACAAAATGGTCATGTTGATGCCTACAATAACCTATCTCATTTCTATGACATCACAATCTATTTGGATTTGGCACAACGATATCACTCAATGCCAAAACTTGCAGTGTGCCTTAGTTCATTAGTGCATCACTGCATAAATTTGAAACTATTGATCATGACATTGAATCATTAGTGACATTAGCTCTTGATTGGGCAGGTGAACCCTAGTGAGACCCTTGTTCTAGTCATGGAGAGCCTTCATCATTTGTGGCCACCCTATAGTGAAGAGTCTCAAAGGTGCTCTAAGTGTGTTTGGGTGGGTGAATCATAGTGACATCTTAAGGGATTGCAGAGGTCATTTCAAATTAAACATTGCATTAAAATTTAATAATAAAGGTTGTTAAAATGTTCTTCCTTTTTTTTATTTGAATCAAATATTAAAAAAATGATCAAAATGAATGATATTCCATAAACATGAACAATACAGATGATCCATGATAAATTGAACAATATTGTACTAAATTAATATGTATATCATTGTGCACATAAATGATAAAAATATATATCAAAATACATGTATCCATAGACAAATTAGACAAATTACACAAATATATATATCAAAGTTCATGTATCTATAGATAAATTACACAAATATATATAAAAATACATAGATCCATATAGAAAATGTGGCTGATCATGCCATTGGGATGTGTATAATATCAATATTTCTATATACAATATGGCATATGCCATCTCAAAATGTCTCATGATGCATCCTATGACAACTATACTATCCTATGCTATTGGTGGATGATCAAAATGTAGCCTCTTCATTGTACTAGGTGGATCAGAGGCCGCCTACATAAATAGAAAAGGAAAACCCAAAGTTAGACTACTAAATTTACATGATTCTATGTATCTAACATTGAATTACTCAAATGTGTATTGATCCTTTTTTTAATAAATATTTATATTATTAAAATTTCATCATAAATATGTCTCTTGTCCACCTCTTGCATTGGTTAGAAGTCCTCTGATATGTCATTGATAATGCTTGAACCTTGTTGATTGTGGCCTGTATATGTTCAATTATGTTTGTTAGATGAATCTACAACTTAAACTATAACATTATAATTCACATCATACTAAAATTATAACATATAATAAAGAATTCAAACTAGAACTTACCTATATTGACTCCTCCTTTGGATATAATTGTTGTGTGAGAAAAGATACAAAACTTTGATGTCTAACCTTTTGTACACTATGTGTTTCCTATGAGATACAAAAGACTAGTTGTTAATATCACAGAAATCACTTTTGATTTATTTTTTATGAAAATAAGGAAAATAAAAAATAAATGACACTTATAGATATGATGGGGCTCTCACTGTGAATGGAAATTCTAGAGGGTCTACAATGCTGAATCTACTTGGAGTCATCACTAGTAGCCACACCCTGTACAATAAAAAATATAATTAAATTTTATTACCACAAATATTTAACAAGAATGCATAGATATTTAATCACTTTAATAGAACCTAATTACCTTTCCCTTGTTAATGGGTTGTGCCTCACCTGCTGCACTCTGCCCCCCATTGATAGGTGATATCTGCAAGAGAAAAGAAAGATTAGAAACCATATATGCTCCACAATCAAATAAAAAAATAATGAGAACACAACATAATGTACCATAGATGTCTTAAGGCCAAATGAAATATCTAAGAGAGTAACATTACCAACCCATCTAAGCTCCTCACCAGTCATCAACTAAACATAAATAAAGATCACATACATGTATAAATAAGTATGGGTTAAAATTACTCTATTATAAAGATTAACTTTAAATCACATATGTCATAACAAAAAAATGTATACACATATCGACATAGAAGGATTCTATGCCTTTGCATGCTCCTCCTCTCTCACATTAGGGTGTGTAGCCTTTGTACATGGATCTAGTGTATCCTCCTACTCAAATAAAAATTGATACTCAGAAATATCACCTATGTGACCCAAACAAATATTCTTGCATGTTATGCAAGTATGGGGCACAAAAACATGTGATGATCTCACTGATGATGAACTCCATTTATGGATGGCTCTAATAGTCTGAGAGCTAGCCTCTACATTGATATTAGGATGTTGCACTAGAGGATGGAGGGAGACATTAGTAGGGGGACAAAAGTGCAAACTTTCTTCTACTAGGAAAAGGGTCTATTCTAAGGAGCTCCTCCTCCTACACCCATGTTGAGCCTCATGATCCAATAGTTGACCTTGAGGTGCAATACAAATTTGGCATTAAATTTGTTAATAAAATAGAATGACACCTCTAAATTTTTGTGTGGAGGGTTTTCAAAAACCATCCACCAATGATCCTAAAAATTGGCATGCATAGCCTCATTTTTGCACCATTTAATTGATAATTTGGGCTTTGTGTGATCTACTAGGTTTCTAGTTTTTGGGTCCACAAAAAGGATAACTATATCATCTTTAGTTATATTTAGGGTCACAAACTCATTATAGTCCAACCCATCATCAAACATGACATGCATTTTCTCATGCTAGTGAAGAGCAACATTTTGTTCATTAATAAGTGTTTCAATATTATCCACTGTGGTTTTTAACATGGATAACATGGGAGCCAATACAGGTATATTGTTATATGTGGTTTGTAAAACTCTCACTTTGGTGAGATTTTCAAATATCAAATCTTCAATTCGAGGAGGGTTTTGAGGGGGTAGGAGATCATTTGGTGGAGGGTTATGCAGAACATTGTTTCTTGGTTGAGTATAATCATTTGGGTTAGACATACCTATTAATTTGAAAAACATAATTTCTATTAAAAAACTTAAATTTCAACAATTTCTATTTAAATAACCTAATTTTTAAAAAACTATATTTAAAATAACTAATTTGTATTAATATTCATTGAAATCATAAAAAATTACAAAAAAAACCTATATCCGATACCCATTTTGAAAATCGATACTCGAAATAGAGCATAAGTAAGAAAACCCAAAAACTTAATTCAAAAATCACTCTCAAGTTTTTTTAAAAATCTATGTTGTAGGTTTTAGGTATCTAATTTCATATCAGATTCCTGATATGATATTAGATACCAAATATTATATTGAGTACCTAATAACTAATTAGATACCTGAAAATGCTTGGCACAAACTTTTTAGCCTTGGTATCAAGATGGGTGAAAAAAAGTTAGAGCAAATTTTGAAATGCTTTTAGACATTTTAAACTTCACTTCTTTCACATTGCCACTTTTTGGCACATCATGATCTTGCACATACCCTGAAAATGATAAAGAGATGACAGATGAAGATAAAAGATTACTCAACACATGACTATAAGAAAAAGACATTGAGATCCACCAACTATCACTACATTAGGTAGATATGATAAATCATCTTAATGATGCAAATCAAGAAGTCGTTAATCTAAGGATAGAAAAATCATATACTCAAGAATGATCTTAGAGAAGAAAAGGAAACCAATGAAAGAATGATGGGATAATAAGAAAGCATGAATCAGTTGATTGAACTATCTCAGAAAAGATAGAAATGAAAAAAAGGATTGGGTTACATTGAACATGAATAATTATCATAGAAAGGAGCTCAAACGAACAAAAGGCTTACATGCAACCACTGTGGAAATATAGGACACTCATCAAAAAAATGTTGGAGTAATGAAAATTCAGAACTCAATGAAAGTTACAATAGTTGCAATAAGCCTTGAGATAGAGAAAGTTAATATAAAGACAAACCAAAGTTTGAAGGAAAATGCTTTACATGTAACAAGAAAGACCATAAATCCTTTGAATTCAAAACAAAGCAATGGAACATTGGACCAAGTCCAAGAGAATTTATTTGTTGGGATTACAAGACATGGTACAAATATTATCTATGTGGAGAATATGGACACATTGGAGTAAACTATGTAAGGACTCACTTTAGGAAAAGGAATCCTACCAATAGATGTTATGTGTGCAAAGAACTTGGTCATTTGGAAAGATAATTCATGAACCAAGCTACTGTAAATACTAATGAAGAAAATAAAGGCAAGAATAAGATTGACAAGATCAAAACTCAAAGGAATCAACAATGGGTAAGGAAATCTCTAAAAAGCTCAAGTCAAAACTCTAAAGTTGTTCAACCACCTATAAGTAAGCATAGAAGGGGACCACTAGAGCTATGAATAAAAAATAAAATCCTACATTAGTTCTAGACAAATAAGAAAGAAAGTTCAAATCAACATATTAGATGCACTAGTACAATTGGAAGAATCATGTTTTAACCAAGTCAATTCTTAATTATAAATGAGTTGCCAGATACCACTAAGTTATTCTTCAGGCATAATTGTGTAAGGTCAAACTCTATGACTCAACTGAGTCATATGACTTGACCAAGAAAAATCAGGTTGGCAGCTAGTTCTAATTGAAATTTAGGATGTATTCTAGTTTGAAGATCTAACTGAATTTGTTTTACCTAGCATAGTACGAAGAGCTTATGAGGCCCTAAAAGTTGAAATTTTAATAAAAGGAAAAATCAAGGGTTTATTGTTTCACCATGAGTTCAAAGATCAAATAGTGCAAAGCATTCTTTGAGCCCCCTTGAGCGATCTGTGAGAGAGAATTCATTATCAAGCTAAGTTGTAGGCAAGTCTATTGATTATCAAAGAGTTCTTCATTAACCAAGCATTAATAGGGCAGCTTCATTAAGCATGAAAATGAGAAAGGGTTTTGAAATGATGGTCCAGAATGTAATTTTCAAAGTACCAAAATTCAAATTGTACCATATAATTGCTAAAGAGAAGGATCCCAAAGGACCACACCTAATCATCTCTCTAAAGGTACTTCTAATTCATGATGTAAGGAATTTTTACCACTATTCAATTTAAGAATCAAGTAATTTTGATCTAGACCATGTTGAAAAATGGCTAATGAAGATTTGTAATTGTTGTCATTTATGGCAACAAATGATGTACATGCTTGTAGAAAACTCTAGAAATAAAGATACTTGGCTTTTGGCACCCAAAAAATTGTCTAAGTATGAAATTGGTTTGTAATAGTGTATTGTTTTTTATGCAACTTGTTACTAATGTTATATTATGATTAGAGAAGTTAGATGGAGATAGTATACATCTTGATGATGATGTTTACATCCTCAGAAATTAGTATGGACTATACAAAAAAGAGATATTCATATTTTACCAGTGATAACAATAGAATTAAAGATAAAGGAATTATTTTGTTTACAAAATAATTACTAGACCAATTGGGGCTGACATCCTGGATGTTTACTCTAAGTTGGAAAAGTATATTATGATCTTAGTCAACCTAGTAGTAATTTGTTAAAAGGCATGGTATTTATGCAAAGGACATCTTGTGAATTCAAATGTGGTGTGGTAGTGTACATTTTGTATTATATGCAAACTTTTGTGAAAGCAATATATGCGAACTTTTGAGAAGCTATTTTTGTGATCCAAGATAAAGCTGAGGTCAGAGATTAGTCAAGAAAGATGTTACAACACCTATATACCAGAAGTCTAATTAATTTTTTGGGCAATGAGCTCTTCTTGTAATTAGAAATGCATGTTTGGGTAGTGAGCTCTTCTTGCATCTACTATACTACAACCCTTAATAGGGTTGGAATCTCCTGACAAGGATTCAAAGTCTCCTAATAGGGACTCTCTATATTGAATTTTCTCATTGACTCTTATTAGGGCCCATCCTCTAACAAGGAACATATATATCCATATATTATCTAGTGGATATCATCCCCACTAGGGTTTTCCCTTGGCCAGTGTTTCCCTCGTTAACAAAATATGGTGTTATGAGTTATCTTTGTGCATAGTTACTATTATTGTTCAAAATTACTTGTTCACTTTTTTATATATGGTTCAAAGTAATAAATAATATCCAGTTGGAGACTAAATTTTGTAAATTATTGATTCAACCCCCACAATAATTCCTATTTCTAACAATTGGTATTAGAGTATAGTTACTCAAAAGAGGCTTAACAACTTGAGTAAGATCCTTATGGATATGGAACAATTGATGAAGAACCTTGAAGAGACACTTGAACAAACTGATCTCCTTATTGAAGAAAGAGATAAGTTGAAAGATAGATATGAAGACTCCAAAGTATATATTGGACAATTGAAGGAAAAGATTGAACATCTCAAATCCAAGCCTGAATCTGCTGAATCTGAATCTAGTGATAATGATTATTCAAAATTGAAGATAGAATACAAGATCTTGAAGCATAAATTGAAGATTGCCAATCTAAATTTGACTTTGAAGAGTGATCCTAGCAAATTTGAATTTGATTTAAAGAAAAAAAATTCAAGTCTTAGAGAAAGTCTAGCAAAGAAGACATCTGAGTTTGAAACATTGAAAGAAGATCATGAAGAACTTCATAAGTACAACATTATTGCGAAAGGTGAACTAACTCAGTGCAAGAAATATCTTGAAAATATTTATTCTAGTAGAGAGAAGATTAATGATTTAATGTCAATACAGAGACCTACTTATGATAAAACTGGTCTCGATTATCTTTTTAACATGTCTACAGAGAAACTAGAAATTAGATTAGATCCAAAAGGAAAAGATAAATATGATGATAAGATTGAATCTAGTCAATCTTTTGATAAATCTAAAGAAGTTGGACAATATAAGGAAGTTGAGATATTGGATGAACCAAAGCAAGTGGAATCTCCTAAGGAAACTAGGTATGCATTTAGAGGTAAGTGTTTTTCATGTAATGAAGTAGGTCATAAGAAAAGAAATTATACAAATAAGTCATTTAATCACATTACAGATTTGTATTGTCATAATTGTTATGGTATGGGTCATTGAGTAGTCGATTGCTGGAACCTAAATATGATGATGATAGAAGGAATATTAGAATATCTAGAAATACTAACCCTATAGATAAAAAAAAGATCTCATGAGAGGACATCGAGAGAAGGAAGACCTTATGAAGAAAGAAGGAAAATTGTGTGTTATAAGTGTAACAACTTTGAACACATGCCCTAGAATTTTCATGCACCTACTAATCAGCAGAATCCTAGAAGCAAAACCCCAATATTTCAGTTATGCAACAACTTCAGACATACAAAAAAGTATTGTAGAATGGACAAAAACTTTAGAGATAGAAGGAATAATTAAAGAAAATTTGGAAACAAAAGGAACAATGGAACAAACATTGGAAATGACAAAAGGAACCATGCAAGGAACTCCAAAACTAAGAAAGACAACGAGGAACAAACGAATGTAGTCAGTGAACTTTGAGAAGAACTTAATGAGGCATTTGTGAAGGGATTGAATATTTCTAAAGAAAAGTTAGATGAAGTAGAAATAGGAAGATCAAAGTCAATAATTGAGTTTGATTTAATCAAGTTGAATTAAGATTGTTCACAACACCAGAATTTGAAACTTCATCTAGAGATCAAACTAGAGGTAGTGAAGTTGTGAAAAACTGTATTGAGATAAGTTTAGATTGTAGCTAAGATTGCTTGCAATTTGGAATTTATCAGAATTTGTTATGAAAGAATTAAGAGTTACTGTTATTATAGAGAAAGTTAATTCTATAGCAGAAGATGAAAACTATGTTTTTACAGAGAATTTCATGGAGTGAAGATTCTTGGAGCATTGTCATGATGAAAGGAAGCTATGGTAAATCTCAGGCAGCATCTAAAGATTGAACAAAGATTTTGAATAGATATTTGATTTCAGAATGAAATTGATAGTTTTTTCATGCTTGCAAAGTACATAATTAATGCAAGTTCAAACTGAATAAAATGGAGTACAGACTTGATTACCACTTCATTGTGATTACATCAAAAGAATAGAGCACTCAGAAGTGACTTGACAAGGTGATTTTGAACTAAGCCTTATTTTTGAAAAGAGGTATTTTATCATTTCTTTGCAGAATTTCTTCAATAAAGTTTATATTTGATATAATCATGGATATGTCAGTAGTTCATAATGTTGAGAATGAGGAGAGACCAAAATTAAAGATTGTTTCTGTGAAACCTATAGAAGGAAACCCTAATTAAGCATTATCCATTACTCCAAACAATTTAGTGTATTTGGAACATGTAGGAAGTTATCTTAATAGAAAGTTTGAAACTATTGGGAGTGAGTATATCAACAAAGATATAGAAATTATCTTTAACCATGATATGTCAATAAAGCTTGGATTTGAACATTTGAAAGAACTAGACCTTTTCAAATATCATTTCTACCATGAACTTGATACTAAAGAATGGATAAAAATTATACTAAGTAGAATTCATGATGGTAAATTGTGGATGGAAGACAATATAGTTGACATCTTAGCTAACCTTATTCATGAGATAACTGGTCTTAGCAAACAAGGTAGTGTACCTATAGGTGAGAAACTAGTTAAGAAGAAGGTTGAGAGCTACACAAAGGCAATTTATAATGGAAAGGCCATGGTGATCATCACCATTAAACAAGATGATGTAAGATTCCAAGAAGAATCATTGCCTACTCTATATGTGCAAGTTGTAAGATTGATGAATTGCTAGAAGGATTCATCTATGCAGCATATAAGATTTTTGATGAGAAAGAACTAGTCAATCTAAGTGAAATAATGAGAGTGCAACTCCTTGAAAATGTAGAGAAGATCAAGAAGACAAAGAATGGTGTGTTTAGATTTCAGTCATTGATCAATCATATATTCTTTCATGTACTTGAGAGATTTCCATACTTATCAATTACAAAGGTTATGATTAGTGAGAGATGTACCATGGAGACGGTTACAAATGTATGTAGAAGACATCCAATAGATAAAATATTGGATAGCAGAAATTTTATCATGAAAACATTTTAGAATGGGATGAGATAAATTTGGAATTGCACCTATAATTATAGAAAGATTCAAAGATGATATATGTGTTATGGTTGATACAAATTTAAATCATATGCAAGTAGTATAACCTTGGGAAACATTCCTTGATCCCTTAGGTTATTAGTTAAGTAATTATATAGAAATTGGATATATTAATTTATTGTTGAACTTTGAGAAAGACCAAGCTGAATACAGATTTGGGACTTATGGAAAAATTACCTAATTAGCCCATGAAGCATCCTTAGAGAGAGCATCTCATAGAAAGATTGAAACTATAATGAAGAAAGCTCTAACTAAGGTTGGCATGATAGAAAGTTAGTCATAGACAGTGTTGGTGTTTGAAAATGTTACCCATTTTTGATTACCCTAATGAGAATATGACACATCTAGGGGTAGCTAACTTCCATCTTCAACACATCATTTCAGAGACTGGGCCAAATATAGGGCATGACCCTTCTTCACTTCAGGCTCTGCAAGACCTAGGTGGGTGGACCTTGAGGTTCTAATGTATGGTACCAATGCAATTTAAACATGGATCTGAACCTATTTACTACAGATGAAAACCCTTATGTCTTCTAATGACTTATGTAGTAACAAAGAAGTGCAGTAGCAAATTACAACTCTATGGAGTGCACAAGCTGAGTGAGGGTTAAACTGTTCTAGCTCTTCAACATAAAATGTAAAGATGATCTGAATTTGATTTGATTTTATGTGGGTGGGGAAAGTGGATGAAGACCAGGTATGAACAACAAACTTATGATCTTGTAACAGATCAGTGCCTCATCCATTGGGCAATTCATGAATCTCCGTCATGCATTTTTGATATCTGGAACACATATCTTATGCCAAGACTCTAGATCTATCCATTCACCTTGTAAATTGGATATCAATGTTCAATCTAAATCTCATTCTTACCTAATATCCTCCTCAATAAACTTGAAACCTTGTTGAATCTCTGAAGCATTTACATAATTCCTTTAATTACAAGCAATAATGAAGCAACATACAACCTTAAGGGATTGCAACTATGATCTAGACACTTTGTTCCAAGACCATAAAACATCATAGCTCAATTGAGAAAGGAGACAAGATTTAAACTAAAACTAAACACTTGTTGTTCCTTGTATTGATTTCCTTGAAATAATACATAAAAATGCATGAAATTAACTCATAAAAAACCTAATAAACCAGACTATACAATGAACAAATGCTTTAATACAAGAGAGAAAATGGTGGGAATGAGAAACTGATGGGATGGGAAGGGGGTATAATAGCCAAAGAAAAGCTTCATGGTCTAGAACCAGCACATCCTAGATCTTCCATTCAGAATTCATCAATTCCAAAGCCAGTTCTACTAAATGTCTTCATTCCAGAGAAACTTTCCAAAATTCCAACCCTTACAAAAGAGAAGAAGAAAACATAAATATCAAGAGGCAAATTCCCAAATTGAATATGCAATTGACATGTGTCCACTTGAAATTCCTCTTCTTTTCCATGAAAAGACTCTCTCTAATCTCTCTCCTCAACTACCAAAATCAAATCCTTTCATTTTACCTCTCAAAGGCATCAAATATCTCAAAAAATTGATGATGAAAGAATCTAACTGATTTTGATGTTAAAATGAATTCATAGTAAAAGTGAAAAACCAGCTACAATATGACCTCTAGAATCCAAGAAGATAGTTTAAAGTCAATTTTCTTCACTTTTAGATAGCAACAAGCCTTTACATTTGTCCTTTAACCAATTCTGATGATCAATGTTGAAATCTACCTATTCTATTGATAACACCCCAAAATTTACAAATTGACTAATAGCATGAACTAGTGAATACCTGTGCACAATCTAACCTCAAAAATGGAAAACTCAGATCTTCCCAGTTTCAGTGGTATATTGGAGTGCCCATTTTGGATAAAAATTGCCCCAGTTATAGCCATTTGAAGATCAAGTCTCTATTCATAGCTTCCACAACATTTTGCAAAAATTTAAACTTTTATATAGTTTGAACTATATAAAGTTTTAGACTTTATTTTAAAAATCTCTAGATTGCATGTGAAACCAACTTGAATATAAAAATAAATTTTATATTTGAAATCTTAAAATTTCCTTTGCCTTTTCGATTCGGCTCAAAGCTAGTTTGACCAACTTTGACACTTGGCAACACATGATTGGTTTGATCCTACACAGTTGTCGAACCTCCCCAACTGGGTGCCACATGTTAGTATGAGATTTTTCCACCTCACCATCATGTTAGTGCCACGTGTCATCTTCCTATTTCGATTTTCTATGTCGCCATGTTATCTATCGAGAAACTTCCTCTTCACAACATAGCAACGACCCTTTGATCTGCCATGTGGCACAATTTGGTGTGTCTCTGAGATTTTCTCACCACAATGCAACTTGACCTTTTTTGATTCACCATTAGATCAGCACATTATCATTTAGTTACCTTGTACACATTGTCAACTACCACTTGTCAATTTCTGGTTCATTGACTGTATTGGAAGCAAGATCCACATTGCATTTTACATTTGCTAGATTTCTGAGGTTTTTGGCAATTTTCTATATTGCATGCTAGAAAACCTTGGATTTTCTGGCTAGCAAGGTAGCAACTTGCTAGATTTTGGACTTTTTTGATCTTGGTGATGTCATCAATTCATCATGCATGTTAGTTAGAAATTTTACCGGCACCTCTAGCTGATTGGGACCCTCCACCACACATTTGGCCTTTTAAAAGGGCATGTCCCTTAAGACACAAGTAATATTGCTTGTTTTTGTATTTAAATACATACAACATCTCTCCTATGAGCAATATGCAATTAAAGGATTCGATGCCGTGACTCCCCTATTTTGATGCGCAAGGTCTTCATTTTATGCTTTTTTGTGTGGGTTTCTTTCAAAAGGTGTGGGCTATCTTTTTCTTGTTTAAACCTATGAGTTTCTTCTTAATAACTGTGGCTTTATTTTTTTGGTGAGCACTATCCTTTGCCCCACATGGTCTTCTTCCTTCTACATGAGTGTGGAGCTTTGCATCACATGCAGTGTAAGGAATGAACAAACTTTGAACCTTCTTCATGTCATGGGTTCTCATTGTATTTGCTTTTGGTTCCTTTGACTATGCACTACATCTTCTATGGCATCTTTCATCTAGACATAGAGCTCCTCCCTTTTTACTTGATGGTTCTTTCTTTTTATGGCGTGCTTTATATCTTCACTGCAACTTGGATATGTGTACTTCTTTTTTAAAATGTGGCTTGCTCTATTTTATATAGTGGCTAGTCTGTTGTTGGTAGATGATCTCATTTTTTGGATATCCTACTACTTGGTTTTTTGGACTTCTTGCTTGCATGGGAAATGTTTTTGACATTGCTTGCTGGCTTCTTCTTAATTACTAACTCCTTTCTTTTAAACATGGGGGTCCATACTTATGCTATCCCTCTTAACTATACTCCTTCACTCATTTTTACCTACGAGTTGCTTTCTTAGTGTTTACATGTTGCGAATGGTGCCCTTCAGAAGCCAATGCACTAATCACATCACCTAGAGCTGAAAGAGATTTTTTTATACTTTGAGCCTCTTTCAGTTCATTCCCAATTGATCCTAATTTTCTCTACCCTATTAAATCTAGCAAGATCAACTGAACTTAGCTTTCCTTTAACTTGGACTTGAGTTTGAAGATTTGTGCTCTCTATTATAATAGAAAGTATTAAGTGTGGTCTTGAACTTTCGGTATTCATCTATGTTCCTAAAATATGTCACCTTTCTATCCCTTTAAACACAATAGCTTCAAGCTCTTCATATGTAGATATAGATACCATAGTAATATTCTCCACCATATATGCCTAGTCAGTAAATCAATCAGACTGATATATTTAGTCCACTGGGATACCTCCCCAAATACATCACTTATAAAGAATTCAATCTACTCTAGAACTTCATGGTTAGGGGTAATTGATATGAACCATAGATCTATAACAAACTCTTGCACAAACTTCTAGGTAACATCATCCACTGCTACTTGAACAACTGGTGAATCAACCTTCCTTCTCCATCTCATAAAGGCTCAGGTAGGAAGGAGAAGTGGATCATGAGGATACAACTGCCAATAAGTTTCCATCTCAAGGGAGAGGTATTGAAGTAATTGAATAATGATGAAAAATATGGAAACATTTAACCAGGTCGAATTACTTGTCACATATCCCCTTCAAGATCTTTGGCTTGCATGATTTGATCAGTTTTGATGGAATCAGTCGGACCCCAAAGTGGGTCCTACTAATTTTTTTTTGTTTTCAAACACCTGACATTGCAAAGTAACTTATTGATCAATATGATACTAATTAAACTCAAATTTGAGCATTGATTGATCATTTAAAACTCATTTTATCCTTTTTGCAACCTGTCACTTTAGCGCTAGGAGATCCATTGACTAGCCTTAAAAACTAACCCAAACCTCTGACTAGGCCCTGAAATCTAACCCATTGATTCTTTGTACCAAAAACTTGCACCCTGTCAAATCTTGTCTCATGAAAAATTCAGGGTCAAAAGATATTCGCAATCAAAATTACCTGTAGGTAAACAAGTCAGAAAAAAACAAACTGGGTTTGGATTTGGCCTTGAAAACTGGGCAAATAGACACTTGGGAGGACAAAAACTGGGACATTGGTTCACTGTCATGAGGAGAATATGGATTTGTGATTTGGGCTCATGACGAATAACTAGACGCAAATGGAAAGCGGTCAAAGTGGGCTACTCAGAATTTGAGACTAGAAACAATGGCAGAAAAGCAAATTTTTGCAAATGGAATTGACCTGGAAAAGTGTGCAAATGGATTTTTCATGACTTGAAAATCAACACATTTAAAGTATTTTTAGAGGAAAACATATTGGAATAATCCATTTGATCTCACCTATCACATATTTTTAGTTATAATATCCTGAATAGTGGTACTAACAAATCTGCAAATGCTGACACCAGTAAAAAGCTAGAAATTGCATTTGGAATCACATTCAAAAACATATCAAACAGATTCTTCCTAAGTTTAAACTTGAAATATAACATGTCTCTAACCTATAAAATGTAATGCAAAAGGAATTTCATCATTTGGGTCAACTAGGTCAAAGTTACAACTCATCAAACAGGGCTTCCCAGAATTATGTGCAATGTGCATCAGCATGAAAATAGTAAACTACCAACTTTGAGCGATTCAAAACCTAGTCAAATAGATTCAAAATGACTCAAGATTTGAAAAATAGGCTCTCAAGTATGGACACTAACCAGTCCCAAAGAAGAAAATCATGAAACATAACTAGGTGCAAGATATTCAATTGCAACCACAGGCTCCTGTCTCTGTTTGACACTTGGTGAAAATGCAGATTTGATAATTGCTCCAAACGACACTTCAAAAAATGGCTCAGAATGATAGTTTAACTTCATGAAATATGTAGAAACACTAAATGAAAGTTGCTAGAAGCATTAAATACCTCACAGGGCTCAAAGGTACAGTTGGGTACAAATGCATTTAAAAGTGCTTATAGGGCTTGAATTTCTCAATGGTACTCAAAATTGACCATGCAATTTTTAGCACCAACAAGTAGCTAGGAAAACCATGAAATAGGGAATAATGTATGTACAACCACTATTAGCTAGGCAACCATCCGGTGTGTCTATTGTAGAGATACCTTCAGAACAGAGCATTCCATATGCTGCAATATCAGCTAAACAACCAAGTGAGCCAAAGAGGAAATCAGAAAGATTAGTGGAAGCTATGACTACACAGAGTAAAAGAGTCAAGAAACAAGCTACTAGACTAGGAAAATGTAATGTCCCATTTTGGACATTTATTGATTGTGATTTCTTATTTGTATATATTTTATAGTATTCTGTATGATATCCCTTCCAATCTTTGATATTCTATATTTATACATATATTTCAAATAGTCATGTCTTTTCATTAATATTAATTATATTAATAGCTTAGTTATGTTACATTTTAATTATATTAAATCATATATTCATACTAATAAGTTTTAGTTATTTCATAAAATATATTATATTATATTAATAATAATATAATTATATTAATTAATAAGGTTAGTTATAATAATGTCATAAAGAACATTATTTTAATACATTAAGTATATATTATTATATTATAATACATTTACTAATATAGTATTTTTATATTAAGATATATCTTATTATTTATTATATTAGATTATTATTATAATATGTTATATATAAGATATTATAATATAATATCATTATTAGTATACCTATTTGAATTATATGCTAAAATGGGGACATTACACTCCTCCCCTCTCGAATTTGCTTGTCCTCAAGCAAAATCATTCATACACAAGCTCCTTCACAGACACCAAACATGTTTGCACACCAAAGTCTAAAAGATTTATGAGATGTACATCACATAGTAGATACAAAGTAAACACTTGAATGCATGAAGATATGAAGTAGACACGGTGCAGACAGTTGAAGACACGAAGCAAAACACAATGCAAAAAAATGAAGACATGAAGGAAACATGATCCAAACACATAAGACACACATTATGCATTTCCTTAATTGTGAACCTGCAACCAAAAAATCATTAGTACATGCATGTAAATATATATAAACTTCAAAGAAATTCAAATGACAATAAGTTAATCCAAGCCAGTTCCATACTAAGCTCAAGAGCAAAACTTTGGCCCCCTTGGCCCCAGTGATGGGTGTTAGACATCCACACGAGGTGGTCTACTTAGTGGATTTCTTGTTTGGCTAGAAAGGTTCTTGTGAAAAGGAGTCATTACTATCTTTCCCTTAACTAGCACTGCAATAGGTTGTCCTAACTACTCTCCCTTGATTGTAGACTCCATAGGAAAGTTGATAGGGTGCCCTTACTATCTTTCCCTTAACTAGTACTACAATAGGGTTTTCTCCCCTGATTGCAAACTCCATAGGAAAGTGGTAGGATTCCCTTACTATCTTCCCCTTAACTAGTACTGTAATAGGGTATCATAGCAGCTCTTCCCTGATTGTAGACTCCATAGGAAGGATAGATTCCCTTATAGTCTTTCCCTTAACTAGTACTACAATAAGGTGTCTTAATAGACCTTCCTCAATTGCAGACTCCATAGGAAAGTTAAATATGGCCTTTCCCTTAACTGATACTACAATAAGGTGTCTTAACAGACCTCCCTTAATTGCAGACCCCATAGGAAAGTTAAATATGGCCTTTCTCTTAACTGATACTACAATAAGGTGTCTTAATAGACCTCCCTTAATTGCATACCCCATAGGAAAGTTAAATATGGCCTTTCCCTTAACTGATACAACAATAAGGTGTCTTAACAGACCTCCCTTAATTGTAGAGCCCATAGGAAAGTTAAATATGGCCTTTCCCTTAACTGATACTACAATAAGGTGTCTTAATAGACCTCCCTTAATTGCAGACCCCATAGGAAAGTTAAATATGGCCTTTCCCTTAACTGATACTACAATAAGGTGTCTTAACAGACCTCACTTAATTGCAAACCCTATAGGAAAGTTATATACAATAGGGTTTCTATATAGTCTTTCTCTTAACTAGTACTACACTAAGGCGTCTTATAGACCTTCCCTAATTGTAGACTCCATAGGAAAGCTACTTGAAATTACTAAATCATAATTATAATATTTGATAATAATAATAATAAATTGATTATTTCCTATCAACTTGAAAATCAATCTCATTTTATTATAACTATTCAATCAGGATATTGATAGTAGGAGTTAGACTATTCAATAACAAAATATGTCAATAATGGGAAAGATACTAATAACTATATCTTGTTTTAACAATTTTTCATATAATAACAATATAATAATGTTCCATATAATAACAATATATGAAGAAGATATATGACTTACCTCGTTACTATACCTCATTACCATTATGTTTTTGAAGTGGCATTTTAGCTTAAATCTGCATGAATGCAATCCCTTAAGGAAGAAAATTTATGATTAAGAAAAGTAGGTGGACCAATGGTCCATGGAAAATCTAATGATTGAGTATAGTATGTGCACCGACACCAAGGGTCTATCAAGATGATGGATTCATGATAATATTCACTTTACACAGCTTAGAAAACTAATAAAGGTGATATCCAACATTCTAATGGCCCTCAAATCAAATATGGTTATAGACTGACCTTAGAAAACTAGTAAATGGTTAGCATGGGATGTTCTATGGATGCATCGACAATTATGGCCACTAAAGCATAGATGTACATATATTTTAACATTTTACTAAGATCATAGTTATTTCTTGGTTATTAAATCAAACATTTCACGATCCAAAAGTCATTAACGGAGAACAAGAATAATACCATGGTAGGGAAGTTCATTCATTTCAACCTTGGATCACAATTTGATATCAACATCCATGAATTTTTGCACTGCAAGGTTCCACATAGCCTTCAAATTGTTAGGTAGAGATCTAAAGAGAACCCTAGGTCCATGCCCCGCATTGTGTGACAAAGATTTCCTTTGTTAATGGCAATGTTTCCTCCTACATTTTTTATCAATTTGATGCCGCTATGCAATGCTCCATGAATTCCTCCCTGTCTTGTTATATCTACCTAAATCAGATGAATTGGTCAATGTATTTCTTCCATCCTCAGCAATGCTCACTCCATGCCTTCAAATGGTGAGCGGGCTATATTTGGTGCTACTATTCGTATGTCTGATGTCTTATATACTTGGCATCCATGCCACCAAGTACTGCTACAATGTATTCAACCCCATGTGGAATTTCAATGAATGTCTTCATCCCACCTCAATATCAGTTTTGCTCATGACTGGAATGTACTATGTTGTTCCTCCTGAGCTACTACCTTAATCACTTTGTGCGTAGCGTAATATGTGCTCATCAACCTTTGTTGAATGTGCTTTGGCCAATGTCCATGCAGTAATTATCTACCTATTATACCTCCTTATTATATCCTAATGTCATTCCTTTACACATTGAATCAGGCCATGCAGTAATTGTGATCCACTTTCTATAAACTCCAGTGAACAAACTTCATCTGAGAAGTCTTCTCTATATCTAAACTCATCCAGCTATCTCATTTGGACAGTATATAATATTTGCTCTTTCATATTATGAGAGATTTCATATAATGGTTAGAAGTACCATCATCTTCTTGAATAAATTCTTTTTGCAACTTTGTTGTGATTAAACCTCTGGTTATGGCTATACCCAATAGGATGGCAGGCTCTGATACCATTTGTAATGTCCCGTTTTGGACATATATTGATTTTGCTTCCTTATTTGTATATGTTTTATAGTATTCTGTATGATATCCCTTCTAGTATTTGATATTCTATATTTATACATATATTTCAAATAGTCATGTCCTTTCATTAATATTAATTATATTAATAGCTTAGTTATGTTACATTTTAATTATATTAAATGATATATTCATTCTAATAAGTTTTAGTTATTTCATAAAATATATTATATTATATTAATAAGCATAATATAACATATATTATTATTTTAATAATATATCAACTATTATATTATATTAATAATAATATAATTATATTAATTAATAAGGTTAGTTATAATAATGTCATAAAGAACATTATTTTAATATGTTAAGTATATATTATTATATTGTAATACATCTACTAATATAGTATTTTTATATTAAGATATATCTTATTATTTATTATATTAGATTATTATTATAATATGTTATATATAAGATATTATAATATAATATCATTATTAGTATACCTATTTGAATTATATGCTAAAATGGGGACATCACAGAAAAAGACAAAAGACATTATTGACAATTATGGAATCCAATGAAGAAGAAGAACAAGAACAAGAAGCAAAATAGGCAAAGAAAGTAAATATTTCTAAGCAAACAAGATGAAAAGAAAGACAACCTTGGAAGTTGAAGATCAAGAAGATAAATTCAACCATTGCAAATGAGGGAAACTTTGTTTAGATGAACAAATTTTATGATCTATATAATGATATTGAGAAAGATTAGATTGATATCTCTACTGTAAGATATATAATTGCTAACAATTTGAAACTTAAGGATATTGAAGGCACAATAAATCAAAAATTCTATGATAGACTTATAGAGAAGAAAGCACCAACTCAAGAAGAGGACATAGAACTTCAAAAGTCTATGATAAGGACCATGTTAGTTCCTTTTTCCACCAAGGCTAAATTTTTTAGATTTATGGTGAAAATATTAAATTGATTGATAGGGTTTCTTTTATCTTGTATTCATTCTCAGAATAAACCCTAGTTTTTACCTAAATTTGATGGTTTGATATTCCCAAATGTAGGGTTTGATATTATAAGGATTTCTCCTTTTAGGGCTTAAAGCCTTAACCATAACCCTAGGCCATATAAGTGAGCAGGTTTTCTTTTGTCTAAGTGTATTGTTTCTTACGATGTTATGAGGGAGGGTTAGTGAAATATCACAAGCAAGGGTTTTAGCTTTTTTGATCTCATGATTGAAGTTGTGTCATGATGTCATGGATAAGAAATTAAGTCTTCCCGATCATATGATTTCCTTTGTATCGTATGATCGTATAACAATTTAAGTGGTTTACATTGCAACTTTCTTTAATATTACGGCAAGAAGATTTATCATGGTGTCAAGAGTAGTGAAAAGGTCAGCTACGATGTTATGAAAAGGTGGATTTCAAAGGATCATAAGGGAAATGTGGAGGTATTATGATGATACGATGCTTTTCTATCATAAGATCATAAAGAAGAGAAAGGCAAATAAAGGCGATGAGCTGTCAGATATGTTTCTATTTCTTGATTGGATAGAATAAATGTACAAGTGCCAGATGTATGCGCTGTCAGGATTAGTGGGACTAGAAAAGGTTTAATAATGTGTTTTGAGCAGTAAATAATGGTCTCTGATCTTACAATGAATGTTTCATTGTGATATCTTAAGGTTATAAAAAGTGTCTTCTGATGTTATGATTAGGGCATGATTGTAAGATTGCACAAGAAAGATATTAAGCCACTGATACTATGATATAAAAGATTCAAAGGTTTTTCGTGACATCATAGAAGCAAAAAAGATCACTAGTGATGTTCTAAAAAGGTGAATGTAACCGCGATCATATGATCGTAGGCTATGAAAAGGTAATCTACAATGCTATGAAGCTGCTTGCCATGTGATCCTAGAGGGAGATAAAGTTGATATTGATGCTACAACTCATAAGATCGTAAAGGGTTTTGCCATTATGTCTGTCTAGTCGACAAGATTTTTTTCTAGGGGTGTTCATAAGATTGGAAAACCAATTTTGTAATAATACAATTTTATGAAAATTATTTTCATCTATCATTGTTGTAATATTGTAGGATCTTGTTTTGATAGTAAATTAATGTCAAGAAATAATAGTAAGGTTCTCGACCAGTAGGATTTGAATGCAGTATGAAAAGTGCATAGTTTGATATTAATGGTGACACTCCATGAAGTTGATAGAATAGATTGATATTGTATTTCAAGCATGCTGAAATCAATGCAAGGTGAATTTTGATTTTTACATATTAACTTGTAAATAGTTTCTCTTCTCATAATCATAGTTTGCCATTGGCAGAGAGAGAAATAATTTGATCATCTTTGGATTTTTTTGAGCATTTTAAATTGTCATTTCTAGAGCCTCTTACGAATAGAGCAATATCTATATTCAGTATTTTATTGGCATATTTTCAAGATGTCTAACCAAGAAGTAGAGGAAATTTAGGCCTCAAATATGTTAGTTTCAAAGACTTCAACCTCTAAGGGTGGCAAGACCAGATAGAAAAAACCTAGTAGATTTGTAGATGAATGGGTAAAGCTCTTCCCTAGTTCTTCTAATGCAAACTTTGTAGATGATGAAGCCTTCATTGACCCATACACTTGATGCAGAGATTCCATATGCCCTGGTGTTATGGGTTCTGAAAATTTCAAATACTTTTATCATAATAGGGAGAAGAAAATTCCTATGTGCAACCCATGGAAGAAGAACCTCACCAAGATGATTTTTCCAGAGGTTTTTATAGACATGGACTTAATGAAGGCCCTATTTTAATGCTATAATATAGGCACTAAGTCTTTCCATAGGAGGGATGAAACTGTTCTTTGTACCCTGGAGCAAGAATCATTCATGGAGGCCTTTGGATTAGGTGGAGCTATGGGTCAACCTGTAGATTTAAAATATTTACAAAGGAAATTTGAAGCAAATACTAAGGCTTACACAAGATTATCAATGCTACAACACATTCCTATGGATTTGAAGAAAGTGGGTGACTACCCTAAGAAGGTTGAGAAAATGATGCCACTAGATAAATTCAAAAATTATTTTATCAAGATTGTATATGGTGTCCATAAAGTGGTGGGAAAAGATGGGTCTAATATGGTCTATGGAGTAGAATTTATAATTGCAAGGGATGTATGGGACTCCTAGAATGCTGGTGAATATGAATATGTTAGTCATATTTTGGATGTAATGAAGGAAAATATTGCTAGGGCTTAGGTTGGAAATTTAAAAGACTTCATTTTCCTCTACTACTCATTACTGGTGCACTTAATTCTCTATAAGAATGTAGGCTATATCATTTCTGAATTCATCGATCATAATTTTGACATAGATGGAGATTTTCCTGTGTAGCTGTGGACATAGGTATGGGATAGTACTTACCACTTTTCTAATTTTGTATCATTTTAAAATAATTTGAGTCCTGTGATAATGAGAATGTTAGATCCAGGATACTTTAGGGCTCCTAAAATTTTGAAAGGCCTTATAAGACCAACCTTGCTTCCTGACAAAAAGAGATTAGATCATAACTGGGGAGATATTTTCTTGTTTCCCACATTTTCTCTAATGAGAGTCTATGGTTTTCCCCAACCACCCCATATATTGCCCAAATTCATCCCTCCTAGGCTAGAAATAATTGAATTTATTTAGCAATTTCTCATTGTAAATAGGGAGTATTTAGGACCCAAGGTGCATAAGGGAACCTTTGTGTGTAGATGCTTTAGGATTTCTAATTTCACCATTGGCAAAGAAGCCCTAGATTTAATCCACTCCTATCTACACCATTATAATTTGTACACTGACCCCTATAGAATGTATGACCTTGAGGGTTGGATGAGGGCCACCCTTAAGGAAATGAGGAACTATGTATTTCCAAACTTCAAGGAGCTACCCCATGAAGATATCATTCCAAATATAGTGGCAGAAGGGGAGGCAACTGACAAGCTAGTAAAGCTTGATGATGTCCTGAGGGTAGAGAGTGAGCTAAAAAGAATTGATCCTTAATTTTCAAGATTCTACATGGATATCCCTTATCCCTAAAGGATTAGGAAGATGGTCATGGACCATACTAAGATTATGGCTAAATTTTCAGACGGTCCAATAGGGGAAGAATATAAGGTTTGTCCTAATATCCCTAAACCAAATGCAACTCTTGAATTAGGAGAAGATGATGCACCTTAGGCATCATGGATGGCAAAGGGGAACAAGAGGAAAAAGATTATTCACATCCCTCCTCAGGTCATACAAAGGACCCTGTAGATCTTGCCAGGAAATAGTCAGTATTTTGTTGACTTAAGACAGAATTATGTATAGAGTAGGGCTAATGCAGCTGAAAATACCCTCACAAAATTGGAATTAGCCACAACAAGATTAGATGACAGAATCACTCAAGCTCAAAAATTCTTACAGAATGATGAATTCATTAAATTCAATGAATTCAAGAGTTTCTTATATAAGATCAAAGAAAGTGAGCTTGTTTTGATGATGAAACTAGATGAGTCTGATGAGTAGAAAATGGAATTTATAGAGAAGCTACAAGCCTATGATCCTAAAAGCGAGGTAATGACTTTCGATGAGGCCAGAGATCTAGTATAGAGGAGTGGCATGTTACTGGTGCCTAGATGGGATTTAGAGCAAGCATTCATGCTTGATTAGATTAGGAGGCAGGAAAATGCCATTTCTCATGAAGCATTTGGTGTAGATGGATTAAGAAGAGGGACTAGTTCTAACATTCATACCAAATCTCTAGTAGTTTGGAGTATGGCCCCTACTTCTAAAAAGCCATAATTAATGGATGTACAAAGCACCAAATAGGGTAATATGATTGTATGGAATTTATAGGGAGCCTCTGTCACAGAAATATCCAAATAATTGAAACATTTCTCATTCATGAACGAGGCCAAAGTGGAAGAAATGGAAACAAGGTTAGCCAAGTCCATACATGATTACATTTATGTTAGAAAGCTCTATGAATATGAGCTTTGAAGTAGCCATGTGTATAAAGAGAAGATTGTTGAGCTTGAGGCTAAGATCCAAGGACTTCAAGATGAGATTACATATCTCAAGGAGAAACTTGCACAAGAAGAATAGAGAATGGTTCCAACTCAAAAAGAAGAGGGATAGGAAATACTATTACCAATCAGGGATAGTACTGAAGCCCTAGTACAAACAAAGGATGTAGAGGAGGGGGAGACATCACAACCAAGAAGAATGAGTACTGATACTCAATTAATTCAGTAGGGAGGAGATGTAAGGATAGAGATCCTTAGAAACATGATGAGCCATAGGGTTGAAGTTTTGAAGAACATATCACAAAAGGCTCATAATTTATATGTTACTTTACAAAGTGCTAAGCAGTTTTGCAATGAAGCACTTTCATGGCTAGCACCTACTTTCACTTTGTGGGGGCTTTATATTCAATTTTTAAATAGATTAATAGTATTGGTGGCTAAAATGCTAGATTTTCTAGATTAGATATTTACTGTAAAGGAAAGCCTAGAGATGGTAAGAGAATTAAGTGGTTTCTTTATTGGTAAACTATAGGTCATACAAGGAAAATTAAAGATTTTATCTAAGGGAGTGGAACCCTGTATACCATCAATTCTAGATGCTACCAATTTAGTAAAGAATTGGCAAGAGTAGTTAGCTTCTTTTGATAACATTTTGACATAAGAGGCTACAATAGAAACTTTTGAAGATATGTCTAATTCCCCATTTTATTCTTTAATTGATTCTCTATTTGAGGAAAAAATAAATTTGAATAAGTTTATTGTTGAATCAAAATCAATCATGGATGCCAGGTGGACTAAGGCCACTTAGGATTTATAAGAAGTGAAGAGTATAGAGTGGCCCACTAAAAGGAAAATTTATGTTTGGGAAGCAATAGGAGAAATAAAAGCTCTGCCAGTAGGAAGTAGTTGAGATATTTTATAAATAGGATAGATAAAGTACAAGGAGATGAAAAGGCCAAAGGACTGATATAAATGTTTTTCTGCCATCTCAACTACTTATCTTTTTTTATTGATTTTCTAGAAGATTGTTTTGTAAAATTTATTGTTCCCATCTTCTAGAAGTTTTGCTTCCAATATTTTGACATGTATCCTCCTCTCATCTATAGCTTGTTGCAATCCTATATATGGATTCCCAAGATGAGAAGTAGAGGTTGGTTGCTTGTAGAATTTTTTATATATGTCATGCATTATTTTGTAGTCCATCTAGGTGTTATGTGGTCATTTGAATGAGTTCATTTGTATGCATACTTGAATACATAAAAGGAAACATTTTGGGAAAAAGACTTTGTCTTTGTGTCATATTATGAGTTTTATTAGCAACATTGAGATTTAAGTAAGAAGGATTTATCCTTAATTATCATTATTTTTGAGGTTTTGTCTCTTTTTCATATGTCTATAAGCTTTGGAACTAAATGAACAAGTTTTCTTTTAGTTCAATGCAACTCAAAAGATTGTATATCTCTTATTGATTGCTACTGATTTAAACAATTGGGTAATTTCTTTCTACAATTGATAAGGTTTAGGTTTTATGAAAAGGATGAGAATTAGAATGAAACTAAAAGTTTAAAGTTGACACTCTTAATCACAAGTTGATTAAAAAGGTTTAAGTTTGTTAATATTTGACTCTATATCCCAATAGATAAGGCACTAGCTCATTTCAAAGTTCAAGGATACACTGAAAAATTCATATAACTATAGGACATTTACACAACAAAAAATCAATTTACCTTTTATATGTCAAAGAGATAAAAGTGTTGGTAATTTCTTATTTGTTGTTACTTTCTTTAGTTGTAATTGCCTATTGCAATTAAGAAGTTTTTCGGTGAATTACAGAAGAATATTGACCATTTATACTATAGGGGATAGTCTTGCATAGAAGAAGAAAAATATCAAGTTAATAAGATAAACCCCTTAGGTTTTCCCACCTTGGCTTAGCAAAGCTTAAAGTGAAGTGAGTCCTGATGGCTGTGTTAATATTGGCCCAGAACTAAGATTTAGCCTTGCTAAATATAGGATTTAGCTCATCCTTAATCTTGTCCCTATCTTTGTTTCCTAGCATCAAGTTTAAATTCACCTAATTTGTTCCTTACAATAAAGAACTCTAATAGACTACATGCACGATAGATGACAAGGAAGAAGTTAGGAAATTGTTGAACAATCTGGCACCTTACTTGAGAAATAAGGTGAGACCATTTATATATATGGTGGGTGAGAAGGATAAAATAAGGAATGAAATAACTGCAACTATCAGTCAGATGTTGATAGAGTCTAAGGCAACACCTTTACGAACACCTGGAACTTCAGAAGTATCAATAAGTGGTGACACTATGCAAATTGATCAGATCAATTGAAACAAATTGAAGAGAAAAATAGGCCATTTGAAGTAGAAAAGAGAAAAATAGAAGAAGCCAAGTAGAAATTGCTTGAAGAAGAGACAAAAAGAAGAGTTGAGGAAGAGAAGAAAAGAAGAGTTGAGGAAGAAAAGAAAAGAGTAGAGGAGGACGATAATAATGATAAAGAAAGAAAAGAAAAGGAAGAGAAAGCGAAAGAAGAGAGAAGAGTTAAAGAGGTAGTAGAGAAGAAGCAAAGGGAAGATAAATCTAAACCATTTAGTTCATCTACTCTACTTTCGCTTGCTAGAATAACAAGTGATGATGATGATCAAACTAACTTGATCTCATCTTTGACAAAACTTGTTGAGAAGAATAGGAAAGTAAAGAGCCTACAAAGAACCTTAATGGAGGTAACTGATAGATTACACATTACTCTGGTAGTTTAGCATATAGATTCTGATCTTGAATAGAGGGCACAAGAAGTATTGAAATATTTTAATAAATAATTTACAAATTTGTTGAATGTTGAAAAATCCAAGGCCCATATTTCTCATGATGCTAATCTATTTAGCATAGTCTGTCAGAATATCAAGAATTATTTGTTAATTCTTGATACTTACCGGTGTAGGAGCACCCTTTGATGACTCCCACCTTATCAAATTTTTGAGTGATGAAATTCTTCTAAGAAGTATGTAGATAGAATAAGAGTTTCTAACTCATTTGGTGTGTTTTTCTCTAGTTTAGGCTCTTGGTCTAGGTGATTGGCAATGTATTGTCATGTTGTGATTTTTTTGCTTTCTAGGTGCATAGGGTGTTCCTAAAATATTGGTATGGTGTATTGGGGGAAGTTTGAAGCCCAAGAGTTCCTTGAGAAGACCCAGCAATGGTCTTGGTGACGGAATTGCAAAAAGAGAAAAAAAAGAAATAAAAGTTGCTAAGTTGTTGGTCACTTATGTAAAAGTGTTGAGCAACTTGTATTAGAAAGAAAGTTAACTTGTGTAAGTGGCTAAAAATTACCTAAATCAAATCATACATGATTGGATAGCTTATTTAAGGTTGGAAGAACTTGAACCAAGGGTTGGAAGTCAAGTTTTTGCATTACATTGTGTTGCTACAACAAACTGTGACTAGTTTTTAATACATTTTTACTGGTTTTTAGTGTTGTTTGGCAGAAAATCATGTTTTTAATGTCATTTTTTTGCATGTTATAGTTTTTTTCTTGTATATTCTCAATCATCCATGCATTATATTAGATTTGTAAACACATTTTGGAAGGTTTTAGTAAATTTCTTTAAAAGTAAGAGTTTGCTGTCCAGTTTTGAGTTGGCAACAATGAACGAGTTGTAGCTCTTGTTTCCACCATGGAATTTACATGGCCACTTGGATTCCAAGAATAAAGACCCTAATTTATAACATATCACAAGAAAGGGCCTAGAAAGTGTGTGCAAGCATTTTTTTGACAAAGCCCTAGGCGAGCTAGGCAATGCTCGACTAGGAGCAAGCATCAAAGAATTTGTTCTCAAGAGAAAAACATAAAGATTCAAGAATTTCCCTTTAGAGGGATTCAAGAGGGATATAATAGCATTCTTTTTTTTAGAGGATAATATTCTATGAGTTAAATAAGGTGTTTGAAAGTTGAGGACAATAGGCAGCCCTCAAAACCCTTCAAAACCCTCATTTTTACCATTATTGTTGTATGGCTTTTTGGTGGCCTAAAACCTCAAAAATATTTGAGTATGTGATGTATGAAACAAATTTTATTAAGGCCAGGTCTGATGAATCCTTAAGGGTAATAAGTTATTAGCCCTATAAATTCAAGTGGAGGCCTAATTTTTGGCTCTTCTAGTAGCCTTTTTATGAAGAAACCAAGAAATCAGGTATGAACCCATTGTTACCATCCATTCAAGCATACTAAAAGTATTCCAATAGAACCTTAAAACTCATCAAAACCCTTGTTGGACTGGGTATTACCGTGGAACCCTAGTACTACATATGCATTTTGGAAGAATTGCACTCCTAGGAGGATAAGTGAGTCATGGAGCAAGATTTGATCATTTTCACCTCGTGGGAAGGTTAGAGAAGGTTAGGGGATGTTATAAGCTATAGGAAATCCTATAGACCACATAGGTATAGAGAAAAAACCAAGATCTTATTGTTGGATGAGAAGCATAGACTAGCTAGTCTATCCTAGCCTACCCCATTAGATTGGTATCAGAGCCTGCTAAGGTGTGGGACAAACAAAGTGCAAAGAAAGGTGAATGAAGTCACCTAGTGAATCTAGTGATTCTAACACAATGGTAACCAATGTTCAATTGTCCAAGAAGGTAGAAGAGCAAGAAGAAGATAGTAAGTCTTTGAGAGAAAGATTGACACAACTAGAACAGTTGTTAATCAAGGTCCAAGACACTATAGATAAAGTCAAGGACAAGATGGAGTAGAAAGAAGAGAAGGAGGCTAAAGAAAAATACATTGAGTTGGAAGAAGAAACTCCAACAAAAAATCCTATTTTACCAAAAGAGCCTTTCTTGAAGGCAATCAAAGCAACAAACAGTAAAGCCTTGGAAGGCATTCCTCTATTCAATGGCAAGATGGATCCTAATCTCATCATGGAATGGATTGAAGGAATGGAGAACCATTTTGAATGTGATGGTGTCTCTAATTCTCAAAAGCTTAAAGTGGAAAGGTCAAGATTGAGAGGCACTACTCTCACCTAGTGGAAATTTTTGCAAACAGAGAGGGAAAAAGAAGGAAAAGGTCCTATTACCTCTTGGAAAGGAATGGTGGCTAAAATTAAACAAGCCTACATTTCTGAAGACTATGAAATACAACTGCATAGGAGGAGACAAAATCTGAGGCAAAAAGACATGGATGTGCATTCCTATACTGAAGAATTCCAAAAGTTATGCTTGAGGTCTAAAGTGGTTGAAGATGAAACTATCCAATTGGCAAGATATCTAAATGGACTCAAATGGTCTATTCAAGAAAAAATTAGCCTTGTCACTCCTAAAATAGTTCATCAATGTTATCAAATGGCCCTAAAGGTGGAGGAGAAAGGAAAAAGAAAGTAAGATCATTCTTCCAAGAATAGAGGAAGATGTAGAGATTGTAGAGGTGGTCAAAGAGGTGGTTCTAGTAGAGGTGGTGAATCAAGAAACCAAGGGGAAAGTAGACTCTTGGAACAAAGTTCTAAAATTAGCACAAGGGGATCTTCTGGTAGATGAAGAGGATCTCAAGGAAGTAGAGGAAGAGTAGCAGGAAGGAGCAGCTCCTATTTTGCCACAATGAAGTGTTGCCAATGTGGACAGCTTGGGCATCCTACTTACAGGTGTCCTAATAAACCATCAACCTCTACTAATGAAAAAAAGAGTGGCTTATGCTCAAGAAGATGGTGGAAGCTCAAGCACTAATGAAGTCAGCAAAATAGAATTAGAAATGGGTGAGAACTTGATGATTAGAAAGGTGCTCATAAGGCAGCCCAATCTGAGTGAACTTAAGCAGAGGAGGGCTCTCTTTAGAGTCAGATGTAAGATTCAAGGAAAATTTTGCAAGGTTATAGTAGATTTTGGATCTATAGATAATATTATATCAGAGGAGGCAACAAAGAAGCTGAAACTTACAAAGGTTCCCCATAGAAATCCCTATAAGGTAACTTGGTTGAATCAAGAGCAAAGTGTACTTGTTAATGAGCAGACATGGGTTGAGTTTTCTATTGGAGCATATAAAGACAAATTGATTTGTGATGTCTTACCCATGGATGCATACCATCTTCTATTGGGAAGACCTTGGAAATTTGAAAGGAAGGTGATCTATGATGGAGAAGAAAATGTCATTTCTTTCAAGAAAGATGGAAGGACTTTCAAAATTCAGTCCTTAATAGAGAATGAAGGGGAAGCCTCTAAGACACCTAGTGTTTTACTTAGTACTAGAAAGGAGTTCTTGCAAGATTTATAGGATGAGGAAACCATAGGATGTGTAGTTATGGTGAAACCAAAGGAAGAAGATACAAAGTTGCAGCCAATACCTCTTGAAGTGCAAAAAATTCTTGATGATTTCAAAGATATTATTTCACATGATACACTAGCAGTACTACCACCTAAAAGAGAAATCAGCCATCAAATTGATTTTGTACCTGGTGCTTCTTTGCCTAACAAAGTAGCTTATAAGCTTACTCCAGATCAGAATAAGGAAATGACAAGACAAGTGCAAGAATTTTTGGATCAAGGGCTGATTAAGAAGAGCATTAGTCCATGTGTAGTCCAAATGGTCTTAGTAGCAAAGAAAGGAGGAAAATGGAGGCTTTGTATAGATTCAAGAGCTATTAACCGGATCACTATCAGATATAGATTCCCTATTCCAAGAATAGAGGACTTGATGGATTGTTTAGGAGGTGCTATGTACTTTACTAAGCTAGATTTAAAGAGTGGTTATCACCAAATTAGAATCAAGGAGGGTGATGAATGGAAGACCGCTTTTAAAACAACAAATGGGTTGTACAAATGGCTTGTGATGCCATTTGGGCTCACAAATGCCCCAAGCACTTTCATGAGATTAATGAATGAGGTCTTGAAGGAATTCATTGGTAGATTTTTTGTAGTGTATCTAGATGATATACTCATCTATAGTAAGACAAAAGAAGAGCACCTGGAAAATGTAAGGTTGGTCCTAAAGAGACTCTAGGAAGAGAAACTAGCCATTAATTTGGAAAAGTGTGTATTCATGCAGCAAGAATTGGTTTATTTGGGCTTTGTAGTGTCCAAGGGTAATCTAAAAATGGACCCAAGAAAAGTGCATGCAATCCTAGATTGGCCTACTCCTAGAATAGGGACTGAAGTGAGAAGTTTTCATGACCTAGCACAATTTTATAGAAAGTTTGTGAGGAACTTTAGTGGGATTTGTGCACCAATACTACACACCATCAAAGATGGGCTGAAAAAAAGTTCAAATGGACTGAGGTAGCAGAGAAGGCATTTCAAACATTGAAACAAGAGGTAGCTACTGTATATGCTATATTAGTATGTTAGAAACACTAAATTAAGAAATCAAAAGCATTTACAAAGTAAAATACCATAACATAAATGAGAGACTAAAGAGGAAACCCCAATTGGAAATGTGAGCCAAATGAATGGACTCTCCCAATAGGATTTAGCTCTTTTCTTGGTAGATGAGTCTAAGGATTGGGATGTATTCTCAAGTTCACAAAAGTTGCTTCAATGGATGTTGGATGGGTAATGGAAAATTGGTAGCTTTGTGAGCTCTCAATTTGGCATTATAAGGGTATAGTTGATGGCTTTTGGTTCTCAAACTAGCATTATAACTTTGGCTTAAAGGTTGTGATGAAATGGCTTGGGAGGGGATTCAATTTATAGGCTAAGGGCTTGAGGGATGGAGGGCTAAGATGCAAGGAGAGAAAAAAGCTTAAGGAGGGCTAGGATGTACTCAAAGGGGAGCACATGGACTGTGCTTGTTTAGAACCAACCAGGGAGTGACACATGTCACAGGGTGAGTGGATGGAGGAAAGGGGATGGATGAGTCAAAAAAGGAGGCTCAAGGGATAATATCTTCATAAAGACCCTTCATAATGGCTTGTAAGAGCAATGAATGGGCTTGTAAGAGTCTTTATGGCCTTTGTAAGAGCATTCATTGTTGGGTGGTTGGGATATTTTGGAGGGAGTTGAGATTGTTGACTTTGCTTGGCTTAGGAAAGTCTTAAGCTTACTTAGGGAATGTGACAAGGTTAGGGGGAGGAATAGAGGTGATTTAGGATTAGACTAAGCTTGTTAGAGATATGCAAGTGGATGGCATTCAATGAGGGTGGGTGAGTTAGTGGCTAAGCTTGGTTAGTATGGGTAGATGGGGTGGATTAGGCTAAAAAGGGGGTTTAGGATAGTTTAGGGGTTATTAGATTTGAGGGCTTTATTTATCAAATAGATTTATTTAATAAATGAGGATTTTGGAATTAGATAGAAGAATAGGATTATTTGATAAATAATAGGTTATTTGATTTATCAATTAGGACTATAGATGATTAATTAAATTAATTAGCTAGGGGATGGCAAAGGATTAATTAAATAGGAATTTAATTAATGATGCCTTTAGAGATAACTAAATAGGATTACCAAAGCGGTGTAATAAAATTTAAGTGTCTACATTTTTCCCCTCTTTGACATAGTGTTGAGACAACACTATTTCAAAGAAGTTTGAATGAGGAAGACATGAAGAAGATGTTTTAGCAATAAGGTTGCCCTAGTCTCGAATAAGAAGAGGAGAGACAAGATGTAGAGATGCCCCCGCAAGAAGGCGATAGGGAGAGAAAATGAGGCTCACCGGCTTCTTGAAAAATACAAGAATTCAAGATGGGAGGAAAAAGAGTGGCTTAAGAGAAGAGGCAAAATTAGCTCAAACTCTCACTAAAGGAGAATGATAAAGGGGAAAATCAGAGGCACAAGAGTAAATAAGCTTAAGACTTTCAAGATTGGGGGGAGGATGAAGGAGTGGAGCACTATAAAAAGGAATCTAGGATAGGGAGATGGATGAGGGGATTCTAAAGCTGATGCAAGAGGATTTCAAAGAGTTAGATTGGTAGAAGATGGGTTTCAGAGATCTCTAGGACTAGGATTGTGGATCTCGAAAGATGAGGCTTGGTGGATTGATTGGATTGGTGGATCCCTAAGACTAGGATTGTGGATCCCTAAAGCTAAAGTTGAGCAGTGATTCAAAGAGATATTGATGTAAAAGATGGGGGAGGAGCGATAGATGTTTGAGATGGATGGGGGATAATGGAGATGAAGGGAATCCATTGAAGCCTTTTGAGCAGGGGGATACTTCAAAGAGAAGTACCACCATGTAGTTGAGCACTAGATTTTCTATAGGACTATTGGTTAATTTCCAAGGTTACCAAGAACATCAAGGCCTTTTCACTAACTGTCCAGAGGACTGACAAACTGACTCAAAACAAACACGCAAGGATTGCCCTATCATCACACATGAATCTCAAAAGAATCAGAGTGGAACCGACACTGGGTAACCCACAAGCAGGAAGGAAAAACAAACAAAAGACTTGATCAAGACCTTACACCTAGATTTCCCCATTCACAGTATACCATGATATGGAAGATCGTGGCAACTTTGAGGAGGGAAAAATTTTTTTTTTGGAAAAGATACTTCAAGACCCAAAGGGAAGATTCCAAATCAAAAGAAATTGAAAATCCAAAAGAGAACCGTTTGCCAATGAGATGGGTAGGATGAGGTACTAACGAACCAAGATCAAACATGAGGAAAGCTATATCTTGCAAGGATCTATCGGAGAGCACCTAAGCTGATGGATCTAGATGAGTGATGCATCTGGCAAGCTGAACTAAGAAGGATAACACTTTGGTGATAGGAGATCTAGCTAAAGGATGCATTGGAATAGCTAACCAAGGGTTGTGCGATGTGTGCAAGATGTTGATCAAGGAGGAAGTAACATGAAAGCTAGATAGATACAATTGTACTAAGCTAAAGAGGATGTACAAGTTGACAGACCAAAATATGTTACAAATGTACAAGGTTTTGTTCATGTTTGGGTCTTTTGAGATGGAAATGTTTGTGAAGGGTGGGATGTCTGTAATAGGTGATAGGTAGATAGGTAGATGGTTTGCAAAAGCTTAAGGGAAAATGGGATTCTTTGTGTGCATGTGATAGGATACAAGCTAGGATACAAGATTATTTACAAGCTGGAATATGGTACAAGCTTTGGATAAGATTCGGATATACAAGCTATGGTACAAGGGATGATACAAGATTTACAAGCTGGGGTACAAGATTTACAAGCTGAGGTAAAAGATTTACAAGCTGTACAGGAGGTATTTACAAGCTTCATCAGATTTTGGATATTTGGTTGGAACACCAAAGGAACAAGCAGGCGTGTTATGGGATAATGGGTGAATGGATGAGGGATAGGATAGTGATAGATAATTGATTAGTCTTAGTACACAAGGCACTTGAATTACTAGGTTTTCACCAAGGTACCTATCCAAGGCGCTTGAATTGCCAAGTTTTCACCATTGGACGCATATTTCTCTTTACTATTTTTTTGTATTTTTCAAAAGCTGGGTATACCAAGGATTTTCAAGCATAGAACTTCTTGAGATGAATGATTTTAGTAGGATCATTCAAGATTTCTCCTTCTGGTGTAGATAGCTAATAGGCTTCGAAGCCAAAGGAGGCGGTGACAACATAAGGACCAAGCCATGTAGGTTCAAACTTACCTTTCTTTTCTCGATGTGCTTGGACTTTCATGTTTTCTTTGAGGACCATGTCACCTAGCTAAAAGTGTCATGGGAGGACCTTCTTGTTGAAATTCCTTTTGAGATGAGTTTGATAGACTGTGAGATGATCATAGGCTTGTTGTCACTTCTCATCTAAGAGATCTAGCTGGGTGAGTTGAGCTACTATGTATTCTTCATCTGATATTTGCCCTTGCAAAGATATGCACAAGGAGGGAAGTTCAACCTCTATAGGTAGTACTACTTTGGCACCATAGACTAAGGAGTATGGAGTTGTTCTTGTGGATGTACGAAAGGAGGTTCGATAGGCCCATAGGGCTAGATTTATTTGTAGGTGCCAATTGCAACCGGAGTCATTGACAACTTCCTTTAGGATTTTGAGGAGGGTTTTTTTAGTTGCCTCTGCCTGGCCATTACCTTGTGGGAAATATGGGTGAGAAAAGCAATGATGTATTTGGAGGGAAGTACATAATTCTTCCATGTTGAGATTTTCAAAGTTACCTCCGTGGTTGGTGAAGATGGTGGATTGGATGCCGAAGCGGCAAACAATGTGGTACAAGATGAACTTGGAGACCTAAACTCCTGTAGCTCAGACTAGGGGGAGTGCTTCCACCCACTTAGTGAAATAGTCTGTAGCTATTATTATCCATTTATGTCCATCAGATAAGAGGGGTGTGATAGTTCCAACTAGATCAAGGCCCCAACAAGCAAAAGGCCAAGGTGGTGCAATAGGCTGTAGATCCTGTGCTGGAGCGTGCACAAGATTTGCGTGCTACTGACATGGGAGACACTTTCTGACAAAGTCACAGGAGTCTTCTTCAATGGCAGGCCAATAGTATCCTGCTCTAAGGATTTTTCATGCTAGGACAATACCACTCATGTGGGCACCACAAAGTTCAAAGTGTACTTCTTTTAACACCATCGTGGCCTCATTTTGGTCTAAACATCAAGAGAGAGTATCGTGATAACCTCGACGATATAGGGTATTGGCTATGATAACATAGCAAGATGATTTTTGGATGAGGTTCTGGCATTGGGTACGTGTGAGGTGAGGGGATATGATACCATCATTAAGGTAAGAATGAATCTCATGGTACCAAGGGAATTGGGGACCAACCAAGATACAAACATGATTTGAATCCTCATTCGCATAGGCGGGTGTGAGGAGTTGCTCGACTAAAAACTCATACTATGTAGTTGCTTGGGGAATTTCCAAGAGCAAGCTGATAGTAGCCATAGCATCTGCTGATTTATTCTGTATTCAAGGCACTTGTGTAAATTGAAGCCTTGTAAAATGTTGGGTTAGCTGATCAACTAGCTCTTTGTAGGGTAATAGCTTTTCATCTTTGGTTTGATATTCATTTAGGGCTTGCTTGATGATGAGCTGAGAATCACCAAAGATTTGTAACTCGATGATGTTCCATTCTGCAGCTATCTTTAATCTTTCTATGAGGGCCTCATATTCAGCTATATTGTTGGTGCTAGGGAATTGTAGCTTGAAGGCTTTTGGAATGTAATCTCCTTGAGGTGTAACCAACAATATTCCTGCCCTTGATCCATGAGATGTGTATGAGCCATCAAAATAAAGTTTCCATGGGGGCTGTTCTTCAATTAGATAGATATGCTCATCTAGAAATTCTGTGATCAAAGGATAAGCATCTATTAGAGGTGCATCAGCTAGGTGGTTTGCTATAGCTTGCCCTTTGATTGCTTTTATGTCCACATACTGGATGTCAAATTCGCTAAGGAGCATAACCCATTTGGCCAAACAGCCTGTAAGTGTTGTTCTTGAGAGCATATACTTGAGAGGGTCGATCTTGGAGACTAGTTAGATGGTATGACTTAGCATGTAGTGGCGAAGCTTTTGAGTTGAGAAAACAACTACCAAACAAGCTTTTTCCATAGGAGTATAATTGAGTTCATAACCAACTAGGGTTCTACTGATGTAGTAGATGGCTCTTTCTCTGCTGTAGTCATCAAGATGTGCTAGAAGTGCCCCTAGAGCAGTAGGCATTGCTGATATGTACAAAATTAGGGGATGACCAAGAAATGGTGGAACCAAGATAGGGGGATTAGTGAGATACTGCTTGAGCTGATCGAAGCTACGCTAACATAAAGGATTCCACTTGAAGTTCTCATCCTTCTTCAATAAATGTGAAAATGGTGTACACTTATCTGCAAGCTGGGAGATGAAGCGCCAGACGGATTGAAGCTTTCCCTGAAGAGAGTGAAGCTATCATAGTGTCTGGGGAGGAGGCATGTCTAAGATAGCCTTGACCTTCTTGGGGTCAATCTCGATACCTCTTTTAGAAACTATAAAGCCTAGAAGCTTTCCAGATGTGACCCCAAAGACACACTTCTTTGGATTCAGCATGAGATGATATTTGGCTAACCTATCAAAGACTTTCTCCAGGTCAGCAAGATGATCCATGAAGGTATGAGACTTGACCAAGATATCATCCACATAATCCTCCAAAATGCTATGGATAAGATCATGGAAAATGGCTGTCATAGCTCTTTGATAGGTAGCCCCAACATTCTTTAGGCCAAAAGGCATCATGTTGCAGCAAAAGGTTCCCCAAGGGGTAGTGAATGTTGTCTTATGCTGATCCTCTTCTGTGATCTTGATTTGATTATACCCATAAAATTCATCCATGAGGGACAAAATTTCATGTCTAGCTGTAAGATCTACAATCATATCTATGTTGGGCAAGGGAAAATCATCTTTTGGAAAAGCTTTGTTAAGATCTCCAAAATCAGTGCAGATTCTAATGTCACCGAAAGGTTTAGTGATGGGTACCATGTTGGAGATCCACTCTGAGTAGTCGATAGGTCGGATAACCTTAGCAACTAACATTCTTTCTAATTCAGCTTTGACCAGTAATGCTACCTTGGGGTGCATTTTTCTAAGCTTTTGTCTAACGAGCTTGATCTTTGGATCGACTACAAGATGATGAACTATAAGCTTTGGATCAAGTCCTTGCATGTCCTGATATGACCATGCAAATCAGCCAATGTTCTCTCTTCAGACCTCAAAGAGGAGGTCAGCTTGGTCTTGTGATAGGGATGCAGCAATATGAACAAGTCTAGGGATCTCTGAAGAACTAATGTTGACTTCTCTAGTATCTTCAATTAGAATAGAAGACACCTCTGGTCGATTATCTTGAGGAGGCAATGCTAAATCCTCATGTTCTGCTTGTGGCTCTAGATTTTCTTGCTGATGGATTCTCTTCACTGCCTTAGCTAGTCTCGAATTTACCTTAGTTCCAGTTTTGGGTGTATCGGAACTAGGTTGGGGATTTTCTCCAAAATACCCCTTGGGATCTAGGTTATAGATATAGGCAGAATCTAGCTTTTTTTTCTTGTGAGGTGTTTCCACTCCCATGAATCTTAGAAGCACTTCCTCTGATGTGAACTCATCAATGTGTATGACATTTGGTTGGTCCCAATCTATGAGCTGTGGATGGGCAAGTGGTAGGTCAATGAGGTGGATGGATATTTCTTGGAGGACAGAGTCTCCGAGGGAGATTTGGTCTAGGATATCATCGTAGGCTCTCTTTTCAACTTCCTCAGGAATGTCTTCGATTTCAAAAGGTCACGGTGAATGTTTGAAAAAGCGTGACTGTCCATATTGGTGCCCCTAGTTGTGGGTATGCCAAAGCCAAGACCTGACTTCGATTCCCACTTGTGTGCGTCGATGGGGCACTGCATGCCTCTTTCTTCTAGTCCTAGACCAACACCTTGATAGTTCCATTTGTTAGTGATGAGCTTATGTTCTTGGGGATACTTCTGGCTGAAGTGATCAAGGTGTGCTTGATTTCTTTGAGGTGCATCCTTATCTAACCAATTGTTGATATCTGGAGTGAGCTCCTCATGAAGAGGGATTTTCAAGGATACAATGGTTGTTGGGCCAAACTATTTATATTGAGGAGGTGGAATATCCTTAGCTTTGTGATATGTCGGTCGTCCATGGGCATGTGGATCAAGTGGAAGTGCTCCGACAGAAAATGCATTTGATAGACTATACTCTCTAGAGCCTTTGTTATTGATCTTCACGGTAGATAGGGTGGAGGCGAGGATGGTTTCTGGGTCATTAAAAGTGTGGGATGAGCTAGTGATGGATGTGTTGATATCAATTCCAAGGAAATGGTTTGTATATGAGGCTTCAACTGCATTGCAGTAAGAAAAGGGTTCTGGATCGACATGGATGGTTACCTAAGTGCCCTGATGTGAAAATCTGACGCACTGATGGTAAGTGGAATGTGTTGGTGTTGTAAATGTTACCCATTTCCAATTACCCTGATGAGAACAAAACACATCTAGGGGCAGCTAACTCCCATTTTCAACATGCCCATTCAGACACCAGGCCAACTATAAGGCATGACCCTTCTTCTTCTTGAGGCTTTGCAAAACCTGGGCGGGTGAACCTCTTTAGATCTGACTATGTGACCAGTGCAATAACCATATTCAGGATCTATAAAAGAAAATGAAACCCCTAATTCTTCTATGCTTAACCAGGAGATCACAAGCATGAAATAGCTAAGGACATGACTCATGAAACTGGAAAGCTAAGTGTGGGTTATACTTTGAATACCTTTCAACATAAAAGGGAAAATTGATTTAATATGTTGATATCAACAAGACCCAAGTATGAGCAACAGAAATTAATGATCCTATCTTTGAACAATGCCTTATCTATTGGGCAATTAAATGAATCATAACCATACATCTCCTAGAAACCTCAGACGTATCTCTACATCAAGATCCCTGATCTATCTTTCACCTTGTGAATTGACATCTGCATCAAAATGAATCTCATACTCAGAATATCCCATCATGAAATCAGTAAACCCTGTGATAAACACCAAGCGGTTACATGGCTCTTGGTTCCATAAGCAAGGTATTTCAATCACATACATCACTAAATGAGATGAAACCTAATCTATGGTCTTTGATCATAAACTAGAAAGGATTATAGATCCACAAATAGGAGACAAGATTCAGGCTGAATTTGAAACCATTGCCGCTCTTTATTTTCTTTCTTTGAAATCAAATACATGAGAGATGTACAGAATACTTCATGAATCACCTAACAGACATGAACTATTTGCATAAAACTCAAAATGCTGTTCAATTCAAGAAGAAATGATGAAGAATGGTCTCTCAGTGCAAAAACTAGAACCTCTCCTAAGAATGAAAGATAAAAAGATATAGAAGAGAAAGAATTTCCAGATCTGATCTTTACTTGACAAGTGTCCACTTGAAATTCAATCTCCTGGCAACTGAAAACTTCTTCCTTCTTTCTCCTATCTGATCTAATTTGATTTCATCATTAATCTGTAACAAACTTGCAAAATATCCTTGCCTAATGATGAAATCCCTTTACTTGCAAAAATATCTGAAATCTTCATGAAATGCTAAAGGAATCAAATTTTAACTAATTTAAAATTAATTCAATTCGACCCCGATTGCATTTTTACTATCTTTTAACCATACCCATGTCATCATTATGTTAGGAATCAATTTTGAACCTCCATACCTGAATACGGTTGCAGAAAAGGAACCTGATAGAAAATCTCATACTGCTCAAACAAACAAATTCCTGTGCAAAAACTAACCTTAGAATCGGAAAATTCAGACTTTCATGATTCTGACAGTATATGATAAGGCATACTTTGCCTTCCAGAAATGCCCAGAATTTTGATTTGAAAAACACTCCTCTAGTAGAACACTCAAGGTCTGCAACTATAAATTTAAATTTCAAAAAATTTAAAAATGTTTAAGGTCAGAACTATAGAGAATGACCCCTCTTTTAAATTTAAAAGAGTTTGCACACATCATTTTTTGAAAAACAATTTTAAAATGAAATTTTTTTAAATCATTTTATTTTTCCATCCCCTCCAAATTTGTGGTCAACCTTTGTTTGACTGGCACCATGTGTCACTTGCTGATTGGTCTGGTTAATTTGCACCATCTGCCACCTGTCATCTTCTCGCTAACTCACTTTGCTAAATCTCATGCATCTTCCGCTTGGTGAGTTAGCAAGAACTATCAGATCATCCACATGTCAATATCTGGTGAACTTTGAGCTTTTCCCACCACATCATCGCCCAATCATTTTATCCACTGCCACATGGCATGATCTAATTTTTTGGAGACATCTACATGGGACCCACAACTACGTCCACTAGGTTCCAAGGTTTTTCGGTGGGTTGCTAAGTTGCTTGCCAAATTTTTTTTAGTTTTTCGGCAAGCGCCATAACGACTTGTCGGATTCTTCAATTTTTTGGTGCATCCAATATCAGCACATTCATTTAAAATTGTATTTTACTCTGCATGCCACCTGGACACAGGTGGGACTCCATGCTTAGGCCGTAGCCTTTCCAAAAGGCCTTTCTTCAATTCACATTCTATATGGTATGCTTGAGCATTTAAATATGTAAAACATACCCGCGGTTTATCAATGTGGGATAATTGTTTTAGATGTTCTCCGCTTTCCCTTGGAACCGTGGGCATTCTTTCATGTAATCAAACACTTTTAAGAGCATCCACCAAACTTTTGCAATTGATATACATGTTAACAAGGCTACTATGAAAATTTGTGTGCATGGCAAGTGCAAATTGCCTATGAGCGACAAAAAAATGTACACTTTTTCCTTTTGAAAAGGCATTCTTGAGAATGTGTATTTGCAATAGGTTAATATATGCGAAGGAGTCTTTAGGTGGGTTGTGTGTGGTAAGCAAGATGTGCAACGCCTCCTTCAAATGGCCCTCTCTACATAATGCCTTGAAGTTGAGATGAGCAGTGGTAAGCAATTCCATTTTATGACTATGAGATCTTCCTTACTGCAGCGTGAGTTCTTCACAATTGGTCTACTCGTGAGTTCTCATGGGGACATCTTTCTAAAAGACGTGGGCAGAAACCTTGGACTAATGGCTTTACAACCTGCTCACAGTGGCTTGTTTTACAGCTCCCTCTATCTACCATCTTGGCATGTTCTGCTTGCTCTTACTGGTCTTGGTCTACTTGGCAATTTATTTGTGAGACATCAGATTTCTTTCTGCCCATTCCTTTGTATAGCAGTGTGTCACCCTTTATTAGGCATGAGGATGAGTCTCATTAATCCTGTCTTGCATTGGGTTTTCAAACGTTGACTAGACTTTTCTTTTAATTTGTGTGGCTGTTCTTTGAAAAGTGTGGGTTTATCCTCTCAAGGCGTCGACTTCCTATCTCAGCATAGAGGTCTTCTTTATAAATTGTGTGGCTCCTCTTTAGTTTGCTGCAGGCTGTATGATGTTGAAGCACCTGCCTCCATCTCTTCCACCTCGATCTCCGACTTGTCCACTATGGCCCCCATAATCCCATCTTCCCCCACGTCCCCTGTTATAACCAAATCGAGCAACCACATCCCTCAGTTCTGGAGGAACTCTTTGGCCAGCAACTTCAAGAACCTTGACAAGATCTTGTGCATACTTGGCATCATGGTCTAAAAAGAATGTATATGCTAAGCCTGTAGCACCAACTTGGCCAATCCTACCTATTCTATGAACATAATCTTTAATTCCAGTAGGGAAATTGAAGTTTATCACAATTCTAATGTCTTTAATATCAAGCCCCCTTTCCTGCCACATCTGTTGCAGTTAAGACAGGTGATCTCCCTATTCTAAACTGTGTTAAGACCCAATCTCTCTCACTTTTAGATTTATCCCCGTGAATTGCAGCTGCTCCAAATTGTCGACTAAGAATGCGATTAAGTTAATCACATTTTTTGGTTGAATGGAAGACTAAAATTTTAGACCCAGGTTCTTGACTGCGAAGAATTTGCTCCAGCCTTCTATGTTTTTTAGAGGATGCAACAAATTTGACACATTGTGTAATAGATTTGTTTGCAGAAAGTTCATCAATATTTCCAATATTGACCTGATTAGGATTAACAACTAAATCACTGGCAATCTTTCGCAACTCCTTTTGAAAATGTGTGCCTATAAAGTGTCAAGGCTAGCCCGTCCGTACACATAGACCACTCCATAAGTCCTACAAGGGATGAACAATCTCTTAGCAATCTGATGCAAATAAGTCGGACCCCAGGTGGGTCACGCTAAAAAAAATTTCATTTCTGAACAACTAAATATCTCAGATTGATCTACCAACCTTCTTAGAATGATTAGAAGCAAGTTTGACCACTGATTACTCAAATAAAAACTCACTTTGTCACTTTCTGTCAAACTGTCAAATTAGCGTCAGGAGGTCGATTGATTGCCCTTAGAAACTATCCCGAACGACTAACCAGGCTCTGAAATTTGGTAAACTGAATCTTTGTTCCACACACTTTTGGCCTGTCAAATCCTATCTAATGATGAATTTGGAGTCAAGAAATTGACCCTCAAATTTTCCTTCTCAGATTTATCTGCAAACAAACATGTCAGAAAACAACAAATTGGGCTCAGAATTGACCTTGAAAACTGGGCTAATTAGCACATGGGAAAATAAAAACTAGGACACTCATTCTTTGTCATGAGGACATTACGGATCTATGATTTAGGCTCATGACGAATAACAGGGCGCAAATGGCGATCAATCAAAGTGGGCTACTCAAAATTTTTCAAATTGGACATGCTGACAGAAAGCATTTTTTGCGAATGGAATTGACCTGAAAAAGTGTGCAAATTGATTCGTCATAACTTGCAAACTGGCACACTTAAAGTACTTTCAGTATAGAACACAGGGAAACCAACCATTCGATCACACCTATCATAGATCAAGAGATATGACATCCCAAACAGGGGTTACAATCAATCTACAATTACTGACACTAGTTAAAACTTATAAATTGCGTTTGGAATCACGCTTGAAAACTGACCAAACGGATTTTTCATAAGCTAAAACTTGGAACATAACAAGTCTCTGACGTCTACAATACAACACAAAATGAATTTTCTCATTTGAGTCAACTGGTCAAAAGTTATATCACGTCAAACATGGCTTCCTAGAATTAGGTGCAAAGTGCAAAAGCATGAAAACAGTAACTAACCAACTTTGAGGGATTCAAAACCTATTCAAACGGACTCGAAACAACTAGAAATATGAAACATAGGTTCTCAGGTATGGATATTAGATACTCCCAAAGTTGTGAATCACAAAACATTTCTAGGTGCGAGATATTCATTTACAAACAAAGCCTCCTGTCGTTGTTTGACACTTTGGTGAAAATGCAAAATTGATACTAGCTCAAAACAGAACTTTGCCAAATGACTCAGAAACTCAATTTAACTTCACGAAATTCTTAGGCATGTTGAATGAAAGGTGCTAGAAGCGTTAAACACCTTAGGGGTCTCAACTGGACAGTCGGGTACAACTAGGCACATGCATTTTAAAAGAGTTTAAGGGCTTAATTTTTCAATGGTGCTCAAAATCGGGAAGGCAATTTTGAGCACCAATAGTGGCTCTATCTGGGGATGCATGTCCCTTGTGGGCATGGTAGGGATTCAAATCTCTGGAGGAAGCAGACCATTCCCAAAAACTTCAAAACTCTTCTCGAATAGCTTATTGAAAGCAAGGAAACAACTACAACTACCAAGACTATGTACACACGATGGCCCTAGGCCACTGAACTTCAGAAAAATTGTTTACCTCTGTCATAAACATGATTCTCATCTGAACTTTCATGAGGTAAACTGAAAATTTTGCTCCTATCAGTCTCACTAATCAGATTATCATTCCGAATCAACTCATTTAGCAAAACTGAATCTAAACCTTGACTTTCATAATGCAAATAAAAACTATGTTCGTCTTCAACCACTTGCTTATTATGAAAGTTCTGATCAACATGCTCAAAAATGTCAAAGTGAAACTGAAAACCTTCTCTAACAAATGACTCGTCCATGCTATCAATTTCAAATATGAATGCATCATATTCAACATGTGGAAAAAGACCACTCATACCTTCAAACTGTGTTTCCTTATGCATAACCGGATGATATTCAAATGAACATTCTGACTTGTACTCACATATATCATCAATTTTAGAATCTGAAGCGAATCCACAACCTTCAAATGGTTCTTCACAATCAGTGAACAGATGAGTCTTTACATCAGAGATTTCATCATAAAAATCATAGCAAGGTATAGGTAGATTTTCAATAACCGTCTCATCAAACACCTTGTCATTTACCTCCTCAAATGCAACATAATCATTAGTTTCACTATCAAACTCGGAAGAAGAACATTCTGATCTCTTACAACAGTAAGACAAGGTATCATCATTAAACTCACTTTCAACTAAATCTGAATTGCCCATGTATTCTTCAAATAGAGGATTGATAATTCCATGCAAAGCGCCTTTGTAGACATTAGGAAAAGTGATGTGCTGATCAACATCAAACTCCTCACCATATAACGAATTAGTGAAAACTTTAAAACCATTTCTAACATCACTATCATGGACACTTTCAACATATGAAGAAGAAAAATCAGAATCATATGAAGACTCAACATCCACTCCGTGAACGAAGCATGTAGAATACAAATCAAAGTTGCTTTCATTATCTCCATATAGGTGATTACAATGTCTTGCAAGAAAATCATCATTTATCTTACCAATAGGTGCTAATGAATTAATGTCAGGATCAATCACGTACTGATCATCACTGCACTCATCCTCAAGATACTCTTCTACACAGTTAGGTAATACGTATCTATGGATAACCTCTTTGTCTTCATATTGTGTAGACACATTTTCTTCATAAATTTCAATCTCAAATTGATTTACACAATTCTGAAATGGACACTCACTTTTAGATTTAAGAAAGAATTCATACCTTTACTGACATATGAGACACTCACTTTCATCATTACTTTCTTCTTTCCAGTCTGCATCTGATTCGCATGAAGATGGACACACACTAGCACTATCCTCTTCTTGACTTGAGTAATAACTCTCATCATCAGCTTCATATGACACCTCTTGATAATATATTGGATCAGCAACTTCATTATCACTTGAAAGACAACTCTCAGCTTTATCATACTCACATTGATATGACTGTCTTTCAACTTCAGATTTAATAACGTTCTCAACATGATGCAATCTCTCAATGAGATAATTCATTTCTTGCCTATCCTATTGGTCAAAAGAATGCATCTCTACCGCTGAAATATTATCAACATATGAGCTTAGTTCTTTTGACTGTGACTGAGATACATATGATTTACATTCTTTATATTGTGTCATCTCTCCATGGCATGTTGGGTCAGCAATTTCACCTCTATCACTTGATATATCACTTATGGTTTCTTCCTCCTCATACTGAGATGAATATCCTTCAACTTCAAAGTTTATGACATTCTCAACCAAAGGCATATTATCAATACGAGGAGAAACAACTGAATTTATTTCTTGCATGTAGAATTCATCAAGTGAACTATCTTTATGTTCTAATGTTGTAATACCATAAACATGTGCATTTAATTCAGCAATAATGGAATCATTTCTTCTTTGCAATAGAGAGATTTCATGTTCACATGTTTTTGTTTCTGAATCTTCAACAAAACTATTTATAACAGTAGGAGTGCTTATTTGCTGATCTAAAATTAAACATTCTATATGACATTGACTTGTTCTTTGCACCTCATCTTGCCGGCAAACATTTCTGGAGAAGTGACTTCAGGTTAAGCCATATTTTATGTTATTCTCAATCTCTATTTCTATAATGAATGCCTGATGCAAAGTTCTAGGTTCCTTATCTCTCAACAGATAGTTCATCTTTTTATCAAATGCACTGAGATAAGCCACTAAACACATTTGATCATTCAGCTTGTAACTTTCAGGAATTTCATTTAAAATCTTTGCAAATCTGATATTAAATTCAGGAACTAACTCACCATTCCTGATTTGAATTTTCAAAAACTTATCAAAATAATCAGAGATGCTTACTCTTTCCCTGAACTGCATCATAAAGGCTGACATTAATTCATCACAGGATGAAATTGAACATGCTGGTAGGAACGAAAACCAGTCCCTAGCATCATCCTCTAAAGTCTGAACAAACAATTTCATCTGAATGTCTTCATGAGCAGTTTCAAAATCGCCAACCAAGTCACTAAACAACTGAACATGATGACTGGCTGAATCTTCATGATTTCCACCAAACTTAGGCAAATACTATCTGAGGTTACAAGGCACAGTATTCGGGAAACCATGGATACCATTAAAATTCAATGGCACATACCTCCTGGTAGAAACAGATCTAAAAATTTCACTAACAGGTTGCATACTAGGTGAGATGAAACTCGACATTCTTCAAACTCAAGACTCATTCATCATTAGACACTTTCAAAAATTATTAATTGTAGCAGATCTGGAGTTCTTTCTACCAATTCAAAACTTCAAACATACTTTGACATATAAAACACTTTTGTTGAATCTACTTTCCACAAAGCATGTTGAATCTATACTGAACCAATCTCCTATTTAATGCTATAAACCATTTGATGGAGAGACTTTTGAAATCTTACTTTCATGTAAATGAGAACACATGAAAGTGGAAAATACCTCTCAATATGGATGCCTGCAACTACTTCAATGCTGCAAATAACAACAGATTCAAATCAAGCTTGATTTAGTAACCCTTGCACATCACCCTTTTCTTTCAACCACTGCCAAGGGCCTGAGATAGCTTCTTCAAATCTGCATTCCAACTATTGTAACTTTCACAATACCCTTCACTTCAAAAATTTACACTGGTGTAGAGATATACTTTAGAGTCACCACTCATTAAATGAGAAAAGATTTTCCTAGCTTGCATAAGACGACAAGTTGGTCCAAATTTATAACAGGTATTTGAAAACTCACACACAAGCTTGGAACTTCACACCCTTAACAATGCGAAAGAACACATTCTTGACTGGGAAACATGAAACCTTGATTACAAAATTGAGTATGCAAATTTCTGGACTGAAATATATTACACCAGAGATCTTTGTCCTTTTATCAATGAATTTCTTCATGACTCCCCAGCAGAGTCACCATTTTGTTGATGTTGTAAATGTTACCCATTTCCAATTACCCTGATGAGAACAAAACACATATAGGGGTAGCTAACTCCTATTTTCAACATGCCCATTCAGACACCAGGCCAACTATAAGGCATGACCCTTCTTCTTCTTGAGGCTTTGCAAAACCTAGGCGGGTGAACCTCTTTAGATCTGACTATGTGACCAGTGCAATAACCATATTCAAGATCTATAAAAGAAAATGAAACCCCTAATTCTTCTATGCTTAACCAGGAGATCACAAGCATGAAATAGCTAAGGACATGACTCATGAAACTGGAAAGCTAAGTGCGGGTTATACTTTGAATACCTTTCAACATAAAAGGGAAAATTGATTTAATATGTTGATATCAGCAAGACCCAACTATGAGCAACAGAACTTAATGATCCTATCTCTAACCAGTGCCTTATCTATTGGGCAATTAAATGAATCATAACCATACATCTCCTAGAAACCTCAGACATATCTCTACATCAAGATCCCTGATCTATCTTTCACCTTGTGAATTGGCATCTGCATCAAAATGAATCTCATACTCAGAATATCCCATCATGAAATCATTAAACCCTGTAATAAACACCAAGCGGTTACATGGCTCTTGGTTCCATAAGCAAGGTATTTCAATCACATACATCACTAAATGAGATGCAACCTAATCTATGGTCTTTGATCATAAACTAGAAAAGATTACAGATCCACAAACAGGAGACAAGATTCAGGCTGAATTTGAAACCATTGCCGCTCTTTATTTGCTTTCTTTGAAATCAAATACATGAGAGATGTACAGAATAATTCATAAATCACCTAACAGACATGAACTATTTGCATAAAACTCAAAATGCTATTCAATACAAGAAGAAATGCTGAAGAATGGTCTCTTAGTGCAGAAACTGGAACCTCTCCTAAGAATGAAAGATAGAAAGATATAGAAGAGAAAGAATTTCCAAATTTGATCTTTAATTGACAAGTGTCCACTTGAAATTCAATCTCCTAGCAACTAAAAACTTCTTCCTTCCTTCTCCTATCTAATCTGATTTGATTTCATCATTAATCTGTAACAAACTTGCAAAATATCCTCGCCTAATGATGAAATCCCTTTACTTGCCAAAATATCTGAAATCTTCATGAAATGCTAAAGGAATCAAATTTTAACTAATTTAAAATTAATTCAATTCAACCTCGACTACATTTTTACTATCTTTTAACGATACCCATGTCATCATTATGTTAGGAATCAATTTTGAACCTCCATACCTGAATACAGTTGCAGAAAAGGAACCTGATAGAAAATCTCATACTACTCGAACAGATAGATTCCTGTGCAGAAACTAACCTCAAAATCAAAAAATCTAGACTTTCACAATTTCAATGGTATATGATAAGGCATACTTTGCCTTCTAGAAACGCCCAAAATTTTGATTTGAAAAACACTGCTCTGGTAGAACGCTCAGGGTCTGCAACTATAAATTTAAATTTTGAAAAATTTAAAAATGTTTAAGGTCAGAACTATAGAGAATGACCCCTCTTTTAAATTTAAAAGAGTTTGCACACATCATTTTTTGAAAAACAATTTTAAAATGAAAAATTTTTAAATCATTTTATTTTTCCATGCCCTCCAAATTTGTGGTCAACCTTTGTTTGACTGGCACCATGTGTCACTTGCTGATTGGCCTACCTGATTTGCACCATTCGCCATGTGTCATCTTCTTGCTAACTCGCTATGCTAAATCTCGTGCATCTTCCACTTGGCGAGTTAGCGAGAATCGTCAGATCATCCACGTGTCAATATCTGGTGAACTATGAGCTTTTTCCACCACATCATTGCCCAGTCATTTTATCCACTACCACTTGGCGCGATCTGATTAATTGGAGACATCTTCAAGGGACCCACAACAGCACCCACCGGGTTCCAAGGTTTTCCGGTGGGTCGCTAAGTCGCTTTACGGATTTTCTTTAGTTTGTTGGCAAGCACCATAGCGACTTGCCGAATTCTTCAATTTTTCGGTGCATCCAATATCAGCACATTAGTTTAAAATTGTATTTTACTCTGCACGCCAGCTGGACATGGGTGGGACCCCATGCTTAGGCCGTAGCCTTTCCAAAAGGCCTTTCTTCAATTCACATTCTATATGGTATGTTTGAGCATTTAAATATGTAAAACATACCCACGTTTTATCAATGTGGGATAATTGTTTTAGATGTTCTCCACTTTCCCTTGGAACTATGGGCATTCTTTCATGTAATTAGACACTTTTAAGAGCATCCACCAAACTTTTACAATTGATATACATGTTAACAAGGCTACTATGAAAAGTTGTGCGCGTGGCAAGTGCAAATTGCCTATGAGCGACAAAAAAATGTACACTTTTTCCTTTTGAAAAGGCATTCTTGAGAATGCGTATCTACAATAGGTTAATATATGTGAAGGAGTCTTCAGGTGGGTTGTGTGTGGTAAGCAAGATGTGCAATGCCTCCTTCAAATGGCCCTCTCTACATAATGTCGTGAAGTTGAGATGAGCAATGGCAAGCAATTCCATTTTATGACTACGAGATCTTCCTTACTTCAGTGTGAGTTCTTCACAATTGGTCTACTCATGAGTTTTCATGGGGGCATCTTTCTAAAAGACGTGAGCAGAAACCTTGGACTAATGGCTTTACACCCTGCTCACAGTGGCTTGTTTTGCAGCTCCCTCTATCTACCATCTTGGCGTGTTCTGCTTGCTCTTACTGGTCTTGGTCTACTTGGCAATTTATTTGTGAGACATCAGATTTCTTTCTGCCCATTCCTTTGTATAGCAGTGTGTCATCCTTTATTAGGCGTGAGGATGAGTCTCATTAATCCTGTCTTGCATTGGGTTTTCAAATGTTGACTAGACTTTTCTTTTAATTTGTGTGGCTGTTCTTTGAAAGGCATGGGTTTATCCTCTCAAGGCATCGACTTCCTATCTCAGCGTGGAGGTTTTCTTTATAAATTGTGTGGCTCCTCTTTAGTTTGCTGCAGGCTATATGATGTTGAAGCACCTGCCTCTATCTCTTCCACCTCAACCTCCGACTCATCCACTATGGCCCCCATAATCCCATCTTCCCCCACGTCCCCTATTATAACCAAATTGAGCAGCCACATCCCTCAGTTCTGGAGGAACTCTTTGGCCAGCAACTTCAAGAACCTTGACAAGATCTTGTGCATACTTGGCATCATGGTCTGAAAAGAATGTATATGCTAAGCCTGTAGCACCAACTCAGCCAATCCTACCTATTCTATGAACATAATCTTCAATTCCAGCAGGGAAATCGAAGTTTATCACAATTCTAATGTCTTTAATATCAAGCCCCCTTTGTTGCCACATCTATTGCAACTAAGATAGGTGATCTCCCTATTCTAAACTATGTTAAGACCCAATCTCTCTCACTTTTAGATTTATCCCCGTGAATTGCAACTGCTCCAAATTGTCGACTAAGAATGGGATTAAGTTAATCACACATTTTTTGGTTGAACAGAAGACTAAAATTTTAGACCCAGGTTCCTGACTGTGAAGAATTTTCTCCAGCCTTCTAACTTTTTTAGAGGATGCAACAAATTTAAAACACTGTGTAATAGATTTGTTTGCAGAAAGTTCATCAATATTTCCAATATTAACCTGAACAGGATTAACAAGTAAATCACTGGCAATCTTTCGCATATCCTTTTGAAAATGTGTGCCTATAAAGTGTCAAGGCCATATCGTCCATACACATAGACCACTCCATAAGTCCTACAAGGGATGAACAATCTCTTGGCAATCTGATGCAAATAAGTCGGACCTTAGGTGGATCCGGCTAAAAAAAATTTCGTTTCTGAACAACTGAATATCTCAGATTGATCTACCAACCTTCTTAGAATGATTAGAAGCAAGTTTGACCACTAATTAGTCAAATAAAAACTCACTTTGTCACTTTCTGTCAAACTGTCAAATTTGCGTCAGGAGGTCGATTGATTGCCCTTAAAAACAATCCCAAACGACTAACCAGGCTCTGAAATCTAGTAAACTGAATCTTTGTTCCACACACTTTCAGCCTGTCAAATCTTGTCTCATGACAGATTTGGAGTCAAAAGATATTGACCCTCAAAGTTTCCTTCTCAGATTTATTTGCAAACAAACATGTCAGAAAACAACAAACTGGGCTTGGAATTGACCTTGAAAACTAGGTAAATTAGCACATGGGAAAATGAAAACTGGGACACTCATTCTTTGTCATGAGGACATTACGGATCTATGATTTAGGCTCATGATGAATAATAGGGCGCAAATGGTGATCAGTCAAAGTGGGCTACTCAGAATTTTGCAAACTGGACATGCTGACAGAAAGCATTTTTTGCGAATGGAATTGACCTGGAAAAGTGTGCAAATGGATTCATCATAACTTGCAAACTGGCACACTTAAATTAATTTCAGTATAGAACACAAGAAAACCAACAATTTGATCACACCTATCATAGATCAGGAGATATGACATCCCGAATAGGGGTTACAATCAATCTGCAATTACTGACACCAGTTAAAACTTATAAATTGTGTTTGTAATCTCGCTTGAAAACTGACCAAACTGATTTTTCATAAGGTGAAACTTGGAACATAACAAGTATCTAACATCTACAATACAACGCAAAAGGAATTTTCTCATTTGGGTCAACTGGTCAAAAGTTATTGCATGTCAAACAGGGCTTCCCAGAATTAGGTGCAAAGTTCAAAAGCATGAAAACAGTAACTGAGCAACTTTGAGGGATTCAAAACCTATTCAAACAGACTCAAAACAACTAGAAATATGAAACATAGGTTCTTAGGTATGGATATTAGATACTCCCAAAGCAGTGAATCACAAAACATTTCTGGGTGTGAGAAATTCATTTACAAACAAAGCCTCCTGTCGCTGTTTGACACGGGTGAAAATGCAAAATTGATACTAGCTCAAAACAGAAGTTTGCCAAATGACTCAGAAACTCAATTTAACTTCACGAAATGCTTAGGCATGCTGAATGAAAGGTGCTAGAAGCATTAAACACCTTAGGGGTCTCAACTGGACAGCCGAGTACAACCAGGCACATATGCATTTTAAAAGCATTTAAGGGCTTATTTTTTCAATGGTGCTCAAAATCGGGAAGGCAATTTTGAGCGCCAACAGATGGAACGACTTTCATGGCATGAATTCATGGGCGACTGAGGAGGATGTTTAATGGTAGGTTTAGATCAGTAACATGGCAGAGTGTCTCTTGGATGACTGGCCCAACCTTGATTGGCAGCAAAATAGTTCCTTCTGTGGTTCTTTCCATGTTGTCATAAGCTTTGATGGTGATAACCTCACTGATTATATCTGCCTCAGTATACCCAGCTTTTTTTATGAATTTTAGGGTGAAAATATTCAAGGCTGATCCATTATCTATCATTACTCTTTTCACGACAAAATTGGATACCATGATGGCTATGTGAAGCGGAAGGGTGTGATATGGCTCGACCACGAGTATGTCGGTGGGTTTGAAGGATAGGGCACATGAGGAGGATAGGTGTCCAACAAGTTTACGAAAATCAGTAGCATTGATATCTAAAGGGACATGAGATTCTATGAGAGCACTATCAAGGATGTTTTTGTACACAGGACTAGTGCGGAGAAGGTCTAAAATGGAGATTTGGGCTGGCATGTTCCCAAGGTGTTCCAAGATACTGTATTGGCTTTTTGATGGAGCTGATGGTGCTGGTGGAACTGGTGGGCCTGCAATATTAAATCACGCTCTTCGAGTGGTGATTGCACACTCATTGTTTGGTGCTTGGATATTGATAACATTGACATAAGGCTCTTTCTCGGATATACAACCTATGAGGCTACCATAGTCTATATAGGATGAAGTGTGGTCATTGTTCTTCCCATGTTGTTGGTTTGGCTAGCAGTTGTTGGTGTTGTTGTTGTTGGTTTGGATAGGTTCTTTTCCAGGATTTTGGTTGTTGTGAGGAGGAAAAGCATTTTGATAGATCTGTAAGCCTGCATTGGGAGAGGTTTGGGCACCAATGGTGATTTCTTTCCAATCAATGAGGTCTTGCACATAATCTTTCAGTTTCATGCATCTAAGGGTGGTGTGACCTTTTACCCTATGAAATTTGCAGTACTCATTATCTTTGTACCATGCAGCTTTGGATTGGCTTGGGTCAATTTGCTAGGTAGGAGGAAATTTGATGAGGTTTTTCTTGACTAATTTCTCAAAAATGACATCCAAAGGTTCACCAAGGGGTGTATAATTTCTAGGTGTAGCTTGGAATCTGGGCTTTTGTCCTGCAACTACATTGATGGCATTAGCTTGATTACTAGACCCTTGGAAGTTGGGTCTTGGATTGTGGTTTTGATAGCTTTGGTTATTCTGATATTGGTAGTTGATAGCTTGCTAATTGTTTGGTTGATATGGTGTGTTGGACTGGTTTTGAGAAGGACCAACAATATTCACATGTCTGGTGTTAGTGACACCATCTGTTGCAACATGCTTATTTTTGTTCCAATACCTCGACTTGTCATTGGAATGTGATTGATTTTGGTTGGCTTCCTTGTAAATCTTGACCACACCATCTTTAATGAGTCCTTGCTCAAGGATCATTCCTTTCTCTTTGATATCTTTGTAGGTCTACAAACAATTCATGGTCATGTGGTGAGCCAAGCTAGGATGGGCATTATCAATAAACATTTTCACCAAATGGCGCTCTGGCAAGGTGCAAGATATGCGAGTGGTAAGGGTTTGCCATCTTTGTAGATATTTGGGAAGGCCTTCTCCACCTTTTTGCTTAGTGTGGAAAAGATCAACTACTGATAGCTCTATTTCAACAAGATGGGCATATTGGGCTACAAATGCCTCAGACAATTCAGAAAAAATTTTAATTGTGCCATAGGGGATTCTATAAAACCATTCAAGAGCTAGTCCGGCCAAGATTTTGGGAAAGAGACGCAAGAGGAAGACGTCATCGTATACCACTTCTTGGCAGTGCATGTAAAATTCCTTGATATGTGTGACAGGGTCTCCTTTTCCTCTGAATTTGTCAAATTTGGGTGTCTCAAAATGCTTGGGAAATGGTGTCATGGTAATGGCTCTGTCAAATGGGTAAGGACACACATTCTCAAATTTGAAGGTTTTTCAATCATTTCCCTCCTGGATGTTCTTCAAATCTTTCTTCATGGCTTCCCATTCTGTATTAATGGGTGATGGCTAGGGTGCCCCCAATGTAGGAGTGCCCCGAGGTAGGTATGTGCTACATGGGGTAATGGAATATGGATGGCTTTGAGGTATGGGCTAGTAGGGATTGTACATGGCTTGGGCAACTGAATGGTGGATGATGGGTTGCTGAGGTGGAGGTGGCACATATTGCTGCATGTGTTGTGAGGCTTACTGTTGATATTGGATTTGAGGTTTGGATTGAGGAACATAAGCTAGCTATGGGATAAATGGATTGCTTTGTGGAGGTAAGGTATAAGATGGTTGTGAAGCTTGGGGAAAGGATCGGGGAGCTTGTGGAACTTGGCTTTGGATTTGAGGAGTTTAACATATATATGTGGGTTTTGCCCCCATTTGGGAAGGTGTTTGCATGGAAAAAGAGGCCAAGTAATTGGTGGTTGGTGGATTTCCTCCTAGCAGTGGCATAGAAAAATAGTTGGTAATAGGGGGTAATGGATTAGTTGGTGGTGGAGGTGGTGGGAATTGAAAGCTTGGAAATGGAATTGATGGGGTTTGATAGCTTGGTGGTTGGATTTGAAAGCTTGGAAGAGTGGTGGCAGGAGCTTGGGTCACTTAAGAGCTGGGCAGAACATTGGTAGTAGCTTGTGGGGTTTGATAGCTTTGTGGAGTGAAGGTAGTAGCTTGCGGATTTGTGGCTAATGGCACTGAGCTCCAAGGACCTAGTGGAAATGATGGAATGGTGTTCTGAGTTGAGGTAAACAAGCTAGGGGTGATGAAGGGTTGATTAGTTGGCCCCATGGGTGGCATCCCGGTTGTGTATTGCTGAGGTTGGCCAAAGATACTAGCACTGATTTGGGAGATGGGTGGATTTGGAAGGCTGGGTTGGGGAGCAGTAGCAGCAATAGTGAAGGGAGTGAATGGTGAGGTGTTTTGGTCAAAGGGGGTTTGGGATGGAGTGGTATGGACTAATGGTGGAGTGTAGGTGGCTGGATTGACTTGTGGAAGGGACATTTCAACTTGAGTGGAGGCTGGTATGTTTGGGTCTATTGGATCATATGGGGTGGGTTGGAGCTCTTCTTTTAGCACATATTGAGGATAATTCGAATCATAAGAGCCTATGGGTGGTGGGAGTTGTCCAAACAATGGGTGAGATGGCTTTGATAGGAGAGGAGGTCTTCCACAGTAGAAGGCTCCAATGTTGTCCCTTCAAAAGTTAGCCATGATTGTTTCCTTGTTTTTGTCTATAATGGTGTTCACCAATACTGCATTTCCTGGTTGGTTCATGAAGGCTTCAATGTCAGTAGGTGATGGTATAGCATTCTCTGGGCTGAAGGATGGTTGAGTGCTCAAGGGGAGCGATGTTGTTGGATCCAAATGATAGGGCTCCATTGTTTCCTTCTTCTTCTTGCCTATGCAAGTGACGAGTGGCATGAAAATGCAGAATGTTTCCTAGGGATGAGATGTAACAATACTGATGGATGCAAAAGAGGAAGGCTTTTCTATGCAAATTATTTCCTAGGTTGAGGCAAATCTATATGAAAAAACCTAAGGAGGATTGGGTTGGGGACTCTAACTTCAAAGATATGTTGCTAAAGCATGAAAGGTCTACTTTCCTATGTGCAAGCTTGGTGGTGATTGTGTCAACTTAAGGATAGACTGATGATCCATTAGGAAGAACATGAGATTGACCACTTGTGGATCCCAACCATTAGCTTAAGGTGATGAGGGATAACAAGTGACAAAGCTAGATTACCCTAGACAAAGCTCTGTCAAAGGGATAACCTTGGTGAGGCTGGTGGATTTGGAAGATGTTAGGAATGGAAAACTTTTGGCAAAGTGACAACAATTTTGAAGGCTTGGATGTGAAGATTCTGGATTGCTGGCTAGATGGTTTGGTTCTAAATGAGATGGATGAGCTAAAATGCTTAAGAGGATGACTAAGGATGGCTAGCTTACCTACAAGGATGACTCTAAAGTGGAGCTTATGCAAGAAGATGCAAAGAAACAAAGGGGTCTAATCATAGAAGTCATGCCTAGTTGGTAAGGCATAAGCATTGTTAACTCCTGGATGTTGGTTGAGTTGGATGGTGTGATCTAACCAGGCATCTTGAAGGGCTATGTCGGTAGCTTTGTCTTTTGCTTTGTGGAGTTTGGCAATTCGAGGGCTTGGTGTTAGTTCCTTTCTCTTGGCTGAAAGTTCTTGGTATGCCTAAGATGGCTTGAGTTTGATTTTGTGAAACTTTTGTTTGGGTTTGGGTTGCTCTGACATCAATTCCTGAATCTGCTTGGCTTTGAGAGATCTTGATTGTTTTGCTTCAACTCGTTCGACTTCTAGAATAGGTAGTGACTATGCTAAGTATGCCCTAAGCTAGGATTGACCAAGTTTGGCAAACATTCATTCAACAAATAAAAAATCAAGCAATAGATAAAAACAACCAGATAGAAGTTTTTGATTCTCAAAATGTGATACTTGCGCCAAGGAGTGTGTATGTTTTACAAATGTTTCGATTAGTCACTTCAAACACATTAACACCCTAGATGGTTGTTTACAAGGTTGATAGTTGATTTAGCTAGGGAGTCCTCGATATACCTAAGGTACATGAGGCCCAAATTCATAGATGAAACAAAAAAGATGTCACAGAGCTGAGAGGAGTGGTAACCCACTTCTCCTCTTTCACTTCTCAAGGGTAGAAAGTTCCTTGAGGCTTAGCCCGAGTGACAAAATCTTAATTCCAAGAGAGGTGTCTTTGGATTCACCTCCCGATCTTTATACTCCACCAGAATGCTGGAGTTGAGGTCATCCCAAGGGTTGATGAAATTTCCAAGCAGGCCTCCTAAAAAGAGAAAAAAAGGTTTTGGATCCTAATCTTATGCACCCAAGATGGCCTCGAAAGACGACAAGGGGAGAGAAGACTTGGATGACCTTGGGCTAAAAAACACGCTTGTTCTTTTACCAACTGACTCTTATGTGTGTTGATCTAGACTTTGCAAGCACTCATGTTTACGAGAAAATGTTCAATTCTAACTTTGAAATGTGCCAACAAAGAAAAATCAATTGAAGAATGTGAACAAGAAGAAGAGTTAGGGTCAACAAGAAAGTAAAATCGCGCGCCCGGAGGCCCTCCACGTCAAGTATCGATTAATTTTCTTTAAGGCATTCAAGAGTTGGTGTGATTTTTTTTTAAGTCCAAAAAGAAAGATGCGTAAAACTCATTTTCAAGCATGCACCCGAAGGCCCTCCACATCAATAGTTGTTCAATTTTAAAATCCAAACTTGAAGTGTAATCGATTTAATCTAGATTTTTGGACATTGAAGAAATCTTATAAGTTGAAGAAAAACCTTCAAAAAGCTAATTAAGTAGAATCTGATTATGGAACACTTAACACTCTCTTAGGTGGACCCATCCCCATAGATGGTGCTGAGATTGCAACCAATGGTTAAATTGATGGGTGATTAAAGAGGGTGAGTCCAATGAAGAAACTACTAAATTTGATTTTTGTTGATTTGTTTTTAACTTAACAAATTTATTAAGTGTTCAAAAATTAACTTTGCCCAAGTTGCATGCAAAAGAGAGATTTGTTTTTTCTTTTTAATGCACCAAAAATTGAAGTGTGAGATATTGCAATGGTTAATTGATTTTTTGCATTCAAGATTGAGTTGTTTGTTTTAAGCATGCATTCCAAGGAAAATTGATTTTAATCCATGGCATTCAAGAGTGTGTTTTGAACAACATACATTCAAAGAAAAATGTGTTTAACCATTTAAGTTTATTCCACGAAAAACCTAAAAAATATGATTAAAGCTATTGCTCCAACCTGTAATAAGACAAAAAAAGCAAATTGATTAGTCACCCAAAATCTTCAAAAATGAAAGCTTAACTATGAGAAAAAGAATTTTAACTTTTTTTGTTATTTTTTCTATGCGTAAAAATGCTTAAAATAACCTCTACTCTATGGAACCACCAGAAGTTAAAATTTGATTTATACTCTCTTTTTTTTTAAACTAAAAAGTGTAAAAATAAAGATGTTAAAGTAGAAATGCAACAAAGACAGGCGGAGATGACAGTTCATTAGGCGCAGACACCAAACTGTGGAGATGTTGATCTATAGAGACGTCGATTTTTGGAGACGACAAAGAAAGAGGTAGAGACGACAATTCAGTTTGATGGCACAAAAAATAAGAAATCAAGTGGAGATGCTGAACTACGAAGACACTGATTTGGGGAGATGACAGTTTAGGTTGGTGGCTGCGGAGATGACAGTTTAGGTTGGCGATGGCGGAGACGATAGTTTATGTTGGCAAAGATGACAGAGTAGCTGTCGGAGACATTGATCTGCGGAGATGATAGTCAAGGATGCGGAGATGATAGTCTAGCGGCGGTGCTAACAGTAGAAGACCAAGCAGAGATGCCAAACTATGAAGATGACAATTTGGTTGCAGAGATGACAGAGTAGCCGATGGAGACGATAATTTGCAGGCACAGACGCCAATCTGCAGAGATGACACTGGGCGAAAAGTGCTGAAATGCACAAATTTTTTCTAGAATTTTTTATATTTTTAGTTATTTTCAGATTTTTGAGGGTATGTCTTCTTCCCAAGTGCAGCCTTCAACCTGCAAAAATAAGTGAAACACCCTACAACTCACTCAAACAACAAGAAATATTAGATTGTTAGAAAAAACAACATATAGATAGAAATGGATGATTAAATGACCCATAGTGGGGTCCCACCGGGCATGCCAAAATGTATATGTTATATTAGTATGTTAGAAACACTAAATTAAGAAATCAAAAGCATTTAAAAAGTAAAATACCATAACTTAAATGAGAGACTAAAGAGGAAACCCCAATTGGAAATGTGAGCCAAATGAATGGACTCTCCCAATAAGATTTAGCTCTTTTCTTGGTAGATGAGTCTAAGGATTGGGATGTATGCTCAAGTGCTCAAAAGTTGCTTCAATGGATGTTGGATGGGTAATGGCAAATTGGTAGCTTTGTGAGCTCTCAATTTGGCATTATAAGGGTATAGTTGATAGCTTTTGGTTCTCAAATTAGCATTATAACTTTGGCTTAAAGGTTGTGATGAAATGGCTTGGGAGGAGATTCAATTTATAGGCTAAGGGCTTAAGGGATGGAGGGCTAAGATGCAAGTAGAGAAAAAAGCTTAAGGAGGGCTAGGATGCACTCAAAGGGGAGCACATGGATTGTGTTTGTTTAGCACCAACCAGGAAGTGACACATCACAGGGTGAGTGGATGGAGGAAAGGGGATGGATGATTCAACAAAGGAGGCTCAAGGGATAATATCTTCATAAAGACCCTTCATAATGGCTTGTAAGAGCAATGAATGGGCTTGTAAGAGTCTTTATGGCCTTTGTAAGAGCATTCATTGTTGGGTGATTGGGATATTTTGGAGGGAGTTGAGATTGTTGACTTTGTTTGGCTTAGGAAATTCTTAAGCTTACTTAAGGAATGTGACAAGGTTAGGGGAGGATTAGAGGTGATTTAGGATTAGACTAAGCTTGTTAGAGATATGCAAGTGGATGACATTCAATGAGGGTGGGTGAGTTAGTGGCTAAGCTTGGTTAGTATGGGTGGATGGGATGGATTAGGCTAAAAAGGGGGTTTAGGATAGTTTAGGGATTATTAGATTTGAGGGATTTATTTATCAAATAGATTTATTTAATAAATGAGGATTTTGGAATTAGATAGAAGAATAGGATTAATTGATAAATAATAGGTTATTTGATTTATCAATTAGGACTATAGATGATTAATTAAATTAATTAGCTAGGGGATGGAAAAGGATTAATTAAATAGGAATTTAATTAATGATGCCTTTAGAGATAACTAAATAGGATTACCAAAGCGGTGTAATCAAATGTAGGTGTCTACAGCTACAAAACCCATTTTAATCTTACCTATATTTGATAAATTATTCACTGTTGAATGTGATGCAAGTAATGTAGCAGTAGGGGGTGTATTAAATTAGGAAGGAAGACCTGTAGCATTTTTCAGTGAGAAACTCAATGAAGCAAAGAAGAAATATTCAGCTTATGACTTGGAGTTGTATGCATTAGTACAATCTCTCAAGAAGTGGAGACATTACCTCCTACCTAAATAATGTGTTGTCTTTATAGATAATCGGGATTTGAGTTATATAAACACTCAAGAGAAGCTTAGTAAAAGGCATTTGAAGTGGATGGAGTATCTACAATCTTTTACATTCACAATCAAACACAAGAAGGGGTAGCTCAACAAGGTAGCAGATGCCTTGAGTAGGAAGCTTTTCACTCTCCAAGAAGTGTAGCTATAAAGCATTGGAATAAAAGGTTTTAAAGATTTGTATGAAGAAGATGAAGACTTCTCCCAAGGCTACAAGGTATGCCTAGAGTTTGAAAATCAATTTATAGTGATTTTGCAGATTATACCCTTCAAAATGGATTGCTATTTAAAGGTAATCAGTTATGTGTACCTAAGGGATCCATGAGAGAAAATTTGATTCAAGAGAAGAATAATGGTAGCTTGAGTGGAAATTTGTGCATAAACAAGACATTGGAGTTAGTACAAAGATACTACTTTTGGCCTAAGATAGCAAGGGATGTACAAAGATATGTTGAGCAATGTGGAATATGTCAAAGAGCTAAAGGAGATTCAAGCAATGCAGGACTTTATCAACCCTTGCCAATTCCAAATAGGGCTTGGGAATGTGTAAGTATGAACTTTGTGGTTGGACTTCCCAAAACCAAATTAGGTATGGACAACATTTATGTTGTAGTAGATAGGTTCTCTAAAATGAGTCATTTTATTCCATGTAAGACTACTCATGATGAGAGTTATATAGCACATCTCTTCTTCAAGGAGATAGTTCGGATTCATGGACTCACTTTGAGTATTGTGTCTAATAGGGACAACAAGTTCATGGGTCATTTTTGGAAAACCTTATGGAAAAGACTAGGAACTAATCTTTCTTTTAGTTTGGCATACCATCCTCAAACTGATGGTCAAACTGAGGTCATCAATAGGGTTCTTGGTAACTTGTTAAGGTGCTTAACAAAGGAGTGTGGGAAGACTTGGGATCTTGTTATCTCTCAGGCTGAATATGCTTATAATGATAGTGTTAACAAGACCACAAGAAGAAGTCCTTTTGCGATAGTATATGGTAGACACCCTAGAGGAGTGAATGAGTTGAGAGATTTAGGTCCTATAGAGTTAAAAAGTGGACAAGCTGAAGATTTTACGCAAACTATCAAAGAGGTTCAAGAACAAGTGAAGAAAACTATGTTGGAGTCTACTCAAAGACTCAAGGCCAAAATGGATGAGAAGAGGAAAGAGGTATAGTTTCAGATTGGGGACTATGTTATGGTCCATCTTAACAAAGCAAGAATGCAGCAAGGTATGCCCACTAAGCTCCAAATGTGAAGAATTGGCCGATGCAAGGTTCTAGCGAAGTATGGAGAGAATGCCTACAAAGTGGACTTTCCATCAAGCCTAGCTATCTCACTAGTGTTTAATGTTGCAGACCTGATCAGATTTAAGGGAGAAATCTGGCACCTTACTTGAGAAATAAGGTGAGACCATTTATATATATGGTGGGTGAGAAGGATAAAATAAGTAATGAAATAGCCGCAACTATTAGTCAGATGTTGATAGAGTCTAAGGAAACACCTTTACCAACACTTGGAACTTCAGAAGTATCAATAAGTGGTGACACTATGCAAATTGATTAGACCAATGTTACTATTAACATTGATTATACTAACCCTTTTGAGATTTCCAAAAAGACTAAATCTCATGCTGAGGTTATTTAAGATCAATTGAAACAAATTGAAGAGAAAAATAGGCTATTAGAAGAAGAAAAGAGAAAAATAGAAGAAGCCAAGTAGAAATTTCTTGAAGAAGAGACAAAAAGAAGAGTTGAGGAAGAGAAGAAAAGAAGAGTTGAGGAAGAAAAGAAAAGAGTAGAGGAGGAAAATAATAAAGATAAGGAAAGAAAAGAAAAGGAAGAGAAAGAGAAAGAAGAGAGAAGAGTTAAAGAGGTAGTAGAGAAGAAGCAAAGGGAAGATGAATCTAAACCATTTAGTTCATCTACTCTACTTTCGCTTGCTAGCATAACAAGTGATGATGATGATCAAACTAACTTGATCTCATCTTTGACAAAACTTGTTGAGAAGAATAGGAAAGTAAAGAGCCTACAAAGAACCTTAATGGAGGTAACTGATAGATTACACAGTACTCTGGCAATCTAGCATACAGAGGTAGATCCTAAATAGAGGGCACAAGAAGTATTGAAATATTTTAATAAATAATTTACAAATTTTTTGAGTGTTGCAAAATCAAAGGCCCATATTTCTCATGATGCTAATCTATTTATCACAGTCTGTTAGAATATCAAGAATCATTTGTTAATTCTTGATACTTGCTAGTGTAGGAGCACCCTTTGATGACTCCCACCTTATCAAATTTTGGTGTGATGAACTTATTCTAAGAATTATGTAGATATAATAAGAGTTTCTAACTCATTTGGTGTGTTTTTCTCTAGTTTAGGCTCTTGGTCTAGGTGATTGGCAATGTATTGTCATGTTGTGATTTTTTTTCTTTCTAGGTGCATAGGGTGTTCCTAAAATATTGAAATGGTGTATTGGGGGAAGTTTGAAGCCTAGGAGTTCCTTGAGAAGACTCAACAATGGTCTTGGTGATGGAATTGCAAAAAGAGAAATAAAAGAAATAAAAATTGCGAAGTTGCTGGTCACTTATGTAAAACTATTGAGCAACTTGTATTAGAAAGAAAGTTAACTTGTGTAAGTGGCTAAAAATTCCCTAACTCAACCCATACACAATGGGATAGCCTATTTAAGGTTGGAAGAACCCAAACCAAGGGTTGGAAGTCATGTTTTTGTATTGCATTGTGTTGCTACAACAAATTGTGACTAGTTTTTAATACATTTTTACTGGTTTTTAGTGTTGTTTGGCAGAAAATCACATTTTTCCTGTCATTTTTTTTGCATTTTCTAGTTTTTATCTTGTATATTCTGCATCATCCATGCATTAGATTAGATCTGTAAACACATTTTGGAAGGTTTTAGTAAATTTCTTTAAAAGTAAGAGTTTGCTGTCCAGTTTTGAGTTGTCAACAATGAACGGGTTGTAGCTCTTGTTTCCACCATGGGATTTCTATGGCCATTTGGATTCCAAGGCTATAGACCCTAATGTGTAACATATTACAAGAAAGGGCCCAGAAAGTGTGTGCAAGCATTTGTTTGACAAAGCCCTAGGCGAGCTAGGCAATGCCCGGCTAGGAGCAAGCATCAAAGAAATTTTTCTCGAGAGAAAAGCATAAAGATTCAAGTTTTTCCCTTTAGAGGGATTGAAGAGGGATATAAGAAGGTTATTTTTTGTAGAGGAGAAGTTTCTATGAGTTGAATAAAGTTTTTGAAAATTGAGGACAACAGGCAGCCCTCAAAACCCTTCAAAACCCTCATTTTTACCATTATTGTTGTACGGCTTTTTGGTGGCCTAAAACCCCAAAAATATTTGAGTATGTGATGTATGAAACAAATATTATTAAGGCCAGGTCTGATGAATCCTTAAGGTTAAAAAGTTATTAGCCCTAAAAATTCAGGTGGAGGCCTAATTTGGGGGTCTTCTAGTAGCCCTTTTGTGAAGAAACCAAGAAATCGGGTATGAACCCATTGTTACCATCCATTCAAGCATACAAAAAGTATTCCAATAGCACCTTAAAACTCATAAAACCTTGGCTGGATTGGGTATTATCGTGGAACCCTAGTAGACCTACATATGCATTTTGGAAGAATTGCACTCCTAGGAGGATACGTGAGTCATGGAGCAAGATTTGATCATTTTCACCTAGTGGAAAGGTTAGGGAAGGTCAAGGGATGTTCTAAGTTATAGGAAATACTATAGACCACATATATGTAGAGAAAACACCAAGATCCTATTGTTGGATGAGAATCATAGACTAGCTAGTTTATCGTAGCCTACCCCATCACTTGCATCAAGGAACTTTGGAAATGTCAACAAGATGGAAATGTATTATACATCAAGTGTACCTTATCTCACAAGTTGAACAAGGATTTTGACTATAAGATTGAAGATAATCTGAGTGAGATAGAATCTCTATCAAGCTAGATACAACAACCTTCAAAAAAGGTTGATGACTTTGAGAGATAAGTGGCCAATGTTCATAGTGAGATCAGGAAACTAGAACTTTAGAAAGAAAAAATGTTGAAGAGATTATTAGAATTTATAGTCTATTGCTTTGAAGATATCTACTATTGAGAGACAGTTGGAGGAGTGTGTCAAAGCCAAGGACACTTATTCAAATTTCTTATACTCTGATCTTAATGCAGTGGAAATTGCATCATATGTCCTATGTACAATTCTCACCTCTATTGAAACAGCCAAGGATACATGGGTAAAAGGTTTAAACAATCTTAAGGCAAGTTTTGATGATTGCATGAAGATATTAATTGCTTAAGGTAGATGATTACAATTTTTGACAATAGATGAACAATTTTTGACATTCTAACCTTTGTCATTGATGTCAAAGGGGAAGAAAATGCAGAAGAAAATTATAAATAAGGTAAGGGAGAAGATACAAATAAGGAAAGGTATATAATTATACCAAAAGGAGGAGCATATGTAAGATGGATAAGTTGTAAAAGATAATTAATGTATTGATACAATAATGTTTTGGACAAGTTTTTGATACTTAGCTAATTTTTCCTATTTTGTTATCATCAATGCCAAAGGGGGAGATTGTTGATAATTTTCTAATGAAGATATGTAATTTTTGTAATTTATGGCAATACATGATGTACATTCTTGTAGAAAACCTTGGAAATAAAGATACTTAGCTTTTGGTACCCAAAAAATTGTCTAAGTATGAAATTGGTTTATGACAGTGTATTATTTTATATGTAACTTGTTACTAATGTCATATTCATGTTTTACCAGTGATACCAAACAACAGAATTAAAGGGAAAGGAGTTATTTTGTTTACAAAATAATTACTTGACCAATTAGGGCTAACATCCTAGATGCTTACTCTAAGTTGGAAAAGTATATTATGGTCTTAGCTGACCTAGTAGTATTTTTTGAAAAGGCATGGTATTTATGCAAAGAAAATCTTGCAAATTTGAATGTCGTGTGGTACTGTACATTTTGTATTGTATGCAAACTTTTATGAAAGTGATATATGTGAAGTTTTGAGAAGCTATTTTTGTGATTTGAGATCAAGCTAAGGTGAGAGATCAGTCAAGAAATAAGCTACAATACCTATATACTATAAGTCTAATTATTTGTTTGGGCAATCAGCTCTTCTTGTAATTGGAAGTGTATGTTGGGTAGTGAGCTCTTCTTGCATCTATTGTACTGCAACTCCTAATAGGGACTCTATATTTAATTTTCTCATTGACTCCTAAAAGGGTCCATCCTCTAACAATGAACACATATATTTACATATTATCTAGTGGATATCATCCCCACCAGGGTTTTCCGTTGGCCAAGGTTTTTCCCTAGTCAACAAAATATGGTGTTATGAGTTATCTTTGTGCATGGTTGTTGTTGCTATTCAACATTACTTGTTTACTTTCTTATGTATGGTTCAAAGTAATAAACAATATCCAATTGGTGACTAATGTTTGTAAATTAATGATTCATCCCCCCCCCCCCCCCAGTAATTCCCATTTCTAACAAATTAGGAATACAATGTGATGTGTGAGAATGGAGCTTTAAAACCCAAACACAAGAATTTGGAAGTCAAGGGTTTGACCCACATCCTTCATATGTCAAAGAACTTTCAAATAAAATGGATTAGGTTTATTTTGAGTAGAGTCCATGACATGACCTTCTAGTTTGAGCAACTAGTCACAATCCCCAAGAAGATGATCCATTAAGTTATTGGTTATCCAATGCTAGAAAAGTCTAAGGCAACCAAAACCCTAGCTCAAGGAGGATTGACTAAGAAAACCCTTGTTGAATGAGATGGTAGGGGCATGAATATGAATAATGTTACTTATATGGAAATAAAATTTGGAATTCATTTCATAGCCCATAAATCTATAGTTCAAGCCAACCCAATAGCATTCTTTGTGAAGCAGTTGACCTAGCATATAAAGTAGTGAAGAAAAACTTGTCATTTGATCTTGTTGAGTTGTAGTGTATTCAGTTGACCAAGAACATGGAGAGAATTCAAGCATCTAAGAATAATTCATGTAAGTTTGGCTCTCTTCTAATGTGTTTATTTTTCTATGTGCAATTTTTTTTTCCATCCAAGGGAAATTTTGTATGGAGGAAGGAAAGACCTATTTTATATTGGATCAATGATTTCATTAGTGAAATAGGTGAGAATTTTGATGGCATCATGGATGCATATTTAGAGAACTTCAAGGAGAAGATACAACACAGGTTTAGGATTCCCAAGAAATTGGTTGATGATTATGAGAAAGACATTTTTTTCCTAGTTGACTATGAAAAAGTTCACATTCAATAAGTTAATCCTAGGAATCATGGGTGAGACCATTGGTTTATTAAGTTAACATTGATAAAAAAAACACACATCATTGAAGCTCTTACCAATGAACTAGTGGATCCCTAGGCTACTTATCTTAGAACCTATGAAGAAGGAAAGACTAGAATCTCACTTGAGATTTAGATTCCTCAAATTTTGAAGAGATGAAAGAAAAGGATGGAAAACCTTGAGAAGAAATTTGGCCTATATGATGCACCTCTCATGCTTAGTGAGGGTAAAGGCAATGTTGTAGAAGAGGAAGAAGAAGAGGAAGGTGATCATGAAGAAGTTGAAATAGAGGAACCTCTAAAGAAGAAAGGAAAGATAAAACCATCTAGAAAATTCACTAGGTCATCTACACTTGTGATTATTTCCACCAAGCCAAAGAAGTCTAGAGAGAAAATGAGACTTGATGATGAAGATGATGAAGATAACACTCCAATCATCTCAATAAAGAAGCCCCCACAAACTTTTAGAAAAAAGGCTGAAATTGGTAAGGGAAGGAAGTGGCATGGATGATTTTATATATTTCAAATATGAATCTAGAAGGAAAGATGAGCAGAAATATATTGAAGATGCATTGGTGGAGAAAATGAAAAATATGAAAATATGAACCAAATGAACTCAAAGGGAAAGCTTCTGAAGCCATTCTGAAGGTTGTTTCTTAACACTAGACTAATGGAGTCAAAATAGAGAAGGAAATTAGAGAAAAAACTATAAGGAAGATAATGCCAAATCTCTTTGAGAAGGAAATAAAGGAGGCAATGTCAAAGCATGAGAATAGGTAGACTCCTAGATTCAAAAAATTTGACAAAAAAATTGATGATGTTGTATAGTCCACATCCAATATGTGGAAAAAAAATTTTGATTTGAAGGAAGAGGAAAATTTACTAGAGGTTCAGACTATTGAAGAGTCTGATCCTAAGAAAATTACAACAAAAGTTATGGTATCTCTTCCAACCTCTCTGAACAAAGCCCCTATCTAATCAAGCTTTGAGTTGCAATCTACCAAGATGAACATAGTTCGACCAAGAGGTGAAGAGAAGGAAGAAAAAAAAATTACACCTCCACTAAGTGTCAGTAAGGTATAAAAAAGAGAAGAGGAAAATGGAAATTCTTAATCCATTGAGAAACAGGCTCTAACTTCTCCTGAGGAAAACCTAACAAAGAAACTACTATCAAGGATGAGGAGATGATTGAAAAAGAAGATAAAGAAGATAATCTTCAATCGAGAAAAGAAGAAAATGTTGGAAACTTAAAATTGGAACAATTTTTTTCATTTATGTCAAATCTATTGATAAGAAATATTTCTACCTAATCTAAATGTCATATCTATTTGATTTATGAAGAGGATTTGAGAAATTGCTCATAACAATAGCACCTAGGGGAAAGGTTGAGTTATGAAAGGGAAGATGCAATCAAAATTTGATTAGTTAGACTTTGATGAGGCAAAGTGATTGTTCATATCAAGAAATTTAAGGTAATTCAAGAACAATAGTAAATGGTTAAGTAATGTCAAGTGATGCTAGTCTCAACTAAGCCATGGTAAGTGCCAAGAAAATATAGTGTTGACCGAGTATCACTATCAATCGAGAAAGATAGTTTATGCTAAGATCAAAACATTTATAGTGATCAAGTGTTTAGTGATGGAGGATTGTTAGAACTTAGTGATGACCGAGTGTCAGAACTTAGTGATTGTCAAGTAATACTAGTGAGAATGAATTTGAGGAAATCGTGATTCCCAACTAACTCAATTGATTTCTTGGGAGATGTAAATTGTGTTGAAGATAATATTGATGATTTGGATCATTAAATTAGAGGTGAGGATTAGGTAAATACTTAATAGATGGCTTCTAGAAAAATTTCTAGAGGAAGATCAAGAGGATGGATATATTTAATGAATGGTGTTGAACATGATCATAAACCCTAAGATCTACGGTGATCTTGGAAAATGGAAAAGAAAGAATTACCTATTTAAGGAGGTATAGAGTTGAATGAAAAATTACCAGTGTATGTGAGATGAGTACAAAAGAAGGTTAATTAGAAAATCACAAGTGCAAGAGTGAATGCAAAGCTAAAGGAGGTTGGTTACACAAATGTTGTTGATGTTTATAAGTGAATCTAAGAAGGAGGCTTAAGTGTTTTGAAAGGGGAAGATTGATTTCTTGAAGGGTACTTATGGACCTTGAGTAACTAATTCACCCCCCCTCTTATTTATTCTAAGCATTCTAACAATTGGTATTAGAGCACAATCCTTATAGAGAAATTTTGAAGGCACTTACATGACTCACAAAAGCCAAAAAAGGAGAACTTTCCTACATGGAAAACCTTGATGAGGTTATATATATCCACTATCAGTGATGTTATTATCAACTTTGTGGACAATGAGTATGTGAAGGTAACAACTACTCCTTTGACAACTGATCAGCTAAAGCAAAAGTAAGAACACAATCAAGCAATATTGGAGATTTCCTTAGCCCTAAGCTATGTCAAGTTTGATGACTTAAAATATTGTGACAGTGCAAAGAAAATGTGGTACAAATTGAAAAAAATAAATAGAGTTAATGATAATGTCTTGAGAGCCAAATTAGAAAGCCTAAGAGGTAAATTTGATGACATGAGAATGATGAAAGGTGAAAATATAATGTAATACTACACAAGAGTTAAAGAAATTGTTAATTCTATTTGTGGTGAAAATGGAGAAATCAAAGGTGAAACTGTGATAAGCAAGGTATTGAGGATTCTACTCCCTATTTATACCATTAGAGTGTCTATAATTCAAGAGCTAAGGTGCACACTAGGTAAAACTTTGACCTTGGAAGGTATAATTGGTAGACTATCTACTTTTGAAATGTCTAACTTTGATAACTACACACTTGCTAGTATTGAATCTACCTTTAAGTCAAATTAGCTCTTAGAAAAAGAAAAGGAAAATATGTGAGGAGTGATAATGACAGTTCTAATGATGAGATTGATGAACTTGAAGCCCTTATTGCAAAAAAAATTGGAAGAGCAAAAGGTAAATACAAAGGTAAATTACCTATTATCTATTTTTCATACAAAAAAGTTAGTCATATTTTTGGTAGGTGTCTTGACAGAGAGGATAAGGATGAAATGAAGGAAATAAAGTACAAAGGAAGAAGATATGACTGAGACTTCAAGAGAAACAAGGATGACAAAGGTAAGAAATCTTGTTATATTATTGAAGAAGAAACTGATAATGAATCTAAGTGTAATGATGATGAAGTTATCTATGTTTCTATAAAAGAAGATTTTGATGAAGATAAGAAAATTAAATTGATTTCATATGTAAACAAAAGTGAAAAATGAATATTTAATAGTAGATGTTGAAATCATATGACTGGTGATAAAGATAAATTTGAGGATAGTGGTTCATACAAAGGTGGATGTGTTAAATTTGGTAATGATATTCCATGTGTTGTAAAAGGTAAAGGAACTATTCAACTGATTGACAAAATAAAATGTGACAATGTTTAGTGGATTGAAGGACTTAAATATAATTTGTTGAGTATTTCATAGCTGAACAAATCAAGTTATAGAGTTGAATTCCACAATAGGAAGGCCAAGATACACGAGGCCGATGGTAAGCTAATTGAAAGTGGTGATCAGATAAGAGGTAACTTGTTCTATCTAAATTTATCTAATGAGTCATGTTTGTTTCCACAAAAAGAAGATGTTTGGTTATGGCACAAGACATTATGTCATGTAAACTTTGAAAATTTGGTAAATATCAGTAAAATGAAGAAAGTGAGATGATTGCCTAAACTAAAGAAGCCTAACAATGCTATGTGTAAACAATGTCAATTGGGAAAAATGACCAAGTCTAGTATTAAGATCAAAACATACACTTCTAGCGATATTTTGGAATTGATTCATATTGACTTGAGCGGACCCATTGATGTTCAAAGTTACTATGGAGATAATTATTTCATTCTATTTGTTGATGATTACACTAGGATGATGACTATGATTTTTCTTAAAGTTAAATTTGATACTTTTTAGTTATTCAAGTGGTATTTAGCCAAAGTTGAAAAATAAATAGAGAAGAGTATAAAGTGCTCAAGATCTGATAGAGTTGGTGAATTCATTTCAAATGAGTTCAATACATTCTACAATGATAGAGGAATTAAATGACAAATGTCAGCACCAAGGGCCCCTCCCCAGAATGTGATAGTTGAAAGGAGAAAAAGATCGATGATGGACTATGCAAGAACATTGATGATGGAAAAGAGTGTATCAAAGAAATATTCAAGAGAAGCTATTAGTACTACTATCTATACCCTAAATAGGGTACAAGTCAAGAAAGGTACAAATGCTAAACCTCTTGAACTATGGTGTGGATATGTTCCTGATGTGAAATATTTCAAATACTTGGAAGTGGATGTTATATACTTTAAGATAAAAGGAATGGAAAAATTGAAGAAGGTATATTCCTAGGATATTCCACAAAGAGTAAATCTTCCAAATATTTGAACACCAACACTAACAAAGTTGTGGAAAGTACAAATGTGAAAATTGATGAGTTTGCAGAAAGAAGTGACACTACATACAAAGAAGAACTTGATGGCTATATTAAATTCATCTATGTGGATGATGATGATATAAGAACTCATAATGAACAATAAAATCAAGCTATAGTCTCTTAGAAGACAAGAAATGATGTAGTGCAACAAATTGCCAAGCAACAGAGAGTGGGTACCCAATGACAGACTAAAGATGTCGAGTCACAGATAGGAAATGCTAATCATCAGATAGAAAAAGTTGAGCATGAAAAACATGAACCAAAACTTGAACAAGAAAGATAAAATGAGACTAAATTATTTTCCAAGATGAACATGTAGAAGAATAAAGAAGGAATTCAATTGTGCTAGAAAAGTTTGTAAGAAGACATCACAAACCTAAAAAAATTGCAATATGTTGTTTATAGTAGACTTGATATTGCATTAGAAGTTGGGATAGTTTCTATATTTTTTAAAAATCCTAAGGAGATTTTCATTATGGTAGTAAAATGGATAATGAGATATCTAAAAGGTATAGAAGACTATAAATTGCATTATAAGAGAAGTGATAGAATTGAACTAGAGGTAGTCACTTAGATTGGGTAGGAAATATTGATGATAGAACAAACACTAGTGGAAGTGCATTATTTCTAGGAAAGAGATTGGTGTCATGGACAAGAAAGAAACAAAATCATATTTCCCAATCAACAGCTAAAGTCGAGTACGTGGCAGATGCAATGAACTATTTAAACATTATGTGGATAAAGAAATTACTGAATGGAGTGAAAGAAGAAATTATAGATCCAGTAGTTATATATTGTGATAATGAAAGTACTATTAATATTTCAAAGAATCAAGTTATGTACACTAAGACCAAACACATTGCTATCTAGTATCACTACTTGAGGGACCTAGTTCAAGACAAAGAAGTGTAGTTAGAATATGTGCACACAAAAGAACAAATTTTTGACATATTCATAAAAGCCTTACCTAAAGATGCTCATGAATATCATAGGGGTAAATTAGGGGTGATTCTCCTAAAAAAAGCTACTTAAGGAGGCAAGGTGAATTTCATAAAATGTGCTAATCAAAATATCTTACACATTGATGCAAAACAACTCTACTTTGGGAAATGCCTAAGGTAGATAGTCTAGTACAACATAATAGATTAGTCATAAATAGATGACAGAAATAAGCTAAACATGAAAAATCTACATAATTTAGATCTATGAAGAGATTGAAGTTAAGAAACCTAAATATCATTGGAATTTTTGTCAAAGAGGGAGAGGTATAGTGAATATATACAAAGAATATATAGTAGAAGCAATATACCAGAGAGGGAGACATAACCAAAAGAAGGAGAGATAGACAAAAGAAGAGAATTATATCAAAGAGGGAGAATATTAACATAGAGGGAGATCTATTATCTCAGAGGGAGAAAATATTTTTGGATTGTGTGGTAACAAAGTCATATACAATTGATACATTGAGATATTTCTAATATTGAGATGTAGCGATGTTTCCATCAATTCCAAAGAGGGAGATTGTTGGAAACTTACAATTGAAATAATTATTGTTTTGTCATTGATGTCAAATATATTGATATGACAGATTGCTAATTAATCTAAATGTCATATCTATTTGGTTGATGAAGAGGATTTGAAAAATTGCTCATTACGATAGCACCTAGAGGAAAGGTTGAGTTATAAAAAGGAACCTACAATGGATATTTGATTAATTATACTTTGACGAGACAAAGTGATTTTTTATATCAAGAAATTTAAGCTAAGCCAATCAAAAGAGTAAATGTTTAAGGAATGTGAAGTGATGCTAGTGTCAATTGAGCCATGATAAGTGTCGAGAAAATTGAGTGTAACTGAGCATAACTATAGACCAAGCAAGGTAGTTTATGCTGAGCCAAAAAGAGTTATAGTGATCGAGTGTTAAGTGATGATCAAATGTCATAACTTGGTCATTGTTGAGTAACACTGTTGAGAATGAATATGAGGAAATCATGATTCCTGTTCGACTCAGTTGATTTCTTGAGAGATGTAAACCATGTTGAAGATAAGATTGATGAGTTGGATCATTAAATTCAAGGTGATGATTAGTTAAAAACCTATTTGATAGATTCTAGAGAGGTTTCTAGAGGAAGATCAAGAATATGGATAGATACAATGAATCATGTTGAACTTGATCTTAAATCCTTAGATCTACTATGATCATGAAAAATGGTAAAACAATACTTGCCTATTTAAGGAGGTATAAAGCCAAATGAAAAAAATCCAGTGTGTGTGAGATGAGTATAAAAAAGAAGGTTGATCAGAGCTACACAAGTGCAAGACTGAATATGAAGCTAAAGGATATTTCTTATGTAGATGTTGTTGATATTGATAAGTGAATCTTAGGAGAAGGCTTAAGTATTGTTGAAAAGGTAAGATTGATTTCTTGAAGGTTTACCAAGAGAATCAAGAACAAAGATGATAGTGGAGGTCTTATCAATGAATCAACACATGAACTGAATAAAGATTTGAACTTGCAAAGTGATTTGTAATCATATAGATCAAAACCCTAATATTTTGTTTCTAATCATTATAAAAGTTTGTATTGAAATCCTTTTAACAAAGGTTGAACTAATAGTCATTTGCAAGACTTAACAATCTTTGTAAATCCTTTAACAAGGTGACATCCTAAATGGAATTATCAAAGTCCTCTAACAAGGCTACTCCTAATAGGGTGATTAAATCCTCTAACCAGGTCACATTTAATAGTGTGTATTGTAAACCTTTAATAGGGTTGGCTCCAAATAGAGCTCACTTTGAAAGAGTGAAAAAGTGGTTACATGTTGCTAGTGGTTTTTCTCAAATTTAGTTTCTATGTAAAATCCTAGTGTCAAACTTGTGTTGAAATCTTTATATGCCTTACAGTTTATATTTAACAAAGTATGTTATGATTGGGATAGTAATTTTGGTAAATCAATACAATAGAGACCAAGAAACAACAGGATAAGAAAAATAATAAGATTTTTATGTTTAATTATTCAAATGGTACTTATGGACCTCGAGTAACTGATTCACCCCCCCCACACCCCTCTCAGTTATTCTAAACATTTCTAGCATAAAAGAGTATTGAAGGGAAAGGGAATGAAATCATACCTTCATTAGTTGTCAAGGCCAAAGGAAAGAAAAATATTATTGATGATATTGACCTAGATGAAGAGATTGTGTTTCCAAATTGGGACCAATCTAATCTTTATGTTAAACAAATTGATATAATGGGTGAACTTTGGAAGAATAGAGCCAAGAAAAAAAAGATGAGAGAAGAAATGGACAAAAAAAAAAGTCCTTGAGGACATTAAAGACATGTTTTTGGATGCACTATCTATAGAGGTAAATGAAAAAGTTCCCAACACTGGACAATTAGTTGAAATTATACATAAGTTCAATGAAGAGGTAGATGGTTAGGAAAAACATTTTGAAAATGAGAAAAGGAAGTTTGAAAATAAAGTTTTAGAAAATATAGACCAAAAAATTTCCATTGACCAAGTAGAGTTATCCACTCTTATTGCTACATTGGAGAATGTTGTAAATAATTTTGTATCCTTCTTTGTAAAATTGAGTGATACAACCAATTTTACAAAGGAAATAAGGGATAAACTATTTAAGATTGATATGGACTTGAAGGCTAGTCCTAGTCAGTTGGCACTTAATCCAAATTCCAATTTAACTCATTTTGACAGATCTATAGGTAAAATTGTTAAGGAAAGAGGCTAGAATAAGGGAAAACTTTATAGACATTATGAATATGATGCTTTCCCATATGGATATTATGCATACAAGAATTGCACATTCAAAGACACTAGTCAAAGACACTAACCTTTCAGTGGAAGAGCATATGATGGAGTTATCAACCAAGCTTTAGATAGATTTTCACATCTTAAAGGTATTGCAATATAATGGGATAAGACTATGTCTTTAATTTTGAAGGTGCATAATGATTTCCTCTCTCATTTTGGCATAGCCCTATAAATTTTGGCATTTGTAACAAAAATAAGGGGTAAAATACATACATACATACATACATACATATATATATACATATACATATATATATATATATACATATACATATATATATATATATACATATACATATATATATATATATACATATACATATATATATATATATACATATATATATATATATATATATATATATATATATATATATATATATATATATATATACATACATATATATGTGTGTGTGTGTGTAACCAAGCTTTAGATAGATTTTCACATCTTAAAGGTATTGCAATATAATGGGATAAGACTATGTCTTTAATTTTGAAGGTGCATAATGATTTCCTCTCTCATTTTGGCATAGCCCTATAAATTTTGGCATTTGTAACAAAAATAAGGGGTAAAATGTACACACACACACACACACACACACACACACACACACACACACACACACATTTATATGTATATATATATATATATATATATATATATATATATATATATATATGTATATGTATATATATATATATATATATATATATATATATATATATATATACATATATATATATATAGATATATATATATATATATATGTATGTATATGTATATGTATGTATATATGTATATGTATATATATGTATATGTATATATATATATACATATACATATACATATACATATATATACATATACATATATACATACATATACATATACATACATATACATATACATATATATATGTGTGTGTGTGTGTGCACACACACACATATACACATATACATATATACATACATACATACATATACACAAAAATATTGGGGAAATATATATAGAGGAGGAAATATGCTTATATGAACAGAAGGGAAAAATGTACAGAATTAGAACTATATAGAATATATGTAAAAAGAATACAAACAAAAACAATTTTGAATTTAAATAAAATATAGATAGTTGTAATTGAGTTGCAGAGTTTTTTCTTCAAACCAAATTATAGGATAGAACACATACAAAGGGGGAGTTTGATTGAAATATTCTAATTGAAGATTTTGTGCATGACAAGTTTTTTTGTCACTAATGCCAAAGGGGGAGATTGTTGACCCTATGACAAGACATATTTTCAATTAGTGCCAAAACACTTAGTCATCATGGGAAATTGATTAGTAATGAAACCAAGCTTTCACATAGGAAACATGTATTAGTATATCTTGAGCTACCAAGCAAATGAGTGTTAATCAAGCTCTAGTGCAAACCGAGTTAGCCAAGCTTTCCAGTTTTAGAATGAGAATTAAGCAGGTAGAGTAGAGTGAACCAAGACAATAGAGTTAATTGAGTGATCACTATGAGCCAATCATCTAGAACCAGCCAAGTGCCAAAGTTAGTTGAGTTGACAATGTTTCTTTAGTGTCAACATATCACTCGAGTAAGCTATTGGACCCGATTATCAGTACTGAGATGAGTTGGCAATTTTTTTTGAAACTATAAACTTGCTATTATATCCAACCTAATGTAGAGTTACTATTTGGATCAATATATGAAAGATATCTTGTTTCATCCAAATCATCATGGAGTTAAATTATTCATTATCATAAGTGAATATAGACAATGGAAGAGCATATTGATTAGGAGGCTACCAAGTAGTACAAATGCAAAGTAGAGACTCATCTCTCAAAGTCAAGTGATCTAAATATTATTCAAAGGATCTTCATCAACAAAAATGGTTGCAAAGAAAAGATCAACTTGCTGATCCATCCTAACATGTGTATTAGTCTCAAATCCTCTAACTGGGTAGACCTAACAGTCCTTGCAAAATCTCTTAACTGAATCCATACTTCATTGTATTGTATAAATCCTTTCACAAGGTGGACCTAGCAGTCCTACTTACTCTTAACTGAGTAGATCACCAACAGTGATCAATTGCAAGCCCTAACAAGCCAACTTTATTACTATAGTAGAGAAGCATTATGGGTGTCATTCCCACCCTAGTTTTACCTTCTCATTGAAGGGTTTTGGGGTTACCAAATATTGTGTCAAAGTGTTATGATGTTGTTTCTTTTATTTCTTTTTCTTCCATGCATGCAAGTAGATTAGATAATCTAATAAAGTAGGATTAAGAGAAAGAAGTTTTAAGTGGTTCCTGATCCCCCCCCTCTCAATCACTTAGTCATCATTACATTTCCAATACCTTGACATGTAACAACCAACACCCATGTGTTGTTGATCTCTTACGATCTTTACCATGATGTTTTTTAGGTAATAGTATGTTGTGACTGTATGCCCTCAATTTGTTAAATTGTAGGGGGTCATTTCCCTTGTTTCAATTTCTTATAAATTCAAAAGGACATTATCATTTCAAATACAACTTATAGTCAACTTTAAATGGTCATAAAATCTTTTAGAAATCATTCATATTTTAAAGAAAAATATGTGTCATTTCTTAATTATAGACATAAGAATTACATATTTTTCATCAAGATAAGAATACTTGTTTAAATAGAAACTTATTGTATGTATGATATATGATTGTAATATTTTATATTAAAAATCAAATAGTATTTATTTCGCTTACTAATGAATGTATTTTATAAATTCTTCAAGTCTAAAATTTGATCTATTTAACAAATATTTAATTTTAATTTACATATTGATTACAAAACTAAATGTTATAATGAAAAATACTATAGGGACAATCAAACCCATCGAATTATTACATAAAATGAGGTAAAATGGTATTCTTGTCTACTTTTGGCTTATACAAAGGTATGTGCACAAAGTTGTAGTGCCAAAAGGGGGGTATAAGTGACCTTTTTTTCCTAAAATAAAAAATTTCTAAGCTTTGACAAGAATTTTAAGATATGACAAAAATAATAGTAGTCATTTGAATCTAGTTTCTAAACTACTAACTTTGTTTCAAAATGGTTTAGATTAGGCCCTCAAAAAAGGGGGCCACTGAAAGTGGTATCATTTTTTCACAAAAAAACATTACATGGTGTAAAGTGTGGTCCTCCTAAAATTTTAACTTTAAACAAAAAAAAAATTCTTTAATCCCTCTAGTCAAAATCTACCTAACACTATGCAATTTATCCCATATTTTTCACATAATCTTATAATGCGTATTTTTTAATGAATTTTGTAAGTGGAGACATCCTAAAAAAGTGAAATATCTATGTGCTCCTAGAAATTATTGAAAAATAATCCAAAATCAAAACTTCTTTCTTTCAGAGTGTGTAGAATGGAGTCTAGTTTCAAAAAAACTAACTTCTTGTGAAATTTGATGAATGAGCTAAAATCTATACCCCAATTAGTACATGTTGGTTTTTGAGAGAAAATGAATGTACTTTCAAAAGAAATTATATTTTAAAGGCTTGAAATAGTATGAATTTTAAATAAATTATATGGTTATATAGCTAACACAAAGGTCTAAAATATCATTTAACCTAATTTTATTGATACTCAACACAAGGAAAATTGAAGGAGAGCACAAAAGAAAAATCAATATTTTTTGTATGTTTACTACAAAACACGTCTCAGACTAGTTTAGAAGCTCCAACCTTTGGGTTGGATCCCCAAGGAAAATTCAAGCCTTAGGCTTCGTTTTATCCAATGCTTTCTATAGTGTGTGCATGCTATGTAGACATTTTTAAATGCAAGGCTTACATAGTGTACACATGCTATAGTATGCACACACTTTGTAAGACTTGTATTTAAATAGAGAGGATGAATAGGGAGAGAGAGAGAGAGAGAAGGAGAGAAAGGGGGAGACAGTAGAGAGAGAGAGTAGAGCATGGGGAGAGAGTAGGGGATAGAAAGTAGAGAGAGAGGATGGAGAGAGAAGGGGATGTGAAAAGAGCATGGGATAGGATGCAAAGAGAGAGTAGGGGATGGGGATGAAAAAAGGGAGGAGAGTGAGAGAAATAGAGATAGAGAGAGATATTGGGGGGGGCACGAGAGAGAGAGAGAGAGAGAGAGAGAGAGAGAGAGAGAGAGAGAGAGAGTATGGGATAGGATGCAAAGTAAGAGAGGGAGGGAGAGTAGGGGATGGAGGAAAGAGTATGGGATGGAATAGGAGAGAGAGAGGGGGGGGGGGGAAGAGTACATGATAGGATACATAGAGAGAGGGGGGATGGTGTAAAGTTTTCATGATAGGATGCATAGAGAGAGAGAGAGAGAGAGAGAGAGAGAGAGAGAGAGAGAGAGATGGAAAGAAAACACATGGAAAGAAATAGTGAAAGCTGGAGGTAGTGGACCAAGCAAAGTTGAGATTGAGCAATCCAATGGATTAGGTGATCCTACCTCAAGTAACTAAATGAAGAAGATATATAGGAATTGTATATTCAATGATATATCTTACATCAAATCCTAACATAGATGTGCTAAAAGTTTATATCTACATTGGAAAAGATGCATCAAGAATAGATCCATAAAAAGAAAATTGAAAGAGAATAATTTACTATATAGAGTACCAAGCATCAGTATTATAGTCTGTATTGACCAAGTGATTGAGTGAGATGATGTGTTAATTGAATGAATTAGTATTGGCTAAGTAAGTTAATGTTAACTCAGTGTTTATAGAGATCAAGCCAATTGTCATACACATACCCTATATGAGAACAACTATTGCAAACCTAAAATGGAAAATTGAAGGTATTTATTGAATTTTGGCATTCATTCTCATTTACCAAGTGATTTTAGAGTTCACAACTGATTCAGAGGGAATTAAGATGAATTTAGAGATGAAATAAGAAAATCACAGTGAAGTATTGGCAAGTTTTGATAGAGTAAGTGTTGCTTTTGGTGTCAACTTAATTCTTTTCTGAGGATATATTAGAAGATTTTATTTTCAAAACGCTAGATTGAAATGATATTGGCAAGCAAAATATTAAAAGATAGCAATGCTCAAATTGTGAGGAACGACCAATGACCTCCACCAAATTTCAAGGATGGTGTGAATTTTGAAAAGACTAAAGATGATATTGGTACCCTATCATCAATTCCACCCAAAATTTTAACCATTTAGGATGTAAGATTGTATTATCTGTTAAAAGATGGAGAAATTAGAGATTTTGAGATAAGGAAAGCTTATTAGAAGCTATGCAATAATGGTGTATTGAAAGATGAAAAAAAAAAAAATGCTAAGAAGGGGCTTACTCATGCCCTGTGTTTTCCTAAAGTCTTCAAAGCCGAATTGATGAAAATTATACTGAGCCGTGTTCACAATATGAAGGTATGGTTAAAAGGAAGACCAATCAAGATCAATAAGGCCATAATACACTGAGTTACTAGATACCCCACCTTGGATCTACAAAAGAGTATAAGGAAAACAACATGAAATAAAATTGAGAAATTGACTAAAAAAAAATGGAATGGTCAAGTAATGTCAATTGATGGGATTGATGATCCTATAACTAAGTTTGCAGTACATGTGTTAGAACAAAAATGCATACTTTGTTAGAACAAAAATGGTACCATTCCAAAAGATTGAACAATGTGCCATGTAGTATAGTAGACCTAGGCTAAAAAATTGTTAAGAAGGATCATCCAATAGCTACAACAACTAGTAGAGAATTTCAAAGAAATTAGAAAAGAAAAGAACAAATCATGTAAGTTCAGATCTTTGCTAGTTTGTATATTGTTTTCCTACAATTGGTACTATAGTGTGGGATAGACACAAGACGACTATGAAACTTATAAATAAGCTAATAAATCATTTTGGAGAGAACTTTGAAGCCATAATGGATAACTATTTTTAAGAATTCAAAATTAAAATGAGAAACGAAATGAGGATTCCTAAATTAGTCATAGATAAATATTATGACCAGATATGCCTTGTAGTAGATACAAATTTTTTACATTCTTAGGTAGTGTTACCAAGAATTCCATGGTTAAGGCCTATGCCTTATGAAGTCAATGTTGATGAAGTCACAACAATAGTGACTTCTCTTTTGATTGAAGATATAGATACAAATGCCAAGAAATTCAGCACATATGAAACCATTATGGTTGAATTAACTATAGAGACTAATGTGCCCAAATAGAAAAGAAAAGAAAGAGAAAAAGTCTTGAGGATAAGGATGGTAAAGAAGGGGAAGGATTAGAATAACCTGCTAAGGCCAATGAAGAAAAAGGAAAAGAACTAGTTGTTGGCAAGCCTAAGGAAACTAAGTAGGAGAAAATAGTAATTGTTGATCCTAAGGTTAAAGCTGACCTTAGGAAAGGTGTGTAGAAGATTGTTACAACTCAGGAGCCAAAAGGAAAAATCATAACAAGATCAAAGACAACTTAGCCCCTAGTTTTGAAAACTAAAGGAAATCCAACCAAGAGGAAACTGACTAGCTCACCAAAGAAGAATACACCAAAGAGGCCAATGAGAAAATTGGGCATGACATAAGGGGAGGAAGAAGCTGATGAAGAAACTGAGGCTAATGCACAAAGAAAACTACCAATCATGAAAATGTATCACCTAATTTAGTTAGTGTAAAAGGAATACTAATACTAATAAAAGCATTCACAATACTAAAATAGTTAATACTTATGATAGGACCAAAGTTATCACCAAGAAGGAAAGAAAACCAAGAATGGTAGGCTCCTTATGGTATAACCCAAAATGATGTAGATATGTCCTTGATGGATGGGGATGTATGCTTACATTGTGCTCAACCTTCCAAAGGATGGGAATTTTTACCAAGTAGGTATATGGATAAGGGTTTCAACAATGGAGGTATGGATGGATTTCAGCATTGTGATGGTATTTTGGTAGTTTTTAGGCTCTCAAAGTAGCATTATAAGTTTGCATGAAAGTGGTTGATGAATTGTGAGAGGGAAAGGATTTATTTATAGGCTAAGGGGTAGTGAGATGGAGGGTCAAGATGCAAAGATAGAAAAATGGTGAGGGAGGGCTAAGATGCTTTCAAGGGGAAGAACATGGATTGTGCTTGTTTAGAGCCAATAGGAGAGTGACACTTGTCACAAGGAGGATGAGTGTGAGAGAATGGTTTAAGGGTTGGTCAAAGGGAGTAATAAGGGAGGTTGAGTGTGTAAGAGACATGTAAGAGGCATAAAGAGGGATGTAAGATCCATTAATGACATGTAAGAGCCATTGATGCTCTTGGATAGGGATGGGAGACTTTTTGACTGTGGTTTGGGTTATCAATTCTTAACCCTTGCTTAAAGTTGTGCACAAGTTTAGGAGGGGGAATTAGGATTAGCTTAGGAAAGGTTAGGAGGCAAGTGGCTTAGTTTTGATGGGATGGGTTAGTGAGGAGGCCAAGTGAGGTTAGTTTGGGTGAATGGGTTGGATTTAGGGATAAAGGTAGGTCTTAGGGATGTTTTAGAGGTTTGGATATTAAAATGGGGATATGGGATTAAATTAAATAGATTTGAGAATTTATTTAATTTAATAGAGGAATAGGGATTTAATTAATAATTTGATTTTGGGTTATCATTTGATTCTATCAATTGGACTATAGTTAGTTAAATCAATTAATTAACAAGGGGATGATGATTAATTAATTAAATAATGAATATTTAATCAATAATATCCTAGGAGATGACTAAATATGATTATCTAGTGTTGTAATCAAACTCATGTGTCTACATTTTTCCCTTCTTTGATATAGTGTTGAAACAACACTATTTTAAAGAAGTTTGAATATAAATGACATGAAGAAGACTTTTTAAAGCAACATGGTTACCCTAGTTTTGAGTAAAAGAGGAGAGAATTGACTATGTGATGCCCCCTCAAGAAGGTGGCAAGGAAAGAGCATGAATCTTGGTAACTTCTTGAAAAGTTGTAGTTAGCCAAGGGGAGCAGGAGGACACAAAAGGATAAAAAGGGGGTGGAAAGGGAAATAAAAGTAAAAAAAGAAACAAGGTTGGGGGAAAAGGTGGTGTGGGAGGAATCAAAGAGGAAGATAGGAAACCTGAGGGGGTCTATAAGGGGCTTGAGGGGGGCCAGGAAGGGTTATTTTCTTTCATGTAGATGAGGAGATATTTCTACTAGGAGCTCTAAGTGGGATGATATGATGGCTTCACTTGGATGACTAGAGCATCAAGTGGACATGGTATGACAAGTATGGGTGTGATAGACACCAGATCAATTGGTAGGTTCAAAAAACCAACCTTTTAGATTTTATGTTATGTCTCTTTTAGCATTCCCGCAATGGTAGAAAATTAATCCCATGGACTTAGATCTGGCAAGATTGTAATCCCATGAAAATGGCTTGGGATAGGGTTGAAAATAGGCTAGGAAAACATGTTTCACGATATCATGAATTTGGGTAGAAATCTTTCACGGGAGTGAGGGTAGCGTAGCACGAACGGGATCTCATGAGGAAAAATACACGTATCCTAGCGGGGACTCGATCTCATGACAAGAAATTGGTCAACATGGAAATGGGTTAAGGGTTGATCGGAAAGGGTAGGTCAAATGTAATCCCATGATGAGATGTGTTAGTAGGATCACCAAGATTAGTTCGTATGGGAACATGCCTATGGGGATGTGAATTTTGGTTGAAGGGAGGTCAAAGGGTCAAATAATGATCTTGCAAGAACTTGTTTTAGTAGGATCACGAGGTGCAGGGGTTCACAAGAATGCATTGGCAAGAACACAATTAGGGTTTTTAGTAGGTCAAGATGTCAAATAGTGATCCCACAAGAACTTGTTTCAACGAGATTGTGAATTGCATAGGTTCACAAGAATGCGGTATTGGGAACACAAATTTTAGGGAAAGAGGCACAAGTAAAGGGGGGATTGGGTAGAGGGATAGGGGGATTTGATTAGAAGTTATGTAATGAAAATATGAAAATGAAAATCGACATGTGATGGGTTTGTGTGTAGTGGTCTCTAGATGCATTGATGTCATGTGAGTGATGAGCAACCTTACCATGTGCTAGAGAGTAGCTTATGTCAGCGGACTATGTGAGGGTAGATGCCATTAGCCTAGGGTACCTAGCGAGACTACCCCACACACAGACCTATATGGTAATGGTGATGGTCTTGTGTGAGCAATGACATAGTGAGACTGGGACATTTCATCTATTGACAGGCAAGATGATATTTACATTAGAGGATGTGTATAGGATCTTCAAATTACCTGTAAAAGGGACTCCGGTGATGGGAACTAGGGAGATGACTAGGGAGGTAGTAGTGCAAAGGCTAGTGGGGTCTGAAATGGTGTATCAAATTTGTCAAGGTTAGTTTGCATTAGATGAGCATCTAGATCGAGTAGCCATAGAGAGGTAGATCTATTTCTATGTATCTAGTTTGTTATTGGGGTATATTGCCCCAAAGATAGGTGCGATAGGCATCACATTGGCACTGATACCAGTGATTATATAGATAATTGATGCAAGAATCCTAGCAGCATGGGGGTCTTTGATGCTAGTAGATTTATATTAAGATTTGAATCAAATTTTATATCAGGGAGTAGGACAATAGGGGAGGAGCATAGGGTTTCCCACTTTAATACAGGTTTGGGTGTGGGAGTACATCATGGCATTTAGGCTAATTAGATAGAGGGATAGGCAGGCAGAGGAGCTAGTGGCTTATAGATAGGGAGAGCTATTGACCTACCATCATACAGAGGATGTGGACTACTAGTTAATCTAAGTAGATGAGATTACGCGGTGGTATGGAGACCATATATGGGGTTGGAGCCATAGGTGGAGGAGGGATAGTCTCTACCATATACCATCTCATGATGTTTCATTTTTGGGTGGTGGGAGTACATCACTAAGTAATACCGCCCAGATAGGGCCTTGTGGAAATTTGGATGGGTGCAAGTGGCTCCAGGGGAATTAAACTAGTATCAGTAGGTCACATGCAAGCCAGTATCAATGTTTGGTCTAGCAATACAAAGGGATGGGTTACTTTAGGCCTAGAAAGAGGTATTGCCACAACTGTGGGATTAGTTTAGTGGAGCAACAAATGTGGGATCCATGTAGGAGTACCAAGATTGGTTCTAGTAGCTAAGGTCGGCAGGCCAAGCATAAGTGACTAGGGCTACGGTGGTGGTAGGGGTGATAGCCTAAGCAGCCAGATAGAGTAGATATGTAGTGAGAGGGCTACGAGAGTGGGTAGAGGTAGTAGCATAGGAGGAGGGGCTAGTTAAGAAAAGGTGGAGAAGAGAGGAGAGGTAGGAGGAGAGGCTAGCAATGGAGAGGGGATAGAGGGTGGAGGAGGTGCAAAGGCCACAGGGGCCCATAGGTGGAGGAGATGGGAGTGGAGGAGGGGGCTCATCTATAGTGGGATGAGATGATGGACTGACAAGACAATATGCATCACTCCAACATACACATGAGATAGTAAGCCAACTGCTATACGATACCCAACAGGAGAGGGATCAACTCTAGAGAGAGCATGATCAGGCAATATAGGAGCGAGATGCAGTGAGGGGGTAGGCAAAGAGGGTAGAGATAGAGGTGGGGACACTACATGTGGAGAGTGGGTAGTTGGAGGAGAGGTTAGAGGTGGTGACTACAGAGAGATAGGTAGTACAAGCATAGATAGACATCATCCAAGAGGAGAGGGATAGGTTGGTGGTAGAGGTGGTGATCTTAAGGGCATAGATGGTAGTAGGTGGAGGGATGGATGAGCTGAGGAGGTTATGAGGAGAGGTGGAGGATTTGAGGGAGAGGGAATGGTTTTACTAGGGGAGATACCATAGAGCAGCTCCCTTGGATCAGATTGAGCATTATAGGCAACCAACATGGTTAGGGATGTAGGAGTTGATAAAATCCAACTCCATAGCTCACCAAGATCACCTGCATGCAAATAACCTATTGAAGAACAAATCAAAGAAGGAAGAGGTAGAGCTTGGAAAAAGCTTAAATGAACTTGAGAGAGAAGATATTGCAAACAAGATAATTGTATTTACAATATGCCTTGAAAATAAGATGAGAAAATACAATGAGAGAGCCCAAATATAAAGGCCTCATGGAAGCTTGTAGAACAAGCTAGAAAGTGGTAGAAGATAAGGTTGACAACTAAGCACACTTCCACAAAAAGGTAGAACATGCTAGAAGGGAATAAACTCCCATGTTGTCAACAACTCATCACTACAAGTATTAACTACATGCATTAACCTAAGTAAACTTAAGTAAATAGAATAAATAATTAATTATTAATTATTTACTCTAACACCCCCCTTTAAGTGCAACTTAGGGGAATGCCTTAAGCTCACAAAACTAATATGAAATGCAAAATGGGTCCTGGCAATGAGGCCATGTTAGGTACCCACATACATGCAAAGAAATGCAACCTCTGAAAATGGGGAAAGAGAGGAAACCACATGGGAAAAAACCTCCCCCAAAAAGAGGTAACCCAATGAAAGACTAAAGAAGCCTCCAACTAGAGAAATGTCACATAAAATAGGAACAAAAAGTGATCATGAAGAGCATCACTGAAGCATGAAGAAGCTGAAAAATCTATCATTAGAAAGAAACTGCTAATCTAAAGAACCTCCATGGAAGAAGAAGGCATGAACTGAGTGTGTCTATATGGTAGATGATCCATCTCACCGAAATGCATAGATAACCAACCACTACAATTGCCTTGTATATAGGATCAATGACTAAATACATAGCTCACACTATCAAACCATCAAACCAAGGATGCATTAGAACAATATAATAACCCCCCCTTAATGTAGATGGGGTGAGATGACAAGCAATTGAGAACGTGGGCCAAAATCCTCTACAAACAGAACCAAGAATGACGAGAGAGGGAAAAAGGTACAATCACCTATAAAGACATGGTCACACCAATGTTGCATGGGAAAACAAAAGGAAGAGAGCACAAAAATGGCAAACATTTATCCTTCCATGGTGCTTTATAAAATAGTGCAAGTACAACTATCTCAAAACAATGTTCATGAACCCAAAATGCAAGAGTGGCACTTTATCTCAGTGCGTATACATAAAAATGCTTACACATGATAGCTACAATGATTAGAAAAGGAAAAAAGCTAATACAAAAGGTAGTACAACCCAAAAAAAAAGGTCCCATGCCATGAAAATGATCCTCAGACCTGGAGCACCCAAGATATCCACCATAGAGAAAAAATGCCAAAAATATGATAGAAAGAGCGTGGGGTAGAATCTAAAGGAAACGATAGCATTTTTGAAAAGGTGACAAAAACAGCTTTCCAAAAATATAACATTTTCAAAAAATGAAGATGGGATGCAAAAGATAAGCTTTCCAGAGTGAAAAATAGAACTTCATACTTTGACTGCAAAAATGAGCAATAAAATTGCATCAAAACCTAAAAATACCTACACTAATGTCTTCATCTCAGAACCAACTTTTTGATGCTTCTTTCATATCAAAAAAATACCTCCATATACTCAAGTTATGGTCAAAAAATTGTGAGTAGGTCAAAAAGGGACTGGAGTGCTAGTAGAGGTGCTAATGTAGGGTGACATCATGCTAATGTTAGCAAACTGCTACAAAAAATTTGATGACCTCTGAGCCGTCGCAGTGAAAAAAAAGATGCCACGTGGTGGCTGCTGACTAGGTAGGGGCCATGTGGCACCTAGAGAACTTGCCAAGTGCGTTGTAGTAGGTGATTGGGCATTGACAACTCAGTGGCAGCTGGCAGTAGTGGTCGTAGTTGGTGGCGCCGCAAGCCACTAGTTTGTCCATACAGTCTGTACAATAGGCCTAGGCAAAATTTTTTAACATCCCAGAGCTCCTATCACTAAAATCAATTTTTTTTATATGAATTCTAACTGTAATGGACCTTTCAAACTTAATGGCAATGTCCATTTAGGCCCAAAGTGCTCCAAAAAAATGCTCTTACCCTAGATTAAAGAAAAAATTACAAACAAACTAGGGTTTGTGTCTTTGAATTGTGGCTTCAAAAACTCTTCAGCTAAGAAGTAGTAGGGAGGTTCGAGTACCATGTAGGAGGTGGGAGGCCCGCTGGCGATGACTGGGCTACGATGTCACCGATATGGCATGACTAGCTGTAGTAGCTCCCAAACTGTGTACTAGTTGCACGGTGGTAGCTCTACAATGGTGCGGTGGTGGCTACCTAATGGCGGTGCCAAAATCAAAATTTTTAATTTTTTTTGAAAATATTGTCCATACAGTCCGTACAGCAAGCCTAGATAAAAATTTTTAACATCCCACAGCTCCGATCACCAAAATCAAAAAATTTTATATGAATCCTAACTGTAATGGGCCTTTCAAACTCAATGGCAGTGTCCATTTAGGCCCAAAGTGTTCCAAAAAATTGCTCTTCCCCTGGATTAAGGAAAAAAATTACAAACAAACTAGGGTTTGTGTCTTTAAATTGTGGCTTCAAAAAATCCATGTACGAGTTGATAAAATCCAACTCCATAGCTCACCAAGACCACCTGCATGCAAATAACTTGTCGAAGGGAAACCAAAGAAGGAAGAGGTGGAGCTTGAAAAAATCCTAAATGAACTTGAGAGAGAAGATATTGCAAATAAGAAAAATGTATTTACAATTGAAAATGAGATGAGAAAATACAATGAGAGATCCTAAATATAAAGGCCTCATGGAAGCTTGTAGAACAAGATGAAAAGTGGTAGAAGAAAAGGTTAACAACTAAGCACACTTCCACAAAAAGGTGGAACATGCTAGAAGGGAACAAACTCTCATGTTGTCAACAACTCATCACTACAACTATTAACTACATGCATTAACTAAACTTAAATAAATAGAATAAATAATTAATTATTAATTATTTACTCTAACAAGGGATAGTTGGGACCCACACTAGTATGCATGGAGGAGGGGGAGAGAGTGGATGGAAACTGGGGGGTCGAAGAGGGCAAGTTGGTCTTAGCACATAGGGAAGAGCCACAGGACAGGGCAAAGCTAGAGGAAAGACACAAGGATGGGTGGGAGGAGAGCTTAGGGATGGAAGGAGGGAAAATGGGGCCACCACCTCCACCATTAGTAGTGCCAGGCGAAGAGAGGGACGCATATGAGTCCATGATGAGGAGGCAACAGATGAGGGAGAGTAGTGATATGTTGGGTATATTTTGTTATTTATTATTATTTTATGGATGTATTGGTGGATGTATTTTGCAGGAATAGATCCAATGTATGTATATGTATGATACATATACTAGATATGTAGACTATGATGGATTGTGGTATTTTTTGCAGGGGGTGATTTATTCATTTATTCTTTGTGGATGAGATATATATATATATATATATATATATATATATATATATATATATATATATATATATATATATATATATATATATATATATATATAGGTCAGAGCATTCTTTGGGGTGGGATATGAATGTATGGACTTATGATGTCATGAATATGTTTATGATGCATATATTTATATATGATTAGATGTAGATGAGAGATTGATGTGTTTGTATGTAGGATGTGATGTGTTATGAGAGATATGATATTTCTGATTTTGTGATGTAGGATATGATGCATTTTGATGATGAGATATGATATTGTTGATGATTTTTGATTCAAGATATGATGTTCTATGATGATGAGATATGATAGTGCTGATGATTTGTGATGCAAGATATGATGTGCATTGATGATGAGATATGATAGTGTTGATGATTTGTGATGTAGGATATGATGTCTTGTTATGGTAAGAGTTGTTTTGATAGTATTGGATATGATGTGATTTTTGATGATGGGATTTGTTTCGATAGATTAGTGGTTATGATGATGTTTATGATATCTACGAAAATAGTTTAAAATGGGGATGGATGTGATGTGTTTGGAGTTGTGAAAAAGATAGATGGACATAAATGTGTATATATAAAACATAACCTAAGAGATGAAATATGAATATATAAAAAATGAGAAAAAGATGGATGCAAACCTTAAAAAGAAAATTTAAACTATGATAAAAAAGATGATAAAATGAACATAAACTAGGATAATGACTCATGATTGAAAGGAACAAAAACTAAGATAAAATGAATGTGATATTTATGATGATGGTACATAATTATAATGAACACAAAAAATGGGATAACTGAACTCAAAGTTATGATGAGAACATATGATAAAGATTATGATGTTGAAACATGAAAACATTATAATAGGTGATGAATGAAATGAATCTATGATAGGAGAATATGATAAGATAAATTCAAATTATGATAAGGGTAAATGAACACAATCTATGATAATACAACATGGTAAATTCTAGGATGTTGGGAGACAAAAAATAGACATAATCAATGATGTAACAATAAGATATAGGAAAATTTATGTTGGTGGGATAGGATAAACAAAACTTAAACTAGGAGAATGATCTATGATAAAGAATGAATGTAAAACATAGGAGATATTGATTCTTAGGACTATGATGTTGGGAAATGATTAACCAACAAACTCATAGTTAGGATGATAGGAAATAAGATAAGTAGACTTAGGGCTAGGATAGAGACCTATAATAAAGAGCATAACATGATGATGGTGAAACCTTAGCTTAAGGGTTTATAATTTGTAAGAGTAGGATAATGAAGATAGCTCAATGTTTGATGGTAAGAAATTGAATCGAAGGCTTGTGATGATGGAAGGATCCAAAGGGAAAGAAGGATAGGTGATGTAAAGGAAGAGGGAAGTGTAGGCAAGGGAAAAATTAGGAGAAGGGTTTTAAAGGGGGTGTAGGGATGAATTTTGGTTACAATAGGAAAGGGAAGTAGAGTTAAAGCGAAATAGATGTGGGGTGTAGGAGAATGGTACAACATATCACTAATCGGTCATGACCTTGGTTAGGGGGTAGGAACAATATGCACAACTTTAAATAGGACATATTTAGAGGTTTAAAATAGGAGATCGGGATGATGGGGAAAGGTGAGGGCATGGGGGATAAGAGTTGTAAGGAGTAGGGGTAGAGAGGATAGAAGGCTAAGAGAATGTGTAGGAGGGGGTGAGTACAGATGTGTGTGAGGTGTGATATGGACATGTAATTTTTCATATGGGAGAAAATGGTGAGAATGAGAGAATATACTAGAAGCTTGAGAATAGGGTACTTCATAATGAAGTACCACCATGTAGTGTGAGAACTTTATTTGATATTAGTATATTAGGGATCTACCAAGGTTACTAAGAATTTCAAGGCCTTTTCCCCAATATTTCATAGGATTGACTCAAACAAGCACGCAAGGATTGCCCCAGCATCAAACATGAGTCCCAAAGAAATCAGCATGGAAATGATGCTAGGTGATCCATAAGAAAATGATATTTCCCAATTGCATCATGTGATCATAAATGAAAACATGTTTGGAATATGCAAGGGTGATATCTGACTGACTCACAAGTTGAAAGAGACCATGGTCAAAATCATGCATTTGAGTTGCCCTAGTCAAAGTACATCATGATATGGAAGACCATGGTGACTATGAGGAGGGATCAACTAAATAACCTAGAAATGACCTACCAAAATATACAAGAAGAAAATTAAATATTAAAAGAAAGAACAAGTATATGATAAAGTAACCTTTTGCCAAAGTGATCGAAATAATTGGATACAAACAAACCAAATATAGGTACAAGGAAGAAAGCATTCAGTAAGGACTTAGTGACAATAGGTTTAGGATAGTGACAAAATGGACAATGATACTTTCCTATAGATGATTGGCTAGTGACACAGAGTTTTGCAATAAGTCTCAAAAATATACAAGCATGGCTATAGAATGGATGGGTGACTCGAGAACATAGGATAGAATACAATAGTGGGTATGTGTATGAAGGGGGAAAGATCAAGATGAGGAGATAACATTGTTGTAATACAATTATCGCTACATGGGTATGATACATTAAGTATGATTATTGTGACAAGGATATGATATAGAGGATACTACTATTGTTATAAGGATATGATACATAGGCTACTACTATTGTTACAAGGATATGATACACATGAAACTACTATTGTTACAAGGATAAAATATACTTGATATGATACATGTGGTAGAGTATAAGGAGAGGATAGATATATGAACTACAGATATAATACATGATCTAGGTAGGGTGTTTGAAGTGATGGATACTGAAAGGAAATGACATGAGTCAATTTGGGATTGTGAAGGTGGAACTATGGGGAACACCTTGGAAAATGGGAAGATGGGTGATGAAGTGTGAAGGGGTGATGGGGGAGATGTATGTAATTAATAGATAATAAAAAGGATAAGTACACCTAGCACCTTATTGATAGGTTTTCACCAGGGTACCTATCCAAGATGCTTGAATTGCCAAGTTTTTACTATTGGATGCTTGTTTTTCTTTACTTGATTTTTTTCTATTTTTCTTTCTCTTTGCATTTCTCTCCCTTAAAGGGGGTAGGATACACTAAGAATTTTTTAGGTGTAGAATTTCTTGAGGTGAATGATGTTGGTGGAATCATTTAGGACTTCACCTTCAAGCATGGATAGCTGATTGGCCCCTAAGCCAAAAGATGTTGTGACCATGTAAGGACCAAGCCATGTGGGCTCAAACTTGCCTTTCTTTTCTTAGTCAACCTAGAACTTCATGTTTTCCTTGAGGACCATGTCTCCTTCTTAAAATTAGCATGGATGGACCTTCCTATTGAAGTTGTGCTTGAGGTGATTTTAGTAGACCATGAGGTGGTCGTAGGCCTGTTGCCTTTTTTCATCAAGTAATTCAAGCTGGGTAAGTCTAGCCACTCTATAATTTTCATCTGATATTCAGCCCTAAAAAGAAATAAAAAGAAATGGGAGTTCAAACTCAATAGGTAATACTACTTCAATGCCATAAACCAGGGAGTATGGGGTTGTGCTTGTGGATGTACTAGTGTCGTAGGCCCATAGGTTGGGGTTGATCTATAAATGCTAATCATGGATGGAATCATTGACAACATTCTTTGGGATTTTGAGTAGGGTATTATTAGTTGCCTTTACCTAATTGTTACCTTGTGGAAAGTATGGGCTAGAAAAATGGTGATGGATATGAAGGGAAGTGCAAAATTCCTCCATATTGACATTTTCAAAATTACCTCCATGGTTCGTAAAAATGGTAACTAGGATGCCAAAGTGACATATGATATGATATAGGATAAATTTGGATACTTGAACTCCTATGGAAATGACAAGAGGGACTACTTCCACCCACTTAGTGAAATAATTAGTGGTGATGATTATCCACTTGTGTCCTCCTAAAGAGAGAGGTGTGATAACACCAACAAGGTCAAACCCCCAATAGGAAAAAGTCCATGGTAGTACAATAGGTTGTAGATCTTGAGCTAGGGCTCGGATTAGATTAGCATGTTGTTGACAGGGTAGACACCATTTTACAAAGTCACATGAATCATGCTCTAGAGTAAGCCAATAATACCCATCCTGAAGGATTTTCTTAGCTAGAACTATTCCACTCGTGTGAGCACCAAAAAGTCTAGTCTGTACCTCCTTGAGAGCCATTATAGCCTCATTTTGGCCTAAAAATTGAGAGATTATCATGATAACCATGAAAATATAGGGTTTGAATGATGATAGTACAATGGGAAGCTCTGTGAATAAGGTTCTAGCCTTGGGTTTGTGTGAGGTGGGGAGATATGATAAAATTTTATAGGTAAGCATGAATTTCATGGTGCCATGGGGATTGGCGACCAATGAAGATGCATACCTGTGTTGATTCATCATTCTTGTATGCAGGTTGGTGTAACTACTCAACTAAGAATTCATATTGTGTGGCCTCCCACACTATTTCCAAAAGTGAACCAATAGTGGCCATGGCATCTACTACCTTGTTTTGCAATCTAGGTATCTGTATGAACTAAATTTGAGTAAAATGTTCCTTCATTTATTCAACCAACTCTTTGTAAGGTAGCAACTTATCATCCTTGGTCTAATATTCATCTAGAGTCTGGATGATAATAAGTTGTGAATCTCTGTAGACCTCAAGCTCTGTGATATTCCATTCAACTATTATTTTGAGCCCTTCAATAAGGGCCTCATACTCTGAGATCTTGTTGGTACACTAGAACTATATTTTAAAGGATTTAAGAATGTAATATCCTTGAGGTTTGACCAAGAGTATGTCAATGCCTAAGCATGGGATGTGTAGGATCCATCAAAGTATAATTTCTAGGAGGGTTGTTTGTCTATTAAGTAAAGGTGCTTGTCTAGAAATTCTATAATGAGGGGGTGATCTGCAACCAAAGGTGCATTTTCCAAGTGATCTACTATAGCCTATCCTTTGAGAGCCTTCTAGTTGATATAATAGATATCAAATTTGCTAAGAAGCATAACCCATTTAGCTAGATGCCCTAAGAGCACCATACATGACAACATATATTTTAAAGGACCAATTTTGGATATGAGTTGCACAGTGTGGCTTAACATGTAATGATGCAACTTCTAAGTGGAAAAGACCATGGCTAAGCAAGCCTTTTCCATTGGTGTATAATTGAGCTCATATCCCACTAGAGTGTGACAGATGAAGTAAATAGCCCTTTCTTTACCTACATCATCAATTTGTGTTAGAAGAGCACCTAGTGTTGTTGGGGTAGTTATGATGTAGAATATGAGTGAATGACCTACAACTAGAGGAACCAAAATAGGTGGATGAGCCAAGTATTACTTGATTAGTTCAAAGTTACATTGGCAAATGGGGTCCCACTTGAAATTATGATCCTTCTTGAGTAGATGTATAAATGGTTGGCACTTGTCAGCAAGCTATGAGATGAACCTTCTGACTAATTGTCATTTCCCTTGAAGAGAGCAAAGCTATCTAAGTATCTTAGGAGGAGCTATATCCATGATGGCCTTGACTTTTTTAGGACCAATCTCAATGCCACACCATGATATAATGAATCCTAGGAGCTTTCTTGAGGTAATGTTGAAGACACATTTCTTAGGATTGAGCATGAGATGGAATTTAGCCAATCAATCAAACACTTCCTCAAGATGAGACTAGCGATCAAAGGCATTAAGAAATTTAACTAAAATATCATCCATGTAATCCTCAAGATTTTTATGGATGAGGTCATGGAAGATGACCATCATGGCACATTGATGTATTGCCTCGGCATTCTATAACCCAAATGGCATCATGTTATAACAAAATTTCCCCCAAGGGGTGGTAAATGTTGTCTTATGCTAATCTTCCTTTTCTATCTAAATCTAATTGTATCCATAGAAACCATCCATGAGTGACAAGAGCTCATGGCCTACAATGACATCAAAAATTATGTCTATGTTCAACAAATGGAAATCATCCTTTGGGTAGGCCTTGTTGAGGTCCCTAAAATCTATGCAAATCCTAATATCACCGTAAGGTTTTGTGATCGGGACCATGTTGGACATCCATTCTAAATAGTTGATTGGGAAAATGATCTTTGCCTCTAGTAATTTTTCTAACTCGAGGGTGCATCTTACAGAGCTTTTTCTTGATAGGTTTGGCCTTTAGATCCATGACCAAATGGTGTACTACTAACTTGGGGTCCAACCCTAGCATGTCTTGATAGGACCATGCAAAGTGAACAAAATTTGCATGGAGGACTTTTATGATAAGGTCTGCCTACTTAGGTGGTAGTTATGTCGTGATATATGTGATCTATGGTATCTCAGTCAGACTGATATTGAGCAGTCTAGTTTCTTTTGTCAAGACTAAAGATATGGCAGGCCTATGATCCTATGGGGGAAGGATAAAATCTCCATCTTTGGGTGCCTTTAAGAGGTTTTCACCATCAGATATGTCCTTTATTTTCTTTTCATTTTTTGAATCATTCAATTGCGCTCCAGAGGATTTTTCACTTGAGGACAATTTTCTTTAGCTTTTTTTCTTTTTTGTTTCATTTTTTAACTCAATTTTGTAACTAGAGATTTCCTCCTCCCCAAAGTAACCTGATGGATCTAGTTTGTAGATAGATGCTAATGGTGGTGGAAGTCATTTATGTGGTGTTTTTTCCGACATGAATCGAAGGAGTGTGTGCTATGTAGATAATTCATCAACATGGACAACACTTGGTTGGTCCCAATTAATGAGTTCAAGGTGAGCAAATGGTAGGTCTATGAGATATAGGGATAATTGGCAGAGCATAGAGGCTCCTAGGATAATTTCATCAAGGAAAATTTCATCATAGGATTTCTTTTCTACTTCCTTAGGAATGTCTTCAACTTCAATGAGACTATTTTAGATGTTTGTTAAGGCATGGCCTTCTTTCATAGTGCCCCCAGTTACGAGGAGTTCATAGCTTAAGCCTTGCTTTTTCTTTTCTTCATATGCTTCTACAAGTTTCCTAATGCCTGATCTAGATGCCCCAGATCACCTCCTTGATAATCCCATTTCTCAGTGGCAAGGCAATTTGAGCATGGGTATTTTTTTTAAGGTGATCAAGAAGTTTTTTACTTTTTGGAGGTGGCTCTTTGTATAGCCATGTGCTAATGTTTGGAGCAATTTCCTCTACATCAAGGATACCTTTTGTATTGCTATCTAATTTGAGATATGGTATCTGACCTAGGCCCTTGATGTGTCAGGTGCCCTTGAGCATGCAAATCAAGTGGTAGAGCACCAACAACAAAAGTGTCTGTAAGACTATATTCATTACAACCTTGGTAGTTGATCTTAATTGTGGAAAGAGTGGAGGCTAAAATGGTATCTGGATCATTGTAGGTGCTAGAGGAACTAGCCATGGTGTGGCCAATTTTGATTCCAAGACAATGGTTGGTGTATGAAGCTTTGGCCATATTATAATAAGAAAAGGGTTTAAGATCTTCATGAATGGTTACCTTAGTGCCATTATGGAAAAATTTGATGCACTGATAGTATGTGGATGGAATAGCCTTCATGGCTTGAATCCATGGTCAGCCAAGGAGGATGTTGTATGGAAGGTTAAGATCAACTACGTGACAAACTATTTCTTGAGTGGTTGGATTGACTCTGAGAGGGAGCAAGATGGTTCCTTCCATAGTGCACTCTGAGTTGTCATATGGTTTGATGGTAATTACCTCATTAAGGATATCTGCCTTAGTGTATCTTACTTGTTTGATGAATTTTAAAGTACATAGATTTAATGTCGATCCATTATCTATCATGATCCATTTGACTGCAAAATCAAAAACTATGATAGCTATATGAAGTGAAAGTATATGGTCAGGTCCAACTAAAGGATAATGCACATGATGTAGAAAGGTGGCCAACCAAGTTGCAAAAATCAGTGGCATTTATGTTGGTGGGGATGCATGACTCACAGAGAGTATTATCGAGGATCTATTGATAAGGTGGGCTTGTTTGTAAGAGATCTAGAATGAAAATTTGAGCTGGCATGTTTCCAAGGTGCACCAATATATTATACTATGGTCCTAATGGGGGTGATCCAAATGAAGCTGCTCTTGATGGAGGTGGCCTTGATGGTGTAGATACAGATGGGCCAACTATATTGAATCAAGCTCATTGAGTAGTGACTGTAATTGGGTATCTGGGCCTTTGATGTTTCTAACATTGATAGACAACTCATCTTGTGATATACAACCAATAAGGTTTCCATAGTCCAAGTATGTTGAGGTATAGTTTTGAGACTAATCTTGATTATCGCCTTGTTTTTTTTTAGCATTGTTTGGTTTGTTGGTAGCAGTGTTTGTAGTTACTTTTCCTTGGTTTGTGTTATGGGGAGAAAAAGCATTTTGATATATCATTAATACTACATTGGGTGATGCTTGTGCCTCATTGTGATCTCTTTTTGGTCAATAAGTTCTTGGACGTAGTCCTTGAGTTGCATGCAATTGAGGGTGGTATGCCCTTTGACATGATGAAATTTACAAAACTCATTATCCTTATACTAGGATGCTCTAGACTAATTGGGTTTCAAGGATTATGTTTGTGGATGTCTAATAAGATTTTCCTTGGCTAGTTTCTTAAAGATTGCATGAAGAGGTTCCCCTAATGGGGTGTATGTACAGGGTTGCCTCTGTATGCATGGTTTATGTCTAGCTAAAAGTGTCATAGCATTAGTCTAATTTTGATGGCCAGGTACTTGGACCTTGTGTGGGTTATTTTGCATAAGAGGCTATTGATAGATTGGCAGTTGTTGCTGGCAAGGTTGTTCTTGACAAAATGTGGTTGGTATGTTGGCTGCTACCCCAACAATATGAACATGTTGGGTATTGGTGACGCCATCTGTCACTGTGTTCTTATTTTTATTCTAATATTGTGGTTTTTCATTGCTTGGTCCTTGGTCCTACGTGTTTTCCTTGTAAATTTTGATGATACCATCCTTGATGAGCCCTTGCTCAAGTTTTGTCCCCTTTTCCTTAATGTCTTTGTATGTTTGTAAATAATTCATAATCATGTGATGAGAAAGAATAGGATGTGCATTGTTAATGAACATTTTGACAAGGTGATGTTTTGGAATGGTACATGAGATCCTAGTTGTGAGGGTTTGCCAATGTTTTAAGTATTCTACAAGGCTTTCTTCTCCCTTTTGCTTGGTATGAACTAGGTCTACTATAGATAACTCAGTCTTGACAAGATGAGCGTATTGATCCACAAAGGCTTCAAAAAGATCAAAAAAGGTTTTAATGGTACCCTAGGGTATACAACAAAACCATTCAAGGGTCGATCCCCCTAAGATATTTAGAAAATGTCACATGAGGAATACATCATTATAGGCCACCTCTTGAAAATGTATATATAATTCTTTGACATGTGTGACTAGATCACTTTTCCCTCTAAATTTATCAAACTTGGGGATCTTAAAGTGCTTAGTAAAGGGTGTCATCGTGGTGGTTTTTTCAAATGGATATGGACAATCATTTTCAAATTTAAAAGTTTTGGAGTCTATCCCATCTTTGAGGGCTTTGAGAGAATTTTTCATCTCTTCCCATTCAAACTTTATAAGCAAGGTAATGGGTGCCCCTAGTCCAAGTGTCCCTAGTGTGGGATATGTAGTAGATGTTGAAGGTTGATATTGGAAACCTTGACTATCATATGGTGGTTACAGAAAAATAGGTTGTACAATTGGTGGGATAGATGCTATGGGTTGTTGGAATGTAGTTTGTGCATACTATTGCATCTGTTGGGTAGATTGTGGATGGAGAGGGTAAGTATGAGGTTGTTTCTCTACTTGATAATTTTGTGTGGATACCTAGGCATACTACTAACATGATCATTTCAGCTGAAAAGATGGTAATGTTGGCAATACCTGGGTTGTGCTTTGGGAATGTATACTTTGCCCAAATATAGGTTGGTTGTGCCCCCACTTGAGAGAATAAGTGAGTATTAATAGGTACAAGGTAATTAATGTAGGGAAGAGTGTTCATAGTAGTATATTGTGTTGGAGGAGTGATTTGGCTATTGCCTAAGGGTGGCATAGAAAAATAGTTGGTCATGGGTGATAGCGAATAGACTTGAGGAGTGAAGGATGAGAGTAATTGAGGTATGAATGCAGTGGTGAACGGGAGGCTAGGGCAGGCCCTTGTGCCATACCAACACTCCAAGGTCCTAAGGGGAATGAGGCCAAATTACTTTGGCTAGTAACAAATGGATTGATAGTGATGTTGGGTAGGATAGAAGATGAGGTATTTGACCCTAGTGGAGGCATTTCGATAGTGAATGGATTGGATGTGTTTTGAGATGGAAAGGAAAATGTAGTGTTCTTGGGTGTGAAAGGGGGATTTTGTGAAGTGGGGATATCAGTGGTGGAAGCAAACAAAAATGATACACTTGGGGTTGTTTGAGATGTGGTATGTATTAAGGGTATGTATTTGGGTGTTTTGTGGGATTAGAGTAGTGACCTAGGTTGAAGGTATATTCTAGATTGTTGGTTCCATCTGTGGTGGTTGGTACCCACTATTGGGTGAAGAGAAATGATCATGAGGGAAAAATGACTCTTTGGATTTTGGTTGCCACCCAAATAGAGGATGGGAAAGATCTGTAATGTTGGTGGGTGGTGGGCATCCAAACTTAAAGGCACCAACATTGTCCCTTAAGAAATTTGCCATGATGGTTTTCTTATTTCGAGCTATGATGGCATTAGTAATGGTTGCATGGCTAGGTTGGTTCATGAAAGCATCAATATCTATAGAAGAACCTGTCTCTTTAGGGGTTTGTGGTGGTGGATCTAGTGGTGTCATGGAAACTATGGGGTATGGTTGAGCCTGATTTGTTCCACTACTATGACTAGATTCCATATCCTTCTTTTTTCATGTATTCTTACCAAAATGTGTGGTGGGTGGTATGTAAGTATAACTTCTCTAAGGATGAAATGCAAAAAGGATGATGACAAGTGTATGTGAAAAGGTAATTTGCCTAAGTATGACTAGGGTGGATAGATTTCCTAAAATGTAAAGAGGATTGGGTGTAAGTGTGTTTAATGATAACTTAGGGACCTAAATGATATGATACTAAGTGACAAATATTGTGTTTCCCTCAAGTGTGATCTTGAAAATGTGATGGTGATATCAAACCCTAAGTTAGCCTTATGTCTATCTGTGAGAGACAAAGGAGCATGAAGTGTGTAGCCCAACCTTTTTCTCAAGGTGATGTGGGACACAAGTGACAACCTATCCTAGAAAATGCTAATTTTCAAGGATAACTATGATGGTGAGATGGATGGAAATTTTCTTTAGGGAAAAAAATCCTAATGTAGTTATGCTAAAATGTTTCTAAGTGGATAAATAGTGGAGGAATTCTGAAAACCTAAGGTTGATGTCAAAATGGAAGGAGATGACTGCTTGAATGGGGTAGTGGTTTTCTGTAAAGGACTAAACCTATGAGTAGATAAGTGCATAAGTGTGTGTGGAAAAAGAAGGACCTAATCATAGTGTGTAACACTAGAGTTGTTGATAAGGCTATGGTTAACACCTCGTTAGAGAGTTAGGTTCTAAATTTTGTAATCCCCTTCTATTTGTAATTTAATGTCTACATTGTGTTTCTCAATTTGGTCAAGTTTTTTGATCCTTGGGTTGGGGGTATATTTCTTGTGTTCTACTTCTATTTCCTTGTAAACTAGTATTTGTGGAAGTTTAGCTTTTATGAATTTGGTCTTGATTTGGCCCGAGATGAGATAACTCTAAGAGGTTTGATTGCAACTATGAGGTTTTATAGGTAGTGAATACGCTAAGTAAACCTTTTAACCTTGGGTTGGAAACATAAATTAGTTTGAGGAATAGCTAAGTTTTTTAGAAATAGTAAAGTAATGAAGTGGGGTAAACTAAGCTTAGGATTTTTTGCAAATGAACTTGCTAACAATCCTTTTGAACCAAGGTGGGGAGGAACTGTTTTGATGAAAAAAGTGCTATTTTCTGTCAAGTAAGATAGGGAACAAGGATATTTTGAAAGAGATAAATTTGGACCAAGTAAAAAAAAAATTGTAACTTGATTTTGCTACTAGTTATTTTTGAGATAACAAGTATAATTTGGAAAAGCTAAAGTTTAACCAATGAGGCAAAAGTTGTTGAAAATGGACTTGCTAACAACTATTTTTGAAAAAACAAGGAGGAAATATTTTTGAAGAAAAAATATGTTATTTTTGGTCAAGCAAGATAGGTAACAAGGATATTTTGAAAAAGGTAAAGCTTTGAACCAATAAGGAAAAAGTTGTTGCGATTGGACTTGCTAACAACTATTTTTGAAAAAACAAGGAGGGAACCTTTTTGAAGACAAAATGTGTTATTTTTAGTCAAGTAGGATAGGTAACAAGGATAGTTCTAAAAAAGGTAAAGCTTTGAACCAATGAGACAAAATTTGTTGCAAATGGGTCCTTGCTAAAAACTGTTTCTAAACAACAAGGAGGGAGTCTTTTTGTGGTGATGGATTAATTTACAAATAGTTTCTCAAAGGACAAAGAAACTTTGAGAAAGACAAACAAGTGATCTCTTTAGCAAAAGGATTTGATAGTAACCAGAGAAATTGTGTATGTTTTTACAAAAAAAATTCATGGGTCTTGAGCACAAATAAGACACTTCAAACACACTCTTTATCCATAAGGTCAATTTTTTGGTTGCAATATTCTATTTAATGGCCCACAACTTGGTGTCTCCTGATTCTAGTGTAATACATCCCTCAAATCAAAGAGGTGGGTTGATACAAAAGTCAATCAAAAAATGATACACATCAAAGAATCTTCAAGGCATGGAAAATAGAAGTTTCACTTCTATGGGAACAATGACTCTTGGAGATGAAACCCAAGTGGCCTTATGCCTCTACTAGGGGAGCATAATGGTGAGTAATCTTGAGGGATTCTATTTCCCTTGTACCATGAATGAACATACCATGGAGAAAATTGAAAATTTTTGACTAAAAGAGGGTTGTAAATGGGTCTGTAGAGTCTCACCAAACGGTTGTTACATATGTGATCCACTTAAGAATCTATTCTGGACATGCTGAAATCATGGGAAAGTTTCCCCACCTCGGGCTACCCTAAAAATGCACCACCTAAAATTCGGTGATAGAGCGAGAAATTTTATCTTTCCCTTCATTTATATATTGGCTAGACTTTTTACCAATTTGAGCTTCTCACCAAAGGGGACACACTTCCCAGAGGTGGATTAAATTGCTAGAAGCACTCCTAGGTTATTGCAAATGATCTTGCTAACAACTTTTGATACATGTATCGTGTACTTTAAGGTCTTAATTTGAAAAAAAGAGAGAATTCCAAGATGTGCTAGAGGGCATAATATCAAAACATACAAGACACTTGATTCATTTTCTATTTGGATTCTTTAGTGTATCCTAACAAACTAGTTTTTGAAGACACACATGAGCTTAGCATTCAATTGTTCATTCCAACTTTACAATGATGGTCAAAAAAAGGAAATTGAGTCAACAAAAGGTAAATTTCATGTGAAAGATTTGAAAATGAGGGAATAAGAATGAGTTTATCCTTAAGGCATTCAAGATTTTATGAGTTCATTTTAAGCACTAAAATTGAGGTGTTCACACATAATGTTAATTTGCACCTTTAGATGAAGTGGGTTCAATTTTAAGTACATGACATTCAAGAGTGGATTTGTTTAATGAAACTATCCAAGCATTCTAATAAAAAATAATCTAAAATATAGGCATGCATTCCATGAAAAAGTGAAATTTTTTTATTTTAGAGCATTGAGAGATGCATTTTCTAGCAAACACTTAAGGAAACCTGCAAAAACCTATTAGTGTTTTGCTCCAACAGATACCTACAAAAACAAAGTCCCATCGAGCATGCCAAAATGTATCACCTAATTTAGTTAGTGTAAAAGGAATACTAATACTAACAAAAGAATTCACAATACTAAAATAGTTAACACTTATGATAGGACCAAAGTTATCACCAAGAAGAAAAGCAAACCAGGAATAGTAGGCTCCTTATGGTATAACCTACAATGACATAGATATGTCCCAAATGCATGGGGATGTATGCTCACATTTTTCTCAAGCTTCCAAAGGATGGAGGTTTTTACCAAGTAGGTATATGGATGGGGGTTTCAACGATGGAGGTATGGATGCATTTCAACATTATGATGGTATTTTGGTAGTTTTTGGGCTCTCAAAATAGCATTATAAGTTTGCATGAAGGTGGTTCATGAATTGTGAGAGGGAAGGGATTTATTTATAGGCTAAGGAGTAGTGATATGGAGGTCCAGGATGAAAAGATGGAAAAATGGTGAGGGAGGGCTACGGTGCTTTCAAAGGGAAGCACATGGATTGTGCTTGTTTAGAGCCAATAAGGGAGTGACACTTGTCACAAAGAGGATGAGTGTGAGAGGATGGTTTAAGGGTTGGTCAAAGGGAGAAATGAGGGAGGTTGAGTGTGTGAGAGACATGTAAGAGGCATAAAGAGGGATGTAAGAGACATTAATGACATGTAAGAGGCATTAATGCTCTTGGATAGGGATTTGAGACTTTTTGACTTTGGTTTGGGTTAGCAAGTCTTAACCCTTTCTTAAAGTTGTGCACATGTTTAGGAGGGAGATTAGGATTAGCTTAGGAATGGGGTTAGGGGCAAGTGACTTAGCTTTGATGGGATGGGTTAGTTAGGAGGCTAAGTGAGGTTAGTATGGGTGAATGGGTTGGATTTAGGGATAAAGGTAGGTCTTAGGAATGTTTTAGGGGTTTGGATATTAAAATGGGGATATGGGATTAAATTAAATAGATTTGAGAATTTATTTAATTTAATAGAGGAATAGAGATTTAATTGATAATTTGATTTTGGGTTATCATTTGATTTTATCAATTGAACTATAGTTAATTAAATAAATAAATTAACTAGGTGATGATGATTAATTAATTAAATAATAAATATGTAATTAATAATGTCCTAGGAGATGACTAAATATGATTACTTAGTGTTGTAATAAGATTTAGGTGTCTATAGAAAAGACTCCCTCCAATGATTGTGGACAAGGTATGTGAAAAGATTAGAGAATCAACAAATTTTGTAGGATTCAAAGATATTCATTATGATTCTTTGAATAATGATGATCAAGTTAAGCTTGAAGAAGCTATGATTGATATGATGATAAAATTTATATGCACACCCTTGGAACTGGAGATGGATTCCAAGAAAGCTTGTATAAATGAATTGATGCTAAATGGAAGTGGGAATTATCTACTGAAAAGAAAATAAGAGAAACTACATTTGCAAAGGCTATGAAAACTTAGGGAAGATGCATATGTTTATAGCCCTCAAAGATTTTGTAAAGAAATTCATGCCAAGGGATAGATCATATAAAGTTTTGAAAAATAAAGCTCATGAAATTGAGAAAGCCAATATTCATATATGGAAAGAAGCATTTGGACTTCTTACTCCATCAGTAGAAGTTAGAGATGGGAGAGATGCAATACAATATGAAGATGCATATAAGGTAGAAGTTACTAAACTAGTAGAAGAAATTTGGCAACTAGTAGGCCAATGTGAAGAACATGATGTTGTTACCATTAAAGATTTTTCTAATACACTTCCACATAACAAAAATGTACTAATTGAGGAAGACATGTAGATTTTAATGTCAGACATAACTCTACCTTGTACAAATTGAGTTTTGTTACAAATTGTAGATTATCTAAAGATTGAGAATGCAAAGACTGATAATTTTGAGGTTACATCAGTTATAGAGGATACAAGTGTCAAAATCAATAAGGTAAGGCTATAATTATGTTTTCATAATTTACTTGTATGCCTATACTTCATACAGAGGTCAAGGTTACAAGTCAACAAAAGAGGAGAAGACACCAAAAGAGCAAGAAGCTTTACAAGCTCTTATATAGTTGTTGAGTACAAAACCATTAGAATCATTGGTTGAACCACTTAAATAGTAGGTGAAACCTACTCAAGAGCGGTAGCACCAGATATATAGATTGATAGAGAAGGGTAAGCAATTGCAAATATCACCACCCAGTGATACAACCCCATGATCTTAGATTATGACTCATTTAAAAGAGATGGTGGATGAGTCAATATGTCTAGATGATGTAATTACTTTACCCACGTAAGACTTAAATAGTTTGAATTTGGAGAAAATGTAGGAATTGCAAACTTTGTTGAGCCACAAGCCAAATAAAGAACAACTAAGGAGAGAGCATAAAAAGAAATAGGTATTACATACTATTAAAGATATTTTTGTAGATACATTTGGAATAACTGATTTGAATAGTAAACATCAAATTTTGGATTAGTTAGTGCACATAATTGATAAAGTACAATTAGAGGATATAGAGACCAATGATAAATTAATGCAATGGTTTGAAAGTAATTTTGAGCACCAAGTATTAGATAAAGTCTCTCTAGAACTTGTACATAGACAAGAAGAATTTTCCAATTTAGTCACACAATTAGAGGAAATTTTGAAGACTATTCATTCATTACACATGAGGCTATGTGATGTTGAGTCATTTACACTAGAAAATCACCATTCTATTGACATATTACATGCTAATATGTATGAAAGTTTTGTTTCATTGGGGAAGAACACAAGCTCAAGCTCACTCTCATACAAAAAATTTGACATTTGGTTAGTAAAGGTTAGCTAACCTCATAGCTAGAGACAGTGAAATAAGGTATAAGTTGATTTTTCTTCAATTCCAATTGTTACCACATTTGGAGATAATTTAGAAAGAAGTGTCTACAACACATAATATCTTGAAGAAGGCCACACATTTTTCACATATTGAAGGTCTAATTGATCTGGTCATCAAGCTATAAATTTAATTTTCAATTTTGGAGAAGGTAAAAGAATAGTGGAATAAAGGATTTGCAAAGATTTTGGAAAATCATGACAAATTTTTTGAGAAATATAAGTTAGCACCAACAAACCCTAATCCATGAGTGACAAAAATAAGGGGGAAATTAGTCAAATCAAAAAGGGAAGATAACATCAGTACATTTAGATTGTAGATCCAAATTATAGTCTTGAGGGGAGTATTATTGAATGAAATGATTATTCATGACAAATTATTTTTTCCACAAATGTCAAAGGGGAAGATTGTTTATCTCTACACCTAAGTTTCCTATAAGTGTCCAAACATAGTCATTTAATAGGCAAGGATGGAAGATGATCACTATGACTGAGTCATCTAGTAAACACCTAGCATATAAGAACTTGTTTATTTTGTATTATATGTCAAGAAAGTCAGAGATTGCGAAGCACCCTAGTTGAGACTGAGTGCATATATAAGCTAAGCTATTATAGTTGAGATTGGGAAATCTTGAAGACATTTTTTGCCAAGTAAACAAAAAAGATCAAGCATGCAGAAGCTAAATGATAGCATGAATGTTAGTAATAACCGAGCATTAGAAAATTCAGATATCGAAAAGACCAGTTTTGTCATATGAGTTTGTATTTGCATAGAAACCTATGTAAACCATTTTTTGCCAAATTCTATATGATAATTAATAACTGTAGAGATAGTTAAGATGGATATTATGCATCATTATAGAAGGTAATGATCCTAAGAAAATAAAATCAACCAATCAAAAATTCAGAAGGAAACAAAAGAAGAAGAAGAATTGTAAACCATTTCTTATGATCCAAAACTTTTGAAGATTTTTTGTTTAAAGAGGATTCTAACCCTAGGATCATGATTGAATGTGTGAATAAATGAAAGTGTATATGTGCAAGTGAAGGAGCAAACAAGGATAGAACAAAGAAAGAAAGGTTTATTCTGAAAGAAGATCAGGAAGAGAAATCCAAGCAGTGAAGAACAAAACGGAGATATCAGATTGAGATATTGAATAGAGGAGATCCAAAATCAACTTGTAGAGAAAACTGAAGGTTAGGTACTAAATTAGTTTTAACAGATCAAGTTAGGGAAAACCTCTTTACCAAGTGATCCTAATAGGTTTATTTAAATCTCCTAATAGAGTCCTTAATTATAAGTGTAAAATAATTTAACAAGGTAACACATAGCATTCATAATAGCTTTTAATAGAGAAGACCCCTTACAAGGTAGATCATTTATTATGGTCAAACATTGTAATCCTAACAGGCTAACTTTATTGTTGCAACAATGAATATTTGTGGGTTTCATTACCACCCTAATTTTACCTTCACATTGAAGTTTTTCTGGGTAACTAAATCATTGTGTTATGTGTTGAATGTTTTTATGGATGTGATGTATTCATTTATGATTAAGCATTATAGTTTTGATATTAGATCTAAGATATGTGATGAATTAGGTGTAAATTTAGTAATTTGGTTTTGCAAGTAAAAGTTTAAGATCTTGATTCATACCCCTCTCAGTATCTTGTTTCTCATTAAATCCTTCCAATATTACAGAAATTTAGTGGTAGACTACAACAAAAGGATAAATAAATTAGTGAAGATTTGAAATTTTTGATTGAAATTTTTTGGACAAATAACATGTATGTTTCCCCTAATCAAAGAGATGTTGTAAGGAGGATTAGTAGTCAAAATTGTGATCCACATGTGAAACATTTTTTGGACTCAAATCAGATATTTTTTTTGCAAAATTTATGGGTATGTATCCTCAAATTTGAATTAGCCAAAGATTTTTTGAGATGGGTAAACTTTTTTATGTGAAGATAAATCACACATGCACACCTTGTTGTTGTAGGATACATATCAATTTTTCTAACCATTTTGATGTTTTTAGGAATATATGTGTGTTTTTGCATTCTAAATTTTTTTCTAGGATTGTAACATAAATGAGCCATCTAGATCTTTAAGGGAATTCATATCCAACATTTTATGTGAAATAGAGGATGGTCAACAATTTTATAAGTCATAATGCTTGGATGGTACATGTTTACTTTGTGGTTCTTTGCATCTTTTATAAAATTGTGAACATATGGATAGTACACATGCAATTGGAAATAAAATAGTAGATTACAAAAAATATAAGACATTGACATATGCTATAAGAGATGGGAAACATGGTAAAATATGTGATTTAGTCATTGAAAAGATTCCAATGTATGAGTTCATGAAGATTTTTGTGAAAAGATTTTTTACAAGTATGCAAGGCATACACATAGAGTTCACTAGTTGGATTCAAAATTCAAGCTGTACAAGGATACATTTATGCTAGATACCATTGTTTTAGTTGTAGACTTCATAGATAACTATACACTACAACCACAAAATGAGGTGAAAGAAAAGTATCATACTTTTCAATAGGTTTCCATATTTATTCACATAACATTCATGCATTCACCTACAATTACAGTGGATGATAGGAAGATATTGAGGGAGTGTCATTTTTACATCAATGATGATTGATCACATCCTATGGAGTTTGTACATGTTTTTTTTCAACTATTTTATGATAATTTTGCTAACACGGGCATACCATATCACCAATACATCATTCCGTTAGATGATTACACATCTCAATTCAAGAATGCATGATTATTTGATTTCTTGAGTAGGATGTATAGGTTTTCTAGAATTTAATATACACGGAGTTTCATAGATGTTGATCATGGAAAAAGAGATAATGATGGTATAGGCACATGCATCAAAAGAGCCTTAGATCATGAAGAATTAAAGTACAAAGATGGAGCAACATTGATAGATGCAAAATCCATTGTACATTGGTGTAATGCTACAATTGGTCTAGGTAAGGAAGGTGATTATATGATTCATAGCTTTTTTTGGTTGATAGATAATACTAACATTGCACCATATGAGGATTTTTTCATGCTGATAGGATCAAGTGAGTTGTACTCTTTTAGAAGATCTAATACAAGTTCATGGAGTATCCACACATGAAAAATGGCATACTTTTGTCCATCATGTGCAAAGGAAAAATGGGATGAGTGTGAGTCGACTAAATGGGTGGATGAATGGGATATACAGGTTTTGCACCTAATTGACACCTATTGTCCCCCATAAGAAATAGAAATGGTAGAGATGGATTCATCCATTGACTTTGACTACTTATTTGATCTAGTATAACCTGGTAATATATATATATATATATATATATATATATATATATATTCAATATGTAACATTAACATTATAACTTTTACTTATGTATCACTAAATTAATGAGCACATTATGTACATTTATCACTACATGCCATGTTTTTGTTTTTGTTTCACATAAAGACAATGAAGAAGGGATAGATTATTATTTGTGTCATTTTTTCCAAGCAAAAAATATTGGACCACCCGATTACAGATGGTGAAGGTTTAGAGTACCATATAGGAGTGGTGTTTTTAATTGGTACATGGCTTAGATGATATTCTATGAAGAACCCTAACTTTTGGTTATTTGAGGATTGGAAAAAAGAGAGGAAGATTACTCATTATTCAAACCTTGTTGTCATGTTAAATTTTTACTTGATCAAATATGGAGGAAAACCACATAATAAGACTCTTTGAAAATTTTGCGAGTCAGACCATGAGGCAATACTTGAGACAATAAAATATAGAGCAGATCCAACTAGTTCATTAGATTGAATATAATTACAAAACATTTTATGTAACATTTGTATTTCATTTTCTTTTTTTGGCAAGATTGGAGGTTTTCTCTCTTAGCTCTTTCCTACCAATGCCTTTTAGAGCTAAGTTGTACATAAACACTAATATCATTAATATAAAGAGATGAATATTATTGTCTAATTGAAATATTATTTCGCTTATCTTAAATTAGATGCATTCTTGCCATCAAATTTTTTTAGATTATTCTGTCTTTGATATATATTTCATTTTTAACTACACATTTTTAATATGTTACCTCTAAGTCTTGTCCCATTGATCACTCAAACATTCTTGGGCATGCTAGATGTAATTGACACTAAGAGTCACTAAATTCCATAGAGAAATGATGTTTGACAAGGCATATCTTGGAGCTCGTGCAAGGTATCAATACAATGTTAGGTGCTATAGGATTGTGTTGTGGATACCTACAATAACCTATCACTATTTGGAGATTCAGTTTTGTTTTGATTTTGTGACCCTATCTTGGGTGATGCTGAAACTTGTTGTGTTAGCCATTACAAAGTCACCAACTAGTGAATCTATCTAATAGTTCATCATGAGGCCAAACTATCTTCTTTGTTATCTCTAAGTGGCTGGGTAAACCATAGTCCCAAGCTTGTCCCACTCTATTGATTGCTCAAATGTTCTTAGGAACACCAAATATAATTTACCCTAAGTGTCACTAAAGGCCATAGGGTAGTGATCTTTGATGGGGCATATCTTGGAGCTTGTCCAAGGTATCAATGTAAAATTAGGTGCTACAAAATTTTTTTGTCGATACCTACAATAAAATCTCTCTCTCTTTTCAGAGATCCAATTCCATTTTTATTTTGTGGCCCTATCTTGGATGATGTTGAAACTTGAAGTGTTGGCCAATATAAAGTCACCAACTAGTGAATCTATCTAACTATTCATAATGGGACCAAAATATCTACTTTTTTAGCTATGAGTGGATAGAAAAATCTTGGTCTAAATCTCATCCCATCACCTTCATCACTCAAAAATTCTTGAGCACATGAGACAAAATTAACCCTAAGAGACCCTAAGTGCCATAAGGCATCAATCTTTGGTGGGGAATATATCAAAGCTCGTACAAGGTATCGATGCAATGTTAGGTGCTATAGGATCATATTTTTAATAACTACAACAACCTCTCTCTCTTTTTGGAGATTCAATTTCATTTTGATTTTGCAACCCTATCTTGGGTGATTTTGAAACTTGTCATGTTGACCAATACAAAGTCGGCAACTGGTGAATCTACCTAACTATTCATTGTGGGACCAAAATAACTTCTCTATTAGCTCTAAGTGGTAGGGTAAACCCTAGTCCCAAGCTTTTCCCATCCTATTGATCTATCAAATGTTCTCAAGCACACTGGATGAAATTGACCCTAAGAGTCACTAAATGTCATAGGGCAACGATCTTTGATGGGGCATATCTTAGAGCTTGTGTAGGGTATTGATACAATGTCAGGTACTAAAAGATTATGTTGTTGATACCAATAGTAACCTCTCTCTCTTTTTGGAGATTTGATTCCATTTTTATTTTGTGGCCTTATCTTGAGTGATGCTAAATCTTGTAGTGCTCACTAGTACAAAGTGGCCAACTGGTGAATCTATTTAATCATTCGTTGTGGGACCAAACTATTTTTTGTATTAGCTCTGGGTGTTTAGGTAAACCCTAGTACCAATCTCATCCTACCCTATTATTTTCTCAAACAATCTTAGGCATGCCAGAAAAATTGGCCCTTAGAGTCACTAAATGCCATAGGGAAACAACCTTTAACAGGGCATATCTTGGAGATCATGCAAGTATTGATGTAACATCAAGTACTACATGATTGTGTTGTTGATACCTATAATAAACTCTCTCACTTTTTGGAGATTCAATTCCATTTTGATTTTGTGGCCATATCTTGGGTGATGGTGAAACTTGTAGTGCTAACTAGTACAAAGTCGCCAACTAGTGAATCTATCTAAACATTTTTCATGGGACCAAATTGTCTTCTTTGTTAGCTCTAAGTGGTCAAGTAAACCCTAGTTTCAATCTCATCCCATCCCATTGATCACTCAAATATTCATGGGCATGTCAGATGGAATTGACCCTAAGAGTCACTAAATGTCATAGGAAATGATCTTTGATAGGGCATATCTCAAAGATCATGCAAGGTATCGATGCAAAATTAGGTGCTAGAAGATCATGTTTTCAATACCTACAATAAACTCTCTTTCTTTTTGTAGATTTGAGCTTCTTCTTTTTTTTTTGCAGCCCTATCTCATGTGAGGTTGAAACTTGTAGTGTTGGCCAATACAATGTTGCTAACTAGTGACCCTATCTAACTGTTCATCATGGGACCAAATTTTCTACTCTATTAGCTTTGGGTTGTTGGGTAAACCCTAGTCCCAAGCTCATCCCATCCTATTGACTACTCAAATGTTCTTGGGCATGCTGAGAAGAATTGATCTCAAGAGTCACTAAATTCCATAGGGCAGTGATCTTTGACGGGGCATATCTTAGAGTTAATGTAAGGTATTGATGCAACATTAAGTGCTACATGATCATTCAATACCTACAATAACCTCTTTCTCTTTTTGGAGATTTGATCCCATTTTGATTTTTCAGCCCTATATCAAGTGATGCTAAGACTTGTAGTGTTGTCTAGTACAAAGTTGCCAACTTGTGAATCTCTAACCATTCATTGTGGGATCAAATTGTCTTCTTTGTTAGCTCCAAGTGGTTGGGTAAACCCTTGTTCCAATCTCTTCCTACCTTGTTGATCACTCAAACATTCTTGATAACGCTAGATGAAATTGACCCTAAGAGTCACTAGACATTATGTGTTGATGCTTTTAAGAATGAAAAAGATACAAGAAGTCAAACATGACATCCTAGGGGTGTATAATCCATCACCTTAAAAAGGAGGCCAAAGATAGCACAATCAATGCATAGGATAATGACACACAAAAGATATGTAAGAAAAGATGGAACAACTATAGCTACAAGAATCATAAGAAGAGCATATATAATGTGCTTCCACAAATGAAGCTCTTGAAGAGATGGACACACAAGAACTCTTGATATCAAATTCCATAAATAAATTTAAAACTTTATTTCAAGTCTTCTCATGTTGTGAAGATAAAGCATATATAAACTATTGACATATTTATGATGACACTAAGATTCAAGCTTAGGCATTGACATAATCTAGCCAACAAAAGATTCAAATTTCAATGTTAATTTTATAACAGTAATACAAATTCAAGTTTCAGTATTTTCATCCCAACAAAAACTCCAAATAAGTCACTGTTAATAAAAATTACTCATAACTTGTACAATCTAAATACAAATTAATATCATAGCCTTACTCAGATATCAAAAGATACTATTAAAGCTTATTATAATAATTTCTATGCTTATTTTGGATGCAAATTACATTAAAATGAAATTCATGAAATACTTAAAATGTAAACAAGAAAAACAAGATATATATTATGATAACCAACAATGTCATACATGAACAATCTGATGCATCAAAGTTGTAAGTCTAATAATTTCATGCATCAAATATATGTCATTCATAAAATATATAATGTCATGTATACATCAAATGTATGTTGAATATGTCCACTAACATAAAATTCAAGATATATGTCCACTAATGCCTACACGTGTCTCCATCTCTATACCTTCTCCTTTTCATGAGGAGAAGGAAATAAATCCCTAGAGGTCTTCAGTCATCACGTGGAGGGATATGATGGGGATGTTGGGGTCTTCCTCACACACTTGCTCATCCTCTTGTTTAGGCTCCTCTCTAACTAGAGCTGATACAAAATATATATATGTATATGAATCAATAATTATTATACATTGAAATCAAATATATGTACACACAATATTAATTTTTTTCTTACTACCATCAACTAGTCACTCTACACACCCACCTCAAAGGCTCGTGGATGATCAAGAGTAACAAGACCCTACAACAATTCAATCAATATAATATCTCAGTCATACTTATGAATACCATTTGAAATTTCAATACTAACTATTATAAATAATAACTAAAACTATGAAAAATATTGTATACCTCAGTCAATGGCTCTAAACTAACCATCGCGAGAACAACTCCATGATCGATGGATTAGTGAAGATGAGGAGGAGTCTCTAACATCAAAAACTACAAATCATATAATACAATTTTTTATTTTTTTATAGAATATAATATAATCAAATGAATTAAATTAACATGAAACAAATATACTTCTACAAAGCTTGTATCATGCTTAGGCTCAAAGTCCATTGTGAATGTTGATGGTTCAGTAGAAAACTTATGCACATGGATTAAAAAAAATTTCAATCCTTCATATGATTACTTAATAAATATATTTATTAATTGAAATGATTAAATCAATACATACCTATCGACTTGTTGACAAGATGCAAAATGGGGTCAAAAAATCTGTACTAGGGTCATCAACACTCTTACCCTGAATGTGGAAAAATGTCAAGACATGTTAATTTATTATTCATTCATTGTAAATAAAAAATGTGTTCAATTAGTTTATTATAAGTGTAAATATTCACCTCCCTCTTAATGCCAAAAGTCTCACTCTTGAAGTCTTCAATGACTAGCCCATCATCCATAGTATCTCCAATGTGACTGCCAAACATGCATAAGGATTCACATGATGTGTACATGTGACTATGGTGGAAAGAAGAATTCTCCTCAACTAATAGAATGATGCAGTGAATGAGGGTCTATGTCAAAGAATTGATAGTCCCGAGAGTATGGATCTCTACATGTTCCTTCACAACTAAAGGACTAATGATATGCTCACCTTGTGGCTTGACAATAGGTGCCCTAAATTGATGCAAGAGCATCTTGGGTTGTATTGTTATCCTACATATTTATTTATTTATTTTTTTTTTTGAGTTGCTTGTTGCTACCGAGCTCTTAGTTGTTGTTGAGTTTTCTATTTTTCTGAATTCATAGTTGATGCAAAGCTCATAGTTGATCATACTGAGTTCATAGTTGATGTCGAGCTCATAGTTGATGTTGAGTTCTTGGTTGATGCCAAGTTCATAGCTGGTGTCAATTTCATGGTTGATGTCAAGTGTCTATTGGTGCCAAGTTTGTGTATGTGTCAAGCATTACCGAGTGCTAGTATTTGCCTTGGTTCTTCTTTGGCCAAGTAGTTTGTGTCTGGTTCTAGTTTGAGCCAACCTTGCACATATTTAATTTTGAATTCTAAAAATATTTGTTAAGAGCCAACTTGTGGCTTGGTTATGAATTTAATGTAAGGGTTTATTTAGTTGGAAATTTGTAATAAGCTAACTTCTGGCCATGTAAGTATTTAAGGGGGTCTTGGGTAGAGTCTTAAGGAAGATAAATGAGGAGCCTGATCTAGAAGAGTAAGAAGTAAGGTTAGAATGTGAAGATCAACATTGAAGATCAAAGTTTGAATTATAATGTTTGTCATAACTTAGAAGGCCTCACAAATGGGAATATATTTGGTAATTTGATGTATCTATAAAGTGTTTTTCTCTTCAATCTCCTTTGTTTCTTATCTCTAAGTTGTGTTTCCACTATGTTTACTCTTGTAGGTGGATTTGGTAGCTAGGCATGTTGTTGTCCCTAGTTTCCATTATCCTTCTATGTTAGGTGGTATCAAAGCTTGAGGTTCATTATTATGAAGATTGGATTGTGTAGAACCCTAAGTTGATTTGGTTTTATGATATAATATTTGAAGATTAACGATCTTGTAGGAGTTTGACTGTAAAGATGGTTTGAGGTAGAGGAAATGTCAGCAATGTCATATTGGATACATTGAGATAAATTGCAGCTAGATTAGATGTTTTAGAGATAGCCTAGAGGAGAGGAGCATATCTCGATGATGTAAGTGATGATGAAGTAGTAGCACCAAACCCCAATCTAGAATCTAAAGAAGATCAAAATGAGGAAAGATTGTTGAGAGTATTGTCTAAGGAACATTCAAAGCTTGTTGTAGGATTGGTTCCATATGATGGAAAATTGGAAACCAATGTAATACTAGATTGGATCTTGGATATGAATAAGTTCTTTGAGTATGAAAACAATCTTGATAATAGGAAGTGAAAATTGAAGGTACTAGGTTGAAGGGTCAGGCCTCATTGTACTGGGAGCATTTGCAAACTAATAGACAAATGAGAGGAAAGGAGAAGATCAAGATGTGGCCAAAAATGGTGAACAAGGTGAAGAGAAAGTTCCTTTTCATTAATTACCAAGTTAGTTGTTGAGAAAGATGAAAAATTTGAGGCAAAGAGACATGACTATGAAGGAATATACAAACAAATTCTATAGATTTGATAGCAGATATGGACATGTGGATGATGATGTTGAGAAAATTGAAAGGTACATAAATAGATTGAGATATGGGATTCAAGATGAGATAAGTTTTGTGAAATTGAAAAGTGTGGAAGAAGCATATCAATATGCCTTGAAAGCTTAGGAAATCTTGACAAAGAAGCATGAACAAAGACAAAGAGGTAGAGGTGGTAGGTTCTAGAGAGGCAGAGGTAAACCTTATAGAGAAGGTGGTCAATTTGACAATTTTGTGGAAGATGAGGGAAAATATAAATGGAAGAATGATGAAAAATGAAAGATTGAGTGGAAACGTGTTGATTCTTACTGAGGAGGCACTTGTTCTTACCAAGGAAGAGGTAATTATTATTCTAGAGGTAGTTTTCATGGTAATTGTTTTAGATGTGATAAAGAAGGGCATAGATCCTTTGAGTGTAGATCCTCTAAAAATGGGTAAGTTAACAAAAATTATGTGGTTCATGGAGACACTAAGGGTTCACCGAGTAGACTTAAGGCTGGAGAAAATCTGATGGTGAGAAGAATCTTATGTAATAAGAGAAGTAATGAAGAACATGTCCTTAAGAGAAGTATTTTCAAGACTAGATGTAAGATGGTTGAAAAATATTGCAAGGTGATCATTGATAGTGGAATTTCTAAAAATTTGGCATTGAAGGAGATGGTTGCAAAGTTAAAATTGTAGAGGCTAAAGCATCCTAAACCCTATCATGTTTCGTGGATCAAACATGAGCATAAGATATTGGTGAGTGAACAATGTATTATGAAGTTCAAGATTGGACATTATTTTGATAAAAAAATTAATGATATTATGACTATGGATTGTTGTCATATTTTTTTGGGTTGACCTTGGCAATATGATAGATAAGCTATACATGATGGAAGATTGGATCAATATACTCTTTGGGTGAACGAGAGAAAACAAATATTGTTTCCTTTGATTAAAAGTCTAGATGAGGTTAATTGTACTACTATGAGAATTTGCATGGTTAATGGAAAGAAAATTGAAAAGGAAATGAAGAAGAATTGAGTGCATTTTTATATAATTTCTAAGAAGCCAAGTTGTATTAGAAGCAACTGAGTGATAGAAAATAGTGGTGACCGAGTAATAGTTAGTGATGCTCAAGCAAAAAAAACTAGTAGAAGTCAAGTACCAACAAAAATTAAAAATTTGTTGAATGAATATAAATAAATTTTTGTAGAGGATATTCCTAATGGTTTACCACTAGTAACAAGTATAAGTCATAGCATGGATTTGATTCCTAGATCTAGTTTTCTAAATAATGCACCATATAGATTGACACCTATGAAGAATGAAGAACTTAATAGACAAGTGCATGTGTTGTTGCAGAAAAGTTTGATGAGTATTTCATTCAAGAAGGTATCTTGTTCAAAGGAATTCAGTTGTGTATACCGAGAATTTCTATGAGAGTTAATATGATTAAGGAAAAACATAGTGGTGGATTGGCTAGAAATTTTGGAATTGATAAGACATTGAGTTTGCTGAAGGATAAGTATTATTGGCCATAGATGAAGAATTATGGAGTTTGTCAAGTTGCAAAAGGAGTAAGTAAAAATATTGGTTTGTATACACCTATTTATGTTCCTAAGAAATCTTGGAGTACCTAACACAACAAAGGGGTATGATTTTTTTTTTTTTTGTGGATAGATTTTATTAGATGGCTCATTTCATACCATGTAAGAAGACATCAGATGCTAAGAATATTGCTCAAATTTTCTTCAAAGATATTGTTAAATTGCATGGATTACCAAGAAGTATTATTTTTGACAAAGACAGTAAGTTTTTTGGTTAATTTTGAAAGATTTCTTGGAAGAAGATGGGTATTGAGTTGAAGTTTATTTCTACATTCCATCCATAGACATATGGGCAAATAGAGGTTGTGAATAGAAGTTTGGGTAATTTGTTGAGATGTTTAGTTAGAGATAAAGAACATAATTGGGAGTTGGTGTTGACACAAGATGAGTTTTCATATAATAATTTTGTGAATAGGAGTATAGTGGGAACACCTTTTGAGATTGTTACTGGAATGCAACCTAGAGGAAGATCAGAGTTGAGGGATCTTGCTAGTGAAGAAAAGAGAAGTGCTACAGGGGTAAATTTTTTTGATTTTATGGATTCTTTGCATAAGGAAGTGAAGTTCATTTTGGAACAAATTAATCAAAATAATAAGGATAATGTTGATAAATCTAGAAGACATCATAATTTTGAAGTTGGTGATGAGGTGATGGTTCATTTGAAGAAAGCTATATTTCCTAGTGGAACATACACTAAGATGAAGATGAAGAAGTTTGGACCTTGTAAGATCTTGAGGAAGTTTGATAGTGGTAATGCTTATGAAGTTGAGTTACTTAATGACATGGATATATCTCCTATATTTAATGTTGCTAATTTGTATAAGTACCATGAGTCAGATGATGAAGTTGTATTAGATGATTTATCCTAAGAAGCATATTGAAGAACTTGAACAAGCATTGAATTAGAGAGTTGGTAAACACACAAAAGGAAAATATTACTATGAGTATTTGGTGAAATGGAAGAACACGCCAATTGAAAATGCTACATGGATTTCTCAATCTGATTTGGATTTAGCTCAAATTATGACACTTGCATGATTTAGGAGAATGATTTCTTTCAACTGTGGTTGTCTGATGTAGGAGCATCCTGGGTTGCATTGCTATCCTACATATTTCTTGGTTCTTAGTTTTTGCCTAGTTCCTTGTTGCTATCAAGATCTTAATTTTTATTGAGTTCTCTATTGATGTTGAGTTCATAGTTAATGTTGAGCTCATAGTTCATGTCAAGATTGTAGTTGATGATGAGCTTGTAGTTGATGTCAAGTTCATGGTTGATGACAAGTTCATAGTTGATGTCAACTTCATGGTTGATGTTGAGTGCCTATTGGTGCTGAGTTTATGTATGTGCTAAGTATTTCTGAGTGCCAGTATTTGTCTTTGTCCTTCTTTGGCCAAGTTGTCTAGGTCTAGTTCTAATTTGAGTTGACCTTGCACATATTTAACTTTGTATTTGCATTTAATATTTGTTGAGAGCTGACTTGTGTATTGGATATACATTTAATGCAAGGGTTTATTTAGTTGGTAATTTCTAACAGGTTGAGTTAGGGGTTCATTTGGTATATTGAGGAATTCTATAGATTGGACATCATACTTGGACATGTGAATGATGATATTGAGAAAATTGCAAGGTACATAAATGGACTGAGATCTAGGATTTAGGATGAGATAAGTTTTGTGAAATTGGAAAGTATGGAGGAAGGATATCAATATGCATTGAGAGCTGAGGTGACCTTGATGAAGAAGCATGAAAAAAGACAAAGAGGTAGAGGTGGTAGATTTCAGAGAGGTAGAGGTAGATATTATGGAGAAGTTGGTAGATATGGAGAAGTTGGTAGATATAATAATTCTATGCAAGATAAGGAAAAATTTGAATGGAAGAATGATGACAAAGGAAAGACCAAGTGGAAAGGTGGTGATTGTTATCGAGGAGGGACTATTTCTTACCAAGGAACGGGTAATTATTATTATAGAAGTGGTTTTCATGGTAATTGTTTTAGATGTTGGAAAGAAGGGAATATATCCTTTGATTGTAGGTTCTCTAAAAATGGGTAAGATAAAACAAATGTTGCGTTCAAGGAGACACTAATGGCTCACAGAGTAGACTGAAGGCTAGACAAAATCTGATGGATAAGGGAAGTGATGAAGAACGTATCCTTAGGAGAAGTCTTTTCAAGACTAGATGTAAGATGGGTGGAAAATGTTGCAAGGTGATCATTGATAGTGGAAGTTATACAAACTTAACATTAGAGGAGGTAGTTACAAAGTTAAAATTGCAAAGCATGAAGCATCCTAAACCCTATCATATTTCATGAACCAAAGATGAGCATAAGATATTGGTAAGTGAACAATGTATTGTGAATTTCAAGATTGGACATTATTTTGATGAAGTTCTATGTAATATTATGCCTATGGATTTTTTTCATATTTTTTTGGGTAGACCTTGGCAATATGATATATATGCTATATTTGATGGAAGAATGAATCGATATACTCTTTGGGTGAATGGGAGTAAGCAAATATTGTTTCCTTTGATTGAAAGTCCAGATGAGGTTAATTATACTACTATGAGAATTTGCATAGTTAATGGAAAGAAATTTGAAAAGGAAATGAAGAAGAAACAAGTATATTTTTCTATAATTCCTAGGAAGCTGAGTTGTACTAGTAGCAGCCAAGTGACAGAAAATAGTGGTGACTAAGTATCGGCTAGTGATGACCAAGCAACATAAACTAGTAGAAGTTGAGTACCAATAGAAATTGAAGATTCTCTGAATGAATATAAAGAAATTATTGCTGAGGATATTCATGATGGTTTATCGCCAGTAAGAAGTATCACTCTTTGTATGGATATGATTCTTGGAGCTAGTTTTCTAAATAAAGTGCCATATAGATTGACACCTATAGAGAATGAAGAACTTAACAAACAAGAGCATGAGTTATTGTAGAAAGGTTTGATTAGAGAAAATTTGAGTCCATGTGTTGTACCTATTGTATTAGCACCAAAAAATATAGAGAATGGAGAATGCGTATTGATTCTAGAGCTATAAACAAGATCGTTGTGAAATATAGGTTTCCTATGCCGAGGATGGATGACATAATGGGTTGTTTGAGTGGGGCAAAGTACTTTACTAAGATTGATTTGAAGAGTGATTATCATCAGATTAGAACAAGAGAAGGTGATGAATGGAAGAAAACTTTTAATACAAAAGATAGTTTGTATGAATGGTTGGTAATGACTTTTGGTTTGACTAATGCACCTAGTACTTTCATGAGGTTGATGAATGAGGTTTTCAAGACATTTTTGGGTAAGTTTGTGATTGTTTATTTGGACGATATTCAGATATTTAGTAAGACTAAGGAAGAACATCTTGAGCATGTTAGACAAGTATTGTGGAGATTGAAAGAGGAGAAGTTGATGATTAACTTAAAAAGGTGTTCTTTTATGCAAGAGGAGATTATGTATTTTGGATTTGTGGTTTTAGCTGGTGGTTTGAAATGGACCCTGAGAAGGTTAAAGAAATTTTGTAATGGCCTACACTTGAGAATGTGGGTGAGGTAAGATCATTTCATGGTTTGGCTAGTTTTTACAGGAAGTTTATAAATTATTTTAGTTCTATTTGTAATGATATGAATGAGACAATGAGAGGAGACAAAAAGGATTTCAAGTGGACACATGGAGCTAATAACAATTTTGAGACTTTAAAACAAAATTTTGTTGAGTTACTTGTATTGGCTTTACCTAATTTCAATAAGGTATTTCAAGTTGAATGTGATGCAAGTGGTAGTGCAATAGGAGTTGTATTAAGTCAAGAAGGTAAACCTATTGCTTTCTTTAGTGAGAAAATGAATGATGCTAGAAGGAAGTATTTTTGTATGATCAAGATTTTTATGTAATGGTTCAAGCCTTGAAGAAGTGGAGACATTATTTGATTCCTAAGGATTTTGTATTGTATATTGATCATAAAGCTTTATAGTACTTGGGAAGTTAACAGAGATTAAATCAAAGACATATGAAGTGGGTTGAGTACTTGTAGAGTTTCACATTTGTGATTAAGCATAAGAAAGGAGTCACTAACCAAGTTGTTGATGCATTGAGCAGAAGACATTCTTTGTTGACTAAGATGAAGGTTGAAATTCTTGGATTTGATGAGATGAAAGAGTTGTATGATACTAACCCTAATTTTTTTGAGGCATGGAGAGAGTGTAGAACACCGCATCTATCAGATCACATGAGTAAGTATGATGAGTATTTCATTCAAGAAGATATGTTGTTCAAAGGAATTCAGTTGTGTATACCTAGAAGGGGTATGAGAATTAATTTGATTAAGAGAAAACATAGTCATGGATCGGATGGACATTTTAGAATTGATAAGACATTGAGTTTGTTGAAGGATAAGTATTATTGGCCATAGATGTATAAGGATGTTCACAAATTTGTAAAGAATTGTGGAGTTTGTCAAGTAACAAAAAGAGTAAGTCAAAATATTGGTTTGTATACATCTATTTTTGTTCTTGAGAAACCTTGGAGTGACATTAGTATGGATTTTGTTCTTGGATTACCTAAGAAAATAAAGGGGTATGGTTCTATATTTGTTGTTGTAGATTTATTTTCTAAGATGGCTCATTTTATAACATGTAAGAAGGCATCAAATGCTAAGCATGTTGCTGATATTTTCTTCAAAGAGATTGTTAGATTACATGGATTATCAAAAAGTATTATTTATGATAGAGACAATAAGTTTGTTGGTTACTCTTGGAAGACTTTGTGGAAGAAGATGGGTACTAAGTTGAAGTTTAGTTCTACATTCCACTCATAGATAGAAGGACATATAGAGGTTGTGAATAGAAGCTTGGGTAATTTACTAAGATGTTTAGGTTGAGAAAAATGACTTACATAATTGGGAATTGCTATTGACACAAGTTGAGTTTGCATATAATAATTATGCTAATAGGAGTATAGGGAGAACACCTTTTTAGATTGTTACTAGAATACAACCTGGAGGAATATTTGAATTGAGGGATGTTGCTAGTGAAGAAAAGAGAAGTGATGCAGGAGTATAATTTTCTAATTCTATGGATTATTTGCATAAGAAAGTGAGGTTGAGGTTGGAACAAAGTAATAAAAAGTATAAGGAGAATGTTGATAAATCTAGAAGACATCATGATTTTGAAGTTGGTGATGAGGTGATGGTTTATTTGAAGAAAGATAGATTTCCTAGTGGAACATACAATAAGATGAAGAAGAAATTTTTTGGACCTTGTAAGACTTTGAGGAAGTTTGAAAGTGGTAATGCTTATGAAGTTGAGTTACCTAATGACATGGATATATCTCCTATATTCAATGTTGTTAATTTGTATAAGTACTATTAGCTAGATGATGAAGTTGTATCAGATGATTATTCTAAAAAGAAGATTGAAGAGATTGAAAATGTATTTAATCAAAGAGTTGGTAAAAGAATAGGAGCAAAATATTACTATGAGTATTTGGTGAAGTTGAAGAACACACCGGTTGAAGATGCTACATGGATTTCTCAATCTGAGTTGGATTCAGCTTAGGTTGTGACACTTGAATGATTGAGGAGAATGATTTCTTTCAACCCTAGTTATCTGATGCAGGAGCATCCTAGGTTGCATTGCTATCTTGCATACTTCTTATTTCTTAGTTGTTGTCAAGCTCCTTGTTACTACCAAGATCTTATTTTTTGTCAAGCTTGTAGTTGATATTGAGATCATAGTTGATGTTGAGTTCTTAGTTGATGCTAAACTTGTAGTTGATGTTGAGTTCATAGTTGATGTCAAGTTCATGGTTGATGCCAAGTTCCTATTGGTGCTGAGTTCATGTATGTGCTGAGTATTATTGAGTTCTTGTATTTTTCTTGACCCTTCTTTGGTTGAGTTGTTTGTGTCTAGTTCCAATTTGATCTAACCTTGTGCATATTTAATTTCATATTTTCATTTAATATTTTTTGAAATTCAAATTGTGGCTTGGTTATGCATTTAATGTAAGGGTTTATTTGGTTGGTAATTTGTAACAAGTTGACTTGTGGTCATGCAAGTATTTAAAGAGGTCTTGGGTAGATTCTTAAGGAGGAGAAATGAGTAGTTCGATCAGGGAGAGTAAGAAGTAAGGTTAGAATGTGAAGATCAACATTGAAGATAAAAGTGTGAATTATATTGTTGGTCATAACCCCAAAGGCCTCACAACTAGGCATGTATTTGGTAATTTGATGAGTCTATAAAGTGTTTTTCTCTTCAATCTCCTTTGGTTTTTTTTCTCTGTATTGTGTTCCTACCGTGTTTACTCTTGCAGGTGGATTTGGTAACTAGGTGTACCTTTGGCCCTAGTTTCCATCATTGTCCCTACATCATATCTACATTGGAATCATTATGTGCCCTCGACCTCTCAAATGATGAGAAAATAACTTGTCAAAATAATTGGGGATCTCATTGAGGAAAAATTCATAATACAATTTCCTTAAGAAATATATTGGAACCTCATGATTATTGTAGGGAGGGGCATAAAAGACCATCCACCATCTATCCCAAATTTTATTTCTAATATCATCATGGATGCACCAGTGGATGGGGAACCTTTTAGTTGTAGTTCTAATTGTTCCTTCTTCTCCTAACTTTTTAAATAGTGCACACATGTCATATTTTGTTATGTTCTTGTTTCTTACATCTTCATAGGATAATTTTTTTGCATAATGTCTTCTTTGATCTTCTCTCTTAACATGCCAAATATCCAACTAACTACTAATAGAAGCTACCTAGATCACAATGGACTCAAGGGAGGATGCCAATTACGCTCTCGTAGGATTAGTTTTCCCATAAGCTTTTAACCCACCAATGATTACTTCTAATTGAGTATTTCCTCTTTCTATTTCATTCATTATATTGTCATGGGTGTTAGGAGGAGGTCTTGTAATTAGTGGAGGTCATGGAGGTTCTTTCTCTTGCTCATGAAGGTTTTCATTTTGATTTTATGGAGGATTTTTTTGATCAGGCTGTGGATTTGGATCATTTAATGGTGTAGGGTTTGGTTGTTGATTATTCACATTTCCTGAAAAGAAACCAATTGTATTTTAAAAAACTACATAAAATTGAAGAAAAATTAAAAATAACATGTAAAACAATGCTAAAACATACAAAACAATACAAAAACAAGGTTAGAAGACATACTTGGCGAACTTGATTTGATCTCTGGCGATGAGGAGGCATTTTGAGGAGGAGAGAGAAAATGTATCACCTTCTACAAAATGTGTGCATGTTGTTATGAGTAGAGAAGGAAAAATGAGAAAGAGAAATGACTGAAAATAAAATGGACTGCAATCTACTAGGATTTTATGTGTTTTCACATACCACGTGTGCACTATAGTTTGTGCATGCCATAGGAAATTTTGAAAAGTAAAATGGGTGTCATATTTTTGGCACCAAAACTTAGTGCATTTACCCACACATTATAGTGACTTGCCTATTCCCAAAATGAAAATGCATACTAAAGTCAAGGGAGCCTATTTTTTCCCCTTATCATGTGTAAAAAAGGCCCAACTTTGATTTTAGCTATGATCATAGAAATGTACTTGGGATTCCACTAACTATCTACCTCCACCCTAAAATATTTGATAATACTAATGCTTTCATTTGAATGAATGCCATCTCTTTCCCCAAGAAAAATCTTGGCCCTGAATGGAGCACTGGATACTTGAATGTGTCATGTGCCACTGCTTTTGAGGATCCCTTCTCTATCTTTCCCATCCTTCTCTCTGGCTTGAATTCCAAGCAATCAGATCCCCAAATGCTTTCCATCCTTCCCATGGAATAAGGGTGCAATATCACCTATATCCCCTTCCTTATCATTGTCTTGTCTACAAGCTTATCATCTTGCAACACCTATTTTTTATTAGACAGAATAAGTGGGTACATCCTCATTGACTTGCATAGAGAAGCCTACGTGCACTACATCTTCTTCAATTCCTCATATGAGAAACAAAAACTAATTCTCTCTCACTTTCTCATGTGAGCATGGAAGAAGTTGTCTCCCTACTCACCAAGATGAAACTTATCACAATATCTCTCATGGAGATATCATAAGAAGCCTTTCCTACAGGAACAACTATCTCATTAGTGAAGAGAAACTTGGACAAGAGATCTTCACATCATGGCTCACCGTAGTAAAATTCCTCTTTCCTTGAATTATTAACATATTTCATGAACTTATGAATGGTTTGGATCACCTATCCCAAGTATTTCTTAGAGCTAATGTTGAAGAAGTGCTTTAGAATAGAAGGGCAAGGGATCCGTGAATCTCTTCAAGCTTAAATTGGTGGTGACTTCAAATGTCTTTGTCAATTGAGAAACTGAGAGAGAAGGGACATAAAGTGAGCTATTTCTTGGAAACATCTATAAATGCATTTTATTCAAGGAAGCTAATCCAAAATTTCAATTGTTTATCAGATGGTTGGCATGATAAAGTGAAGTCTAAAAGTTAAAACTGGGATATTGGTGGTGGAATTGGAGTTATGATTTGCATCAATATTCATATTCCCCCTTGATGGTGAGAGGACTCATAGTTTGATCTCAAAGCACTTAAACTAAATTCTTGCAACCTACAATGAAACTTTTTGTCACTAGAGTCTAATAGACTCACATAGTACTTTTTTAGTAGAAGTCAACCATCTCTTTATTAATTTCTCTCTTTCATGAGAGATCACAAGGCTCAATCTTCCCCTCCCTTCTCTAATATAGAGAAGACCCATGAAACTTTCATGTGCTACTCAAAAAAAGTAGTCATCAACTACTTCACTCAAACTTCTAAACCCTGATCCATGATTGTCACTTTTGACATGCAAACTTCTAGGTTTGTATAACCTTGCCAACATCTTTGTCACCTTCTTCCAATAGGATCCATAATCCACCTACATATAACCTTTCGTAGATTGTCCACTAAAATCTCTATTACAACATGATTTTTCACCATGACTCTTCAACCCACAAATCTAAAAAGGGTGAAGATTTCAACATTTTTCTACTAGATGTCCTTCCCTATGACAATGGGAACATGAAATACATTCCTTATTCCAAATTGATTTATTCAAACTTGCAATGCTATCAATATCAAACCTCTCACACTTACCAAATCCAAGGCCTATATATTTGAGTCTCCAAATGGGCTAGATGGGCTCTTTTATGCCTTTTTGATGCTTTCCTAATCCTCTTCCTTTAAATCCCACTTTCTGCATAATCTTCATTTTCTTTGTTAAAAAAATAGAGTTCTTTTTGGGTTTGTTTATATTATTTTTCTTCTTGTGAAGGTTATTTGATTGATTCTAATGTATGTTTTCTACATTTGGTATTGGAGATTTTGTAGACTCCATATAGGATTTTTTTTTTCAAAAATTGATAAATATAAGCCTAAAAAAACTTAGTAAACACATATATAAACTATGGATAACTTACACATGCTAAACATGCTTTATTTCAAACAACTATATATGCATTTTGTTCAATGAAACTAATTCAAAAGTCCAACTATTTATCCAATGATTTGTGATGGACTTTATCTTTCAAGATCATTACATTGTTTCTATTTATTATCTCAGAGATTTTGTAGACTCCATATAGAAAAATGAAGATTTAAAGAAAGCGATAGTTTGCAAAAATGAATTTTAGACAAGGATAGTATCAATACTATTCTGAGCATGCAAATTCATGTAACAAGTAGTCACCAGTCTTGAAACTATTATTAGTAGTAAATTAATTAACCATCATAGATTTCAAGACAACCACATTGATTATATGATGTCCATAAAATCCCCTTTCAAATGATTAATCATTAAACTAAATACATCCACATTGAATAACCACAACACATAACACACTTTATTTTGAATAGAAAAACCTTTATTTTGTAGAAGAATAAACAATATTTATTTCATTATTACAGCTCAAAGAATATGAATATCCTCCATACATAATAAAGAAAAATCTATCATGGTAAAGCATGATATTAGTGCTTGTAACAATAGTTTACAAAATATATGAACTGTTACTACATTGGAAATAAAAGTCTAAATTGTCTCCTTATTGCAATGCAATCTATGTGGAAATGATGTTGCAGTTATAAGAGAACTACATGCTGTGATTTATTATACAAACTTTAGAAATTAAAAGGAACTATCTATTGACTATGTTGTTCACCAATTAACTATGTTGTTTGATGGAATGAAGAGTGTTAATAGCAATAGATATGGAATTTATGAACCATGCACAATATGCATCAATCTTTATACTCCCCTTGATGTTGAGAGGGCTAGTAATTTGATCTCTAAGTGCCAAAAAATGATATTTTTCAACTGCCTTCATTAAGATATTCGTTATTTTCTCCTTAGTGCTCATATATTTCAATTCAATTACTTTTTTCTATACCAAATCTTAGATAAAAGGATGTTTCAAATTAAATTTCTTGGTTCTTCTATGATGAATTGTAGTCTTGGCCAATTTAATGGCAATAATGTTGTCACAAAAAATCACAATAGGTTTAACTTGTATCTCTCCAATGTCTTCAAGAATTATTATGAGTCATAAAGCTTGTGTTCTTTTTGAAGTGACTACAACATATTTATCTTTTGTAGAAGAGAGGGAAACCATACTTTTCATATTTGAACTCTATGTGATTAAACCAAAACCCAAAGAAAAAAGTTACCAAATATAGATTTTAAGTCATCCAAACTACCTCCCCAATCTAAATCACTAAAGCCAATAAGCTCAAACTTTTTAGAAAAATAGTAAATGCCAAAATCTATAATTTTTTTCAAATTTCTCAAAATTCCCTTGGTTGCCTACACATGTACCTCTGATGAAGTTTTCATATACCTTGAAACCAATGAAATTGAAAATGCATGATCAGGCCTTGTGTGGGTTAGAAACATCAAATTCCCAACAATACTTTTGTATGATGATTCATCAACAATTTTAGGACCATCATTTCTAGACACAATATAACTCCATGAGAAATTGGATTGAAAAGAGGTTTACTATCAACCATATCAAATTTCTTCAACATGTCCTTTGCATATAGTTTGACAAATAAAAATTTCATCTTTACCTTGATAAATATCCATGCCAAGAAAATACTTCACGAGATCTAAATCTTTCATCTCATATTCATTCATCATAGAGATTTTGAATTCCTCTTTCATCTTAGGACAACTACCCATATATAAAAAAATCATCAACATACAGGCTCACAATGAGAATATCATTATCTTCTTGTTTGAAATAAAGGGTAGGTTGAATCTTACTTCTTTGGAAGTGATTTTTCTGAAAATATCCATCAATCCCAAAATACCATGCAAGTGGTACTTTCTTGAGGCCATACAAAGCCTTCTTTGACTTGTAGACATGATCTTCTTTTCCTTGAAATTCAAAACCTTGTGGTTGTCCCACATATACTTCCTCTTCTAAGTACCCATTCAACAAGGCACTTTACACATCCATGTGATGAATACTCCATTTCTTCTTAGCTGCAAGAGAGATTAGAATCTTAATAGCCTATTGTCTTTCTACTGGTGGAAAATTTTCTTCATAATCAGTGTCATACCTTTGAGTGAAACCTTTAGCAACCAATCTTGCCTTGTATCTTTCAATACTCCCATAATTGTTATACTTGATCTTGCAGACCCATTTTATGCTAGTCTTCTTATTCTCTTGTAGAAGCTCTACAAGCTCCCATGTCTCATTCCTATGAATGGAATCCATCTCTTCATTCATTGCTTGCATCCAAACCTCATTAGTACGTGCATGTTCAAAACATGATGGTTCAAAATCATCTTTAGCAAGTAATGCAAAATTTACTGTCTCACCTATTAGATCTTCTTCATGTGTTTGATTTTGACACCTCTAATAAATAAAACTTAATCTTCTTACCTTTCTTGTAGAACTTGGAGTTCAAGATGGACTTGCACTTGGAATTGATGAAGGGTTACTTTGTGGACTTGGAGATCTTGAAATAGATCCATTAGTTTGCTACTCATGATCATTATTATCAATAATATCATCATCCAAAATAGATTTTGGCTTTTCAACCTGGCATTTTTATGCCCATAAACTCCTTCTTCATCAAAGATCACATCTCTTGAATTTGTTCAAAATAGAGTGTTTTATGTGTGGTGTTTATTCAATGTGGGTTTATTTTATTTAATGATTAATTATTTTAAGGGGGAGTTCAATAGAACATAGAAACCTACGATGGCAATCCTTTAGTTAACTATTTCTTACAATAGTTTGAACAGTACATAAATTTCTCCTTATTTCATTCAAAATCCATTGAAATCCATGGTGCAAATTCTTAATTAATTTTCTAAACGTAGGAGAAAACTAAATTGAACTAAAACATTAAAAAAAAAATATTTAAAACCAAACTAATCAATTAATAATATTGTTCGGTAAAACTCTAGTTTGGATTTCATGTTACTCTTTGTGGAAAACATCACTATACCTAGGGGAGTTGGGCCTAGCCCTACTCTCGTACCAAATGAAGATTATAAAATACAAAAGTATATAAGAAAATAGGAGAAACAGAGCTATTTTTTATAGCACAAAAGAAAACTAATTTTAATTCATAGCTCTGATACCAAATGTAGAAACTCAAATAACAACACACCACAAAGATAAGAAATAATATATGTATAAAATAGAAAAATAACTCTTTTATTGAAATAAAGAAACCTCTATTTTAGCAAAATGAATAATCTTTATTTCATTATTACATGTCATGTTAATAAAAGATACTACAACATTTATGTGAAAAAACTATATACCTATTAAGAAACCTATGATGACAATCTTTTAGTTAACTTCTTCTTATAGTTGTTTGAAAAATATATAAATTGCTCCATATTTCATGCAAAATCTATTGAAACCTAAGGCACAAATTATTAGTTGATTTTCTTTAAACACATAAGAAAATTAGTTATCTTTTGTGTATCTTATAAGTATCTAAGTCAATATATAACTAAGTTATAAGTATCTATGTAAGTATATATGAAAATAAGGGAAACAAAGTTATTTTCTAGAACACAAAAGATAACTAATCTTTATTCATAGATTTGATACCAAATGTAGGTACTCAGACAAAAACACACAAAGAAGATAAAAAACAATATACACGAAATGGAAAAATAATAGTGTCATTGAAACAAAGAAACCTCTATTTTTTAGCAGAATAAACAATCTTTATTTCATTATAGTAGGCCACACTAACAAAAGATGCTACAATAAATTCAAAGATGATGTGGCATGTCAGTGACAAATTTCCAGTGGCAGTGAATAATTTAATATTGCAAGATCGCATTCAGGGAAGTACAAAAGAAATCCAAAATTAATGATGGGAAGATTTGTAAGATTGCATTTCGGAGTGGGAGTTAATGAAAATCATGCGAGACTCTTTTCAAAACATGATAGTGTGTACGTACAGCATGCTTCAAGGGTTTTTTTGAATACAACTGTTAAAACTGGTAAATTTTAAAAACATTTTTGACTTTTGCAGCTTGAAGGAGGCTGAGGTCTATAAGAAAACTACGAGAAGGTGGGGGCTTATTGAATTAGAGGAAACAATGGTAGGGAAGAGAACTAGGAGGGAGTCATTAGGGGAGGTAGAGAAATGGAAGGAGAAACTAAAGGTTTGGCATAAGTTGGAAAAGGGTGGGATCTGTAGATTCCTAGAGAAGCTCCATGGTTTTGATATGTGGATCACTAAGATTATGGTGGACTCCTGGAAAAATGAGAGAGTCAAAATCGACAGGGTCACCCACCAAGTCAATGTGGAGATCTCTCTAGAAGGGAGTAACTTCTTCAGAGACAAGAAAATGTTGACAAATGCTATCAAAGTTTTTGCGAAGGATGAAAAGAAGTTGGATAAGATAGTCAAGGTGGAGACGTATTATGAGATGGAGTCAAATAAAAAGATATGGAGGTATGTCCTTAATATTATCATTGAATATATTTCCTTGGACACCAGATTTGATAGGATAGGAACACATCATTTTGTTTTTCTTAACCACTTTAGCCATGGAATCAAAATCTCTTTTCCTTTTTATCTTTTCACCTCCATGAGCAAGGGTATCAAGGGTTTTAAGAGGAAACCTACTGCTAACCTAGCCCTTCACAAGGGATTAATCCTCCTGGTCTATGAGTATCTGAAGACTCAAACTAGGGGAAAATCTCTTGGTGATACTGGGTGTGCATCTAAGGAAACTAGGAGTTTAGATTCTGAGGATGTGCACAACATAAAATCAGAAGAAGAGGACAATGTTTCCTCTAAAGGTAACGCCCCCAAGGAAGAAAAGAAACCCTATGCCCGCATTTCCTGTAGAAAGAGCCCCAGAGGATAACGATGATGACAAGGACATAGACTCATAGGAAGAGACAAAAGGGGAGGATGATGAGAAGGAGAAGGAGAAGGGGAGGGAAAGTGAAAAGGATAAGGAAGATTTTGTTGACGTGTCAGGGAATCCCAAGAAAAAGAAAGTTGAAGAGGCTTTTGAAACCAATGCCCAGATCCCTAAGATTCCAAGCCCTGGCCCCACTTCCTCTTTGTCTGTAGATATTTAGGGTAAAGAGAGTGGGGAGGTGATAACGAAAAATAGTAGGAGGTCTTGGAGGAATTTTAATTCAAATACAACTAAATTGGGGATTGTCAAGGAGCTATTAAATATCCAAGTGATGGAGGACATTGATGGCAAAGCTCACTATGATGATCTCATTGACCCTACTTTGGTTGTTATCTTTGATAATGTGAGGGAAACTGGGCTTAACCTTTTGAACAATGCTAAGAACAACATGATAGACAATTTTTGGTATATCAAATGGTTATTCCATGAAATTGAAGACCTAAAGGGGAAAAGAAGCTAAGAAGGAAGCCAAAAAATTGGCAGTGACTAGTGACACAATGAAGAGGAGAGAAGCTAGGATGGAAGCCAACAACACTTCAATGTCTAGGAACACAAGGCTGACCAAGAGGAAAGAATCACCAAGGTTGAACAAAGAATCCAAAGGATGGAGTTCTATCATCAAAACCTGGCCAACCAAGTGATCACCACTTTGAATGCCTTGAATGAGAACATTAACAGCCTGGGTGATTCACTGATTAGTGTTGGATTTGGGGCAAAAAAGATGGAGAAGGCTAGCTTGGACATTGGGTATGCTGAGGATGATCTGAAAGAAACTAGGGACCAGGTGGATGTTTAGAACCAGGACCAGGATGATGGGGATGACAGGAAGACCAATGAAGCTGCAGAGACCCTACAGGTTCTTGATAGAGAGAACTGATAGTTAGTGCTACTTTGTTGTCTTTCCTTATGTAGATGGTTCTTTCTTGTTCTAGAGTTGCTGGTTTTTTATTTCATGGCTGTGGGCCTGTTGTTTACTTAATCAAAAACAAAAGATGCTACAATTTTTATGTGAGAAAATGATACCTATTCAGAAACCTACCATGCCAATCCTTTAGTTAATTGCTTCTTGCAACAATTTGAACAATACATAAATTGGTCCTTATTTCATGTAAAATTCATTGAAACCTACAATGCAAATTCTTAATCAATTTTATAAACATGGGAGAAAATTAATATGAAATAAAAATAATACTAATAAATTATAAGAACAAATTAATCAATTAATAATGTTGTTCATTGGAACCCTGGTTTGGATTTCATGCTACTCTCTATGGACAACATCAATCTTTATATTTTCACTTGATGCCGAGGCTCACAGTTTGATCTCCAGGTAATCAAACTTGACTCAATGAACTTTTCATCACTTAAGTCTTATAAGCTCACATAGTACTTCTAATAGAAATCAAATAATTATTTTACTCAAAAAATTTGAACCTTGATCCACCACTATTTCTTTAATCTTCAAATAGTTGTTGTTATATTGTTTTGAACTCCCCTTAAAACTACAATCTTATTCTTCATTCCTAAGATATTCAACCTTTCTATATAATAAATTTGTATTTGATTAGTTATGATTTCCTTTCATCCTCAACAACAAAATGTGGTTTACTTGTGATTGGTCTCCCTCGACAGAAACAAACCAATGACTCCATTGATCATATATTTCTCCTCTAATCAATTGATCTTCACAATAATGCAAAATAGTAAACAAAGTCTGAAAGTAGTATGTAACACATCATTACTAGTGATGCTCATAGGCAATGAATCCATTGCTGACTTGGCAACTTGAATATATTTTCCTTGCTACAACTATTCCTCTTCTTAGATTGATATTATATGGAAGGAAAATTCAATTGGAATAGTGACCTCAACAACTTTAATTAACACTATCTATGAGATGATCTTCTTCACCGATCTCCAAGCATAATACTATGTTGGGTGTTCCTATTGATTACTATAGTAGTTCAAACTTGGCAATTTATACTAACTTGGGCCCTCCCCTAGGGGAGTTAGGCCTAGCATTTTTCTACTACAAAATATAGAATTTAGCAGTACCACACTTCACAAATAATTAATCATTAAATTAAACACACCCACATTGAATAAACATAAGTCATAACACACTCTATTTTGAAGAGAGAAACCTTTATTTTTTAGCAAAATGAACAATCTTTATTTCATTATTGCACCTCACACTAATAAAAGATACTACAACATTTATGTGAGAAAATTATACCTATTCAAAAACCTATGATGATAATCCTCTAGTTAATTGCTTCTTACATTAGTTTGAACAATACATAAATTGCTCCTTATTTCATGCAAAATCTATTGAAACCTATGGTGCACATTCTTAATTGATTTTCTAAACACAAGAGAAAACTAAACTAACCCAAAACATAACACTAATAAATTTATAAAAACTAACTAATCAATTAATAATGATGTTTAGTGGAACTCTAATTTGGGTTTCATGCTACTCTTTGTGGACAACATCAATCTTCATTACTAAATAGGGTGATAAATTCATGATTGACCTCTTAGTCCATTAATCTCTTCCTTTTTTGTTCATTATTGAAGTAGGCTCTTTAGCTACTAATGTGAAAAAGAGTTTTTCAAATGGGAGTGGGTTTTCAATTGAGGTGGTGTGCTCATCTTCTTTTCTAATACCATTTCATTGTGCATTATGAAGGATTAGGGAGCCTTTCAAAATCTCTATATTTTTTTTTCCACTTGTCTAGGTTTTGTTCGTCTACTATTAATATCTTTTTTAGGCCTATATATTGTAAGTGGCCAATCATGTGTCTTTTAAAAATAAATTTAATAAAGGAAAGACACTCTAATAATGGTGTGCCTTTTGTGACCTTGACATGTAACACCTAGCACCCATGTGTTGTTGATTTGTTGAAAACTGTACAAAAATGCTTTTTGTTGTTAGTGTATTGTGACTATATGCCCTCGAATTGTTAATATGTAAGGTGTTATCGCCCTTGCTTTGATTTCTTATGAATTCAAAAAAACATTATTATTTCAAATACAACTCTAAATGATCATAATATCTTTTGGCAATCACTTAAATTTCATGAGAAAAGATAAGTCATTTTTTAGTTGTAGACATAAGAATTATATATTTTGCTTCGTGACACGAATACTTGTTTAAAGAGCAACTTATTTTACTTATGATAAATAATTATGATACTTTGTATTAGCCCAAACAATATTTATTTCACTTATTAATAATTGTACTTTTGCATTACATGAATTTACAAAAGCCTAAAATTTGATCAATTTTAAATATATATTTTTTAAGGTAATGGGTTGAAGTCTAGATTAATTATTATAATTAATTATTATAATGTATTAAGTACTTCCAGACCTCCTACATAAGAGGCTCACGCGTTATAGTTGTGTTGTAGGCTCTTACCTGACAAATACCTAATTTTTATTTACTTATTGATTACAAAAATAAATTTATAAATTCAAATATTATGTTAACAATTAAACTCATCTAGTTATTATATAAAATATAAAAACCTAAACATCACATAGTAAAACTTGATTTCTAGATTAAAAGTATTAAATAATTAAAATTGACTTTTCAAGCTTTATTCTTAATTTTTCCACCATGATAAAATGGTATTGTTGTGTGCTTTTTGGTCCAGACAAGTTATAGCGACACTTGACCATTCACGAAACGAAAACACATACTAAAGTCAGGAGAGCTCATTCGTTCGCCTTACCACGCGTACGGGAAGGCCACCTTCCATTTTAGCCGTGATCATTGCAACGTACTTGGGATTCCACCGACTCTCTACCTCCACCCTGAATTCTTCTATGACACTCGCAGCGATGCTCTTCATCTGAATGAACGCCATTTCTTTCCCCAAGCAAACTCTCGGCCCCGCCTGGAACACCGGATACTTGAATGCATTCTCTGCCACAAATTCTAAGGATCCCTTTTCCGTCTTGCTGAGCCATCTCTCCGGCTTGAATTCCAAACAGTCGGAGCCCCAGATGGTCTCCATCCTACCCATGGCGTAAGGGTGGTATATCACCCGCATCCCCTTCTTCACCACCGTCCCGTCCGGCAGCACATCGTCTTGCAGCGCCTGCTTCGTGTCTGACGGCACGGGCGGGTACAACCTCATCGACTCGCACAGAGCGGCCTGCAGGTACTTCATCTTCTTCAACTCCTCGTATGAGAAACAGCGACCAGTGCTCTCTTCTCTCACAGCGACAAGGCCCGTAATTTCTTCGTAGATATTCTGCTCGACTTGTGGATGAGAGCAGAGGAGCCAGAAGAACCACGTGAGCGCGGCAGAAGTTGTGTCCCTGCCCGCCAAGATGAAACTTATCACAATATCTCTGACGGAGACATCGTAAGAAACCTTTCCTGCAGAAACACCGCTCTCGTGAGCCAAGAGAAATCTGGACAAGAGATCTTCACGCCGTGGTCTCACAGGGTCAAACATTTCTTCCTTCCTCGTGTCGATAACGTCTTGCGCGAAGCTATGAATTGTTTGGATCGCGTGGCGCAAGCGTTGCTCGGAGCCGATGTTGAAGAAGCGCTTGATCATCCACAGGAAGGGCAGGGGAGCGATGAATCTTTGGAGGCTTAAATTGGTGGCGACTTCAAATGCCTCTGCGAACTCTGAAAAGGGGAGAGAAATGTGGAGGCAAGCGGGGTCCATGCCGAAGGCCACCTTGCAAATGTTATCGAAGGCGAATCGTTTGAAGATGTCCTGCAAATCCACCCGACTCGTCGTTTCCGTGGCAGCAGCTTTTGTGAGGAGCGGCAAGAGTCGATGGGTGATCTCCCCCTGCACGCTCTCTGCAATGAAGTCGCGCAAGGAGTTGGTGCTGAACTCGTAACTGGCGACTCGCCTCTGCAATTTCCAGGCGTGGCCGTCGGCGTTGAAAATACCGTCTCCGAGGAGATCGCTGAGGAGGAAGCGGAAATAGTAACCCTTGGGATAATTGTGGAAACGGGTCTTGAGGACGTGCTCCACATTGGGTGGATGGGCAGCGATAACCACGTTTACACCGGGGCGGTGAAAAGTGATGGTGTTGGAGGGAGCATGTTGGAGAAGCTCCGTCAGCCATTCTGAGAGCCGTCCTCGGTTCTTCAAGAAAGCGAACAGTGAGCCCACAAGCGGATAGGATGTAGGTACTGCATGACTATTCTCTTCTCTCCGCACGTAGATTATAATGAGCACGTAGATTATGTAACCAGCAATGAAGGCATGGGCGGGGAGGCCTAAGGGACTCGGCATGCCAAGGAATAATGGAGAAATGGTGCTCATCTTCATTTGTTGAGTTTGGTGAATGTCAATCTGGGATCTCCTTAATTACTCGTATTATAGGTTGGAGTTGACCCCCGAGGCGTTGAAAGGGGGTAAGGGCAAACGTTGATCTCAAAGGGGGATGAGGCATCGCCCGCGCATATCCGGGGATATACCGCATATGGACGTAATGCCTGTCTTGGGCTTATCGCGTTTAAGCCTAATGTAAATCTCTTAAAAGAAAAAAAGGAAATAAAATTGGCCTCTAGAGAATATAAGACAATAAGCCGGGGGAGATACTTGTACATTTGTCTTTTCATAGCTAGACATGTTTATATTAGAAAGAATTAATAGAAATATATTACTAGCACTTGTATTCCAAAGGTTCAAGGTCAAGTCAATTATCTAACCAAAACCAAAACTATTTAGAAGGCTTATTATATATTGGAAACTTTCAATAAAAAGTATATGTACAGTTTAGCTCATTTGAATATTTTCCCTCTTCAGTGCAACCAGTTCTTGCTCTATCCCTACATCAGACAATAACCATAGAATATTCTTTCTCATCATAGTTATGAATTGTTACTAACCTGTTTTCATTCGCTCAAAGTCTCTATGCTCAAAGTCTCTATGAACATCATTTGATGGAGAGGTATGTCAGTGTGGGTCACACTTATTGAAACCACAATTTTGGCACTTTGTATGCCATTGTTATGAATATCCATAGAATATCCTTTCTCATCATAGTTATGAATTGTTGCTAACCTGTTTTCATTCTCTCAAAATCTCTATGAACATCATTTGATGGAGAGGTATGTCAATGTGGGTCACACTCATTGAAACCACAATTTTGGCACTGTGTATGTCATTGTCTCTCGTAATAACCCTACTTAGAAGTTTTGTGATTGTTGAAAGCCTTTCTTGATCATGAATTGCTCTACCTATAGCTTTATCAGTAACATACAAAATACAAGAAACCCTTGGGTTATGTGCATATGTAAGAGACCTTTATAAAACTTAAATAACTTTAAATTGAAGAAACAAAAATATTATATTGCAATGTCGCCTATCTAGGCACAAATTCTAGGGAGACATAGGTTACAATTATTTACTTTATAAGACGACATAGGAAATATGGAACCTATCTCTTGGAAATTGGGTGTCTAGTAGTGAAAAATACACAACCCCCTACATAATTGTTTCCCGAAATTAAAAAAACAACCTTATTTGTTGCAGATTTGTCTGCACCAATAAAAATTTGTTTGAGATATATTCAAAATATCTATATGTTGTATGCAGTGCAAGTCATATTACAACTACCCATAAACTATTGTCATGGTGTGATTCTCAAACTTTGCCATGACTATCTGGGAGACTAAATCCTATAGGTGCTCTAGAATCTAACCAAATAATATTTTCTATATGTAGATATATAAATATACAATTCTTTCTATTTTTCTTATTCACATAGATAGTATAGATAGTATTGTATGTGACCATTTTTAGGCAACAATCACTACTTTGTTTATTTATTAGTCATGGCCCTAGAGCTCACATTATACAACTTAGAATTGTGATGGTTGAACAAGGGATTTTCGCACCCTGTATTTGAGGGTTTTTAATTTGATGCCATATGACAAAACTTTTCAATGAATAGGTAGTCCTCATCAATACAATTTAAGATTTTATTGCTCGTAGATAGTACTAAACTTCATTTATGGTTTCTAATGCATCAAAGACACATATCTAGATACACAAAATGAAGGGGGCATAATTAAGATTGTGTATCCCTTCAAATTAGGAGAGAAATAAAAAGAATAGATACCTATTGAATATTATTAATAAATACCTCGTCAGCAAGCTTGTTGTCATTCTTGGTAGTTACATGGAAAACTATCACATACAAAACCAAATGTACAATGCAAAAGCTCTTAGAGAAAAAATCACAACACCCTTGTAAAAGGTGTAGTATAGAAAGGTAACACAATGAGTTAGATGAAGAATTACCATCCTTATACCATCCACCAAGAGAAGGTATGTAATATTTTGCTAATGATAAGGTCAAAATCAGCCAACACTTGAACAACCTCCATGTATATTGAGATTTTCAACCTACACAAAAAAGATTATAAGATCCTATAGAGTTTTGGCGAATTGTTGAATCTAAACATAAAAAATTAGGGCCAATAAAATAAACCAAAGGATAACATGATTTCAACTACAACTATCATGCTATTTTTATAGTTTTCAGAGAACTCTAGTAAGTATCAAACTTTAGAATTAGAAAATCCAACTTCAAAACTCCCAAAGCATCATACAATGACTTATAATTTTTTAAGCTACATGGGAAGTTTTAGAACTTCCAAACCATCATAAAATGACTTATAATTTTTATTGTACATGGGAAGTTTCAGGGCATTCTGCCCATATCTACCCTGACAATACCCTGATATCATTGCATTCCACCAAGTTGCTTCTTTGTGAAGCATCTTATCAAACACTCTCTCTATGCTTTTTATGCTCCTACATTTAATATGCATGTAACCAAGAGCATATCCTTGGGAACATTTCTATTATTTATAACCTCATATAAACAAGATATTTATAATTAGTAAGAAGTTCAATGTTTCACTTTATCTCTATCTTGCTAGTCATCTATAAATATGTTTAGACTCTAAGCAAGTTTCTGGTGAGTTACCTCTGATAGCTCCAGAGCATCGTACAATGACTACTCCACCCCCAAAAGTCTAAAAAATGAAGCTCTATCTCTATATGCTTTGCATCAACCAATCAACTAAAACAAAAAAATAGCTTGTAAATTGTTTCAATAACTTGTTCTAGACTAGTTGTCCCTAAATCGAGAATACAAAGCTCAAGACTTGAAAAAGTAAAAGAGCCTCCCAAGAAAAATAATTCATTCTCGTATAATTATGTAGGGAAATGTCACGAAAATATATTGATCTACCACAATCTCATAGGGTAATCCAAACTATGAAAGTGCACAAGGCCCTTCAGATGATGTGTGTGGGACTTGAACATAGATCCAACTCCCTTCCTCTAAGCTCTAATGAGGCAATCCATTTTCCAATGTATATAGCCAAACCAGAAAAAATCGAGCATAGGAAACACACAATTTTAAAAACACAGCATGCCCTTCTACTCAAAATGAAGAGTGTTATCCAAGTCATTACTATAAGAAGAATTTGGTTTGTGCAGAAAAGTACTGAAACAAGGGGAGAAATATTCAATCCAACCTATTACTTACTAAATAGGTCAACAATAGAAGATGAGTATTAAAAAAATAGATTTAAAAACCCATCATATCATTCTCATCAAATGAAGAGAGCTATCTAGACGAAGAGTAAAAAAACATTCTTAACATAAATAATGAAACACCTACATCCTCCCCTAACAAGTGCCTCTTTCTCTCCCACACTACACCGCTTGATGAAAGCAAAGTAATTAAAAGTTAGGATTGAATGGGCAGGCCCCATCTTTTTCATCTGTAGAAACCATGTTTAAAACAAAAGGAAAGTCAACAGAGCAATAGAAAGATATTGTTTGTTCATCATGGAGAAGAACTGAAAGGTACTATTTACAACCAAGATAAATCTTTGAAAGGTGTTCACAAAAGTGAGGACAACTTTCACAGAAGAAATATTTACCTTTTTTTAAATTTCATTTTGTTTGACATGTGGTATTTACAGGCTGAGTGAAAGGGACAACTAGTGTTGTGGGATAACATCTGGGGTAGACCACTCGTGATCTGGATAGAAACTAGGCCATTTGATAATCTAATCTTTGTGGTAGTGTCCAAGAAACACCCCATGTTCATAAAACACCTTTGTATCCAGAAACATTTGTTGTACCCCTAGAAGCATGTTGCTCATCAAAGCCGACTAGGGCCAACTTGTCATTGAACCTATTGATTGTGAAAGAAATGTTTTCAAGTGAAACATTTATTTTAGGCACTGAATGCTGATTTTCATAGCCTATTTAACAGTTTATCAACGTATGGAAAACTTTTCATTAGTGGGCAATGCCCATAGTGAAAAGCCTATCAGCTTTATTACAATACTATTCTTTATTAATATGGAAATGTAAGTAAAGATGAGATATATCTTTACTATTAAGATAATTATAGTAATATTCTCTACTTAATATTAGATTATTATTAACATATTCAATTATTATGATATGATTACTAATTATTGTTTTTTTGGTTGAGATTAATGTTTTCGATTCACTTTTTACTATTAATATGTTTATTGGAAACTGAGAAAATTTTACACAATTCTACTTATCTTATGATCTATTTGAATTTTCCTATTAAAGTAAAATTTTGAATTTGATTGGCTATGTTCATGAATTATCTTGGTAGGATTTTTCTTTTCATGTGATAAAAATCAGTAGAAAATTTTAGTGATTTAAGCACTCCACATATATGCATGTGGTTGTATCTTGTTGGAAATATAGGAGTAGTAACTGAGAGGGGAGGGGTGAATTAGTTACCAGTAAAATAAATCCTAGATCCCTTAGATGTCAGGACAAAACATAAACACTACTAAAAATACTATTGATCGACAAACACGCAAGCACTTGGTTGATACTAATAATATGTTGTAACTCAGTAGCCACTGAAATAACAACTTTAACTTGGTAAATTTTTAAAATGCAAATATTAAGATATTTTCTATGATTAACCTTAATTAACTTAGTTTCATACACATGAAAGAAAAAGCATGAACGCAAGTGACACCAAGATTTAACGTGGAAATCCAATATGGAAAAAATCACCAATTGCAACTAGTTACTAATTTTCACTCTTTTGAAGTGAGCCCTGTTAGGAGCCCACCTTGTTAAAGGTTACAAAACACACTGTTAGGTGTTACCATGTTAGAGGATTTAATCACCCTATTAGGAGTGGCCTTGTTAGAGGACTTTAAACACTTCAATCTAGAAATACCACCTTATTAGAGGATTTACAAATAGTTGTTAAGCCAACTCTATTAAGAGATATAGATCACTATTACAATGTTTGGAGAGTAACAATGAGATGACCTAATTTTTAAGGCAACCAAATTGTTGATTACAAATCTCAAGTCTATCTCAGATACTTGATTCTTTCTTATTGAATGTATCTTTTTAGGTCCTCAAGGATATTCTTCTTATCATTCTAATTTGCTTCCTCTAAAAATCTTCTATTCTTCCATACACTTCTTATTCAATCTTCAACTTGGGCTTATACTTATATCATACACATTGTCAAGTTGACTTGAATACAATTTCATATAATTAATATTCATTTCCTTAGTCGGTTAGAACCAACAATAAATCCATTGAACTCAATATGCTAAAACAAGAAAATTCTTCATTAGTCGACCCTGCTTGGTAGACACTAACTCAAAAATGATTTTCCTATGTTAACCAAGTGAACTCAGTTAACACTACATCTTCACAAAGTTCCTTTAGTAACTGAGTGAGCTCTGTTAACACTAGTTCCATCCAACTTTCCCTTGTTACCTAAGTGAGCTCAGTTAACACTCAACTTTTGTGAACTTTTCTTCGATGGCCAAGTGACTTTGGTATCACTACCTTCTGAACTTGGTAAATGCTAGAATGCTCAGTAGACACAGAAAATTGTCTTCATCACTCGAGTGAGCTTGGCATACATTATCTGGTAAAGATATGACATTTTATGTAACATCAAAGACAATACACAATTAACCAATTGTTTTCAACAATCTCCCTCTTTGGCATTGATGGCAACACAACATGTCATAATACAATGAAATTTCAAAGAAAAATAAAATAAGGAAGATATCCTTAGTTTCATTTTGATTCTTATCCTTGAGAACTCCCTCTATTTGTGTGAACTCCCTCTACCTTTAGTTTCTCCCTCTATCGTAAACTCTTTTGTCTTCAACATCTTATTTTGATAGCAAACTCTTCCTCTTTGATATCAGACCAAGTTCTTCCTCTCTGCAAACTCTCCCTCTGTATAAAATTTCTATGAGCTAAAAGCACAAACTTGTGTCACCCTTTGTGATATCTAGAGGTGTTATGACCAAAACACTTACGGTCGTACGAGTTATGGCCAAACATGATCTAGCCATACATACATGGTAGGTTTCCCTGTCGACCTAGCTTGTACCGTTATGGCCAAAACCCTTTCGGTTGAAAGGGTTTTAGTCATAACCTTGACGCTTTATATAAATGCAAAAATCACTTTTATGGCTATCATTTTCACTTGTAGTGGTTTGATAGGCTAGTAGGGTTATGGCCGAAAGGATTACAGTGAAAGGGTTTCAGCTGTAACTGTCTATGTGGCATCCTAAGTGGCACCCACACAAGCAAAAATAAGAACTTCTATAAACATCTCACTTTGAAGGCCAATTTGACCTACTAAAATGAAGTTTTTTCTAAAACTAAAAATATACTTCTATAGGTCTTGGAGTCAAGATTATGATCATAATTTATTTTTATTTTTTTGATTATGGATGATATGTTATAATTTGAAAATATTACAAGTAGGTATTTTAAGATTCAAGAAGATGTCTATTCAAAAATAGGAAAAAAATAGTCAATCACGTCCAAAAATTATTATTTTTTAATGATGCACTAGAGGAGAGAGTCTTCTTCAAGAATATGTAATTTGTTTTTAAAAAAAATGTAGATTTGATGAAAAAAGTTTGACGGGAGAAAAAAACTATCAATTTCTGATAACTTTGACTTTGACAAATTATAACTTGAAAAATATTAGCTGATTTTCAATTTTTTATTTTTTGGTGCACTAGGTATACATGTCAACTCTAACATATTCCATAATTAGACCAAAATATGATCATTTGCATATATTTGTTTGACAAGAAAAAAAAACTCTATATTTTCAGCACTTTTAAAAAATTAAAAAATAGACTTTAAAAATTAAAAAATAAATAAAATTTTCTTTTAAAAAAATTATAGACATAAACTTCATCCAATTTTACACATTTCATTAGTTTATGTCATCTTTAAATTCTAAACATAAATGCCACTTTTATGTCATTAAATTTGAAGAGTTTAAATTTTGATATCACTTTCCTTTATAAAAAGGTGACACAGGTTTGTGTTTTTACCCTATGAATATGACATCAAACTCTCCCTCTTTGACATCTCATGCCAAAGAAAATATTTAGTGAATATCAATGTACCTCATGTATGGATTCATATGCAATTTGCCTTTTTCAATATTGCATCAACTTGACTGATCTTCAACATGCTCTAGTTGATGCATCGCTAAACTTCATTTAGTGAGCTTCAGATAAGGGAATAACCCCTAACTTACATCTTAGATACAAAAATGCATCCTTAGGTAATGGTTTAGTGAATATGTCTGCAATTTTTTCTTTAGTATTTACATATTCCAATCTTACCTCTTTATCTTGTACCAATTCTCTCAGAAAATGATATTTTATTGCAATTTGCTTGGTCTTGATATGCATCACAGGATTCTGTGATGTATTAATTGCACTAGTGTTATAAAAAAAGACAACCACTAGATCCTTGATTTCTACCTTCATACCCAGCAATAGTTGCTTGAACCAAACACCATTGGAACAATTAATTATTGCTGCAACATACTTTGCTTCTAATATAAATTGAGAAATACAATTTTGCTTCTTACTTGTCCAAGACACTAGTATTTTCCCTAGAAAGAATGCTCCACCACTGGTGCTCTTCTTGTCATCAACACTTCCTGCCAAATCAACATCTGTAAAGGCTTTTAAATCTAAAGTGCCTCCTTTCTTGTACCATAAACCATAATCTTTAGTACCTTCTAGATACCTCATGATTCTCTTAATTTCCATCATATGATTTTCTTTAGGATCTGTCGAGAATCTTGCCACCATACCAACTGCCAATGTAGTATCAGGCCTTATATGTATTACATATTGTAGTTTACCAATCATTGATTTGTATGTGGTTTGATCTACTTCCTTGGAATCATCATTCTTGGAAATCTTATGTCCAATAGACATAAGTGTTCCAACTATTCTTGAATATTCCATTCCAAATTTCTTTAGTATCTCCTTGATATATTTAGATTGAGTAATGTAGATAACATCTTTCTTCTATTGAATATGCAATCCAATAAAGAATTTTATCTCTCCAAACATGGACATTTCAAATTCCTTGCTCATTTCCTCTGAAAAAGCTTTGCATAAGTCATCATTTCTAGCAAACAATGTTTCATCCACAAAGATTTTTGCTAACACAATCTTCTTGTCTAGTCCTTCTTTGATATATAGGTTGTTATTATCACTCATCCTTTGAAAGCCAATCTTCATCAAATAGTTATGAAGTCTTTCATACCAAGCTCTGGGAGCTTTCTTGAGACCATACAATGCTTTGTACAATTTAAAAACCATATCCTTTTTGCTAGGTTCTACAAAACCTTTAGGTTGTTCTATGTAAACTTCATCTTGAAGAATTCCATTCAAGAATGCAAATTTCACATCCATTTGATAAACATTAAATCCTTTATAAGAAGTATAAGAAATTAAAGTCTTAACACCTTCTAATATTGCAATAGGAGAAAAAGTTTCACCATAATCAATACCTTCTTCTTGAGAATAGCCTTTGCATACTAACCTTGCTTTATTTTTGGAAAATTCTCCATCTTCAAATTTGGCTTATTTTTTAAAACCCACTTTGTGTCAATTACATTTTTATCCTTGGATCTAGGAACAAGAGTCCAGTTTTTATTCCTTTCTATCTATTCTATTTCTTCATTCATTGATTCAATCTAGCTTTCATTATCCAAAGCATTTTTAATTGATCTAGGTTCAAATTTAGCAAGCAAACATGTACCTTCCAATTTCTTTCTTATCATTGTACCATCTAACTCATCTCCAATGATCTGATCTGGTGTCTTCTAACATATCTTGCTAACATATGTATTTTAAATCTATAACTTTTTCCATAAGCCTTGCCACGATCTTCTATATCAAGCTCGAGTCCCATTGTCTATGACTTGGGCCCTTCAAACTCAATTTTCTTTGGCTACATCATGGTAGCTTTTGACTGTGACTCAGGTCCAAACTATGGCTCGGGTTGTATTGGATGTAACTCAAGTGCTTTTGGAGATTTAGGGGACTTGAGAGGCAAAGTTTCTTGACTTTCAATTAGATTTGGCAATGCATCATGTTCAAAGTAAAGAAACTTTCTATAATCCTCTAGTTCTTTGTTGCTCTCTTCTATGCTCTTTTCTACAAACTCATCAATCCTTGCATGTGCACTTTCTATGATCTTATGAGTTGAAAAATTCATACATTTATATGATTTACTTTTGCTAGAGTATCCTAGGAATATTCCTTCATCACCTTTGACATCGAATTTACATTTCCTAGTTTCTTTTAGAATATAACATTTTCTACCAAATACTTTCAAGTAACTTACATTAGGTTTGTAGCATACCATAGTTCATAAGGAGTTTGATTTGATTTTTTCTTTAGCTATACTCTATTCAAGGTATGCACTATAGTATTGATTGCTTCCTTCTAGTATTTGATTGCAACATTATTTTCTATCATCAAGGTTCTTGCACAATCCACAATTGATCTGTTCTTTCAATTATACCATTCTATTATGGTGTACTAGGGGCTAATACTTATCTTTTGATTCCTCTTTCAGTGCAGAATTCATTGAATTCATTGAAAATGAATTCACCACCTCTATTTGATCTCAAACACTTCAGCTTCTTTCATGTTTCCTTCTCTACTCTTTGTAGACACCACTTAAAATTTTGAAAGACTTTAGAATTATGTTTCAAATACATTATAGTCATCATTCTAGAATAATCATCAACAAAAAGAATAAAGTACTTACCTCCACTATATCTCTCAATTCTAATAAATCCACATAAGTTAGTATGAACAAGCTCCAAGACTTCTTTAGAATGATATTTTTTACTTTTGAAACTTGTCTTGCCCATCTTACCAATTTGACAATTTTTGCATAGATCCATATTAGGTTTCCTTAAACTAGGAATACCTCTCACTCTTTTGTTTTTGCTTATCTTGATTAAATTATCAAAGTTCACATGACACAACCTTTTATGCCATAACCATCTTTCTTCTAATTGAGCAATGAAACATGAATTATCACTAAGATCTAAGTACAACAAGTTACCTTTTATTTGGTTATTAGACCCAACCAGATTTCCTTTTCCATCTAGTAGCTTGGCCTTCCCATTCATGAATTCTACCTTGAATCCAATGTTATTCAACTGTGCCACACTCAATAGATTATGCTTTAGTCCTTTAACCCAATAAGAATTATCACATCTAAGTTCATTGGTTAGTGAGATACAACATTTTCCCTTTATGCAACATGGTTCATTGTTTCCAAATCTTATACTTTCACTATCATAATGTTCCAAACATTCAAACTTTGTATTATCACCAATCATATGGTTTGAGCAACCACTATCAATAATCCATGTATCATTTTTGCTAACATGAGAGATAAGTGTCATTTTATCTTCTTGATCATCATATTCATCATTACAACAATATAGATCATTTCAACATCATCACTACTATCTAAATCTTTAGCCATAAAATAGGACTTCTTACCTTTTTCTTTGTAGTCCTTGAAGTTCTTGAAATCCTTCTTGCATTTTTACTTGTTGTGCTTCTTTTTATCTTTGTCTTCTCTATTTGGACACCTTGCAGTAATTTGACCAACCTCTTCACAAGAAAAATAGATTAAAGAAATTTTACCTTTATACTTTCCTTTGTCTTTGGGATACCTTCTTGCAAGCAATGCTTCAATGGCTTCAAGATCACTGTCAAAATCATCTTCCTCTTCACTTTCAATTTTTTTTCCTTTAGACCTTTTAGCTTTCTTCTTAAGTGACAACTTGGCTTCAGATGCAGACTCAAGATTGCTAGAACTAGGAGTATAATTATCATAGTTATCTAGTTCAAATGTAATCAATCTTCCAAACTAGAGCATCTAAATTTATCTTGTTATTTGGATCCCATCTTATCTCTTTAATAAAAAACACTCTGATTTCATAGGTAGGAAGAAGGGTTTTGAGTACCTTTCTTACCATTGTCACATTTTCAACTTTTCCTCCAGAGGCTTTGATTGCACTAACACTAGCTTTGACTCTCTCATCTTCATATGATCAAACTAGCCTCTCAAGCTTTCTACTTTTTCTCTTTTCACATTATCATCACCTCCATGGATATCCTATAGTTTGGTCCACATGTCATGAGTAGTAGCACATCCTTTGACCTCATCAAGTTCAACATAGTTAAGAGCTTATGCAATGTCAATCATCATCATGTTATGATTTATTTTTTCAACAGTCTCCTCCACAATCAAAGTTCTAGTAGGAGCCTTGTAAGAATTTTCCAAATATTTCAAACCTGAATCACTAATGGTTTCTAGGTGCAACTTCATAAGTTCTTGCCATTCCTTGATGTTATCTTTGTTCAACTTGGGAATCTCTCTTCTATAAGACATCGTGATCTTTAGCTTAGTTCCTTGAAACCTTTACTGCGAGCGCCAAAAGCTCTTATACCAATTGTTGAAAATATAAGAGGAGTAACTAAGAGGGGAGGGGTGAATCAATTAACTCTAAAAAAAATCCTAGATCCCTTAGATGTCAACATAGAACATAAACAATACTAAAAATATTATTGCTTAGCAAACACATGGGCACTCAATTAATACTGATAATGTGCTATAGCTCGATAACCATTGAAATAACAACTTTAACTTGGCAAATGCTTAACATGAAAATCTTAATATATTTTCTATGATTAACCTTAATTTAACTTAGTTTTATACACATGAAAGAAATAACATGAACACAAGTGATACCAAGATTTAACATGGAAATCTAATTTGGGAAAAATCACTAATTACAACTAGTTACTTATTTTTACTCTTCTGAAGTGAGCCCTATTAGGAGACAACCCTGTTAAAGGTTACAAAACACACTATTAGGTGTGATCCTATTAGAGGATTTAATCACCCTATTAGGAGTGGCCTTGTAAGAGGTCTTTAGACACTTCAATCTAGAAATTGTACCTTGTTAGAGGATTTACAAATAGATGCTAAGCCAACTCAGCTAAGAGATTTAGATCACTGCTACAATGGTTAGAGAGTAATAATGAGATGAACTAATTTCTAATTCAATTGAATTGCTGATTGCAAATCTCAATTCTGTCTTGAATACTTGATCCTTTCTTATTGAATGTATCTTTGTAGTTCCTCAAGGATATTCTATTTATCCTTCTAATTCGTTTCCTCTAAGCATCTTCTATTCTTCCATACACTTCTTCTTATTCAATTCTCAAGTTGGCCTTATACTTATATCATACACATTGTCAAGTCAGCTTGAATATAACTTAGAATAATTAATATTCATCTCCTCAGTCTACTAGAACCAACAAACAAATACATTGAACTCAATATGCCAAAAAAAGAATTCCTTCATTAGCTAACCCTGCTTGGTAGACACTAACTTAGAAATAATTTTTCTATGTTAACTAAGTGAACTCGTTTAAAACTGTATCTTCATAAAGTTCCTTTGGTAACCAAGTGAGCTTGATTAACACTAGTTGCATCCAACTTTCATTTGTTACCTGAGTGAGCTTAGTTAACACTCAACTTCTATGAACTTTTCTTTGAGGCCTAAGTGAACTTGGTAGTCACTACCTTCTGAACTTGGCAAATACTGGAATACTTGGTAGACATAGAAAATTGTCTTCATCACCACAGTGACCTTGACATATATTATTTGGTAAAGATATGACATTTTTTGTAACATTAAAGACAATACACAATTAACCAAATGTTTTCAACAATATCCATGCGACAACTCAAGATGCCATATGGCATCTTGAGGTAAGAATCTTTGTGTTAGTTATTATGGGCATTCATTGTGCATTATTTAATCACCCCTACTATTCTATGGTAGACATTTATTTTCAAGGCAAATAATTGCTTCAACATCTTACACCTCTATGTTTATTCTTTTGTATACACTTCTTTTTCTTTGTACTGGAGCACTTGCATTGTCAAACAAGATTTATGGTTGGTATCTATTGAAATTTCCTCTTTTGTTCATCCAGTATGTTCATTTTTAAAAAATTATTAGTATTTTTTCTCCAAAGTAGTCTATTATGATCAGGGATAACATTAAGAAACCCCTCTCAAAAAAATGCCTAAAATGTTGGTGAATCAACATTTAATCGACTAAGTTTTTTTAATGTCGAGGGAAATTTTTTTGTTCCATGTAGGGAAATAAAATATTATATGTTGGAAAAAAATTTCTTGCCCTAACAAAAATCATTTTAAATGTGGCAAATTAATTATTTTTCTTGCTGACAAATAAATAAATGATGGCTATTTTTTTCCTTGCCAAAAATGAGATTGTAATGTCAGAGGTGAATTACTTGTTTTGTGGGAAAATGAATAATAATGGTCTTGGCTAATCTTTAGTGGTAAACTAAAAAATTGATTAATCTAAAAGTGAATTTGCAAGTGTATTTTATAATGACCTTTTAAGGCTTTATGGTTACCAACTGTACTGATTACTGACTAGTGTACTATCTATTATTAACAATGTCAGTGTCACCATTATCAACTTGGTTACCATCACTTTTGTATCATTAATACATCAATTTTATTGACCATTGATCAATTAAAGATCAATGAAAAAAGATGCATTTTGGGTCAGTTGCTTGAAAAGACCCGGAGCCACATGAAATTCTCTGGAATGGAGACACATGGCAAGTTTTTCACTGAAACCATTAACTAGTATGTAGTGACCATCACATCAAGATTAAAATCATAAATGTGGTACTGATAGTTAAAATTATTACATTCCATTTATAGCCACCTTGGTAGGAACTCTAACTGTCTTACATTAATGTGAGTACATTTCCCATACTTGAAAATTAATAGGGATATGAAAAAAAAAAGATATGAAAGATCATGAAATAATTTAATGCAACTATCATTAAAGAGTCTCTTCAATTCCTCTTTCACTATCATTTCTCAAATTCTTAATTTTGTTTGCAGAGTTTCTTAGTTTTCAGATTTTCTTAGAATCTTAGGTTTGTAATTGTCATGGATACACCAATTTGGTTGAAATTCACCATAGTGGGTCTACAAAAGCTCTTTTTGGGCATGATACTTGAGGATGTCCTAGTCATGATTTGCAAGGAAGATGCCACAAGTTCTTTTATCTACTATGCTTTGTTCATGATCCTCAACCATGAAGTTTTAAGCAATGCGAAGAGGTACCACATGTCCACATATATTACCTCCCACTTCCTCATGTCTCTTCTCAACCTTGGAGGCAATCAAGTAGACATTTTGATGCTTCAGCATAACATTTTTAAGGAAATATCTTTAGAAGACATGACAAAATTCTTGTATTGGTCGAGTAGGTACTGAGGTCAGGCATTGGCATCCCCTTTGCAAACATAGTAGAAAAGTGTTAGGGGAAAGTCATAGGGAGCATTGAACAAAATCATCCCTTCTTGCTTGACATGAATGAACACCAATTGACTCACCATTAGAAGTGGGTGCAGCTTAGGAGGGATTTTCTATGGAAGTGGTTGTATGATATCAGCAACACCAACTTCAAATGGTTGCACGAGTTAGACGACATTATCATCTCCAAGAGATTCTTCATGTAGGGGCTTGAAGACCTTTTTGATTGAAGGCTTCAACCCATTAGCCTGTTGTTGCTCCCTATTCCCTTGTTCCTTGTTCCATGTTTCCTATTTCCTTGACCCTTGCCCTTTGGGCCAAAAAATGTTTTAAAGATATTTGTTTTTCTTTGAATTGGGCATTTGCCTTGAATGTAAATTATGAAATAGTAAAATTAGGTTGATTTAATCAACTATTTTGAATATCTATGCTATGAATTTGTACATTGTATAATCTCAAATATAATCAATGAAAACAATATTTTTTGGCTTCTCAAATTGCTTTTCCTATTAGTCTATGACTCTATTTTTGACTTCTCAATTCACTATTCAAATGTTAGTCTATGACCTTGTTATAAAAAATTAACTATTACAAACTTAGAAACAAAAAAAGGATTTCAACAATCCCTTTCTGGTTTCATATTTGATTAATGATTTATAGTAAAAAATTATTCAATTGTAAATTATCCAATGAAAATTTGTAATATGTGTTGAAGTTTAACATCTATCAAAGTAATATATATAGATGTGCATGTGTGTGTGTGTGTGTGTGTGTGTGTGTGCATATGTATATACATGCATAGCTATCCATATTATTTACCTCCGATTCGTACCAGGTTTGATACATTAAAATACTGCTGTTATGCCAATTAGAGATCAGACTGATTCATTAGTTGTATATTGATCTAACCATTTATGATGGTCGCTACATTATAATGATATCATATCATGCTCAATGTTCTATCACTTGATCATGGATGTTTATGTTTTTGGTGCAAGCATATTATTATTATGATAGTTAACTAATATATTTGATGACTTCATAGGGTCATGACTCTATGTGGCCTTTGGACAAATAGAATCATGCCCCTATGGTGGGCATGTCTCGTCAGTTTATATATATGCTCTTGGTTCTTGAGACTTGTCAACCATCATTTCCTAACATCATTGCAGTTCCAAGATCGATCACCTTCTCTATAGTTTCAAGTATATAGTCAACATTCTCCTTTCAGTCAGCATTATATATACAAAAGATAAAGTCAAAATCTGCCATCTGCACAAAGTAAGTTTACATTATCCTTATCAATATTTCTATTAGTGATTCGATTTGCATCAGCATGGTATCAGAGAAAGTTTAAAGGCAAGATACAATCAAATTATTGAAGATTCTCATTATTTATCTAATCTCCTTATCACAAGATGGTACTTGGCATGATACTCAAAGATAGACTTGAAGGTGCTTCTGATTTTGAAGCATGGAACCTACAAATGATGTTAGCTATGAAAAAGCATGATTTGGTACCTATTATAAGTTCTCCTAAATCGAAAAAATTCAATGATAATGACCAATGGGAAAAGGACAACATAAGAGCCATGGAGTTATTCGTAGATGGAGTGAAAAATCATTTACTACCAATTATCACCAAGCTGGACTCTGTTTATGATATGATGAAATCTCTAGAAGATATGTTTGAAATCAACAACACCTACCATCATCTTACTCTAAAAAATCAACTCTCCAATATAAAAATGACTAAAGGATAAACCATTACCTCTTACCTTATGAGAGTAATTGACCTAAGAAATCAACTTCTGACGATTGGTCACATTTATGATAGCAAGGAGTTAATTTTGGTAACATTAAATGGACTCCCTACCTCATGGTAAAATTTTAGACAAGGAGTATGTGCTCATTCCAAACTTACCAAATTTGATCATCTAAAAGCTGATTGCATTCAAGAAGAATGTAATTTAATATCCAAAGGAATTATTGATAAATCCAAGAATGAAGGTTTTCAACCTCTCACCACTAAATTAAAAGTAAAAAAGGGAAAATATTCTCACAAGAGACAAAGGGACTACTCTAAAGTATAATGTTTTAGATGTGACAAATATGGACACACTGCAACTATATGTCCTGACTGAATTAAACATCAAGCATCTTTTGCTAAAGTTAGTAACCCTAATTTGAATTTAGAAACTTCTCCTTTCTAAATAAGTTATTTTAATAAAGGTTTAAGAGGGATTTCTTTTATCATTCATTATTAAGATCAAACTTATTTATTTTTGAAACCCGTGTACATCACAAAGAAGTGACAACTTCTTTATGATTGACACTTGAAATTGTAGAAGTTATTGAAAGGTGACGATCTTTCAATAGCTTAAATTCCATTATCAATAGATGTTATTTTGCATGGTAGATTAAGTTCCTTAAATAGACCATGGCCTTCTATTGAAATCGACATCTAATGATGTTGAAATTAGATTTCAATAGAAGTTGTTTTGCATGGTGGATTAAGTTCCTTAAATAGACCATGGCCTTATATTGCTGTGAACATCTTATGATGTTTAATAAGATCACAATAGAAGCTTGTCTTTTTGCATGGTGGATTAAGTTCCTTAAATAGACCATGGCCTTATATTGTTATGAACATCTAATAATGTTTATTGTAAATTACAATAGAAGTAAATTTATGGTGAACTAAGTTCCCAAATAGACTATGTTACAAACATCTATCAAGTTAGATATTTTTTAACGAGTCTCTATTCTTAGAGTAGTAGTGTCAAATAACATGGTTAGATCATCTAATATCTGGATTATTACTTCTCTCATGCTAAACAGGGAGTGTTGAAGTTTAGCATCTGTCAAAGTAATATATATAGTCGTGCATATATATATATATATATATATATATATATATATATATATATATATATATATATATATATATATATATATATATATATATATATATATATATGTATGTATGTATGTATGTATGTATGTATGTATGTATGTATGTATGTATGTATGTATGTATGTATGTATGTATGTATGTATGTATGTATGTATGTATGTATGTATGTATGTATGTAAATGCACAACTATCCATATTATCTACCTTCAATTCATATCAAGTTTGATACATTGACAAACTACTATTATCTTGATCAGACTGATTCATTGGTTGCATATTGATCTAACCATATATGATGGTTGATGTATTATAATGATAACATATTGTGCTCACTATTCTATCACCTGATCATGGATGTTTATGGGTAAAAGAACAAACTTGTGTCACCTTTTATAAAGAAATGAAATATTAGAATACAACAGTTCAAAATTAATGGAAAAAAAATGGTATTTGTGTTTTGAATATGAAGATGATGTAAACTAATGGAATGTGTAGAATTGGATGAATTTTATGCCTATAATTTTTATAATTTTTTTGAGTAAGAATTTATTCATTTTATTTTATTTTGAAGTGCCTTTTTTAACTGTAAAAAATATAGGGTGTAGTTCTCGTCAAACAAGTATTTGCAAATCATCTTTTTTTGTTCTGATTTGAAAATGTCTTATAGATGACATGTATAGCTAGGGAACAAAAAAGAAATAATTATTTTTGATGTATATTTTCTTTGTTATAAGTACTTAAGTTTGACCTTATTACAATCCAATAGTTTTTTCCTCCCGTCAAAACTTCCCTATCAAATCTATACCTTCTTGAAAAAAAATTACATATTCATGAAGAAGATTCTCTCCTCTAGAGATAAATATGATTTTTAAATTTTTTTGATGTGATTTACTATTTTTTTTCCTTTTTTGAGGGAGCATCTTCTAAAATATTAAAATATCAACTTATAATATTTTGAGATTATTACATATTATAACAAATCAAAACACTCAAAAATTTATACAATGATGATATTGAATTTGAGATCTATAAAAGGGTATTTTTAGTTTTGAAAAAAATTGAGCTTTTATAGAGAAATAAGATATGACCAAAATAGGTTTTGGTATCCTAAATGGTGACATAGATCTGATCTTTTACCCTTATGTTTTTGGTGCAAGTGTATTATTGTTATGATAGTTAACTAATTTTTTCATGACCCAGTAGGGTCATGACTCTATGTGGCCTTTGGCCACGTAAAGTCATGCCCCTACGGTGGGCATGTCTCTTCGGTTTATATATATGCACTTGGTTCTTGAGATTTGTCAACCATCATTTCCTAACATCGTTGCAATCCCAAGATCGATCACCTTCTCTATAGTTTCAAGTATACAGTCAACATTCTCCTTTCAGTCAACATTATATATCAAAAGATAAAGTTAGAATTTTCCATTTGCACAAAGTAAGTTTACATTATCCTTATCAATATTTCTATCAGCGATCTGATTTGCATCAACAATATGTATATGTATGTCCTTTAAATTTCAAACCTTGTAAATTTTGATAATATATGAATGTAGGGGCCAAGGCCATGCAATTTAATAGTTTTAATAGTTTTATCTATTATTAATTTATTTTTAAATATTAGAATAAATAAATAGTTTGCTAGAGTTAAACTTATGATACATGTAATATCATGATTCATGAATCATGAATAATGATTCATGATCATGCAATTTAAATTTTATAAATAATATTGAAATTTGATTTGAAAATAAAAGGTTCCAATCACAACTTATATATAAATGTTAATATAAAATATTGAATATTAATTTATTAATTCATTACTTCCTATTTTCAAATCTAAGTTTATTGAAATAAGATGACCATCATAATATATATATTTTTATCATATTTTGAATTAAATAACAAATATCAGGGTTGTTTAAATTGAAATTAAGTTATCATTATCAAGCTAAAGTAATTTAGCAAATATTGATTATAATCTAAATTAATTTTAATTAAATAAAAATGCTACGATTATTAAATTAAGTTATCATTATCAAGCAATTATTGATCGATGAATGATAATTGATTACAATTTACAATTTACAATTTTATATTTTCAAAAATTTGATGTTTCATTAATTTTACATGTTTAATTTTATTCTAATCCAAATTAGGGATTTTGGAAATTGTTATGAAATTCAAATAATTTGTATGTTTTGACTAAATCATTTAGTTAAAATATGTGTAATTGGTCAATGCACTTTGTGATTTAAATTTAAATTCGCATTGTGCAACAATAAGATAAATTATAATTTAAATTATTAATTATTTTTTACACGAAAGGTTTAACAATTAACGAATTGATTTGGACCATTCAATGAATGAGATCAATGACTATGACTCTATTTTGGGCCAAATTTTAGAAGATCTAAGCTAAATTCTATTTCTACCCAAAATCGAGACATGTGTAGTCCAAGATTCTTTCTTATAATTATGTTTGAGTCCCAACTATTGATTAAAAGAAAGATCAATGAGCTAGGATGAATTTTGGATCAATTTGGGGAATGTTTTCCTAGGTACCTAGATTCATCTAGAATTGAGATATATGTCTAGTCATCGCAATGCTTGATTAAGTGTGAGGACTCAGTTATTAATAATTGCGTTTAGTCTTATTTATTACTTAATCTTGACTGTTAAGTAAAAGACAAATAAATGACTCAAGATAAATTTTGGATAAATTTTGAGAATGCTATTGTTGTTGTTAAGAAACATCTAGAATCATGACAAATGTCACGATTCTGGATGACTCTTAACAATAATGATAACATTCTACAAAAAGAACCAAAAAAAACATATCAAGTGAGGCCACGGGGGCTATCAATTATTAAGTTCAATTTTTATTATTTAATTTATTTAAAATGTACAATTTTCAAAATTCAATTGTATAATATAATTAATCATTATTTGTTATGATAATAATTATGTACATTATTAATGACAGTTACATGTACATTGTACATGGTAAAGTACTTTAAACCATTAATTACTTACATTTTAACTTTTAACTTTTAACCTTTTATTTTTATGTTTTCAGACTATGAAGTTTAGAATTCTCAAGAGTCCAATACTATAGGGTTTTTTAATTTCAACTTTTCAAAGACTGTGACTGAATTCCATTTTCTGTTTTGAATACTGAAAGTCTATAACTTGAGTATCATAGGATAAAGGACATCACCAACTATCCAAATATCTGCTAGCACATTGAATCTTGAATCTTGATTCTAGGTATTTAAATTTTTAAAAACAATTATAGTACAATTGCATCAATAGAAATCTTATAGTCTTAGGTTTATGCTTTATAATTTTTTAAATAGGGCTTGAAGATGAATTTTTTGTAATAATTAGTAGCAAGCATGTGAAAAAAAAGTCAAAAACCTCCAGTATGAGTGCAAGCATAAAGGAAAAGAAAGATATTATAGAACTTAGGAAAGTGCTACAAACCTAGGTTTCACTAATGAATGTCATGATATTTTTGATCTTGTTATTCATGGAGATTTGGGAATCATAGGAATCAGACATTCATTGTTTAATAAATGGAAAGATCCACAAAAGGGGAGAAATTATTTCAAATATAACAAAAGTATTGGTGAACATACAAATAAACTAGTTGCTTTGGTTAGTGGATTAGCAAACCTCGTTGTACTTAAAGGGTTCCCTTTCCCTGAAATTGTAATGCTATGCACTCAAAATTATGATGAAAATAGAAAGGAAATTGTAAACCAAAATACTTAGCAGGAAATTTTATCCATAACTGAGACTAAATTTTTCACTCTATTAGACCTAGGGCTAGGATTTAAACCAGAATGCTTTAACAAGTGCATTGAGTTGGATAAACTAGCATAGGTTTATGACAAACTGGATAGAGTTTTTCAAGGTTCATGTATTAAGAGTTTAATAAACTCAAAGTTGTATATTGATCATACTAGTGTTACTATTACACTAGACATAGACCATAAGCCTCCTTATCAGTATGATATTTTTGCTCCATGGGTTCGGAATACTATTTCTTTGTTATCTTTTTGTCTAGGATTATACAGTAACAAGGAAGTGGGGGCTAGTGTTCTTGAAATGATTTATAATATCCATTGTCAAGGTTAGTCAGTTGAGAAGATAGAAGTAAGATATAATTATGTTCAACACATTATTGAATCTATGCAAGAACAATTACTAATGATTAAACAAAGTAAAACTATAGGTAAGATCAAGATAATTAGGTTCACAAGTTACTTGTGCCACCTTCTTTTTAGCAAAGCATGACCCAATATTTAAGACCGAGACCAACAAGCTTGATGTTGAGGTCTATAATTTTGATGAGAAAACCTAGAAGAAATCAAAGACTCCAAGTCTAGTATATAAGTGGACACGTAAGATGAGGATGATTGGTAACAATAATAACTACAACCATTTTGTAGACTTATTTTTGGCACCTATTTACCAAAATATCACAAGCACTTTGATGCCTAGATTTCTTGTGTCTTGTAAAGATTGCATTCAATTGGGAAGTCAAATTCAATTGATTGATTGGTTCTTCATGGAAGACTTCACTGTTAAGGATTTTTGGTTCAATGGTTGAACCATGCAAACTTCTGATGCATGTTATAGAAAGGGATTTTGTACAAGAATATGTACGATAGATGGAGAACGTAGATAAAATTTTCAATAGAAAAAAAAATAATGTTTCCTTCCTTGCCTTTCATAATTGGAGGCCTCACATTTGAGAGAAAGGATTTCAAAGTAGCAAATGAATTGGTAATTTTTTTTAGCTTTGATTTTGTCAATCACTAGAATTATGATCCACTAAACATAATAAAAATAAGACTTATTTCCAATGGGAACTCTGCAAGAAAATATTAACGCTAGGAGATGTCATTGATGGAAAATTTTAAAAACATGGATTCATGGGATGAGGTTGAGAAAGAGATGGAGAAACATGCAATCGAGAATAATATTTCAATGCAAGAAGTGTCATCCCAAATTATGAAATTGCAGATATCAGAGTCACACAAATCAAAGAATCTAGCATACTTAAATTTCTATAAGAAAGCATCTCAACCTTTTAAGAGTTCTATGCCTAAAGTAAGTAAAGAGGCATGAAAATTTGAATTATGGTGTCAAACCAAGATGATTGATTTTTGGAAAATGAGGCAAAATTTTGGTGAACCAAAGACCTCAATAGGTTTTGAGGAAATCAAGGAGGATGAACTTTTTAGTAATTATTGGAATAAAGAGCATCCATCTATAGTATATCAATTTGGCACTTGCAGTGACAACGATAGTCAAAGATAGAAAAACCTCAACTCTAATGAAGACATTCGAGGTATTCAAGATCTTAGGTCAACCAAGCATATTTTTAATATTAAAATTAGTCATTAAATAAACAAAGCTATAGTAAAGGGGCAACTATGATTCAAAAAATGGGTTATGCAGGTATAGGGCCCATTGGTGTAAGTGGTTAAGGGATTTGTAATCCAATTGCAATACTAGACCCACCCAAAAGTGAAAGTAAACCAACCATTGGACTCTCTAATGAGATTGAAGATGATTCATCTAGAAAGGGAAAAAAACATTATATTTCTTCTAAAGGCCATCCCAAGGAATTTTTTTTTTAAATCTTCAAATCCATTTGAAGTTGATTTCACTAACACTATCGTTGGCACTAGCATGGGTGAACCTTGTGAAAAAAGAAAAAAGTTATGAAAATTACAATGCAAGCAATGTCAATAGTTACTTCACCAATGTATGCACCAGTAGCTTCTAGAAAAAACCCTAAAAATAGTCCTAAACACCAAGATTTGTAATGGCTCATCTTCAGTATGTTGGAAATTCTCAAAATACAATTGTAGGTGAAGTAAATATAAATAGAGTTGGAGGAGCATATAGAAATACAAATGTTAATTAACCTTTCAAACACATAATTGTGTCAGCAAATCCAAATTTTAGTTTAAATGACTTTGCAACAAAGTTTGATCAGACAAACAAAAGAAATAGGAAAATTATGAAGACTTTGAAAAGTGATGCAATTATTGAACATCAAAGATCTAGTAACAATATATTTCCAACATATGATCCAACCACCAAAATGATGAACTTCATGGTTGTTATGCCCCTAGCTAGAGATAATAATCCACTAGAAAATCTAATAAATTGTAATGATGTACTTGTAACTAGTCTTGAAATGGATTTCTCAAAAGTGAAAAATGTTGACAAAATCAATATATCAAAATAGAGCAGCAAAATGGTCTACTCTAGACTTCTAAAAATGGAGAGGGAAAACAAAATGCTTGCAAAGGAAATAGAAAAGTTATAGGCATACCTTGATAATGTGAAGGCCAAGGAGAAATAAATAGACAATAGGTTCAAAGAATTTCAAAATAGGATAAATAATTCTTCTTCTATAGAGGCAATTGTCCAGCAAGAAAAGATTAATGAACAACTGAAAAATCTAACTAAAGAATTGGATGAGCGTAAAAAAATTACAGAATGAAAAAGCCTCTACTACACAACTGTTCAAGTCTATAGAGAGTAGTGCACAAGTAAACAATAAATTGAAAATTGACCTAGACTCTATTGTCAAGGAAAATAATAATTTGAAGATTGAATTGGAGTGTGAAAGGAAAAAGTACTCCTCTACTAATGAAGATGACATTGAAGAATGAAAATAAAAATGAGGAGTCTAATGGAAGGATAATTCATAATTTGTAGAAGTAATTGAGGAATGAGAATGAAAAAGAGGAGTCTAGAGCAAACAAAATCCACAATTTGAAGGAGCAATTGAGGAATATGAAGAAAAAAGAGGATTCAATTGCAAAGAAAATCCTTGATTTAAAGAAGGAATTGGAGAATATGAAGACAACAGAGTCTAGTACAACTATAAATAGTAACACAATCCACCATATGAAGAAGGAATTTGAGAATGTGAAGAAAAAAGAGGAGTCAACTATAAAGAAAGTTCTTGATTTGAAGAAGAAATTGGAGAACGTGGAGAAAGAGGAGTCTACTCATACTGAAAACACACTCCATGATTTGAAGAAGGAATTGGACAATGCGAAAAAAAAGGAGTCTACTGCAAAGAAAATCCATGATTTGAAAAGGGAACTCAAGAATGATAATAAAAAAGAGGTAACTACTATAAAGACAATCCAAGGTTTGAAGAAGGAATTGGAGGATGAGAGGAAAAGAGCAACTAATTAGCAAGGGAAGTAGAGGAAGCATGGAAAAAGAGTGGAATAGAGATGTCTAAAATGAAGAAAAAGATGGAGAATACAATTGCACAAAATATAACTACATCTTTCGAAGATCATCATGTCAAAGATACTATAATAAACATGGTTAAGATTAGAAAATAATAAAATTGGGAGAAACTAATGCGGAATAGTGATAGCTTGTTTGAATGGCTTGATTTAAATAGCAATATCAAAGATGTCTTCGAAAATGTAAAAAAAGATGTTGACATTAAAAAAAAAGTATCTTCACCACTTCCTTAGAAAATATTGCAAAACAAATTTTGAATAAAGTATAGAGATCCAATGATAGGGATTTGGAAAACCAAGAAATAAACAACTGTTGTGATGCCTCTATAATGACCTTAATTGTTTGTCAAAATTGTGAAAAATTAATGGAAATAGATGAAGCTCTAAAATCTACTTCTAGAGACTTGATCAAGATGAATCATAGCATACTTCACTTGCTAAATTTTGGACTACCAAATATAGCTAACTTGGGAAAAAAATTAATTGGATTTAATGAAATAGTTGTACAACACCATGAACTCTAATTTAGGAAACTTTCCTCAGAAAACCACTTCAAAAATAATTACAAGTTGCATCAAACCACTATTAAAAATGAATGTAGTTATAGATAAATTTATCAATTCATATAAAAATGTATCTTCAAAATATTCATTGTTGATGAGGTTACAACTATTTATGTAAAACCTCAAAAAAATAGAGCTACCAAATGATGCAAAATGGAGCACCCTAAAGAACATCATTAGAGTTGGGTCATCTATTCAATCTGTTAGTGTTAGTCATAGCACTAAGAAGTAACAACTTAGTAAGTGATATTAGTATAACCATTCTGTTAGTCGTTGATTTTTAATTTCAAAATTTGGATTTAATTTCAACCTTTTTTAATGTTAATTTTTATAGGAATCAAGAGCCAGCATATCAAGATAGCTAGACAACTAGACCTACTAGTACTACATAGAGAAGATGGAAAAACATTTCCTACTCCTACTTTAAAAATTTGTACAATTGGCAATGTGGTAATGTGATTGTACACACATAATGTAGTACTAATCTAATTATATATACAATTACAAACCTACCTACAACTATTGTTGTTACCTTGTATCTGTAAAAAGGAATACAATGTCATTTGACATTGACTCATTTACAAAGGGTTTTAATATTCTACTTCTCTAGGATCTATATTTGTATAATTTTTTGTAATTATTAAATGTATTATGTTACATGTTGATTTATAAATTATAATATACATACATACATACATACATATATATATATATATATATATATATATATATATATATATATATATATATATATAAAAGCTTATTCTATTAAATGCAATATATTACAATTTCTTAAAGAAACTAGAATAAATGAAAATCTAAAAATGTTTAAAAACTAGAATGAATGAAAATCTCAAGTTCAACATGTATAAAAATTAGAATCAATGAAAATCTCAACATGTGTAGACTCTAAAAGTAAAAACTAGTTTCAATGAAAATCTCAACATGTAACATCAACATGCTTTAAAAAAATTAAGCATCTATATTAGGATAGTTGAATGAAGGGTATAAATTAACTTCTACAAACATAATTAATTAGTAGATAGAGTCTTAGACATTGGTAAGACCAAAGAACATAAATTAATTTGAATTAAATTCGTAAGACCAGAGCTACTAGCCTACTAATTGACTCACATAGAAGTTAGAATTTGAAGTTGAGAAGCTGCTATAGTTTCCACTCTAGTTGGACTAGCTCAACATCACTATCATCATAATCCTCTTTATTTATTGCATATAACATTTGATTATTCATTGTGTCTTCTTCAGATTCACTATCAATATGCATGCGAAAATCAACTTCACTATCATTGCTTCCAATATGAGGACATGAACCACTATCACTGCCACCACCACTGCCATTGCCACCACCACTACCATTGCCCCTTGTGTTTGAAATGTTGGCCATCCCTCTTCTTTAACATTTTTTTATCCAAATGTTGAGAGCCTTGTCATAAGGGAAACTAGCTACCTCATACCTAGAATTATATAGCCTCAAACAATTATCCAAAATTTTATCTAATTTGTTTCTAACCTTTGACTTCAAGAAGCCAAAAGTACTAAAAACTCTCTTATCCTCTACTGAACCTAATATCATTTTCAAACATAAATCAATAAGCATGAAATATTCTAGTCTTGAATCTTTCAATTGATTGCTCTGACCAAGGTTTTTCTAAAGCTTTTTTACCGCTCCCTCTTCGTTTGGATTCTCCATTAGATCATATTGTTCCCTCATTCTATTTGTAAAAGAATATGATTTGTCTCTTAGTCGAGATTCATCTAAAATTTTATTTATAGTTACTCCATTGATTACTTTAGTTTTTCAAAAATTCTTAATCAAAGTTATCTTTCTTCAAAAATCACTTGAGCAGTTTAGAGACCACTATTGAGAAAAAACAATAGACATTGCTTCAAGAAGTTCCTATAAAGGGAATCTATATCTAATTTGTGATGAAATATTGTAGCAAACTTTGTTGATAGAGTCAAGCACAAAGTCAAAATCTTCTTGAAGTCTTCACTTTTAACACATGAAAGTACCTTCTTTGATTCTACTTTGCTTCTTGATTCATTAGGGTTGGAATTAGGGTCGATGCAAACATAGTACTGTATTGGTATGTCAACTCCACATACCCTGGCACATACCTCATTGTTTGCACAAATATGTAAAAATTTCTTAGGATTTTTCAAATTTTTTATTTCTATCCACTTTGCAAAATTTGATTCATCTAATGGTTGTAATCAATATAGATTATCCAGGCTATTACATGTCATTTTACATAGCTTATTATATTTTTTAATGTACATAGCTCTTTGTTGAACCTTTTTCATAATATTTCTCATGTCTTGTAGCATGGATAGAATAGCTGCTAAAGTTAAGAGTATCTAAACATTAGTTAGACTCAAATATAGACAAGGGAATTTTTCTTGCACAGAGTGGATTAGTCCAAGAAATGATAGATATTTATAGAATACTCGATGTACTAGTCTATTCAAAGAGATCCATTTGGTATCATTGTCAATAAGAAGCTTCCTCCCATTAGTAAGTCCTTGAGCAAAGTGTTGAAATTTCCAAACTCATTTTGAAATTTGACAAAAGTATTGGTAAATATCTTTGATTAAAGACTTCACTTTATGAACACAATCAATATCACTAACAATTTCAAAAGCTATATTCATTTCAAGGGCCATGCAGTGAATGAGAATAGCATAGGGTGCAAAATCATTCTGGATCTTTTTGCAAAGACCACCTTTATTACCTTTCATAACTGAAGCTCCATCCACTCCAACACACACCAACTTTTTGGAAATCTCCATGTTATCCATACCTCTACAATCAATTGGAGTAATTTTTAATAAACTATATAAATTTTTGGTTGTTGCATTGCAATTCAATTTAGTAAAAGATAGTACAAAGGGTTGATGGCAAAGACCATTTACAGTATAAACATGCATGCACACCTAGGAAGTATTATCAATTTTTATAACTTCATATAGAGACAATGAAATAAAATTTGACTATTTTATTCTTGCCTTCATATCATCTTTTTCAACCCATGCAAGATAACTAGCTCATTCCCATCCATTGTTTACTAACTAGTGACTGTTTTGATAGTTTGAAACTATAAAAAAGTGCAATAAACTAATAATTGAAGGGTAGTCCATCATAGGATGCCCTCTATTCAAATTATAAAAGGACACACTTCACTAAACAATGTTTCCCATATTTTCCACTTCCATTTCTTTCCCAAGGAAATCTTCAATAGAACCTTTTGTTGCAGAATGCTTCTCTTGTAATTGCTTGTGTAATTTGTATATTTTAGTGGTCATGAAATGTAGATAGTTTTTATTCATTTTCTAAGTTAGCACATATTTTTCACCTCCATTTATAGGTTCCCTTTTATAAACTTTACCGACATGCTTTTCTATGTTATCAAGTTTAAGTTGCAACCTCATCTATAATATCATTTTGTGACTTCCTAATCAAGGGAAGTGCCTCCAAATCATGTTTAAATTCATCCTTGATTGAAATATTAGGTTCATCAACTTGAACTTCTTCAAAATAGTCTCCAACTTGTGATGACTCTCCTTTTTCAATATGCATTGGAGATCTAAGTTGTGAATCTTGTAGGTTTCCAACATTTCCACCACCAAAACATGTGGATAAGGTTTTGCATTTTGGTGGCCTCTCTTGGCTTTCAACGATCCTACTAGAACCCTTGTTACTGCCCTTTTTTGACATTGCAAAGCAATAAAGGATGCAAAAAATAAATCAACTTGTTGAACAAAAGACTCAAAGAGTGATGAGTCAAAGACTGTGACAGTACTTAGACTACATTTAATAACAATAATATGATTCATTTGCATAAAAAGGGTACTACGGTACTATAGTATATTGTAGTACCCAATAAAATTTGCAAAATGATCTGAGCATGTGACATGTCCAATGGATAGTAAAAAATAATTAGTACCAGTACCACATAAAAATAAATTAAAATTCACTTACATTTTACGAAAACCATGGTTCATGAGTCAATGGACAATGCACTCAGCACTCAACACTCTAAACTTCAGTAACAATAAGAAATGTCAGTCTCCAAACCAAAAAAGAGAGAATTGTGTAGAATAATAGTATCTTCTAAATGTTTATATACTACCAATCTAGGTTGGTGAATTATGTGGTATTAACAAGTGGGAATGTCAAATATAGGCAAAATGCACCTTCCTATGTAAGCCTACAATAGAAAATAGTTGGCTAAATGGGGCTAGTGGTTGACATATGTTTGGAAAATGGTAGGCGATGCCTAGCCCAAGGGAAAATTAATTGGTTGTAGTAATGGTGAAAGCACATTTTCCAATAAGAAAAAAAACATGAAAAGGATGGTGAAATTTTTAAAATAATTATATCCAAAATGTATATTATAGTGGCGATTGGACTGAGATTTTTGACCAATCATATGAAAACTAATGGGTGACTAGCATGGGTATTGGATCCAAATCTTATAAGTATATGGTGATGTGGTTGACCAATGTTACATCCTCTATTTGCCAAATGATGATTGACCGATGAGATAGGATTGCCAAATGGAAAATATTGGCCACTAAAATAATCTTTGGCTATCATAACACATCATTTCTTCAAGGTTTTGATAGGTTTTGACTTTACTAGAAATATTCTTTACAAATCAAACAAGGTCTTAAAGAGCTTACTTTTTTGTAAGAAAAGCATCACTTAAGAATTAACATGCATCATGGTTTCTCCATATTCTATTGCTCTTCAATTCTTTTGGATAAGGAGATAGTGACACTTGTAGATGGACACAAGTCTATTGGCTTTATTTATCTTCAAGTATATTTTTTCTCTTTTCATGAAATTATATTTTTATGATGTGCTTATTATTTCATGTTCTACACGTAGGTTGACATTTTCTAGGATTCTTATTGATGTGTGTCAGTTTAGATTTCTATTTTTTGTATTCCTACCATATAATGAAGTTTGATGCATAGGTCAACTTCTTGACTATATTTCATGTATGACATAGTCATGTGATGACATGTTGTGTTTGACAGTTTTTGTTGACACTTGGCTTATGAATGTAATTATTAGTTCATCTTTTCATTCAACATGTTAGTCAAAATCTTGTGTAAACTTTAATAATTATTGGGAAAAATTTATTTACTTGTTGATTGGGCTATGTGTAGTTGACTATTGATTGGGACTTTCTGCAATTGATGATTTTTGGTCTATGTGGCAAGTATATGAAAAAGAGGTCTTTACACTAACTATATAGGAAAAATCACTAAGTGCTCTTGTTTGAAGGTGATGAAGGCTTTGAGAGATGGAAAAAAATGAATTAGCATATTTTATAGACTTTTCTTGTATAAATATGGGACAAAGTAGGAGGATATGGGCATTGGAAATCCTAGTCCTTTATTTTCGTTCATTGAAAGTTTCAATGAATGTAAAAAACCTTTCCTAGGCCTTATTCACTATTTATAACATAATATAAACTTGAAATAATTTCTACGGTCCTATGATTTGTAGGGTATACAATGCTTAATGTCTTATTTTCAATGCCTCCAATTACTATTTTCTAATGGTTACTATTTACCTGTAAGTATCTTTATGTAAGTAGCATACGACAAGGTCACTTCACAGCTTTCTTGTGAATGATACCACAAATTTAAGCATATAACTTATTTCTATTAAAATTATGTTACTTAAAATATTTGGACATGTCAGTCTTAATCATTACCAAAAGTATGTTTCAATCCTTGTAAATTAGGTATCTACCTTTTAACCTATTGTAATAACATTTTGATAAAATTTAATTTTTGTAACATGTTTGACATTGATTGACATAATCACACAATTTTGTAATATATCGTCATCAAGTGAGACATCCATACTATTCTTTTATAATAACACAAATAAAATATACACCTTACTAAAATCATACATATATCTTATAAATTTAATATTTTAGATAGCACTTTACAGATGTATTTAAGCATATAATTATCAAACAATAGTGAAGGAATAAAGACTAACTCTATCCCATTTGGAATAAAATAAATTTACATATTTGAACTTAGAAAATGAAAAATAATCAAAAGGTGAATAAATTTAAACTCTTTAAACAAGCTCAACTACAATTATAACTATATTGTATATTTGAAAAGTAAAATTAAAAAATTAAAAAATTATTAGATATAATTATAAATGTATAAATAAAATTGTATAATATTATGACTTTAAAACTTTCTACATTTTATCAATTAGATCAAAAAAAATATTATGAGTGTGAAGATAGTGTTGGGTAAAACTGAGGTTCAATTGAATGGCCTTTATACGGATATAGTTGAATCGAAATTACCCTATGAATGTCAATCCGAGATTCGTAAACTCATGAGAGATATAATGGTTGTTTGCACAAGGGGTGAAGATAATAAATCAAGAGATTTATGAATGCAAATTGCTTACTTGCTAATAAATTGAACTTGTATAAATTACCACACACTTAGGATTACTTCTTCAAATGAATTATAATCTAAAGTTCACACCTTTAAACAATTAATCATAATACATTTACAAATGCTATGAATGCTATTAACACACTTCTAAAAAATTAATCTCAATGAATACTTATTACAAAGTTTTTGTCTAATGTAATATGCTTAGACTGCGACAGGAGGTTGTTTCCAACAGGCTGGTTCAAAATACAAGATGCGATAGGAAGTTGATAAAGTGTGACAGGGAATATTGCAAATGGTGATAGAAAGTTGTGAGTATGGTGAGTATTATGATTTAATGACTAAAAGGATACAGTAAGAGGAATATAGAAGATGATATTATGAGGACCAAGGCTGAGTGGAAGTGGTAGGAAGAATAGAATGAATAGTATTATATAACAGATTTATATACTAACATCAAATAATTCCTTTATAAGTTTTTCGCAATTACTGATTCCATCAAACAATTGAATTTATGATTAATCAACAAGCTTCTGTATGATTTTGATTAGCAAACATATATAGAAATCTTCTTATAAATGCACACAATCAAAACTGAGAGAAACACACGCAATTGATAATACTAAAATACTTACAAAGTAATCTACAAGAATCTCACCAAGTTTCCCGAGAGGGGGCCCTCCTCTGGTTCACTAGGTGAGAGGTATTCTAAACACCAACTACTACTTGAAAACCGTGCTTCAAAATTTTGAAGATAATATGGAACAGAGTATTTTTGTGGATTACATATATGATATGTCTTTTAATTCACATTCACTTATATAGCATAAAATATTTAACCATATTAATAACTACCTAAAATGGTTGCTGGCCTATTTCCTAAACATGGATAATAGTTTTTTTTGGCCGCTGGCCATACATAACAGTTTATGAAACAATCTTGGCCCAAAATAACATACAACCAGAAACTGATCTGTTTTAACCATTCAAACAAAAACTATTCCTCCAATCAAATAGCTAGCTCCACACTTACACATCCTTAGTTTCCTGAGTTCCTATAGAAACATCAATCAAAATATATCATTTTCATAAAATTAATAGCTTTTTTTAGGAACTATTCTTCCCTCTTTAAAGAAGTACTTAAATATTCTAATTTCCTATCAATAGTTTAGCAAAAAGGGAATTTTATGCCAAAGAAGTGGGAAATGTATAAGGTGGAACATTGTTGTCAGGGTGCTCCATGGACTCTTTTGGGACAACATCTAGACTGTTAATGTTATCTTGTAGTATGACCCTAGATCTAAATTGTTGAAGCTCCTGCTGGAGTTGCATAAAAGTATGTAGAAATTCATTGACAGTAACCATAGGAATGCCTGGTATTTCCGCTGTCAATGGAATAGGGTTAAGAAGAGGACTAAAAGCACCCAATAGATCCTTTGGAGGCATACCAGGGACAATCAAAGACTGTAATGTCACCAGGTGACAAGAACTCTTTGTATTTCCTATAGCACCTCCTAGAAGGGGTTCTTTCTGAGGTGTTTCAGAGTTGTCTTGCACATTTTTCTTTAAATGATCCTCATCCTATTCATAAGCCCTCTAGATAGTATTTTTCACTATATCATCTTGCCATACAATACCTGGTTAAGGTTCATCTCCTACATCAAGTGTTTGTTGACTCATGTCTTGATCAAGATGGTTCTTGGAGATTTTGTAGCTTTATTAGGGCTCATTTGTTCTAGGGGTTCACATTCAAGTTTGTTATTAGTTTGACTTTCAAGGATTTCTCCTTCCTTATTTGTGTTAGGATTTTCCAATTCTTCTTGAGGTCACACTAGTCTACAGTAGTATCACCTTTGCTAGAATTATCTTCTTCATTAGTAGGGTTTAGAAAACTTTGTATGAATGGTGCATTCCTCTATTTCTTTGTGTGTCTAGTTTGATGGCAGTGTTCCCTACCCACTTTTTCTTTTCATTTCTTATTAGAGCTACTGGTCAAAACCTCAACTTTGGCATTTGTAGTAGCTTGAGAAACGTTGGCTAGGTTTTCTAAGTGGCTAGTAGAGCATGGCAAATTATGGCATATTGAAGAGGGGCTAGGTATTTTTGTAGTGGAGGAAATGTGAGGGGCTTTTTCGGGTGTTTGCAGGGGCTCACCACGAAGATTTTTCTATGGGTTGTGGCTAGGAGCGCGTTGTTCTGCAACCATGGTTTCAACTTCTTTTTGCGGAGGTCAAATGGCATTATAAGTAGGTTGTATAAATACAGCCCATGCTATGGGGGTTTCCTAGAGCTAAAGACCATGTATGACCAGTAGCTTAATCAAACCATGATGTGCTAGGGAATTTTCATGACCTTCCCTACCTAAACTGAGTGCAAGCTCTCTTCAAGTAATTATACAAATAATAGGGAAGATTAACAAGTTTCCCTAACCTTAAATGAAGCATGAGCCATAAATGATGTGCATGAACAAAATTGAAGCAGCCCTCACAGGTAATATACTAACCTATAAATTGGGTTACCGAATCCCATGGAAAAGGAAGGGTTTTGTGTTAGGTTCCTTGTCCCTTAACAACCTCCACGGACTCGTTGCACTGCAAAAAATTGGTTCTACTGATTTTAATTCTGTAAACCACATACTGGCAGTGGGAAAATATAATTCACCAATTTGGGGAAGATCAGTTACAACAACCACCATTTGCACCATTACTGGAAAGGTAATGCCCCGTATTGTCACAGTGTCTTGAACAAAGGTTTGGGAAAATTATTCAGTAATGACGAGATCATAGCCTTGTAACTGGTGGAAGAAACAATGCCATCCTGCATGACAAAAAAATCTTGTAAGCTTCATTATTTGCTAGTAACTTTTCCATGGAGTCTGGTTCAAACCATTAACATTTTCCACCCATGACAACAGAGAAATTTGAAATCCAAAATGCAAACAGAGAGTAATGGAGAGCTGGCTAGAAAAGTCTATCAGTTTTAAGGGTGAAATGGAAAAATAATAGTGATAGGACTTCAACCTGTGTGAAGAAATTATAAGGAGAAAGTGGCAGGAGCATAAATAATTAATGGGAGAGGAAATGCAAAGGTACAACACCCCCCCAACTTTGGAAAGAAAACATCCCGTTTTTGCTAAAACTAAAGATAAAAAATAGAAAGCAAAGTACTACCAAAAAGAGGGTAAGAAAACTTCCCCGAAAGTAGAAGAATGATCTTTTGATGATGATAGAGTGATGAGTGAGAGATATCCATGCCGCAAGAGCCAAATATGAAGCAATAACGCTGAAAAATCCAAGGAACACCTTCAAAAGATAAAGATAGCACATGAGAAGGAAGGAATCCTGCAATGGAAAGATTGAAAAAGGATAGTCATCAAAAGAGAAGATCACGAGCAGAGACACATTGCAAGTAGAGTGGTGGAGGCTATTGGAAGAAAAATAGGGTGACAGGAGAGTCATGAAACACAGAGAAACGGGCGACAGGAGCGAGAAAACCTCCTGTCATAGCTTACAGAGATGAGTATGGAAAGGCGGTTGCTGTGATGATAGCAAGAACAAGAAAACCTCCTGTTGCAAAGAGATTTTTTTTTTTAAATTTTTTTAAAAGTTTATTTAGGACATAAGGCCATGAAAAAATCAGTTTTCAATCAAGTGCTGCTTGGAAGCACTAGCAAACCAGTTTTCAAATCCAGGAAGTCTAACAACTACAAGTTGCTAGATTAGCTAGTTTTCAACAAATAGTTGGCCAACAATGCTAGAGACCTGGTTTTCATTGTTGGATTTTTTCTTCTTCTTCTTCTTCTTCTTCTTTTATTTTTTTAACTTGATAATAATATATATATATATATAGTATGTATACTATCATTGCTAAAGGAGACCGAAGGGAACCATGATGAGTTCCCTGGCAATCTCCAGAAAGAAAGTTTCCTTCAAGAGAGGCTTCTTATATAGCTTCAATCGATGACCATTAACAAGAAGCTTGCAACGTTTAGAATCCATAGTGTAGAGTTGGATTGCACCATTTTCATATACATGTTTGATTCCATAAGGTCCAAGCCATCTTGTATGAAATTTACCTTTAAAATCCTGGAAGCAAGAGTCATAGAGAAGTGCCCAATTGCCAGGCTGAAAAGAATGTTGACAGATGTGTTTGTCATGCCATAGTGCTCGCTGATTTTGAACAAGTTTAGTATGAAGAAGTGCTTCTTGACATAACTCATCAAGGGAGTGGAGTTGTGCTAGTCATTCCTTTTGAGCTTCAAAGAGACTCAATTCAAGTTCAAGTGCAGTTTGAAGAGTCTTAATCTCGAACTCAATGGGAAGTACAAATTTCTTACCATAAAATAATTGATAAGGGGACGTCAGATTAGTAGTGGTCTTCCACATAGTATGATAGGCCCACACAGCTTCAGGAAGTTGTGTGGCCCAATCATGCTTATGAAGTGCAATAGTTTTGGTAAGAATATTATCTGGTTCTCGATTAGTTACCTTGACTTGTCCATTTGCTTGAGGATGATAAGGTGATGATTTTCTATGGTGAATCTCATATTCCTTGATTAATGCAACAATGAGGTCTAAAGTGAATTGAGATCCTTGATTAGTAGTGATTTCACATGGAACACCAAAGCGAGTGAAGATCTTAGAATATAAGAATTCAACAACTTTGGTATCTTGAGCATGTTTAAGTGCAACCACCTCAACCCACTTTGTGACATAATCTGTACAAACAAGAATATATTCCTTGTTTTGGGAAGGTGGGTTGATAGGTCCAACGAAATCAAGACCCCATTTTTCAAAAGGTTCAATAGAAAGTTGAGGGTGCAGTGGCATCTCATCTGATCGTGTAGGACAACCCATGCGCTGGCACTAGTCACAATGTTGAACATAACATTTGCAATCCTTATGAAGCATAGGCCAGTAATAACCTGCTATTAGAATCTTTTGAGTAGTTCTTTGAGCAGCAAAGTGTCCTCCACAAGGTTCTGTATGACAAGCATGAAGAATATCAAAGACATCTTCCTCAAGAATGCAGCAGCACATGATGTTATCAATGTCGGTACAAAATAGAAGACCATTGATCCAAGTATACTATCCACTGAGGCCCACCAACTTATGACACTCATGAGGAGAGAAGTGTGGTGGAAATTTGCATGTAACCAAATAGTTGGCAATGTCGGCATACCATGGACTTTTGGCAAAGATTGCAAAGAGGTGTTCATCAGGGAACAAGTCATCAATAGGAATAACTTCACTATTAGATTGCAGTAATCTGCAACGACATTTTCTCGACCAAGCTTATCAAGTATAGTGACATCAAATTCTTGTAATAAAAGCAACCATCTAATAACCCTACCAGTTACTATAGGTTTATTCATCAAAAATCAAATCGTTGAATGATCAGTATGAACAAACACCTTATAACTAGTAATGTAGTGCCAAAATTTATTAATAGCATAAACAACAACTAAAAATTCTTTTTTAGTTACCTTATAGTTTACCTTAGCACCAGTGAAGTTCTTGCTAACATAGTAGATTGAATAGAAGAGGTTGTCTTCTTTTTGTCCAAGTACTGCTCCCATTGAGAAGTTAGAAGCATCAGTGTGAATATGGAATGGTAATTCCCAATTAGGACCTCTAAGAATAGGAGTAGTTACTAGTTTGGTCTTAATGGTTTCAAAGGCTTCTTGACATTCAGGGGTCCAAGTGAAAACAACATCTTTAGCTAACAAAGAAAACAAAGGAGAAGCAATCTTACTAAAGTTTTGAATAAATCTCCTATAATATCTGGCATGACCAAGGAAAATTCGAACATATTTTTATGTTGAAGGCATGGGAAGGTCTTGAATTATTTGGATCTTTTTGGGATCAACTTGTATACCTTTTGATGAGATTAGATGTCCTAAAACAATTCCCTCTATCATCAACATATGACATTTCTCATGGCTTAGAGACAAATTAGTGTCAATACATCGCTTAAGCACTTTATCAAGTTATCTTTTGCTTCTTCAAAGGTATTTCCATGAACAGTAAAGTCATCCATATAGAATTCTACACAATCATTAACTAGATCAGAAAAGATGCTTAATACTACACGTTGAAATGTCACAGGAGCATTACATAACCCAAAAGGAAGAACATTGTATGCAAAGGTACCCCATGGGCAAGTAAAAGTAGTTTTGTCCTAATCTTTTGGGGCAATGCAGATCTGGTTGTAGCTGCTAAATCCATCCAAGAAGGAAAAGAATCACTTCCCTACAAGAGTATCCAAGACTTGATCAATAAAAGGTAATGGAAAATGATCTTTCTTAGTAGCCTTATTTAAAGCTCGATAATCAACACAAATATGCCACTTACCATTTTTTTTTGGAACGACAACCAAAGGAGATACCCACCTGCTATATGAGAATGGATAAATGAATCCAACATTTAAAAGTTTTTGGAATTCCTCTTTGACAATATCGTGCAAGGTAGGATTGAGTCGACATTGTGGTTGTCGAATTGGGCGACTTCCCTCTTCAATATAAATGTGATGGGTACAAGTGTTAGAATGAATACTGCGCATGTCTTGATACTCCCATGAAAATGCATTTTTATGTTCTTTAAGCATGCTTATGAGATCTTTAACCTGAGCTGGTGTTAACTGTGGATTAATATTGAGGGTACACCCAAGTAGGATCTCCATAGGTTTTTGATGATGTAGGAGCACTAAGGAGGGGTCTTGATGTTTTTTCAAGTTTCTCCAAAGACAATAATGGACTATAAAAACATTGATGTGGCAGAAGCTGATGTAACGTGAGGAAGTACTGAATGGATTGAGGATTTCCAACTAAAGGAAAATTCCCAAAAGGATAGTCAATAGTTGCGTGAGAAGGGAAAACCATAGTTTCCACGATATCATTAGACTCATACCTATTCTGAAGAAAGTTTACTAAAATGGCCTCATCAGTTGGGTCTTCAAAATATTGTACTTGCCCAATGGTAAGGACTGGAACATAGTTGTCTAAATCACTTTTGACCCATGTTGGGTCCTTAGTATCCAATAATGGTTGAGCAAGAGAATATAAGGTTAACTCTTTTGTTTGCTCACCATTAGAAATAATCATGTTACCTGACCAACAATTAATGTGGGCATTGGCTGCTACTAGCCAAGGTCTTCCAAGAATGAGAGGATATCCCCCCAACTTAGCTTTAGGCTTAAGGATCATGAAATCGGTTGGATAATCCCAACTATCAATGGAAAGAATGATATCTTCTATAACCCCTTCTGGTCTGACTAAGGAGCGATCAGCCATTCAAAGCACTATAGGAGTAGGTCTAAGTCCCTCTAAGGATAATTTTATTTTTGTTTCATTTGTCATTACATTTATAGCAGCACCTAAATCCACAAGTGTATTAGGAATAACAATTGAACCGATACTTACCTGGATGACAAGACTACCAGGATCTGCATATTTTGGAATACTAATATTCCCCAACATTAATTTTGTGAGTTGTTTGAGAACTTGAACAATTTTTTGATCCTTCTTTTTCTGGTGTCGGGTACATAATTCTCGTATTGTCTTGTTATAGATTGGCACATCCTTAAGAGCCTAAAAAAGAGGAATTTTGATGTTAACATTGTGTAATTCATTTAAAATTTCAAACTCAAAATGTGTTCGTTCTTTAAGCTCTGGCTTATGAATGAATCAATCAGGAAAGGGTGGTTCTTTTTCTGGCTCATCTTCAAGTTCATCTGGGACTTCTATGATAGTGGGCCCTTTAAGAGCCTTCCTAGATCTGAGGTGAACACCATCCAACTCAATCATGTTAATGGGGTAGGTAGGAAAATTAGCCAGCTCACTATGATAAAGTGGTTGAGGAGGTTTGTTATTAGGATTTGGATTTGGTTGAGTTGGCAAGGATGTGGGTTTAGGTGGTTGTGGTGGATTTGAAGGTGGGTTCGAAAAAGATGGAGTTATGGGAGGAAGGAATTGTTGAGGTTGTTGATAGGGGCTTATTAATGGTGGTGGAGGAAAGGATTGTTGTGGAAGATAGGGTTGCTTATAAGGTTGATATGATGATTGAGGAGGTGGATATGAAGGTTGCAGCCTCCATGTTTGATGCCATGGTTATGTACTAGGTTGAAAGCTTTGGGACCATTGCTGATAAGGTTGAGGTTGTTGATAACCTCCATACTATGGGCCTTGGTTAGAGAATTGCTGAGGTGGTCCAAAAAAATATTCACTGGAGAACCCTCTAGGTAAAAATTGGCATCGTGGAGCCATATAATAAACTAGTTCTTCGATATATTCCATAAGAATCATCCCTTTAGGAAGAGGGCATAGTGTTGAAGTCTTACTAGCTTCCTCAAGTGATGCTACATGAGTTTGATTATAAGGGCATTCTTTTGGTCCATGCTTCTTACGACAAGTTGGACAATATACTACCAAGGCCTTTTCAACTTCCTCATGTTTCCTGCAAGAATACAATGTGTCAATTTGTTTGCCCATATGGTTTAATAAGTCAATTTTAATATCTTCAAGTAAATTACCAATTTCACGCTTAGAAATATGTGATGTATTACTCATAGTAGAAAACTTACTTGAATTCCCACGAATGGATCGATGAGACCACGAATAATTCTTGCATGTATCACAAATATCTTCAAAGGACATTTTAGAAATATCACCTTTTCCAATTAAATTTAAGGCATCCATGGTTTCATTGTGAATCCCTCTTAAGAAAAGCATCTTGATGGTTTTTGAAGTTAAATCAAGATGTCGTGAGCATTGTAAGATAAAGGAAAAACATTCCAAGAAATCTTCAACTGACTCTTCTTCTTGTTGAGTCATGAAAAAGATTTCATCCCATACTTCCTTGGTCTTACAGTACTCCTGATATTTGGATAGAAAAGCATCTTTCATTTGGTTCCATGTTCTAATGTCCCTAAGACTCATAAACCATTGTAATGCAACATCTTTCAAGGTAGCTAGAAAGAGCTTTAATTTTTGTGTATCACTTTGATAATCATAGCTATTACAAAGGACATCAAATTCAAACAGGAACATAGCAAGATCCTCGAAGGTTGACCCTCAAAATATGGGAAGTAATGAGTGAGGGATGTTTTTAATAGGGGCATCATCAATAGGAGGTTGAATACAAAATTTGAAGGTTTTATTATGTTGAACAATTTCATTCCTATTGTTTTCAACATTATTTCACCCTACATTGTGGTTTTCAACATTGTCAGCCATGACTTCTTCCAAAACTTTGGTTGCCCAAGGTGTAAAATATGTTTTAAAGGGGTGTTCTTGAGACTCTAGAGGCTTACTAATTTCATATGACTTTGTAAGCTATTCAACAATTTCAGAGGGTGTAGTAGGAGAGGTGAATTGAGAGGATGGTTGGATTTTAACTTCACCGTTTGGTTTGATTTCTATGGTTGATGGATTTTTCTCTTTTTGTGATTTTTGAATTTTTGAACTACCTACAGATTCCTTCTTAACAAATCTACCTTGACTATCTCTAGGCCTATTCATGCACCTAAATGATTTACTACAGTGGAAACCAAAGATATTATCTTTAAGCAAGGTCGACAATTGCTCAAGACTTCTCAAAGGCTCACTGTTCCTATCTTGACATATTATAGTTTCACACCTATAATATCTCTCCTTGACAATGGCACCAAAAATGTTGGGTAAAACTAAGGTTCAATTGAATTGCCTTTATACGGATATAGTTGAATCAAAATTACCCTAAGAATGTCAATCCGAGATTCATAAACTCGTGAGAGATATAATGGTTGTTTCCAGAAGGGGTGAAGATAATAAATCAAGAGATTTATGAATGCAAATTGCTTACTTGCTAATAAATTGAACTTGTATAAATTACCACACACTTAGGATTACTTCTTCAAATGAATTATAATCTAAAGTTCACACCTTTAAACAATTAATCATAATACATTTACAAATTCTATGAATGCTATTAACACAGTTATAAACAATTAATCTCAATGAATACTTATTACAAAGTTTTTGTCTAATGTAATCTACTTAGACTACGACAGGAGGTTGTTTCCAACAGGCTGGTTCAAAATACAAGATGTGGCAGGAAGTTGATAAAGTGTGACAGGGAATATTGCAAATGGCGACAAAAAGTTATGAGTATGGTGAGTATTATGGTTTAATGATTAAAAGGATATGGTAAGAGGAATACAGAAGATAATATTATGAGTACCAAGGCTGAGTGGAAGTGGTAGGAATAATAGAACGAATAGTATTATATAATAGATTTATATACTAACATCAAACAATTCCTTTATAAGTCTATCACAATCACTGATTCCATCAAACAATTGAATTTATGATTAATCAACAAGCTTCTGTATGATTTTGATTAGCAAACATATATAGAAATCTTCTTATAAATGCACACAATCAAAACTGAGAGAAACACACGCAATTGATAATACTAAAATACTTGCAAAGTAATCTACAAGAATCTCACCAAGTTTCTCGAGAGGGGCCCTCCTCTAGTTCAATAGGTGAGGGGTATTCCAAACACCAACTGCTACTTGAAAATCGTGCTTCAAAATTTCAAAGATAATATGAAATAGAGTATTTTTGTGGATTACATATATCATATGTCTTTTAATTCACATTCACTTATATAGCCTAAAATCTTCAACCACATTAATAACTCCCTAAAATGGTCGCTGACCTTTTTCCTAAACATGGATAATAGTTTTTTTTGGCTACTAGCCATACATAACAATTTACAAAACAATCTTGGCCCAAAATAAAAAATAGCCAGAAACTGATCTGTTTTAAACATTGAAACAAAAACTGTTCCTCCAATCAAATAGCTAGCTCTACACTTATGCATCCTTAGTTTCCTTAGTTCCTATAGCAACATCAATCAAAATATATCATTTTCATAAAATTAATAGCTTTTTTTAGGAACTATTCTTCCCTCTTTAAAGAAGTGCTTAACTATTCTAATTTTCTATCAATAGTTTAGTAATAAGGAAATTTTATGCCAAAGAAGTGGGAAATGTATAAGGTAAAAGGTTAACAAAAATAGAGCACTATTAGGACTCATCAGACAGTATAAGTTATTTTTTAATTATTTCTTTTGTAAATATAATTTTTGAAATTAAAATATTATTATAATACTATTGAAAGTGGATTTGGTGTATACACACATTTGAAACTATTTATTCTAGATAACTTGGATTTGGGAATTTTGTTTATTTTCATTGAAATTGGTTGCAGGATGAACTTAGAGGTACTTGTTCCTTAAAAACCTTTTGTTTCTTATTAGCTCATATTTGAAAATAAGTTGTTGGATTATGCAACATTTTTGTGTGTCTGATTTTATTTTAGTAATGAGTTCAAGATGAGGAAGAAAGAAATCTCTATTAAAGGAGTTGAAGGGAAAAGTGAGAACATCCTATATCCAATGATTTCTTGAATAGCTTCTAATAAGAAAATATACAAGTACATACCACTATCCCATAAAGATAAAATCAAACATAGTTGATTTCCCACAATTTAAACCTTTATGGAAAGTGATTCTAGTTTACCAATCTAACAAATTCTAGTAGCATTATGACATACATATTATTATTCTACAATCATGAAACTAGAAGAATAAGATAGAATAGAGAACACAAATATATGTGGGCAAAAACTTTCTAGGTAAAAACTCCACCCTCCAAATCATCAAGGTAATGTATTACTTAGCAATAAGTTACAATACATTTTTAGGCTTGAGATGGAGACTTACATCTTGCTCCATTCTAGAGAAAATATGGTAGCATAACCCCATGCAAAGAACTTCTCATCTCTCTCTTACATCATTTCAAAAACTCATTGTATTTATAGAGTTTTCATACAAAAGGAAATGATTTCTAAAGCATCTACATTCAATGTATCTACAATTTATTTAGAAACTTCTTTTATGCACAACTCTTGCATAAAATAAAGTAAAGAGAATAAAGCCCAAAAATAGACTTTCTATTTTTTGCTCCAAATCTATCTTTACGGAAGATTTGATCCCATTTAGCATCTTCCAAAAATGAATAAATAAAACTAATAAAGAATGATAAGGTTGAGTCACCATATACTAACAATATCCCACTTGATGAAGACCTTACAGGAGTTGAACTATTAAAACTATATCATCATAGCTATCCATGAAACCACATTAATCTTAACACATGCTCTCATGCTCTAGCTAAACAACTATCTAAACAACACAAACATAAGATCCCAGTGATAAGAAAGGCTAGAAAATACTACTACCACTCCACTACACTCATGAGCCACATAGAAGCATCAAATCATCAACTTATTAGCCCAACACATTTTTAAAAAAATTATCCATAAAATAAGATAAAATACCAGCCATAACAAAAACCAAGTTGATTGCTCTAATCCAAGTGATAAAACTAGGAAATTGGAAATTACATCAACAACAAATGCTAACCCATCCAATCACCATTTTTCAAAGGTATCCAACATCAGGAAACTTGTTAATCTCATATTGGATTTGACAAGGCAGTAACAAAACACTTAGTCATTATCTTTCAATATTTTAGTACAAGTCGAGTGATTAGAGTGAGCCAAGACATTAGTGCGAGCTGACTGATCAAAGAATGCCAAGCATCAAGTATTAGACAATACATGTCGAGCAGATAGTATGTGCCAAGTCACACATGAGCTGAGTAGTCTATACATACCAAGTGATTTAGAAGCTAAGTAAACATTGTATGTCGAGTCATTTAGAAGTTGAGTTATAGCATTGAGAATGTAGTGATGACCAAGCATTAGAGCCTTCAAATGTTGAGTGAACAGTTTTGGACATAGTTGTTTGTAATGGTACAAACTTCTATGTAAACCATTTTTGGGCCAACATAGCAATTGTTTTACGATTCTAGAAGATAAGTATGGAGGTATATTACAAATCCCTATGTAGTATATGTAACCAATCCCTAGTCCACCTCAGCTGTTGATTCTTACCTAGCCCTAGTCTACCTATGTTTATTTAACAAGGAAAACCTTAAGGATTTTGTAATGCACAGAAGGAGATGTTTGCTAAGTACAAAGAGAGAATTCATGGTGGCTATGGAGGTTGTGACAATGATCTGAATTGTAGAATTAGTTAGAGAGAAACGAAGAAAGAAGAGAGAGGACAGAGTAGACATATCTGATTAGAAGGAGCAAGGATTTATTAGTAAAGAGAAGATCTAACATCTAGAAATAAAGTGTTAATTGAAGGATCATGGTGTTAAATAATTTTAACAAGTGATACAGAGAAACTCTCCTAATAGATTAGTCTTAACAGACTTGTGTAAATATCTTAATTGAGTGCTTGCTTTATTGTAAGTTTAAGTCCTCTAACAAGGCACAATTTTAGTAGGGTGTTGAAGTCCTTTAATAGGGTGAGACCTAATAGTCTTTGTAAGCCTTTAATAGGGTAGATCGTAGTTTATGGTCAAACTCATTGTAACCATAATTGGCTACACTTTACAATTATATTAGTGAAGATTTGTGGGTGTCATACCCACCCCAATTTTATGTTCTCATTGGAAGGTTTATGTGTAATAATCTATTGTGTCATGTGTAGTTAGTTATTTCAGTTTACATACTAAATTATGAGATGGATGTGTGGTGAATGTTTTATGGTTAAAGTTTTGAAGTGTTGATTCATCCCTCTCCCTCTTAGACTTTATTTTCCCATTTTTATTTCTAACAATTGGTATAATAGCTTTTTTCTCTAGAAAGGAAAGCTTTATAGCTTTGGAGGAAAGATATTGAAGATGGAAGTCTACAAATTAAGAAAGACTATTGAGAACCAAAAGAGTGAAGTACAACTTGCCCTACATCAACTCAATGGAGCAAGAGATGAACTACAACACTCATTATAGAGAAGAAAGGAATTGACTATTCAAAAAAATGACACTTATTACCAAGAAGAAGACACTACTGAATTGTTTGAGAATGGAAACTCAAGTGATTTTGATGTAGCAATTGTAGATCTGATGGAAAAGAACAATGCCCTAACTAAAGAGGTCAGAAATCTTAAGAAGAACAAGTCTAATCAATATTACTATGTGAGGTGACTCGACAAAAGAAGAAATTTGAGGAAGACAAAGTCATGATTGAAGATGAAAAAAGAACACTGACCAATAAACTGGAAGAGAAGACATCATATGTGAAAATCTTGCTAACATGCAATTGGATACAATGAATCAATTGATGATTGCAAACCATGAATTGAATGGAAAGGACATTGAGATCACAAACCTAAAGTTACAAAATGATCAACTAAGGAATGAATTGAGAGAGGAAAATTAATTCACTAAGAGTTTCAACAAACCAAGTGAAGCCATCAAATACTTTTAGAAACTGATGAGATCTCCAAGACCTAACAATGATATTGCTAGATTGTGATACACTAGTACTGAGAAAGGAGAATCATCTAAAATTGGTGAACAAAGAAACAACAAAGGTAAGATCTACAAACCCACTTGTCATAATTATGAAAAGCCAGGTCACATGGAAAATTTCTATAGGAGCAATGATGTAAATCAAAACCCTAATCAAAAATTCAAGGGTTACTATCATAAGTGCAACAAGCAAGGACATTAGGCACATGAATGTAGGACCAAGACCATAAGCACTTAGAGATTTGAAGGATGCTTCCACAATTGGTAGATTTATGGACATAAAACATATGCAAGTAGATCTAATGCTGAGTGGACATCAAAAAAGAAGAAAAAAGTATAACAAAATGGAAAATCCTATGATTGGGATTACAACATAAGGTATAGTTGTCACTATTGTCAAGAATATGGACATGTTCCTAAGAATTGCATTAGAAAATATTTTAGAGGAAACTACAATAGATGGTTGGGTGACATTACATGTTCTAGTTTTCTCAAGACTAGTCATGTTAGGAGAAACTATCCAACTAAGTCACTAGCGCTGAGTAATGGAATCAATAAAGGAAAAGAAAAAGTCAATTTTGGGAAGGTAAAAGTGTAAATGAAAAAGGCATGGAAGAAGAAGGAAGATTGCAACACATCAAGCTCAAATGAGGTCACTTCATCCACTGGATCAGTTGATCACATCACCTCCAACTAGGCAATCAAGAGGTATGTATGGGATTGATATTTCAAAATTTATATTATACATTAGTTCCAAGAATCGAACATCTGAAAATATTATATATGAATAAATTAAGATGCAATGTATTGGTTAGAACCTAGAAGAAATATGTAATTTTTTTTTTTTATATGTCAGTGTTGAGCATGGAGGACATTACTATTATTGTCAAGCAAGGAAAGGAATAGTGGTTAGTGCCAAGTTATGGAGACATGGTAGTAACTGTCAAGCTCGCAATGTTGATGGAGCCTGTTGAAAGTCCTATGATAATTAAGCTTACATCTATGTAAACACTAAGAATTTATTGCCAAATATGAAGGGTTATATAGTTGACTTTAGACTCATTTTCACTTACCAGAGTTTATAGAGCACATGAAGAGCATGAAGGAAAATTGAGGAGGATTCAAGTGTTTGTGAACTTGATTCAGCTAGTACTCATCATCAATCATTAGATTTGAAAGGTATTTAACTATTGTCAAGTTATGTTATTTGAATTTTCACAAACCCTAGATATTTGAAATGGTATCTATCCCTTCTAAAAATGTTAGGAAAGAGGGGAAAGAGGTTTTCAATGTTTAATTGATAAGTAAGATATTTTTAGGCAGCACCCTTTTCGAGCCATTCCTGAGATAGCATATAAAGGAGATCCATTAGGTGTATTATCAATGATACCACCAAAATTATTAATGATACAAGATGTTAGAAGTTGTTATAAGAGAAAGATAGGAGAATTAGGTGACATGGAGATAAGATATTCCTACAACAAATTATGTGATAATGGAGTCTTGAGGGAAGAATATAAAAATTTTGAACGTAAAGGGTTAAACCTGCCCTAGATTTTCCTCAAGTGTTTAAGACTAAATGGATAGAAATTGTTTTGAGCTGCATGCATGATAACTATATCTAGTTGGAAGGTGGACCAGTGAAGCTCACAAAGAGGATTATTAACTAAGTATTAGGGTATGCTACCCTTGATCTACCTAAGAGCATGCGTAGTGATGAAAAGGAGGCAATTGAGAAGAATACAAGTGTAGTATGGAACAAAAGAGGGATGTCTATCAACATAATCTTAGATCCCTTAATTCCCTTTATAGTGAGACTAATTTATCATGATTTCTTTTAGTCTACCTAACTAAATAGTATATCATGTATGGTTGTTGATTTGGGTTACAAGATACTAACAAGGGACCATTCATATGACCTTGTCGAGTTGCAACTACATAATCTACCTAGAAAACTTGGAGGCCATCAGGAAAGAAAAAAGTTTATTATGTAAATTTGGTTCTTTATTTTTTTGCATATTCTTTAATGTGAAAAATATCTTACCCACCTTTGGCATAGTTTCTTGGAAGACCAACAGGCCAATTGTACAACAAATTTCAGAATTCATGAAACAACTTGGAGATAACTTTGAGTCAGTTAGGACCAACTACTTTGAGGATTGCAGGAAATCCATGAAAAAAAGGTTAAGGATCCTTGTATCCTTAGTTAAAAAACATTATGATGATGTTTGTTTCCTAGTGTATGCATACTATGCATATGTGCAAGTAGCTATACCTAGGGTCAAATGGTTGAAGCCCTTGCCACACGAGATAAATGTACATGAGGTCTCTACAGGTATTATGACTCTATTAGTATAAGATATTGACAAGAGTGCCACCTCATTTAGTAATTATAAGGAAGCCAAACCCAAAATAACAATAGACTTGAAAACAAGTACTATTGTTAGGAAGAATAAAAAATTGGTGAAAAAGATGAAGGAAATATTTGGTGAAGGAGATAAAGAAGTAGAAGAAGAACATGAAGAGGAAGAACAAGGCCAAGCCCCATTGGAATTAACTCAACATCAAGGAGAGTATCAAGAAGAAGATGCAAAAGGTTCCAAAGGAGAAGAAGTTGGGGAAACAACAAAGGACACAAAGGCCAAGAAGAGAAAGGAAACAAAAAAATAATGGAAAAACCTGAGAAGCCTATGAAGAAGCCACAATAGAAGCCTACAATACCTACTACTAGGTCAAGCATAAGGGCAACCATTATTCGAGCAAGTGAAGTTGCAAAGGCTAAAGGAAAGAGGACACCTAACACAACAAAGCTAAGTGAGCCTACTAAGAAGACATACAAGATATTAAAGAAGAAGTCAGTGCCTCAACTAGATTCAAATGAGGATAAAACTGAGTCAAATGACATCAGCCAATTTAAAGTTGTCAGCCACAATCCCTCCTCTGACTTAGACAATTTGTGTGATAATATCAAGTCAAATGCAAATTTATTTGGTTTCACGCATATTGAATTTGATAAGCTAGGGAAAGTTGATCAAACACAGTTGAGGAAGCCATATATTTAATGGTGGCTACATTTAAATCAAATCCTCTAGAAATTTCCAACTCACTACCCAAGAGTACATATGACTGAGTTGAGCAGAAATGGCAATATAGCTTACAAACTAGAAGACAGATTAGGGAATCAACTTTAACAAAATTAATGCTAGAATTAGACAAAAGAAAGATTGCTAAAGCTATGTAAAAGAACAAGAATAAATTTTCCCCCAAATATAGAGCTTTCCATGTCTTGATGAAGAATATTGAAGATGTGGTCAGAAAAAGAACAAAAATTTGGAAATCAATATATGGGTCATCCACTTCAGCAATCAAAGACAAAGGTGAGCAAGAAATGTAACATCCTAAGAAAGGTGAACAAGGGGTAGTAGACATTGTAAAAGAGGTCCATTCAAGGATGGTAATGTGGAAGGCACTAAGGAGACATCAATAGAAGAGGCCACAACTAAAAACAATAGCAAGATACACAAAATTTTCAAGATGAACAAGTGTCGATATCAGTTCTCTACATATAGACCAAGTGAATCAACATGAATCAATAAAAATAAAGGATGTTCTTGATAATTCATCTTAGAACATCAATCCCTTAACTAAAGAATATTTGAAAAAGATATTGAAGAACTCCAACACAACATCTCAACTATGCTCAAAACTTATATTGGTGAGAGTTGATGAGATACAGAATGTAGAAGTTACATTAGTAGGGGAGAAACCAAAAAACACATCCATTTTCCCCCTCAATCCATAGAAGAAAAGGAGAAGGAAAAACAATATATACAAAAAAAAATCATAGTACCAACCTAGAACAGATAATTGTTATAGCTAAGACATAATTTTTAATGCCTATAGTTACATTTTTGATAAAAGAGGCTAAGGTACAATATCCAAATACATCATTTCCTAGCCTCTACAATTTGGGTATGCCAGCTATTTTAACTATTGAGAGAGATGGAACTAAGGTTCACACAATTAGGGAGAAAGTCTTGTACCTACTACACAAACATAAGGTGAATCACATTAGGTAGAGAATAAAAATGATAACACTAAAGAGTTGAAGGTGACTACTATAGTAGAAGAACAAATTTCCATACAAACTTTGGTTACATTACTAGTTTCTATTACTCCTCCCAGTATTCAAGCTCTTTAGAGGCTGAGCATGCATGTTACACCTCTACAACTATCATGACTAAGTGCAAGTACATCAAGGAGAATAAATGATACATCTTTTGGGGATGTATGTTTAGATGAGGTGATTGTGTTGCCCAAGTTTAATCTAGTAACCATCACAATTGAAGAGATGAGCATTCTATAGGAACCTTTGTAGAGAAAGAAGACACAAAAAATGATGAGAAAGGAGTATATGAAATAACAAGTTTTGCATGAGATAAAAGACATATTTTATGATGCTTTTAGTCTCCCCAAGATGAATGAAGACAAGCCCATAATTGAGCAACTTGTCACTATTGTTAAAAAAATCAAGGATGAAGACTTGGACTCAAATGTTAAACTTTTAGAATGGTCTAAAAGGAAATTTCACATAAAGGTACTTGACAAGATATCTAGTGCTATTGCACTCAAACAAGTTGATTTAGCAACCAAAATGGAGCATGTGAAGAAGGTGTTAGAGAATATTTTCTCTCTCTAAACCAAGTTATGTGATGTGAATCTTTTCACACAAGAAGTTTAGAGGGCTATTGACCAACTACAAGGAGATTTACAAAACTATAGGTACTACTCTTAAGTTATTTCCTAGTCAAAGCCAAGCTCATTTTCAGAGATTACTATCCACACAAGGTATGCTTGCCAAGCTAAAAGCACAAGATGCAAATATTTGAGCTACCTTGATAAGTATTCAATCCATTTTGACCCCACACATGGAAGTGTTGCATAAGGAACTAGCCTATGCTAAGACATTAATGAAGAAAGATAACCAACTTTCAACTCATGATGGCTTAGGTGACCTTACTACCTAGCTAGATATTCAATATCAATCTCTAGAGGTAGCATACAACAATTGGGATGTAGTGTTGAAGATTATAATGGAGATCCATAAATCATTTATGGATAAATAGACTATCAGTGTACCACCCATGGCATAAGTGTCAAAAAAAGGGGAAATGGATATAATGGGAAAATAAGAAACGATAATAATACAGTTTTGAGTAAGGGGAATTAATAATGCAGAAGCATGGAACAAAAAATCCACTCAGCAGAGGTATCAAATTTAGATATAGAAAGGAAACATTTACTTAGAGGGAGTAGTGGAGAAATAAGGTATGAAAGTTAATCATCCATTTTGTAAAATTTTAATTTTTTGAAATTTTGTATGAGAGCCGAGTCACAGATATATATTGTCTGATTTTTTCTCATAATAAGGATTGTATATGCATGACAATGTATTTTTTCCACTCATGTCAAAGGGGGAGATTGTTAATCTTAGATTGGTTTTGACAAGGTAGTGATAAAACACTTAGTCATTATCTATCAGTATTTTAGTGCAAGTCGAGTGATCAAAGCGAGCCAAGAAATAAATGCAAGCTGAGTGCATGTCGAGCATTAGTTGTTAGGTAATACATGTTGAGTAGATAGTATGTGCCGAGTTACTCATGAGCCAAGCATTTTATACATGCCAAGTGATTCAGGAGTCAAATAAATAGTGTATATTGAGCCATTCAAAAGCTGAGCTACAACATTGAGAATGTAGTGATGGTTGAGCATTAGAGCCCTTAGATGCCAAGTGAATAGTTTTGGACATAGTTGTTTGTAATGGCACAACCTTCTATGTAAACCATTTTTGGGCCAAAATTTCTTTTACGATTCTAGAAGATAAGTATTGAGGTATATTATGAGTCCCTATGTAGTACATGCAACCAATCAAATTAAGGGATGTTTTAAGCATCAATAAGGATCAACCTCAGCCATTAATTCTTACCTAACCCTAGTCCACCTATATTTATTTAACAAGGAAAACCCTAAGGAGTTTGTAATGCATGGAAGGAGATGAATACTAAGAGTAGAGAGAAAATTCATGGTGTCTATGGAGGTTGTGACAATGATATGAATTGCATATTCAGTTAGAGAGAACAAAGGAAAGTAGGGAGAGGACCGAGGAGACATATTTGATCAGAAGGATCAAGGATTTATTAGTAAAGAGAAGATCTAACATCTAGCAACAAAGTGTTAACTGAAGGATCATGGTGTTGAATAATTTTAATAGGTGATATAGAGAAAATATCCTAATAGAGTGGTCTTAATAGACTTGTGTAAATATCTTAACCAAGTGCTTTCTTTATTGTAAGTTCAAGTCTTCTAACAAGGCACACTTTTAGTAGGGTGTTGAAATCCTTTAACAGGGTGAAACCTAATAGCCTTTGTAACCCTTTAACATGGCATAACCATCGTAAGGTAGATCATATTTTATGGTCAAACTAATTGTAACCATAATTGGCTAAACTTTACAACTACGGTAGTGAAGATTTATGGGTTTCATCCCCATCCCACTTTTATCTTCTCATTGGAGGGTTTTTGGGCAACAATTTATTGTGTCATGTGTTAATTGTTTCATGCTATGGATGAACATGTGTAGTTAACTATTTCAATTTACATGCTAAATTATGAGATGGATGTGTGGTTAATGTTTATGGTTAAAGTTTTGAAGTGTTGATTCACCCCCCTGATCTTAGAGTTTACTTTCCCATTGTTATTTACAACAACTAATGCCAACAAAATGACCAATCCATAATCTACAACCTCAAGTTCCATGTGCAAACTAGACAATGAAGACCAAACACATACAAAGACTCCCACTATATGGGTAATGTCAAATCAAAAAAATCTAAAGCATACCAAGTCTACTAATAACAAAAAAAGAAAGTGTAACCATGTGTACTACCAAGGACCATCCATAGAGATATGCAAAATCTCTCTCATCTAGTCTCTACATCTCTCTCGTATTCTCCACACCAAATAAAGAAAAAGAGATAAAGGAACCAACATGTCATCACCATAAAATAATGAAGTATAATTGATAATATATAACCAAAAAAAGTGACCACCATAACTCCAACAAATCTCAAAAAAACAATGTTATATGAACCCAAGCATCCAAAAGGATAACCAAGACCAAAGAGAGAACCTGCAAATAATAATCATGTAGCATGTCCTTCCACAAATGCTTATTGTTGAGATAATGGGTGTTGCACACATTGCATAATATTGTTATAGTTTATTATGTAATGTTGTATCTAGATGGACGTGCAACATGTAAAGATTCCCTTGGAATATTCTTGATTAGTTGTATTGTAACATTGTGAAAATATTTTATATAATTATTTAATATTGGGGAAAAGAATTAAATGCCTAATATTAAATGTGGGGTCAGTGGGTTAGGTAGCACATGGTTTATGTAATACCACTTAGTGGTTTTGTAGGACTTGCTACTATATAAGCAGCCACAAGGGTAGTTGTTGTAGAGAGAAAAAAGAGTGAGAGAGTGACAAGGAGAAGACAAAAGGCAAGAGTCGAGCAGGACAAGGCTTGACAGGTTAGCCAAGGGAGCATTTGTGAAGGTTGAAAGCATGGCATGGGATGTGTGGATTCATGCTTGTTCACATAGTTTGCTCGGTTGAGGCTATGGTCATGAAGGCTTCCATGGTTGTATGGCAATGGTATTTTTTGCTGAATAATATATGGTGATGGATGCTTTTGGAGGCTAGGTTTTTTTCCCTCAATAAGGGTTTCCTAGGGTATATCTTGTGTCACATTTTGTGGGTATGTTGTCTATTCTCTTGCATGTGGATTTTAATTTCGTGTTTATTTCAGATATATTATGGGTTATGTGGAAATGGTTATATTCTTTATTGCCAAGTTTTCTTACAAGTGGTATCAGAGCTATGGTTTTATTATTGTAACCCTAGATTGAATTCATGGGAATGCATGAGAGGATAAAAGAAAGGGCAAGATATATGAATAATTTATTGCAGATCTGAGGGTTTTGGATTTGCTGTTATGATGGGATGTTAAAATATTTAGGCATGGGAAATTGTTGGACAAAAAGATTTTTTTCGGATGTCTCATTTTAAATGAGGGTTTTGGGTGGTAGCATGTAGAAATGACCTCCTGGGTAAAAACAGACCTCACCATTAGATCCGAGTCAACATTTCCATAAAATTTGATATATAATATGCCCTAGTTTGGCCATGTTCAAAGGAAATGAAAGAGTTTTTTGGTTTCAGCCCATGATGGCCATCAAATTTAATCCCGTCAGAATTTTCGTCACTGAAAAAAATAAAAAATAAAAAATCGTACTGAAAATGGTAAAAAGACTGTCTTAGTAAAACGGCCATAACTTTCTCTCAGAATATCAGATTTTAGAGTTCTTATAGGCGTTGGAAAGCTAATTTAGAGCACTACAACATGGCATAGGTTTGGTTCTATGATTTTGAGATTTTTTCAGGTTTTAAGAGCCCTAAAGTCAGATGTTATTTATTTTGAGCACAGATTAGGGCATAACTTGGGCATACGGAGTCAGATTTTGGACTTCGAGTAGTCAACAGAAAGCTCTTGGAGAGCTCTACAAATTGGTTCAGATTTGGTGTAGGTTTGGCATGATTTATTTGTTGATATATTGATCTAAACAGTTTATAAGTATATTTTGACTATGGTAACATTGTGAGTTTATGGCATTAAAGATTTAAGATTTGATGCCATTGTATACTCAGTTCATATTTTAGTTTGGTCTCATGATGATATGGTTATCAATGTTTGGTTTGGATATGCATGATGACTTGTTGGGTCTACAAGTTGTGCAATGTTGTAAGCGGTCTATACTTACAGGTTACATTTATAGCTTGGTTATGGGTTGTCTTTGCCCATTGATCTTTCATTATTGATGCATATTCAGATTGGTGGCTTGGATTTGGGTTGTCTATGCCCTAAGTCACATGATTTTATCTTCATGTAGAAGGGATGAGATGTTGTTACTAGGTACAATCATGGCAAAGGATTATGGTTGACTATGCTGACAGGTTGGACATTTTGAGAGATAGATGCTTGGTTCATGGATGTGATCATGTTGCCATAGATTTTGGCACGACATGATTGGATATATAGGTACATCCTTGATGTTCATTAGCTTGGATTTTTTGATTCGGTTATGGTGGTATATCTTCTTGGTTGAGGATCATGGTTATTTGGTTTCTTTTGAGGAGCTCATGATGTGCACTTTGATTTATTTGATAGTTTGATGTCTTAGTTGATTCTCATGGTTAGATGATGGTTATTTTTCTTCATGATGTCATGGATAGCTTGGATACATAGTTTAGTGGGAGCTTGTGACAGTGATGAGGTGACAGTGCAGGATTAGTTCCTGGTTTGGTTTGGATCTTCATGTAGGAGATGGATTTTATGATGCCACAGGTGACTTGGTACCACGGTTAAGTGGGAGTTTTTGGCATTGATATATTTATTGAGTGTTTGTAGATGTTGGAGGTTTGTCTTAGATCCTGTTGCTGCAGAAGCATCTTTGACATTTGCATGGTGCACTTGGTTATCTTCATGGTGTGTGAAGATGGTTAGATCTTGAGGACTCATGGAGTTCTTGGTTATCTTCATGGTGTGTGGAGATGGTTCTTCCTGGTATGTGGAGATGGTTTTCTTCATGGTGTATGGAGATGGTTGCATCTTGAGGACTCATAGGGTTCTTGGCAAAGGTGTGGTTTATGCTTTTATTTAGCATGTTATCCTTGGTATGAGGATGGTTTCATTATTATGTCATGGTATACTCTTGATACACATTTAGAGTTGTGACATGATTGGTATGTTCATATGGAGCATGTTCTCTCTTTAGTTGAGATGGCAAGATCATGTTGTCATGTTTATGTTCCTGAGGCCATGGTTGGAACTTTGACATTGATCTTGGTTTAGTTTCTTGGTATTGAGTACACTGATCATAAGCTGGATACTTCATGATATTTCTATGTTGCATTTGGAGTTGGCATGGATTGATTGGTTACAGGCGCTCATGGATACTTAGAGATGGTGGTGATGCTGATTTCTCTTAGATTAGAGAAGTATTTGTTGGGACAGTTGATGGTTTCAACAGGAAGTCTGAGGGGTAGTCACCTGATATGGACTTGAGAGGATATTGTTCTTAGATGAGTCTTGGTTGGAGACTTGGGTATCTTGATGAGTATTCTCATTCCCCACTCTTGGTCTACTCGACAGTTTGCTACTTGAGAGGTATAGCCCATTGTTTCTCTTAGTTGCATTATATTTATGCTTGTCTTTCATGGAAATGGATCTTGAGCTATGGCACATGAGTTAGTTCTGTAGAGTTCATTTGAGAGATGGTTTAGCATTGGTTATCTCCATGTGCATATGTTGTTATGCTGGTTGAATTTGGGAGATGGTTTTATATTGGGCATTTTTCTTGGATTAGGAATGGTTATTCCTTGGTTTAGGAATGGTTTATTGAGTTTGATCTTCTTGTGAGAGGCTTACACCCATGATTAGTTATATGGTATGGTTTGGGTGTTGTTGAGGCTTCTTGTTGGGGTTTTATGGAGGAGATCATGCTTGCACAGTTTACGTCTAGAGGTGTGTGTAGAAGGACATGATACAGGTTATGATTTGCATGGTTTCTCTGGTTTTGGTTATCTTCCTAGATGTTCAGTTTTGTCTACATTGGATTTGAGATTGGTTAGATATTTTGATCACTGGTTTGTGCTCACGTATGTCATGTGAGAGATGACATGGTTATTCTTTTATCTCTTTCCTTTTTTGGTTGTGGTGAACTTGGGAGAGCATTGGAGACTTGTTATGAGAGTTGTTCTTGTGGGATATCAGTTTATGTATTGTGGATGTCCTTGATACTACGTGGATTCACTTCTTTGAGATGTGTTGAGTGGATTGGTTATAGATGTGACATTATCTTTTGCAGTGGGAGCTTCTTGGTATATATGTAGCAGGTATTGCTCTTGAGGCTTGTGATTTCAGGTTATAGATTGGATATGTTGGTGATATAAGATTCACTTGTTATACCTTTGAGGTATGGATAGTTGGATGGGTTTGGCACTTGTTGTGGGTGTTATTTCAGCTATGGATATTTTTTACAACTACCGATACATGTGATTACCTTTGGATCAGGTTTTTTGTGCTTAGAATTTTAGTTGGTATAGGATTTTATGATCTTCTAATGCGACAGGTTGGGTGGTTTTCTCTTTGGATGGCTTCTATGTATGTCCAGTGGGAGTGGCATAATAGGAGGTGAGATCGTTCATGTTTGAGATGCTGGATACTTTGATTTTGTTGCGGGTACCAGGATGGAGCACTTGGTGTATTTTGATCCATGATGGTGGATGTGCTGGGAGGGACTGTTCCCTTGTTCATTTTGTGTGGCTACGGATTGACCCTATGCAATGTATACAACAAGTGGGAGATTGTTGAGATAATGGGTGTTGCACACATTGCATAATATTGTTATATTTTATTATGTAATGTTGTATCTAGATGGACGTGCAACATGTAAAGATTCCCATGGAATATTCTTGATTAGTTGTATTGTAACATTGTGAAAATATTTTATGTAATTATTTAATATTGGGGAAAAGAATTAAATGCCTAATATTAAATGTGGGGTCAGTGGGTTAGGTAGCACATGGTTTATGTAATACCACTTAGTGGTTTTGTGGGACTTGCTACTATATAAGCAGCCACAAGGGTAGTTGTTGTAGAGAGAAAAAAGAGTGAGAGAGTGACAAGGAGAAGTCAAAAGGCAAGAGTCGAGCAGGACAAGGCTTGACAAGTTAGCCAAGGGAGCATTTGTGAAGGTTGAAAGCATGGCATGGGATGTGTGGATTCATGCTTGTTCACATAGTTTGCTCGGTTGAGGCTATGGCCATGAAGGCTTCCATGGTTGTATGGCAATGATATTTTTTGCTGAATAATATATGGTGATGGATGCTTTTGGAGGCTGGGTTTTTTCCCTCAATAAGGGTTTCCCAGGGTATATCTTGTGTCACATTTTGTGGGTATGTTGTCTATTCTCTTGCATGTGGATTTTAATTCTGTGTTTATTTCAGATATATTATGGGTTATGTGGAAACGGTTATATTCTTTATTGCCAAGTTTCCTTACACTTATAAATCTAAACCATGCCAAGTATGATCTCCTTTACAACCCAAAGAGAAATTCTACCACAACATCTAAAACCATTCAAGCTCATGAGATCAAACATAGAATAATACCATGAATCTACATGAATGTAAGCTTCTCAAAGAATATCAAACAAATCCATTTCCCATTTTAAGAAATCAATCCACTACCATCTATTACTATCATCATAAATGAAAGTATACCTAAAGGAATCCTCCAGAATCATCTAACTATGGCTTACAATCCATGATAAATAAAGAAAATACAAAGAACCTAAAAGTAACATTGAGCAATACCTCTTAGGTGATAAAACACCAAGTTGACCAAGAGTGAGGAATGAAAATTCTCATTTAAGATATAAAAGTCTCCATGAATTATCCAAGAACAATCTCCTCATAGGTATCCATTGAAGCCACATCATACTAAGGTGTTGTCTCCTTAGACTTTATGCTGAAATCTCATCAAGAGTATTAATCCCAAAATGTCTCTCATGTCAAGAGAACTCGAACCTCACCTAAGTCTCCAAGTATGAGAACATGTAATTGATAAATCTATGCCAAACTCCAATGCAACATAGCATTATCATGAAGTATCAAGAAAATGATCAAAGTACTCAACACCAAGAAACTAAACCAAGATCAATTTCAAAGCTCCAACCATAGAGTTAGGAACATAAACATGACAAGATGATCTAAAATATCTCCTCCAAAGAGATAACATAATCCATATGATAATACCAAATAATTGTATAATTTTACAACTCTAAATTGGTAATAAAGATAAAACCATGACATAAAAGCCACCATGATAACATATCAAACCTATTGGTGAGATAATTTTATATCTAATATAAGTGTCTTATCTTATTTGATTGATGAAAAGGATTTGAGAAGTTTTTTATAACAAAATTATCTAGAGGATAAGTTGAGTTATGAAGAGAAGATAAATTGAGTTATGAAGAGGAAACTACAAATAAGTACTTGAATAGTTGGACTTTGACAAGATAGGGTGATTTTTTAAATCATGTTACAAGTGGAGAAGATAGTAATGCACAAGTCTTGAAAGTGTGAACAAAGATAGATCAAATACATAAGCTTGACCAAGAAATAGAGCATAAGATTAAATAATTTGAAGTACATGTCGACTAATGATAGCGTCGACCAAGCCATAGTAAATGTTGAGTATAATAAGTACTGATCAAGCATCAATATCAATTGAGTGATAGTTTATGTATTGAGAAAGAAAATTAGTAGCGATCGAGTAACACAGTGATGAAGATCAAGGTCATGCACATACTTTCTATTTTTCTTGCCACCCTTGTAGTATTCATATTAGCCTCTTCCCAAAAGGCTAGAAACCATAGGCATAAGAGAAGATGAGTTACATGTCCTTTTTGTAATTGTATTATCCATTCCAATAACATATAGATTGCCACATAGACCAAATATGCATGAGTAGAGTAGCCTTCTTTCACTTGGCCAAAATTCTAAGGTGACAAGGGAGAATTCAAGATATGGTAAACATAACATTGAAAGAACAACTAGTGATGTTCTTGCACACCCTTGGCCACAATTTGGTCACTTAGGAGAGACAGTGAGTCAACACTTCCACAAGGTCTTAAAGGCTATCTTAGCACTTCATAATGATTATCTTTTACCCCCTATTACAAACACTCCTCCAAAAATTAATGGGAAGGACCATTTTGATCCATGTTATAAGGTAAATATCCTAGTGGTATGTGTTTTGTTGCTAGAGACTTAATTATATTACTTTGTATTTGATAATAATATTACTTATTATAGAATTGTATTGGTGCAATTGATGGAACCCATATGCTAGTTACTATTGATGTGGACATCCAAGATAAATATTGTGATAGAAAAAGAAATTTGTCATAGAATATTTTGGGTGTTTGTTCATTTGACTATAAGTTTTAAGACATTCTTGTTGGTTGGGAAGGGTCTACTACAAATAGTTGGATGTTTTCTTTAGCTCTCTCTAGATTATATCTACTTGTGGTTCCCCCTAGTATATTAATTCATATTTTATTTTATTATATTATGATTATATTAAATCAAAAATATTATGCTCTATTTCGACTGTAACTTTAATTCTATTTTCATAGGAAAATTCTATTTAGTTTATGTTGTTTATCCAAATGTACCAAAATTTATTGCTCATTAGTGTATGCATTACCACCTAAAGGATTTTTGTAGAGAAAATATGATTAACACTCCCCAATATGTATTTAACCACCAACACCCCTCTCTTAGGAATGTGATAAAGTAGACATTTGGTATTTTCAAGTAACATTTTCCTATCTTGAAGCATGTGACATCCTAGAGTATATTTACCCAAATAAAGATTTTTTTGGCATGTGGCATACAATACAACTTCATTATGATGGAGGATGGTCTTCCATCTGAAGTAGAAATTGAAGAGGATGATGATCATGTTTAGATAAATGTGCCAGTTCTTTAGACTTATGGGATGAATCAGTGATAAACAAATGACTAGGGGAAACTTCAAGATGAAATAGGTTGAAGGATGTGGGAAGACTACAACTCTCAAACCTATTTGTACAACAAAAAATGAAGATTTATTTGCACTTTGTAGTAAATAGGAATTGCACTTTGTAGTATATGGGTATTTCACTCTTTAGTGAGTTTTTCTTGTCGTAATATTAGTTTTAATAGTCTAGAGTTTATCTAGTATATACAAAATTATATAGTATTATTGAGGAATTTATAATATATGTACTTGGTATTTCTATGAGTATGGCTTTGTGGCTTCAATACAGTCTAGTACTTGTATGAATAAACAAGTATCATAGTATGGTATGTGGATTCATTTTACCTTTAAACACATTGAGCTAAGTTACTAAGTAGGAGTGTTTGGTAAGTAGAATCAGAATATTAAGAATTTGAAAATTTTTACTAGAACAATAGACACATTGAGGGATTCTTAGAAGTCATTAGATCAAAGCTCCACTCAACTTGATCTGTGTATTGTAGGGTAAAAAAACTCACAGTAATTATTTTTGTGTAGATTGCTAATGTTTTTCATGCCAAAAGATTAGAAAAAATTAAATATTTTAATTTCAAATAAATTTATGTTTGTATTCTTTGTGGAAGTTATAATTCATCAATGTTTTTGTTAGCATATTCAGTAGCCTTGCTAGCATATTCAAAGGTTGTGACTAAATATGAGTGTTTGGTGATCAAGAAATAAAGCACAGGAGTTGTTATCATATTTCATTTTGTTTAATATTTTGAAATAACAAATCTAAAAAAGTACTAACCTAAAACAAATTATATTATTATGGGTCAAGTTTTTCAATAGATTATTGAAGCGTAGCAACACATTAGAGCCCATTATGTCAACCATTATATTGGATGTGATTATTGCTAAAAGACTAAGATAAACAACTTACACTATGATACTTCCATGACATGTTGATTATTTTTTGGAAGTTTTGAAACTACCCATTGATAGCTTTAAATCTCATTCACCCATATTTAAATGAGCATGGATGAGGAGGTATGTGTGACAGTGGTTCTACTTCAGCTAGAAAAGCCAAATTTGTGTGGAAAAGAGAGATGGGGTGCAAATTTCTAGATTTTCTCCTTGAGGAAATTTAGTTAGGAAGAAAAGGTGAAGGGGGTTTATAAAATAAGCTTGGACCGCAATAAAAAGGAAGTTAAATGAAGATATGAATTTAAATCTTGGAAAGGATAACTTTAAGAACAAGTTAAAAACATGGAAGCAAGGTTATAGAATGATGAAAGAGTTAAGAAATGTGAGTGAATTTGCATGGAATGAGAGTAATCAATGTGTGAACACTGATGATAGTGTATAGGATAAGTTTTTGAAGATAATGTTCTCTAGACAATATTTTATGTAAGTAAAATATATCTTAATCAATTTTAACGAAAGGCCTATCTAATTCCTTAATTTTTCCATCATATAGAGAAAGGATTTCAAAAATGCTAGAGTGTGCAAAAGACAACTTTTCACCTATTTCAATGACTTAGCAATCATTGTTGGGAATGACATGGCTGGAGGAAATGCACCAACAATGACTCTAGAGATTGAAGATGGGAATCTATTCAAATATTTCATTGATCTTGAGGGTAATGGGGGCTTCAATATGTCTATGTATGGTCCTCCTAATTTTGGTGAAGAGTTCCTTCATCCAAATAATTCTACTACATTTGTTAGACAAAATCCATGTATGCCATCAACAAGGAGGCCAAAGAGGAGGAAGCCAAGCATTTCTTCTTCTTTGGATGTCACATGTGAAAGTATCCAAAACATGGATAAGGACATGAGTAAGGCTCACAATATCAATGTTGATAAAAGGGAAATCAAGCAAGATATATCAAGTGCATATGCTATCCTCAAAGTCATGCTTGGACTTAATCAGGAGACTTTGATTGTGGCATATGACTATTTTACTTCTGAACCTACAAAATCTTGGGGGTTTGTGGAGATGACTACAGAGGAGAGAGAAGAGTACATTAGATATAACTTTGGAAGAGTTTTGTGATTTCCCAACACTTTCATTTTAGAAGGTTGTTTTTATTGTAAGAAAACACTTTATACATTTATATTATAAATATATGAGATTGCAAATACTAGGACATTAAGGAGATCCTATTTTATGAGACTATTTAAGAACTTATACTATTTTTGAATCAATAGAAATTTATCAATTAGAAATATATTTATGTTATAACTATTAAATGCAAATATCAATTATTTACCAGCCAAAGTCATTTTTGGTTAATCTACAAGTTGTGGACGTATATTTGTGTATGCATAAATCTCCTTCTTTCAAATATTATTATGCTAAGCTAATTCATCTTCATATTCATTTTACTAAACTTCTACTATCTACATTAGGGGTAGGCATTTATGTACCAGATTCAATTGTTTTACCAACCAAAATCATTTTTTGCTAAATTGAAAATGATCAAAAAAAATTGTCGAAGGGTGTCTAATGTAGAGTAGACCACACCATTTTTTAATGCATTGGTCAAAGGGTGTCTATTCCAGTAGGAAGTAGTGAAAATGATGTTTTACAAAATAGCAGGAATGGCATGGACAGTGGTCTAGATGTCTATGATATAATAGTTTGCATAACTAAATTAACTTTGAAGCTAATTTCTTTGGGCCATCTACAGAGAATGTCATGATTGAAATAACATCTACTTGCTTCATAGTACTAGTTGTATTTCCTTGAAAAGTTACAAGACCTTTTTCACCAAACCCATACAATATTTCCTAAGGTTGTATTACCTTTGGTCATTCTTTCAAACCCTTTAGTGCTCTAAAATATCTCAATTGCATCTAAAAAATCTAATAAATTTCTTTCCAAATTGAGTATAGATAGTTCTTATTTATGGCATAAAGTGAGGACTTTGGGTCTACACAATTGGAATAATTTTCCCTAAATGAAGACTAATTTTTCAAAATCTATTTTCTTCTTGGTAGATCTAACTACATTTTACGATTCTATGATGCATCTTGAGTCCAATTTCTGCCTCCAAGATGTTGGTTGCACTTGAATAGATTTCCACTCTTTAGAAAGATGAGGATTTTCTATTTTCATACTATTTTTCTTTCCTCCATGTTATTTGATTCTTTGACATATTCTTAAGCTTTTGGAGGTTCATTTCTTGAGTAATACCCTTTTTCTACATTCTATTTTATTCTCTGAGTAAAAAATAAGTCAATTTCAATAAGCAAAATATTAATGGTTTCTTGAGAACCTGATTATTAATAATGGGAGTGCAACTTCCAAGCTCCTATAAAAAATACCTTCACGTGTGTGTGTGTGTGTGTGTGTGTGTGTGTGTGTGTGTGTGTGTGTGTGTGTGTGTGTGTATTTTTCAAAATCTATTTTCTTCTTGGTAGATCTAACTACATTTTACGATTCTATGATGCATCTTGAGTCCAATTTCTGCCTCCAATATGTTGGTTGCACTTGAATAGATTTCCACTCTTTAGAAAGATGAGGATTTTCTATTTTCATACTATTTTTCTTTCCTCCATGTTATTTGATTCTTTGACATATTCTTAAGCTTTTGGAGGTTCATTTCTTGAGTAATACCCTTTTTCTACATTCTATTTTATTCTCTGAGTAAAAAATAAGTCAATTTCAATAAGCAAAATATTAATGGTTTCTTGAGAACCTGATTATTAATAATGGGAGTGCAACTTCCAAGCTCCTATAAAAAATACCTTCACGTGTGTGTGTGTGTGTGTGTGTGTGCGCGCGTGCATGTGTGCTCACTCATAAAATATTTATTAATCTAGAAATGATGATCTAATACACTTTTACATAGAGATGATATCTTGAAATAAACTACCAATTAGGATGAAATAGAACACTAGCACTACTATTGTATCCATGAATACACCATAATTACATAGTATTAAAGGCTAAAAGGTTATATAAATTTGTAGTTACAACATAAGTTAAGTTTTCCTCCCTAAAAAAATACAACATAGGTGGCACATATTTGTACAATAAGCATTCACTTGACATCTTTGATTTTTACTATGCAATGGAAAATACAATAAATGACACCACAAAAACAAACTATTTAATGGACACTCAATAAAATAAGAGAAACACTAATAACACAAGAGAAACAACTCATCCTGATTCAAAAAAGCAATAACAAAAAGAAGAAACACTAAGTATAAAAGAATAGTGACATTGAAAAGAATATAAATATTAAAAACAACAAAACAATAATGCATCACAGCCCAAAACAATAATAGCAATTAAATCTTTCTTGAAACTATTAAAGGTTGTTTTGTGCATGTATTAAAAAATAAATTTTAGTAGAATAGAGCTATATGTGTAGTTGATGGTGTTCTTTTTCTTTGTATTCTAAATGGAAATGCAAAGACTCATTGGTGTTGTGATAGGATAGTTTTTGTTCTCTAATAGAGGTTTGGGTGATTCCTATTAAATTATTATTATATGTGAATCGAACTTGTAAGTTGCAATTGGAGTCTTCTTGATGTTCCTAACATTTTATAACTATCTATTTTCATAAATTTTATCAACAAACTATTGAAATTTATTTATTTTTAAAATTTTCTTTCATTATATTTGTTCATTATTTATATAGGGTCGATGAATTTGGTAGCTTTTTGAATGTGTGATTGTGGTTATGGTCTTGTTTTAAATGAAGACCTCATGCATAGAGACTAGTCTTGGGCATAAATCTTTATGTTGTCGAAATATATGAAAGGTTGTTACTAAATTTTTTTATGTTTATTTTTATGTAATAACTAAATTATTTTGGCAAGCAATAATTTAGTTTTGGAATGTAAGGGGACAATGGCTATAGATTATTTCGGTGGGTCAATGATGGCCTATCTACATCAATTGCATCAAAATCTACATAAGATAAAAGGAATGATTGCAATTTGTACATGGTTTGAGAGACTATAGCTAGGGAGATTGGTTCCATGGCAAAAGCCAAAATCATGTTTCAATATAGAATTAATTTTTTTATAATTATAATCACACTATTGGTTATGGTGGTTCTCACTCTAGTAATGAAATGACCATTTTGTTGTTTTGAACTTAATTATGATTATGGAGGCTAATTTTTTATGATTTTGTATATAAAAAATGAAAAAAAAAATTCCAGTTTCATGAGTATTTTATTGTGTATAATTTTTTTTTATGATTATATCTAGTTGTATAAAAGGGATCCTAAGAAAATCTCCCAGATCAACCATGTGCCAAGAAAAGGTCTTTGGATGAAATGACTTGAAAAAATCATGATTCCAGTGCTACTAATGTTGAGCATATCTGCAAAACTAAAAAATAGGAAGAAAACTTTTTGGCTACCCACAGAAAGGACATTAGGGATTAGGAAGATCCAAATGTCAGAGCTGAGGGCCCAAAGACATCCCCTAAACTCATGTGAATAATTTGGCATTTGTATTTTTAATAAAACTAACTTGTTTGTAATGATGATCTTTATCACTAATATAAACTAAATGTAGTTTTGATATTATACTAGAGGCATTATGTTTAGTTGCCTACATTGAAGTGATTTGGAAGTTCCATGTTTCAAAAGGTATCAAAAGTGAGAAATGGTATCAAAAGTGAGAGTACTATTTAGTGACCACTCTTAAACATCAAAAACTAATAGGAAAATGAAGCTTGAAAAAAAGTCAACTTTTATTTTATTTTTTAACTAAAAGAGGAGTAAAAAAAATTTTAAACTAAAAGTCAACTTTTATTAACAAAATTAAGAAAACATATAATATAGCAAATTTATAGTGGTTCATCAACATTGGCTACACTCATTTTTTTAAGTAGAAAAATATATCTATTGTCTTTGCACCAATTCTACAACACACATTGTATAGATTGCACTAACAAAATAAGTGTCACATTTGTAATTACCATAAGATGTGGAAAAATCTACAAAATCAAGGTCAATATGCTTTGACCAATCAACAATAATATTATGCATTTATTTAAAAGAGTATATATATATATATATATATATATATATATATATATATATATATATATATATCCATACATACATGTATACATATATATACACATACATATATGTATACATATGTATATACATATGTATATGTATGTATATATATACTCATCAATTGACTTACCAATATACCCAAGAGACCATCTTTCAGTTATAAGAATACCAAAATATTTTAAACATGATGAGCTTTATGAAATGAGCTCCACAACCTAATCAAGAAACACAAGGGACAAAATATTGGAGTACTTTTCCAATGCACCATGAAGTTGTTAAGCTTCCCTAAAATATTTTCTAACATGAAAGACACCTAGTCTGAAATTGAGGAAGTCTAAAAAAGAAAAACTAAGAGGAGTAATAGAATAATGCAGTTGAGCCTACATAAATGAAGTGCTAACATTAACATAATGATCTACTCAAGCATGATTAAATGACATAGAGGGTAAATGCACAAAGATGTGTAATGTACTCTTTATGGCTTCCCCACCTGAGCCAAAGGCTTGGGCAAAGAAAAACATAGGGCATATGCCAAATAGGATGTACACCTTGTTGTTGTATACATAAAAATCCAAAAGCCACTTTTAAAGCTCCTTTTTTGTTGTGTTTTTTTCTTAAGAATCATTAGTCACCCTTCATACTACACATATAACTTTCATTTCCCATTTTAGCATCCAATCAAGTGAAAATGCCTCCAAGACCCATATCACATAGAAGAAGTATGTGATTTAATTCATTTCTTTGTTTAACTTTCAGTTTTTAATAAATTTTGAATCAAATTTTAAGTTAGATTTCATTTTGTTTTTAATATAGTTTTTTGTTAATTTTTAGGAAAGAATTATGTTGCAGTAAATAATCCACCTAAAAACCCTCCTCAAAATTATAAAAAAGCTCAACTCAAGATAATCCTATAAACTCATCAAATGAGAAGAATGAACCCCAATCACCTACACCAATTTAAAGACCTCCTCTTGTACTTTCAAAAATTTATTAAATGAAAATGAAAAATGGAATTAGAAACTTTTATTAGGAGGTTAAAAAAATTGGTTCAGTCAAATCTTGAAAGGGCACAACTTGTTGAATCTCTCAAAAGGAATTGACTCATGTAGGTTTAGTTAATGGTCAACTTCATATCTAGAATAATAAAAGAGAAGAATAAAAATTATATTATGAAAATAATTTATCATATGATGATGTTAAAAATAAAAAGATTACAAAATATGGCATTTGTAAGTTATTTAGGAAACAAGGTAAAACTAACACACTTTGAACCACCACTAGAAGGTTCCCTATTCATTGGTGCATACATAATGACATAAAAAAACATGTTTTGGAATAGATGGAAAATGGTATTTGATGAGCCTCCCTATAAAAATCATGAGGTTACAATTTACTATTTAAGGAAACTATATTGTAAGTTCAACCTTGGGGAGGTGTCTAATTATTTTGATTATTTAAGTCTCAGGGTAGAGGTGGTGGATCTTAATTTGATAGGATAGGGGCACATGATCATTACCCTAACATGCCTAGGGAATGTATTGGACAATGAAATGTGGATCAAGTTAATGTTTCTTTCACTATGAAGGAACATGTAGAGGTAGACACCTTAGACATGACTAGTTCTCTAACTCAAACTCCCATTCATTGTAACACTCCTTTTCTTGTGGGTCATCATGGTTAGTCTATACAAGGCCATACCTGTTGGTCGTGTGGTTCTCTTTTTTCATTTGGTACTAATTATGGAGATCAGGACAAGGATGTAGGCATGATGATGGATGATTTTCTCAATTCAAGATTTGGCATTTATATACAAGTAAAAATTTATAATTATATTTAATTAATCTGATGATACAATACAAGGCAAGAGAATCCCCAAAAGGAGATGTCCAAGCCCCTAGTAAATAATCACATAGTAGAATATAAGCAATAACATAGAGATTTAGATCTAAAGAATGTCAACTCTCATAATAGAATCATGAGCTTTGTATTCAACATGCTTGAATGTAAGGCCTTTTAGGTTTATGGCCAAGTACGATGCAATTACATTAGTAATTTTAAAAGACCTCACAATATCCAACCATAGCTAGCCTAGATCTACAATCTGGTAGAAAACCCCAAGAAGAATATAGATGTGTGCTCACAAGCCACCAAGCAACCTTTTTGTTCCCTAAGCCCACACTTAGCTACTAGCTCTACTCAGCTTCACTCCTCTCAACTACTCCATCTTCCTCATGCTGAAAGGAAAAAAAACTCAAAATAAGACAAGACCCCCTACTTATACTAAACCAAGCCAAAACTTGACCTAGCATGATAGAAATTAAATAAACACTCACACTAAATACACCCTCAAGCCATAAGTCAGCTTGGTAACACATATTAAATACATGAAATAACTAAATACTTATGACAAGCCCAAAGTTTACAAAGTATAACTAACTCATATGACAACATGAAAGTATGTGTCCTTAGGAATAGGTCCATGTACCATCCAATTATCCAAATCCAAGAGTACACATCCCAACTCCCTTAGATCAAAGCTTGTGAATAAAATCTCCAAAGTCTGCCAAAAAATTAGGAACACATGACCAACAGTCACCTAAATGGCTCTAACTTCAAGAAAATTACTCTAATATTTATGCAATTATAGGAAAAGGTTTCCCAATATGTCTTGAACACACCCCAAACTACAAAAACCATAACTCCATAAATCTAAGCTGAAAGACCCTACATACAGGATTGCTAACTTCTTGAGGATGATCTTGCATCAAACACCCTAGGTTTGAAGAAAGATGCTCTAAGTAGCTGTAAGAAAATTTTTCAAGGTTCAAGATATAAACCTTGAATTGATTCTTCACATATATGTCCACTATATCACCTTGCACACTCTTTCCTTTTGTCAACTTCTGTAGATCATTTCTTGCAAATAGAATTATTCTCTATGCTTGCTCACATCCTTCCTCAGTGTACTACAAGTCTATTTTTCAAGTTGATCTCTAACCCTTTCAAAATTCTTCAACTCAACTCTACTACCAAAAATTATGTTCCTCCTACCAAGTTCTACATTCTACAAAGGAATTGTGGAATACTTCCTTCCATCCTTCTCAACATTAAACACATTCTCGACACAATCATGCATGACTCTACAATCATACTACCAAGGTATACCAAGAAATATATGATAACTACTCATGTCCACAATATCACACAAAACTTGATTATCATACTATCCAATCTTACAATTAAGAAGACATTTCTCCTTCACTTCGAAGGCATGTTCATCTTGTAACCAACTTATCCTCTAAGGACAAGGATGTCTCACCTTTTTTCAACCAAGTTTCTAAACCATCTCCTCAACAACTAGGTTATTAGTACGAAAACCATCTACAATCACATTCCAGTATTTACCTCCAAAATTATAATGAGTCCTAAACAAATTCTTCCTTTGAGAGGGTTCCAATGTCTTCTTGCCAAGAAACACTCTTTGAATCAGTAAATTATGCCCCTCAAGCTCATTTACTAAATCCATATTCTCATGTACCAAAGCAACTCTTCTATCAGCAACCTTCCTATCAACACTGGGAAATTCAAAAGCTCTATGTCCTTCTTCACTACATTTGAAACAATAACCTTTAAATACAACCTTCTCTATTCTTCTCTTTTTCTTAATAGGTTTTGGTTCATCCTCATCAATCTATTTATCCTTCTTAGTGTGTTCCTTATTTTCCTTCCCTTAGGAACTACCTTGATGTCTTCTACGTTAGAAAGTAAATTCCACCAAGATAACTAAGAGCAAGAGGGAGTGAATTAGATATTAGATCAATATAACTTTTATTAACATTATTAAACCTCAAACATGTGGTCAATATAAACAATAACTATAAGAAGGTACACATACATAATAACATTGGATATGTTAACTAGGGAAACCCTTGCTTAGAGGGAAAACCCTAGTGGGGATGGTACCCACAAAATGATGTACTAATATATAAGTTCCTTATAAGAGGATGGATGTTGTTGGGAGCTAATAAAATACATTCAATACATATGAGTCCCTTTTAGGAGACTTTGAATACCTGTGAGGAGATTCCAACCCTATTTGTAGTTGCAGGAGTCAGAAGGACCCACTGTCCAATGGCTTTAAGGGAAAGACTAGAAAACTCATTGTCAAACTGGCCTCTATATTATTCTTTTCAAAATAATAGAATATAATTAATCTCAGCAACTCAAACTCTAGCTCTGTCCTTTTACCATGCCTTTTCCACACAAAACATTTCTTAGATCTGAATATAAGATCTGGAAATTTGCATCACAATGATACCTTTGATTTCTTTCTTGCATTTAACAATCTTCTTCACTTATCGCATACACACTTGATCAATTCACACTTACACACTTCATAACAAGGAATATAAATTTTATTTATAACAAGTTCTCAAAATAAATCATTGAGTCAACCATGAAGCTTTCCCAATCATAATTACAATAGAACTTTATTAAGATAACATGCTATATTACATATTTTTACAATTACATAATATTGTTAGCTCATGGTCTTTGCAACTCTTCACACATGTGACCTCAAAATTTGCACACTCATCAATGTCATCAGTAGGATGTCTTCTTCCTTTGTCTAAATACACTTAACCAAATTCTATCTAGGTTAGGACATATAATCCAATTACTGGAAATCACTTCTCAGGAATTTTGGTTTGTAAACAATCTTATGTAAGTCTCAAATAACTACTACTAGTCTTCAACTTTTTGCATGCACACTTAACCACTAAATCAAGACACTTTACTTAGTATGTCCCTAACTGCACTTGACCTCATCTTCAATCCTCAATTTTTACAATCTTAATCTTTGTCTACTGCTCTACCATTATAGTATGTCAACATCAATGAAAATTATAGTCATGAATGCAACATATAGTCATGTTATCAATATCTCCAATACTTCAATGGTGCTAGACTACTCCCCCATATGAATATAATTAGCATTCATGCTAACAATCTCCCCCTTTTATATTGATGGCAACATAGATGAACAATATCAAAGTTTCATGAATACCAAATGTACTAATCTACTTTTCTACTCTCTTCTTTTCAAATCCTCTTCATCAATCAAATCTCAATCTCTTGAGAACAACTCTTCATCAGTTGTGACTCCATATATAATTCTCTCCCCCATGTGTAGTAGCTCATCCTATTCTCCATTCTATATGATCATCTTTCCATGCATTCTCCTCCATTAACATCAATCTTTTTTTCATAACTCTTCCTCATTCTTAGGATATTTGTTTCATGCATTCTTTGTCCCCCATTGACATCAATGACAAAGGCATCATTATATCAATCTTCTATTCAATATCTTCAATCAGCTCAAATGTCTAAAGACACTATTAAAATACTAACTACCAAGAGTCCTTTATGACTCTTCTCAAACAAAGATACTCTCCCATAAAGGAAGCATCAAAATTTATTCCAGGTAAAGAATACTGCTTTGTACCACTTGATTGATGTAATATTTACATCATCTACTATAAAGTAGGAAAGGGCATAACCCCAATCATATAACCTTACAAATACTCAAATGTATCCTTAGGAAAAGGCTTTGTAAAAATATCTATAATATGCTCATTTATATTAATATACTATAGCCTGATCTCTTTATTTGTAAATTTCTCTCTCAAAACATGATACTTAATAGATATGTGCTTCATCTTAGAATGCAACATGTGATTGTTAAACATGCTCAATGTACTTGTGTTATCACAATGTATGCAAATAGGTTCTAAAAACTCTATCCCAATACCCTTCAACATCTATTTCATCCACATGATTTGATTGCAATTGTTTTCTGCTATGACATACTCTACTTCTGATGTTCTCTATGAAATACAATATTGTTTCTTACTTAGCCAAGAAACCAATCTTCCTCCAAGAAAAAATATTCCACCACTTGTACTCTTTTTGTCATCCATATTGTCTGCCCAATTTGCATCATTATATGCACATAGAGTAAAGTCATTTGATATGTCATACCACAACCCAAAATTAGGTGTACCCTTCAAATATTTGAAAATCATCTTTGTTGCTGCATAGTGTGCCTCTGTATGATCAGCTTGAAATCTTGTAACAATGCCAATTACATTAGATATTTTTGGTCTTGTGTAAGTCAAATATTATGAAACTCCAATCAAAGATCTATATTTCTTTTGCTCAACAATGGGTGTCTCATCTTTTCTAGATAACTTGTGACTCGTTACCATAGGTATTGTACCAATATGCTTACAACTTTCCAAACCAAATTTCTTTAGTAAGTCTTTCAAATACTTATTCTAAGAAATGAAAATACCTTCATTGTTCTTCAAAATATGTAAACCCAAAAAATACTTCATCTCGCCAATCGTGCTCATTTCAAATTCCTTCTTCATTTCATCATAAAATTTTTCACTAGCATCATCATCACCTCCAAAGATTATGTCATCCACAAATATCACAATAATTAATAGGACATTTTTAATATTGTTTAGATATAGATTACTATCTGTAGTACCTTTATTAAATCCTAGTTTTTCCAAATACTTATCCAACCTTCCATACTAAGTTCTAGGTGCTTTCTTTTATCCATACAAATCTTTCTTCATCTTGCATACCATATCTCCTTCTTCTATCAAAGTATATCCTTTAGGATTCTCAATGTACACTTCTTCTTCAAGTTCTCCATTTAAAAATTTTGACTTTACATCCATTTGATAGACCTTGAATTTCTTGTTCATTGCATAAGCCAAGAACATTCTTACTGCTTCAATTCTAGCAATAGTAAAAATGTCTCCACATAATCTATACCATACTTTTGTGAATATCCTTTCATACCAGTCTAGTTTTTTTTCTCATAACCTAATCTTTTTCATTCATCTTATTTCTAAAAACGGATTTTGTTCCTATAATATTGTTGTCCTTAGGTCTAGGAGTTGATTCCCATTTCTCATTCTTCACAATCTGGTCTAGTTCTTCTTTCATTACTTGAATCCAATGATTATCCCTGTAGGCTTCATTTGCACTTTTAGGTTCTAATTGAGAAATAAAACATAACTCTTCATTTACTATGTTTCTTCACATAACTCCTTTGTCTTTTCTTCCAATAATATTATCAACAAGATGATTCTTTGTTAAATTCTTGTTTGGTGTCATTGTCTTAACTCTTACTTCTAGTCTAGATTCAAATCTTGGTTCCTCTCTTAGTTCCAGAACTTGAATTTCATTTTGCAATTCATTGTTAGTTTCATAAAATAACTCAATATTTTCTTGGTTAGCTTTAGGATTAGCCTCTTCATTAGAATTATAATCAAGTATTATTTCTTGAACTCCAAACTTCTCATCCACTTTCACATTTTCACTCTCAACAATAGTCTTAGTCCTCTAATTAAAACATCTATAAGCTTTTATTTTCAATGAATAACCAAGGAAAATAACTTCATCACTTCTTCAATCAAACTTACCAATGGCATCATTTCTTTTCATATAAAAATTTCTTCCAAAAAAATTGAGATACTTTATTGATGGTTCATGTCTAAACCATAATTCATAAGGAGTCTTGTTTGTACCTTTTCTAATCTGCACTTTCTTCATTGTATAAAATTCTATATTAACTACTCTCTAGAATGTATTTGATACATTATTGTCAAACATCATATCTCTTGATGCTTCTATCATAAACCTATTTCTTCTCTCAGCTATACCATTCTACTTAGGTGTATTAGGGGCTAAAAGTTGTCTTTTAGCACCATTCACTTCACAAAAACTATTAAACTCATTCAAGGTAAACTCTCCACCTCTATTAGATCTTAAACACTTGATTTTTTTACCAAATTCATGTTCAACTATGTTCTTAAACACTTTAAACTTCTCAAATGCTTCAGACTTTTCCTTAAGAAATTCTAACCACATCATCCTAGTAAAGTCATCAACAAGAATCATAAAGTACCTTTCATTACATAATCCTCTTTTCCTTGTAGGATCACTCAAATCAATGTGAACAATCTCCAACTTTGTTGTTATAGTAAACTTCTTTCTAGGAAAGGAGGTTTTCTTTTGCTCAACCATAACACATTCTTTGCACACAACATTAGTAGGCTTCACAATTTTAGGCAAATCTCTAATAGAAAATGTACTACTTACTTTTGCAATATTATCAAAATTTATATGACAAAATATTTTATGCCACAACTAGTTGTTATCATCTTTATAAAAAAAACATGTCATCTCTATAGGATTCTACTTAAAAACATTACCTCTAGATCTTATGCCAGTACTAATCATCTTACCATTCTTATCCTTGATGATACATGTCTTATATATAAACTTTAATTAATATTCCTTGTCAACCAACTTTCCTACACTTAGAATACTATGTTTAATTCCATCAAAAAAATAAACATAATTTGTGTTAATTTTACCATCAAGAGTAATAGAACCTATCCCCTTGATATGATAAGCTACATTGTTACCAACTCTAACAGTTCCTCCATCACAACTATTGAACTTAACAAATTTATTCATATCAAAAGTTATACTATGTGAAAAAACACTATCTATGATCCAATAATCTTTCTTCTCAACTTGTAACACTAGGGATTTTTCCTCTCTAACTTCTTTTTTAGGATTTTCTTCTTTTATAGAACCAAATCCCAACTCATCATCACTTTCACTCTGAAATATTTCATATGATTCATCATCATTATTTGCATACAAACATTCTATAGGACTTCCAGACTTCAAATTATTTTTTGTACTTCTTTACTCTTTTAGGATATTTAGAAGAATAATGACCAAAATAATTACAAGTCCAACATTTAAAGATTTTCTTACCATCTAGTTCTCTTCTCACAAGCAAGGAAATTCCTTCTTTCATATTTCTATCTTCTTCAGATCTTGATCTAGTGCTACCATCATAATCTCCATTAGTGCTTGCACTCCTAGAAAGGGTAGGATGAGCACTCAGTGCACTAGAGATGGTCTCCACTCTAGAAGAATCTCTAACATGTTTCAAATTGATTTCTTCTACTTCCAATCTTCTAAGAAGATTCTCCCTAGAAAACTTCTATGTATGAGGTATTATCTACTCAATCATCTATGATATCTTCTTGAATGGTGGTGTCAAAGTTATCAAGATCTTCCATATAATCTCATCTTCTTCCTTAGTTCCTTTATAAGCCTTGATTCCTATAACAATTTTGAATATTCTACAAATATAACTTCCTACAAATTCATCATCCATCATTTTAGTTTCTTGAAATAGACATATCCAATTTTGTAATCTAACCCTCTTAGCATGTTTATCACCTTCAAAAGTAGATTGCAAAGATTTCTGAATCTCGCTAGATAATCTCAAAGATTTTACTTGATTCTACTAATTTTCAAGAAGAGTTGGAAAAACTACTTCTCTAGTAAGCATGTTACACATGAACAAATCTCTTTAATCTATAGTACATTCTTCAAGCTTTCTTCTTCCACTATGGTCTTTCCATTCCTTCTGATTATTCAATATTTGGACTTGTGCATAGAAAATGTATCTTCATCTTCTCTTTCCAGTTGTCATAGTTCACTCCATTAAACATAGGAGTTTCTTTTCTAGAATTACCCACCATTGATCTCCTTAAGTTTTTAAGATTTCTCTTCAAGGACTTGAGACTCTAATACTAATTGTTAGAAATTAAAGTCCACCAAGATAATTGAGAGTGGTGGCAGGTGTGAATCATTTATAATATCAATACAACTTTTATTAACCTTATTAAACCTCAAACATGTGATCAATAAAATCATTAACCATAAGATGATACACATATACAATAACACTAGATATGTTAACTAGGAAAACCATTGATCAGAGGGAAAACCTTGGTGGGGATGGTACCGACAAAATGATATACTAATATATAAGTTACATGTAAGAGGATGGACTCTTTTAGGAGCCAATGAAATACATTCAATACATATCAATCCATGTTAGGAGACTTTGAATCCTTGTGAGGAATTCAAATCCTATTATGAGTTGTGGAAGGCAGAAGGGCCCACTATCCAAATAGTTCTAGGGGAAAAACCATCAAACTCGTTTCCCAACTTGCCTCTGTATTAGTCATTTTAGAATAATAGAAATACAATTGATCTCAGCAACTCAAACTCTTTTTGTATCCTCTTACCATACCTTTTTTTGCACCAAACACTTCTCATATCTCAATATCAAATTTCCAAACTCACATCACAATGATCCCTTTGACCACTTACTCACATTTACGAATCTTCTTCACTTATCACATACACACTTCATCAAAAGGAAAACAACTTTTTTGTATACCAAATCCTCAAAATAATTCATTGAGTCAATCATGAGGCTTTCCCAATTACAATTACAATGAGACCTTTTTAAGATAACACACTACATTACATCTTTTATAATTACATAGACTATTGGCTCACAATCTTTGCAACTCTTTACATGTGTGACCTCAAACTTTACACACTCATTGATGTCATCAAAAGAATGTCTTCTTCCTCTATCTAACTATTCTTAACCAAATTCTATCCCTTTTTGTAGATATAATACAATTACCAGAAACTACTTCTTAGGAATCCTATTTGTAAACTGTCTTCTATAAATCTCAAATAATTGCTAGCAGACTTTGACTTTTTGTATGCTTACTTAACCATTGAATCAAGACATTATGTAGGATATGTCCCTAATTATTCTTGATCTCATCTTCAATCCTTGATCTATATGATCTTAGTCTCTATCTGCTACTCTACCAATCTTTACAGTATGTTGACAACAATGACAAACATAGTCATGCATGCAATACAAAGTCATGCTATCAATCTCTCCAACACTTTAGCAATGCTAGAATATTGATGTGACAACTATTGAGAGATTGTTGGAAGCATGAATACTGATGATATTCCTATGGGGGAGTATTGTAGATATGTTACTATGATGATATGTTACATTCATGACTAAGTTTGTCATTGATGTCAACATAGCAGTTTTATGTGGTATTTGACAGAAGAACAATGGAAAGATCAAGTTGGTATGGATAGCTAGTTGAGTATTATCACTATCTAAGGTTATGGGAGATACATCTGAGTATCTAGTATATGAAATTAATGTTGGAATAAGAAATGATAAGTCTAAAATAAGTTATGTAAGTTTTGGTGATGTTTTTTCTAAGATAGAGTTTACAGAGGCATGTTCCGGTAAACCTGTTATATCTCTTACTAGAGTTGTTATCTCGAGAATTGAGTTTTAGGATGTGAAAAAGACATGTTGTTGATAATGGGGCTAAGTTCACTCATCATAATATTTCATGTACAAAAAGATATTCAAGTTGTAAGGTGGAAGATGAATGTTATTGCTAAGTGTGACATGTTCTTAATGTGGTCCTATAATGATTAATTGAGAAGGTCTAATAGCTGACTCAAGGAATTGTTTTATGGACTTGGTATAAAGGAAGGACATTTTCCTTTATCATGATATGGATGGATATGGTATTTTATGGAATTGTAAGAAGAAAAGAGAGTGAAATGTGAAGTTGAATAGAGCATAGTGGAAGTCAAGGAAACTTCATTACTAAGGTTTTGCTGAGTGATCTAAGGTTTGAAATTTGGATCCAAGTTTTGTGACCTATTTTACAAGGTTTGATAGTGTTTGGTTTAGTAGATAGAATAAAGGAAAGAAGAACATAACATTGAATTTCATGTTTGAGTAGTGAGCTCTTTTTTTAGTTGAAATTGCATGTTTGGGCAATGGGCTCTTCTTGCATACATTTTAGCACAACTCCTAACAGGGTTGGCACAACTCCTAATAGGTTTGGAATCTCCTAACAGGGATTCAAAGTCTCCTAACAGGGACTCTATGTACTAAATATTGTAATAGACTCCTAATAGGGTCCATCCTCTAACAAAAAATATTTATATTAGTACATCATCTTGTGGGCATCATTCCCACTGGAGTTTTCCCTCTGATCAAGGGTTTCCCAAGTCAAAATATCTAGTGTAATTTTTTACATGCATCTTATTATGGTTGTTGTTTACTTTAGTTGAATGGTTAAGTTTCTTTAAAGAAGATAAATTTTTTAACTACTAGATAACTTATTAAGCCCCCCCCCCCCCCCCCCCCCCTCAGTTATCTTGGTAGACTATTGTTTCCAACAATTGGTATTAGAGCATTAGGTCATTGAAGATAAAGTTTAATAACTCTGGGAGATCCATGGAAAGCATGTTCAAGAAAGATAGTCCTACATCTGACATAAGAAATTTTGACACTCGAATGGTGGAAATTCTTGACGAGTTATCAGATTTGTGTAAATAGCTGAGTATTGACTCTTTAGATCCAGAATCCTTCTATTGTATACAAAAGAACAAAAGCCCAAGAAAAGATAGATCCAGATCTAAAGAAGACATAAAGATAGAGGAAGGTATTGTTCTACTTACCAAGAGAGAACCAGAAGGTATGAAAATTTTTCTTTGTTGGACATGTAAATAATTTGGTCATTTTTCATCTAGATGTCCTAAGAGATTATGGGAAACTAGAAAGAGTTTACTTTTTGATCAAGTTGAAGAATTAGAGAAAGTATAGAAAGATCCTTGAAAGACTGTAATAATGAGGCTAGATTGATTAATGAAAAGGAAGTAATAGAAAAGATAGCTTTGGAAACTATTATGGAAAGTGAAACTGTGAGAATTGATGAGAAATTTAGTATACAAGAGAGAATAGTTGATTGCAATTCAAATGATGATGTTGTTATTAATCCAATGAATGAAAAAGTATTTCTTGAGACTAACAATGATTTGTAGAATGAAGGAGAGCCAAGGTAGGAACAAAGCTCAGAACCTTTAGTAGAGCCAAGAGTTGAGATAGCAACTCCTACTTCAGGAAAGAATATGATAAAGAATCGCCCATCTGAGTAGATCATTGGAAGTTGAGATAAAGATGTGATGACAAGAAGTAGAGTCAATGAAGGCCTATGTTTGATATCTCAAGTTGAACCTAAGAATGCAGATGAAGCATGTAAAGATGATTATTAGAAACAAGCTATGAAAGAGGAATTAGATCAGATAGTAAAGAATGAGACATTGGAATTGGTCCCCAGACAAGCAAACAAAAATCTGATAGGAACTAAATGGGTATTTAGGAACAAGATGAATGAACAAGGTGAAGTTGTACAAAACAAGGCAAGATTGGTATGTAAAGGTTACTCACAGCAAGAAGGAATAGACTATGATGAGACCTATGCTCCAATGGCTAGAATAGAAGTAGTAAGACTGTTCTTAGCCTATTTAACACAAAAGAAATTCAAAGTGTATCAAATGGATGTCAAATTAGCATTTCTAAATGGAGAACTTGAAGAAGAGGCATACATTGAATAGCCTAAAAGTTGTCCTTTGACAGATGACAAGGGCACAGTATGAAAACTAAAGAAAGCATTGTATGGCTTGAAGCAAGTACCGAGAACTTGGTACATGAGGTTGGAAAAGCATTTGACAAAGGTTAGATATAGCAAAGGTACAGAATACCTTAATCTATCCTAGAAAGAAATTGATGATGGTTTGATAATTTTGGTAATATTTGTTGATGATATTGTATTTGGAGGAAATGATGAGGAAAGTGAAAAGTTTGCAAAAGAAATGAAGAAAGAATTTGAAATGAGTATGATAGGAGAAATGAAATGTTTTCTAAGATTATAGATTGTATAGAATAAAGAAGGAATCTTAATTTCTCAAACTAAGTATTTGAAGGATTTACTAAAAAGGTTTGGTTTGGAAACATGCAAACCCATTGGAACACCTATAGTAACTAGACATAAGTTATCTACAAAGGATGAGACACATACTATTTAGAAAAGGAAGTACAGATCTATGATCAGAGGATTACAATATATGACTAACACAAGGCCAAATATAGCAAATGCAGTTGGAATTGTTACAAGATTTTAAGTTGATCCCAGAGAAGCACATTATGCAATAGTCAAAAAGATATTTAGATATTTGAAAGGAACATTAGATTTTGGATTGTGACATGATAGATGTAATAATTTTATTCTAAGTGCTTATACTGATGCTAATCACGTAGGTAGTATGGATGATAGAAAGAGCATCAGTGGTGGAGCCTTCCTTCTTAAAGGAAGATTGGTTTCTTGGCTAAGCAAGAAACAAGATTGTACATCACAAAGTAAAACATAAGCAGAATATGTTGTAGCAACAAATAACTGCAATCAAGATGTTTGGATGAATCAAATGCTGAAGGATATAAGGATAGAAAATAGTAAACCTATTGTCATAAATTGTGACAACACAAGCATGATAAATATGTCTAAGAATCTAGTGTTGAATTTGAAGACCAAGAAAATTTCTATTAAGTATCACACATTGAGAGAGAAAGTTGTAGAAAAGAAATTAGATTGGAGTATGTGAGCACTAAAGAGAAGATTGCAGATATATTCACTAAACCTCTTCCCAAAGCCTCTTCCCAAAGAGACTTTTGAGTATTTATGAGGTATGCTAGGGGTTATGCCCCTTCCTACATCTAAGTAGAAGATGCAAGAGTGTATCAGTCCAATGTAATAGAGCACCATTATTTATGTTGATGCTTCCTATATGGGGGAGTATCTATGATGGACAAATTCATCTAGGACTCTTGTTTGATGTTGTTTTGAATAGTGTCTTTGGACACTTGAGCTAGTAAGAATCAGTTGTTGTAGATGTTGATGCAATAAAGTTAGTTTCTGAAACCTTTAACATTTATGTCAATGGAGGAGAAGTTCAGCATGAAAAACATCATGAGGAATACATAATGAGAAGATCATAAGGAAGAACAACCTGTTTGAAAGAAGTACAACATGGAATGATAGTTTGATAGAAAGTAAATTAAGGCATATCAATGGGGGAGAATGACTGATGAAGAGGATTTGAAAAGAAAGATAAACAATCTTTTGTTGGTATTCTTGGAACTAGATGCTTTTCATTTATATTGTCATCAATGTCAAAGGGGTAGATTTTTGAGAGATTATCGAAAGCATGAATGTTGATGATATTCCTATGGGGGAGTATTGTAGATATGTTACATTCATGATTGAGCTTGTCATTGATTTCAACATAGTAATTTTTTGTGGTATCTTACAGAAGAACAACAAAAAGATCAAGTTGGTATGGATGGCTAGTTGAGTATTATCACTATCCAAGGTTATGGGAGATACATCTTATTATATAGTATATGTGGTTAATGTTGGAAGAAGAAATGATAAGTCTAAAATAAGTTATGTAAGTTTTGGTGAGGTCTATTTTAAGGTAGATTTTATAGAGGCATGTTCTGGTAATCTTGTTATATCTCTTAGTAGAGTTGTTATCTTGAGAATTGAGGTTGAGGATGTGTAGAAGAAATGTTAGTGATAACATGGCTAAGTTCACTCATCATAATATTACATGTCTAGAAAGATATTCAAGTTGCAAGGTGGAATATTAATGTTATCACTAAGTGTAACATGTTCTTAATGTGGTCCTATAATGATTAATTGAAAAGGTCTAATAACTGACTCAGGGAATTATTTTATGGACTTGTTATAAAAGGAATGACATTTTCCTTTATCATGATATGGGTGGATATGGTATTGTATGGAATTGTAAGTAGCAAAGAGAGCAGAATGAAAAGTTGAATAGAGCAGAGTAAATGTGAAGGAAATCATTACCAAGGTTTTGCTAAGTGATCTGAGGTTTGAAATTTGGATCCAAGGTTTGTGACTTGGTCTACAAGGTTTGACTGTGTTTGGTTTGGTTGAAAGAATAAAGGAAAGAATAACATAACAGTAAATTGCATGTTTGAGTAGTGAGCTCTACTTGCATACATCATACTACAACTCCTAACATGGATTCAAAGTCTCCTAATAGGGACTCTATGCACTAAATGTTGTAATAGACTCCTAATAGGGTCCATCCTTTAACAAGGAATATTTATATTAGTACATCATCTTGTGGGGATCATTCCCAATGGGGTTTTCCCTCTAATCAAGGGTTTCTCTAGTCAACATATCTGGTGTAATTGTCTATATGCATCTTATTATGGTTGCTATTTACTTTAGTTGAATGGTTAAGTTTGTTTAAAGAAGATAAATGTTTTAATTGTTGGATAATTGATTCACCACACCCCACCCCCCCCCCCCCCCTCTCAATTATCTCAGTTGCATATTGTTTCTAACAACAACCAACCTTTCTCTTTCCCCAAGATTCCTCTTAGGGTCTTATTAGTTCATCCACTTAACCAATCAAGGTTTCTAGATACCCTGTGCTTCTTAGGATTCTAGCCAACCAATCCCAACCATTTAGTTGGTGCACATCAACTAGATAGAATAGACTCTTGCTTACTATTCTCCATCACCATAGGTAACCCCAAGCTTATAAAGGACTTTCTAAGACCCCTAGGAGTTTCCTAGGTCTCTTTCCAAGTTTCTAAACCCAAATCAATATCAAAACCCTTACCGAGTTCCAATCCACAAGTGGAAATGCACTCAAATGCTTGGAAAAGGGCTACTAGAATTAGCCCTCCAAATGCATTAAAATTAAAATATCTTCTAAAATCCCTTAGCAAGTGCCCAAAAAACTACCATTTTGGAGGTCTTGGATTCCCAAATTGTTTATACTATATTGGTATACTTTTAGCCTTAAATTGAGGGTGTAATTGTTGTCTGATGCAAAAATTGTTTTTCACTCCTTAGGGATCTCACTAAAACTTCTCCTTGGGACTAGGGTTAGTCCACAACCCATATTAACTCACCACATGCTTTGAATCAGTCCTTTTAATCCTCTCCATAGCTCTTCTTCTGCTCTATGATCCCTAACCAAGTTGGATTTACTTGCCTAGGGCATAGCCTTAAAAACCAATTTCATGATTTTAAAGGGGCCTTCTCTATTGTACATGGATTACATGGAGTCTAGTTTCAAATCCAAAGAATTCATACAATGCCTATGGTGGGAAGTGGCCATAGGACTCCATCTTACACTCACACCTCTATTTAGACTAGTAAACTAATGAACACCAATATAAATATCCTAAGCACTCCAAACTCTATGAAATAACAAGAAAATTATATACAAAACTGAAAAACAAATTCTACTAACACTTCCAATATGAAAGATACTAAAATAATCCGTACACATGCCAAGAACACAAAAAACACTAAACTATTATTCCAAATATTGTTGCATACTTTGTACAATCTCAAATCCACTTTCTCCAACCAAATGAAAAGGTTGGAAATGACCTTATAAAGGATCCACAAGAGAGTTCACAACTATTTTAGATAGTTGAATAGCCCAAACTAAAAAAAAAATCTTTTTTTTTACAAGAAAACTATCAAAAAGTTGTCAATGACAACTTTTGCAAGATTGAGCAATTTTTGAAATTTTTAACATCTGCTTCCCAAACTTGCTCCAACTGATCCCAAACTATTCAAAAGGCCTTAAATGGTTCCAAAAAACCTAATAAGGTCCTTAAAACACTTACTTGACCTATTTAGCCACCAATACCCAAAAATGCTCTATAAAGCCAAATGAGCAATTTTTAGTAACTATGAGCAATTTTGTGCTCTTCCAACCCATCTATCCACACCTTAGGAACAAGTTAGTCCTCTTATTGATCTAGTGATGTCACTAGAATCACTACAGGATAAATTATCTAGGAAGCTCTAGGTCTACCATTAACCTACCTAAGTGCTCCTACACCATACTCCCCCTAACAAAAAAAACTAAGTTGCACATGATGGAAACATGTCTAGGGGAATGTCAAAATTATTTAACATTGTCTCAGAAACCTAAGTAGCTTCTCAAGTTGCCTCGCCCTTCTATTGAATAAGGTGCTCCATATACACATTTTTTCTTGTAGACTTCTTTACTCTTGAGTCTAACAAATTCTCTGCCTCCAACCTGTGCACACTAGGTGTTGCATCAAGTTCAATGCCATCTTGAACATCTGGACTGATCTAAAGTAATGTGCCTTTCAATGCCACTAAGTCTTATACATTTAAAATAAGGGATATGCCCAGATCTGATGGTAAATCTACCTTATAGAAGTTTTATCCATACTTTGCCAAGATTTTGCAATGCTCTACTCTCTTCATCTGTATCTTGGTAGGCACACCTTTTTGAAGCCTTTTTCTATTTAGATGGACCATAACATAGTCACCAAAAAAAAACTAAACATATTTTCTCTTTTCATCCACTTTGGCTTTTATTTTTTGACTGTTAGCTTGGATGGTTTGTTTGACTTGCTCCTGAATCTCCTTCATGGTTTGAAAAAAGTCTTTAGCTTGACCACTTCTTTGATAAATGTCTCCAAGATACCTTAATTCACTTACACCCCTTGGATGCATTCCATAAACAATCTCAAAAGGACTCTTTCCAGTAGTTCTATTCCTACTATCATTGTAAGAAATTTTTTCCTATGAGATGATAACATCCCAAGCCTAACCATATTCTTTAGTTAGGCACCTTATAAGGTTACCTAAGGTCCTATTAACCATTCTAGTTTGACCATCAATTTGGGGATGGTAAGATGAACCAAAAGACATGTTTGTACCAAGCTTTCTCCACAATTTTTTGCAAAAATGACTCATAAATTTTACATCTCCATCTGACACTATGCTTAATGGAAGTCCATGATCCTTACAACCTCTTTAAAAAATAGATGGGCAATATGACTTGCATCACTAGTTGTCCTACATGGAATTAAATGCCTCATTTTTTTTAATCTATCAACAACAACATAAGTTCTATCATACCCTTGCTTGGTCTTGGGAAAACCTACAATAAAATCCATACTTACACAATCCCATGGCCTGTTTGGAATTGGTAAAGGCTGATAAAGTCCTACATTTATCATTCCTCCTTTGGCTTTCATGTAGACCATACATTGCTCCACATATTGAGTCACATCCTTCACTAGCTTGGGCTAACAATAGAACCTTTGCACCAATTCTAAGGTTTTTCTCACACAAAAGTGTCCACTTAGGCTGCCATTATGCTTCTCTTATATTAGGTTCTCTCTCATTGAACCCCTTGGCACACACAACTGGTTACACTTGAATAGAAACCCATTTTGCAAATTATATTCTAAAAATTTTCTATGAAAATGATTCTCAAAATCATTGCATACCTTGTAGGCTTCAGCAAAATGATTATCTTCCTTGTAGAGATTCTTAAAATTCTTTATTCCAATTCTTTGGAGTTGAATCTCTTGAACTGTCATGGCCTTTCTACTTAGTGCATTTGCCACTTTGTTTAACTACTCCTTCTTGTGCTTGATTGTGAAGGTGAAGGCCTACAATTACTCCATCCACTTAAAATGTATGTTTTTTAGCTTCTCTATAGTGTTGATGTAGATACGAGCTTGATTATCTATAAACACAAAAAATTCCTTGGGCAAAAAATAGTGTCTCCACTTCCTAAGACATGGAACTAAGGCATAGAGCTCTAAGTCATAGGATGAATACTTTTTTTTGGTCTCATTAAGTTTCTCACTATAGAAGGCTACTGGCCTACCTTCTTGACTCAAAACCCTACCTACTACTAAGCCACTTGCATCACATTCTAAGGTGAACATTTTTTTAAAACTAGGAAATTATAGGATGGGTTGAGTAGCTACATGTTTCTTCAACATGTCAATTGACTTCTCAACTTCTAAAGACCACTTAAACTTAGACTTGACTCCACCCTTTATAGTATCAACCAAAGGTGCACAAATACCACTTAAATTCTTAATGACTTTCCTATAGAATTGGGATAATCCATGAAAACTTCTTACCTTAATAGATGTGGTAGGTGTTGGCCAATCTAGTATATCAAAAACCTTCTCCTTGTCCATCTTCAATGTTCCTTGGGACACCAAAAAGCCTAGGTACAAAAGTTCTTGTTTGAAGAAATCAAACTTCTCAAGGTTGATGGCTAGCTTCTCTTCATGAAGTCTTTTAAAAACTATCTCATCATGTTTGATATGGTCCTCCTTAGTCTTTCTATTGATGAGTATATCATCTGAGTACACCACCACAAATCTACTTGGTGAAGTCCTTAAGCACTTCATTCATAAACCTCATGAATGTGCTCGGAGCATTGGAAAGACCAAATGGAATCACAAGCCATTCATAAAGACCATTAATAGTCTTTAATGCTATTCTCCATTCATCTCCCTCCTTTATCCTAATTTGGTGATAACCACTCTTCAAATCAGACTTAGTGAAATATTTAGTTCCTCCAAGACAATCCATAAAGTCTTCAATCCTAGGTATGAGAAACCTATACCTAATTGCGATCCTATTTATGGCTCTTGAGTCTATACATAATCTCCATTTCCACCCTCTTTTAGATGCCAATACCACTAGGACTACACATGGGATTATGTTCTTTTGTATCAAACCTTGATCCATCAATTCTTGGACTTGTCTTGCCACTTCTAAGTTCTAATTTGGAATGATCTTTTATGTTTCTTTGTTAGGTAGGGATGCACTTGGAACAAAATAATTTTGATGACTTATAATCCTCCTAGGAGGTAGGGTAGCTAGAATACCATCACTCACTATGTACTTGTACTTTTCAAGAAAGCTTGGACTTCAACTAGACTTCCTTGACTACATTTTCTTTTGCTTTAGATTTTAGCACTACTACATAACTTTGATATTCCTCATCTTTGAGATATTTAACAAATTCTTTTCTAGTACAAAATAGTACACTAGGTACTTTAGATTGTGTTTCCTCCCCTTCCAACAAAGATTGGATTTTAAAGGTCTTACTTCCCTTTTTGAAGGTTATGGCATTAGCCTTGCCATTATACTCAACCTCCCTATCAAATTTCCAAGGCCTACCTAGTAAAAGATGGCAAGCATCCATGGGAAAAACATCACACAACAACCTATCCTTGTACCCAACTATGGAAAAATCCATCCAAGCTTGCTCATTAACCAAGATGATCTTCCCTTTGTTAAGCCAAGGGACCTTATAGGGGTTTTCATGGGGAATGTTCTTAAATTTCAACTTAGTAACAACCTCTTCTGATATCACATTATTAGTGGACCCTGAATCCACCACCAATTTGTACACTTTTCCTTGGATTTTACATTTTATCCTAAGCAAGGCCCTTCTATGTCTAGGTTCATTAGGAGCTAGATGTTTGATCAACACTCTCCTAAACATGATATTCTCACCTTTTTAATATTCAATGTGGTCTACATATGTATCCTTACAACTTGAATTGTCTTCTTGGGCATATACCACGTTTTTATCTTGGTGTGAGGAAGAAGGCTTCTCTATTCATCTATAGGCTAGATGGCCCAACTAACCAAAATTATAACATTTCATACTTGAAAAGTATGAATTGGATTACTTGATCCTCTTCCCCTATGTGTTCCTCCTTGGTTGCCTCTCCCTCTATTATAACCACCTCTTGAGGACTTGTCACTAGTTTTCTCTATGTGCTTTTTCTCACCTTGATTCATTTGCTCATTACCTCTACCTTGGCAGACTCCTCTTTGTCCTCTTTGATTTCTTCCCTTGCCTCTATCTTTGAAGTTGGAATCCCCCTTCCATTTTCTCTTTTCCTTCACCTTTAGAGCTAGCTGATGGAACCTTTGGATAGTGGTAGGTGCCCACAAGCTAAGCTCCTCTTTTATTTTTAGCGACCTTGATTGGCTCCTCTTCTTTCTTTTTGGATCTCAAACATAGCCTCTAAAATTCCTCTGTATAAGAGGTTACATCTATGTCTTTTTGCTTTAGTCCTTGTCTTCTTTTGTGGAGTTGGATCTCAATGTCTTCAGGCTGGAAGTTCTCCTTTCCCTTAGTGAACATAGTATTCTAATTAGCTATAAGAGTCTTACCCATGCTGACTCTTTCATCTTATAGGTATTTCCACCATGTTAGAGCTGAACATTTGAGCCTTGACTTAGTTTCCTTAACCTTTTGTTGCTCCTATACCTAGTCACACTCAAAATGGTTCTCCATTCTATCTATCCAACCCATAACTAAATCTATGTCCATCTTACCACTGAAAAGTGGTACACCTTCCAAATATTTTCCTCCTAGAGCTTTGATAGCCTTCAATAAGGGCTCTTCATTTAAGACAAGGCTAGGTTTAGGTACCAAATCCTCCTCTACTACCTCCTTACCCTTTTTATTGTCTTCTTCTTCCTTTTTTTTTGTTGCATCAACAATTTCCTCTAATTTTGTCTTCATGTCTTCCTAGGATACTTCAAGGAGCCTATTCTTCTCCCTTTGCTCATCAACTTCCTTGGCTAGTTCTGTATTAGTCACCATACTAGTTTCACCTACTAATTCTCTAGTAGGTGCAAACATCCACCACTTTTCCCAAGTCTTTAACTTGCTCTAATACCACTTTGATGTGACAACCAACCTTTCTCTTTCCCTAAGCTTACTCTCAGGGTCTCCTTAGGTCATCCACTTGACCAATCAGGGTTTGTAGACACCCTATGCTTCTTATGATTCTATCCAACCAATCCTAACCATTTAGTTGGTGCACATAAACTAGATAGGGCACACTATTGCTTACTATTCTCCATCACCATAGGTAACCCCAAGCTTATAAAGGATATTATAGGACCCCTAGGAGTGCCTTAGGTCCCTTTCCAAGTTTTCAAACCCAAATCAATATCAAAACCCCTATCGAGTTCCAATCCACAAGTGGAAATGCATTCAACTACTTGGAAAAAGGCCACTAGAATTAGCCCTCCAAATGCATTAAAACTAGGATATCTTGTAAAATCCCTTAACAAGATCCAAAAAAAACTACCATTCCCAATACCCTTTTCAAATTTCTTGAAGATTTTGGAGGTCTTGGATTCCCAACTTGTTTGTACTATACTGGCACATTTTTAGCCTTAAATTGAGGGTTTCAAGGGTTTAATTATTTTCTTATGCAAAAAATTATTTTGCACTCCTTAGAGCTCTCAAAAAAACTTCTCCTTAGGACTGGGGTCAGTCCACAACCCATACTAACTCGCTACATTCTTGGATTGAAGAATCAATCCTTTCAATCCTTTCCATAGCTCTTCTTTTGTTTTGTGATCCCTAACCAAGTTGGATTTACTTGCCTAGGGAATCACCTTAAAAACCAATTCCATGCTTTCCATGGGCCCTCCTCTACTATACATGGATTAAATGGAGACTAGTTCCAAATCCCAAGAATTTGTACAATACCTATGGTGGGAAGTGGCCTTAGGATTCCATCTTGCACTCACACCTGTGTTCGGACTAGAAAACTAGTGAACACCAAGATAATTATCCTAAGCACTCCAAAATCTATCAAATAAAAAATAAAATATATAAAGAACTACAAAATAAATTCTACTAACACTTCAAACACAAAAGATAGTAAAACTAATCCGTTCACATGCCAAGAACACACAAAACACTAAACTGTTATTCCAAATGTTGTTGCATAGTCTGTACAATATCAAATCCACTTTCTCCAACCAAATAAAATGGTTGGATATGACCTTATAAAGTCTCCCCAAGAGAACTCCCAACTATTTCAGATAGTTGAATACTCCTAACTAAAAAAGTTCTTGTTTTGCAAGAAAATTGTCAAAAAGTTGTCAATGACAACTTTTGCAAGATTGAGAATTTTTTGAAATTTTTAACATCTTCTTCCTAAACTTGATCCAATTTATCCCAAACTATGATAGAGGTATTAAATGGTTAATAAACACCTAATAAGGTCCTTAAAACACTTAGTTGACCTATTTAGCCACCAATACCCAAAAATGCTCTATAAAGCCAAATGAGCAATTTTGAGCAACTGTGAGCAATTTTAGGCTCTTCCAACCTATCTATCCACACCTTAGGACCAAGTTAGTCCTCTAATTGATCTAGTGATGTGGCTAGCACCACTACAAGCCAAAACATCTAGGAATCCCTCGGTCTATCAATAGCCTACCTAGGTGCTCCTGCACCAAATACCACCCCCCCTAGGAATATAATCAGAATTCATGCTAAAAATCTCTTTAACTTTTCTTCTTGCCTCAAAGTATACTAATAAGAGTCCTCAATTGAAGCAATATTTAGCATACCAATTTCATCTTGATTATTAAATCTCAGACCATTAATATATCTAGCCACCATTTCCTTAGAGATTTCTCTATGTACAGATAGATTAGTCAACTTGTAAAATTGCTCGGTATAATCTTTCACAACACATCCTTTTGTTCCATATTTTTCAATCTTTTAAACAACCCAAGTTCATAATTAGCAAGAATGAACTTAGCCTTCAATTTTTCACCATCAATCTCCATTTAGTAATATTTATTTCACCTTCCTCTTCTCTATCGCATTATAATTCTTTTTGCCATAAAGCAACATGTCCTTTCAACTTAGTTTGTGCCAGCATCACTTTGAGTAGATCTCCAATATCTTCTAACTAAAAGTATTCTAATTTACCAATCCAATCAATCAGGTCTTTAGGATTCAAATTACCTAGAAGAAATTAGAAACATCTATCTTATGCTTCAACTTTAATTGAAATCTAGATTTATCCAACTGACCAGCTTTGTCTTCCATAGGTCTCACCATGCAATCAATTTTGTCTTCACCACTAAAGCTAGTAGCCTTAAAGTCTTCGACAACTTCCTCATAACCATCTAGATGCAAGAGCATCATGCATAGAGAAAAACAAAAATTAATAAATAAAAAAATAAAAAAATAAAAAAATAAATAATAAAAAAATAAAAAAATTAAAGAACTAAAAATAATAAATAAAATAATAAAATAATAATAAATAAAAATAATAAAATAAAAAATAAAAATAATAAAATAAAAAATAAAAAATAAAAAATAAAAAAATAGAAAAATAAAAAAGTAAAAAATAAAAAAAGTAAATAAATAATAAATAAATAAATAATAAATAATAAATACAAAAATACAAAAATACAAAAATTAAAAATTTAAAAAAATGGAGGAGAGAGAAAGTGATGAAAATTAGATAAAAAATAATAAAAAATAGAAAAATAGAAAAAAAAAGGAGAAGAGGAATTTCTATTTTCAAGTTTCATAGGTGGTGTAAATAGAAAAATAAATTAAAATGGTTGTCATCCCATTTATCGAGGTGTGAAAATGGAATTCTAGGAGTTTTTGTATATTTCCTTAAATCATGCATTTAATATTTATTGTGCCACATGGTGGTGCTTAGTTGTGTTTGGGTGGGAATTAAATATTTGTTGAAGGTAATTGCATTTACCTTTTATCCCACATTGGTTGTGCTTGTAAAATCTTGGGTGATAAGTGCCTATTTAAAGAAGGCATATGAGCATTTCTAATGAAGCTTCAAGGTGTGATCTCTTCTTAGTAGAAGCTTGGAGAGAAGGAGGTAGCAAAGGAGCGAGTTTTCCTAAGTCTATAGATAGAGTGCCAGATGTGAGGTAGTTTATAGCAGGATTATGGTGGAGTTGTGAGCTTGTGAGAAGGGCTAGTAGCTATAGTTTAGAAACAAGGAGATTGCCTTGTGGACTTGCGAGTTCCAATTGGTTGGATCTTGTGGGATCTTGTGCAGAACTGTTACTTGCTTTGTATTTGGCCATAACCAGGAAGGCCTTACAACTTGACACATTGCATGTAATATTTATTTTATGAATAAAGACTTGTGATTTGATATTAGATCTTGCATTGTTGTTGTGTTTCTGTTGTGTGGTTATTGTTAGGGGTTAGGAAATCTCCTTTGGGGATTCTCCTACCTTGCACTACACCACATGTTTAGTACTCACATTCCTTGGTACACTAGTTATAGCTCTCATGATCTCAGCAACCATATTTAATTCTTCATCAACTTCATATCATATCTAAAATCTGATATAATCTTCTTTGAAATCCTAGTCTCTACAACATTACAGAGATCATCAATCACCCTAGGGTCCAATCTTCTAAGAGGATATTTCCAAGATCTTCACAAACCCAAGAAACAAATCTACAATATCAATTAGCTCCAACCTTCTCTCTGATACAACTTGATATAGTACAAGGTAGGAGAATCCCCAAAAGGAGAGGTCCAAGGCCCTAAAAAATAATCACACAAAGTAATATAAATAATGAAATAAAGATTTAGATCCAAATGATGTCAAATCTCATAATAGAATTATAATATTTTCATTCAACATGCCCAATTGTAAGTCCTTCCAAGTTATGGCCAAATACAATGTAATTACATTAGTAGTTTTGCAAGACCTCACAAGATCCAACCATAGCTATCCCAGATCTATAATCTAGTGGAAAACCCCAAGAAGAATCTAAACTTGTGCTCACAAGACACCAAGCAACCTTCTCATTTCCCAACCCCAAACTTAGCTACTAGCTCCTCACAACTTCGCTCCTCTCAGCTACTCCATCTTCCTTGTTTTGAAAGAAAAAAATGCCTCAAGAGAACACAAGACTCACTACTTATACATTACATCTTTTTATTATTACATAACATCGTCGGCTCACAACCTTTGCAACTCTTCACATGTGTTACCTCAAACTTTGCACACTCATTGACATCATCAATAGGATGTCTTCTTCCTCTATCTAACTATGCTTAACCAGATTCTATCCCTATTGGGAGATATATTACTATTACCAGAAACTACTTCTCGGGAATCCTATTTGTAAATTGTCTTCTACAAATCTCAAATAATTTCTATGAGTCATCGACTTTCTATATGATCACTTAAACAATGAATCAAAACACTATGTAGAATATGTCCCTAACTATGCTTGACCTCATCTTTAATCCTTGATCCATATGATCTTAGTCTATGTTTTCTACTCTACTAATGTTCACAGTATGTCGACATTAATGACAAACATAGCCATGAATGCAACACAAAGTCATGCTATTAATCTATCCAACACTTTAGCAATGCTAGAATACCCCCCAATAGGAATATAATCAAAATTTGTGCTAAAATTATCTTCAACTTTTATTCTACCCTCAAAGCATACTAATAGGAATCCTCAACTAAAGCAATATTTAGCATACCAATCTCATCCTAAATATTGAACCTCAGACCATTAACATATCTATCCACCTTTTCCTTAGAAATTTCTCTATGTCCAAACAAAATAGTCAACTTGTAAAACTCCTTGGTATAATGTTTCACAAGACATCCTTTTGTTCCAAATTCTACAATATTTTAAACAACTCAAGTTCATAATTAGCAAGAATGAACTTAGCCTTCAATTTTTTCACTGTCAATCTCCATCTAGTGATCTTTATTTCACCTTCCTCTTCTTTGCCTCATTGTAATTCTTTCAACTTAGTTTGTGCCAACCTCACTCTGAGAAGATCTCCAATATCTTCTAACTAAAAGTATTCTTCTAATTCACTAGTCTAATCAATTAGGTCTTCAAGATTCAAATTACCTGGAATAAATTAGAAACATTCATCTTATGCTTCAGCTTCAATTGAGATCTAGATTTATCCAATTGACCATCTTTGTCTTCCACAAGTCTCTTTATGTGATCAATTTTGTATTCACTGCTAAATCTAGTAGCCTCAAAGTATTCAACTTCCTCATAACCATCTTTAGATCTCACATTCCTTGGTACACCAGTTATAGCTCTCATGATCTTAGCAACCATATAATTCTTTATCAACTTCATCTCATATTTAAAATCTAATCTAACCTTCTCTAAAATCCTAGTCTCAACAACATTACAGAGATCATCAATTACCCAAGGGTCCAATCTTCTTAGAGGAATCCTCCAAGATCTTCACAAACCCAAGAAATAAATCTAAAAGATCAATTAGCTCCAACCTTCTCTCTAATACCACTTGATATAGTACAAGGTAGGAGAATCCCCAAAAGGAAATGTCCAAGCCCTCAAAAAATAATCACACAAAGAAATATAAATAATAACATATAGATTTAGATCCAAATAATCTCAACTCTCATAATAGAATTATAATATTTTATTCAACATGCCCAGTTGTAAGGCCTTTTGGGTTATGACCAAATACAAAGCAATTACATTAGTAATTTTGCAATACCTCGCAAGATCCAACCATAGCTAACCCAGATCTACAATCTGGTAGAAAACCCCAAGAATAATCTAAACTTGTGCTTGCAAGCCACCAAGAAACCTTCTTGTTTCCCAACCCCACACTTAGCTACTAGATTTTCTCAACTTTTCTCCTCTTAGCTACTACATCTTCCTCATGTGAAAAGAAAAAAAAATGACTCAAGATAATACAAGACTCCCTACTTATACTAAACCAAGCCACAAGTCAGCTTAGCATAATAGACATTAAATAAACACTCACATTAAATATACCCTCAGGCCACAAGTTAGCTTGGCAATAAATATTAAATATGTGAAATAGCTAAATACTTAGGAAAAGCCCCATGTTTACAAAGAATAACTAACTCATTTGACAACATGAAACTATATTCCCTTAAAAATAGGTCCACATGCCATCCAGCTATCCAAATCCTAGAGCACACATGCCAACTCCCTCAGATCAAAGCTCACGAATGTAATCTCCAAAGTTTTCCAATAAATGAGGAACACGTGACCAACAATCACCAAAATGGTTGTAACTTGAAGACAATTAGTCCAAACTTTATGTGCCCTTAGGACAAGGTTTCCCAATATGTCTCAAACACACCCTCAATAGTGTGAACCATAACTCCACAAATCTAATCTTGAATCCCTTGCATATAGGATTGTTGACTTCCCTAGGATGCTCATGCACCATTTGATCACATATCATACATAAATGATCAATATTAAATTAGTATCTATTTATTATATTCAAAATGTAGGGTTAGGTTGTTGGTGGCAC